>OY720246.1:4820000-7220000 GCA_963082625.1 Pasiphila rectangulata | reverse complement strand
GACTGTCTACAATCTTTTATACCTGTCCAGTAGTTTTGATGTAGTTCTTCAGTTCGATGTCGGATCCAGGATCGAAGTTGACTAATAGGTAGGGGAACAATTGGCTCTGGTCCTGCTGGTTGCATTTCCGAGCCTCTCCTAGCCAGGGCATCCGCTTCGTCATTTCCCCTGGATCCGCTGTGTCCCTTTATCCATTGGAGAGTGACTCTGTTAGTCTTACTTACTTCTTCCAACAGATGGTGACACTGTATAGTGAGTCCTGAGTTGTGCTCTCTTCTGTTCAGGGCTTGTAGTACGGCAGCGCTATCTGTGAGGATTCTGATGTTGTATTCCTTTACCTTTCGCCGTAGAACTGCATTTGCAGCCTGGATTATCCCAATGCATTCCGCTTGGAAGATGGAGTTATATTTACCCAGGGCTGTTGTGTTGTGGATATTGAGGTCTTCCGAGAAAGTACCCGCTCCGGTGCCTGTTTTCATCTTGGAGCCATCTGTGTAAATTCTTACCTCGTGGGTATCTGAGCTATCACTGGGCTCTTCGTGTAATTGTACAGTGTAGCTTTTTGAGTGTAGGTGTTGTTTAGGTACCCTATCGTATATAGAGAGAAGTAGTGGGTTTTCACTTGAAAACTCTTCTATGATAGTGGTGTGGTGTGACTGTGTACTGTGTTCCCAAAGTTTTAAAGCCCAGAGTCTGTAGGCAGCTGCAGCTGCCTCTTGTTGCACGTGAAGGTGTAGGGGCGTCAGACCGATTAGAGCCTCGAGTGCTGCCGTGGGGGCAGTCCTCATACTCCCTGTTGTCGCCACACATGCCAGTCTCTGAAACTTCTGCATCTGGTGTATAGTGGTTATCTGTTTAGTTCTGGGCCACCATACTAAGGCACCATAAACCAGTGAAGGCCTAATTACGGTGTTGTATAGCCATAGGGTTATTTTTGGATTGAGGCCCCACGTTCTACCCAGCATTCTGCGGCATTGGAAGAAAGAGATAGTAGCCTTCTTTATTTTGTTTTCTAAGTGTTTTGACCAGTTTAACTTGTTATCTAGAGTTATGCCTAAGTATTTGACTTCGCTGGATAGTCCCAGTTGAGTGTCAAACAAAAAGGGAAGCTTATATATCCCTAGATTGCGTTTGTTAGTAAACATTACCAGTTCAGTTTTGGACGGATTTACAGTCAGTCCGTATTCTGTGCACCATGCTTCAACGACCTTAAGTGCATTACTCATAATATTACAGGCCACACTGGCAAAGTGTCCTGATATTAGTATAGCTAGGTCGTCTGCGTAGCCCACCGTGAAAAAGCGTTGGGCGTTGAGCTTGGTGATTAAATTATTTGCAACTAGGTTCCAAAGGAGTGGTGACAAGACGCCACCCTGTGGGCATCCTCTTGCCACCACTCCCCTGATTCCTCCCTGTGGGTCGACGCTTACCGCTCTTAGTTTAAGCATGTTGATAATCCACTGCACCATCGTTGGATTAACCCCATGCTTCTGTAAGGCTGTGTCAATAATGTCAAATCTTGTCTTGTCAAAGGCCCCCTCTATATCTATGGAAGCTGCAAGACAGAGTGTTTTGTTTGTTATGTCGCGTTCAATTCTGTTGACAACTACATGCAGCGCGGATTCAGTTGATTTTCCAGCACTATATGCATGTTGTTGGGGGTGTAGAGGTGATGTTTTCAGTGTGTTGTCTCTAATGTGCCGATCACAAAGCCTTTCTAAAGTTTTTAGTAGAAAAGATGTTAGGCTGATCGGTCTGTAAGACTTTGCTTCTGTGTAGTCGCTTTTCCCAGGTTTTGGTATGAAAAGAACTCTGACCTCCCTCCACATCAGCGGTACATAACGAAATGCTAAGCAGGCTCTAAAAACAGCAGTCAGCACCTCGTTCAGGAGTGGTTCGCCCCAGCGCAGGAGGCCAGGGAAAATACCGTCTATACCTGGCGACTTATATGGTTGGAAAGTATGTATTGCCCAGTTTACTTTATCCCCGGTGACAACCGAGTGAGCAAATGACCAGTCATTTTCCGACGGCATAATCGAGCTTATCAGTTGCCACTCGGTTGTTTTGTTTATCTGACATCCAGGGAAGTGTGTTTGTAGTAGAAGTTCGTGTGTTTCTACTGTTGTCTTAGTGTATGAGTTGTCTGATTTTTTTAGGGAACCAATCTCGCGGTTTGGATCTGCCGCGAGAATTTTCCTGACTCTGTTTGCTTTAGTGTTTGATTCTATGGTAGTGCAAAAGTTTTTCCACCTACTACGACTACTGCGACGAATACATTTTATTTTATTTATTTTTATTTTTATTTATTAGGGAAACAAACAGTACATATTTCTTAAAACTAGAGATAAAGTTAAACAATACAAAAACCAGCAAAGTTTCCACCATTACGTTGTACAGATACAGCAGGTGAACAGAAAAAAAGAAGAAAAATAAAAAATTAAATGATACAATACAACTTTAGAGACATTCAATTATGCAGTAAACGAGACCTTAGATAAATTGAATTAGACTAAATTGTGGCAAAGCTCCTTCAAAATTTCTCTTTTTAAACATAGTCCATTTAAATGAAATATGTCTACATTGCATAGGTTGTGATTATAGACATCACAAACTCTATTCAAAAACATATTCTGTCTATACCTAGTTTTGGAGGTCGGTGTCCAGAAAGTATTCTTTTTACGCGAGGATAAACGTGGACAATTAAAATTAATATTACTTAACAAAAGCTCAAAGTCAACTGTGTTTGTAAGTATTTTATGTAGAAACATGATATCTCTAATGGTACGACGAACTTTAAGACTTACTATAGAATCTGTTGATATAGTGGGAAAACGGTACGTATAATGTTTTATAAATTTGTTTTGAATTTTCTCAATTTCTTCAACGTGTACTTTATATTGGGGATTCCAAACTGTAGACGCAAACTCTAGGATAGATTTTACAAAACTATTATACAGGAGTAAAAGAGTAGCGGGGTTTTTGAACTCTCTACCTGTTCTAAGAATAAAACCCAGCATGCGATAAGCTTTTGGTATAATAGTGTTAAAGTGTACATTAAAGGTAAATTTATTATCTAAATAGACACCCAAATCTCTGATGCTAGTGACTCTTGAGATCAGTGTGTCCTTAAATTTATATTCATGTAAAATAGGTCTAGGCTTACGTGTAAAAGATATTATATTACATTTTTGAGTATTAAGTACTATAAAATTATCTTCGCAATATGATGAAAGTTTGTTAAGATCTAACTGAAGGAGTTCACAATCCAGGACTGATTTTACACGTCTAATAATTTTTGTGTCATCTGCGTAAATCAAACACTTGGAATGTTCAAATATGTTGATGATGTCATTTATAAAAATCAAAAATAATAACGGTCCAAGATGTGAGCCTTGTGGAACTCCAGATAGAATTGGCACAAAAGAAGAACAATAGCCTTTGATGGTAACTGCTTGACTACGCTCTCTAAGATAAGACTCGAGCCATCTGAGGAGGTCACCGTGAATACCCGAATCGCGAAGCTTACAAATTAATAAGGCATGTGACACTTTGTCGAAGGCTTTAGAGTAGTCGGTGTAAACAACATCAACTTGAAAACCTTTATCCATCGCATCTGAGACCAAGTGTGTGAATTCACATAGATTACTTTCAATGGAGCGTTTACTTATAAATCCGTGCTGCTCTTTTATGATAAGTGGTCGTATTACGGGAGAGAGGGTGTCGTAAATTATCTTTTCGAACATCTTGGATATTGTACATAGTTTAGATATTGGTCTGTAATTTTTTATATCATGTTTATTACCCGACTTATAGATAGGAATAACATATGACTGTTTCCATAATTTTGGTAGGTATCCCGTATTTAATGAGCGACTAAAAAGTATAAAAATGGGGAGGCTAAGAGCTTTACTATACTGTTTTAAGAAAATTGGCGGAAGATTATCGGGACCTGATCCTTTATTAATATCAAGACGCTGAAGATATTTCTCGACAATTGAAATTGATATTTGAATATTGTTAATAAGAGCCTCTGTGCTATGATCATCATCATTACAAATATTCATATTATGTGCGATATTTTGATCATGGGATTCAAATACTGATTTAAAATAGGAGTTAAACATTTCACTTATGTCGTTAGTGTTTGAACTGCTTTCATTATTCCAAGACATAGTGTCTGGTATGTCATCTGTTTTCTTCTTCGATTTCACGTAAGACCAAAAGTGTTTGCTACTGGAATTTATTTTAGATTCGCAATTGTCCAAATAGTATGAGTAACATTCAGTTTCTATTTGTTTTTGCCTAGTTCTAAGTAAGCTGAATGTTTCATAATCAGTTATGTTTTTCACTTCGTTATGTTGTACATTTCTTGTACTCTGCCTGAGCATTCTTGTATTTGTCCCAATCAAGGTCGTCGTAAGTGTTCATGGCCCTGTTAAAAAGTCTGCGTACGTTACACCTAAGTCTTTCAAGTTTTTTAGACCAGCCCTGTTTACCTTTGTCGTTTTCTGTGGCGACGGTGAGAGGACAGGCTTCTTCAAAGCTTTTGGTGATGCTTACTGTGATTTGTTTGACTGCACATTCGATGTCTGTTGTACTTGTTATCATTTGTCCCGACGAAACTTCTCTTAGATGATGCTGCAAAGAGTTTGCATACAGCACCTTGTCGGTTTTCCTAGGATTTCGGGAGGGTGCTGTGATTAATTTGTCCAGTGTCAGTTCATATCTGATCCACCTGTGGTCGGAGCAGGACGATTCACCTGATACCCTCCAGTTCCTCACAAAATCGTAGCAGTTACCTGTTACCATGGTGAGATCGATTATGGTGCGGCATCGTTTCGTCACGAAGGTTGGTTCCGCACCCTTGTTTGCTATACAGAGGGTTGTCGTGAAAAGAAAGTTCACCAGCTCGTCCCCTCTGTTGTTTGACGTCGGCATGCCCCAGATGGGGTGATGCGCATTTGTGTCTGCTGAAATAACAAGTTTGTAGTTGTTTAGATCACATTGTCTTACCAGATCCGTGACGTCTTTCATAGGGATGTCCTCGTCAGCGGGCATGTAGACTGACGCGAGCATCACCTCTTCGGTCTCTCCTCCGATAGTGCCCTGGAGTCTGACAGTTGTCAGATCTCTGAAACAGAACTCGGTAAGAGGCACGGCTGTTATATTACGGGGTACATAAATACACGCCCGTGGTTTAGTACAAGTATTGTCATAAAGTAGTTTACCTTCTAGGTTGTTAAGACCACACACACGTCCTGCCCTGATCCACGGCTCCTGGATCAAGGCTATGGTCTTGTTGTTTTGCTCCAGCACTCTGCGTAGGTTAGCCGTAGCAGTGAGGCTGTGCTGGAGGTTGCATTGTATGATTTTATAAGAGGAGGGATTTTGGGTCACCACCATTTTGGTTTCCCTCCTCCTCCTCTGACTCGTCTGTGTCCAGGTCAAGGTCCAGCTCTCTTTCCATCTCTGCATGTACCTCCTCCATCGGCTTGGAGCACGACGGTTTGGGAGATGAGTGCGGGGGGGCTGGCATCTGCTCGTCCTGGATCGGTGGTACTTGTTTGCTTGGACCTGGCTGAGGTTCTTGCTCTGCTGCTCTCGCGCCAGGGTACAGGGGTTCATCCTGAAGTGCTCCGTCTGTTCCGTAGAACCTGACGTAAACACTACCTAGGTTGTACGCCAGTCTTCGGCCTCTCTCCATAACGGCGGGTACCATGTTCTCAGGGATCCCTATGGTTACGAAGAGGATGTCGTCTGCTTGCAGGTTGTGTGAGTACATCGTCCAGCTGCTTATTTGTGCCCATTGGTTCAGTTCAGCCAAGACAAGACTCGTGTCCTCCAATGAGTTTGAGCAGTCCGGGATGAAAATGGCTGCTCGCACCTTCTTGGTAAGGTCACACTGCTTGACGACCTTGATACCAGGGCCTGATGTTTCCGGCAGTCGTTTGACGTTGCTTGTCAACCATTCTAGTGTCGACGTATCCTCACACCACAGCTTCAAGGCTCCTTTGGTGATGATAGGTTTTCCTACGAAGCGTGGATATAGCGTGGTATTTGGGTCTTTTATATCCTCCAAGATACGTCGTTCCAGGTACTTCTTCACTAGAATGGCCTGCTCTTCTGTCAGTTGATGGTTGTCGGTCCTAACTACTGCTACGCAGAGATTGCTTTGAGCAGCTTCCGCGTAGCTAACAGTAGGGACTCGACGTGGTTTGTCAAGTTTTTGTTTTTTGTGTTCCCCTCTCGGTGACACAGTATCATCCAACCGCGTTCGCTTACTCGGCTCATTTTGGGCCGGGGCCTGTGCCATACGTGAGATGGCTATGGCCGCGCGTTTCTGACGACTGTAGCGGTTGCCGTGTTTGTTCCTCATTTTTCTGCCTTGGCTACCCTCATCGGCGGTCACTACAGGCAAGCCAGTAGATCTCGCCGTCGGGGCCTGTGGCGCATGATCGGAACTTTCTTTGCTCTTTGTGTGCTGTCTTTGCTTATAATATAAACTGGGACCAGGGGCGTTCGGAACAGGGGGACCAGTTCTTGGAACCGCCTGTTGTTCTCCTTTCTGTTCCAGTTTTTCTAAACTGTGTTTTTGTCTGTGTCGAAGCTTTTTTGCGTTCTTGTTCCCGGGGACGTTTGTCGCCACAGGAGTTCGAACGCCGGTACCGGAGGGCCCAGCCGTTGGCTTGTGGTCCTCTTTCCCAGCTCCTTTGTTTTTGTTTTTACCCTTTGGTTGTACAACCGTCCAGGTAGCAGTATTAGACTGGGGGGCCGCGAGGGCCGCTACCAAGTCTTTTACCGCCTCCCCTGCTGAGGGGGTTTCAAGGTGGTCACATTGTTTTGCTTGAGGCATGTTTAAGTTTTGTTTTTGTTTCATCATTCCGGCTCCCCACCCACCACGGAGTCCGCCACGTTGGGATGCATTACTATACACCAGGGCTACCGGTCCGATATAGAAAGGGTGACTGCGTTGCCTACGAGCCTAAACAGCACCACCGAACCCGGTGTGGACCACTCTCACCAAGCGTAAGGCGTGCACTGCCGACTGCAGACCCCATCAACCCCCCCCTCTCGCCAACGGCAGCTGAAGGCCGACCGTCCTGCTGGTTTGCCATGGTTGGCTAGACCAATGGCCCCCCGTTTTAGGGTGAAATTCACACCAAAGTGGAGTGTTGCGGAAGAGACATCTGTCCGCTCAGCCACCAGGTCAGTTGCATCCTCCCCCACGGGCCCCTACGCACAGCAGCAAAAACGTAGGTGGACCTCCCCCCACCTGCCAATCAGGCTTTTGATGACAGGCCCACGAAGCAGGACCACATTACTTCGTAGCGGATAAGGATTATTGGGATTTGGGTAAGGTGGGATTACTATTTGTACAAAATTTCGTCTGGTGGTTTCTGTTATGTCTATTTCTGAAGGAACTAGACCAATAACGGGGAGCAACCGCGTGAAGGATTCCCCACCAGGCTTACCTTAGGGATCTACGACTGTTGCGCTCCTCCTAAGATCATTCACACCTTGCCTTATCTTGAAGAGATAGGCAAAGTAGGCTTACATTTATGCTAGGCAAGGCTATGCTAGGGAAGCTAGAAAGCAAAAACAAGCTAGGCAGTGCAACTACTAAAGCATAAACACAAACCCTCCCCTATTGGCAACGTATAAGTAGCTCAATGTACAGGCGCCATCTAGAAATACGCTGAGAATTTGACGTTATTTGAGTGACGATTTTTAGTATGGACATTAGCAGCTCGGTATTTATTTGTTTCATATACACATATATTTATCAAGAAAGAAAAATGCATTGGTGCATGGCCGGTTTTGAACCCACGACCTTCGGATTGAAAGTCGAGGGGTACATACCACTCGGCAACACGGCTCTTACGCTCCCTCTATCAGTGTGAATATTACAAATCATGTAGGTAGGCATTGTATGTAAGGTTGTCAAAGTGACACAAAAGTCCTGCGACATGTGCTCCTAATCACACGGCCGAGAAGCCGTACAAATGTCAACAGAGCCCCGCCACTTTCGTCAACCCCTCCAACTTGAACAAACATAAACTGACGCATCAGGAGAAGCACTCCAAAGGTTAATTTAAACGTAATTGTGTTTGCAAGCACTGTTGGCCGAGTGGTATGTACTCCCGACTTTCAATCCGAAGGTTGTCGGCTCGATACCGAGCGTGAATCAATGGATTTTTTATTATTTAAAAATGTATGTTCACATTTAGCACGTGCTTAACGATGAAGGAAAACATCGTGAGGAAACCCGCGGCTTAGTCAGCTTCAGACGTATTGACCTGTTCTTTCTTCTGACTAATAGTCGACTATGCTGCGAGGATGGTATAGGTGCTGGACAAGCCTAATCCATCTCACAATGTTCCAAGCACTGCACCGTGCTGTAGAGCATTATTACCAGTGGCTGACGCCAAAAAGGCCCAGTTATTTAGTATTAATGGACTAATTATCTTACCGGCTGCGCCAAGTAAGATCGTTGATGACTCTTATGGCCATTACGTAAAGATTGCCATTCTGACGATAATATCGTAATCGTTTTATAGAGTAGGCGTCCAGTTGTATCAAAATATCGGAAAACTCAAATAACCAATACGTAATAATATAATATAAGTAGTGCTGTACACTACATACATCACTATTTAGTTTTAAACTAAGCAAAACTTGTACTATTATAGATACTAGGTGATGGATCGAATTCTTAAATATTGTTTACCATTGTGTTATTTATTATAACATACTAAGTGAGACGCAGAATTCGATTCCCGGCGGGTGACAAATTTTTGGTTCTTTGCTGATCAGCTAACGAATTGAGAAAATTTAACTTAAAAAATTCCCATTTCCTCAGTGCATGATGTGCGAGAAAGCATTCCGGACGAACGCGGCGCTGCGCGAACACCTCGGTGCCACTCACATGAACATCAAGCACACTTGCAATTACTGCGGTCGGGACTTCTGCTATAGGTAACATTCGAATTCCGTCTTTACCTTACATGTATTAATGGACCGCGCCGTGGGGTGCCGGCAGTAGAATGTTACCCCTCCTCCCATGCCCGTGGATACAGTAAGAGCCTGCTAAGGGATACCTCCGGAAGATGGGCAGCAGCGTTTTTCCGTGTATCAACATCCCGTACTGCGCTCGTCAACCCGCCTGCCAAGCGTGGTGAGTATGGCAACTACCCCTCATGGAGATCCATGAGGGAGGCCTGTTCAGTAGTGGACTTTTTACGGCTGGAATGATGATGATGATGATTACATGTAAAATCGAGCTTTAGTTAGATTCTGGTCCCAATAGAATTTTAAAGACTTCCTAATTGCTGTGGCACCTTAGCTTTCCATTGCTATATCCCCGCAGGCTCATTCTGAATTAAAGCCTTTATGTAAGACTATGTAGTTAAGCAAAAATATACTTTATCAATGGCTCGAGTACCTACAATAAATTACTATCTAAATAGTGCTTCGCTGCAGTTTGTCCAAAGCTGCGCATATATAGTGTTACTTGTACTACAGCTTTTCGCAACGCATAGTAATGTAGGAACATTGGACTAGTCGAAACCAAAGTTCAAAAGTTTTATTCCGTTCATGTTGTACAATGGTCTTACAAATGTTAAAGATTCAAACGTGAGCCCAGCGAGGGCACAACAATATATTTAAATACCTACCTATAGTCAGTGAATTTCTAACAGTGCGGAAGTCATTTTTGACAGTCTTGAGATTTTAATGCCATTGCATTCTGACTTCCGCACTGTTAAAACTTCACTGACGCTATGCTCTATGAGTACTACCAACCTGACATGAGACATTGCGACGACTAGAAATTACGAATCTACTTTGATCAGCACCTTTCCAACAGATCGGACTTACGCAAGCACGAAATACGCACGCACAATCGAACGAAGCGCGACTACGTTGGCGGCGAGCCGTCCTACAAGCAAGTCGAGCGCATGCAGAAAGTACAGGAGGCGACCGTCAGCGACATGGAGAAATGGCAGACGCACGAGATAGTGGTCACACAGCCGACGCAGATACTGCAAGCGGCTTATATCGACGTGGACCCTAACAAGGGCTACTGCCACTCCAACCAGATATACTTCACGGATGGGTCGGGGCTGTTGCAGCAACCGATGCCGCATATGGGTAAGTTTTTAACATATCGACGAGCTCTGTGGCGCAGCGGGCGAAGGTCCGCCTACGACGCAAGGGGTTGCGGGTTCGATTCCCGCCTCGGAATAAATGTCTGTACAATCTGCAGATATTTGTTCAGTGTGTTCTGGGTGTTTTTCTATATATAATAAAAATATCTATCTATGTAGTATAATGTATTAAGTATATCAGTCATCTAGTACCCATAACACAAGCTCTGCTTAGCTTGGGGCTAGGTGATGCTGTGTGATTTGTCCAGCATTATTTATTTATTTTATTTATTTATATCCAAAGTGAAGTGGATGAGACAGTCAGTTCATTCAGGCGCCATTTTACCATGTCTTCGGCTTACCATATCCAGTCCGTCTGCCAGCGACCTTGCTGAAACAGTCACTTTATCTAGGCGCCTGACACCTTATATATACTAATCCTAACTAATATCATCATCATCATTCCAGCCGTAAAAAGTCCACTACTGAACAGGCCTCGCTCATGGATCTCCATGAGGTGTAGTTGCCATACTCACTACGCTTGGCAGGCGGGTTGGCGAGCGCAGTACGGGATGTTGGTACACGGAAAGAAGCTGCTGCATACCATCTTCCGGAGGTATCCCCTAGCAGGCTCTTACAGCATCCATGGGTATGAGAGGAGGGGTAACATTCTACTGCCGGCACCCCACGGCATAACTAATATAATTATGCTAATGCGAGTTTGTTCGTTTAAGCTTTCACGCCTAAACTGGTTCTAAATATTATTTCACTAATGGAAAGCAACATCAAGTTACGAGTAACATAACCAATATTTATCTTTATTTAGGACTAGCCGCACTCCGCGGTTTCACCCGCGTAGTTCCCGTTCCCATAGGAATAATAATAATAATTTGTCTCTCTCTTGCGCTGTCTGCATCCGGTCCTTGCGAGCGATTTGTTGCAGTTCATAGCTCCAGTGTTCTTTAGGTCTGCCTTAGTTTCTTTTTCCGCTGGGACCTGTACATTTGGTGATTCGTTTTGTCCACCTTCAGTTTGTCATTCGGGCGACGCGTCCAGCCCATTTCCATTTAAGTTGTGAATGAATGAATGAATGAATGAATGAACACTTTATTGCACTTAAAATACAAAAAATAAAATTATTTGGATAAATATATCATTGTACAAATTGGCGGCCTTATTGCTCAAAGCAATAATAAGTAATTGTGCTTGTTGAACTCCGTCTATTAATTTAGTTTGTCTCCGAATGTCTTCACTTGTGCGTTTATCCTATAAATTGATGCAGTCGTCGACATAAACTGTAGGCATATTATTTTCATATTCGATTTTGAAACTCAAACGTCGTGCAAGAGCTTATACCCAGCCCCGATTCATCTCTCAATATTATAAAGAGGAAAGATTAGCACGTTTGTAGCGAATAAACTCAAAAATTACTAGACCGATTTAAAAAAAAAATATCATTTGGAAGCTAAATTATCCCTGAGTAACGTAGGCTATATTTTATCCCCGCATTCCTATGGGAAGATCCCGAGAACCTCCCAAGATATTTATAGCCATATTACAAGACGTTATGAAGGACCTGAGATGGAACAGTAAAGAAATAAAAATAGATGCCGAGTTCAAAGGCAACCCGTTTTGCAGATGATAACAATCTATTTGCAAACACATCAATGCAGCTTGAAGCGATGATAGAAGAACTTAGCAACGGTAGTAACAAAATAGGTTTACAAATGAATATTACAAAAACTAAAATCCCTAAAAATAGTATACAAAATCCTATACAGGTCAAACGGAACAAATCTCACTAATATTATAAGGCCGAAAGTTTGTTTGTATGGGGGTTTGTTACCTCTTCACGCAAAAAACTAGCGTACGTATCGAGCTGAAATTTTGCAAACGTATAGATGTTGACTAGGATTAACACATAGGCTACTTTTTATCAGGGTACAACGCATGCGAAGCGGTGGGCACAAGCTAGTATAGAATACGTGGACAGCTATATGTAATATACCTCGGGAAACAAATATCATTTAAGAAAACAAGACACGTAGACGAACTAGACCGCTGTATTAACATCGCCTGGAAAAAATGCTCCAAGGAAATCCTAAAATCAAAACTCCCATAAAGCTAAAGAAAAAGGTTATAGATTCGTGCTTGTTGCCTTGCCTCACTTATGGAGCACAAACCTGGATATTCCAAAATAAAACAAAACTAAAATAGTTCGTTCCATAGCGCGCTGGCACGAACGTATTTTATTTTTTGTTGTATTATTCGATGTTCTTACCTACGTATTTTTTATTTGTACCTACCTGTGCGGCAACTCTTTGCGAAAGAATTTTCAGTAGGTCCAGAGATTACCCCCTACAACGTCACAAACTCACAAATCACAAACTTTAGCTCTTTATAATATTAGTATAGATTAATTTTACAAAGAGGCGAGTTCCTGAATCACATCAAACGTACAGCGGGAACTACTAAAGCTCATTAGATCTAAATCTAAATCATGGCGGACTAAAATTTTAAAAAACTGTCCTTACCGTGTTCTTTTTTGGCATTTAGGCAATAAAAAAGTCTGAAACTCGAAGCTTTCTTCTGTTACTCGTTCCAATGTTTTAAAATACTCCATGTCCATACATAAAAAATACGCATAGTTTTTTGTAGTCCGGAGTAAATATAATATAGGAGCGATCACTCAATCAATCAATCACTGTCGGGGTTCACTGGATTAGGTAAAGCGGCGGGCTAATCAATGACTTAGCTAATCCATCGGCTGTCACCAGTAAATTAATCTAAGAAAGAAATAATGCATAACTTAATTTAACTTATATTATGGTCTCTCCGGAAAAAAACGTTTTTTTTTAATAATTAGTAGTAGTAGAACTTTTTGTGAAGAGTTCATCCGGGGTCATCCACCACCACACCTATTTCGGCCGCCAAGCAGTAATGTCTGCATTGCTGTGTTCCGGTTTGAAGGGTAAGAGGGCCGGTGAAAATACGGGCACGTGAGACCTTAGAACTTTATGTCTCAGGACGGTCGCAACGCAATGCTGCGTTGGTCACGTGCTTCGTGAACGTGATCACCGTGGTATTCATTGCAGCTGTTATAAATAAATAAATAAGTTATAGGTAGAGGTTACCGCTTAGCATCAAGCGGGCCTTCGGCTTATCTCGTCAGTCGACGTGTATCAAACCCGAAACCTCCTGCGACTCGACTTTTTCAGTCGGCTATTAGGCCAACTGACCAAATTATTATATATTCATTCTAATCATTGAGATTTTTTTGCATTTTGTATGCAATCTTAAAAGCCCTTAATTAATTAAGGGGTTTATCAATTCTCATATCAAAATCGGTAGGTACTTTTAAATTCCCTAAGTAATCATAGATACTATAATTTGTTCAGTCGACGTAATTCATAAATTTATTTTGATTCTGAGAATCTAACTACATTGGCGCAGCTCTAGTCCAATCGATCTTCTGCAAAATTGAATTTCACGAAATCCAATTAACGAAACTAAAAAAGACAGTTCAATTATTTCTAAACATCGCTTTAATTAGAAATGCTCACAGGCTTAAACTTTATTATAAATTTCTGAGGTTCAAAGCTATCTGATTTACTAAAGTTGCCTAGATTATAATTAGAAATAATTAAGTTGTTTTTTTTTTTTTACTATAGTTAATTTTAAGTTTAGTGTGTGTGTCTAATAAATGTATTTCTTCTTCTAAAGTTAGAGAAATAAACGATTGTTTACTGGTGCCATTAATCAAACGTTTCTTTGTTTCAGTTCAACAACAAACAGTGGAGATTACGTTGTAAGTATACTTATGTTTACGATACAGGGCTGTTTCATAAATGATCTTATAACAACATGAAAATAAATGCTGCATTTCTTACGAAATGGCGCTATTGTTTTTTGGTAGACTTGCGCCTAGAAGTGCATTTATACGTTATTCCTAGAAGTTTGCTTCAATACTGCAAATAAAGTCCATGTCATTATAATAACACTATATCGCATAGTGTTCGTGAACGTGATCACCGTGGTATTTATTGCATTAGTGTTAAATAAATAAACAAATAAGTTATAGGTAGAATTTACCGCTTAACATCAAGTAAAATGTATGTATATCCGAGAACTAATTCAGTGTGACGGTAATGTTGCAACGATCGAGTTGCAACATTACCGTCACACGATATACATTTTATTTTTATGTGCTACAATTAAAATGCATGAATTGATTTTAACGGCATTAAGAAAGCCGGATGATCGATCAATGTGGGTTCAAATCCCGTCGGAATAGAAAATAACTCATCAAATTGGGAAGACACTATTGCATAGCCCAATTATCGAGGAAGAAGGCTATAAACATCACCAATATTAATACTAGTAATCATATAATATCCAAATAATTATGTAACTCATCTTAAGTACAACATTTTGAAAAGAATTGCCTTTACACCATTTGAATTCAAGGAATATCTTAGAAGATATCACGGTTTTACCGCGCGCGCATTCTAATTATTGGTGCCTACGATTCTCCCCCCCCCCCCTCTCTCTCTCTCTCTTTGCAGACGAAGTTGCGCGTGACAGCTAGTATATAAATGTATTTTCATCAATAAAGTGTCTTTCAGTTCGATAAAAGACACTGTGCGCATTTTCAATAACCCTGTATAATCCGTATTCCTTTTGTTTTATTATCGTATTCTCTTTCTAGACCGGAGCTAACGCTGAAGAAGGACGACGTGAAACTCGATTATCAGCCGCAGCAGACTATAGCCTACTTCTAGACACCAGCCCGTGTTTAATCTTGGTCCCTCTTACTTAATAAACGGAGCGTGTACGGACTAAATGCATTTGGGCATAACTTTGTGCACGTTATTTAGGTTGTACCACAGATAATATAATACACTAGGTTGTACTAAGGCTTCTGGTTCATCAAATCTTGTTTTGTCTCATTAGCCGAAAAACGAGCGCGATGGCACATCGGCGTGCAGATAGATCCAATCCACCAACCGCAATTGGCTACATGATTACATTTAAATTTTTAATCCGTCATGTAAATTACCAGAAACTATTGGAAACGTAGTTTTTCGTATACTTTCGCGATCACATTATAATTATATTAACATAAACACGGGAATTTATCGCGTAATACCTTTGATTATTCCCGACGTTTCGACTGTGCTTCAACAATCGTGGTCCCGGGTTTACTGTATTTATTACGCGATAAATTCCCGTGTTTAAGTTATTATATTATAATGTATTGGAAACGTATTTTTTATTTTTTAACGTAACAAAAAAATAACGGCGATACACCATGTCGAAATGTAGCGCTAGCGTGACGTCACGCGCCGACTTGTTTCGATACAGTTTATGACTATGCTGTATTGCTTCATTATTAGCAAAAGCAAAAAATACTTTCTATTATTTTAGCTGACGGACTAAATAACATTTTGATTTCCATACTTTGTCAAGTAGCCTATTTAAACTCACGTCTGCAACAACTGCAGTCGCTCGGTGAGGTCAAGGATGGGACTGTTTAGATCAAGGATGGGACTGTTTAGATCAAGGTTGGGACTGTTTAGTAAATTAAAAAATGCAATACCCAAGCCACATGCGTTATCTAAATCGTTTGAAATGGATGCAGAGGCCGATGATTATGACTAAGAATTAGGACCCCTTTAGTTTTACTCGAATTAGAACCCTGTATACTTCTGCTGGTATGCGGTGATTCATTTTATTACACAGTTGATTTAAGTAATTTATGGAATGATAATCAAAATCCCTATCAAATAAAAATATAACTATGCTTTTATTCTTTATTGTGTACGTATTATGATGTTTTATTGAAAATATACACCGTGTTTGTATTAAAAAATAATCAAGATTGCCATCGAATATTAATCTATTATACATTATGATTAAGCTTGTATTTTATAATGTAATCGAATAAATGTTACTTTTATACACTTTTTCTGATTTTTAATAACATCTCATAGGCTAAACAGGTTATAAGGTTAAGAAATTATCGAAATTAAAGTGAAGGTATCAAATAATTCCAAGTGGATGTAATAAAATCCAAGTGCTACCTTAATGCAGTTTAACACTTTATAAAAAAAAATATAAAGGAGATGTTTCAAAATGGGCTAGGTCTATGTACCTAGACTGAAAAATTGCGCAAAAATCGGTGATTTCGGAAAAAATACTCTTTATTTAATTTAAACTAAAATGATTGTTTCATTAATGTTTTAAATACGAGGCATAATTATCACTGGTAACATTTTTACTAAACAGTTTCTAATAAATTCTTGTAACTGTCACTGCCTAATGATTTTGACAGATGGTTTTACGTGTTTGAGTTGAAGATTTTGAAGTTTTTTAACAGTAGCTAGGCTCTTAATGTAGTTTACGTAGGTTGCCTGAGGTACTTAGGTACTCGAAAATTTAAATACCTCAGGTTGACTTGATTTAGCTTCTATCATAAATCATTCATTTCACTATTATGTCAATAGCTGTCAAAATGACGTTACCAACTGTATTGGTCCGCCATATTGTTCTACAGTTTTGTGTTGCTCGACTTAGGCTTGTTATTTTTAGGAAAATGCATCAAACGAAGCAACATATTAAAAAACTGATAGTGGGAAAATGTTTAATAAATATTAAGCCATGTTTGTGCACGTGTACACCTAGTTAGCCTGGATTCCATACATTCGTGAAACATCTCCTTTAACACTTAATCATCAATCAATATATAATATATAAAATTCTTCTGTTACTGACTGAGTGACTGACAGACAACGCACAGCCTAAATCACAGGACCTAGAGACTTGAAATTTGGCACACATATACCTTGAGTATCCTAGAGGTGCACTAAGGAGGGATTTTTCGAAATTCCCACGGGAACGGGAACTACTCGGGTGAAACTGCGGGGTGCGGCTATTAATTAATAAAAAGAAACTAAAAACACCAATTTTTAAAGCTGTAATCCAACTACGAACAGATGTAGCCTATGTTACTCGTTCAGGACATAACGAGTCGATTCACACCTAATTTATGAACATCGGATAAGCATAACATAGACTGCTAAAATCATAACCCTTCCTTGCCTTACTCGGGTAAAAACTTGCCGGAGGGATGCTCGCAAATGTGACATGAATGAAATGTGTTCATTGTTGTGACGTAGCTAGCAGTCTCGAACATATATAGCCAAGCTCGCGCTCCGCATTGTGATTAGAATTGTGCTAGGTTCTGAGAACATGGCAGTTATTAAATGAGTAGCAATGTTACACGTGCCTGTTCTTATGACAGCGTTGGCTTTTATAATTTAAGAAACCTCGGTGGCTCTGTTGTTAAATAGATGGCTGAAACGTCGGAAGTTGCGGGTTCGATCAAGAAATGTTTGCTTTCCTGCAGATGTATCGGTCAAAAAAATATGTTTAAGTTAGCTGGTTTCCAAAGTATGCTTAGTTTGGGAAGAGATGAGTGTGTAGTTATCATCTTAGCTGTAGACGTCAGCTTATGGATTATATTATTATTATTATATTATTATTTATCCGCTGCTGGTCATAAGCCTCATGGATCTCTATCTAATCTCTGAGATCATGTGGAGGTTGTTGCCATACCCACGCTTGGCAGGTGATACGCCCAAAGGCGCTGCTGCCCATCTTCCGGAGGCATCCCTTGGCAGCATTCTTACTGCAACTCCGGGCAAGAGATGAGAGGCAACACTGAGTGTTGCAGCATTATTATCCTTTTATTGTAGTGTTCATAACATTTTTTGCATATGTAAGTACAACAAACAGTAAACAATACTTATATGTATTCTGTATTGACATCCCAAACTTGGATTGGCACGTTTAAATTAATTTTAATATGGTACAACAGGAAATTTGTTTTTGAACGGCAAATTTATCTAAACAAACGATCTACTCTGACATGGTTTCGAGAGCAGATGTAAGTAGTAGGTAGATGATAGATAGATAGATAAAACGTTTATTTAGGACTGCAGACACACATACAAGAAACAAAATCTGAGTACAACATTACAATACATCAATTAAACACAAAATATAACAAATTAAGACAATATAATTAGCAATCTAAAATGTAATGTGTGTGCTGCAGCACGTCAAAAGGTCATGGCTCAGCGTGAGATATGCTCAAGGAGCAAACGCTGATTTTCAGCCATAGCCTGTAGAGTGCAAGCTGAACGAGACGCAATCCGTGTATTGTGTACCTACATTATTTAAGTGTTATGGTGAATAGATTGATATATTATATAAAGATTGATAGCATGTATTGTGTACCTACCTAGGTATGGTGCTCGATAGCCTACTAGGCTAATGTATGTCAAGTAGGTATGTACTTATAATTAGTTTTTCTATAGGTAATGTTATTTTAATACTAGTTGTTCGCCCGAACTAAGAACGAGCGAGATTTACTTTTTTCAATGAAGTCCCATTGCATATGAACTTGACTTTACGTAGCGATTTGGCCTAGATTGCTGGAATTCTCCAAACACTCTGGACTCCTAGCTTATCTATCTATAAATGATATCAAATCGTATGCGTTACTGGGGCGGCATGTCGACTCGGATCAAGTTGAAAATATATAGAAAATTAGAGTACTGTCAATGTGTCCTAAAAATAAAATAAGTGCCTATTAAAGTTTCAGAGTAACTTGAAAAAATAAAATGCCGCTGCAGTAACGCAGTAACGCCTGAAAACGTTACTGCACCGGCATGATGTTTTTCTATAAGCCTGAGTCAAGTTTAAATTAGCCTTAAAGGTAGCTTATATTTGTGCCTTTCCTAGGCCGGCTAGCGGCATTTCTGCCTGCTGAGGTTTTCCGGTAATTCCAATTGTCTCTGCAGTAACGTTCGGCAGATTTCCATATCTCCGGAACAGCTGGACAGACAGACATGATTTTCAAAAAAATGAATGAATGAATGAATGAATATAACTTTATTGTACACCATAAAATAAAATAAATAACAGTAATGAAATAATAAATAATGCATGGTGTATGAATTAGACGAGTTTTTCTGAAAATCGAAAATAGCCTCTAGCTCTTGAACTACTTAAGATAGGCGCTCTGCGATTGCACTGAATGATGCTTATTAGAAATATGTATGTCCTGGCAAAATTGTGAAACCCTACATATAGGAGCATGGCCCTATAAATCCTAGGGGATTTATACGGCTTTTTGCTTCGGTATTTTTTCTTGCGGACCTCAAGCTTGCGGGCCGCCGGTTGCCGACCCCTGACGTAGATTAACTGCAGTGCAAGTGGTGATTTTTATTAATAATGTCAGGCTGGCGCTGACATTCGTGTACTCGTATGATTATCATATCAAAGGCACAAAGTCAGCTATTTAATGTGGATAATGTGACTCCATAAAGCGACATTGCTTTAATAAATGCAAATATCAAATTTGTAGTCTACTAAATTTACTAAGACTGAGACAAGACTGAATGATCTCGTATGGTGTCGTCATGTTGTGGTAATTATGACTTCATAGAGCTACAATAACATCAATGCTTATGTCGAAATTGATAGTCTAACATGTTATTCTGATTAACACCTTTTCTTAAATTATTAGTATAAAATAAATACCTATTTATTTTACACTAATAATTTAAGAAAAGTTGTCAATCCGAAAAACTACTAGAAACTTTCTGCCATAACTTCATCATGACGCCACCATGCGAAAGCATTGATCATTGGTCATTGTGATTTAAATATTGAATAGATAAACGAAGTTGAAATTTCATCAAATCATTCAACGAGACATGCAAACGATGCCTTATATATTTTACTATTTTATTTATTTACTAAACATTACAAAAAACACTTAAAGTTAGACATAGTCCGACAAAACTTTTTTTTTATAGTTTGAATGTGGGATCAGGATTTTTGTAAACATTATAAGAAGTTATATTTAGTTAACAAACATATGTACCTATTTATTTAGTTAACAAATCATACCTATTAATTACCTACTATTTGGACTCCCCTGTCTAGTAACAAATCCCAGCAGTTGGATGGCATTTGTCACTAGTCAAGTTATACAATGGTAACGAATAACTTTGGCAGATAATTCAATAGTAATGAATATTTGGCGAATGTTAACTGAGTTTGGTTTTGTTTTATGACTGCCACAGTTATATTATACGCACAAAAACAGCAATATCCACCCAGAAAGCTCACTCCACCAATCGAGCCATAACTATAGCTTAAAAGCTATACACATTCACTGTAAACACATTCCTTTTGGTTTTAAGAGATAAGACGTCCTCCGTGGTGCAGAGGTCTACCGGCCGAGGGCTGAGATACAGGGTTGCTGGTGACATTCCCGACGGAGTTTGTATGAACCGCAGTTATTTGACTCGAGCTGGGTAAAGTAAGTAGTAAGGTCCAAATCCATATCCAGTTAAAGCTTGATTATTTTGTTATATTAGCACAATATCCAAGTTTCATATTCCGACAGAGCAGGTACTGGTAGGAAAAACAATAAATTGAATTTCTCTTCAAATATTTTTGAAAAGCTGTTGTTCGAAGCGTTGCTACGCTTTGTGTATTCAAATGAAAAGCTCGGACCAGATTCATTGCAAATTCTGCTCTGTACTTCAGTTTTGTATCAATATTCAGCTTACCATTGATTTCTGACCAAAATTTATTTTTGTTGAACAACATAACCATACTACGTGCCGTGGGGTGCCGGCAGTTGAATTTTGCCTCTCCTCTCTTGGTACTGCAATTTAGTGATTTATTTATTTATTTTTATTTATTTAATAAAGGCAAAGCCAACAGTAAGTATAGGTACATAGTAAGCACTGAAAATAACACATGTTACAAAATAAAATACTATAAAATGTAAACAATTTACGTTCAAAGTATTTTTATATAGTAGTTCGAAAGAATTTACATTCAAGCAATTATGCCTACCTATGTAAAGATATACCGTAACTATATGGAATTCAAATAAATGATATAGAAAGCTACATACCCCTTTCGAACCCTTTCATCTTCATTCAACCCTTTTCGAACTTCGACGACAAGTTACGGAAGCTCTACAAATAAATAGGTCAACAACGAGTAAACTGGACGTTTACACTTTTAATTAGTTTAGTTTTTAAGTGCCGGAGCGTGAATTGGACAACTGTCGTGCAAAACTTTTTAACTTTTTATAAACAAGTAAGTATACATTTTTTATAATATACGTAACCGGGTATTTATCGCGCGAATCATCTTTATTATTTTATTTGTAAACATAATGTTTAACAAAATAAAACCCATATTACCGATTTTTTTGTCTTGATAGGTAGGTTAAGTCTTAAGAAGAAAGAGTAACAGTGATGATATATTTAAAAATAAAAATAATAGATCATTATATAAAGTCATGATTCACAGAAATATCTAAATCTAAATCGGTTCTGCCGTTTGAGAGCTACGATGATACAGCCAGACTCCTCTGAGTCTGTATCTCTATACACACCCACACACACACACACACACAAACAAATACCTAAGTTAATTTTGTACGTGGGGTGTTTAAAGGGTTCCGTACCTCAAAAGGAAAAAAAGGGAACCCTTATAGGATCACTTTGTTGTCCGTCTGGTTGTCTGTCTGTCTGGCAAGGTCTGACTTTCCTACATACCTACGTAACCCTCTGTGGGCGATTTCAGCTCGCAATGTCCGGTTTTATTTGTTTGTAATTGAACTAAGGTCCTAGAATCTAGAACTGCAATTCAATTATCTACACGTGATTGTTTCATAGCTAAACTTTGCTCGTTTAAAGTTCGTCGCAGAGTTCGTTTCGAGTTGGAAATATATTATTATATAATGTTGTGTTTTTTAAATTTTTCAAGCGTCCCGACTAGATGCTAAAAATTACCTCTGTCAAACTCAGTGTTGTAATAATGTTACAAAATTCAACTAATTTTGTTGTCAAAGTCAATGTCAATTGTTTATTTAATAGAGCAAAATGCTACTTAGATAGATAACACTTTATTGATGACACATGTAACACATCACACATGTAACAAAAAAATATACCGAGGTATAAAAACAAACAGAAATATAATAAAACAATTTTGGGCAATTCAACGGGCGGCCTTATCGCTGAACTTAGAATAGTCAGGCGGCCACAGCATGCACAAAATTGAGCGCAACTCAACAAAAATAGGTACTAAAGGTATCTACTAGGTATTGACAGAGGCGGCTTTACCTATAGTGCAGGGTGTGCGGCGCACACGGGCGCCGGGTCTAAGGGGGCGCCGAGCGGCCTCTAATGCGACACCTCCAAAGATGCGTGTGTCGCTCACGGCACCGGCGCACTCAAAGACCCTGCGCCCGTGTTTCGGCCGATTCCAACAGGCGCGCGGTAGCAAAGCAAGACGCGCCACCACAAGCTGCGTCTTTACCTACTCTATACAATTACTTTTGTTTCAACGTGAAATCTGCCTTAAAACAGTTATTTAAAGATTAAGTATATTGGCGTAGTGTCGCATCACTACCACAGGCGCGTAACGTTTCGAAAACTATATTCTACAGACGATAAAAACTTGCTTTTACCGTCTATCCGTGTTGTACCGTATGCGCGAATAAATAAGTGTCGACCTAAGGATAAAACTATGGGACTCACTCATACTGTCCAAATTAAATTTTGCTGATTGTGTGTTTAGTGACTGCCTTTTGACTCGCACAAAAAAATAACTCAACGAATACAAAACGCCTGTATTGGTTTTTGTTATCCTATTCCTAGACGTGTCCACATCTCGCCTTACATAAATGTCAACGGTCTCCTCAATATGTCGTCCCGCCGAACTCTCCATTTCGCCACTCTGCTTTTTGGTGTCATCAGGAACCAACAGCCAAGTTACCTATTTGAGAAACTTCATTTCTCAAACCGCCACGTCCGTCTATCCACCCGGTTGATATGTCCGAAGCACAGAACGGCTGCATTTCGTGGCAGCTTTAAATACGCGGCCACAAAATGCTGGAATAACCTTCCACCTCTAATAAAAAATTGTAAAACAGTTCATTCATTTAAAAAAAATCAAAAAAAAATCATTAATATAGTCTCAATATAACTTCGTCAATATGACCCGTCGTTCTGGGCCTCGGACAAACCACATCTAAGTGTAAGTAAGTTTTGAATACATATATGTAAATAATTCTCTACTTGTTATTTTATTTTCATTGTTTCAGTTCATTTATTTTTTGATCGTTCATTAACATGAATAAATATTGTTATCTAATTCACAAAAAGTTATATATTGTTTTGTTTGTTTTTTTTATATTAAGAGGTACTTTGTTATTATATTTTATTTTAGCGTACTGCATTTTTGTATCGCGGTAGCCACCATCCGCACACTTCGGTCACTACGGAAGACCAGCGCTGTGGTACGGACCCGTTCTGCCACAGCATATGCTGAGTAATGACCCTTTTTGTCACATTTTTATTTTATTTGTTAAACCTTATTATTGTATATGGATTAATTGTAAATTGTGTGATAAAATAAACGCAGCTTTATCTTTAACGGCACCTGTTTTGATTCGTTTGAAAACACGCCGACCATCATTGCTAACTCGGCTGTATTAGAATGACATAAAGTTCAAATTCAAATTGCAAGGGACGTTGCGGCGGTGGTTATTTTCAAAGGCTTTGTGTACGCGTGCCACAATTTTTGTTTTACCGCTGCTCCGTAGTTTTGCGAAATAAGCCTTAATGCAATGAATTAAGTATCATTTTTGAGTAAACATGTAAATATGAATTTCTTTTGATAAAAATTATATAAAAGATAAGATTTCGTTAATTGTTTACATAATTATTGCGATATGCATCGGGATCAGATGTCATCAAAAACAGCTAGCGAAAAAAATTAACAACGAGTGACAGTGATATCGAAGAATATATTTTTATTTTTGTAACCCCTTCCTTCCTAAAATGTTTCTTGACATCATTTAAAATTGCACTATTTGCATCTGAATTTTCGTATGAAAATATAACTGTAGGTATTCCATTTCGACCCCGCTCCTATCAGGGGGCGCCAGGGTACTGGTGGCACACTGGCGCCACAAGGGCTAGAGCCGCCTCTGGGTATTGAAGTTACATTGGATAACAACCTAATAATAACATAATTATCTTAAACAAAAACTAATAGAACTACAAACAATATGTAGTTAGATACAAAAGTAGTAATAATATAAAATAGTTAGGTAGGTCTATAGTAAATATCAATAATTATGCTAAAAAGTAGCAATTAAAAAATCTGGATGACAGTAGTAATTAAAAAATTAGTAAATTAAACTTGGTATTATCAAATTTTTAAACTTTAACAATCAAAATATATTTAAGACATGTTGAATTGAATAAGGAATTGGAATAAGTAGGTATTGTGGTAAGTATTTAAACTAGCGGTTAACAAGTTAATGAACATCAGCAAACAAAATAGATTGAAGACATTTGTCAAATTTACTTATTGGGTCGCTTATGTCAAGGGAATTGTCTTTGGAAATAGAATTATAGTTAGGTACTAGTCTCGGGATAACCGCGTTTTTGCCCTGCTTGGTTCTGTAGAAGGGAAGTGCAAAAAGATTATAAGCTTTTTTACTTCTTGGCAATCTAAGAGGGTCATTCGTCTGTAGCTTATTATTAAGTCCTATGCAGTCGAGTTTGCCATTAAACAGCTTGTGCAAGAAATGTAGGTCTGTTCTTTTTCTGCGCAACGATAGAGGTGACATTTTGTATTGAGCAAGCGTTTTATTGTAGGTATTAAGTTTTACCCATAAATGGTACACATAAGAGAGATGGATACCTATATATATAATAGAAAGATATATATATATATCCATCTCTCTTATGGGTAAAAATATAGAAATCGTTTTTGTGTTTGATTCTAGGCGTTTGCTGTACGTAACGGGGGTTCCAAATCACAGAACAATATTCTAGTATGGGCCGGACAAGGGGTTCCTAAAGGTTTAATTTTGTTAGGGGTGATTTAAAATCTTTGCTAATGCGGATAATGAAGCCTAATGTTTTGAAACCTTTAGAAACTGACTCAATAAGGTTAGCATTAAAAGTGAGCTTTGAGTCTATTACAACTCCCAGATCACGTATTTCGTTGACGGTGTTTAGCAGTTGATCATTTATGTGGTAGTTATTGGCTTGAGTTGTTTTACTAGAACTGAATTGTATGTAAAAGAATTTACGGGCATTAAGGCTCATTTTATTATCGGCGCACCATTGAGTTAAATTATCTAGATCTTTTTGGAGAAGTAGGCTCCGAGGGTTTATTGATGAGCTTAGCTAGCTTAAGCTCATAATAATAAGGTAAAATTTAGAATTCGAAAACATTCTGTTATGTCGTTTATAAATACATTAAACAATATAGAGGTCCTAAAATAAGCCCTGAGGCACGCCTGAAGAAGCAATAAAAGCATTAGAAAGGTACCCGCCAACAGCAACCCTTTACCATTATTATTGCCCGACGCTTCAACAAAGGTTTGTTTATTCGCAAAATAAATCAAACCGTGAAGGAAAGATGGGTTGCACCTACGATGTAGAAGAAACATTTTAAGATATCGACATATTTGTGAACGTTGTCACAAAACGCGCTCTTTCCTACTTTCCCCAATAATTCAATTTACGTGAAGCCGGTTAACGTGACCCGGGAATTAATTCCAAGTCAACTAGCCACGTGATTGTTTCGTGCCGGAAGTCGAGCCGTGGCATTAGGCAGCGCCGCTTTTAGGCATTATTAAATTGTACATAATACATAATTTTCTGAAAATTTATCTTATTTTATATGGCCCCTTTATTTTTGTTTATATCTGCCGTAGGAGGATTTGATAATTCGAATTATCGCGAAAACTAACTGTCTTATATATTTTGCGAAAACACGGACAATTAGACATTATTGTGTACGTTACGTAACCATCCGAAAACACTGCCTGTGACTGCACCGAGATGGAGAGACAGTAGGTTATTAGGTTTGTTTTTAAACCTTCCGAAGACACTGTCTGTGACAGAACCGAGATGGACAGACAGTAGGTTATTAGGTTATGTAATTACGAATCACAATTGTCTAATTATCCGTGTTTTCGCAAAATCTCTAGAATTTTCGCGATAATTCGAAGTATCAAATCATCCTACGACATATCCAACTCGTGGACATCGGGGTTGATTTAACTGAGAGTTGGCTAATTGCTTTAGATTGATGTGAGTGTAATTTTATTGTTGTCGCAAATAAATACAATCATAACAACGTTCTAAAGGTTGAACATTAAAATGGAATAAGTAGGTACATCGTTTTCTTTAGAGTAAGAGTTAGCAGTTAGCCTTATTAAAAGCTTTTATTTAGCTCGCCCTGTATATATGTAAAACTATGTTTGTTGGTGAAATCTTGCAACTCAATTTTGAAGCAGATATCTTCAACCAATTGGGCTGAAATTTTGTATACATGTTTTCTTTGAATGACAATGCATAGTCAGCTATGTGACGTCACTCTAAATCCAACATGGCGGAACACCCAAGATGGCGGACTACTTATTTGAATGGACTCCTACAATATTGGTATCAAATGAAAGGGCTTGCTGAGAATAATTCGAAAATGAAATGACGATACTCTGAATCCAATATGGCGGAACATCCAAGATGGCGGACTAGTTATTCTTAATGCATTCCTATAATATGGGTATCAAGAGAGAGTTACTCGAAACATTAAATGATATCACTTTAAATCCAACATGGCGGTATACTCAAGATGGCGGACTAATTCGAAAAATGAAATAACATCACTCTATACCTCTATACAATGCTCATAGAATACCCAAGATGGCAGACTAGTTGTTTTAGGATATAAAATAAAAGGACTTGCTGAGAGTTACTCGAAAAATTATATCACATCACTCTAAATCCAATATGGCGGGCATAAGATGAACAGACAAGAAACCAACTGTCCAGTGATAACTAAAAAGTAAAAAATAAATTAAAAGAAAAATCTTTTTATCAAACAAGCTTTTATTTAAACGTACTATAAAAAAATTAACATTTTCCATTAAAGTTTAGTGTCAACTTAAAACGTCTACACAATTTATGTGATAAAAAAGCTTGTCGAGAGATTTAAGCAGGAACTCGTATTTACATTGTTTGAAAAAAACATTAAAATCAATTAAGTAGATCAAGTTACAGGTACACAGGATAATCTCGCGACAAGCTTTTTTTATCACATAAATTATGTATAGACGTTTTAAGTTGACAGTAAACTTTAATAGAAAATGTTTATTAAATAATTTTTAGAAGGTATGTTTAAATAAAAGCTTGTTTGCTAAAAAGTTTTTATTTTTACTTTTAATTTTTTTATGCTTTATTTCGCTAGAAGTAAAGCAGCACTTAATTGCCGATATTTCTGTATAATTTTTATTTAATAAGAAGAAACGTAAGTTATAAATGCTACATGTATACATATATAGCATTAAATATGATTTCATATGATAAGCCTGATTTTTTCCACTGCAGGGAAAACCCTAAGTCCACTAATCTCTCTGGTGTTAATCTTTGCTGTAGGAGTCTAGCTGGTCCTATCGCCGCCTGGGCCTTCCACGTGGTCGCTATGGTACATTTAGGAAAATAAAATAACTAGTCGAACCCAAAATTGCCAAATCACGTTCATAAACGACGGAGTGCTGTAACTTCTTCTTTTTTTCAAGTCGGTAAAAAGTGAGCTTTAGTTTTATAACTGAAAGCGACAAGCGGAGCTCGTAACCATAAATTGAATTTACTGCTAAAACTGAAGTTTGTTTCTTTATTGTTATTGCTGCTACTGAAAACTCATCTAAAAATAATGAGCTATATACACTAGCTTCTGCCCGCTTCGCATGCGTTGTAGCCGGATAACAAATAGTTATCAGCATCTGTACTGTACGTGTGCAAAATTTCAGCTCAATCCGTAAGCTAGTTTTTTCGTGAGTGTGAAGAGTCAACAAACATCCATACATCTATACAAACAAACTTTCTGCTTTATAATATTAGTGAGATTTTATGTACCTTTCTTTGTAAATGTAATAGGAGTACACCAGGGCTCATGTCTTTCCAACACCCTGTTCAGTCTGTTACTTAACGACCTCTCTCTCTCTTCAATCGGTCCCTCATTGCTGAGGATCGTGACTCCGTTTGATTCCGTCTACTAGCTGTCTCCATCGTTCTGTAGCTTGGTGGAGTGCGTCGCTGACAGGTATTTTTAACAAACGACCTACCTACCAATACGACCTTTAAATTAACGACCTACCGGGCGCCATTCGTAACGCAGAAATATACATGTACGTGACGATGTGGCGGCCATCGTCAACGCTCCTACCCACTGTCAGCTACAGCGTACGTTGGATTCGGTGGTGTCCCAACTTGAAGCGTAGTTTAGAGCCAACGGGTTGGCAGTGAACAGAGAGAAAACATGCTTCATAAAATTCAGCCTAAACGGAAAAACTGCACAACCGCTCGTGATAGCTTCTGCGGGTGGCAAGATAAAACAGGTTAAACTACTTGGTTTCCACATTGATAGTGCCCTCGTATGGGAGACGTACATCGATGAGCTTTGTGGTAAACTAGGTCGCTCATGTTATGCGCTGGGCAGGCTCGTAAGTACAGCATCACGCGCTGTAGTACGCTCGTGCTGTTTTGCGACGGTCCATAGCTCCCCGACCTACGGTCTGGAGCTGTGGGGCCGTGATGCGGACAGCCAAAGAGCATTTGTGATGAAACGAGCCGTGCGCGCCATAGTCGGAGTACCCAGTGACGTTTCGTGTCGTGACATCTTTCCCGATCTTTGTATACCCTAGCCTGCGAGCTTATTTACCAGACCGCTTTATACGTACATAATAACTTAGAAGCATTCGAACGCAGAGGACTAACCTTTGCTTGAAATGCGCAGCAACAAGCATAAAGATCGCCTAGTCACACCAACTCATAGGCTTGCTATATCCGAAATATCTGTTTACATAATGGGTCCTTCTGTTTATAACCGGTTACCTGATAATGTGCGTGATGCACCTTCCAACGGCGCATTTAAAAATAGATTAAAAAATGGCTACTTAAGCACACCTTCTATGACATAAAGGAATTTTATGATATTCCTGAATTTTAATATTTTATAATCATTATATGTATACATACATATGTACCGTCTGACTTGTAATTAATAAAGAATTTGTATCTGTATTTGTATTTGCCCGACATATTCTACCTACATAGTTACAACAAGTAGTACTTGTTGTAACTATGTAGGTAGAATTTGTGAATTTACGTGATTCGAATGTAACTTTGTATGGTCACAGTAATTAGATCTTGTTCGTAGGTTTCGGTTCTATTATGTGTGGTCACGTACGATCACGGCCTAAGTAGATATTAACCTAATTACGATCCCAATTATGGTGAAGTTTACCTACATAAATCAAAAGCAGCGTAGGAGAAAATTCCGATCAACAATTTTTCATACTACGCAGGGAAACTGCGTATCCGGGTAATCTGAATTACCCAGGTATAAAACCAGTTAATAACAAGAGTTAAATGAAAATGAACCAGGCATTCATAAACTTATTGTATCTACCTGTTGTATTATCTTCTTTAAATCTATGGAGCCGCTCGATTTTAACCACTTTAAAAAAAGCAGGAGGTTGTCAAGTCTTTATTTACTTATTTCTTTTCGTCTTAATTTCGCTTTGTCTGTCTGTCCGTCCGTCCGTCCGTCACCGGCTTTGCGAAGAGACTATTAGTCCTAGAAAGCTGTAATTTTTCATGGGCATATAGAATAACGACGTTAAGATAACGCTACAAATAATGCTGAAAAAATAATGAATTTGGGGTACCTCCCCGATACACGTAAAGTGAGGACGAATTTTTCTTTCTTTATTTTCCCACCGTGTGGTGTATCGATGAAAAGGTATTTTAAAACCATTTAGGGGTTGCGCAGACGAATTTTCGATTTAAGGTTCCGTTTCCGAAATATCAAAGTATTAATCTTTTTTTCGAGCGTTTTCCTCTCTAAAATCTAAACTCCTAGCTTAACAAATCTGATAAAAATCATGAATGTAGTTTTAACCAAGAACTTTCTAGGAAAACTATAACAGTTAAGCTAGCTTTTTTATTTTCGGAGAAATAGTCGCCCAAAAAGTTGATGCGGTTTCCCAAACAGACCGGAATACTTTAAACCGAAAACTCAATTCATCATTTCAGCCGTAAAACGTCCACTACTGAACACAGGCCTCCCTCATGGACATTCATGAGGGGTAGTTACCATACTCACCACGCTTGGCAAGCGGGTTGGCGAGCGCAGTACGAGATGTTGTTACACGGAAAGACGCTGCTGCCCATCTTCCGGAGGTATCCCTTAGCAGGCTCTTACTGCATCCACGGGCATGAGAGGAGGGGTAACATTCTACGGCCGGCACCCCACGGCATGGCAAAACTCAATTAATTAATGTTAATATGTTTTTGGTTTTGGTCAACGTAAAAGAACCTACCAACGTCTAACAACAGGTTTACGGATAACTACGAAACCCTACATAGCGCGTGGCGCGATACGCACCTGGCCTAATTTATTTTTATTTTTTTGTTACCAACTCTATCGTTTAAATATCGATTTGTAAAATTATTTTTGAGTTCGAAATTAGAATAGATACACTTTCACAATAGGTCTCATTTTATTCAAAGCTTGATCCACTGGAGTCCCCCAAGGCCCAAGGTTTGATGCACTTGCGGCTGGAGTTTTTTGATTCACATATTATGTGAAACATGGTTGCTTGTTTTAACACCCGGAACTGATTATGGGATCCATGATTAATCGAGGGAGTTACTCAAATGTATACCGTAACACATAGCGGTTTTGGTATTTTCAGCAACAAGTCGAGGATTTTTTTGTCATAGAAGTCGGTTTTTTTTTGTTGAAAAATTAAATAAATATTGATTAAAGTCGTTCGTAATGTCCCATTCAGTTCCATGTTCATAAATATGTTTAGTAAGATGTTATGTACACAATGGAGTTTATATAAATATTAGGTCGTTACATATCAAATTGGCGTTTTGTCGTACGACACTACGCGTTTTGTCTACTTTGATCTCAGATAACTCCTCTTTGGTTAGGAATTCCGAAATTTCAACCTGCAGAACAAGCCCCGTGGACGGCCGGAGACCAAAGTTGAAAATCAAGAATTGATGGCTATTGTGGAAGCGGATTCATCACAAACCACGTCCGAGTTAGCTGCAGGCTGCGGTGTTAGTGATAAAACTATTTTCATCCACTTGAAGCAAATTGGGAAGGTGAAAAAGCTTGAAAGTTGGGTACCTCACGAATTGAGTGAAGCAAATCGACAAACACGCGTCGACTGCTGCGTTACATTACTCAACCGGCACAATAATTATGGGATTTTAAATTATTTGTGTTTTATTTTATCTGTTACCAATAATAAATTTACAGAAGCTGCAACCACAAGTAGAGACAAAGAGTTTCATTAAATGTCTGGTTAATTTGAATAAAATACTCTATCAACCAACGATTGACACTCACGTTCTAAAATCACAATTTGTTTGAAAGGTTGACAATTTGTTATGGTTAAAATGGCTTCACATCGTTTGTGCCTTTAGCTTGTATTCTAGAGCGGCTACGTCGAATAATGCAAAGAAAATTCTCAAGCAACTCACTAGCACGAATTCAGAGCGTATAGGTACATATTTATCCGTAAAATGTATTCTCCGGATATAAGTCTCTGGCTGCACCCCCGTCTCTCAGATCTGGCGGGTTGCCAGCGAGTTGGCGTCTCGCTCCACAGGTGATCGAGCAGATTAATCAAAATTTACCCCGTTCATGCAACGAGTTACAAAAGCCAAATTGGAGACTCATGTTATGACTCGATCGATTTACTTGCAGGTTGTGGCCCAAAACTTTGGCTAATAGCTTTGCTTAGCGACGCGCTACGATAAAATTTTGTCATACAACTAATAAACGGACGGTTAAAGATCTGATGACTTTACATGTAAAACTTATTGTAGTAGAACTTGTTGTGAAGAGTTCATCCGGGGAAGTACTACCACCGTACCTATTTCTGCCGCCAAGCAGTAATGTCTAAATTGCAGTGTTCCGGCCCCCATACACTTCAAGGATATGGGGTCCGGTGAAATTACGGGCACATGATGATACCAACTCTGTCTCAGGGTTAAGAGCACAATGCGATGCAGCGTTGGTCGTGACCTTGTCGTGACCACGTGTGCTTTATGAACGTGATCACCACGGTATTACAGTTGTTATAGGTAGATGTTACCGCTTAATATCAGGTGGTAAGTACTATTTGTCTTCCAACAATATAAAAATAAAAGAAAAATATTGAAAAATCAGCCCTAAGGGTGGTAGAAATGTCAAATCTCAAGGACTTACATATCTCCCGCTCTAAACTCAATACAAAATGACAAGAACCAGCAGTTGAACAGTAAGCAATAGGAACCTTTTGTCTTCCCTTCACCGACTTGGAGGCCATCACCACCCACCTTCCTGGAACCTGCCGCCATCTACGCCAATCGGCGCTCGACCTGGACCCGGACCTGCGGCCTACGTTCCAGAACCATCTGCTACAGGGAAGTGCCGTTATAAGGCAAAGTGAAAATTAGGCGGGCCATAGAACCTCTACACTCTTCATTTCTTTTTAATAAATATTTTTCTTAACTTGTCCCATCGTCTTTGTATTTAAATCCACGATAGGGTAACTATAGACTACACCATGGGCAGGAGAGGAGGGGCAACATTCTACTGCCGGCGCCCCACGCAATCAAACGTATTTCAGAATATTTAAAAAATCAGCCCTTCCCTTGGATAAAAATATAGGGGATGAAAATCTGTATGGGAAACATAATTTTTTTCTTGAGATCCTTGAAAATTGGTACTAACATTGTTAAATGAAAAATTAAACTTGTTTTTTAAGATTTTCCTTAAATCATTCCCTGGCGTGTAATGCCGGCAGTAGAATGTTGCCTCTCTTCTCTTGCCTGTGGATGCAGTAAGAATCGGCTAAAGGATACCTTCGGAAGATGGACAGCAGCGTCTTTCCGTATATTTACATACCAGTCTGCGCTCGCCAAACCGCCTGCCAAGCGTGGCGAGTATGGCGAAATTTCATGATCTTGGAGGGAGGCCTATGCCCAGAAGTGGACGTAAACATCAGTCCTAGGTACGACTGAGATGATATGTACGAACTTAAGTTTTTTTTTTTTTTTTTTAATTTATTTATAGTTACAAGAAGTTACAATTTTATTAAACAGCATCTAAAACCACTAAGATTTAACTAATTGCTGAAAATAGTCTTCACCAAAGATAAAAATAACAACAATATCTTAAAATAAGAATAATGGCTAAATAAAATTGAAAAAAAATTAACAAGATTTTTATACCCTACTAAAGAAGCTAGGTAACCGAAACATTTAATTTAAGAGTTATCAGGTGACACAAAGTATTTTTTTAGTTTTGATTTGATGTTCTTTCTGGTTAAACTATGTCTTAAGTCGAGAGGTAAACTGTTTATGTACCGGGGAACAAGATAAGCAGTTGTCCGCTCGCCATAGGCGTTGTTCGCACAAGGTGTGCAAAGCTTATTTCTAGAAATGGCTCGAGTGTATACGGGATGTGTAACAATTTGGTTCAAGGATTCGTTAAAAAAGTTTTCTTTGAGTAGTAAATATTTTATTTGAGAGTGTACCGGAATTATTTGACAGTGTTTAAAAAGAGCATTTTCGTCGTGATAGTACTTATTTGCGATTTTAGGTAAAACAATATTCTTAATAATTTTTAATTGTAATTTGTAAATGTTGTCTAGGTAAGATTTATATGTTCTTCCGTAGCTAGAGAGCCCATATTGTATATATGATTCAGCAAGTGCGTGATAAAGCATTATCTTAATTTTGTATGGGATTCTATTTTTGAGTAGAATGATGTTAGCCAGAAATTGTCTTAACTTACTGCAAACGTGATCAACCTGGTAGCTCCAGTTAAACTTATCGTCGATAATTATGCCAAGTTTGTTCTGTTACTATATCGATGAAGGGACAGCTACAAGACGAAACGTTATCATGCAAACACTTATGATCATGTGCAGTTAGATTATGTACAGGAGGTGGTTTTATGTATGGTGACTTAATAACTAGTAATTTCGTTTTATTAGCATTTAGCACTAAGCCAGCGTCGTGACACCATCTCGCTAGAGCGTCCAGATTTTGTTGTAGTATTGCACAGGCAGACTGGGAATTTCTAGACGCCGTGACAAGACAAGTGTCGTCCGCGAATTGGTAACATGTACAGTTCGAGATGTAGCCGCTCATATCATTAAAGTAGGTTAAAAAATGCAAGGGACCCAAGACTGAACCTTGCGCTGTACCTTCTGTTACAGATATCGGATTGCTGTACGTATTTTCAATTTTTACAGAATATTTTCTATTCTGTAGATAGTTTTCACACCAAGCCAGCAAGGGTCCACGTACTCCGCAGTCATCAAGCCTGTCCACCAGTTGGGTGTGACTTAAGGTATCGAAGGCACGAGTAAAGTCGATAAATAGGACAAATACAATCTTCTTTTCGTTAAGGTGTTGGTTAACCTCATCAGTAAATTTTGATAAGAGCATAGAAGTACTCTTACCTGCCTGAAATCCAAATTGATTTTTTGCTATAACTTCATGATATCTATAAAATGCGTGTATTTGCTCACAGACGTATTTTTCAACAATTTTGTCAATAGATGACAACAAAGTTATTGGTCGATAGTTTGCATAATCGTTTTTTTTTCCTTTTTTATGTATAGGTCTGACACAGCCTATTTTAAGATCGTCGGGATATTTGCCAGATTTGATACTACAATTTATAAGATCAGCTATACTGCTAGATATCTTTTCTCCCATAACTTTGATGTCACCTATTCGAATAGTATCAGGACCTGGAGCTTTACGTGAATTTAGTTGTTTTATAATTTTATGTATAGAATCAGCTGTAGCTTTTTTAAATAGGATACTTGAATCTAATTTGCGTTTTACTGTATTTGCGGGGTCTACTAATTTTATATTGCAATTTGGAATAATATCTTTTACTGCTTTGTCAAAGAAAGTAGCAAATTTATCAGTAATCGTTTTAGTAGTTAGTCCTTGTGCCTCGAACGATTTAAGTATGGCCGAGTCGATTGACAAAGTAACTCTTCCCAACATCTGATTTACGATTTTATATATTTTTTTTGTGTTATTTATGTTGTCATTAATTTCTTTTAGGTAATATGTATTTCTTTTGTACTCCAAGACTTTGTGAACTTTATTTCGTATTTTATTGTATTGTAGTTTTAATTTGAGATCATGGGGTTTATTTATCCATTTTTTATATATATTATCCCGTTTGTCACAAAGTCGTGTTATATTAATATCTAACCAGGGTAAATTAAATTTTCTTAATGTATTTGTTGTACATGTTTGTGTAGTCGCTTTTGTATTTGCATTTTTAAATGATGTATTAATAAAACTTAAGATATCTTCAGGCGAATTCATAGCTTTTGTGTTTTCCCATTTAACTTTCATAAGTTCGTTGTAGAGAGTATTGTAGTTAACCAGTTGTTTTTTTAAGTTGAATTAGGAGGTGAGATGACTTTGGTAAAAATGTAGCATATTAACGAATCTATTGACACTTTATTCATCAAAATACGGTAACCGTAAATAAATCTACATATGTACATAGGCTGCTACAATCATGATCCTTCCCAATTAACGTTGTCTTAATGCGGTTGAAACCGCGCGGGTCAGCTAGTTATTACATAATGTGTTATCCAACTAAAGCAAAACTTTCCTGTTATAGGATTAGTTTTGGTTTCGACATCAAGTTGAAAACGTAACTATAACATAGCAAGTTGACAATATAATAAATGAATTGATTCCTAATTATTGCAATTTGCTCGAAATTAAGCATGTCAAAAGAAAATATTTTTTTTCTACAAATTCAGTTTAATTTCGTCTACAGTTAAAAGAACATCTCTATTATTTTGCATTTTTATTTTGCGCAGTACAAAGGCACATTGAAGTTCCGGGCAAAGCAATCCCCATTGTCAGAAAAAATCCTTGTGTTGGAATAAACCTTTTTTTACCCTATAAAGCGAATCTATTGTATTGCGGAAAGAATATGAGAACGGGTAGGTATCCTATACTTTCTGTGTGTTACGATATTTTCCGCTCTTAAATTTACTCCTAAACCATAGTTAAAAAGGGCATAACTCTTAAAACTGCTTGACTAGAAATGAAGATATAATTTAAGCTTAAATTAAGGAAAATAATTAAATATCAAGGGGGCGAAGCCCCCTATTATGCATAGTGCTGTCTGTCTGTCTGTGTATGACACGATTACAACTGAACGCGTTGACCGATTTACATGAAACCTTTTTTGTTAGCACTGCCTTAATGAGAGAAGGGTACTGAGTTTGGTGACCCTAGGGTCACCAAAATCATTCATTTGGACCGGAGTTATTGTGACCTCAAAAGGTCACCAAAGGTCAAAAATGGCATTTTTCGGAAACCTTCGCCCCCTTTTCTAGTACCCCCGTACCAATGCTTGTCTTTGATCGATTTGCCGCCCTTATCTTAGTTGTATCTCTGCCAAAATCAAAATTGTGTAAATTTTTTGTTATTTTACTTTAGTAAAAAAGATTTATGCATCACAAAATTATTTTCAATTGTCAAGGAAATGCTAACGCAAACCGCATTGAGTATGTTGTGCTTTATCAGTAAAGGAAAACATCGTGAGGTTAACTCGCAGGTTAGTTTGCTTCAAATGTATGGAACTATTTTTTCCTCTGACTAATAGCCGACTGAGCTATTATAAAATTATCAAACCTAATTCATCCTACAATGTCCCAGGCACTGCAGCGTCTCGTACAGCATGAATACCATTTGCTTACGCTGTGTAAATCGTATTTATTTATTTATTATTATTTTTATATCATGTAGCATCTATAATAATAATTAAAAATTAATCTATAATAGACGCTTAAGGCCTTACATACATACGCCGATAAGTTATTTAAGTGTAAAGAAGAGGCGTCATAAGAAATGTCTCAGTCAAAGTTCGAGCCAAGCTACTGTTTGTTTCTGCAATTGGCCGCTCGCCAAACTCGCCGAGATTCCAGCAAATTGCTCGACGACAGATCATTCAATAGTGCCGCGGAATGTTTTGTATTCAGATCCTATTACCAGATACAGGAAGTAGACTGGTTCTCAGACACTGAATGAAACATACCTGGATGGAATAAATTTAGTTTTGAGAAATAACTTTAAACTCATCAAGTAGTACATAGCTGTTCTGGGTGTTTTTATCTTTCCGTATGTAAATATCTATAAGTATGTAGGTATGTATTTACAAAAAAACAAATTACCTTCTTAAGTTATTCTATGAGTCATCTGATAACCATAAGTGTTAATTTTGGGGCCTGATGGTACTATGCGAAATGTCCTGCATTATTTAATCAACATAGAAAAATAACTCTAACAATGCCTGCCGGGCAGACAACACAGTCCACTGGCTCTAACTGTTCAAACTTTACATTGAACCCCTAATTACAAACATGAACAAACACAAATTATTTACGTCATGCGCGATTTGAAGTAAATATATTAATGATTATTTAACAAAGCGCACAATCTACATATTTATAGTGACGAGTGTACAGTCGCGTTCATAGTAAAGGATACAATACCATTAAGCCGGCTAGTCACATTAGTCGGCCACTCACAAGTGGTAACCTTTACTATGAACGAGACTGACCTTGTTGAGCGCTGTTCACATAGTTTAGATTTTTTTGTTAAAAAGTCGAAAAGTAATGAAAAGCAAAGGCATTATTAAATAAAGTTTCGACGTAGTATACTTTGTTAGTATAGTACGAGTAGAGCTCTACGTAATTATGCAAACAGACGCGATATTATTTTAAAAATAACAGAGTTATAATAACGCTCGGTAGTTAGAACTAGTTAGCCAATCGTTTTAGAAAATTATGCATAGTTATTTACCTCTGTAATAGGAGAACTTGGCTTAAATTTGTACGGTAAGCACTACATTGTCTGAGATAACAAATTACATAAATAATGAAATTAACTTGCTTACTAATTCTCTCTTAAGTCAGTTAGCGCAATCGCATTTTACGGGTTCTACAATTGCGTGGAACGTTGGTGAGCATAAACCATATGTATGGGTACGATACGTACAATATTGCTGTGGGGTGCCGGCAGTAGAATGTTGCCTCTCTTGCTCGTGGATGGAGTAAGACTCTGTCAAGGGATACCTCCGGAGGATGGGCAGCAGCGTCTTGCCGTGTATTAACATCCCGAACTGTGCTCGCCAACCCACCTGGCAAGCGTGGCGAGTATGGCAACGACCTCATGATCTTGGAGATCCATGAGGGAGGCCTATGTCCAGCAGTGGACGTGGACAGCATTCCTACGGATGAGATGATGATGGTGACGTACAAAAAGCAGTATGGTCTCGTTCAGTCAATCAGTTACCCACTTACTAAAAGATGCTGAACTAACCTTCTCAGATCAGCTCTCAGTTAGCGAAAATTTTGACATATTTTTATACGAAACCATCAATAAGTTGCTGCCTAAACTTAATTGGCGTTTATAGGTAGGGGTTTTTTGTATAGGCGTAAGTTAACGGTTCTAGCCAAAACTATAGACTACACCATGGGCAGGAGAGGAGGGGCAACATTCTACTGCCGGCGCCTCACGCAATCAAACGTATTTCAGAATATTTAAAAAATCAGCCCTTCCCTTGGGTAAAAATATAGGGGATGAAAATCTGTATGGGAAACATAATTTTTTTCTTGAGATCCTTGAAAATGGGTACTAACATTGATAAATGAAAAATTAAACTTGTTTTTTAAGAACTTTGTACACAAAACGGGTAATTATTGTGCGAAATAGTTAAAACGAAGAAGTCTACGAAATGCGTAGCGTGCTACGATGTTAATGCTACGAGATTTAGGAACGTAGACATCTTCTTCAAGCAAAACCGTAGAATGTAGCAAGTAGTTATGTAACTTGTAAACAAGATTACGTAAGAAGGTAGAGTAAACATAAAAACAAATTTGAAGCGAATTACATTCTACAATTTCTCGAATCTTTGGTGAGCAAATAGTTAACTTTGTTGCTGTGTACTCTTCCCTGTAAATGCAATTTATTTACAACATACGTGTTGCCTGCACACAGGTTTAAGATTATAACGGCTCGTGTAAGTGATCTTTTTGTGTGATGATTCTGTTCAGGCGTTTTTTTATATAAATTACTTTAATTTGTATTTTTATAGTTTTACCATACTTAGTTGAACCCGCGTTCGAGCAAACGAAAATCCTTTGGGATTCGAACCCACGCCGATCAAGTCGATACTAAAAGCCGGAAGTTCTTTCACCATGAGTTTAATTAACAATACGCGGATATCATAGGAAACTTCATTATTAAGTAGCACCTAGTTTTCTGTCAAAAGGTCGCAGTCTCATATCTCGAAAGTTTCGACTTCAAAGCAACTGGGCTACAGGTGAAACAATTCACGGTAGCCAAAGTAAATGTAAACTGCCCGCTTATGCTAAGGTAAGCGTTTCACAAAACCGTTAAAATGGAAATTGAATCAATTATCAATTTTAAATAGAATGACAATATTAATTATATTATAAGTATTAAGGCCGATCTTATCGTTGGCTTCGGCTTAAGAAAATAACCATAAATTCTATGTTTAAGATTTTAATAATTTAAATTCGATTCATAAGTGCTAAGTTAGTAATTTTTAGACCCGGGAATTTGTATTAATAAAACAAAATAAAAAACTTTATTTTCAAAACAAATCATAATTATACGAAGAAATACATTGGAAGCGATGATTCCTGCAATAGTTTAATATTAAACTGTGACGCAGTTACCAACGCCCACCTCAAGACCAGGTGATGATTATACCGCCATGTTGGATTTAAAGTGATGTCATTTAATTTTTAGAGTAACTCTCAGCAAGGCCTTTCATTTGATACCCATATTGTAAGAGTGCATTAAGAATAACTAGTCCACCTTCTTGAGTAAACGTCACTTTAAATCCAATCTGGCAGAATACCCAAGATGGCGGGCTAGTTATTTTAGGATATCAAATAAAAGGGCAATGACATTACTCTGAACCCAACATGGCGGGCGTGAGATGAACAGACAAGAAACCAACTATCCAGTTATAACTAAAAAGTAAAAAATAAATTAAAAGTAAAAAAAACTTTTTAACAAACAAGCTTTTATTTAAACGTACTAAAAATAATAAAATAAACATTATCCATTACAATAAAAATGCCAATGTAGTCTATGGCCAAACAACTTTGTATTTGATTATATTCCTTTAGGTGAGTACCTAAAGGAATACGAGTGTATACAGCTAGGTACCTACCTTCTGTTCAAACATTTTGCATGCGTTTATTTTAGGACGTTTATCTAAGGGTTATGTTTGCCTACAACATGAATACAGATACAGTTTCAGATATAACCCCTGACGGTAGGACGTCAGTAAGCTGTCACCAACCCACCTGTATAAACAGGCTAGAATCATATTATTTGCTAAGATAAGTTACAAGAAGGCTCTATTAAGAAGAAAATATGAATATACTACCGGTTCAAACAAGTTCGCATTGTTTGCACTTTGGTCGATGCTGTTCTTCATGACTGGACCAACGTAGCTCTGAATCAAGGCGTCGCCGTCGGGAGGGAATAGGATATCAATGGCTGATAATCATCATCATCATGATAATCGTCTGACGTCCACTGCTCAACATAGGCCTCCCTCATGAAACTCCAGATCTGATCGTGAGGGTTAATTATTATAATAATAATAAATCTAGCTTTCTAGAGTCATTTTATTTTTAGCTTTCCATCAACCAAATCTTAAATCCCTTCCAAAAAGCCTCTACATTAGTATAGTTCAAATTTATCTTTACTGTCTTAATATACAAGGGTTTTCAGCTCCAGTGTTTATAAATCGCACCGAGGGACTTTTCTAAAGAGAAACGAGAGGATATCCAATCACGTATGTAATTGGAACCCGTAATTAGCTAGCTTCTATTTACGGCGCGGCCTAGTCGCCGGATGTCAGGAGAATACCACCGCAGTGCCGCGAGCGATGAGCCCATACTGCACAATCTAATCCTAACTAATACTCGGAATGAACACAACGAGTGTTCACAGTTAGGTACTACGACACCACGGGTCGGCATCAACTCCTTAACATAACATACTCAACAGCATACTCCGGTTTTTGTTATTGCAGATAGACTTTTTTTAACTATAATCTCATCTGATAATCCGTAAGCGACGATGCTTGATTTTTGAATCGATAATTAAATCACGATTTTCTTTGTGACAAATGTACAACAACATAAATTTTTAATAAAATAATATCTCTTATTACAAAACTATAACTTGTAGTTTGCGTTTTTGATAGGACCAATCTCTTATTTTGTTTTTCCATGGGGCTTAAGTTTCTTCCTGTGCTTAAATAGTTCTCCATAAGCATTTCGTTAGATCAAAATCGAATTGGCATTAGAATCGTGCCGAGTTAAAGAATTAGCTCTCGGGATGGAATTGTTGACTCAACCTGTTTAAAATACTTTAATCTATCATACCATATTAGGCTAACCAAGAGCTACGTTGTTTATATCGGCAGCCCTAAGGCTGCGCTGTTACGTGTTAACGATGTCGTATGGAAACCCATGTGTGCCGATAACACCTACGAGTGTAGAAAGGTATATGATAATAATTCCTAGTTGATGAAACGAATATTTTGTGTTTGAAAACAAAACTGTATGCCTTAGCAATGGGATAGCACTATAGTCTGTTCGATATAGCATAGCACTTACTCTCTTGCATAATTAAATGTAATGTATTGAAATTAAAATAGCGCAAACGGGATTATAAGCTGGTTACTAATTTACGTTTACTGTACGAGTGAAGACGGAATCACGTCGAAGCTTCTGAAAGCGGGTTAGTCACCGATACTTAGTCCCTCAGGAGCTTTTCAACTCCGTCTTTCTCGAAGCTACTACACCGAAAGCGTGTTGTGGTGACACTTTGTTTAAGAACTACAGAACGATCTTTTGAGCCATATTTATAAGCTGTTTTCAAGGATCATCGCTAATCGTCTCGATCGCAGGTTTCATATTCTCAAAAAAGTTACTGAGACCTTTATTTCTGTCTTTTCATTATAAATGAAAAGACCGAAAAAAGGCCTTTGATTGATGCAATCAATTTGATTTATTGTCGAATTACTTTGATTAAAATTCTGCCATTGTTATTCTGTTTGCGGCACTTTTCCGGCAGTTATATTGTCAGATTTGATTGGGTATTGATTTTATGACTGTGTAGTAAATGTCTCTCGAAAGTTAATGTTCGTACATTAAAATGTCAGTGGAGCCGTTGTCAAGTGATGCTGTCATACATGTGGATTTATATTTAAATATTTAGTCATTACGTATGAAATTGGCGTTTTGTATGAGAGGAACATAAAGTCGATTTTTGTTATATAAAATACTAGCTTGTGCCCGCCGCTTCGCATGCGTTGTACCCAAATAAAAAGTAGCCCATGTAAGATATTTTTGTATGTAAAGTGTAAACCCACACTAAGGTATCGTTTATTTTCGACCCGATGGTTAATTGTTTTGTAGCCGAACGGTAAAGGCAGCCTGCGTTAAAGGTGTTCGTCTGATCGTTACGGGTTCGAGTCCCGTCGGGGACAAAATTTTGATTGCATTTTTCATTTTCTATAGTAGCCCATGTGTTAATCCTAGTCAACATCTATACGTTTGCAAAATTTCAGCTCGATGTGTACGCTAGTTTTTGCGTGAAACTTTCGGCTTTGTAATATTAGTGAGATTTAATTAATCAAAGTATGTACCATTGCTCTATATATACCTCTATATAGTATATTTTTTTTATGTGTGATCGTGGATAACTTCGTCGTTTATGAACCGATTTTGGTGATTTTTTTTAGTTTGAAAGGAGATATCCCAAGGGTGGATCCATGATAAGAAAATTAGGATCTGATGATGGCATATCAGATAAATCGAGGGGAACCCTCGAAAATCGTAGGGGTGACTAGTGCGTTTGTTATTTTTTTTCTATTTTAAAGGACTACAACTAATGAACTAATGACTAATGAAGGTCTGGAGTCGATGATGATGGAGCCAAAAGACAGTCGAGGGTACTCCTCAACCATTAACAACAGTTACCTTGTGTTTGGGCTTGATTCATTTGTATCGATGAGAACTTTACATCTAGGTGGGTGACTGTTATTAGGGGTCTGATGATGAAGACGAAGGACAGTTAAGGGAACTCCTTAACGGTTTACAGTAGCTACCTTGTGTTTGGACTTATTAATTTATTATTGTTTTAGTATCCTGTTCGCAGTCAGATTTTTTTTTGTTAAAAATTTATATTTCAAAGCTTAATTCTGATGTTGAATCATGAAGAAATTAGTAATGGTAAGAGTCTCTCTCTTCTGAAGTGTTTCAAGGCTACAAAATACAGACGACTAAAGTATCTCCTCCTTTTTATAATTCGGTTAAATACGTTTAATTACCAATTTTTGCAACCAGTTGTGAAACCCAGTTGCGAAATCGACCGGAACGTTATCTTCATATTTTTATCAAAATAATGTGATAAGTTACTTATTTGCTTGCAAGTTGGTCCACAATTATTTATTTATTACAGTTACAAGGCTATCATCTCTTTGACGAGTGTCCTACCGTTCGGTTATGGGCAAAGTTTCTCCAATCAATTTATATTTAGAGAGCGACGAGGTCCCCAGTGTCTGGTGTCGCGTTACTCTTGTATCTATACATAAACATTATAGATGTTGATAAAACGTTACACAAACTCAATCTAAGTGGATGGGCGTATCAGATTACGCTACAGACTATAACGTCAGTACAATGTTCGTAAAACTTAGCTTGATTGCTGCGACATATGCCAAATGACAGGAATAGGGCTGCAGCTGGGACGATGTGGAACATATGATGGTAATGTTGGCTACGATGACTCATCGGCATGCATATCACTATTCGTGCAGTCCCACCCATAAAGTACGACGTTGCCACAGGTCGTTAATACCGTTACAAAATTCAGAATTTGATTAATTAAAATTACTCCAGGGTGAAAATAAAAAAAACCTTTTTGTGGTTATAGGTATGTTTATTTGTACCTGTACGGCAACTCTTCGCGGAGTTCAATGACCCTGACAAGAATCAGCTGGCATTTAGGTTGTCATTATCATACAATAATGACGAACACATGTTATAATACACCCTGTACATAATAGCCACGTAACATCAAATCTCATAAAACGAAATGCCTACATACCTACCTATTACCTCTTTCATCTTGCTATTTCGTCTACGAAATTTGTAGTATGCTACGAGGTCTACGATTTCTTCGTAGCATTCCATGATATTATGATCTACGAATATTGTAGCTCTACGAAAGAAGTGTACGCAAATGCTTCTTCATGTTTTATATACAAACTAGTAGTCCCGGCAAGTTTTGTACCGCCCTACTAAAAAAAAAGTAAGGCCTTTGCATCTATTAAGATGATTTATACAGCGTCAGCAACTGGTAATCATGCTGTGCGGGACGCTGCAGTGCCTGGGACATTGTTAGATGGATTAGGCTTGCCCAGCACCTATGCCATCCTCTCAGCTTAGTCAGCTATTATTCAGAGGAAAGAACAGGTCAATACGTCTGAAGCTAACTAAGCCGCGGGTTTCCTCACGATGTTTCCTTCACCGTTAAAGCACGTGTTAAGTGTGCACATACATTTTTCAAGAAAGAAAAATCCATTGGTGCACTGCCGGTATCGAACCCACGACCTTCGGATTGAAAGTCGGGGGTACATACCACTCGGCCAACACGGCTTTTTACTACAACTACTTACTACTACTACTACAACAACAACTCTATACTATAACTACTCTACTACTACTCAACTACTACAACTACTCCACTACTACTCTACAGCTAGTCTACTACTTCTCCTACTACAACTACTCCACTAATACTACTCTACAACTGCTACTACTTTACTACCTAAATTACCCAAAAATATGATCAACGGGTTAAGTTTAGTCACAAGATAAACGTTTTACACCTTCAAAATAATAAAATTGAAAACCACAAATGTCGTCACTTACAAAATGTGAAAATGAATTTATGTTATATTATAATTATTTTTTCTGTGAACTTTTACGATGTGTAAATAGAATGAGATTCAATGAGGTTCAAAGTAAAAAAAACACTAACAGCATTTCTGTAGATATTTGCGACCGTTTTTGCACGTTCTTGTCGTAAGCAATCCACATTTCGACACCACTCTTAAAAAAATGGTTCGGTCTAATTTCGCTTCAAAAGAGAATTGTAAATGAGTACACGGTACGTTAGGTTTTTTTAGCAAGCTCGTGTGGCATTCAAATGTCGAGTTTTTTTATACCTAGACTAGAGACCTAGAATCTGCCAAGAGAGAGATATCCCTTGGCAGCTTATTATTTCATCCACGGGCAAAAAGGAGAGGCAACAGTCTACTGCCGGCCCATCACAGCAATTCAAGAGTGACGATTTAATATTCCATGTCTTAAACATTATATCACGTAAAAGGACAAAATATTTTTTCAATTATGTCATTGTTCAATATATAAACAGAATTGGTGCTGGACCACGATCCAAATATCTTCCGTAAATACTGGTAATGTAGCGAATGCCTGCAAAACATAAGCTGGATTAAGAAACAGCCGACTTAAGCCGGCTACTCACACACCTGGCTTTTGCAGAATATCCCAGAAGCAACTTCCTACGTTGCAGACAAATTAAATTTATTTTCATAGCTCACTTTAAAAGATGGAGAAGTTTCTCAAGTTGTATGTATTTTTTGAATCTGTGTTTCCTCAGAACTCCCGTCGTTTACGAACCGATTCTGAAAATTCTTTTTGATTTGGAATAGATATAATTAGGTCCCATTTTTTCCAAAACTCAGTTCTGATGACCCATCATTTCATCATCCCTCAATTACTCATGGATCCCAATCCTTAAATATTGTAGGTAAACATGTCAGCTAGAGGCATTTGCATTTAGAAAGTATGATTAGGTAAGTGGAACTGATGAAGAAGACCGCAGATGGTTATCGAAAATATTCAATATTACAAAATTTATGTGTGGCGACATCGAAAAATGGTTAATTTAATATTTCCTTATCCACTAATCATCAAACTTACCTACACATTGTCATCAAGGTCATGAAATGAAATAATTGTTGTCCCTCCGTCCTTGTCTGATGTTGTCCCTCAAGGCTTATATTTTATGCTCTAAATTTGAGGTTGCGGTTGGGTTTTTCATTCACTTTAGTAATGTTAGCTTGCTTTTAGAAACCCAGTTCTGATAATGAGATCCATGATAAATCGAGGAAATAAATAGTTACCTACACATTGTCATCAAGGTCATTGAAATGAAATCATTGTTGTCCCTCCGTCCTTGTCTGATGTTGTCTCTCAAGGCTTAATAGCTCTAAATTTGAGGTTGCGGTTGGGTTGATCTTTCACTTTAGTAATGTTAGCTTGCTTTTAGAAACCCAGTTCTGATTTATCATGGATCTCATCCATGATAAATCGAGGAAATACTCAAATGTAATAAGCATACATATAGCGGTTAGTGTATTTTCAGCAACGTTTTATATTTTATCATTGAAGTAGGTTTTTCTTTGAGGAAATATAAAGAATTAATGAACAACAGGAAGAACTCGAGTTAGAGATACAGTTTTTATCTTAGATGCTTTCACGCTAAGCTAACGTTTTCCTTGATTGTTTACTTTCAATTTGAGCGTCCATTTTTGTCACGATTTCCGTCTAAAAGCATTTTGAATCAGGACTAACTTAGTTATCGTTGAATAAATATAATGTAGTTATCTAATAAATTGCCGCGGGGTGCCGGGAGTAGAATATTGCTCCTTCTCTCTTACCCGATCGATGCACGTCGATACTACCGAAAGATGGGCAGCAGCGACTTTCCGTGTCAACATCCCGTACTGCGCTCACCAACCCGCCTACCAAGCGTGGTAAGTACGGTAACAACCCCACATGGAGATTCATGAGGGAGGCATGTGCCCAATAGCGGACGTCCTACGGCTAAGATGATGATGATGATCTATATTAATCTGTATTCTCTTTAATGAATTAAGGAACAACTAAATTTTACATTTACACTTAATTTAGAGCGAGATTGCTGTTGTTACTCTTCTGACATTAAGGTCTTCCGAAGACAAATGTGTACTTTTAGTTATTCTAAGACTTTTAGTATCTTCGTATTTGTTCTTGTCATGAGACCACCTGTACCAAAAGGTGGGCGATAGGGAACCTTATGCCCTGTTTACATTATTTCAGTCCGTAATGGACTGGTGTAGATTCATGCGAGTAAATTCAGACGACACGAGTTGCAAACCTGTCGCTAGATACGTAATCAGCCTGCCGGTATAATTAAAAAAGCAAATATGTTTTTGCAGTTTGCTAATGATAAAGGTCCTCCAGTGGTCCTCCAATGTTTTACAAGAATCAATAATAACACTTCAAAAGCAGCGAAGTCTTCTGAAATTTTTAATTACAACCCATAAAATTTAGGAAGTGATTTTCACTCAAGTTCAGCTGTCGAAACAGAAGACGTAATAGTAGATTGTTAACCGAGGGTAGAAAGAATCAATTCCCAAGGTATTTAGACGCCCGAGCGCAGCGAGGGCGGCTATAGTCCGAGTAGGAATTGATTCTTTTACCCGTCTTAAACACTCTACTTTTCATTTCGAATATGAGGAAAATAAAACTAGTTTTATTAAATAAATAAATAATAGTTGTTTATCTAAACTATTTATTAATAATATATAATAATATTAGTAGTAGGTACTTACCTATTTAAAATTAATTGTCAAATTAGGACCTATTTTTTAATTCCGTCACAGATACATAACAGATTACTATCCCGTCAAGTTTGCGCTAAGTTCACACTGGCTGTTTAGAAAGTCACATGGCCACAGCATTTTTTTAATTAGTTTTTTTTTACATAAAACTCTTTATAGCTGACAGCAGTTCTATTTTCAAAGTTCACTCCGGCCTTTAGGTGGGAAGTAATTTGTATGAGTTTTTCTCTCTATGGAGGGAAGCAGTATTTTGTACCCAATAATCAGATCAAAACAACACTACTTTCAGAGTATGAGAAATGAAAAATATCTTACGATTTCATTACTTAGCGCGGCGACTGATTTCGCTCGTTTTGGGGAGCACACTCTACAAAATTTAACAAGGCTGGCGCGTTGTTAACTGCTACGAAATTGCTTTATGTATGTGTTTTATACGAAAACAGAGTGTTATAATCTGCCATTGAATATTACGAGTATGTTTTTATACACCAAGTGTATTTTATTAAAGGTTAATGGCCACTCCTTAAGTGTCACTCAAAAGCTTAGGTGTACATTTTAATTTCGTGGTAGTTACATTTTAGAGGCAACGAAAAAATCTGGAAAAATTGAGCTCAAAGTTAAAATGTTGCAAAAGTGCGAATTTTTTGCTCCAAAGTTTACATACTGCACATCAGAAATCATAACAATATGTGCTTTGCTTTTTCACATGCAAATCAATTCGTTTGCACGTACAACCTTTCAATCTTCATTTGATTTCTATGTAAAACAGGGATCACACCGTATTCCTAGATGGGTTTTTGGAAAATAATATCCATCATGCTATCATCATCATCATCATTTCAGCCGTAAAACGTCCACTACTGAACACAGGCCTCCCTCGTGGATATCCATGAGGGGTAGTTGCCATACTCACCACGCTTGGCAGGCGGGTTGGCGAGCGCAGTATGGGATGTTGATACACGGAAAGACGCTGCTGCCCATCTTCCGGAGGTATCCCTTAGCAGGCTCTTACTGCACCCACGGGTATGAGAGGAGGGGTAACATTCTACTGCCGGCACCCCACGGCAAACATCATCTGGCATTAATCTGGCTTTTATTTCAAACTTGTATCCCTGCTCCTTCCTATGTTTGGCATGCAAGCTTAATTTGAACCACTTCCTGAAATCTGATTGAGCAGAATTTTTGCATGTACCATAGTTCCTGTGACAATACAATATTCAATACTTTCAATATGACCGGCCGCCACAAGATCTTGGTTGATGTATTTTTTGACAAACCCCATAAAGGGTATCAGAGAGGGCTTTAAAAGCTCAGAATAATTTAAAAGCTTGTTTTTAATCATAAACTTATCATACCTTTAAGGGCGATCAAAAGAAAATAAACAATAAAACCTTTTATCTTGACGATGAGAGGAGTTGAGCTACGGAGGGCTCAATTCCGACAAAGCCGACTGAGACTGAGAGTTGGGTTTCGGACCAAAGTGCTAAAAACAGAAATAATAATAATAATAATTATAACACATAAACCCTCTTCAAAGTTTGCAGATACTAACACCTGAAACTTTGATTACTGATAGAAGTGTATCTAAAGATTACAGAAAAATTACAAAGAACTCTCTAAAAAAGATCGGCCAAGTGCGAGTCGCACTCGCGCACGAAGGGTTCCGTACCATTATTTGGCAAAACAACTTGTTAAAATCACTTTTGATGTATGGGTGACCCCCTCAAATATTTGTTTTTTTTTTCATTTAATTATTTATTTTTAAGTGAAGATACAACTAAATATTCTGGGAATTGAAATATTCCCAGAATATTTAGTTGTATCTTTTATAACTTAGCGTCTCTACCTGTTGCCGTTATTAATATGGAGCAAAAAACGGGAAAAAAATCACGTTGGTTGTCCTGGAAAAAAATCTCGTTGGTTGTAATATTAAAGTGGGGCCCCTAAATGTTTATTTTATTCTGTTTTTAGTATTTGTTGTTATAGCGGCAACAGAAATACATCATCTGTAAAAATTTTAACTGTCTTGCTATCACGGTTCATGAGATACAGCCTAGTGACAGATAGACAGACAGACAGACAGACAGACGGACAGCAGTCTTAGTAATAGGGTCCCGTTTTTACCTTATGGGTACGGAACCCTAATTAGCATAGTTTTTTTAGAAATCTTAGAATATTTGAAAAATCTACATTTGAAGTACCGCTTTCAGACAAGAGATGTCGCTGTCAAGGTTCTCCCACAAATATAAACCGCCTTTAACACAAATTATATTGTATGATGGCACGGAACCCTCGGTCCGCGAGTCCGGCTCGCTCTTGGCCGGTGTTATTTTTATTAATGTTTTTCAAATTTTTATTTAATTATATGTTACACCAAATTTTTACCTCTTTCAAAAAGTCTTAATTCGACCTATGGGCCAAGGGATTTGCCACGGGTAAGCCGTTAAAAACTTACTTTTAACCCTTCCGCGATCACAATTCATTATAATATAATAACATAAACACGGGAATTTATCGCGTAATACCTTTTGATTATTCCCGACGTTTCGACTGTGTTTCAATAATCGTGGTCCCGGGTTGACTGGAGATTTCATTGGAGTGTCCATCAAGAAAGCGATGGTAGTTTTGCAACTACCCTCACTTTGTCTCCTTTGACATATGGCAGATACGTCTGCTGACGTCTGCCATAATTATGTCAAAGGAGTAACAGATAAAATTGGGAATATTTTGAAAAAGTTTTCGGTCAAGACCATTTTTACTCCAATGACCAAGGTAGCAAAGCTGTTGAGATCGCCGAAAGATGTCACACCTCTGCAAGTACCTGGTGTGTATAAAGTTGACTGTAGTTGTGGCCGTTCGTATATTGGGCAAACCAAGCGTACAATAGCCGAACGCATAAAAGAACACATTGCTGCAGTTAAGAACCGCCAGGTAAATAAATCAGCAATAGCAGAACACCTAGTGGATTCGGGACCTGGCCATTGGATTGAGCTTCACGATCCTAAAATTCTTGCCAATGAACGTCAATATTACCGAAGAATGATTCGTGAGGCAATCGAAATCAAAAAACACCCGAATTTAAACCGTGAAGATGGATTCAGGCTCCCGATATCTTGGAATCCAGTGATAAGTAGGTGTAGTGTGCGTCGTGATTTAACATTGCATAGTGAAGATACTGTTAGTGTTGTGTGCCGCAATGTAAACGCGGCCTTACCGAGTTCTGAAGACAAAGTGAGGGTAGTTGCAAAACTATCATAACTAACATCGCTTTCTTGATGGACACTCCAATGAAATCTCCAGTCAACCCGGGACCACGATTGTTGAAACAGTCGAAACGTCGGGAATAATCAAAAGGTATTACGCGATAAATTCCCGTGTTTATGTTATTATATTATACTTTTAACCCATCTGTGAACTCTTATCTGAACTGATTAATTCATACTACAAACTTTATGTTGTTTAACCTCGTTGATTCAACACGTCCATCATGACACAGATTTCAAAGTTTGCCGACCTAAGTTAGGTGAACTCGATACGGACGCAAAACAAACATTCACTTAGTTCACTCCAGTTGGTTGCAGATATGGAATTCTGATCGTGAATATCAAAATGGTTATGCAACTGTGAAGGGTCAGGTTATTTTCAGGAACTTGGTTATATCTGCGCACGTTCACTAACCGCAATCAATGCCAATGTTTGGACTTTGGGTTGTCAGAATAGTGAATCAGAATTTATAACGCGTTTTATCATAGTAATCCGACTTCATCATTTCAGCCATAAAACGTCCATTGATTAACACAGGATGGATCTCCATGGTTGCCATTCTCATCACGCATGGCAGGTGGGTTGGTAAGCGCAGTATGGGATGTTGATACACGGATAGACGCTGCTGCCCATCTTCCGGAGGTATCCCTTAGCAGGCTCTTACTGCAGCCATGGGCATGAGAGGAGGGGTATCATTCTACTGCCGGCACCCCAAGTAATCCGACTTAATAAAACTTATTACTATATTTTCTTTCACGGGTTTACTGATATTTAGTCTAGTTTTTAACCGACTTAAAAAAGAAGGAGGTTCTATGTTTGACTGTTTTTTTTTCCATGTAGGTATGTTCTCCAAGAATATCTATGTACACCTTACATGCCGCGCTTGCCAAGTTTCTGCGAAACATACACTAGCACTGAGTTTAAAAAAAAAATGTGTGAATGTCAATGGAGCATCTGAATTCAGTCGTTAATGAAAAGCATAGCATGATTTCAAGCAGAACTTCTGGTCTTGTCTTTATCTATCGTTAACTTCCAACTTATTAAATTCCCTTTGCCGTGGGGTGCCAGCAGCAGAATGTAACCCCTCCTCTCATGCAGGATGCAGTAAGAGCCTGCTAAGGGATACCTCTGCAAGATGGGCAGCAGCGTCTTTCCGTGTATCAACATCCCGTACTGCGCTCGCCAACCCGCCTGCCAAGCGTGGTGAGTATGGCAACTGCCTCTCATGGAGATCCATGAGGGATTCTGTGTTCAGTAGTGGACGTTTTGCGGCTGAAATGATGGTGATGATGAAATTCCCTTTTCAAGAAGCTGTGTAACTTCGTCAAGTATACCAAGAAGAAAACTAAGAATAGTGGATGGTTTGATCATTTTTTGGGGTTAAAAGTTGCGGCGACAAACTTCTCGCACGATCCATCAAAACTTGCTCTTTGCCGATATCACATAGTATTATGAATTTTTCACTTTGCAAAAGAACATCAGTCATCATCAACAGTTGGCTTTTAGGTTGTATTTATCGTATAAATCAGCTGGTGAAGTTAAACATTTCGTGGTCTTTTCTTGAATGAAAATCACTGAATTCTGAAAAGTCGTAGAACAAATGTTCCTTGGGATGGTCAGAATCACCCTCTTTCGTCTTAGTACACATGTTACACACGAGAAGTAGAAATATTTGTAAATAGTACCAGGAAACAAAAATGTTTCCGCCAAAAAGCTGTTTTTGATTTGAAAGGTGATGGTTACATTTTATTTATATACAGTATTAGGTAGGCCCTATATGGTTTTTCCGTACTAAAACCATAACAAACTATAAGATAAATACAATATCATTTCAGCCATAGGACGTCCACTGTTGGATATAGGCACAGATAATATAATACACTAGTAATATAGGTCTCCCTCATGGACCTCCAAGTATTGCTATAGGCTGGAAGTGGCCTGGATCCACCGCCGACCTGCGTACCTTACCATACCAGATCGTTCGATCATCTTGTTGGTGGAAGTCCCACGCTGCACTTTCCGGTCCAAGGCCTCCACTAGATATACATTTCGGTTCCATCGGCCACCTGTTCTTCGAACTACATGGCCTGCCCATTGCCACTTAAACATGCTAATCCGTTTGGCTATGTCGGTGACCCGAGTTTTTATGCAGATCTTCTCATTTCTGATTCGATCCTGTAAAGACGTTCAAAAACATAGTTCGTTGAGCGACTCTAGAGAACATTTCGGTTCCATCGGCCACATGTTCTTCGAACTGCATGGCCTGCCCATTGCCACTTCAACATGCTAATCCGTTTGGCTATGTCGGTGACCCGAGTTCTTATGCGGATCTTCTCATATCTGATTCGATCCTGTAAAGACGTTCAAAGACATAGCTCGTTGAGCGACTCTGAGCTTATTCATAAGGCCAGTAGTAAAGGACCATGTCTCGGTTCTCTAACTGAGAACTGAGTTTTTGAAAAAATGGGATGACTTATTTAAAGTGTACCTATTCAACCTAAAAAATATGCACTTTGAATTAGGTAGATGAAGAAGACCACAAATAATTATCAAAACTCTTCAATAATACAAAATTTACGGGTGACCACATCAAAAGACGGCTAAAGATAATATATTCCTATCCACTTGTCATCATACTGACCATCTTACATCATCATCATGACCATCATTTTCTGCAATGAAATTGCATTTCATTACAATGAAATTGTAATGAAATTTAATATAATGAAATAATGTAATAGTATACGCATACGCCATTCAAGGTAGTGTCATGCCCTAAATTAAAATTTTCGGGTGGGGTTTTTTGTTTCATGTAATAATTTTTGCTTGCTTATAAACCCAGTTCTGATCAGCATCCATGATCATCATCATCATTTCAGCCATAAAACTTCCACTAATGAACAAAGGCCTCCCTCATGGGTCTCCATGAGGGGTAGTTGCCATACTCACCACGCTTGGCAGACGGGTTGACGAGCGCAGTATGGGATGGCGCAGTTGATATATGGAAAGACGCTGCTGCCCATCTTTCTGAGGTATCCCTTAGCAGACTTTTACTGCATCCGTGGATGATGAGAGGAGGGGCAACATTCTACTGCCGGTGCCCCACGGCTAGCCTCCATGATAAATCAAAGAAACTATTAAAATGTAAAAGCATAACTGTGGCAGTTCGGGTATTTTGAGCAACATTATAGATTTTGTCATTGGAGACTTTTTTTGTTGACAAATTAAAAAAACATTCTACAGAGGTCACTATCCTTCCTAACGTATTATAAAATAAAGTCTTCCGCCGCGTCTGTCTGTCTGTTCGCGCAGAACTCAGAAACTACTGAATGAATTTTCATGCGGTTTTAACTAATAGAGTAATTCAAGATGAAGGTTTTAAGCTATTTATAAGGATTTGGTGCAAGTTCGCTGAACTATGATGATGATAGTTAAACTTGTCGGAAAATGTATTGCCTAATGGGAGTTGTTTTGGTGTGCGCCGCGTAAACCATTAATATTTAGTGTATGTGATGTTTGGAGGATTGTCCCTCTTAAAAAGGTCTACAAAAAGTCAGCAACAGCATATGTATGTATGTCTATCTTTTATAGTTAACCCATAGTAACCAATTTTATAATTAAAATTTTGATAAAAAGTATGCATTATTTGCGAAGTCGTTTAAACAAACATGGTGTGAATATATACCTATCCACATAAGATGTTTAACATCTTGAGTCGTTCATATAGAACATATTATGTGCTCTGTAAATTATATAATTAAATCAATATCTTATGAGTTATATCGAAAAATAACTCTCGCGCGACAAAATAATTACATCGTCGGCGGGCGTGTGTATGCCATGTACTGCCACGTATGTACGTACGTTATCCTACGTACACACGTATCGCAAAAAAATAAATGACTTATAATATGCTATAATTGTCTAGGGGGATTTTTGATAAGTGGTATAGTTTTAGAGATATGGGGTTTTAGTTATCGATGTTTTTTGTTGCAGCATAACTTTTGAGCATATGACCGGTTTTTCATAACATTCAAATCTATATAGGTAATCGATGCATCTATAACAATTATAAAATATACAACAAAAAATTATAAGATATACAACAGGCAAAACATGTAGGCATAATATGCATTACTAACCATGCGAATCCGAAGCAGGTCGCTTAGTTACCTCTAAAACTCTCACTCAGTCTCCTTTTTGACCTTCATAGTATGGCGCAATCGGGTTTAGGCTTATGAAAATGGCTTGTATGCAAAAAAATAGTAAGATATGTCTTTTTAGTCCAAGGTAGCTGAATCAAAGAAAAGCCTTAGACATTATAAAACTTAAGGAACATGTCTAACGGAACGGAGTGCATCAGTAGGCAAGTACTGGTTCGATGAATAGCTTTCACAACTCATACTACACTTCGTTGCGAGGCCGACGAAGTGTAATACGAGTTTAAAAGCTAGGAGTAAACATCAAGCACGAACCTAGGCGGTTCGTTGAGCAATGTTTGCATCGTTATTTCGCATCCATTATGCAGCGAGCCATACATGTGCGACTATAGGTATCTTAGACAGGTTTTTACATGGACGCTATGGTAACACCAATTCTAACCTTGTGAGGGTAGTGTGATTTATGTTATTGTGTTAGCTCGCGAGGTAATTCCAAATGAAAAAGGTACGTAGCCCATGCCCGTTGTAAATCACCTGCCAGACTCACTTTCGATTCCAACGATTTCGTTCCAGGATTTCAACAAAACACGAGGAAATGTAACCTTCCAACCTTATCCGCGTGACACGTTCCATTAAATCCTTGATTAATAGGAATACGAAAGGAATCGGGTGGCACAAATGACTTGAAAAAGGAAAAGCAGCAGATTTATGCGATAATAACCTGTATGGTATTTTAAGTCCTGACTCATGAGGTTGTGAATCGATGATAGATAATGTAGTACGCACTTAAGCTGAGCAATAAAAACGTCTCAATGCACGTATCAGATATCCACCACGTTTTTAAAAGCTGTCCCGATAAGTTGCATTACGTAACCACGTATAATGTGCTGTCGTCGGTAGTAAAATGAAAAGCTTTCCTGCTTTATAACCGACTTAAAAAAAGAAGGAGGTTCTCAAATCGACTGTATTTTTACTTTATTTGGTTTCTTCAGAGCTCCATCGTTTATGAAGTAGAATCGTTTATGAAGAGTTCGAATACTTAAATATATACTTTCAATTAGGCCCAGTTTTTTCAAAACTCTGTTATGATTATGGGATGCATGAGGAATCGTGAGAACTCCTTAAATACTGTAGGTGTAGTAATGTAGTGATTTTAGCATATTTATTTGCATTCAGAAAGTATGATTAGGTGATGTAGATCTGATGAATACCACCGATGGTTTTCGAAACTCTTCAATATTACGAAACACTAGGTCGATGTGGGATTCCCATTTGAGGCACCTGTCAAGCTCAAGTCCTAAAAATGTGGTCCTAGCTACCTGTTCGTTCGGCGTCCCATCAGCAACCACTAGGTTTCTTGAAGGGCGGCCGGACAGGCAGATATGGAGGAAGTGTGTCTTCGAGATGTTTAAAACAAGCCAGTTTGCCTTGAACCATTCAACAAGCTTGGTGGCCGTAAGGTTCAGCTTCAGCTCTAGGGCATCAAGGCAATGTTGGGCCAGCAACAACAGCAACCACATCGTCGGCATAAACACCTCCGCAGTGCTAACGGCCTCTGGAAGGTCGCTAAGCAGCATAGAAAAAAGTATGTTGGACACTGCAGATCCCTGCGCAACCCCCATTGTAGTTGTGAGTGGACAGGACCTGACCGTCCCATTATCCCCTACCACTATCTGTGACCGGGATCTCAGTATGCTAGGTAGTAACGACAGGGCTACGCCATGTGCTCCGTAATGTCCCAGATTGACCGCAAGCACCGCGTGGTCGGCTACGTCGAATGCTTTTGATAGGTCACAGCAGATTAGGGCTACCTGCTACTTCCTCTCTCTAGCTTCCAGCAGCTTCTCTAGCATGTCTCGCACTAACGATGTGGTCGATCGGCCCACACGATACGCGTATTGCCTGTCCGACAGTGAACGGGTCTCGTTTAGGTATGTTGTCAGGCGAAAGCTTAACTCGTTTTCTATAATTTTTGCAATGGCAGGGATTATTGTCACTGGTCTATATGAATCCATGCTGGACCTACTTCCCTTACCATTGAATATTGGCGATACTTTTTCACGCTTAAGACACGCTGGAAATTCACAGATGCGAAGGCACTCGTTAAAGAGGTCGGCAAGTACGGACCAACGGACCAGCGGCCGTACTCATCAGTCTCATCGAGATTCCATACGCATCTTTGGAAGACTTAGGGGGTATTTTCTTTTTAATAATTTTATATACCTGCGGTGAAGGGAGTGAGTCGTATCGAGCGGTCGGCCGCGGGGTGCGCCCACCGTAAGACAGCCTGCACACTCAGCATGTCAGCCGCCGGCGCTCCACACGCGAAAGCCGCTCCGACAAACATCACATTCAAAGTATCCACAGCCATCTGCTTCGACTGAAATTTTACACTGTCTTTATCATTTAAAATTTTCGTGAAATCTATGTTGAATGCATTGTATTTACCCCTTTAAGCATTTACAACCCGCCACATAGACTTCGATTTGTTCTTACTATTTAATAGTATATTGGAGTAATATAAATTTTTCTACAGTAAAGAAATTGTATAGATTCATTTTTACTAAATTTATTGCAAATGTCAATCATGTCTTAAAGAAGTAATCTAAAATCATTTAATTCGTAATTTATCCATGATGTGGAAGTCTTACCTTGTTGGAAAGCAGATGTCAAATTGGTTATTTATAACATTTATAATAGATATTGTAAATAATTCTATTGACTGATTACGGTGCCTTATACTTTCCCAGTCTACTCCACAGTAATGCGATAAAGTTATCCTGGTAAGTAGGTGATAAATCCCTTATAAGTTTTTTAGCATTACTGGTCTCCGGTTTACAACAGTAGATCTTAGCACATACTGCTAAGGGTCACTTAGATTCGTTGTAACCGGAGATACTATGAGAGACTGACATTAAGTTTGTATACAAGTGATCGAGGCAAGTAGCCGAGTACTGTGTTACGCGAGTTGGGAAGTCAACGACGTTTGTCATGCCGCTAGCCGAAAAAGTATATCTACTAACCGTTTCCTGTCCTACTAAACTGATCAAGATAATTTACATTAAAGTCACCTACTACAATCACGCAGTTAAGGCCTAAAACACTGAATTTAGACAACAATCCCTCTAAATGAATGAAGAATTCATTAGCGCTTACAAGATTTGTCCATAAACACATAATATTGTCAAATTAAAATCCACTAAATCTACCGCGCTTATCTCGCAGTATTGTTACCACGCAAAGTTTAAATACGTCGGTATTTTCTGTATAATACAGGATCCGCCGTGATTGATATTTTTCTGCAAAAGTATGACATAAATTTAAAACCATTTAGGTTAATACTCTTGATTTTAGATTCACTTAGCCAATGCTCCGGCATTGCAATCACTTCACACGCTATTGAACCCGACAATAACACTTTTAATTTTTGAGTTTTCTTATCTATAGAAGTAATGTTTCTAAATCACCAATTCTTTTCGTGATGTCTGCTACACACTTTTGCAGCTCGCGTACTGCAGTTTCGATAAATCAAGGGAAATGTTTAAATAAGCATAAATATAGCGGTTCGGGTATTATCAGCAACATTTTAGATTTTGCCATTGAAGTCGGTTTTTTGTTGAAAAAAATAAAAAAATACTAATTATTTATTGCTATAAATATTGATTTAAAATGCTGCTATTTTATGCCTTTTAGGTCACAGGGGTTGAGTCGTACCAGTCATAAAATAGCAGCATCTTCAAGCAATATTTTTGTTACGTCTATAGGTGCGTACAGACTGGTGAAACGTAACAAATTCCCATCCACCCCATTGACTTGAGTATTTTTTTCCCAACTGCCCCATTAATGGGGAGGTTAATGGGGTGGTTGGGAATATATCCATGAAATATATCACTCTACTTATTGCATGTTCGCTGCACAAGCGCGACCGTCCAAGCTGCTGCTCCGCGCACACTGCGCGCCCCTTTGTGTTCATTCGAAAAACCGACAAATCACAGGACGGCTTGGCGCGCGGCTCGTAAGGCTCGTAGCGTGCGCGTGAAATGCACATTTCGCGCGCACAAGACGTCCAAACTATGAGAAATTGTTACAAAGTGTGAAACCATTTTTGTCACTAGTTTTAAAACCGAATTGATGTTTTTTTTTATTTGATTGTAAAAATGTGACAAAATAAACGTTTCTTTATCTTTATCTTTAAACCTTTTTTAAACTTTCGCGATCACAACACATTATAAAAATATGGGATTATCGGGTATTTATCGCGTAATTACCTCATGACTCCTTGAGTCTCCCCGCGACCACGACCAGGTGCAATCCGGTCGAAACGTCGGGAATAAAATAAAGGTAATTACGCGATAAGTACCCGATAATCCCATATTTTTATAATCTTTAAACCTTTCATGAGACGCGGGGAGACTCAAGGAGTCTCCCCTAGACCACGAACAGGTGCAATCCGGTCGAAACGTCGGGAATAAAATAAAGGTAATTACGCGATAAATACCCGATAATCCCATATTTTTATAATCTTTAAACCTTTCATGATACATTGCAGCAATGTGTACGGCCAATTCTTTCATTGCATGATACATTTCATGTTACGTTCAGACGGGTCAGACGTAACAGTTATAAAATAGCAGCATTTTCAATCAATATTTATTTCATTATTTTTCCTTTACGAGGCTTCTACAACTAAGCTTTGCTTTTGCGTCCGACTGCAATTTTCTCTTAGCATAGAAGTGATCACAGTGGGGAATACTAAGCGGTTGCTTCCACTGCCGTATAACTCTACTCCTTAATTAATAAACGTATTTGTATGCAAAGCAATTTAACTGAGCAACTTATCTACCTGTATGGAATACCCTACTTGATCAGAGAAACTATTTGGTTCAACTGAGAAAGATAAGCTTAGCAAATATCTTGATTTGGCTTATGTACAAGATTGCCACCATGTGGGATGTTGACTCGTGTAAGTTGAAACATAAGGACAATACTACAAATAATTTACTAATACAAATATTGAAAAACAGCTGACCGCGATCGTACTTTTTCAAATGGTTTTTATTTATATATTTTTTATAAAAAGTGCATAAGAATTTATAACAAAATGTTTGCTGAAACGGTCAAGAACCATAATCAACAAAATAAAATTTTCGCATAAAATAAATGAAACCTACTTTTGCTGTGCCCTTGCAGGGTTCATGTTGAACTTTTTGATTTGTATATAAAAGACCTTATATAACAACATGAGTGCAATAAAAACTTGAAACTTAAAAAAAATGTGACGTCATCACATATTATGCGAGGCATCATTTGTTGCCTTGGCAATTGAGTGGAAAAATAATCACGCCGTGATAACGTTGATAATGCTGAAATAATAATTAATTTGAAATAAGGATGTTTTTTCTTGTTTATCTCATCGTGTGGGTATGGTTCAATAGGTATTTTATAACCATTGAAAGAATGCGAAGACAACGTATTTTTTTATTAGTTTTGTCGAGCGTTTTCCCCCGTCTAAAATAAACTGCTAGCTTTTTACGTGTGAAAAAATCTAAGCTTTAATTTTATATATTTTTAATCATGAACTTTCTAGGAACACTATAACGGTTATGCTATCTTATTTCGTTTTGGAGATTTGTCGCTCATATAAGAGCTACAGCTTACCAAAAAAAGTTGTTCAATGTAAGTGCTAGGACGTACAGTGAAGTTTCTTAGTCAACGACGGACGGTGTGGTTTAATGGCATAACAATGGAAGGACAAGGTGCCCCATAATGCGGCTATGCTAACCATTTGGCTGCGACGTAGTATATGACGTTAAACCAAAAACTTATAATAGTTCTAACAACAGGCCTTTCGGGTACCTAACTTCAGAACCCTTACACAGCACATGGCCCGACACACACTTGGCTTATTTTTTAATACTAATAAACTTCTAGTGAACCCAAGTATTAAAAAAATCTTCTGATCTTCGTTTCATTGTGAAAAACAAACAAATTCATCTATTACAGTGGATAGACGAACATTAAATTAGCTAATGCTTAGAGCATTTACCATAATAGAGTTAGCGTTAAAACAAATACCTACCTCAACAACGTGATAAAATTAACTAAAAAGTTTCGTATAATGAGATTTAATTTATTTGACAATCGCATTAATGTCGTTGTTAGAGGTTGAGAGGTTAAAAGCTTAGACGAGTTGTCTGAGGTTAAAAGGATTTAAAACATTATTAGACGTACCTTTTATTACATCTATAACCCCCCGACAAAAAACGGGTGTTATAAGTTTGACCGCTATGTGTGTGTGTCTGTCTGTGTGTCTCTCTTACAACTACTTCGTATTATATTATTTATAAGACGCAGTGACTTAGTTTTAAATAGATAAGACTTCGATCTAAAATACTTCCAATCGTTAAATAGTAGTACTAAGGCCTTTGCATTTATTATAGATGATTTATGCAGCGTCAGCAACTGGTAATCATGCTGTACGGGACGCTGCAGTGACTGGGACATTTTTTAATGGATTAGGTTTGCCCAGCACCTTTACCATCCGCTCAGCTTAGTCAGCTGTTAGTCAGAGGAAAGAACAGGTCAATATGTCTGAAGCTAACTAAGCCGCGGGTTCCCTCACGATGTTTCCTTCACCGTTAAGCACGTGTTAAATGTAAACTTACACTTTTCAAGAAAGAAAAAATCATTGGTTCACGGCCAGCATCGAACCCACGACCTTCGGATTGAAAGTCGGGGCCACCATTCGGCCAACTGGGCTTAATCTTTAAATATCTATAATATAGTTCTTGAATAGCTCCCTAATTCGTAAAATACTTTACGAATTAGGGAGTTAAAAAAAAACGGAATTCCTACACTTTTTCCTTTACTTGTGCCATAAAATCTACCACGATTCCAAATTACAGAGTTGTGAGACTTCTGGAAAGTACCTACCCTAGTTTTCCATTTTCGCCATTTTGAACCGACTTCAAAAAAAAGGAGGAGGTTCTGAAGTCGTCTGCATTTTTTTTATCTTTGTTACCTTAGAACTGCGTCCTCTTTCATCAGAATTAGGTCCCAGTTTTTCAAAACTCAGTTCTGAGGTTGGAATCCATGAGGAATCAAGGAACTTCTCGAATGTTGTAGGTAAACATATAGTGATTCCGGCATATTTAGCTGAAGGTTTGCATTCAAAAAGTATTAAGTGGAACTGGTAAAGAAGACCATAGATGGTTATTCATCATTCCAGCCGTAAGTCCACTACTGAACAGGCCTCCCTCATGGATCTCCATGAGGAGTAGTTGCCATACTCACCACGCTTGGCAGGCGGGTTGGCGAGCGCAGTACGGGATCTTGATACACGGAAAGACGCTGCTGCCCATTTTCCGGAGGTATCCCTTAGCAGGCTCTTAGTGCATCCACGGGCATGAGAGGAGGGGTAACATTCTACTGCCGGCACCCCACGGCAATTTCGGCATATTTAGCTGAAGGTTTGCATTCAAAAATTATTAAGTGGAACTGATAAAGAAGACCACAGATGGTTATTAAAACTCTTCAATATTACAAAATTCACGGGTAACGACATCGAAATATGGCTAAGATAATAATCACAATCCACTTATCTTGTTGTTGGGCCAGAATACATTTCAAGTTGATACCCTTAGCTGTTTTGGAGAAAAAGGGTCTTGACAGATAGACAGACAGACAAGTGATCCTATAAGGGTTCCGGTTTTCCCTCTTGAGATTCGGAACCCTAACACTGATTAGCAGACTTATTCATTGCAAATAGCAGACTTGATTGAAGTTAGCACAGTGGTATGAACCGCTCCATCACAGCAAAAAACTTGCAGTGTTACGAACCACTCTATCACAGCAAATAGTACCTTCTCTACGGTGGTGGTCATTTTCGTACTAGTTTTTAGGGTTCCGTGCCTCGAAAGGAAAAAACGGAACCTTTATAGGATTACTTTGTTGTCCGTCCGTCTGTCTGCCAAGACCCTTTTTGCTGGAATTAATATAAAATACTGAAGTCTACTATCCCTTGAATCTTTGAAAAAATCAAACTTCTAAGCCGACGCAATCAAAAGATACAGCCGTTTATGCCGCAAATATCCGCAAATTTTCGACACTCGCAAGGGAATCAAAACCTACAGGGTACTTCCCGTGAAAACAGAATCTTAAAATTCGGTACGTAGCAACGTCTTATAGCACAGATAAAGGAAAAATTGCGAAAACCGTAAATTTTTAGTAACATCATTTAATAAAAATATTTTTAATAATTTTAAACTTACTACCCCTTTCCTCATGAACGCGTAGAGGTATTAAATTGAAATTCATATCAAATACTCATAACAAAACAGAACCCACATTCGTAAGTATGACTCATATTGTTACGAGGGTAAATATTCTCATACTGAGGCGTCAACTGACTAGTATCACAGAGTATGCCAAAGAATAGGAGATGTGACGTAGATTAATATTAAAACGCGTAATATATCCCAGACTGGGACATATGACGAGCCTCTTTGTTTAAATTATTATTCGTATTATCAGTTTCCCAGTGTCTCGCCTACATCTATTTTGTACAAGTGTAATTAAAGATGAGATCGTGTAATTATATATGTTTATATTCCACTCTATTTATCGGAATTCGTCACAATTGCCAGAAAGAGCGATAATATCAATTTACGCATCGTTGAGTTCAGAAAACACAAGTAAATACTTAGTTGTTCTTATTTCCTTATACATAGGTATAGTATAAGTTTTGGTTCGAAAAATAAAATGTGTTTTTGTGTCAAAAAATACATCTATACCTACAAGAATATCATCATCATCATCATAATAATCCACAGCTGGGTATAGGCTTGTAGGTATAGGCCTCCCTAAGTTTGTGCCATCAAGAAAAGATAATTTAAATTGATGACAACAAAATAGTTCGCCACTAACCATTTCAATAATAGTGGCGCCGGTATAAGCAGCAGCTGTGCAAAATGAGACGCTACTTGTAATAAACCTACATACTTTGTAAGCTTTTGCGATCTGTAGGCATAATTTTAAACTATTAACAGCCGCGTTATTACAAATAATACAAATAATTTTTCTAACTACGTTACTTCCCGGTGTGCAAATGTAAAAGTAACTGGAATTAGGTACTTATCCTGTATGTATAAAACATGTGTTACTATGCTGTGTTGGCCGGGTGGTATGTAATGTACCCCCGACTTTCAATTCGAAGGTCGTGGGTTCAGTACCGGCCGTGAACCAATAATTTTTTCTTTCTTGATGAAAGTATGTTCACATTTAACACGTGCTTAACTGTTAAGGAAAACATTTGTTTGAACAGCCTCAGTCGTATTGACCTATTCTTCCCTCTGACTAATAGCCGACTAAGCTGGGAGGATGGTATAGGTGCTGGGCAAGCCTAGTCCATCTAACAGCGCCCCAGGCACTGCAGTGTATAACAGCATGTTTTTTTTTTATATTATAAGCTGGAAGACGAGCAAACGAGCCACCTGATAGAAAAGAAAGGAAAGAGGTCACCTTCGCCCATGGACATCTGCATCACCAGAGGCAAGGCTGATGCGTTGCCGGCTTTTGAGAAGAGAAAATACCCGTCTTTTGCTGTATCGGTTGCTGACGCTCTATAAAACATCTAAAAATCTGTACTTAGATTGCGATCTGGACACATCCCTTCAAACAAATTTACTTTTCTCATGAATATAGTTTCATCTCCAAACTGTAATGATTGTGGTGTGCTCGAAGATCTCCAGCATATTTTGTTGGAATGTGTCCGTAACGCAACATTTAGAACCACTTGTGTAAATAAGATCCGTCAACTAGATGTACGTATTGTAAATAGCATTTTATCCAACCCTAGTTGTGAAGAGGTAGAGCTCTTGATTAATTATTATATTTAGGTTTAGTTAAGCATTAAGTTTGTTATTTTTTGTGATTTTGTTTCAATTATTTTTCTTATACGGACGATGTGGTCGCTAAGCGACAAAGTCTTAAATAAATAAAAAAAACATCTAAAAAAGATCTAGAGGCTTTACTAGGGTGGTCAGAATCACCCCCTTTCGGCTTGTATGTTATTATAATACAACCTGTATTACCTACTTCTATTGAATAGTAAGTAATATATGTGAAAAAAATTATCTGTTTACTAAATACATACTGTTTCTGGTTCTGTATCTGAAACCTATCTAAAAAGTAAATATGGCCTTGGTTCCGTTCCATTACTTGTTTAGAATTTACACGATAGGTATCACGTCGGGTCAGCCATGTGTAGTGTAAAAATGGAACGGGCTAACTTTATAGGAAGCCCTCGTCAATAAATGTGACAGGTGCAACGGCAGATTTTAAAAGGATTTTTGTAGGGTACACTAAAACAGAGGTACGTGCTTGAAAGCGTTGAAAAATTCCACGCGCTACTTGAAGAGTGTTGGATCGCGGAGTACAAAAAACTCCTTATGCACGACTAGTATATTGTTTCGTCCGTAACGACTTCAGAAACTTTAAATACTACAGTTTGCCTACTTTTGATAGTTAATTTGAATTTTAGTATATTTCTATATATTCTATACACACACTAGCTTTTGCCCGCGACTTCGTCCGCGCGGAAGTCATAAAACGTCCCCCCTCCACCATCCCCTTTTCCACGCAGAGCCACTTTGACTCGAAAATATAAATCCCATTTATTCCCTATCCCATGGGAATTTCAAAAAATCCCTTCTTAGTGCACCTCTATGATACTCAAGGTATATGTGTGCCAAATTTCAAGTCTTTAGGTCCAGTGGTTTAGGCTGTGCGTTGATATATCAGTCAGTCAGTGAGTCAGTCAGGACTTTGAATTTTATATATATATAGATAATCTATTTAAAATAAAGTGATGGCGCGTTGTTTAGCTACAGTTCATTTAACACAGTTTATTTGTTACAATAGTTCAAGTTATGTGCAATAAAGTATTAAATAAATAAATAAACCCTCTCATGATCTTAGAGATCCTTGAGGGAAGCCTATGTCCAGCAGCAGACGTGGAGGTAGTCCTACGGCTGCGATGATGATGATGATTTTAATCATTCAAGCCCAAGTTCTGAGCATTCATCGATATTATCTGGCAAAAATATGTAACAATAACAAAAAAAACATTCAGAGGTGAAATAAACACTTGAAAACTTTTGTTGGCCAACGTCCAATTCGTAAACAGACTCTAAGCCCGAATAATCTAGATAGGGCCCAGATTAATTCTGAGGATATAGGTTCTCAGTTCTAAATTATTTATTTATGATATTAATATACAACTAATATCGAGCAAAAAACGGCAAATCACGTATCATCCTTAAATATTTATTTTATTATATATTTTCAAATGATTATTAGACTCATTATTCGGTGAATATTTGAAGCGTCTGCCGTTACCGTTATTCATATCCAGCGAACACCGGCAAAAAATCACGTTTGTTGTATGCAAGCCCCCCTTAAATATATATTCTATTCAGTTTTTAGTATTTGTTGTTATATCGGCAACAAAAATACATCATTTGTCAAAATTTCACTATCACGGTTTATGAGATACAGCTCCTATACAACAAACCTGGTTTTAATGCCGTTTTTAGCTCGAGTTGTATATTAATTTCAAAAATAAATAATTTATTTAAAATAAAATAAAAAAGTGGGTGGTGCTACCTCTAAAACAAGTTGTTTTGCTAAATAATGGTACGGAACCCTTCGTGCGCGAGTACGAATCACCCTTGACCGATTTTTATTTTTCTCGTTTATCCCATCGTTGTTAGTTCTAAACGTTAGACAGGTAAAAAACACACACCACCTTCTAACAATCAGGTTTACGGGTAACTACGGAACTCTACACAGCGTGTGGCCCAACACGTACTTGGACTAATTTATTTAAGTATATCAATATACATAATAAGTTATCAGGTAGATAAGTATCAGTAGTAAGTTAAGTTTTATCTTACTTTCTAACACAACATAAAATGATGCACAGCAAGAAGTCTAATTGGATGAAGCTCCGTAGTTGTAGCTCCATCCCGAAGGAATTCTCACAAGGAGCTAAATCCAACCGAATAGGTACCACAGAACAACCTTTGTTGAAGATAGATTTTGATCGCGCAGTGAACTGGAATTGTGTGAAACCAACAACATTTTGATAGCGCGAGACGTCTACATACTTATTTTAGTTCATGCACAAATCGTGACACTAATAGTTACTGAGAAAGAAGCAATGTCTGTCATCAATATATATAAAACTCTTCTGTTACTGACTGAGTGACTGACAGACAACGTACAGCCTAAACCACTGGACCTAAAGACCTGAAATTTGGCACACATATACCATGAGTAGGTATCCTAGAGGTGCACTAAGGAGGAATTTTGCGAAGTTCCCACGGGAACGGGAACTACGCGGGTGCGGCTAGTAATTCATAAGGTTGATGACCTGCTCTGACAGTAAACAACATACTCGTAGAACTTCAGGCTTTATTGTTAGATATTTATTTTACAGCTCGTTCAACAGTTTCGCCGTGGGGCGCCGGTAGTAGAATGTTGCCCCTCCTCTCATGCCCGTGGATGCAGTAAGAGCCTGCTAAGGGATACCTCCGAAAGATGGGCAGCAGCGTCTTTCCATATATCAACATCCCATACTGCGCTCACCAACCCGCCTGCCAAGCGTGGTGAGTATGGCAACTACCCCTCACGGAGATCCATGAGGGAGGCCTTAGTTCAGTAGTGGACGTTTTACGGCTGAAATGATGATGATGATGAACAACAATATAAGATTAATTAAAATCATTAATTGTAATTTTTTATAAAACATCCACTAAACTCATTCATTATAAATCATTAAAATTATTAGGTAATAGAAAATGCAATAGGTAGGTGGGAAGCTTTACACAGTTCAGGTAACTCGTTAAATTCATCTAAACTGTAAAATTCAAATTCAAATTCAAATTTTTAATAAAAATAATTTATGCAATCTAGTTAGTTTCCTTTCTATCACTGTTGGTTCAACCGGCTTATAAGCGTGTTTTTTAACTACTGTTTCGAGTATTATGGTAAAAAGGCGTGATTTATAAATTACAACACTAAAAGCACCAATCATTTAGTTGGATGAATAAGAAATTCAATTGAAATTGAATTGAAGAAATTTAATGAAACTTGAACGTAGACTTTTCCAGAGTAACCTACTAGTTTGTTTTTTTAATTATCAGCAATTATGAAGTCCGCGAGAAAAGCTGTAGTCGTGTACCGAATCGAGAGTAGCGAACAAAAGAAAATGCTTTCGCCCCAAAAAATTTAATCAACGGGAGAACAAAACAAGGCTGCTCAAGTGGACGCCGGCGCCGCCGCCAGTCTGTCACGGACCATCGTTGGTCTGTAGGTCTACCATGAGTTTTCACAATCTATACTCGCTAGCGACACGTAGTTAACAAAAATGTATGAAAACTTGTACAGCGCCTCTAGCAGATATAGTTTGTTACTAAAATTTTCAATAAACTATACTACAGCGACTGTAGTTTGGGCTTTATTTGCTTAGAATTTGGTACCTACCACGAGAAACAAATCTGACATATGTCATAGTAACGTATTAATAATATTGTAGTAACGGCAGGTGATCTTGTCTTGTCTTTTTATATTATGGCTTTTTGTGTTTGGTTTTACACAATTCCACCAGTGTCAAGTTTATAAATTCTTATGTTATTAGGCTGGCCATGTTGGCGGCCATTTTTTTATTACAGGCGATCTAACAGTGACAACTCATGGTAGACACACTGATCAAATTTTCACGTAGTAAAGAGGGTAAACACGAATTGGCATCTGACAAACTCAACCGCCATTTGTTTAGTCTACATCTAATACCTACCTCTAGATTTTAACTTACCTAACAATTTCAATGATTTTGTGATTTTTTGGATTTGTCTGTGCCAGGAATATTATAGGTGTAAAAACATGGTAAAAGTTCACAGAAAAAATAATTATAACGTTAATTCATTTTCTCATTCACCTTATATGGATATTTTAGTGAGTCGTCGCGAGACAACCCCACATAACCATGCTGTGCCCTTACGCAGCATGGTGTATCTGACCTAGCAGATTTCCCCCTCGTCACCAAAAAAGTAGTTGTAGATTAGTTGTAGACTAGTTTTGGAGTAGTTGTAGAGTAGTTGTAAGTTGATTCCGAGGCGGTACGAAGTTCGCCGGGAGCTATTCGCATTTGAAATCAGTCGCCATATTTCGACTTCCGGGATATTTGTAAGTGATATGTAATATTTGCTCGTCGTGAAAAACGGATAATGGCCTTACCTTTAAACGGATATGGATTTTCATTAGGTATTTCTTAGTCCGTGTACACTCCAAGCTTCGTGGGACATGAAAAGTGGCGCATGAAGCCTTTCTATTCATTAGAAATGCAACTGTGTAAGAAAGAGCGTAAGTTTGTTAGCTAAGAACGTAGTCTGTAGGATGATAAATATTATTCTTCGCAGCAAATAAATATTTAATAGTACAGCCTAGTGGTATCAAAAGCTTAAAGGCGAGGACAAGAGTAGGTCGTGTATTCTGCACGCGTTCATGTTGCGACGTTTGTCTGTAAGTTATGTTTGCCGACATGAATATAGAAATTTGTTTCAATTATAGCAACTGGCGGTCGTAACTAACTGGGTTATTTGAGCTTTCGATAAGCAAAATCTTTAATAAAATTCCTTTGTATACGGAAAAATCCAAATTTATTTTTAAATAACAATAGATATTTCTTAATTATCCGTCTTGCAAATCACGCTCACCCACTTTTATAAGAGAATCCAGAGAATATCTAATCACGCCAGTAATTGGAACCCGTAACTAGCAGCTATTTGCGACGCGGCCTAGTATTTATATTTACTAGGCCGCGTCGTCGCGGTAGCCGTGGGGCGCCGGCAGTAGAATGTTGCCCCTCCTCTCATGCCCGTGGATGCAGTAAGAGCCTGCTAAGGGATACCTCACAAAGATGGGCAGCAGCGTCTTTCCATAATCAACATCCCATACTGCGCTCACCAACCCGCCTGCCAAGCGTGGTGAGTATGGCAACTACCCCTCATGGAGATCCATGAGGGAGGCCTTTGTTCATTAGTGGACGTTTTATGGCTGAAATGATGATGATGGTGATCGTCGCGGTAATGCGCGACATTCCATACAGCCATTTGGCCCATAACACAAGCTCTGCTTATTTTGAAGCTAGGTGCTTCAAAATAAGCAGAGCTTGTGTTATGGGCCAAATGACTAATGAGTGATAGAAAACTTTTATACATTATTTCTTTGTAAAATAAGCAGAGCTTATGTATGTATGGGTACCACACGATTGATAGAATACTTTATTATGTTATGTTTAGTTCTCCGAACCACAAAAGCAACAATCGGGACCCTTATAGGATCATCATCATCACTCGTTTGTCTGTCTGACTGTACTATGTCGGTCTGTCAAGACCGTTTTTCTACGAAACGGCTGAAGGTATCAACTTGAAATTTATTTCGTAATACATACTTCTCCATACAAAGAAAAATACCCACACCCGGTATTAATGTCTGCAAATTTTTTATTTATTTATTTATTCAAGAAATAACACAGCATTACAGTACAACCAATGCGCTATGCTATACATAGGTAAAGTAAACAATCAAATTTACACAAATAACAAACATCTTACACCTTAATAATAAAACAGATAACATACAATAAAATATTAACAAACGGTACTTATTCTTACGGTATCAACCTCTTCACAATTACCTACCTCAGGCAGACTCTGCACACATCATTCCAGTTGTCTGCAAATATATATAAATCGCCGGCAGTAGAATGTTACCCCTCCTCTCATGCCCGTGGATGCAGTAAGAAAGAGTCTGCTAAGGGATACTTTCGGAAGATGGGCAGCAGCGTCTTTCCGTGTATCAACATCGCAAACTGCGCTCGCCAACCCGCCTGCCAAGCGTGGTGAGTATGGCCCCTCATGGAGATCCATAAGGGAGGCCTGTGTTCAGTAGTGGACGTTAGGCTGGAATGATGATATATAAATCAGTCGGCTGTTAGACCAACGCAGCCCAAACATCGTCAAATGCCAGGGGAATGCCGTGAGCGATGAGTCCACACTGCTAAATCTTATCCTAACTGATTCACGGAATGGGCACAATGCTGAGGGGCTCACAGTTAGGTAGTACGACGTCACTAGTCTGCTTAACTCCTCAACAGAAAATATTCATTATACCCAACTTCTTTATCTGGATGCTCAAATCTAATCGTGATTTCGAATCGAATTTTGTTTCAATTTGATACTTCTTAAGGCGGTTATCACACTGACATGCACCACGCTGCGTGTTGCGTGTCGACGCATCTACGCGCGTACTTGCGGAGTGCAGATCTGCATCATCGTGCGGGTTTTTCACGCACTCACGCGCGTTGTGTCGTTTTGTGGATTCACGGCGGCTCAGACTCATTTCATTCAAAGCTGTTCGCTAGACTGCGGGACTCGGTGTGCCATACCTTGCGTCTCGCCCCGCACCTACGCGCGTGCATGCTTGTTTCACCGCGCTTGAGCGCGTGATCTGCATGAACGCGCGTAGATGCATTGTCTGTGATGGACTGTGCGTGTTTTCTATACAAACGGAGATACTTACAAGCAACGTTGAAGTTAGCCGTGGGGTGCCGGCAGTAGAATGTAACCCCTCCTCTCCTGCCCGTGGATGCAGTAAGAGTCTGCTAAGGGATACCTTCGCAAGATGGGCAGCAGCGTCTTTCCGTGAATCAACATACGGTACTGCGCGTGCCAACCCGCCCGCCAAGCGTGGTGAGTATGGCAACTACCCCTCATGGAGATCCATAGAGTGTCGAGTAGTAGACGTTTTACGGCTGAAATGATGAACGTTGCAGTGTGTGAACCGCCTAAGACTTGAGACTCTAGTGCACAATTGAACTGTTAAAATTATACACTTGATAACAATTTCCCGCTTTACATTTTCATTTTAAAAATGTTCGTTTTTGTTGAGTGTTATACGACCACATTACGAGTAAGTCATCTTTAGTTTCCTCAAATAGTGCTAGATCTTCTACAATCAAAATATAGGAATTAAAATCGTATCGAGTTATAAAATATTTGCCAAAAGAAGCCCTCATGTCAGAATTGTGAACCCACGGTGTCAAAAATACCCAACCCTAACATAGCCTATTAAGTTAGGCCTGGTTTTAAACGTGTTAAAATTATGTTAACGTTGCCTTATACATAGAAACCTATTTGTGCTGACCCCAGCTATGAGCGTAGATCGTATGTAATAGCATCTTTAATAGATTAAACAAAATCGATTGTTTTAAAACTAAACTGTATTGTTAAGAAAAGGGCTCGCTTAATATTCTGCTCACATTTTATTGACTGAACGCCATTTGTCCGTGTTGTTTTCTCTGTACGTACTTTGCAAACGAAATTAGACGCTGGTTACAATTTACGCCTGAGTATTCTCAAAATGCCGTGGGGTGCCGGCAGTAGAATGTTACCCCTACTCTCATTCCCGTAGATGCAGTAAGAGCCTGCTAAGGGATACCCCCTGAAGATGGGCAGCAGCGTTTTTTCCGTGTATCAAAATCCCGTAATGCGCTCGCTAATGTGGCGAGTGTGGCATCTACCACTGATATAAATCGTTAGATACGCCCTCACCGTACTGAGACCTTGCCGTTGTGTTTCCAAACGAAATGAGTGAGCTCACTCGTTTGGAATCACTGCACATGAAACACAGTGTTAGCCGGGCGTGTTGATCTTTGCATCTAAAATAGATGAAAAGTGTCACAAAATGCCATCTTGTGAATTTCGCAAGTGCACTAACAGACTCAAATCTTGGCAAATATCCCGTAAATATTACATATAATGTTAACAACCATGATAGTCTGAAAAGTTATATTCAGTATCATTGTCTTTATTCTTGTCATAAGAAAACCTGTATCCAAAGGTGAACGGTATTAAACCCTTGCCCGGTTTACATTGTTTCAGTCCTTAGTGTATCGTCATACAGTGTGCTCTCGTACGGAGGATAGTTAACTTGACTATAGTTATGCCCTGATTTACAACACTAATTTTAACTATCGTTACTAGCTTAAAAAGCTGGCAAAATACTATTGTCTATTTTAAACCTTCCTGATCACAACACATTATTTATAGACATGTACAACCGCGTATTTATCGCGTAAATTACCTTCATGATTTCCTCCTCATTCGGATATTCGCTTAATTATAATCTATGAGAACCCGGCCTAGACCTCGATGCCAATTTGAGACATTTCATAGAGGACATCATGGAAAACTAGCACAAAGCGCTCAGCTGCAGTTTTTTCTCCTTCTTACGCAGGTACAGTACTGGAATTTTAGTAGAGTTTTGCGAACCTTTGAAAAGTTAGTTATTACGAAAAAACAGAATCGTTTCGATTAAACAATGTGTTGTTCTCGCCAAATTCTCCAAGCCTCTCTCTTGGCATACCCTCATCTATTCCTTTATGGTACTTTGACACAATTAATGTTTCGCTAGCATGTAACTTTGGTCTTGGCGGAATACTTACACAAAGAGTTAGAGTCGTCTTTAGTAAGTAGTTTTTATGTACCTACCTACTTTGTTTCGTCGTTGGAACTGTTTTATTATGATTTAAATCATAGATACGACATCTACATTTGTTAGAGAAATTATAAATGGGAACATTGGCTGGAATATGAACATTTCATAGTATTGGTCCAAATTATTGTCGTGACATTCCAGCGATGAATTTGACCGTTGGACTGGAATGCTATCAGAATAATGTGAACCGGGCTTAATAAATAAAGCATGCAAATGATAAAAGTCGTTCGCCAATGTTCTACAAGAATCGATAACAAAATTTCAGAAGCAGCGATGTCCTCTGAACTTTTTAACAAGAATTCGAAAAGTTTAGACAGTAAACACTCAAGTACAGCTGCCGAAACAGAAGACGTAAAATAAATTACGATTTCATTACCTAGCGCGGCGACTGATTTCGCTCGTTTTGGGGAGCACAGAGCACACTCCATATTATATTTAAGAGGGGCCAATCCAACTTACTTTTCATACAACCGCTCGTACGTGGGTGTGGCGTCGTAATAGATCTTTCTCTGAAACTTTTGATCTAATAGGTATCTTGTGCACTATATCTAGGTTTCTATCCAAACAAAAAATCAAAATTTGGAGAAAAAACTTCCGTATAAAATTTGTTTCTCCAAATTTTGATTTTTTGTTTGGATAGAAACCTAGATAGCACAAGATACCTATTAGATCAAAAGTTTCATAGAAAGATCTATTACGACGCCACACCCACGTACGAGCGGTTGTATGAAAAGTAAGTTGGATTGGCCCCTCTTAAAAAGACTACGGGGCGCGTCGTTAACTATCACAAAATTGCTTAATATATGATGTTTCATACGAAAACAGTGTCTTGAAAACAGAGTCTGCCATTAAACATTACAAGTCTGTTTTTATAAACAGTGTTTTATAGTCCCCTGATACATATTATCAATATACAATACATATAAACGAGTATTTATCACGTAAATTACTTTTATTATACCCTGATACAATTTTTTTTAATAACTTTAACATTTACGATTATTTAATGTGTACGAAACCCCTTTTGAAACTGAAATTTTTGTCCAATATTTCAGTATGAGATAAGACCCACCAATTCTGAACACAGAATTTACTCTACATCGGAAATCAAAACAACATTATGTGCTTAGGTTTTTCTCATTCAAATCAACATGGTTGTACATTCCTCTCCCTGCGAACCTGCCAATTTCCATTTGATTTCCGTGCATCCGAACATAAACAGAGGGCCCTACCTACCCCTCATGGAGATCCATGAGGGGTAGTTGCCATACTCACCACGCTTGGCTAAAACAAACGGCGCTAAAAACGAATAATGGATCTCATCATTTCAGCCGTAAAACGTCCACTACTGAACTAAGGTCTCCCTCATGGATCTCCATGAGGAGTAGCTGCCATACTCACCACGCTTGGCAGGCGGGTTGGTGAGCGCAGTACGGGATGTTAATATACGGAAAGACGCTGCTGCCCATCTTCCGGAGGTGTCCCTTAGCAGGCTCTTACTGCACACGGGTAGGAGAGGAGGGGTAACCTTCTACTGCCGGCACCCCCACGGCAATGGTTCTCAAAGTCGTTAAAATCTCGTAAACTTCAAATAGGACAACTTTGAAAGAAACTGGCCAAGTGGCCTCTAATGGGGTTGTCAAAGAAGAACTAAAGTTTAAGAACGACTTGTGTTCTTGCAACAAAAGCCAGTGTGTAGGAATGTGATACCCTGCGCAAAAACAACATTTTTCTAAAATGAGAATAAAAAAACATAAAAGAAGCATTATTATTGTTTCTTAAATTTAATGAAATGTGTCAAGTAAAATGTGTCTAGAAACTTTTTTGAACCCGACATGTCACGCTGTGACAATGAAGAGTAGAATGCTTAGACCTGTTGTAATTAAAAACCCTAGAACGATGCATATGTTTGGTTAAGTACGAAACACGTAAAGCTTTTTCCAATATTGGAATTGCCAAATAGCCTCAATATGTGCAAATCAAAGCGTGTGAAATGTGGGAAAAACGACGCAGCCGCCTCGCTTCTTTCTGACATGAGGTAATTAATAAATGAACAACTCTTTTCGAATGTTAGGTTCACTAGGAAGTGAAAATATCGGGTTTTCCGCCTGAAAGTAATAACCTCAAATACTACCTACCTTTAAAAAGCTAAATTATTCTGACCGACTTAAAATTCTGCATCGAATCTCCTTTCTTACCAAAGGCGCAATTCAATTCAGGTTTATGAAAAATTCCCTAAGACCCGACACGTTCTGTCCCAGCGGACTGGTATGCAAATAACGGTGTTCGACTATGAACATCCGACTTTCTCAATGGAAGCTGAATAAACCAAAAGCCTACGAGCCACAATATGATCAAGAAATTTAAAGGAACAAGTCCAACGGAACCCGAGTACTCAACGAACGCCTAAACTAACGTGCCTTAAATACGAGAGAATATTCACCAGTGTGCGGCAGTGTACGGTACAAATTTTTGAATACTAGAAAACACCTGGAGCACTGGTGGAATTCTACCTTTACAATTCATGCTACATTTTGTTACGGGGTCAACAAAGTGTAAATACGAGTTTGAAGCTAGGCGTAAACACGAAGCAAGCACCTAAGCCCGATTTGGGCGTTTTTCATAAATTATGAGCACCCCAGAAATGTGTTGTCCACTAACTTCAACAACAAATTTCTCAGCAACCTTAACACATTTCATTAGTAAGAGTAATTTGTACTACAGAAACTATTAAGAATTATGTTTTAATATAATAAGTTACCTATACACATTTAAAAATCAAAATATTGTCAAAAATGTAATACAAAATATCACAATTTTAAATGTCCAATTAAAAAGATACTTAATGGAAAGAATTGTGGATAACTTTTGAAAATAGATTGACATTATTAATATTTTTTTGTTTGTTTTATGTATCTATACAAATTTTATTAAATTTAGTTAATTTTAGTTTAGTTTTTACATTAGAAGTAAGGTTTCCACATAAGTAACGGGCCCATTTTTTTTAAAACGCCCATTTGTTGTTCAATGTTTGCATCGTTTTTTACATATTTCGTATCCATAATACAGAGAGCCCAGACAGATGTGCTAAAATTCACACAGTTCTATCAACTCTGGCAGGGATGGACGCTATGTTTGGTTACGGCCAGCTTAATTAAGCGAACAACTCATTTATCATCCCGTGAAGTGAAAGGAACACCTACTTCGACCATGTTTGGGGCTCTGATCTATTGTTGTTGTGCTAGCTCGTGAGGTAACTCCATAATTAATAGGTATGTAGCCCTTAGCCGTTGTAAATCACCCGCCAGACCGACTCACATTCGAATCCCGGCGCCCAGAGGCGGCTCTAGCCCTTGTGGCGCCAGTGTGCCACCAGTACCCTGGCGCCCCCTAGTAGGAGGGGGGTCAAAATGGAATACTTACAGTTATATTTTCATACGAAAATTCAGATGCAAATAGTACAATTTTAAATGATGTCAAGAAGCTTTTTAGGAAGGAAGGGGTTACAACATAAAAATATATTCTTCGATATCACTGTCACTCGTTGTTAATTTTTTTTCGCTAGCTGTTTTTGATGACATCTGACTCCTATGCATATCGCAATAACTGTGTAAACAATTAACGAAATCTTATCTTTTATATAATTTTTATCAAAAGAAAAGCCGATTTACTTCATATTTACATGTTTACTCAAAAATTATACTTAATTATTTGCATCAAGGCTTATTTCGCAAAACTACGGAGCAGCGGTAAAACAAAAATTGCGGCACGCGTACACAAAGCCTTTGAAAATAACCGCCGGCGCCGCAACGTCCCTTGCAATTTGAATTTGAACTTTATGTCATTCTAATACAGCCGAGTTAGCAAAGATGGTCGGCGTGTTTTCAAACGAATCAAAACAGGTGCCGTTAAAGATAAAGCTACGTTTATTTTGGCACACAATTTACAATTAATCCATATAAAATAATAAGGTTTAAAAAATAAAATAAAAATGTGACAAAAATGGTCATTACTCAGCATTTGCTGTAGCAGAACGGGTCCGTACCACAGCGCTGGTCTTCCGTAGTGACCGAAGTATGCGGATGGTGGCTACCGCGATACAAAAATGCAGTACGCTAAAATAAAATATAATAACAAAGTACCTATTAATATCAAAAAATAAACAAAACAATATATAACTTTTTGTGGATTAGATAACAATATTTATTCATGTAAATGAACTAACCAAAATATACGAACTGAAACAATGAAAATAAAATAACAAGTAGAGAATTATTTACATATATGTATTCAAAACTTACTTACACTTAGGTGTGGTTTGTCCGAGACCCAGAACGGCGGGTCATATTGACGAAGTTATATTGAGACTATATTAATGACTTTTTTAGATTTTTTTAAATGAATGAACTGTTTTACAATTTTTTATTAGAGGTGGAAGGTTATTCCAGCATTTCGTGGCCGCGTATTTAAAGCTGCCACGAAATGCAGCCGTTCTGTGCTTCGGACATATCAACCGGGTGGATAGACTGACGTGGCGGTTTGAGAAAAGAAGTTTCTCAAATAGGTAACTTGGCTGTTGGTTCCTGATGATACCAAAAAGCAGAGTGGCGAAATGGAGAGTTCGGCGGGACGACATATTGAGGAGACCATTGGCATTTATGTAAGGCGAGATGTAGACACGTCTAGGAATAGGATAACAAAAACGAATACAGACGTTTTGTATTCGTTGAGTTATTTTATTGTGCGAGTCAAAAGGCAGTCACTAAACACACAATCAGCAAAATTTAATTTGGACAGTATGAGTGAGTCCCATAGTTTTATCCTTAGGTCGACAGGTATTTATTCGCGCATACGGTACAACACGGATAGACGGTATAAGCAAGTTTTTATCGTTTGCAGAATATAGTTTTCGAAACGTTACGCGCCTGTGGTAGTGAGGCGACACTACGCCAATATAGGTACTTAATCTTTAAATAACTGTTGTAAGGCAGATTTCACGTTGAAACAAAAGTAATTGTGTAGAGTAGGTAAAGACGCAGCTTGTGGTGGCGCGCCTTGCTTTGCTACCGCGCGCCTGGCGGCATCGGCCGAAACACGGGCGCAGGGTCTTTGAGTGCGCCGGTGCCGTGAGCGACGCACGCATCTTTGAAGGTGTCGCATTAGAGGGCGCTCGGCGCCCCCTTAGACCCGGCGCCCGTGTGCGCCGCACACCCTGCACTATAGGTAAAGCCGCCCCTGCCGGCGCCGTAAAACAGCTAAGTTCCGGGATTCCATCAAAACACAAAACTCTACGTAACCTTTTATACTTATCCGCGCGACACGTTTCATCATCATCATCAGTTCAGCCGTAAAACGTCCACTACTGAACACAGGCATCCCTCATGGATCTCCGTGAGGGGTAGTTGCCATACTTACCACGCTTGGCAAGCGGGTTGGTGAGCGCAGTATACCTCTAGGATTTTGACACACGGAAAGACGCTGCTGCCCATCTTCCGGAGGTAGCCCTTAGCAGGCTCTTACTGCATCCATGGGCATGTGAGGAGGGGTAACATTCTACTGCCGGCACCCCACAGCAGGCGCGCGACACGTTTGATTACTTAAAAAACGAGAAAATCAGACTTTATGATATAAACCGAATGGTTATGCATCCTATTTCAAGTCATGTCTTCATGAAGTCATAACTCGAGGTTATGTGATTTAATGCAGACTTAAGCTAAGCAATAAAACCGTCTCAATGCACGTATTAGGTATCCATAAACCTAAAAGTTATGAAAATTATATGACGAAAAGCTCTTCCGATTTTAGCATAAGTTGCATTACGTAACCACGTTTATTGCGTTGTCGTCGGTAATAAAGCGAAGAACTTTTCGACTTATACTATAACTAAACAATAAAATTCAAATACATCGTACAATATTATACTATGAAATTTACATACTGTGTGTGTGTGTGTACTAATAATATAATACTTAATTAAAAAGCTGGACAATACACACATCATAGCCCCAAGCTAAGCTGAGCTTGTGTTATGGGGATTAGGTGACTGGAATACTTAATACATTATACAATGCTAGGGTTGGACGTGATTTCGAGGCTTGGCCAAACGTGCTTGGAAGGCACGGGATAGGTAATGTAAACAGTAGCGGGCAACTACTGCTTAGTTTTTGTGCTGAGTTTAGTCTTTCAATTACGAACACCTATTTTAGACTCCCAACAAAGCACAAACCAGTTGGATGCAACCACGCTCCAAGCATTGGCATCTAATAGATTACATTATGGTGCGGTGCAGAGATACAGCTCAGGTACAGGTAACATGCGTCATGCGTGGTGCTCACTGTTGGATGGACCATCAGCTTGTTATAGCTAAGCTTAAGCTATGGCTTCGCCGTCTGCGCCGTAAGAATAAAGTCAAGCTTAAGCACACAAACGTGGATGATCTCCAGTTTATCCCAAAGAGGGAGTCATATGTCCAGGCCTTGAATAAAGTTTTTGATACACTAGACATTGAAAATCATGACCTCAAGGCAACATGGCTGAAAATGTCTTCTCATCTCACTGGAGTTAGTTCTCGGACTTTAGGGACAAAATTCTACAAGCATGAGGACTGGTTTGATGAGAATGACGCATTGTTGTCAGATGCCTTAAAGAAACACCGTAAACTCCTCAATAATAAATCAAAATTAAGATACAATACTTTAATTTTTCAACAAAAAAACGACTTCAATGATAAAATCTACAATGTTGCTGTAAAATACTCAAACCACTTAGTGTTTATACATTTTAGTATTTCGCTCGATTTATCATGGATGAGTGTTTCTTTTTGTCTCAAAATAATTTTCCAATTCGGTTCAAGAACGACGGATTCTGAGGTACCTAACAAAGATAAAAAAAATAAATGAAGTCGATTGAAGTCGGTTAAAAAGGTTTTATTGGATATCTTAGCCAATTCTTTTTACATGTTATGGAATAACTAGCTTTACCTGTATGTACCTACTTATGTTTCGAAATCTTTGACATCGTGTCGTCGGATTGAACTTTGCACACTCACCGATGACAATATTATAAAAGCTATAAATAAAGGTGTACGCGATCAATCCAATATCGCAATAATATTAACTCAAATATTTAGATTTATTTTACTATTGTCATGTCATTTATTTATGTACATACAAGCTCGCCCGAATTTTTGTAAATTATGAAACTCTATCTAATAAGAGTAAAAACTCTCACTAGATCTATAATTTAATGCTGTTCTAAAAACTGGATCTACTGAGAGTGATCCGAATTTCCTAGAAAGCGAGAAATGTAGCTGAAATAACCGAAATAGCCGGATTGCGCTTGTATTTTATCTACGCGATGATAAATCTGTGTAAGTAACGAGTATGTGTTAAATCGAATACTTGGTTGATCTTCGAAAGTTCGAACTTATACTAACTCAGCAAAGATTTGCTGATTTGGCTGCTCCTTGGAGGACTGACCCCAAATATTTAAAGGTCTTGCAGTATCGCAAAAACGAACAAGTTCCATTTAAGCTAGTCTAGCTCGAGTATATTTTTTCCATTTTATGTGTGTTTTCAGTCTAATTTCACGACAAGTTGGCAGCATTCCATTTTTTTAAATACTTGGGTTCCCTAGAAGTTCAACTGTCTTCGTTACATTGTAAAAAACAAACAAATCCGTCTATTATAGTCGATAGTTAAGGCTTTTACATCTATTTACATGATTTATACAGCGTTACCAATTGATATCATGCTGTACAGGCTGCAGCGCCTGAAACATTGCTAGATGGGTTAAGCTTACCGAGAACCGTCTACCGTATACCGTCCTCACAGCTTAGTCGGCCAATATTGAATAACAACGTTTAGTCTTTTTTAAACTTTCGCGATCACAACACATTATAAAAATATGGGATTATCGGGTATTTATCGCGTAATTACCTTTATTTTAGGGAGACTCTGAGTCTCCCCGCGACCACGACCAGGTGCAATCCGGTCGAAACGTCGGGAATAAAATAAAGGTAATTACGCGATAAATACCCGATAATCCCATATTTTTATAACAACGTTTAAACAGTTAAGATATTTTTTTAAGTTTTAGCATAAGTTTCGCTGTATTTTATACTTTTTCTTTTTGCTGTAATAAATGCTTTTTCATTTCATTTCATTTCATAGTCAAAGGAAATAACAGTGCATACGTCTGAAACCGAGTAAGCCGCTGGTTACCTCGTTAAATGTGAACATATCTAATTATAATTCTAATTCGTCCCGCATTGAGGTGTATTGTGCATTGTCCCCCGCGATACTACCCCGACTCAAGCCAACCCAATTTCTCGAAGTACCGGAGAAGGTCTCTGTGCCGCACGAAGCATTCCATGAGCATCCCCGAAAGTAATGCAGATGTTGTGGAAGAAAGGCACAGCTCTACGAGCTCTTATAGTCCCGTTTTTGATTTAGCGTCCTTTGTGGCTCCACTGTCTCCTCCTCTTTAAGACATCCGCGACACAATTCACTGTCTGTGGCATCTTGAGATGTCGGTTGAGGTCACAGTATTCCATAATACCTACCATCATCCGTAGGTCTTGTCTTGTCATGTTAAGCAGAGTGCTGGTTATCTTTTTGTTTTTCTCTGGGAGCATTAGTTTTGTATGCATGCAGTCCGATCTGCGTTTCCATACAACATACATTTTTCAAGAAAGAAAAAATCATTGGTTTACGGTCGGAACGACCTATGGATTGAGTCGGAGGTGCATACCACTGGGCCAACATAAAGTGGATAGACGCAGATTTTATTGGCTAATGCTTAGCATTTTCTATAATAAGATAAGATATTTATTTTATAAGTTAAGATAACTTGTCTATAATAGAGTTTGTGTTAAAACAAAGACCTCGAGGTTCTGTAATCTGTGCCTGACGATGAGATTTAATTACCCATCTTAAAAGTTTCCATAATTGAGATCTAATTACTCTGACAATAGAATTACTTATGTTCTTAAAGGCATTTTGAGACAAGGAAAGACGCTGCAAATAGATTAGCCTGGATTTAAAATAGCACATTTCACATTTACAATTTTAAGCTTTTCAATATTTAAAGCTGTATTTTAAATGAAAATATACCCTAAAACTTTGTGACTCTTTGATATTGAATTAAGCTACTGTACCTGTTTTACACCGCAATTTTGAAATTTTCAATTTAGATTCTGTGAGCTTTTCGATTTGGCGACGGGCCAGAATAATATTCTTACAACATGCTTCTTTGAAATAGTTACATACAATTAGTAATTGAATAAAGATTCAAAAGGCTTTGAACCTGGGTTGATTAGAAAATTACCAAGTTATTTATTCAAAACATTAGTGAAAGCTTGCGGTCGACCTTTTGATCTTCACTGTCCAATGAAAATACTACTACATCGTCTATCTAAACGTTAATTTATTCAGTTTTAATATTCATTAAAGTCGAAAGAAGAGAAAAAGAAAATTTTGCTTTGACTTACGAAATCAAAAATGATATGAAAATACGATTCCAGCAGCGGGACAAATTTTTGTATGCAAATGTTTGTCCTAGGTCTGAGTGCCTTTTTTATACAATTAAATGACGAGATAAGCTGGTAACCTCTACCTTACAACTCCAATGCCATGGTGATCACGTTCACATAGCACGTGGCAAATGCTGCATATTATTGCGCCCGTCACCTTGGTCTCAAGTGCCCATTATTTCCAGAATACAGCAATTCAGACATAAATTTGGCAGCAGAAAGAGTAGTAGTTCTTCGCCGGATGAACTCTTCACAAAAATGTACATAAAAATATACTACTTCTACTGTGCTGCTACTAGTATGGTAGTAGTACTTCTCCGAATGATGTACACAGGTGTTACTTTAGTACCTCTGTATGTGTATGTACGTGTAAAAATACTATCTTTTGCCCATAATTTAAGCACTACCTACTATGGGGGACGTTTGTATGTGTAAAAAGTCCAGATTAGATGTTTTATATTATATATTGTAGTAACCAGGTATAAGACAAGTAGTTCTGTCTCATTTTATATCACAAAATTACACGATGGACAGCAAGAACCCTAATTCGATGAAGCCCCGGAGTTGAGGCTCAATCCCGGAGAAATTCTCGCAGGGATATTCACCGAATACCATCGAACAACCTCTGTCGAAGCTGGATTGTGTTCGCGCAGTGAACCGGTGTTGAGTTGGAACCATGAATACCATTTTGATAGGTGCATCGTACTGTACGAGTACCTACCCAAATATATCCTTCAGCACGAGACGTCTACATTCTCTTAGAAAGTAGCAATGTCTGCCACAATTCATAACGTTGATGACCTTGACATAATGGTAAACCATATACTCGTTATATAAAGTTTCTATTATGACGAGCTCTGTGGCGCAGCGGGCGAAGGTCCGCCTGCGACACCAGGCGTTGCGGGTTCGATTCCCGCCTCGGGGCAAATACCTGTATGATCTGCAGGGTTGAGGGTGTTCTGGGTGTTTTTCTGTATTATAATAAAAATATCTATCTATGTATTATAAGGTATTAAGTATATCAGTCATTTAGTACCCATAATACAAGCTCTGCTTAGCTTGGGGCTAGGTGATTTGTCCAGCATTATTTATTTATTTATATTTTATTATAAGTTACTAAACTATACATACAGAACAGTGTCTCACAGACGAGTTAAATAGTGTCAGCGAGTCCTAATCTAGCAGGTACTTTATACGAAACGCTTTTAAGTACTATGACAGAAATAACATACATATATTCATGCTATAATTCATCCTCAATCATTTACACTACGCCAATTGCAAAAGGTCATCGAAGCGATATAAATTAATTCAAATCACAATATTTAAATGTGTCACAAATTAGGTACTGGAATTTACTTAAAAAATATATTGACATGAAATTCTAATCCCTATAATGCTCGACACTTCATTAGAGGGTGCGAAAAATTCTTAGGTCACAGCTATATCTGTCCCGTCGTGTCACCTCGCTGACATGGAAAGGGCGAGGGTTTATTAAGATAACTTACTGGGGTTCGATTTTATTGCGGACTGAAATACTCCTGTGACACCAACATCAGAAACAAGTTGATAAATACGAATAGCATAAAAGTTTGCCTTGAGGTGACGGCAATAGAAGGTTGCCCCCTCCTCACTTGCGCGTGGTTGCAGTAAAAATCTGCTAAGGAATACCTCCGGAAGGTGGGCAGCCGCGTGATGATGCCATCTGATAAGCAATCAATATGCTATATTCTGTCCGTGGCAACTAGGCGCAAAAAGGCGTAGCTAAACGAATGGACGACGGATTTAAATATAGTTTTTTTTTATTTATAGCTGTTCTTAGCCCTTAAGTCTCATGAAAATATGTTCAGCTGTTTAAAGGTTATCAGGTCGTTTCTAGTTCATGTCATCCTCCCTTGTGAAAAAAAAAGTTTAATTGTAGTGAATATCACAAACTCATAAAATATCACATTTTTACAAGTCATGACACTAAAACACCAATAATTTACTTCGATAAATATTAAGGGTTAAAGTACGAAATTGTCGATTTGTACTAAAAAAATTAAATTCGTTTTTTTTTTAATTAAACATATTTATTTAATCAATATTTACCATTATTATCTATACATTGCTTCCATCTAATAGGAAGGTAATTTATGCATTTGCGATAGAACTCTGGTGATCTAGATTCGACGAACTGTGTGAAAGCATTTTGTACTGCCTCCTGAGAAGAAAACTTTTTATCATGTAGAAAATCGTCCAAATCACGAAAAAAATGGTAGTCCGTTGGAACAAGGTCTGGCGAATACGGAGGGTGACGAACGGTTTCTAATTGCATTTCCTGTAGAGTTATCATGGAGCAATTATGGTGAAGATCGATTCATGAGTCGGGACTGTTTCACTGCTAGTTTTGCTATCATTGTTCGGAGTTCGGTACAGTAAACATCTGCCTATATTGCTTGACCAGATCAGAGAAAGCTATAGTGAATAACACCATTCTGAGACCACCAAACAGTTACCATCACCTTTTTATTGGTAAGCTGTGCTTTAGGACACTGTTGCGGCGTTTGACCTGGAGTCAACTATTGCACTTTTCGCTTACGGTTATCGTAAAGAATCCACTTTTCATAACATGTCACAATTCGATCCAATATTCCTTCATTTCTGTATCGATTCAACAAGGCAACACAAGTTTCAACACGCGTTTCTTTCTGCAGATCAGTCAATTCACTTTCAAGTCGATTTGACGCAAAGGGTCAATACTGTTGGTAAGGCAACGTCAAACCATGCTGCTAATTCCTGGGTAGTTTGGCTCGGATCGGCTTCCACCATCTCTTTCAATTAATTGTAATTCATCACGTGGAAGACCGCCCGTCTTCCACGTGGTTCGTTCTTCAAATCAAAGTTTCCATCACGAAAGCGTTTAAACCAAAATCGCACGGCATTAGCAGTCCCCTCTCCAAACGCAACATTGATATTGCGAGCTGCTTCTTCCGCGTTAGTTCCGCGTTGGAACTCAGTATTCAAAAATCACTCGGATTTTCGAAGTATGCATCTTTTTTTTTTTTTTTTTTTTTTATTCATAAAGACGCATCTTTCTTGTCTAAGCTGAATAAAAAAAAACAACTGAAAGTCGATAATCGATTGTTGCACATTTTTTAAAAGAAGAACTTCATAAGGACCATTTGAAAAAAAAAGTTTCACTCGAAAATCTCAAACCATGAGGGTTCTATGTCAATTCGAAGTACCTATTACAATAATACGGCAATTTCATACTTTAATCCCTATTAATATCAATTCACTCAAGCATTTTGTGAAACTAGTAGTTACGTAGAATTTCCAAAGGAACCTATTATTTTGCATTTTCAGTCATTAGCTCTTTATAAGTAAGTCCGTATGGAAAGCTATAGTCGTTTACCGAACAGAAAGTAATAAACAAAAGAAAACTTTTTCTAACTAAAAATTTGCCGCTGCCAGGCTGTCATCGTCAGATCAAACTTTTACGTAGTACCCAAGAGGGTACTACAAACTACTTATCTTGCAAATTATCTTTACTAATATTATAAAGCTTTTATCTATAAAAGCTTTACTAATATTATAAAGCTTTTATAGATAAAAGCTTTATAATATTAGTAAAGATAATTTGCAAGATAAGTATTGTGCAATATTATTCGCATTTGGGAAAAGTCTCCGTATTCAAACATCCGGGAAATTTGTAAGTGATATCAAATATTTGCTCGTCATCAAAAACGGATGCTCGCGTGACCTGAATATCGAATCTTATTAGGTATTTTCTAGTCCGTCGAGTACACTCCAAGCTGCAAAGCTTGCTTTAAAACCAAATGGTTGATATTATAATTAAATATAGAGTGTACCTTTGATATAGTTGAGACCAACGGAGAAACGGAGATCTTCGTCTGCTGATCATGCAAATATCCCGCGGCGAGCAATTCATCACCGCTTTGTTTGAGGGTCGTATTCTCTAGGAAATATCTACTAATAAACATCTGCAACGCTCCGTGCCAGTACCAGAGATGTAGGCTCGTATAGAGTTTTAAAGTGACGCGCACTCAACGGCACTTGAGCCAGAATCCCGACCGCTTTTCTCTAAGAAGCTATTATGAACACTTAGCGCTCAGATCGCTGCCGAGGACTTGGCTGTATATTAAACCCAACGTCATTTTGTTAGCAAGACGTTATTGATGCGGTCGTAAATGGTCAAGCACTATTACAAGCTGTATTAAAGTTTATATACGTATTCTATCTATTTATTTATATGTGTCTGTGATGAGAACTTTGCGTTTACTATTATATTTATGTTTACTATTATACTAGTACTCGTACATAGAGATAATTAAAGCAGTAATATAAAGCTTTAAGCGATAATACCGCACATTGTGTTTAGGTTTATTTAAGTTATGTTCAACATTCAGCATAGTTAGTTTATGCAATAAAGAGTTCATCTATCTATCGATCTAATATTTGGCGTTACAAACGGGGAAGCACTGAGAAATAAAGCACCGCATACACACTGACAGTTAACCCGTGAGGCTATGAGCTCTTTGCTCACACTAAAATTGATTGCAGAAGTTTCTGGTAATTCTGAACTGTATTTGTGTTTTTTTTCATTAATGTCATTGTTTAATAAAAACAATGACATATATGAAAAAAAACACCATTATAATAATAGAATTGCTACTGGGCTACGATCCCAATATCGTCCATAAATATTGGTAACTAGATGTCCCGGCGAACTTCGTATCGCACCTACTACCACCACTACTTACAACTACCCTACAACTACCCTACAACTACCTTACAACTACCCTACAACTACCTTACAACTACCCTACAACTACTAATTTACGCAACGAAAAGTAGCCTAAGTCCGTCTCCATGGTCTAATCTACTCCTATTCTAAAATTTATCCAAATCGGTTCAGCGGTTTGACGTGAAAAGGGAACACACATACATACATACATTCTTACTTTCACTTTTATATATTAGTAAGATAGGATGTAGTGAATGTCGGCAATACATAAACTGGATCAATAAATAGTTGGCTTTTTAGAATATCCCAGAAGCGTCTTCTTTAGTAACAGACAAACTTAACAAATTTAATTTAAACAGGCAGGAAGAGCCAGAGTCAGAGATATATTTTTTTTATCCCAAGATGTTTCACGCTAAGCCAACATTTATCTTGATTGTTTACATTCAATTTGAGTGTCCATTTTCGTCAGGAATTTCGTTGAAACTCATTTTGAAATAGGATTACTTAACTGTGTTCTCTTAAATCTATACTCTATACTAATATTTAAAGCTGAAGAGTTTGTTTGTTTGTTTGTTTGCTTGAACGCGCTAATCTCAGGAACTACTTACTGGTCCGATATGAAAAATTCTTTCAGTGTTAGATAGCCCATTTATCGAGGAAGGCTATAGCTTTCCTTTCTTTTCTTCCTTTGGGGGTTAGTAGCCGCGGTTTCCCGTATTCCCCTATATATAACCTCTATATATATAACATCACGCTACGACCTACGGGAGCCGGGGAATACGGGAAACCGCGGGCGACTTCTAGTTAATTAATATTTGTCTTGTGGGACACGCAAATTTTACATTTACATATAATTTCGAGCGAGATTCCTGAAATTACTTCCATTAGGTCTTCCGAAAACAAAAGTGTATTTTTTTGTATCTTCTTGTTTGTTCTTGTCACGAGAGAACCTGTAGGTATCCAAAGGTGAACGATAATTTGGTAACTTTATGCTTACCTTATCTTATTGGACTAGAGTAGACTCTTGCGAGTTAATTCAACCCAGTGTTGGACTGGACCGTATTTTTTATGTTATTATCGTATCATTCGTTTAGCGCCTTAATTAAGTGGTAATAAATCTAAACGTCCCCCTAGTTTGCGTGAACCCTTGTGTGGAAGAGTATGTGCCTGCCGTCATACAGTTTTGCACTCCTACACATTGACAAAGAAAAGTCAAGTTGAGTTGACTTAGGCCCTGTATCTACAACCTACTTCATAACCCTATCGCTATTTTATGTACCCACTAGTTAACCAAGCTTTAATAGGCTGGTATAGGAACATTCCAGTGTTGGTTTACACTACGCACGTGTAATTCTAGCGATGAATTTGTCCGTTGGACTGGAATGCTACCGGAGTAATGTTAACTGGGCATAAATAAATGACGCAAATGTACAATGTGTCTCAAGAAATAGTGATATAATAATTCTGGGAGGTAGAAGACCTCGAGGGGTATCCGAATCACCCCATTTATGTTCCGCGATTTTTCGTATTTTCGGAGTTATGATATTTTTTTTACCTAACGCCGAGTACGATGAAATTTTTATTTATTGTGACATGAATTAAAATGAAGGGTCGAAAAACAATGTAAATGACAATAAAAATAAAATGACCCAGTATTTTCACAACTTTAAGGACTTTTAAAAATAATTAGATAAAATTGGTTAATGACTATAAAATTTTTTGACATGTGTCATTTGATCTATGTCACATGTTTAATTTTCATAGTAAAAAAATAATTTTCATCATCAATATATGTACTTTTAATGGAACAATATCTATTTACTTACATATATCAATACTAGCTTGGGCCCGCCGCTTCGCATGCGTTGTACCCGGATATAAAGTAGCCTATGTGTTAATCCTAAGTCAACATCTATACGTTTGCAAAATTTCAGCTCGATACGTGCGCTAGTTTTTGCGTGAAGAGGTAACAAACCTCCATAGAGACAAACTTTCGGTTTTATAATATTAGTGAGATTTTATTGAGCACCAGGGCGGCCATTTTGAAAATTTCTTATGATTTTATTAATAAACACTGTAAGTAATTGGTCTTGCTTTTAGTTTTAACTAGGTTTTACTTAAATAAAGAAATTTAAATGTTGCACTACAACATTAAGATTAAAATTTTTAGGATGAAGCCTTATGAATAGCGCAATTAAATTTGCAGGATAGCTACTTGAAGATAAAGGAAGTTTTCAAAAAATCTAATGGTTTTTTATGTAATTTTTTTTAAAAGATCCCTAAAGTTGTGAAAATACTGGGTCATTTTATTTTTATTATCGTTTACATAGTTTTAGTCAAGATCTAACGATAGTAAACGTTACCGTGCCGGATTGGCCTATCAGCTTAGCAGAAAAAATCAAGCATCTATAACAATAATTCATGTCACAATAAACATAAAGCTTATCGTACTCGGCGCTAGGTAAAAAAATATCATAACTTCTAAAATACGAAAAATCGCGGAACATACATGGGAAAGATTTGGGTAGCCCTCAAGATTCTCAAGGGACACCTTGTATGTTTGTGGTTTGCCAATGATAAACGCGATCCTCCAATATTCTACAAGAATCGATTAACAAAACTTCAAAAAGCAATCTTTGGAAATTTTAGGTAAGTAGGTACTATTTTTTTTTTTTGTGCCGTGGGGTGCCGGCTGTAGGTGCCGTGGGGTGCCGGCTGTAGAATGTTGCCCCTCCTCTCTTGCCCGTGGATGCAGTAAGAATCTGCTAAGGGATGCCTTGGTAAGACGGGCAGCAGCGTCTTCCGCGTCTTCAACACCCTATACTGCGCTCGCCAACCCGCCTGCCAAGCGTGGCGAGTATGGCAACAACCCCTTATGATTGTAAAAACAAGGACCAGGCCCCGAGTCCCCGGCAGCCCCGCTAGTCGTGGCTACGGTAGCGGCCACGGTAACGGCGGGGCTAGGGGTGCTAAGAATCCCTGGGAGACGGACGGCTACCAACCCCAACGACGACCACTGGCCCTGGTAACACACAACATCCGCACTTTGAGGACAGACAAAAAGATTGTTGAGCTGGAAGAAGAAATGAGTAGGCTACACTGGGACATTTTAGGATTATCAGAAGTCCGTAGAGAGGGCGAGGACACGATATCCCTTAAGTCCGGTAATCTACTCTACTACCGGGAGGGCAACCAACAGTCCCAAGGTGGTGTCGGGTTTCTCGTTCACAAGTCACTCGTTAACAACATTGTCACCATCGACAGTGTGTCGAGCAGGGTCGCATACCTAACACTCAGAATATCTAAAAGATATTCGCTTAAGGTCGTTCAGGTATATGCGCCGACCTCGTCACACCCAGATGAAGAAGTAGAGTCTATGTATGAGGACATTAGTAGGGCCATACATACAAACAAAACTCACTTCACTGTTGTTATGGGGGACTTCAATGCAAAGTTAGGCATGAGAAGCGATGATGAGTTGAGAGTGGGGCAATTTGGGTATGGGCAACGGAACCCCAGGGGACAGAGGCTGGCCGATTTTCTGAAGAAAGAAGGACTCTTTATGATGAATTCTTTCTTCCAGAAGCCGCCTCACAGGAAATGGACCTGGATGAGCCCCGATGGTTCCACGAGAAATGAGATTGATTTCATCTTGACCAACAAGAAACGGGTATTCAATGATGTCACTGTGATTCACAGGGTGAAAACCGGAAGTGATCACCGAATCGTTAGAGGCACATTGAATATGAACGTTAGACTTGAAAGGTCCCGTCTGATGAAATCTACGCTCCGACCCACGCGCGCACATATCCAAAACCTCGAGAGCTTTCAACTCGAACTTTCAAATCGCTTTGATTGTCTGGGTCTCGAAGAACATGCATCAGTGGACGAGATCAATAACAGGTTCGTAGAAACTGTCCATACGGCGGGGTCTCAGTTCTTTAAGACGCCCCGTACAAATAGACCTCAGAAACTCTCTGATGACACTCTTGACCTCATGGCTGAACGACGCTCATTACGACTGCAGTCTCCCGATGATGCTAAGTCACATAGGCAGCTCAATAGACAAGTTTGGAAATCCTTGCGGCACGATATTCGTACCTTTAATACAGCTCGTATTAAAGATACGATAGAGCGGAACAAAGGCTCTAAAGTGTTCGCGAGAGATATGTCTATTGGGCAAAGCCAGATGACGAAGCTGAAGAGGGAAGATGGCAGTATAGCGTCAAGTAAAGCCGATGTGTTAAGGGAAGTCGAAAGGTTCTATGGACAGCTCTACGATTCGGTCACTAAACCTGTTTGCAGTGTGGCAGAAGACCCTAGAGCCAAGCTGACCCGACATTATACCGAAGATATCCCGAACATCAGCCTGTACGAGATCAGGATGGCCCTAAAACAGCTTAAGAACGACAAGGCGCCGGGGGAGGACGGAATCACGTCAGAGCTTCTGAAAGCGGGTGGATCACCGATACTTAAAGTCCTTCGGAAGCTCTTCAACTCCGTCTTGCTCGAAGGTATTACGCCAAAAACATGGAACAAAAGCGTCGTGGTATTGTTCTTTAAGAAAGGTGACAACACCTTGCTTAAGAACTACAGACCGATCTCGCTTTTGAGCCATGTTTATAAGCTGTTCTCAAGGATCATCGCAAATCGTCTCGATCGCAGGTTTGATGACTTCCAGCGTCCCGAACAAGCCGGGTTTCGAAAAGGCTACAGTACCATAGACCACATTCATACGCTGCGGCAAGTGATACAGAAGACCGAAGAGTATAACTTGCCGCTATGTCTCGCGTTTGTGGACTATGAGAAAGCCTTCGATTCGATCGAAACATGGGCGGTGCTCGAGTCTCTCCAACGATGCCGAATTGACTATCGGTATATCGAAGTGTTGAAGTCTTTGTATAGAAACGCCACTATGTCAGTCCGAGTACAGGAACAGAGTTCGAAGGATATTCCCTTAAAAAGAGGCGTAAGACAGGGAGACGTTATTTCTCCGAAACTGTTTACGACCGCTTTGGAAGATGCCTTCAAGCTCTTGGAATGGAAAGGACTAGTCATCAACATTAACGGCGAATACATGACTCACCTTCGGTTTGCCGACGATATTGTGGTCATGGCAAAGTCGATGGAGGAACTCGGCACGATGCTCGAAGGCCTCAATCGAGTCTCCCAACGGGTAGGCCTTAAAATGAACATGGACAAGACGAAAGTTATGTCGAATGTCCATGTGGTGCCTGCCCCAGTTATGGTTGAGAACTCGGCTCTCGAAGTTGTCGACGCGTATGTATACCTAGGACAAACTGTCCAGTTAGGTAGGTCCAACTTTGAGAAAGAGGTCAATCGACGAATCCAACTCGGATGGGCAGCGTTTGGGAAACTACGCAACGTTTTTTCGTCCAAAATTCCTCAGTGCCTTAAGACGAAAGTCTACGATCAATGTGTGTTACCAGTGATGACATATGGAACCGAAACGTGGTCATTCACGATTGGCCTCATGAATAAGCTCAGAGTCGCTCAACGAGCTATGGAGAGGGCTATGCTCGGGGTTTCTTTACGCGATCGAATCAGAAATGAGGAGATACGTAGAAGAACTCGGGTCACCGACATAGCCAAACGGATTAGCACGTTGAAGTGGCAAGGGGCAGGCCATGTAGCTCGCAGAACAGATGGCCGATGGGGCCGAAAAGTTCTCGAGTGGAGGCCACGGACCGGCAAGCGCAGCGTAGGACGTCCACCAACAAGATGGGATGATGACCTGGTGAAGACCGCAGGTCGACGGTGGATGCAGATCGCTTCCAACCTGGACCAACCAAACTGGAAATCCATGAGGGAGGCCTATGTCCAGCAGTGGACGTCCTACGGCTGAAATGATGATGATGATGATGAGGTAATTTTTAACAAGAACCCATAAAGTTTAGAAAGTAAATTTTACTCAAGTACCTACAGCTACCGAAACAGAAGACGCAAATAAATTACGATTTAATTACTTAGCGCGGCGACTGATTTTGCTCGTTTTGGGGAGTACAACACTCCATAAAATTTAACAAGACTACGCTGCTTGTCGTTAACTACGAAATTGCTTAATATTTCGTGTTTTATACGTGAACCCTAGACGTTTCGGCTGAATGTTTGTGTGTATGTATGTATATATCCTCAATTTTTATCCGAGGATAACTCTGGAACGGATTATGAGATTTTGATGAAATTTAATACTTAAGGAGATAACATCAAAACAAATCGATTGTCGTAAGGCAATTTTGATTTATATGAGGTAGTTTTTGAGATATGGGGGTTAAATCGTTTTTTCTTTCTAAGGATAACTTTTGAGTGCCGTGGGGCACCGGCAGTAGAATGTTGCCCCTCTTCTCTTGCCCGTGCATGCAGTAAGAGCCTGCTAAGGGATACCTCCGGAACATAGGCAGCAGCATCTTTCCGTGTATCAACATCCCGTACTGCGCTCGCCAACTCGCCTGCCAAGCGTGGTGAGTATGGCAACTACCCCTCATGGATGATCCATGAGGGAGGCCTGTGTTCAGTAGTGGATGTTTATCGGCTGAAATGATGATGATAACTTTTGAACATATGCCCGGATTTTCATGAAATTTAAACACAGGGAGATTTTACCAACACACGGTTAGTAGCCGATCGAAACGCAGGAAGTTGCAGGTATTTCCGCCACAAATCAAGTTCAAATACAATGGAACTTCATTCAAAGAAGTCGCTCGCGTTTTATAAATTCGTGGCGTACAACTAGATTTTTATAAACTTTGCATACTTTGCAGCTCACAAACTTTATGTTGGTTAACCTCGTTGAACACTTCCATCATGCAAAGATTTCAAAGTTCGCCGGCTGAACTCGGGTAAGCTCGATACCTACGGATGCAAAATATTCACCTAGTTCATTTCAGTTTGTTGTAGATACGGAATTCTGATCGTGGATAACAAAATAGTTATGCAACTGGAAAGGGTCAGGTTTTTTCATAAAGTTGGTTAAACCGGCGCACCTTCACAAACCACATCCAGCGCCAAGCTTCGGATAGGTTGTCAGAATATTAAATCACAATGGAATTTAGTTGCAGCGAACGCGTATTAGCTCGGATTAGACTTATAAATATTTTGGTTTTCACACCTTACTTGTTTATTTGGTAAAAAAGATATCTACAAACTCTCATGTTTCCAATATCCCACTAATAACATTGTTAATGTCCATGTTAATGTAAACCATGTGACCTCGTGCCACTCTCGGCTTAGTTCTAATCTGACGCCCGAAAAATCCTTAAACCGTGCATACCAGATAATCATACAGAAATTAGAACAAAAACATCTAAAATTAACTTAAACTAAAAAAAAACAACAAAAATACACAATGTGCGGTCTTATCGCTTAATGCGATTTCTTCCAGACTATTTATTTATTATTATCTATTTATTTATTTACGATTTCCCCATTTAACTGTGAAATGCCGGCTCATACAACATGCCTCCTTTATATGTACCTTAAACGGAAACGCTCTCATTACAACGTTTAGCGAAATTGATATAAATGCACACATTTATAACCTGTCATGTCGCGGCTGGTACCAACATTAATTCAATTTATGTTCTACGAAGACTTACACTAAGTTTTTACGGAACATACACGAACGCTGAGTTTTCAGTAAATTCTTCAATTCTCGTAAATTAGGTACATGGTTTTGAGTGTAACTTTTTGGTATTAAGGAACTATAAATTAAATTCAGTCGTAAATGAAAAGCACAGCATACTTTAGCTTACGATTCTTCTCAAAATTTCCAATCTTGACGTTATCTTTCCAAAACTTTCAAATTGATTTTTTTTCTTCAAACGTTTTATAATTTAATCAAGTATGTACTTTGTTAGAAATAATCTGGATCTTTTTTTCAAGGCCAGTGAAATATTTACCAACCAGAAATCCTGACAGAATTGTTTTACCAAAGGCGCCAAGAACCTGTGTCTATTCTAAAAGCTGCTACTCCATATGCGGAAATATCTGTAATTAAGTACCTATGGAAATAAAACAATCTTCCGCTGAACAAATTCTGTAAGGATTTTTTTTAATAAATAATGTATAACACACATTTTCTATTCCATCGAAGAATTATTAAAATACAAATTGTGACATTTCTAAATATTTTATAATATATGAATTTTGAATTTCATTGTATTTGCAACATTGTTTATTTTTATTATAACGTAAACATAAGTTTTGTAAAACCTTTACGCTTTATAACCTTCTATTTGCATACCTATACATTATTTTTTTCTATCAATCACTGACAAAGTATTTTAAATGCGAATCCTTTTTTTTAATTCCATCCTATTAAATGGTGAGATGTGAGAGCCTGTATTAATATTAAGACATTAATGTACACACCACATTTTATGCTTGTTATTAATAATAGTAGAACAACAAAAACCTGAGAAGAGCGGGTAGTTTGACCGTCTTGTAGATATTGAAAGTTGCGGCGACAAACTTCTGCGGCTCGCACGATCGGCACGATCCATCAAAACTTGTTCTTTTTGAATCTTCAGAATTTTCAGTAATTTTAAGTTAATGCATGTACATACAAGCATTGTGCTGAAATGCCTCGTTGTCACTAAGAACTTCATTCACTTCACTCACTCGTTCGAAAATCCCTCGATCATTGCATTCACATTTTGGTTAAGAGTGAAACTCTCGAAGCTTTTTCCAATATTGGAATAGCATCAATATATGCAAAGCGTGTGAAATGTGGGAAAAACGAAGCAGTCGCTCCGGTTCTGACGAGACTGGTAATTAATAAACTGCAAATATAAATTGTTTAAAAGCGTCTGCGCACACTAGCTGACGCTTTTAAACATTTTATATTTGCAGTTATATGCGTGGGATGCGGTAGAATGTTACCCCTACTCTCATGCCCGTGGATGCAGTAAGAGCCTGCTAAGGGATACCTCCGGAAGATAGGCAGCAGCGTCTTTCAGTGTATCAACATCCCTTCTGCGCTCGCCAGCCCGCCTGCCAAGCGTGGTGAGTATGGCGACTACCCCTCATGGAGATCGATGAGGGAGGCCTGTTCCGTAGTGGACTTTTTATGCTGGAATGATGATGAATAGCATCAGAAACGCAATTATCATCAATGCCTAATTCTCACTGACTTGAAATTTTGCATTTCGACCATGGGCGCTATAGAATTTAGGTTATTAAAAAATTCTGTTAGAACCAAATCCGAATCCACCCCAGCGGGCTAGAATGATAACCAAGTTGTTTGACATCCGGCTTTTCCCATGGTAGCTGAATAAAACTAAAACCTAGTCGCGGTATGATCAATTAAGTAATACATTTAAAGGAGCCGGTCGGACGGAAGGTACCTAAGTTCTAGTTCGTTGAATAGCTTTAAAACTCATACAACACTATTTTGCGAGGCCGACGAAGTGTACGAGTTTTAATGCTAGGCTTAAACATGAAGCATGAACCAGAGCTCAATTCGTGGAGCAATGTGTGCATCGTTATTTTGTAAATCCATAATGCAGCGAGCCATACAGGTGCACTAAAATAAAGTTCTATCACGTTCTATCGACTACTGGCAGGTTATCAATGGATGCTATGGTCGGTAGGCTCCAGCCACCATAAACAAACAACTCATTTATCATCTCGTTCAGAGAATGGAACACCTACCTCAACCTTATTTGTGTTTAGGGCTCTGATCTATTTATTGTTGTTATGTTAGCTCGCGGGGTAATTCTATAATAATAAATAAGTACCCACGGCCGTCGTAATCACCCGCCAGACCGACTCACTTTCGAATCCCGGCGCCAGTAAAAGCGGCTAAAGTTTCGGGATTCCAACAAAACACGATAATATGTAAACATTTATCCTTATCCGCGTGACACGTTTAAAATTACAAGAAATTCTTGATTCCTTCGTATACAAAAGGAATCGTGTGACACAAAAGACTTGAAATAAAACCGGTCAAGAGCGAGTCAGATTCGCGCACCGAGGGTTCCTTACCAAATCCTTCATTCGTTTTTTATCAAGCACAACCAGAATAAATTATTATCACTCGGCTTTCTTAACAAGGGTTCTCTAAGCACGAGACATGACGATTTGTGATGAAACTATGCTTTTTTCATTCTTGTTGGTTAAGTCCATCCTAAGGTTGCCTGGAAGAGATCGCTAATAGTGATAAGGCCGCCCATTGTACTTCTACTTTTAATTTTGTAATTTTCTGTCTTTGTTATATTATGTCATGTGTTAGTATTAAGTTAAGTACATGTTCGCGCGCAAATCCAGCCAATGGACGTGACACGCTGAGTGGCTATCACGCGATGGACAGCCAATGAGAACGCGGCGTCATCACCCAATAGTGCGCTCTCATTGGTTCATTTTTTGTTCCTCACCCCGTTCCTAGATTATTGTATTTCTAAAATTTCATTACATTCGCCATTTTTGTTACGCAAACATCTTTTATTCAAAAAACCCTCCTGATAGCTTACCCTTAGGAAAGCAAGCAATATTACAATAATTAAAGTAGCTGGATCACGCCGCTACATAAATTGGACCTTCTGACGCCAAATATACAAGGAGTTCAGCAATACGGCGGACTCAACCCACGAAGCGACCTTTCAACTGCTTGCCACGCGTTGCCACGGGACTGCCAGGAGGCCTCCTACATCTACACAGGAACTGCAAGGTGGATGCGTTGTGGATTGGATTGTTCACGGTGTAGATCCACTAAAAGCTGTGAGTGCCACTGCCAGCACCAGCTATTCGCACACGTAGTGACTACTTACACGTGAGTACTCCTCTTTTTACAAGCCACCAAAATGCCGTTAATGTCTGGAGATGGGGAGGGACCTAGTTCAATTAGTAGAAATAGGGATAGATCTCCTTATAAATATGATTTTGATGAAAAAACTGAGAAAACCATGCGCGATTTAGTTCGAAAACGCGGGATTGTTAAAGGTAGGTTAACCAAGTTCGATAATTATTTAGGAAGTATATCATCGTTCACTAGTGAGTTAAAAGTAGATTTAAAATTACGCATAAAGGGGGCAGGGATTTTGTTCTCCGAATTCCATGAAATTCAGTCCAAGATTGAGGAAATTGTTCCTGACTCGGACATCGATGCACAGTTAGACCAACGTCAGCAATTTGAAGATAGTTACTACAGTATTCTTGCACGAGCTGAAACTGTTATTGGCAATAATAGTAGAGAGGTATCTAATGGTTCCACATGTCATCATTCCAATAAATCCGTTTCAGTTAAATTACCTACAATCACCTTGCCTACATTTGACGGAACTTATGAACACTGGCTCGAGTACAGGGATACTTATTTATCTCTAGTCCACAACTCCGCAGATATAAGTGATATTCAAAAAATGCACTATTTGAAGTCGTCGTTGAAAGGAAGTGCACAGCTAGTTATCAATTCTATAGAAATATCTTCTGATAATTATCGTGTTGCATGGGAGCTTCTTCTCAATAGGTATGATAACACTAGATTATTGGTGCATAGTCACGTAAAAGCTTTATTTTCAATACAGTCATTGTCCAAAGAGTCACCTTCGCTGATAAGGAATCTTATAGATGTTATTATTAACAATTTACGCGCACTAAAAACCCTTGGTGAGCCTACAGACTCCTGGGATACACTTATAATATACATCATTGCTTCCAAGTTAGATAAAATGACAGAAAGAGAGTGGGAACAACACAAAGGTTCATTGTTATCAATTTCAAACTCTAAAGTCACTCTGAAGGTTAGCGAGCTTATTAAGTTTCTTAAAAACAGGGCTGATTTATTGGAAACTTTATCGTTGTCGCACAGTAAAGATCATCACATTAACAATTCCGAAACTAAGAAAGGTAATTCAGTAGTGAAGTCAAATAACATTTCACATTGTAATGTTTCATCCGATGAACCACAATCCTCTTCGGACCGTAAAGTGCACAAATATAAATGCGTTGTGTGCAACGGAAAGCATCCAATTTACACTTGCATCAAATTTATTAATATGGATTTGCAATCAAAATTAAAGATTATCCATGATCACAAGTTATGTGAGAATTGTTTGCGTTCTGGGCACACTTTAGAAAATTGCTTATTCGGATCTTGTAAACAGTGTAGTATGAAACACAATTCACTCATTCATCCTTACGATTCAAATCATACTACTAGCTATGCTAAAACAGCGACTACGGCCGTGGAGGTTAGCGCGATCTCCTCGCGCAGCGCAGATGTAGAAAATGAATTCATTCAAGTTAGCAATGTGCATACCGATACGCACACGGTTATGAAAAACACTAATGTTAACCCGGTTTTATTATCGACAGCTTTGGTTGAGATTCCTGATAAAAATAACAAGTATCATGTTGTATGCGCATTACTCGACAGCGGTAGTCAAAGTTGTTTTATCACACATTCTTTATGCAAATCCTTAGATATTCCGTTAATACAGTCCACTCATGAGATACGAGGGGTAGGTAATGTAATATCACATTCGTCACAAGCGTGTGATATTGAAATTAAATCACGCGTAAACACCTACTCGATGCGCGTTAAGTGTTTCGTTCTATCGGAGATAGCAGCTACTATGCCCGCTGTGAAAATACAAAATGCACGGCTTGATATACCTAGCAATGTACAGCTGGCAAATACACAATTTCTAGGCACACAAAAGATAGATATTTTGATAGGTGCGGATCTTTTTTGGGACTTGCTTATCGACGGCAAGATGCGTTTACCAAGCGGTCCGTACCTACAAAACACAAAGTTAGGTTGGATTATTTCGGGTCCTATTAATCATATTACGCACAATAATAGACCAATCCAATGTAACTTCACACAATCAATGGACAATCAGCTACGTCAGTTCTGGGAGCTGGAGGAGTTATCTCAACCTCGGGATATACGCACGAGTGAACAGAGGGCTTGTGAACAGTCCTACATCACAACTACTACACGCCAAAGTGATGGAAGGTTCTGTGTACACATCCCACTCAAAGAATCTGTTGACGTATTAGGTGACTCATTCCCTCAGGCACGACGACGTTTTTTGTCCTTAGAGAAAAGGTTATTACACGCACCTGATAGTTATAACAAATTATATACTGATTTTATACACGAATATATCAATCTGGGTCATATGACTAAGGTTGAATCCTTCACAAATCCTCACTACTTCATGCCCCATCATGGGGTATTTCGTGAACACAGCTCGACTACGAAGCTTCGTGTTGTGTTCGACGCTAGTGCTGCGACTAGTAGTGGGAAGTCTTTCAATGATATCCAGCTCATTGGGGCTCCTATTCAAGGAGACTTGCTGGGTATCCTTTTACGCTTTAGGCAGTTTAAATATACGGCAATTGCGGACTGCGAAAAGATGTATTGTCAAGTACAAGTACATCCGCCACAACGCGACATGCAACTTATTATTTGGCGAGACGACGCATCTAGTCCGCTCGAGTTTTATAAACTAAATACTGTCACATACGGAACAGCATCGGCGCCTTTTCTCAGTGTTAGGTGTTTAAAACAGTTAGCCGAGGACTGTTCAGACCCCGAGGTTAAAAGAGTAATAAATGATGATTTTTACGTAGATGACTTATTGACCTCATGCGAAGACAGGTATAAATTAACAAACATTTGTAAAAGCACGGTTGAAACACTTCAGTCCGGTTGCTTTCCACTGCGCAAGTGGGTTTTTAACTTTGAACCTGACAATGAGTCATCGACGTCATTAAATACACACAATACGCTCAGAGATTTAAATTTAGGAGATAATAGTCAGTGTAGGACTTTAGGCTTAAGTTGGTGTAACGTCGCAGATGAATTTAATTTTAATACACAGATTCAAACCGACACTAATAATCCTGTCACTAAACGCATAATATTATCAACTATATCGCAGATATTTGACCCATTAGGATTATTGAGTCCATCGGTAATCATCGCCAAAGTCTTATTACAAACGCTTTGGTTGTTAAAGCTGCAATGGGACGACCCGCTGCCTAATGACGTCACACATGGCTGGAACCGGTTTGTTACGAGTCTGTCGCATCTTTGCACGATAAAGGTTCCACGGCATGTCTTTCAATGCAATACTACGCGGACCGAGTTACACGTGTTTACAGACGCGTCTCAAACAGCTTACGGTTGTTCGGCCTACGTGCGCACTTTTAGCAATAATCACACGGTGACAGCTCAGTTGTTAATTGCTAAAAGTAAAGTAGCCCCATTAAAACCAATAAGTATCCCCAGATTAGAGTTATGCGGCGCGTTACTAGGTGCGAAACTTTACGATAGAATTCGCACTGCACTTACTCGTAAGTTCGATGACGTCATATTTTGGACAGATTCCACGATTGTATTAGGCTGGCTTCGCATGGCACCGAATTTACTAAAAACTTTCGTGCAAAACCGTGTCGCCGAAATTCATGAACTTACAAACGAGTGTCCCTGGCACCATATAGGCGGCAAGGAAAACCCGGCTGATCTAGTTACCCGTGGAACATATCTGGAAGATTTATCTTCATCGCAGTTATGGTGGGAGGGCCCTATGTTTCTAAAGGACTCTGTTCATTACGATAAATCGATAACACATTCAATTTCACACGTTAATAAAATTGTACCAAATGAGTTACCTGAGCTTAAATCGAACGTTATAAATTCATTGTTAACAAAATGTAATAACAACACAGATATTACATGTTTTCCTTTTACAAGGTTTTCACATTTTAATCGCATGATTCATGTCGCTGCATACGTACTTCGTTTTATCCATAATGCACGCAACAAAACAAAGCTGACAGGGGCAATTCAAGTAAATGAATCGAAACATGCTATTAATACACTTGCAAAATTATCTCAAATGCAATCATTTGAGTTCGAATATAATTTATTAAAAAAGGGAAAAAATATTAAATCAAACAATAGGGTTGCAAGTTTAAATTTATTTTTAGATAACGCTAATATGATTCGAGTAGGAGGTAGAATAAATAATTCACCTGAATTTAATTATAACAAAAAACACCCTATCCTGTTATCGTCGGAACATCATTTCACGCTTCTATTGTTTAGACACACATATGTACAATCACTGCACTGTGGCCCGCAAGCATTACTATACCAATTACGCGAGGATTGGTGGCCATTATCCGGTAGAAACCTAGCAAGGAAGGTGACTCATCAATGTGTTGTCTGTACACGCTTTAGGGGTAAAACATTAAGCCCACTTATGGGCAACTTGCCTAAAGAACGGATAACTGCCAGCTTTCCTTTCTACCGCGCAGGAGTGGATTACGCAGGGCCAGTGTTCATACTTAACCGAAAGGGCAGAGGCGCGAAATTGATAAAGGCATATATTTGTCTATTTATATGTTTTACTACACGTGCGATTCATTTGGAGTTAGTTAGCGACCTCTCGTCTAATGCGTATTTACTCGCGCTCAAGCGCTTTATTTCTCGGCGCGGTAAACCTTTAGAAATTTATTCAGATAATGGTCGGAATTTTGTTGATCTAAATAATGATATCGCTCAGTTTTTATCAAAATGTAGGGGAGATATTATTGATTACGCAAGGGGTCAATCTATTAAATTTACATTTATACCTCCATATTCACCGCATTTTGGGGGCTTGTGGGAAGCTGGCGTCAAATCATGTAAGTACCACTTACGTCGGTCGAGTCATGGGAAACGCACACCTGACTTTCGAGGAATACACGACCCTCTTATCCCAAGTCGAAGCTGTACTAAACTCTCGACCACTGGCACCCATGTCTTCAGACCCTCAAGATTATCATCCCCTCAGCCCTGGACACTTCCTGATCGGCAGACCTCTCACCGCACCAGTCTGTGAAGATGACCTGCGGGATTTACCTGTCCACCGACTTTCACGCTACCAGCGAGTGGAGCAGCTCCGTCAGCAGTTTTGGGCGCGCTGGGTCAAGGAATATATCTCCGAGCTACAAACCAGGACAAAATGGAAGGATAACACAACTAATCTAAAAACCTGACACGCTTGTTTTAATCAAGGATAGTAACCTTCCACCCTTGAAATGGCCATTGGGACGTATTGTGAAGACCATACACGGCAACGACGGCATCTCAAGAGTAGCCGACATACGGACATCGACAGGCACGTTAAGACGGGCATATACTAGAATATGCCCATTAATTCATGATGAATAAAACATGAAAAGAAGACACAAAGAAGATTATTGTAAGCTACTGCTTTCAAGGCCGCGGGCATGTTCGCGCGCAAATCCAGCCAATGGACGTGACACGCTGAGTGGCTATCACGCGATGGACAGCCAATGAGAACGCGGCGTCATCACCCAATAGTGCGCTCTCATTGGTTCATTTTTTGTTCCTCACCCCGTTCCTAGATTATTGTATTTCTAAAATTTCATTACATTCGCCATTTTTGTTACGCAAACATCTTTTATTCAAAAAACCCTCCTGATAGCTTACCCTTAGGAAAGCAAGCAATATTACAATAATTAAAGTAGCTGGATCACGCCGCTACAGTACAATAAAGAGTTATCTATCTATCTATCTATCATGACGAGTTAAATGTAGCTATGGCTCGATACCCAGTGGATTTAATGTCCATTAACGAGACATGGTTACGGACGGGTGAGGAGGCGCGCGCGCCTGCGCTTGCCGGCTACACTTTGCGGCACTCGCCGCGGCACTACGGGCGCGCCGTGTCGGTGGCCGCCAGCGAGGTGGCGGCGTAGCCTTTTACATCAAACATGGCGTGAGCGCGCGAGTGTTTGCCCACCCCGAGACACTGGGCTTCGACCAGATGTGGCTCCGTCTTTCTCTTAATGGTCGCAAATTATAGCCATAGGTATTGCGTATCGCCCGCCGTGGCAAAATATTGAAGTGTTTTTAGATGACTTTACAGATTCGATTTCTTCGCTATCTGCTTTTGATCATATCATCCTGACTGGAGACCTAAACATTGATCTACTAGAGTCAAATTCGGAGTCAAAGAAACTTGTGGACTTCTTATATTGCTTTGGTTTAGAACATATTACAGTTCCTACACATTTTACCGACCATAACGCAACTCTAATTGATGTAATATGCTCTAATTTTATAAAACCGTATACATCCCTACTAATATATAAAAGTGAAAGTAAGAATATGTATGTTCCCTTTTCACGTCAAAACCGAAGAACCGATTTCGATGAATTTTAGTATAGAAGTAGATAAGACCATGGAGACGGACATAAGCTACTTTTCGTTGCGTAAATTAGTACTTTGTTGTAGGGTAGTTGTAAGCAGTGGTTGTAGTAGGTGCGATACGAAGTTCGCCGGGACACCTAGTTTTATATAATTTGTATTCAAGTAGGTTTATATTTGTTGGAAAACCATGACAATCCCATGTCTTGTCTGATAGCGAATCTAATGTTGATTTTCTAAACTTTCGATGATTTCTAATAAACTATGGAAATAAGAGACGCCCTTTCATATGATGATACCACACATTACCTAGTTACTCCACTTAAAAATATTGAGACCTTCTTAAAGCCCCCTTTGCATTTAAAAAAGGAATGTTTCTTTACATTTTTATGTTAATATTAGTAGAAAAGCGGTAACTAATACCATTTTAAATTTCAAGTCGATAGCGTCAGTATATCCCATGATTGCCATCTGTGACAGACAGACTGACAGACAAATTCTGACCATAAGGGTTCCTTTTAACATTTCAGCCTGGAAACCTAAATGAAAGTAACCGATTTATACGATATAACCTGAATGGTATGCCTCCTGTTTCATGTCATGTCTGCATGATGTCGTAACTCGAGGTTATGTGTTTAAATGAGCAATAAAACCGTCTCAATGCACGTATCAGGTCATAAATCTGAAATCTACGAAAATAATAGGACGAAAAGCTCTCGCGATTTAAGGCCAGGTTATTGCAGCGGCGGGTTTCTGAAGGAGTGCGCGCAGGCGCGGCCTACCTACTTAAATTCTATAAAAATTTGTTTAAATTTTTGTAATTAGGTTTTCAGAAAAACTAAGCATTAAATATTCTTCTAAACGTTGTTGCCTATTTTCTGAGAGGTTTTTTGAGAGTATAACAATGATACACTTGATGTGCAACTACAAAAACCAGCAAAAACTATTCTTCCTTCATAATTTATTATTAGGTACCTATATATTTTTCTGTGATTTTTACGATGTTTAATTATAAAAACTTATCGCAATAATAATGTTAATATTCTAACAAAGTATCTACAAAAAAATATCGAAATATTGTTTATCCTACGTACCCACAGGCTGGTCCAAAATAAATAATTTAAGAGATTTCTTAATATTATTTTACCTAAGCAGAAATATGTACATATAGGTACCAAACAATCTACATAAAGTGCAAACTTAGGTAGGTAGTCACTTGCAGAAGAGCAGCGAACAGGTTTGCTAGTTTAACCTAATTGTTTCTCTAATCAGGTAGGATAACTAGGGTATTCCACTGCACACGTAGATAAGATGCTAAGTGAAATTGCTCTGCATACGTATTCGTAGGCACCGCTTAGTTAAGGAGTTATACATTAAACGACCGCTTAGTATTCCCCACTGGGATCACTTCTATGCTAATAGAAAATTGGAGCAGCTACGGACTCAGCAGATCTTAATTAAAGTAGCCTCCCATAGTCAAAATGTTGATTGAGAATGCAGCTATTTCGTTTCTGTTTGGTTCAAGGTTTACCATTATATCTCAATAATTATGTTAAACCTAATGTTTCACAGCCGAAACCTTGTGTGAAATGAAAATGTTATTGAGTTATACTTCATCATCATCATTACAGCCGTAAGACATCCACTGCTGGACATAGGCCTCCCTCATTGACTTAGAGATCCAAGTGCATGAGGGGTTGTTGTCATACTCACCACGCTTGACAGGCGGGTTGGTGAGCGCAGTTCAGGATGTTCTTACACGGAAAGACGCTGCTGCCCATCTTCCGGAGGTATCCCTTAGCAGACTCTTACTGCATCCACGGGCAGGAGAGGAGGGGCGACATTCTACTGCCGGCACCCCACGGCGCTATTAATCGAGTTATACTATATAAATGTCCTCTTTTTAAAAACCATAAAAGCGGTGATAAATAATTAAAGTCATATGATATTAATTTAACTTAATTTCAAAGTAAGGTTACTACTTTTATAGTTTCAATTAAAGTTATCTTTACTTATTTTTATTTTTGGGTACCTAGTGAAAATTTGTTGTGAAAAACAGACATACAGAGGGTAAGGAACCTAACAAAGTCTGCTTTAGAATTAAGACTGTCTCCAAGTGGTCGATTTGTACACGATACGATCCGAATAAAACCGGTTAAACATACAGCGTTCTTTCAAATCCAAACTCGCATACTAAGGTCCCTAGTAATTAATCCCTATTTTTTAAATGAGGGTGCAGGGTTGATGGAAGAAAAGAAGATACTGGTATTTAAAATGTAAAAAGACTAGTCTATTCAAAAGAACAATTCAGCGCACACTAGTTAAGGATTCAAAAAGTCCAGCAAATTACAACGTTGAGAAATTTATAAGACCTACTAATCTATCCTAAGCCACAATAATACCAAATTTGCTACACTCTTGTATTGAAGTTTGTCAAAGCAATTCTGAAAATGTTAAAATGGTAAGTTTATTAGCTTATAAAGGCTCATATAGACAATAAAATCTAAAAAAAATTACACAATAAAAATAACAAAAAAAATAAAATTTAGACAGGGTTATTACAATAGGTTATTACGTACCTCTACATGCCTGTCACATACTATCATTGTCACGATAAAATATTTTAGAAAAATAAAAAAAATACTTATTGTTTGCATGATCGTTCTCATCAATTAGGTACTGTGCTTTGTTGTTCCAACAAATAATTGGGTTTGTTTCGTAAAGTTAAAAAAGGAGGTTTATCTGGTTTTTACACGCTTCGTAATAGCCGATTCATCTCGTCTAAATAATAGCACAGATTACAGAAACTAGTAATAGCCTCACCTGTATTTAAGAATATACGAATGTTACGTAAGTAGGTAATCTTAAAGTTAAATCGAATCCTTGGTCCAACACCGAGACTTCGAACAAATACCAACTCAAAAAACCTAGCTCCTTGGTGGAGTGACCTCAATTATTTAAATGTCTTGCAGTGTCGCAAAAGCTAATGTATCTTCTATTTCCATATATGCAAGCATAGAATATATTTTTATTATTTCTAGCTAGAATATATTTTTCCATCTAATGCTTGTTTTATTTCACAAAAAGTTGGCAGCATTCTTCGTTTCAAGTCATAAAGTACCTACTGTGAAGAAAGCTAGATAAAGAAGAGAGCACGGAATGATGTTGTTTGTTTACTCAGCTTTTGGTATCAGAACCAAACCAACAGCGTCAGATGGGACCGCGAACTGTCTGATGCTTACGTGACGTTAGGACTGAATTTCAAAACACCTTGTTTTCGATACACCTGAATCCCAAAAAACCTTTTCCCAAAATGACTGAATACTATTATGTCCGAAAAGTTGAATGACAGATTGATGTACAGTCAATAAAAATAAACATTTTTAACAATATATTTCATTTTCTACAATTTTCTACTTATCATGAAGAAAAATATCTTACTTCGGTTTTTTATCTTAACAATGCTTTAAACTTCTACATTGTAATAACAAATAGGTAGGTATTTAACTTCTATATATCTCTTTCTTAAAACATCCGATAGCTTCAGACAATCTCGTGATGTGAGACTGGGGGGGTCACTTCTCCAGACTTATTCAACGCATAATCAAAGTTACGCTAATAATGGATGGCGTAGCTCAGCCCCTTTATTAAATATGCATAAGACCACTAATTCATCTACAACACCAAGAAGACACAGATGGTAGTATTCAGGCCAGGAAAGGGACCCGATCATATCCCAAGGATGCACCTCAATGGATTTATTTATAACCAATCGAAAACTCTGCTTTTGACAGAACTGAGAAGAACAGACCGTGTAAGTTACATATTATTTATTAGAATTTTTCGTCGGGGGCCAATTTCCGTCGGCCAACGCGGAGCTGCTAACTATGTAAAGTGGGTAGGTATATGTACATATGTATATTTAAGTAAAACTCCAAAAAACTACGCGTGAGCGAACATAGTGTAAAAGAATTTGCTCGCTTTACAAAGGATGTGAAAATTACACTTTTTAGGACGTTTTGTCAGTCATTTTACTCGTGCCAACTCTGTATACGCTACACTTAAATAAAAAGCAATTGGAGACATCAAAGTTGCTTGCAATCTTCCGAAAGTTCTTTGGTTTAAAATGATGCTGCAGCGCCTCCGGGATGTTCTTGGAGGCAAGAGTAAGCTCCTTTGATGCTATCCAAAAGAACCGCATTGCTAAATTCATATCCAGGGTTGACCATGAGCAAAAATAGTATACCTGTTAGTCTATCAGTTATGCTAATACAAACCCATTTATAAAAACGCATTAGGTTTAATCTATCTATATAAAATTGAATGTCCAAATTTACAGCACTTAGTAATAAGAAAGGATTTGTCGAAACTCAACCCCTGCAGGGCTAGCATGGCCGGAGATATTTTATCCGGGGAGAGGACAAAATACTATTCCCCTCTGTCAATTTTGTCCACTCTCCGAGCATGGCGACATGGGTGGATAAACTATTCACGGTGAACAAACCAGGGGAAACGCTTGTCCACGTCTAATGTCAAAAAGTGATATAATTCTCTTTCCCCCTGTTGCCGTGCTTTGGCAGGTGGATAAAATAATTTTATCCCTTGTCAGTGGAAATAACCGGTGGACAAAAGTTTTATCCCCAGCCCATGCTAGCCCTGCTGGGTGTAAATTTCTCAGTTTTCTACAATTTTTCATTCAAACTCTCATCCTCTAATTTACACCTTTTGGGGATGATTTTTGAGATAGGCTTCCATTTATTGGAACTCATCACAAGTTCCAGAAATAGTATGGGCGCGGCTCTGGGCCTTTTACGCATCGTTGGATTCAGAATACAAAACTTTATTTACTTTTAGGTTATGAAAGGTTTATGTTAGTCCGAATTGAACTTACTCTGCTTTATTAAAATATGGGATTATCGGGTATTTATCGCGTAATTACCCGATAATCCCATATTTTAATAATGTGTTGTGATCGCGAAAGTTTAAAAAAGACTATTACTTTGCTTTATATAGGTATGAAATGTTACTTTGGATTTAGTTTTAACATGTTTAGTTGTAACCACCTACAAACACGAGATATCAATTCGGGTTAACCATGTGTAGTGCAAAAATGGAAAGGTCTTACTATAAAGTGAACCCTCGTCAATAAACGTGATAGGTGAAACGGCAGATTTAAAAGGATTTTTGTAGGGTACCCTAAAACATAGGTACGAGCCTGACCATCATTCCAGCCGTAAAAAGTCCACTACTGAAAAGGACTCTCTCATGGATCTCCATGAGGGGTAGTCGCCATACTCACCACGCTTGGCAGGCGGGTTGGCGTGCGCAGTACGGGATGTTGATACACGGAAAGACGCTGCTGCCCATCTTCCGGAGGTATCCCTTAGCAGGCTCTTACTGCATCCACGGGTATGAGAGGAGGGGTAACATTATACTGCTGGCACCCCATGAGCCTGATAACGCTGCCAAATTCCATTAAAACACACTAGGTACTCTATGACAGTAAAGTTGGCCCGCGGAGTAAAAAACTAACTCTGCGTTCATAAATTAGTATATTTCATCGTCCGAAACCAGCTCAGAAAAGTCAATAACTACAAAGTTTATCTAGTGTTGATAGTTTGTATCAGTTTCAGTAACAATTTTATACCTAGGTCAGCCTGGCGAGCTAAGGGCTTACAACAGAAGTAATATGTGATCTCTTTTTGGTCGAGGGTTAAAAATACGGCCTTAAATATTGCAATGTTTAAAATTGTAACTAGCAACTGTTTTCAGCTGAAATGTGCGATTTTTAATCCAGTCAGCTTACCTAATTAGGAAAGTATAATCCGGTTTAATTTCATGCATTTAAATTCATCTATTTATCAGAATTCAGCCCTTATTTCACCCACTGTTGGTATATGGTTGTTGTTTTATATGGTTGTTGGTATATAGGCCTCTTTATGACGCCATCTTTCCGACCCTGCACCATTGGTGACCCGCACCTCTTAGAATATTGTCTGACCACATGCCTGGTGGTCTGCCTGTCTTAATTCATTCATAGTTATTCAAATTAATTCCTGTTGGAGACTCAATCTTATGTCCGAAAAAAAAAGGAATAATTTAATATTTCGCAAAAGAAACTCTAAATCGAAATAGTAGATTGTTAACCGAGGGTCGAAAGAATCAATTCCCGAGGTGGACTATAGTCCGAGTAGGAATTGATTGAAGAGGATACTATAGTCCGAGTAGAAATTGATTTTTTTACCCGTGTTAAACACTCTACTTTTCATTTCGAATATAAGGAAAATAAAACTATTTAGTCATTTATCTAAACCAATTATGGATAATATATAATAGTATTAGTAGTACTTACCTATTTAAAATTAATTGTCAAATTAGGACCTATTTTTTTTTATTCCGTCACAGATACATAAAAGATTACTATCCCGCCAATTTATGTCGACAATTTTAAATTTTAAATATGGAACTCACCGCGTAATTGTTGCTGCTTATTCCGCTCAAATAAGTTTGCGCTAAGTTCACACTGGCTGTTTAGAAAGTCACATGTTACATAAAACTCTTCATAGCTGACAGCAGTTCTATTTTTAAAGTTCATTCCGGCCCTTAGGTGGGAAGTAATTTGTATGGGTTTTTCCCTCTCTATGGAGGGAAGCAGCATTTTCCACCCAATAATCAGATCAAAACAACACTACTTTCCGAGTAGGTATGAGAAATGAAAAATTGTTTTCGCGACCCCTCAATGGTTTTAACAAACCTATTCAACGATATTCCCAGACGATGGAGTAAACAAGAAAATTGAACCGTCACGGAACGCCTGACTAACTATAATTCCTAAATTACTATCATTATAAATTTGGTGAGCGGCAACCATAAATATATATAGGCTAGAACCCTAAATATATAGCTGTAGGCTAGCTCTTTTCGTATCTCATGGCTTTAGGGCTTTGATTGAAACTGTCCGATGCACGATAAAACAGGTAAAGTATAATCCAAAGGAACACGAATCTTCAAATCTATGGTTAAGGAACACTATTTGTCCTGTTGTCACTAGCTGCTTGATTCATTGACACTTTATTTATATATTTATTATTAACATGTAAGTATATATGTCTATACGTTATCTTTGATACTCATGTTATGTATTTTGTATGTATAATATGTTATGTACTTATAATGTATATTATGTATAGTATATATGTAATTAGTTTATCTACATGTACACCATTATAACCCCTTGTCATATATTACAATCCAATCCATCCCAAGGTTGCCTGTTAGAGATCGCTCTTTAGCGATAAGGCCGCCAATTGTCACTTTGTTTTTAAGTGTTTCTTGTTATTATGTTTAGTTTTAAGGTGTGCAATAAAGTATTTTCTATCTATCTATCTAACACGTTAAAAAATACACAATACACAAGGGAAGGCGTTCAAACGCACGGGCTAAGGGCGCATTTGGCGCACTACAATAACGTAAATTATTTAGCTGTTGACAATTTTACCAAGCTAAGATGAGATGAGAAATTGGTATCCTGTTACTTCAATAATATTCCAAGAACATGGTTATCTTATAAATCGTCGTGGGGTGCCGCCAGTAGAATGTTACCCCTCCTCTCCTACCCGTGGATGCAGTAAGAGCCTGCTAAGGGACACCTCCGGAAGATGGGCAGCAGCGTCTATCCGTGTATCAACATCCCATACTGCGCTCACCAACCCACCTGCCAAGCGTGGTGAGTATTGCAACTACCCCTCATGGAGATCCATGAGGGAGGCCTGTGTTCATCAGTGAACGTTTTATGGCTGAAATGATGATGGTTATTTTTACCTGATGAACGGATACCCGAACACAACAGAGGTGTGTTGGGGCTCATTGGAAAAGTTGAGTTATTTTACCCAAAAAAATACACACAGATACAATAAAACGAACAAAAATTCTTATGAACGAATTTTGGCAGGCGGGTTGGTGAGCGCAGTGCGGGATCAATATTTTCTATAACAGGTAGATATTTTCTAGCACATAAATAACACGACGGACAGCAAGAACCTTTATCCGATGAAGTCCCGGAGATTATGAGATCTCTGGCAAGGAGATTAAGCCTATGTTCAGATGACCGCGCGGCACCGCGCGGTTGACTCGGCGCGCGGTTTGAGATTGTAACAAATCAATGTTGTTGTTTACATAACCGCGCGGCGACGCGCGGCTTAAGATCTACAATCCTGTATCGAACTGTTCAGATGACCCGCGCGGCACCGCGCGTTCATCTGAACATAGGCTTATCCAGCCGAATAACACAAAACAACCTTTGTTGAAACGAGATAGTGATCGCACAAAACACACACACATTTCCGTAGGCGCATCGTACTATGCGAACACCTACACGAATAACGCGAGACGTCTCCATTCTTATCGTGGCACAAATGGTTACTTGTACAAAGTAGCAATATCTGCCACAATTCACAACGTTTGTGACCTACTCTAATAGGAAGGCCTTTACATCTATTATAGATGATTTATACAGCATCAGCAACTGGTATACAAACCATATGTGACGCTGCAGTGTCTGGGACATTGTTAGATGGATTAGGCTTGGCCAGCAATTATACCTTCCCATCCTCTTAGCTTTGTCAGCTATTAGTCAGAGGAAAGAACAGGTCGATACGTCTCAAGCTGACTAAGGCACGGGTTTAATACTAGTAAACAACATGCTCGTACATTTTGTGAAATTTTAGGCAAAGTTATTATTAGGTTTTTATTATACAGCTCATATCCAACAGTTAGGAACTATCTGTAAAATAAAAGGATCATGTATGAAAGTAATAAATTACAAATATAGACTTTCGCATAATTTCCACACACACGAGTTAAGTAATAGTTTCGCTTGTACCATAGCATGGATGAAACGCTCGTTCTTTACAAAAAATCTATACTAATATTATAAACCTGAATAGTTTGTTTGTTTGAAAGCACTAATCTCGGAACTATTGGTTCGAGTTGAAAAATATTGTTTGTTATTCATACCTTAGCGGCGATCGCACATACGACCATGTATCTCAGTCAGTCACGCCTACTGCAAGAGGTTAAGTAAGCAATAAAAAATCATTAAGGTAATAAGAATGAGTCACAAATTACTGCGATTTATTTGAAAAACATATTGAGATATAATGATATAATTCTAATCCCTATAATGCTCTACGTTTAATTATAGGCGATAGCCCCGATAGTTCACAAGGTCATTGCTATATATGTCCTGCCGTCTCACCTCGCTGGCATGGAAAGGACGAGGGTTAATGAAGATAACTTACTGGGGATCGATTATATACATTGGGTACTAAAATACTCTCCTGTTACACAGAATCACTTTCTAGAAACGAGTTAAAATTTGCACGAAATCAAAGACTTATTGGATTTACAAAAAGTTCAAAACAATGTTTTTACATCAATTACATCATCATCATCATCTCAGCCTTCTGTCCTTAATTAATATACAAGTATTGATCAGGGGGGTGTTGCCACACTCAAAGGGCGAAGTACGGGATGTTGATACACGGGAAGACGCTGATGCCCATCTTTCGGATTCTTGGCAGATTCTAACTGCATCCCTGGAAGAGAGAAGAGCAAACCTTTACTGCCGGTTTGTTGAATAAATTACATAAATTGGCTTTTGCAGAGGAAGCTTCAATTTGCATTTTGAGTCATTAACTTATTCTGAAGTCTACATGAAAAGGCATAGTCGTGTAGGTACCGAACCGAGAGTAATGAACAAAAAAAAATGTTTTCGCCCTAAACAAATTTAATAGCGGGCGGACGACGCTGTTCAATTGGACGGCAGTAGGCTTTCACGAACCACCTCCAAAAAACATTCTTACGTAGTAAAGAGGTAAACACATTCCTGACGTACTCGACTAGAACTCTACCGCAATTTATTTTGCCTACCTTTATTACCGTATAGATTTTAAACTAACAATACATATATATTTATAAACAGAGACCTACTTTCTTTATTTCGGTTTAAAGATGTTTTCACAAGAACAAAAATACAGTTCACTTAAATGAGAATAACATAATTAAGAATTATTTAGGCTAGTGTCGAAACATGCGTAACCTAAAGACTAATAAATACATAAAGCTTATAACTACTTAGCTACTCAATTTACAAAACAATAAAATAACTTTATCATACAGAAAACATATAATTAAAAACAAAACTCAACATTTTACAGCAGTATACGCAACATTATTTTAAAACGTCACTCTATTTAATTATGAATCATGTCCTCACATACGTTATATATAATTAATGAAAGTAATAAACAATATTATTCGCATCTGGAAAGAGTAGCCCTATTCTGAGTTCCGTAAGTGATATCAAATATTTGCTCGTCATCAAAAACGGATGCTCGCGTGACCTGAATATGGAATCATATTAGGTATTTTCTAGTCCGTCGAGTATACTCCAAGCTTCGTAGCACATCTTGTAGTGAAATGGCACTTTGCGATATCAAGTCTTGGAGCACCCGGATTATATCATTGTATAATAATAATAATAATAATAATGCTGGACAAATCACACAGCATCATCTAGCCCCAAGCTAAGCAGAGCTTGTGTTATGGGTACTAGATGACTGATATACTTAATACATTATACTACATAGATAGATATTTTTATTATATATAGAAAAACACCCAGAACACCCTGAACAAATATATTCAGTTATCACTATCACACTTCACATCGTGGAATACTGACCTTAATTGTAAAAGTGGCGCGTGGAACCTTTCTTTTCTAATATTCGTTAGAACTGCAGCTGTGCAAGAATAAGGGTGAGCTTAGAACATACTTCGTAGTATGATAAATATCATTATTCGCAGCAATGCAATATTAATATTTAATTGATAGTGCATTGCTGTGCGATAGTGAAAGAAATTTCCTGTAGTAACACGAACCTAGAGCTCTTTAAAACTTCCCCGTTCTCGTGACGTTCCGTAGCGGAAAAAGTTTTCCTGCAAAATGCAACATTTCCTATTTCCTATTAAAACTGTTGGATCTACAGCTCGAAACTAGTTTCGTACCTACCTAGGTAGGTACGATTTTTGTTGGTAACTCCAACAAAAATCGTAATCGTAACCCAACGTCATACTTACCTGTAGAAGGTTTTTTTCAGATCGTCTCTTTTTCTTACTCTGTGGCTTTGTCTTATTCTAAGGTTTTCAGAAAAAGTTTTCTTTTATTTCGATCATAGCAGTTAGTTAATCTTATAAAGCATTATATAAACTGTTTTAAATTCTGTACCTACTAAAACTTACAGAAAATTAACGAGGCATCACGTTCATTTAATTCCTATTCAAATGTTTACCCCAGTTTCACTGTAAATTGAATACAAACTAGATAACGATGGTGTAGCGAACAAACTATCTGGAACAGACGGTAGAAACAAATGGGAACAATAAATATGGAATCGATGCGATCAGCTTAGATTTATGGGCGCTACAAGCTTTAATAATTCATCACGTAGTTATTTTTTTATTAATAATACCGCACCACGGACAAACGTTTTTATTACTATACCTCTACGATGTAAGTAAACCTACAAAACCTCAAAATAAATTCTGAGTTATGACGGCGCGGCGTGCGTAGTCCAATAATTGCGTCTCAGAAAATATCTTTAGTTCATAAAGGATCCATTGTTATTGTGTCTTCTGCAAAAGAAACATTGATTTTAGCAGTGGGTCTCGGAATAATTATTTTATCGTGGAACAATAGAATATTATTTTCAGAATTCCTTTTTTTAATTATTTCGTGACCATTCACAGAACAGGCACTTTGTGCAAACAAAGTCCTTGTGCTGTGTGGAGTTATAGTTACGAGTATGGGCAGTGAATAATTAATGCTCATTTTCATGGAATATTCCGTGATAATACTGAAATGGTGTTCATTATAACTCTCGACAATTATGCCAAAAATAACATGCACCTTTGTACTAGTATGTATGTATTTTGAAATCGTTTGTTTTGTGTCGTTTAATTTTGATAAACATAGAATGTACCAGTGAAGCTGTTGCAAAGTGTTAAAACCGCTTTATGAATTCTGGTTTACAAATGTGGTCTTCTCTATCTCTACATAGTTTAAATTGAAGTCGCTGCCCGCGTCTGTCTGTCTGCTTGGCTTTCTTCTCCTTCTAAACCACACAACGCACTTAGATGCGGTTTTCATCAATGAATAGAGTTTTTCAAGAGGAAAGTTAAGAAGTAAAACAGTTTGGTGTAAGTTCGCTGAACTTATGATAAAGATTGTTGAAGTTGTCGAAAAATTTTAAAAGGTAATTTGGCGTACGCCGCGTAAACTATTAAAGTTATGTTCAAGTAATGTATAAAATAATTGTTCTTTATAAAAAGGTATCAGCATATGCCGTGGGGTGCCGGCAGTAGAATGTTACCCCTCCTCTCATACCCGTGGATGCAGTAAAAGCCTGCTAAGGGATACCTCCGGAAGACGGGTGTTTATGTATTATTTATCAGGAGCTAATCAATGAAACGAGCGTGATCTAGCCATGACTGCTTTATTCACTCCCTACCCACAACATCATTTAAATATAGAAGATACCTACAACCCCCTTATTAGAACAATAAGTGAAGCGTGGTAATTTAACACTTAAATTTAAGATACTTAATCATAATAATTAATTACATAACATAATCACTCTTGTGTTGAAGATGGGCTTCTAATAACAAATCATCTGCTTACTTAGGTACATATTTAGAAATAATTAATTCATGCAAGACACGGTAACAAATATGTATAGGTACACAATGAATTATCTAATCATCCTTCTTGAAAAATTAATAACATTAAAGGTGCATTATCGTTGCTTATATATACAAAATTAAGTACTTCTTATTACTATCCAAACAAAAAAAAATATGATTATCAAATTTAAAAAATAGCTTCTATCATTACTTACCTATATTATGTATTGTTAAGTTCTAACTCTACATGCATCTGATTGTTTCCTTTTGTTATAAAAAGGTAGCATTCTAAATTGTATTAAAATAAAATAATAATTATATCTAACTGAAGCGGCATACATACTTTTTTATAGACTAGGTAAGAGTCGTAATATGAGGTAGGTACGCGATTCAATCACCGCGAGCGCACACGCAGCGTGCCCGGGCAGGTCCACCGATCAGGAGGTATCACTTCCCTGCCAGAACGAGTACGATGGTTAGATGATGCGTTTGGTTCAACTGCAACACTGGGGCTGATTGTTGATGAGGTTGAGTTTTCAATGTGTAAATCTTCATTCAAAATGTCATCATATTGTGATGAATTATATGGTGCTAAATCTATACGATTAATCGAATCGATTATGATATGTTTCCGATTGCGTCTCAACAAACGTCCTGATTGCATTCTGATCAAATATGAGCGAAAATCTACAATATCCTGAACTACGCCGGGTTCCCACCTATTGTTATTCCACGCCTTTACTTTTTGACCTATGATTAATTGTTTAAGATTACGTGATCCTTTATCGAAATAACGTTTTTGAACTACTTGCCGAGCTTTCAATTTACTTTGTATATCCTTATTTAATCTAGGTTTATAAACCAAATGTGACCTCGGTAGCATGCTTCGTAGTTTTCTACTGTAAAGCAACTCAGCAGGAGAAGGTATATCTGCACTGATAGGTGTATTTAAATATTCTAAGTAGGCCAAATTAAATTCCGACTCATCATAATCAGTCTTCTTCATTAAATTCTTTATAGTTTGTACAGTCCGCTCGACTTGCCCATTTGACTGAGCGTATCCAGGTGAAGATGTCTTATGCTGAAAATTCCAATCATCAGAAAAAACCTTAAAATTATTAGATGAAAACTCTGGGCCATTGTCGGTCATAATCGTTTGAGGAATTCCATGTCTAACGAACATTCGCTTTAATTTTTCAATAACCTCCTTTGATTGCAATGATAATAATTCTTCAATTTCTACAAACTTACTAAAGTAGTCTACTACGATGATGTAAGACCGATTTTTAAAATGAAATATGTCGGCACCTACCTTATTCCACGGTATATCTGGTATTTCATGATTTACTAAGGGTTCCTTTGTGTTCTGTTTTCTATGGGTCAGACATGCTTGACAATTACTTAAATAATTTTCTAATTGTGAATTAATATTTGGCCAAAATATACTTTCACGTACTCTGAGTTTGCATTTTTCTAAGCCCATATGCCCTGTGTGTATTATTTTTAACATGCCTTGTCGCAGACATTTTGGAATAACCATTCTAGATCCCTTCCATACAATACCAAAATTCATAGTTAGCTCATCCCTGTAATCCCAGTATGGAGCTAAAACATTGTCTATTTCTTTTTTATGCACAGGCCAACCAGACTTTATTATTTTAATTAAACTTTGCAACTCATTGTCATCCTTAGTACATTTCTGTATTTTTAATAGATGAGAGTCTGTCAGCTGATTGCTAGCTGATAAGGCGCACACCTGCGCTTGAAAATGTAAATAGTCACGTGGTTGCGTTTGGGCCTCACTTCCTAGGGCTGGGGGTGCCACTGCACGCGATAATGTATCGGCAATGTATAAATATTTCCCTGGCTTATAAACAAGTTTGAATGCGTATGGTTGCAACCTTAATAACATTCTTTGCAATCTAGGGGGAGCGTTTACTAACGGTTTATTAATAATACTTACTAGAGGTTTATGGTCTGTTTCTATAGTAATATCTGACCTTCCATATATATACATATAAAATCTTTCACAGGCAAACACACAGGCGTATAGTTCTTTTTCTATTTGTGCGTATGATTGTTCAGTTTTTGTTAACGATTTTGATGCATACGACACCGGTAAATTGTCTTGCAATAAACATGCCCCTAAACCATTTTTACTAGCATCTACAGAAATTGTTATTGGTTTATCTAATGTGTAATATTGAAGCACTGGAGGGCTCACCAATAACTTTTTTATATTATTAAAGCACTTTTGATGCCGTTCCTCCCAATGCCATTCTACTTCCTTTTTAAGCAATTCTCGTAATAAAGCTGTGTGCTCTGATAAATTCGGTATAAAACTACTAACATAAGTTACCAACCCTAGAAATCGCTCCACTTCTTTTACATTCGATGGAGTCGGCATATCTTTTATTGCACTAACACGAGATTCGTCAGGAGATATTCCATTTTTTGATATTTTGTGACCTAAATATAATATTTCCGATAATCCTATTTTACATTTTTGTTTATTCAATTTTATGTTTATTTCCCTACATCTTTGTAAAACTGCCCGCAATCTTTGATCATGAATTTCTTTATTTGGTCCAAAAACTAAAATGTCATCAATAAATTGTATAACTCCTTCAAGGTCATCCAAATGTTCGTATAATTTCTTATGAAAAACTTCAGATGCTGAGCAAATGCCAAATGGCATTCTCAAGAATTTAAATCTACCAAAAATAGTGTTAAAAGTACATAAATCTGTTTCCTCTAATTTTACTTGCCAAAATGAATGTTTTGCATCTAATGTACTGAATACCTTAGCCCCCGATAAGCGAGTCGTAACTTCTTCAAAAGTTGGTAATTTAAAATGTTCCCGCCTAATCGCTTTATTCAAATCCCGTGGATCTAAACATATCCGTATATCACCACTCGGTTTCTTCACCACTGTCATACTATTTACCCAATCTGTTGGACCTTCCACTTTTGCTATAATGCCTTGTTGCTGCATTTCTGATAATTTATTCTTAACCTGTTCCGTAAGAGCTATCGGTAGTTTTCGTGGTGGATGTATGACCGGCTGAGCACTCTCCTTCAACTGAATTTTATGTACCCCAGGTAAACACCCTATGCCTTCAAAAACGTCCCTAAAATCATTTAATAAGTCGTTGGAGCTACAGCTAACTGACATAATTCTTTTAACTAGCTGTAATTCCTCACAGGAATTTTTACATAATATTGGAACCGATTTCACATCAGCTACTATAAATTTCAAAAAATAAAAATTTTGCTTATATTTCACCTTTAGATAACACTTGCCGATTACCGTTATTCCGGTACCGGAGTAACCCTGCAGTTTTATGGATGTCTTTGTTAAATCACATTCGGAAACACCTATATTTTTTAAAAATCTTTTAGGAATTATGTTAACATCAGCTCCAGTATCCAGTTTAAATTGAATTAATGCATTATTAATTAATAAATCTGCAAACCACTCATCTCCATTCTGTTTATTATGACATACCTGATCGGTGGCCTCCCTGTGGTCCTCCTCACATACTGCATACACTCTGCACATCCTCGAAAAATGGTTCATCCGATTGCACTTATAACACTGTTGACCATACGCTGGGCATTCATAGTCCCTATGATTTCTACCACATTTTTTACACATCAGACCGGCACTCTGATATGAACGTCCACGAGCACCGAAATTAGACTTCCCACGACTGTGTTGATAATTCGTTCCACGGCGTGGCTGACCGCCGCCGCCCTCAGCGCGGGCTGCCGGCCCAGCACCGCCGCCGCCGCCGCCGCGGGAAGACCCTTGCCCAGCAAACATTCTTCGAGATTGTCCTCGTTGGTTTCTTCCTATCCAATGCACATCAGCCGATTGAATCTGAGTTTCCTCGTAACCTGTCTTCACTCCGTAAACGTGATGATTACTATTTATTTCTGTTTTAATATTCCCGGCTTGTACTCGTGACATTTCCGCCAAACGGCAAATATCTATCGCCTTTGATAATTTTAAATCAGCTTCCCGTAACAATCTTTCTCTGAGTGCTCCATCCCTCAATCCACATATCAATCGATCTCGTACCAAATCGCTGCATAAATTTTCGAATTCACAGTTTGCCGCCATTTTGTTCAATTCGAACACGTATTGTTCCAATGACTCCAACTCCCCTTGGTCTCTCGTGAAAAATTTATGACGTTCAATTGTTAAATTTTTTCGCGGCAAAAAAACTGCATCAAGCTTTTCTAATAAGTCTTCAACTGTTTTGATCTCACACTTTAACTTCAACTGGTCATAAACTTCACGACATTTCTCCCCAGCAATGTGTAATAAAATGTTCAACTGCACTTTTTTCTCCTTTTTGGAAAGTTCACACGCTTCATAATATATTCTAAACGTATTTTTCCACTTTTCCCATTCCTTGCTCAGGTTTCCCGATGTCACATTAGCTAAATTATTTTCGTACGAAAATGGTTGCGGCGGCCGTAACGACTCCATTGTGACAGATTTAGATATTCTTCCTGTGTTTTCTTTGACTTGTCCACACTTGTACACTACAATTCGTCTATTTTCTTCGTATTTTAGTTAATTTTAACCGGCTGCGCCATGTTTATGTATTATTTATCAGGAGCTAATCAATGAAACGAGCGTGATCTAGCCATGACTGCTTTATTCACTCCCTACCCACAACATCATTTAAATATAGAAGATACCTACAACGGGCAGCAGCGTCTTTCCGTATATCAACATCCCGTACTGCGTTCGCCAACCCGCCTGCCAAGCGTGGTGAGTATGGCAACTGCCACTCGTGGAGATCCTTGAGGGAGGCCTGTGTTCAGTAGTGGACGTTTTACGGCTGAAATGATGATACAGCATATGACTATCTATTATAGATATGTCATAGCAACCATATTTTTTATTTAAATTTTGATTAAAAACTATGCATTATTTACGAAGCCGTTTTAACCAACTTGGTGTTAATATATATCATAATAAAGTATTTTTTTGTCTTGAGTACTTCATATAAAACAAATTTAAATCAATATCTTACGAGTTATAACGAAATTAAAACTTTCGCGCGACAAAAAATTCACCGCGGCAGGTGTTCGTTCACACGGCGATTAGAACTTACACATGACTTTTTGTGTGTAAGTTCTAATCTCTTCATACAAGGTGACCGATGATTGGTTCATACATACACCTGTGCGAAGCAAGTGAATAATAATTTTAAAGCTAATTTATAATGTTCCTACAGGTTCATAAACTACTGCCTAAAATAGTTAAGAAGTATTACTTTCAAGTAGCAGTTTTGGGCTACTGTAGGTAATTTAGAGAGTAGGTTGTTCAGCTAAGTTGCGCTTCTGAAGAACTTTGATTTTATGTTATAAAGTTTCAAAGTAGAACACAACTTTCACTACCTGGAGATGTTAATTTATGAGGCACTTACTGTTACATTAAGTAAAATATTTGACGTCCTCCATAGAATAGTTACATATTGTTTCGTGGCGAATGCAACATTTCAGCTCTTACAATTTTGACCCGAAGAAATATACAAACATTCCAAGTCAAATAAAAACAAAATATATATTGTAATAAACCAGTATTTTATTCTTATGAATAGTTACTTTTGTGCTCGTAAAGCTGGTAGGGGCCAGGTTCTCATTTTTGGACATAACCATCAATGTGAGTGACTACTGACTAAACCATTCTGAATTCTGAACACGTCTACACGCACTTTGTCTTGTTAGTTCTACGTCGGCTATAGTGGTCATAAAACTATCCAATTCCGTCGCACCTTTTAGTAAACCTTTTTGGTCTTGGATAACGAGCACCACATTATTTCGACGGCTATCCTCGAATAATTTCATCATCATCTTCATTCACCACATCAGCCCGTTGCACCCACTGTTGGGTACAGGGTTCTTTTGGAAAAATATAATTGAATACATTTTCGACCACAGTAAGTTCTTCAAGTCATTATGTTGCAATGTTTGACTAATAAATATAGAAGGTAGAATAATTTTATGGTTCTTGCAATCTATACTTCTATATTAGAAGATTCTAATATCATAAAGAGGTAAAGTTTGTTTGTGAGTTTGTGAGGTTGTAGGGAGTAATCTCTGGATCTACTGAACTGATTTTCAAAATTATTTTACTAATGGAAAGCAACAGTATTTGTGAGTGTCATGGGCTTAACAAATTACCGCCCAACGAAGTGGGCACCGGGTCAGCTAGTCGTTTATAAAAAATGTTCATCATCATCATTATCTCAAACATAGGACATTCACTGCTGGACAAAGGTCTCCCTCATGTAACTGTGTTGGTGGTAATAACCCCCCCCCCCATGAGCCACGCTGGGCAGGCGGTTTAACAGTGTGCAGTGCGCATGCCCGGATTAACCCCTAGGCCTACAAGACCCGAGCCTAGGCCCTAGGGCCCTCCAAGTCTAGGGGCTTTCATGGCATTCAATTCCAAGTGCCTAGGGCTCCTGGATCCCTTCATCCGGGCCTGGCAGTGCGGTTTGTCAGTATACGGAAAGACGCTGCTGCCCATCTTCCGGAGGTATCCTTTGGCAGATTCTTCTACGGGAAAGAGAGGAAAGGAAAACTCTAATGCTTATTTAGGTGAAACTAGTATACTAAATAATACGTAACTGTTCACAACACACTCCATAAAACTCAGAAATAAACAGTAAAAGTACTGTTATAACCAGTGTATAACAATATACGCCATGGGGTGCCGGCAGTAGAATGTTACCCCTCCTTTCATACCCATGGATGCAGTAAGAGCCTGCTAAGGGATACCTCCGGAAGATGGGCAGCAGCGTCTTTCCGTGTACCAACATCCCATACTGCGCTCGCCAACCCGCCTGCCAAGCGTGGTGAGTATCGCAACTACCCCTCATGGAGATCCATGGGCGAGGCCTGTGTTCAGTAGTGGACGTTTTACGGCTGAAACGAACTAGTGTATAATATTGCGTATAATATACTGTTTAATATACTTTTCTCATCGGCCATAAGGATTACCAAAGTAAGTACGAGTAAGGTACTAAGCGTTCATTAGATGGGGTTTCGTAATTACGTTATTCATGAATTATTTGGATACTGCTTAAGTAACTGTAGTTAGGTAAGTGGTACCTAGGTGAATTCTTGGTAAAAAGCCCTTTCAGATATACAGGGAGTTCGGCAGAACGTTGAACATATGAAAATGGCGGATAAGTGGAGTTGTCTGCTATTTACCCAGCCCAGATGATTTGATCTAGGTCCCATAGATTTTTTATTTTGATTTTTTTTTAATAATCGAATTTCATGATTTCGAAAACTTTGAAGTAAGATTTTTGTCTCGACTGTTGGTAGATTCCTCTAAAATTAGTGTACACCATCACAAAAAGGGGTAACACATGATTTAAAGATTTTCTTTGCATTGCATTAAAAAAAACTAAAGGTTGAATGAAGACTTAGGATTTCATTGAAACATCTTTGTTGTATGGCCTTTCGATTTATTTTTACCAATGTAATTTGTTTAATTAAAAAAAAGCTTGAGAGTTATTGACCAATTTTAGTTCAAAACGGAAATTTTAATGCAATTCGATTTTTGTGAAATGTAAAATGCTTAGCAAAATTCATTACCTATGTATGTAATCTTGGTAAAAATTAAATAGCGATAGTGTATTGATAGTTAATTTAAGTTTTCAAACTCATGATATTCGGTTATTAAAATAAACAAAATAAAAAATCTATGGGGCCTAGGTCAAATCATATGGGCTGTATATAGCAGATAGTATGTATGATAGCAGACGACACCACCTATCAGCCATTTTCGTATGTTCAACGTTCTGCCGAACACCCTGTATATCTAAAAAAAACCCCTTTTTTTTGTTAAGGGTTAAAAAAATTGTTTTCATCTTTCATAGATTCTTTCTTAGTATTTCATACCTACAATGTTCCACCACCGTCTATTCTTTTTAGCCCATTCGTGTGTATTTAAAGGTTGTAGATGTTTGTTACCTCTTCACGCAAAAACTAGCCAACGGATTGAGCTGAATGCTGAAATTTGCACATAGATATTGACCAGGATTAACACATAGGCTACTTTTTATCCAGGTACAACGCACGCGAAGCGGCGGGCGCAAGCTAGTCTTCTATATGTATATCTCTAGCTAGCTGTCCCGGCAAATTTTGTACCAATCACAATCAACTACCTACAACCACATCTTCTAACTACTACTCTACTACTATTACTACTACTACTACTACTCTACTACTACCCTACAACTTCTCAACAACCTTTTCAATATTTTCTCACCTTTTAAACGTTCCCTAAACTTCCACAAATATTTCAAAACCAAAATCAGCTGAATTGGCCCAGCCGTTCTCGAGATTTAACGAGACAAACAAACAGCAATTGATTTTTATATATATGCTCTTACGCGGCAGACTTCTGCATAAAAAAATTACAAAATATTTGAAGAATTCACCACAATTTTTTTTATTTTGCAATAAAAATGAATTTTATGGAAGCACCACATAATAATATGTTATAAATTATACACCACTGGATTAGTATTGAAATTTTCTACACGTTTATGTATTCTACAAAACGTAAAATAACTAACCTGATGGAACTTATAACACCCGTCGGTACACTAAGCGCGCGGTGCGTTCAAACCTTATGGACACCCGTCGGTACACTAAGCGCGCGGTGCGTTCAAACCTTATGGACACCCGTCGGTACACTAAGCGCGCGGTGCGTTCAAACCTTATGGACACCCGTCGGTACACCAAGCGCGCGGCGCGTTCAAACCTTATGGACACCCGTCGGTACACTAAGCGCGCGGTGCGTTCAAACCTTATGGACACCCGTCGGTACACTAAGCGCGCGGTGCGTTCAAACCTTATGGACACCCGTCGGTACACTAAGCGCGCGGTGCGTTCAAACCTTATGGACACCCGTCGGTACACCAAGCGCGCGGCGCGTTCAAACCTTATGGACACCCGTCGGTACACTAAGCGCGCGGTGCGTACAAACCTTATGGACACCTGTCGGTACATATGGCGCGTCGGGGGATATAAATAGATTACTTACACACAGTATAGTCAAACCTTAAATCAAATCAAATGCCGTGGGGTGCCGGCAGTAGAATGTTACCCCTCCTCTCCTACCCGTGTATGCAGTAAGAGCCTGCTAAGGGACACCTCCGGAAGATGGGCAGCAGCGTCTTTCTGTATATCAACATCCCGTACTGCGCTCACCAACCCGCCTGCCAAGCGTGGTGAGTATGGCAACTACCCCTCATGGAGATCCATGAGGGAGGCCTTAGTTCAGTAGTGGACGTTTTACGGCTGAAATGATGATAATCAAACCATAAACTAATTAAATTTTGTTTAAGCAACTATATGTTTAAACCCTTTTGTCAAAATTTTAATATATACGTTGTTTTTTTGTAAACCGAAGGTTTTTGTGAAACCTGGAAAAGTATTCCCACGAAACTCTATTTTCAAAGTTTGTACGTTGGAGTAATACCGTCTAATGAAGTTACTTTGTGAGAACATTTATTATACTTGAGTTAGCTTTAAGAAGCATTAAATTACTTTGTCTAATTTTAATTTAATAATGTAGACGTGATCGTAAACTGGTGTTGCTACGCGAGACTTTACTAACTTGGTATGCAAAGATTAGATAAGGTCCCATTAAAATGGGTTGTTGCTGATTTTTCATCTGTATGACTCATCATCACTGATGACTGATGAGGGAACGCGGTGTCGGGGTCGACCGAGGAAGCGTTGGCAGGATGAACTTGTTACCTTTGACAGAGGATGGTGGGAGTCTGCAAAGGATCGGGATGGTTGGAAGACTTTAGGGGAGAAATTTGCCCAGCAGTGGGACAACATAGGTCAAATAAAAAAAATAAAAAAAAATGACTCATCACAACCGTAGGACTGCTGTTTACGTCCACTGCTGGACATAGGCCTCCCTCATGCATCTCCAACATCATGAGGGTATTGTTGCCATACTCGCCACGACTATGAATCGTCTCATATCTCAGCCAAATCTCAAACCCCGGCCAATTGCTAGATTTTAACACTATTTTTAACATTTTAGGGTTCTGTATGCAAAGGGTAAAAAACGGGACCCTATTACTAAGACTCCGCTGTCCGTCTGTCTGTCTGTCACCAGGATGTATCTCATAAACCGTGATAGCTAGACAGTTAAAATTGTTGCCGCTATAACAACAAATACTAAAAAATAGACTAAAAAACGGCCTAAATATTCACAGAATATTTAGTTGTAGGTATATTCACTTTAAGAAAAAAAAAATTAAATAAAACAAATATTTGAGGGGGGCTCCCATACAAAAAACTTGATTTGAATGCCATTTGAATATTATAGCCGTATGAAAAGTGAGTAGATAACTGAAAATCACAACCAAAAGTGGGTAATGATTTTTTGGGTAAAAAAAAGAAGTTTTGCCAAATAATGGTACCCTTAATGCGCGAGTCCGACTCGCACTTGACTGATTTTTCTAATTCATATTTTATAACATTTTTATTATTATCTTTACACTACAAAACGAGAAAAAAGGAAGTGGTCCTATGTTTGACTGTATGTATCTCTTTTTATTTCATTGCTTTTCAGTTGATCAAAACCTATTCTCAAAATGATATTTTTATTCGAAAACTCTTTTATATAAGAAAAGAGGTTGTCCCATTTACACCAATTCAGGATCTGATGACAAAATACCAGGAAAATCAAGCGCAACCCTCAAAATGTTTGCTCAGGCAATGTTTTTCATTTTATAGCCATTATCTTATATTGCTAATAAATGATTCATCACGTAGTTATTTATTTATTGATATATTGATGGAAGGAAACTCTTCAACGGTAAGAAGTTAGGGGATAATTCTTTAAATATTATCGGGCACGTTAAGTCCGCCCCTATACTGGGTGAATTCCTTGTTTAATTGTTGACACTGAGATAAAGATTCTCATGAAATCGTCACTGTGTCAGCTTTTTCTAAAAAAAATAAGGCACAAACGATTATATAATACGTAACTGTGTTCACGCCATGCCACACTCCTCTTAAGAGTTCAGAAAAATACAATAATTACAGGTCTTACAGCTATAATATTATTTTAACTCAACCTGCTCTAATAAACTTGCATAGTACCTATCTACGAGTACTTATTTGGGTATTCCTAATAAAGTTACTTTGTAAGAATATTACCAAGTATAATTACTTGAGTCAGCTTTATGGAGGATAAAATTACTTTGTCAAAATATTTTTTTTACTGTAGACCATCATTTCGTCAAAAGTCAATAAAATTCATGCGCCATAATTACGTACCCATTTTGGGATGACTTACATAATTAATTTATGTACCTAAAGAAACCATCTCTTCATCACGAGATTTTCCTAGAAAACAAGTATTCATAGAACGCTACTGATGTTTCCTTTGAAATGCAAGAACGCGCAAAGCGAGAACAAAAGCTGATTGTTCGCAATAAGTAGTATCTGGGTAGTCTAGATACTTACATTTCTGCATATAAGACTGGCAGGTCATTGTTTTGTTTCGAATATGTATCAACTCTTCTTTGTGTATCGCCCATTTACCACAACGTTTTCTATGAATTTCCGACAAATTATACTAAGAACGAGCTACACTATGACTCAACCCCCTTCTTAAACTGAACAATCTTCCGCATTGAAATCAATTTAACAAATAACAAGCAATTGAATACGTTCAATTGTGCTTTCAATGCATCTTCAAGTTGAAAATATTCTGTGCAATGTAAGAGCATGTTGCATTTGTCAAATTGACTCTGGTGCCGCAGAAAGTTACAAAATAAAATAGGATCCTAATTTGTGCGACCCTATATTAGGACACCAGCATTGGTACACAGATAGAGTTAAATTTTACAACAATTTCTTAGTATGTCAGTAGGTATTATTAACTATAATATTATTTAACCTAAGGAGATAACTCATAATATGTATGTTGTAATGTCTGACAGACATGTCTCATGTCTGTCTGATAACGAAAAAATATATTTAAATATTATTATGTATAACCATTATACTGTATACACTCTTCTATGTTTTAAAGACTATTGGGGAAACGGACATAAATGAAAGAGCCTGTCGACGAACAGTCCAATGACGAATCGGTCATAGGAGAACGGTTGCGGAATCGTTTGTGTAAGGATGCATAATAAACTATAGGCAGAGCCGAGGCGGATTCTCTAGTATAGTGTATTCTCAGTATCTTGGTAGGTTCTACATATAGTAAATACCACATGCTAATTAAAATATTGTGACTCATTTTAAACGATAATTGTGTCATCAACTCCTCATCTATACGTATTTGGAGAGCTGATTCACTGGTCCCGAAAGCTCGACACTGGGAAACTGTAATGCCAATCAAAAATGGTACGTAGGATAAAACGTTTTAACAATTGGAAATGTGATTTACGCAAGCTTTTACTCTGCTTATCAATAAATTACTTTTAGATAGATACGGTATATATTGAAAATTTATGTAAATCTTTTTGAATATAAATCCAGATTTGGTTTAGGGAAATGGCTGTCCAGCTTTTTTTAAACGATAGGCTTATTGAATGTGTATGGGTTCAGAGAAAAAAATACACCAGTGCTGAATCTAATGTCTTATGGAGGAAGATATAACTATAACCCAAGAAATTTCTACGAAAGCCATCACAGAAAACTTGCATTCTCAAGGCCTCATTAAGCAGCCTTGCCACAATGGACACACTTAAGAGCTCAATCCGGGTCTCCTTAAAACCAGCCACGTTGCTACGGTCATTAAACGTTGAAGTTACAAGGGTGAAAACTGAAAACATGAGAAGATGAATGCGCGGGCGAGGCGAGCCCGGGAGGCTGGGTTTGGCTCCCTTGGTTTCACCGCCTCAGTGGGGCAAAGCGCGCGGACGAGACGCCACGCTTGTGCGTGACCTCACTGCTTTTAGCGCGGGAAACTTCTACTTCGTCAACAATGGAGCGACCCTGTAGCGATCGACGATCGAACATGTGAAGTGATCTCGCCCCATTAGTGCCAAGACGATTTCTCTTGTAATCAGAACGATTGCTTTACGGATGTGTGCCGCGGATGCTATAATTTTACGGTCAGTAGTAGATTTAACATGTGTATGGTTCCTTATGTCATTGTGATGTTTGATTTTGGTGCGCATTTAATATTTTTTTTTCATTCAAGTTTCATAAATGTTAGCCTTTCACATGTATTAATATATTATAGATGATTTTACAGCTTCAGCTACTGGTATTTATTGTGTACAGGACGCGGCAGTGCCTGGGACATTTTTAGATGAATTAGGCTTGCCCAGCACCTATACCATCCTCTCAGCTAAGTTAACCGACTAAGTTTCACAACATCTTAACATTATATCTTTATATGACCATTATTATAATAGGTACCTAGGTAATTTTGGCTTTAAAAGAATTTACGCATTTTCCGGACAACATTTTCTCTTAAAATTTCTATAGCAAACGTTTTAAAACAATAAATAAACAAATTGGTCCAGTAGGTAGATTATTAATTCTGCACATCATCATCATTATTTCAGCCGTAAAACGTCCACTACTGAACACAGGCCTCCCTCATGGATCTCCATGAGGGGTAGTTGCCATACTCACCACGCTTGGAAGGCTGGTTGGCGAGCGCAGTACGGGATGTTGATACACAGAAAGACGCTGCTGCTCATCTTCCGGATGTATCCCTTAGCAGGCTCTTACTGCATCCACGGGCATGAGAGGAGGGGTAACATTTTACTGCCGGCACCTCACGGCCAATTCTGCACATAACCTGTTATGAAGATAAATTCTGTATACGATGCCAACATAGATAGATAGATAGACATTTCATTTAGCATAGAGAAAAGTGGTAAATACGAGTATACAAGAGCAACTTAAATAATTAAAATAAAACTTTACACTTATGAAATTAAATAAACCGAACAAGTGCGAGCTGGACTCGCCCACCGAGGGTTCCGTAGGTATGTGGGCATAATACATATTAGGAAAGATTAAAAAATGCACAAAAAGATTCGGTCACCCGTCCAATTTATGACTGCGTTGGTTGCTTAACCTCGATGATTGATTTCGTACTTCTTTAAGGACGATTTTTTTTTATGATTCCACTGAAAATGTATAGTTTTGATTTTTCTCTGTATCTACAGTATAAGACGATATACCTTGCCAAATTTCATAGTTCTAGGTCTACGGGAAGTACGTACCCTATGGATTATGATTCCTTTGAGAATGTCGAAAGATGCGTTTTTTACGTAACCGGCTGTATCTTTTTTTTAGGTTAACTTAGAATATTTTTTTACAGTTTAAAGAGACTGTAGATTTGAGTATATATAGTTTTAATTTCAACTCGATACCTTAAAACGTTCTCGAGATAAAGGGTCTTGACAGACCGACAGACAGACGGACAACAAAGTGATTCTATAAGTGTTCCGTTTTTTAGCTTTTGAGGTACGGAACCCTAAAAATAATAGTAAACATACTATAAGATTAGATAGGTATCTACACAATTACACACATAGTAAACAATTAAGGTAGTCGGTCAGGGCACCCATAAGTCTGTTCTGTGCCGGTGTTGGCCAAAAAGGAGCAGTCTCAGCTCTATCCTGCTCCGAACAGAGGTAGCGCTGGTTGGAAATGGACCAAAGTAACTACTTAAATGACGTTACAATAATGAACAAAAATGTCAAATTCATGTCATATACATAAGTATGTAATATAAGGGACAACAACGCTATCTCATATCTCTAACATCCGATATAATCTCTTCAGATCTTCAGAGGGACCGACTTACTTACAAAGGTGAGGTAAACTTCACTTTGGGTTTCCAGAGTAGGTATTATTATATTAGGCTTAGGCTTAGTTATTTTAGGCATTCTCTCAAGGGCTTTTGATACAATAGGATGAATAGAACAAACGAACAATTACAGCAGAGGTGAATCGATGCTGAAATTTACGGTTGATTGATATTTGTTGTATTCGAACGGCCACTGCCTCACAGAGGCCACATAGATCTTCAGTATCATGAGAGGATTGTTGCCATAATCGCCAAGCTTTGCAGGCCGGTTGGCTATAGGATGTTGATACACGGAAAGACGCTGCTGTCCATATTCTAGACCTATGTCTTGGCAGATAATTACGGCATACATGGACAGGAGTATGTCTTGGCAGATTATTAAGGCATCCATGGATAGCAGACAGGACTTGAAGAAGAGTAGCATCATTATACTGCCGGCACCCCACGGCAGCACCAAATCCAGATCTTGTGTAAATGGGTACTAAACAGAATCATTAACTCAACTGACGAAAGCTTGAAAAACATGTTATATGAGATTCAGTTACCTATTTTTGAACACTTCAAATCTATGTATGTAGCAATTTATGTATATATTTATTCAGATTGACGAGCATCTAAAAATAATAATGATTAGACATGTAATGCGAGAGTAAAACCATAGATAGTGGTATAGCGATAGAAACAGCTTATTGAACACCATAAAACATACGAATACAAACTAAACAACATAAAAAAACAGTGAACTTTTTGTGATTATTGGGAGTATTATCGCTAAGGAATGATAACTCTCTATAGTTAGATCTCTACCGATCTCTCTATAGATAGATCTCTACCGATCTCTCTATAGATAGATCTCTACCGATCTCTCTATAGATAGATCTCTACCGATCTCTCTATAGATAGATCTCTACCGATCTCTCTAAACAATCCAAATCGAAGGTGGGTTGGATTCATTTCATAAAACGTCCACTGATGAACACCGCCTCCCTCATTGATCTCCATGAGGTGTAGTTGTCATTCTCACCACGCTTGGCAGGCGGGTTGGTGAGCGCAGTATGGGATGTTGATACACGGATAGACGCTGCTGCCCATCTTCCGGAGGTATCCCTTAGCAGGCTCTTACTGCATCCATGGGGGCATGAGAGGAGGGGTATCATTCTACTGCCGGCACCCCACGGCGGGTGGGTTGGATTGTTAGATACGAAATATGGGCACAGATTACAGAAACTAAGTATAGATGTACATACGGTAGAAGTAATTTCAAACATGTGTACATACATTACTTTATTATAATGATCCATATTATGCTGCTTATAATCCATTACCGTGGAGTGCCGGCAGTAGATTGTTACTTTTTCTATATCTCCGGAAGATGAGCAGCAGCGTCTTTCCGTGTATCAACATCCCGTTCTGTGCTCGTCAACCTGCCTGCGTAGAGCGTGGCGAGTATGGCAACATCTAATCTTGGAGATCTATGAAGGAGGCCTCTACCCAGCAGTGGACGTGGAAAACAGTCTCAAGGTTGAGAGGTTGTGATGATGAATAATCTATACATACTAATAGAACCTTCGTAAAATGTAAAGATCCCTTTTAATATCATAATTACCCAACGAAATGGGTTATGTTGTTCCTGCGTATCATAGTTGTATATTGGAGGTCTTTATGCCTTTGCCGTGGGGTGCCGGCAGTAAAATGTTGCCCCTCCTCTCTTACCCGTGGATGCAGTAAGAGCCTGCTAAGAGCTACCTCCGGAAGATGGGCAGCAGCGTCATTCCGTGTATCAACATCCCATACTGCGCTCGCAAACCCGCCTGCCAAGCGTGGTGAGTATGGCAACTGCCCCTTATGGAGATCCATGAGGGAGGCCTGTGTTCAGTAGTGGACGTTTTACGGCTGAAATGAATTAAAGAAAATGAAAATGAATGCCCTTGTAGCGTCAAAACGGCTGTGTGGGGTTTAATAATGAAATATTTAATAACTCTTCTGTACAAAAGGAAGGTTTTAAGCTAGGTGTTATAGGGCTTTGCTCCCCCAATTAATAATTCATTTATTTCGGTTAATATGAAAATTTGAATGTTTGTGATCCACTTTCCGCCACCATTGCAAGCATAAAAAGAATAATTTTTAATTTTTTTATATATGCTATATTAGTGAAAGCGTTATCTTAAACCATTTTAAATTTCAAGTCGATAGCATCAATAGTTCTCAAGATATCTATCACACAAAAGGGTTCCTTTTTACCATTTTGGTCCAGAGCCCTAACAAACCAGAGTTTGAACCAAAATCTCCTCATAATCTTTCATCATTTCTACATCATTGCTACATGGCATACATACCTGTTAATTGCCACTTCAACGTGCTAATCCGCTTGGCTATGTCGATGACCCGAGTTCTTCTACGTATCTCCTCATTTCTGATTCGTAAAAAACCCCGAGCATAGCCCTCTCTATAGCTCGTTGAGCGACTCTGAGAGAATCTAAATTTACTCATCGACAACTCTACATTAGAGTGGTCGATGAATATATTTCAAAAGTCGCTAGAATTATTGTAAGCAGGTGTAGGTAGAAACCTAAAAAGCTGAAAGAATTTGGCCTGTTACATCTAAATAGATAATTTATATAGCTTCAGCACCTCACGGCATAAGTTCTCATGCTCTACGAGTAGCTGGAGTGCCTGGTATATAGTTGTAAAAAATAACAACCGTGAAGGTGAATTAAGGTGAATTAAGCTGTTGCATTCTAAAGATGAACAGGTATACTTATGTATTCCTTGTAATTCCTTACATCGGGGAGAACTCCTAGATTTTTAAATTTATACTATCTTACACCAGTAATTTATTTGTGGACATTAAATAAATTCCTTTACTGTAACTGACAGCACAATGCAACAAAATTACTTACATGTGATGCATATCGCTTTTGTATACGAGTATTCCAACTTTATGTATATAGTATTGTAGAGTTTCCAGTAATAGGCTTTAATCTGAGCATTGAGCAAAAATGTCACTACGGAAACCTGAAGTTGCTGTCTAGGTAATCCTCTTTTCTCATTATCTCCTATTAATTAAATCTCCGGTCCCAACAGTGCTGCAAAAATATTAAAAGACCTATAATTTTAAAATTGGGTCAAATTGGACAAATTAACATAAACCCCGTCGTTGATTTGTTGCGGCTACCTAATTTTAGCTGTAGAGACTCAAAACTTCTCACGTGATTGATAAAATACAACAAATCTTTAGGTTTCGTTTTGTCTATAAACAAAAAAGACTTATAAGACAAAATAAATTTTTTAATAAGATAACAAATTAAGATTTGTCCCCCGGCGGGAATTGAACCCTCCTGCGTATCAGTCGCCTACTAGACCAACTAAGCCACGGAGTCAAAGTAGTCAATAACAAACAACATTACTAAGATGATAGACTTAAAGATAGAGATTTTATCTTAAGCTAAAGCTTTAGGCTGCCTGTCCACTGGAGCGGACCAGCACCAGCACAATGCATTAAAACTCCGCTCCGAATGTTTTTGGTCCTTAGTCTAATACCCAGGTTTATAGTTATCAATAATATTACTTTAAATTTCGGCGCATAAACATTTCCTTATATCTGTATTACCCTACACGGTATTCAGGGCCCGGTAGTTAGGGCGATTAGGGAGCAAGGCTTGCCGGGTCCGACCGGTCGCTCTAGTTAGGGTCCCTTACGCTCTCTAACTCTTATTACACCACTCTTAGCTAGGGTAAGGGTCCCTGAATACCGTGTAATGTAATACAGGCTTTAACATATATTATAAATGTTATTTTTAGGTACATTGATGGTTTTAAAGTTACTTTTAAAGTGGTATAACAACATAAAAGTCCTCGAGACATTCAGTTGATGCTGTCTTTTGCGAATTTGTCCCAAGCCTTACTCGATTGCTGTTTGTTAAGTCTCTGCATAAATCTTTGCTAAGCTTTCCAAGGCACCGCGTCTGGAAACTAGTACAATATTGAATAAATATTTTGTTATGGCCTGTTAATATTTGCTTATCTTTATAAAACTTTTCTAATAAAGTGGTTTACAAAGTCTTGTGAAAATTGTGAAGCTCAGGGCTAATTTATATTTTAAATATCAAAAACACGGGAATTTAACGCGTTTCATCACATTTAATTTTTCCCATTGTTTCGACTGATTTACAACGGTAGTGGAGATTTTATCGAAGTGTGCGTCAGGATGCGATGGTGTTTTTTAACTTCTCCACAAGTACTCCAAAAGGACATACAAAGGATCTCCTCTTCTCTTCTTATTTGTTTTTATCATAAAGGCATACCTATAGAAAAACCAATTTATATAATGGAATGTTTAGGCCGTCGTGTTCGTTTCGTAAAGCAAATTATCTTTCTGTTTATGCCTTCATCTTCTAAACAACAACAACTAGTTGAATAAGCTGTTGAGAATACAACGTTGTATGACTTGGCATGATGTTTACATAGTTGTTATGCAGTTACGACATCATATCGACACTTAGTTACCACAGACCGCTTACCGGGAAATTCATGCATCATTATACCACCCAGACGGACAATAAGTACAGATGAGAGTTTAAGTTATTGTCATAAAAATAGATGCTGACCAGAGTTTTAGATATGGTATTGTCTTTGTCGCTTTGTTCATTTCCATAAGTGATGAAAATGATTCACTTGTTGTTCCAACATCGACAGAGTCAAACCATTGTAATTATAAGTCGTGAATTATTGTAATTGAAGTTTAAATTGAATTAAAGTGCAATATCGTATCTCGCGTGTTTCACTTGTACCTCCTAGCAGCCTTGTATAATTTAGTCCACATAAAAAGTCAGCTTTGTCTCGCTGTCATGCAGAACCCAAGATTACCATTTTAAGGAGATTGCGGCGCATTCGTTTGCAGCACTTTGTAACAAACAAACGTACTGTTGGGTACCTACTCATAGTTGGTTAGAACTTGGATAGATTGTAACATGACATGCTCCTCAATCATTTGTGTTAATAGAAAATCTGGTGTGGATTTCGTTCGAGTTTTTGCCGAGTAAGATTTAGACGACAAAATTTACATCCTGTTTGTAGAATATGCAATGTTATTTACTGTCCCGTACTTATAAGGACGTCACAAGTTGTTGCTCTATTAAGTTAATGTTTCAAATAAATAAAGCCAGGTGCGTGTCGGGCCACGCAAAATAAAAATCGTTTTAAATTAATTCATCGACATACCACACATGGTGTGCTGATGGGAAAATCAAGAAAAAAAAATCATCCCCATCTTACGCGTATGGGAGGTACTCCAAATTAATTATTTTTCAGCATTTTTTTCCGTCATCGTGACGTAATCAACTAACTCAACGTAAAAAAATTTCTTATCCTCCGGAGGGTGCTTGACAGACGAGGGGTTATATCAAATTTTGATTAAAAGTATGCATTATTTGCGAAGCAGTTTTAGTCAACATGGTGTTAATATTAATACATATCTTAATATTTTTTTTACGTCTTTGCTTTTTTTAACCATTGTCTTTTGAAAAACAGCTCTAGAAATTGTATTTAAAGACATTCTATATTAAGCAATATTGGTAAATTGTGTCCTGTCTGGTTTCCGTGTATACGACCTGTAACAAAAAACCCAAGAAATCCAAGAGGGTTGTTGTGTCCACCAACCTGAACAACTTTTGTTCTACGACTTGGGAAATTATTAAATTGTTATTATTTTTACTCTTCATACCAAATGACCGATGATTGCTTCATCCGTACACCTGTGCGAAGTAGGGGCGGGTCGCTAGTTATTTTATAATTATGTCCATGTAGAATTTAATCAAAGTTTTTGAGCACCACAAAAAATCATATCATAATAAAAGTATTTTTAACGTATATCGAAAACCTTCAATACCTGCAAACACACTTAATTATGATACACTTCCTATGCTATTATGAATTATGATGCATGCTTAAAAAAGTAATGAATATGGTAAAAATAAAAAGTTATGTAAATTGATATATGAAGACTTTTGTCTTCAGGCACTGAGGTTTGAGTATATTGGACGAAAAGACGTTGCGAAGTTTCCCAAACGCTGCCCATCCGAGTTGGATTTCTCATAGTCCACAAACGCGAGACATAGTGGCAAGTTATATTCTATCTGTGTAGTACAATTTATTATGTATATCAGTCATCTAGTACCCATAATACAAGCTCTGCTTAGCTTAGGGCTAGATGACGCTGTGTGAATTATCCAGCATTATTATTTGTTTATTTATTATAAGCTGATGGCCAATCTGATGTACATCGGTCCTAACCTCTATTATTACAACTGCAATACAAATTACATTCGCCTCCATTGAATTTGATATTGGACTTTTCGCAAAAATTAATGCTTATCCGAGTTAACAAAAGAGCTCATCAAAGGGTTTTATATATAATTCATATTATTTACCTCTGCCCTTTCGCAAAGCTTACAATATTTATTTTCCTTTGTTCATTCTACCTTTATTATTCCTGCGTAGGTGTTTCTTTGACGACCTCGGTAGCGCAGTAGGTTTATAGCCTATGGCTGGGACGCAGAGGTTGCAGATTCGATTCCCACCGCGGTACATATTTTTGTAGTTTATTAGCCGTGGGGTGCCAGCAGTCAAATGTTGCCTCTTGCTTGTTGATGCAGTAAGAATCTGCCAAGGGCTACCTCCGGAAGATGGACTGCAGCGTCTTTCCGTGTATGAAAATCCATACTGCGCTCGCCAACCCGCCTGCCAAGCGTGGTGAGTATGGCAACAACCCCTTGATCAGTACTTGAATCTCCAAGTCCATGAGGGAGGCCTTTGTCCAGCAGTGGATGTCCTACGGCTGTGATGATAATTTGTTCTACAAAAACATGTATACAAGTATTCTTATAACCATCTGGTATCCATGACACAAGATCTGCTTACTTTTGGGCTAGATTTGGTTCTGTGTGAAATATTCAGAATTATTGGTGTTAAGACTAGCTGGCTTCTCAAGCACAATGCTTTATCTCAGCCATAGGACTGCTGTCCACCTCCTCTACTACTGGACATAGCACAGTCCTTACTGAAACAAAATAATAGGTTTGTTGTAATTTCAGGTTATTTTAACAAGAGTATATCTAATCGCCAAATCTGCTCATTATAACCATTGCCATTTTTAGGGTTCCGTATCCAAAGGGTAAAAACGGGACCCTATTACTTAGACTCCGCTGTCCGTCTGTCTGTCTTTCACCAGGACGTATCTCACGAACAGTGACAGCTACACAGTTGAATTTTCATAGATGATGTATTTCCGTTGCCGCTTTAAAAACAAATACTAAAACAAGAATAAAAAAATATTGTATTGGATCCCCCATTCCAATACAACAAACGTGATTTTGATGGAATAATAATACGGAACCCTTCGTGCGCAAGACCGGCTCGCACTTTACCGATTTTTTTATTTTCCCTCTATTTCTTTCGCTTAGATGAATGAAAATCTTTGATTGTTCGTTATTATTTATCAGATACCTATTATATAGAATATCGAATCGATATAACCTTTATCATCATCATCTTCCTGTTCTTATCCCACACGTGGGAGGTGGGGTTGGTACAGCATTATTTTAACCTTTATGGCTTGAATTAAATTCGATTTTTTATCGGTCTCGCTCCATTATCGTAGCGTATGTAGCACTAAATCATTTCACGGTACTACCGTCTCCAAAAATTCCGAAAGTCAACTTTGAGATAACCCAATTAATATTAGAAGGTGGCACATTAAAATTTCAATAGAACTCCTTCAAACTTTCTCGTTAGCAGAAACCAGAAAGTGTTATGTAACTGCGTACAATGTCGTAAGTGGCACGTAGCAGTTTGCGTCTAAACGACATTGTACAACTTGGGACCTAATTGAAAGTGGCATATAGTTCCCATTCTAAGGGTTCCGAACCAAAATGGTAAAAAGGAACCCTTATGGTACCACTTTGTCTGTCTGTCTGTCATAAATGGATATTCAATACGAATCGAATGGTTTATGATTTATAACATAATTATTATGTGGTGCTTCCGTAAAAATCATTTTTATTGCAACCTAACCTATAAAATATTGTGCCGGTGAATTGTCCTCAAACGCGTAGGTACTATACCTGCAACATAATATAGTTTACGGTCCGTAATAAAAAAGTTACACTTTACACCTTGAGTAGGTATCATAGTAAAAGATGATATCACACTTTATCACTAAATAATAAACTTTATAAATGAGTTGCCATAAATTAAAAATAAAACATTGTTAAATTAAAGGTAATAGTTTAACCAACCGGTTGTAAGCCAAAAACCTTAACTAGATCGCCTTCAGAACGCATCCTACTCGCGGGCTCGCCGTGCTCGCGTCGAACGAGGATAGCGCCGTTGCGCGTCCACGCGAACTTCCCCGCGACTCGTCCCGCGAGCGCCAAAATAATAGACGGTTTGTACGCGTCAAACGCTCGTTGATGTACAGACGACGTGCGGGTCCCGACAGGCCGAGGCCAGCGGTATCGATGCCACGACGGACACGCGCTGCATGCGGCAATTTGTCACGGGCGGTGGGAGCGTTAGAGCCAGCAGTGACGGGTGACGGACGTGGTGCGCGGGCATCCGGGCGGGAAGAATGGACGCGGGCGCTGGCCGCGGACTCGTGGCGCGCGCTGCCGGTCTGCACCACGCTAACCACATCGCTCTCCGCGATATTTACACCAAGCTTGTTAGCTATTAATGTAGCAATGTGTACCGGGTTCTCGCCATTTACCTCAGGGATTCCGGAGATCTCGATCTCGTTTGCCAAAAGCTCTTGGTCTCTATCATTTAGCTCACTTCTCAGCTGATCGACGGTAAGTGTGAGTTCGTTGATCTTTTGGTTGAATTTCTCGTCGTGGTGTCCCTTCTCTAAAAGCGAGATTCTTTGCTCAATTTTATCACAGCGGGTGTTGAAACTCTGCATGGCTGAGGCGAAAGTATATATTTTAGCACAAAACACTATCCTACTATTTTAGTAAGTAACTGATCGGTGAATGTTGACATTTGGCTAGCGACGTATTTCTTTTAGAAAATATTTAAAAAACGACCATTCCAACCTTATCTCCGAAGTTTGCAGAGATAAACCTGAAACTTTTATTTAGCTAATAGATGAGTTTGTCAAGTTTATAGGAAAATTATAGCGAACTCTCTAATTGTCATAGTTTTTTTTAGGGGGTTTTCAATTTTTTTGTGAAGTTACTAGGTCTTGTGGGCATGAAAGGTATTCATTTGCACGTTAATAAACAGTTTTTAATTTTGCTTTAAGCCGTATAGTTTTCGACTTACAAAAACGTTGAAAAAAATAGCGTTTTATCCCCCCTTATCTCCGAATAAAGATAAACCCCTGAAACTTTTATTGTTAATAGGAATGTATGTAAAAATTACAGGAAAATTATAACGAACCCTCTAATTTGCATGTTTTTTTAGAAATCACCGAAAGTGTAAAAAATCTACATAAGTTCCGCTATCAGGCAAGAGATGGCGCTGTCAAGGTTCTCCAACAAATATAAACCACCTTTATCATATATATGATATTGTATGATGGCACGGAACCCTCGATGCGCGAGTCCGACTCGCTCTTGCCCGGTTTTATTTATTTTAAACTTCAAACCCAAAATAATTTTTCAAATTTGGTCATAAAGGAGTTCTAAGATTAAGATTAAAAAATACATCCACCATTTTGTGTACCCATAACACAAGCTCTGCTTACTTTGATGGTGCTGTGTGATATGTTAAAATTAATATTTTTTTTCATAATCATCTTCATCTACTACAGCCTGACTTCACCTACTGCTGGGCATAAACCTTCCTTAGTTTGTGCCATCTACCACATATTTTAATTAGGTACTTAAATAAAATTATTTATTATTGACTTTTTTTTATTTAAATAAGTAATATTTATAAAAAAATATTTCGAATTTTCAGCAATTATTTTTTTGTGGAAAAATAATAAAAAGATATCTTTAAATATTTATTTAACTTGAATAGAATAATACCCAGGACAAATTGTCTGCAGAATAACTTTACTTACAAACATTTGTCCCTCGGCGGGAATCGAACCCGTAATCTCATGCGTTTCAGCCGTTTATATACCAACTGCGCCGCGGAGGTCGTCGTATCGTAATAAAACTATAAATCACCCACATTAAGTAAGTATTTAATCGAACAAAGTTAATTTACTAATTCAGACACTATCTGTAATAACCTAGTTCAATTAATTTTCTCACTTGGGGATCTAGGTGCCTATGCTCTAATCTGGAGATCAACCTTTGAGATTGGATTTCAAATTACGGTACCTACTAATATTCTGCCTAGAATATGTTTGTAATTAAGAATTTCACATCCCAAAGAATCTGGAGCCCATATTCTAAACTCAGATTAAATAAATCCTATATAGGTCAGAATGGTATTTTCAAATAATAGTAGCAATAGTAATTTCAAAGTTTCATTTAATCCAAATGCGTGAAGTTAGAAGAAATTATGATTTTTAACTTGGATATTGAAGATCATCCTTATTTTTTAATGCGGGGTGAGAAAATCCTTTAAAATCAATGAGGGAAAAGTAGCTTTTGCGATTGGCGGAGTCAATTTTTAAGAATTTCCATTTGAGGCAAGGCAAATAAGGTATGACAAACAATCAGCAAACTGTTATCGTTTGAGGTTGCTGATTGTTTCTTTAATTTGGATTTGAATTAGTAAATGAACGAATACAATTTTATTGTCGTTGGAATTTAAATAACAGTTTTTTTCTCAGAGCTAAAAGATTTAACAAAAATATGTTAAATTCCGGTAAATAATCGTATTCAAATTTTCAGTGTTCATCAAAAACCTTCCTTATTATAGGATCGGACACACCACGGTTCACTGACTTCGTCCCCTTGTTAATTTATAAAAAACAAAATTTATGCAATGTTTCGACCGACTGGACAATTATTGTTTTATTTTGTAAAAACGGGAATTACTCACGTAGTATTGTAACGTCGAAGATTATTCCGACACGTATATTCAGTGTCGTGTCGGCCCCACGCGCATTCAATCCCATGATGATGATTTTCTTGAAAAATCGAAACGTGTCGGAATAATCTTCGACGTTACAATACTACGTGAGTAATTCCCGTTTTTACAAAATGAATAGTAGGTATATCGCACGTTAATTTTGAAAGTGAAATTATTGTTTTATATCAATAATTTGGCTTCTCGTCTTTTACCCTGATCTGTGAAAGATTCTGTAAAGTTTTCTTAAAAAGCTAAAGTTACGCTTCTTAATCTAATTAAATTAAATTCAAGATCTTAGTTTAATCATAGTTTTATGACTTTTATGTGTGGCTAACGACTTAACAAGTCTAGCGGACGCCCTAATGATGTTCGCATTATCGTCTATAGGTATAGTATAGACGATATGACGAGATGCGAACACCATTACCAAGTCGCATCGACTACGACGCGGTATTTGTTAACCGACTGAGTGAGAAGGAGGTTTGTGTATAAGACACATTCAACCTACCTCACTTCGTATGATCCTTAAAAAATCAAAGAAATAATCCAAATATACTACATACCGTGGTATTTACTATCGATTTCGTCTAGACGTGTTTGAATAACTGTTATTTTCAAGTTGTTTGTGAGTGAAGTTATTTTTCAATAGTTCGGAAAGTTATTTTCAACCTAATCTTATTAGCAAATAAGGACCACTTAATAATAAGGTTACTTACAGAGAATCGCTTGCGATTCTCTGTAAGTTTGGTCCCTAGTCCTCACATCAAGATGTTGATAGATACACAAAGAATAGCTAAGCGTACATTCTCACTGTACAATAGATGCGGTTGAGAGACCTTGGACAACAAAAGCTAAGATAAGACGGTGACAGGACGAATAACAAGGGACGGAGGCCTCCGAATGGAACAACCTGACACTACGCAGATATTTCCCAGGCGCCGAATTCTGTCACAGACAGAGAAACTAACTTTGCCAGAGTATTGTAGTGATTAATTAGACACTCTTCGACATGATGCTACAGCACACAGTACAGTATAGTGTTATAATGGATATCTATATCGCCTCTCCGACTCTCAGCTACGATAATAAATGCAATTTCATTACAAACAATAACAGATTAGACCTAATTATATGTCATAGTCTCATTGCAAGTCGTATTTTTCTGTCGAAAAAATTATACTTTTATGTAAATTCTAAGACAATAAATGAGACAATAAATGTAACTAACATTTATTGTTCTCAACTAAAGCATACTAAACTAAAAGTTATGACCTAAGGTATCTTTGCAATAAAGCTAATGGTACCGTCATAATTTTTTACCTTCAAGAAACTTAATGGACACTTTCTGTAACAGTTTGCTAACTCTGTAAGACCGTTTCAACGGAAATGTAGGAACAATTATTTAGGAGAGATTTCCTCCCGCAACTTAGTTTACGTGGTCATTAGATTTATTCATAGCTAGGCACTGTTAATCAAATAGTTAACTTCGGTAATCGCTAATCCGTTACTGAAAAAGTTAACTTCTTTAAAAGTTAAAGCGTAACATTTCGGAACATTTAACGCAAGTTAACGTTAATCGTTAATCCGTTAACACGAGATATTAAGAAATTAGCAAGAAATTTTATATCGTTGCGTAAGTGATCTATATAAAAACTGCTGGTTTAATTCTAAAAGTTCACAATGTGTTATTTAGTCATCGGGTATACTTACTAATATGGATTTTCCCCTTCATGAATTATGTTGAAGTTTCCTCTGAAAGCGAGGCTCGTTAGGCTGTAATATATAAACAGTTTGACCTCTTTTAAAACCTCACTTAAAAAACATCTGTTAAATTCTCAGAAATTGAATTCATAAACGGTCGTTTTTAGGGCTTGTTTAGTGTATATTAAGTTTTAAAATTAAGATTGTCAATGTTTTTATTTTTAATTATATAACCTTAAACATTTGTAATAGGTAATATCTACCTAATTGATAATAATGTTAAAAATATATTTTCTAGTTTATTTATTGTTAAATTCAATACTGTTATTAATCTTCGATGTTTTGTTTTGGTCGGTGTTGCGTCCTGTGGGACAAATACGGCGCCACTGAAAATCAGTGTCGTGTTCTCACGGCGTGTGCTGAGTTGGCGACCCATTTATGTTTCTGTACCTTAATGTGTTATTTTTCATGTATGTATCTTTGAGACATAAATAAACATTTTCTATTCTATTCTATTCTATATTTGTCCTTGGAAAAAAACCTTTCAGTTGCAGTGATTGAAAGCTTACTTGTGTTATATAAAACTAGCTGCTGCTCGCAGATTTACATGTATATTTTTTTTTGCGCGGAACCCCTATTATATTAGGTCGTTTCGACATATGAAATTGGTGTTTTGTCCCGGGTTGACAGGAGATTTTATTGGAGAGTCCATCAAGAAGCGATGGTGGTTTTCTAACTAACCTCACTTTGTCTTCAGAACTCGGTAAGGCCGCGTTTACATTGCGGCACATAACACTAACAGTATCTTCACAATGCAATTTTACATCACGACGCGCACTACACCTACTTATCACTGGATTCCAAGATATCGGGAGCCTAAATCCATCTTCACGGTTGAAATTCAGGTGTTTTTTGATTTCGATTGCCTCACGAATAGTTCTCCGGTAATATTGACGTTCATTGGCAAGAATTTTAGGATCGTGAAGCTCAATCCAATGGCCAGGTCCCGAATCTTCTAGGTCTTCTGCTATCGCTGATTACCTGGCGGTTCTTAACTGCAGCGATGTTTTCCTTTATGCGTTCGGCTATTGTACGCTTGGTTTGCCCAATATACGAACGGCCACAACTACAGTCAACTTTATACACACCAGGTACTTGCAGAGGTGTGACGTCTTTCGGCGATCTCAACAGCTTTGCTACCTTGTTCATTGGAGTAAAAATAGTCTTGACCGAAAACTTTTTCAAAATATTCCCAATTTTATCAGTTACTCCTTTGACATAATTATGGCAGATACGTCTGCTAACGGCGGACATCAGGTAGCTTTTCTTTTGCTTGTTTGTGGTGTTGTCTTTTTAAACCTTTATATTGCGTGTTATATATAACGTATAACGAACTCCTCTTTAGTTAGGAATGCTGTTTTTTTGAGAAAACTTTAAACATAACCACGTAATAATAGCATTTATAGGCAATAAGAAATCAATATCCTAAAGTTTGCATCTCCACATGAAAAATCAAAAATCACAAAATGTTTATTTGCAACTTAGAAACACATAAGTACGTACACACATGTCAACACTTATGCAACCAGGATGTTTACACAAGAATCAATATTACCACTAAGTACGTGTATAGTTACACTACCTACGTGCATTCTGCTGGTTGCGATAAAAAAGGTTTAGTACTTACCTAAACCTTTGGTCGCATTTGGTCCGTCGAGTACCAAACCTATGACGTTTAACAACGTGGCTTCCAAAGGGCCAAGTCGACAAAGCACGCAATATGGAAACTGATTGAGGACGTTTATTTGGGTTTGGAGGAGTCGCAGATAACATATGGTGTTTTTTGTGACTTGTCCAAGGCCTTTGATTGCGTTTAACATGAAATAATGTTAGGAAAATTAGAGCACTACGGTGTCAGTGGAAAAGAGCTAGAAGTATTTATTTCATATCTAGAATGTAGAAAACAAGTCACGGAAATTAGTGGATGTCGATCAACCGCATGTACAATAAATCTAGGTGTTCCTCAGGGGTCAATTTTGGGTCCACTGCTTTTCTTAGTTTATATTAATGACGTGTCGATTGTATTAGATAAAGTAGATGTAATACTGTTTGCAGATGATACAAGTCTAGTCATAAAAGACAAATCGGTCCATAATGTAAGTAAAAAAATACTTAAATCAATTGATGACATGAAAATCTGGTTTTCGGCAAATAACTTGCTACTTAATGTAGATAAAACAAATATTATTAAGTTCTCTCTAAGTACAAAACAACATGATACTCCGAACTGCATTGAAAATGTTCTCGAGAAACTAATGGTCTCCCAAGCCAAAAGCGTTAAATTTCTAGGGGTTTGGCTGGACTCCAAATTGACATGGAATATCCGTCTGGACATCCTACTTAAAAAATTGTGTTCAGCTACTTATGCCATAAAAAAAATTAAGGAACTTGGTGGACTTAAAGCAGCTCGTGACGTATACTTTGCATATTTCCACTCACTAATGCTATATGGCATTTTATTTTGGGGTACTGCCGCAAATGCCCATAGTAATTTTTACTGCAAAAGCGTGCGGTACGTTATATATTAGGAATGGGCTACATTGATTATTGCAGGGGAAAATTTAGGGAATTAGGTATAATGACAATGATAGGGGAATTTATATATCAAAACATAATTTATACAAGAGAAAATATTGAGAATATGCCTAAAATCAAAGATGTACATACCTATAACACCAGGAACAGGGATCACCTTGTCGCTCCCTACACTAGACTAGCCAGGATTTCTAAGAGTTACTACTGTACAGGAATTAAATTATATAACAGAGTTCCAACCAATGTGAAAACCATGTCTGACGTTTCATTTAAATCTTATATAAAAAGACATTTAATAAATAAGAATTATTATAATTTTAGCGAAGCTTTTGCTGATAAAAATTTGTTTAAAGATGATGAAAATTTGATTTTATAATTATAATTACCTATGTTATTTATTAAAGATATTATTATAACATCCCTTTACAATTTGACGATGCTTTTGCTGATAATATTAATAATTAGGATTATCTATTCTGTATTGTAAATTTTTGTTTTTATTATTTATTGTATTCAAATTTCAAAATTAATATTATGTTACTTTTATAAGTAGGCTTACATTTTTATTTTTATTTTAAACTGACTTGTCCAAGAACATGTAATTTGTCAAAGGATATGAATAAATAAACAAATAAACAAAATAAACAAACGTCACCGAGACATAACCTACCTACCTAAAAAGGCCTTTGTATTTATTATAGATGATTTATACGGCGTCAGCAACTGGTAATCAATACGGGATGCTGCAGTGACTAGGACATTGTTAGATGGATTAGGCTTGCTCAGTACCTATACCATCCTCAAAGCTTAGTCAACTATTAGTCAGAGGAAAGAACAGGTATAATACGTTAGCTTCTGACGTAACCTAAGGGACATACTTTTAATCTTATTAAGGACTAAAATGAGAGTTATTAAACAAATGATTTAGTCACGACAACTTTATTAGTAAATGCATAAGTTTTCATAAACTACCAGTCAAAGGTGAGAAGACAACTTCTTCAACAAAGCACTTACTTCCAGTTTCTTGAAAGTTCCAGCTCACACCACCGTTGAGAAGCAACGCTCCAATTACACAAACTTCATTTTACTAGTTACACCTGGTTTGTGTTTGAAATTGAAAACCAGCTTTGAGAGCTCCTTCATCTGATATGTGAACCTGTCTTTAGATTGTAACGGGGCGACATATTTACAAAAATTCAGCTAAATCGTTCTGATGACAAATTATATTTTTTTTTACATTATAATATGGGTATAATGTTATAAATTACCAAATAAATATATTTTTAATGGTATTTTATATAATATTCGTAGCTAAACGTAGACGTCACTTAGAGTGAATAACCATTAATTACGAAACGGTAAACTAAATATGAAATTATAATTACTTGGAAATAATATTAGTCGTCAATTTAATAATGAAATCTGCGTTTTTGATGTCGGCTGTCAACATTTTTTTTAGTTATCGTTAAAATGGGGGATATAAGTAAACATAGTGTGTGATTTCACAAAAAAAGCAACCAACTGAAAACGTAGAATTTGGTTTTGGCACTACGCCGGCCGCTGTTGCGGCACGTACACTGTGCTCACTCGGCTCGTGTGTTCTTGTTGCAACGCAACCTGCAGGTTGTTTTTCTTTTTTGGATTTTTTGAGGTGATTATCAAGTAAGGAGGTAATAATATGCCATACTTACAATATAACCGCCGCCACAAGATGGTGGATAATATTGAAATGTATGTCAAACTCCATAACACCGGTAGGTATGCGTTTCAAATAAAATGGGGTTATCCTTGTTTTAAAAAAATATAAACATATACTTGTTCTGAGTATTCTTTAACGTTAAAAAAGCAGTGTCTATGTATGTAATAACTATTTAACTCAATGTAGAGATGAAAAGAAATCTAATGAACAGAAAGAACTAGTTAAAGATTTTTATCTTTAAATAGAAATAGCTCTAGGGGTTTTTCCTAACAGCCCAGGAAACTCAATTACAAGTACAAGGACGATGTCGCGCTTCCCTCAATCATAATTTCCAGATGAGCAGACAGTCACGTTCTTGTAATCTTTGCAACGTGCTTGGCTTTAGATTTTATTCTAACTTATATTATGTATATCCTTATAACATCACATTAAAATTGAATATTATTTATAACATCTGCGACTTTGGACGTGTTATACCGGCAGGGTGATTACTTATATCGCGACAGGTTTGCAAAAGGCGTATATCTCGCGATCAACGCTGCAACAGGCGTAAATCTCATTTGATCAATGGTCAATTTTGTGTTATGTAAAAGCAAAAAAAATACGTTTGACAGCGATGATGGTGAGATATACGCCTGTTGCAAACCTGTCGCGAGATACGTAATCAGCCTGCCGGATAGAGGACGTGTTATGGATAGAAAAGGAGTGAGTATCCATTTGACGTTCCACAGAGTACAGTGAAAGAGGAGACATTTTGTGACACCACGTAATGTGTGGGTAAGATGATCCTCGATAAAAAGGGATACTTTTTATCGACGATCATTTTACCCCATATAAAGTCATGTGTAATTCGGGGGTTCAGAAAAAGGAACCCATAAGGTTTGACTTTTTCTGTCTGTCACAGATAACTACTGATGCTATCGACTTGAAATTTGAAATAGTTTAAGATAACGCTTTTTCACTAATATAATATAATGAAAATGTTGAACAATATTTTTATTATGATTGCAAGGAAATGAGGGTCTCAATTTTTTTTTGTGAAGTTTCAAAGTCTTGTAAGGTATTATATGAAAGACCTTTATTTGCATAATAATGAACAACTTTTAGTTTTCCTTTAAGCCGTATATTTTCGACTTATTTACAAAAATGTTTAAAAAAAATACTGTTCCCCATATCTTCGAAGTTTGCGGAGATAAACCACTGAATCTTTTATAGCTAATAGAAGTGTATATAAAAATTACAGGAAAGTTGTAACGAACTCTCTAATTTGCATCTATAGTTTTATAGAAATTAACGAAAGTGTAAAAAATCTACACTAGTTCCCCTATCAGACAAAAGATGGCGCTGTCAAGGTTCTCCAACAAATATAAACCGCGTTTATCATATATTACATTGTACGAGTCCGACTCGCTCTTGGCCGGGTTTATTTATTGTGGTTTTTGGGTGAAAACGTTAAAATATAAACATCATTTTCAAAGTCATTTTCACAGTTTTAATAAGACCCAGAAACATCGTTTCTTTTATGATATCCGAGTACTACACTGCACGGTAGAGGTTTTATTCAACCGTTTTTTTATGGTTCAGTGTTTCGACTGAGCGTTGATTTATTATGAGGGGCCAATCCAACTTACTTTTCATGCAACCGCTCGTACGTGGGTGTGACGTCGTAATAGATCTTTCTATGAAACTTTTTCACTATATCTAGGTTTCTATCCAAACAAAATTTTTTTTGTTTGGATAGAAACCTAGATATAATGCACAAGATACCTGTTAGATCAAAAGTTTTAATTTTCACCATTTTCCTCCGGAACCCTAAAAACAGCTCTCAACATCTAAAGACATTATTTTCCATGTATAGGTGCAGCCTGTAACAAAAAGCCCTAGAAATCCGAAAGCGGGCTACTTTTGTTTAACGACTTTCATACAAGATGACCGCTGATTGATTCTGTATAACTGTGCGAAGCCGAGGCGGGTCGTTAGTTATGTATTGGATTTCACTCAGAGACTGGCAGTGACTATAAGAAATCTATATACATATAACAGGGTATTTACGCGATAAATACCCGGTTATATGTATGTTAATAATATAAGAAATCTCTTCAAACTCTCACTCAGAGACGGAAAATAAAAAAATCCTTCCTGCACTCGACAATGTGACAAAAAGGCCGGCAATATCTCAAACGAAGTAAGGTAACAAGTTTAACAACCCCTGTACGCAAACAAAGACAGTTCGCTTGAAGGGAGACTTGTCGTTATATACTCTAGCCGGGGAGTATAAGTGTTGCCTTTACATCTTTACTACCTACTCCTTTCTAGCATAGATAGGGTTAAAAATAATTTCTAATTATTTTATATAAATATTTAAAAAACTACATCAATGATAAAATCTTTGCCTTATTGCTAAAAATGCACAAACCGCCTATGTGTTTCACTATTACATTTAAGTAATACTCTATTTATCATGGATATCATCGCATCTGGATATAAAAACTAGCAAACATTACTAGGTGAAACATTAAACCCAATTGTAAGTTTAAATTTAAGGCTGCAGTAAACATATCAGAATTATATAATTCCTCGTGGATCCCATCATCAGAATCGAGTTTTGGGACCTAATCGAAAGTATTTGAATCAGAAAATATTTTTTGAAGTCGGATCATAAACGATGGAATTCCGAGGTGACAAAGATTTAAAAAATACAGACGACGTTAGAACCTACTTCTTCTTTTAAAGTCGGTTAAAGGGAAACCACTGCAATTAGTAGAATTGTTTTTCTTGTCACCATGAGCAATCTCTTACAAAACACTATTATTTATATAAAATGTTATGCCAAGATAAAAATAGTCGTTAGATCGGTCACATTTTTCGTTGTAAGATTTTTCAGTCTCTCTTATAGTTATAGCAAAATCGAATGTTGGCACGCAAAACGGTCGTCCGTAGAAGTGTAAAGTTTATGGTGACGTGTTTTATGAAGCCATTCTGAATTATGAGTGAGATTAAACTTTTACCCCTTTTTGGTAGCAGATACGATATGAACTCTTTTATGATGCAACTCCTCTCTGAAAGTCGGTGAATCTATTTTGACATAAAAGTCGATGACGACGAGTAAGATAAACTACCAACTGTGAATTGGACTCGTGACTCTGCGTTGCCGTATCATACACGTACATACATTTTTCTTGTTTTCTTCAAGTTTACCTATCACATTGATTTTTATTTTTTTACTTTGGCCAAGTGTCACATTACTACTACTGAACTAACTAATCTAATGGGATGCGTATAACTGGAAGGTCCACATGCTTTCTTTTACTGGAGCTCTTTTAATCCCGTGAGAGCCATGCAGTAGGCACATGTATTCAACGCTTCTCTTCCGTTTGTGAGTAAAATAGCGGATAGGTGGAAATAGCGTACCTACATACGTAAATGTTATAGAAACAGTCAACGGTTTTTATCCTACATATTATTACGTTAAAGGGTTAATGATTGATTGATTGATATATGTTGGTTTATAAGCATATTGGACTTTTAGTTAATATTCAACCTTTGAATACGGGACACCACGAAAAAATAAAAGCGGCCAAGAGCGAGTCTGACTCGCGCACCGCGTATAATATAATCTATATATCTATCTATACTCTATACTATAAATCTGAAGAGTTTGTTTGTTCTTGAACGCGCTAATCTCAGGAACTACTGGTCCGATATGAAAAATTATTTCAGTGTTAGATAGCCCATTTATCGAGGAAGGCTATAGGCTATATAACATCACGCTACGACCTACGGGAGCGGAGCAGTAACCAAAGATGCGGGTGAAACCGCGGGCGACTTCTAGTATATCATAAAGGCAACTTATATTTGTTGGAAAACATTGACAGTGCCATCTCTTGTCTGATAGCGGAACTTATGTAGATATTTTACAATTTCGATGATTTCTAAAAAACTACGCAAATCAGAGAGTTTGTTATAATTTTCCTGTGATCTTTACATACACTTCTATTAGCAATAAAAGTTTCAGTTTTTATCTTTGCAAACCCCAGGTCGGGTGAAGGCCTCCTCCAAAGATGCCCATTTGTCTCGGTATTGTGCTGTTAGACTCCGGTTGGAACCGGCGGTTCTATCAATGTCGTATTCCCATCGTGTTGTTGGTCTTCTTCTACTTCTTTTTCCTTGTGGTCCTCTCCATAAGGTTACTTTTGCGGTCCATCTTTGGTCTGTAAGCCTCGCTATATGCTCTCCCAATTTCCACTTATGCTTTTGTTTTATGTTGTAAATATGCTGTATAAATCGTCTAAAATGATACCTATTGCTATATTAGATATGTATTTACTATATAATCTGTAAAAATTAAGGATTTGGCGGTTATTCTTATAAACTAGTTAAATTTTGACAAATCGAAACGATAATCTTGCAAATACATCAGACTGGATGAACTCTTACATTTACTCTACACAGCTCTACACCATTATTTATCGTCCTACACATTGACTATCAAAATTCGTATCAAATTATCGGAACTCAAAACGTAAATAGCACAATAATAAAAATCTGTCGTGGAAATATGTTTTGGTTTAGCCATGACCCGAAAGGGTTTATTTTGTAGTTCTATCTATATATAAAATTTGGTTAAAAAGTGAGCCTGTTGATGTAGAATACGAAGAAAGAAAAGAATGCGTTCGGTCGTTGAGTTTAATGGTTCTTTGTGAAACCTTTACAATGGCCTTCACGATCCTTCAGGCCAAACAGAGGCCGTGGAGTACGTGTGAGATGCTCTCACGTGCTACACGCCCAGGACATTACCTGGCCGATAAAAGATAGATTATCGTCGTAAAGTAATAATGCCTTTGTCGCTGACAAATAGTCACTATCCCAATAATATTATAAAGCCGAAAGTTTGTTTGGATGAAATGAAATGAAATGCGTTTATTGGTACGCCACACCTTAAATATAATTATTAACCTAACTTATGAAGGTTTTTAATAAAAGTGTGGTGTGCCAAAAGGTGGAGGTTTGTTACCTCTTCACGCAAAAACTAGGCTACGGATTGAGCTGAAACTTTGCACACGTATTGATGTTGACCAGGATTAACACATAGGTTTTTATTCGGATACAACGCATGCGAAGTGGCGGGCAGAAGCTAGTTTTTCTATACTCCATAAAGGCATTAACATTGTTACAGAATTTGTCTCCATACACCATATTTTTGACAATCTGTAAATAAAACTAAATATGCTAGGTGAAATAAAAAAATATTGGATTTTATATTGTGGTTGCACGGAATGACGTAACTAAGGCTAAGTCCGCACTACGGCTAAACCGCCGCGGATTTTAACCGCCTGATTTTGTGAGTAAAGGAAACTAATGGAAGCGGCCGCACTGACAGTTTTTTTCCGCGACTGATTTTGACCGCGCAAAAATTTGTAGTCCATAGAACTTACCTATATTGGCGCGCACACATTTGACGCGGTAACCGCGAGCGGTTCAGTAATTATCATTAGGTAATATGCGGACGTAAAATATGCAAAATTTTATCGAAGCTAGCTACTGACATCAGATAGCCGTTGAAAAATTTCTCAGGACGTTTTCATAAATGTTCATACTTTTTTATGAAAGAAACCTTTCTTAAATCTTCGGCTAGTCAGTGGATGGACCCAATATTTGCTAAATTCTTGATGACGTTTTCTTTTTCTGCTTCTTAGTATTAAAGCAATAACACATACAGCTCTCTTGAAATCCATCTTCAAACTGTGAATCGTGGCCAGTTTAGCGGTTTTAACCGTAGTGTGTGCGTCTCGAGCGGTTTTGCGGTTTCGCGGTTTACCGCTTGCGGGGAAAACCGTAGTGCGGCCTAGCCCTAAAGCGTACCTACGAGTCGGACTTGCACTTGGCAAATTATTTTTTTTTTTTATTTACATACGTAGGTATCAAAACATTTTATAAATTTTGCCGGGTCTATCGGGTTTATTTATCTCGCAATTATACTTTTATTCGTTCGTATAAAAGTAGTTATTCGTTCGTATTCCATCTACATATATTGGTCGCGGGAAGACTGAATTTCCGCTTTGATTTTTATTCGGCACTCGCTGACTCGGCAAACTTTGTAACACATCGTACCCCTACAATTGTAAGTCTAAGCCATCTGGAGGCCCATTTAAACATACACAAAAATCTCACAGTAGTTCTCAAGTGATGGCGTGACCAAGTGATAGAGGGGTTAATTTTTATGTAGATAGATATCAATTATCTGTCAACATTAATACAATCAACACACAAAACCTAAGACATTTTAACGTCATCATCATCATGTCAGCCGTAAAACATCCACTACTGAACTCAAGCCTCCCTCATAGATTTCCATGAGGGGTTGTTGCCATACTCACCACGCTTGGCAGGCGGGTTGGCGAGCGCAGTATGAGATGTTGATAAACGGAAAGACGCTGCTGCCCATCTTCCGGAGGTATCTCTTAGCGGGCTCTTACTGCATCCACGAACATGAGAGGAGGGGTAACATTCTTCTGCCGGTACCCCACGGCTTTTAACATTTACGAACGGCATTTTAACGTGCTTTCTATGTATGAAAATGGTTTAATCTATGGTTATGAAAATCAAGTGAGGGTAGTTCAACAAACGCCTTCGCTTTGCAACCTCCAACACGTCAGTCTTCCCGGGACCATGCTTGGTGTAATCCAAGCGTAACGTCGGAAAATAATAAAGGTAATTTACGCGATAAATACCCGGTTATATGTATGTTAATAATGTATTGATCATGATTTCACGCACAGTATGGGAAACAGCATCATCATCGTCTCAGCCGTAGAATGTGCTCTGCTGGATATAGGCCTCCCTCTTGCAACCCCAAGTACTGATTATGAGGCAATTATTTCCATACTCACCACGGTTGGCAGACGGATTGGTGAGCGGGATGTTGATACTCGAAAAGACGCTGCTTCCAGTCTTACGGAGATTATCTCTTAGCAGATTCTTACTGCATCCACGGGCAAGAGAGGAGAGGCACCAGTCTATTGCCCGCACCCCACGCCATAAGTACAATTGGAAAAAGCATCCAGCAAGTTCTATTAAATTTGGAATGATTTTACGTTCGCGAACGAGTGGGCCAGCCACACTTAATTTGTGCCTGTCTGCGGGCGGCCGTCGGTGCGGTGAATTCCAATTAGGCTTTGATGGTCCACAATTAGCTACCGAATACCAAAGACTCAGATGCCGGAAATTACAAAGGAATAGTTGAAACTGCCTAAATAAACGGTTCCTATATGAAATAGTATTGACGAGAATTAACTTACGGTTCTGTCAAAGGCAGAGCTTTTCGTTGATTATAATAAAAGCCTAATAACTTATTATTATGACACATATGTTTGTAACGATGAAAGCTATGGGAGTAATATACTTACTAGGTAACAAAACTTCATACGTACAGAGCATAAGGATAACCAATATCTTATTATAAATGATATTTATGGGACCATAATAATATAGATGGTGATGTTTCGGAGACAATTGTTATTGATTGTGATCTTTGGACAATCGGTTTCCGGAGAGGAAATGGGCACCCATTTAAAGATGATCAAACTGATGTTAAGAAAGCAAAATACCAAGAAAAACGATTATTCGCAATCTTGTTATACGTTTCTGTCATGTCACATACGGCTATATCATTTGGAGTGTGTTTGACCTAGTCTTCAACTGTTGCTGGTTCAGGTATATATATAACTAAATGTCAGAAGATTAATCATCATCATTTCAGCCATAAAACGTCCACTAATGAACAAAGGCATGCCTCATGGGTCTCCATGAGGGCTAGTTGCCATACTCACCACGCTTGGCAGGCGGGTTGGCGAGCGCAGTATGGGATGTTGATACATGGAAAGACGCTGCTGCCCATCTTTCTGAGGTATCCCTTAGCAGGCTTTTACTGCGTCCACGGGCATGAGAGGAGGGGCAACATTCTACTGCCGGCGCCCCACGGCTAATTAAATCATAGAAAGTTGCATGTAACCACTGTATGGTAGGTTCTTAACATGAATCAAATATTTTCGAAAACAACGTATATACTTTTAGGGGGCGAGGCCCGATTTACATAAAACCTTTTTTGTGCTTACTGTCGGTACTACTGTACGAGAATGGTGCTGATTGATTTTGGTGACCCTAGGGTCACAGGGACCGGAGTTATTGTGACCTCAATAGGTCACCAAAGGTCAAAATGTCATTTTTCGGAAACCTTCGCCCCCTTTTCTGGTACCCCCCTACCATTAAAGTATTTATGGCACACAAAACAAGATTTTCATACATTCAAAAGTAAATAGCTTATTATAATGTTTAAATAGGTCTTATGCTAGAAAGTATACACAGGTAAGTAGAAGGTTGCCTAGAGTAAGTCGCTTTAGAAAGCGATAAGGCCACCAACTGTGCTATTAATATAGTTTTGTAATTTTAATATGTCATGTAATCCGTATTATAAAAGTATTTATCTATCTGACCAATATAATATTTTTATATTGGTCCTAACATAGGATTTAAAACACTATTAACAAACATGTAATATTCCTGTAATAAATAAATAATAATCTCAAGCAGAATTTTAAAGAAATGTGAGATAAATGAATAATACAGGAAAAACCAAAATAAATCGATACAACAAAATTTTATTAACTTAATCTAGTACATGCTAGCTACTCCTGCAGCGGCTGATTCGTGCTGAAAATGTCCAATTTGTTAAACCAACCATTCGTTGTAGACTATTCAAAACGAGCTTACCATTTATGCGCATAGAATTAAAGTTATGAGGAAAAACCGCAACTATAACAATAATTTTGCAAGCTTAGGTGTTTCCTGCGCCACATCCTGAAACTGCGACATTTTAATTCGAATTGCATTCACATTGTTAATTCTACTTTAGAGAATTGAAACGACGGACGCTCGAAGATAGTTGCAATATGCAAGCTATTGGACACAGATCGTCGTAATTTAATAACATGTACCTACGCGTACAGGGATTTTTAAATTTTTCTGATAGTTTGTCCCTAGATAAAATCAATAAAGATTCGAAAGGTTTTCCACATTGATTTTTATAATGGTGGAAAATTCTGTGAAAATATTCTCTTATATTTTTTTTAAAACAAATAATATCACAAATATCCTCCACCCAGGTTCGTAGTTTTTGTGTTTTATTTATGTGACAAAATATAAGTTTCAGTTAATATACATACATATGTAGACTTAAAATATTCTTCTTATAAAAACGTTTCTGCGACAGCGATATTTTATTTAATAATACGATTTAATCGTACATCTTGAGTCATAACTCATGTAAATTAGTGTAGCAGCACAGTGCCAAGTCGCATAAATTCATATCAACAATGGAATCGGTCATGCGCAGTGTTCGCTAATTTGTATGCTATCGCAACATATTAATTCAAAATTAATTTGCGAATCGTGGTAAATTGGATGGTCATTGCTTTAATTAAACTGCACTGACATTCATCATCATCATCATCATCATCATATCAGCCGTAGGACGTCCACTGCTGGACAAAGGCCTCGCTCATTGATCTCTAAGTACGGCTTCCAAGCCGTCTGCATCCACCGCCGACCAGCGTTTCTCACCAAGTCGTCTGCCCATCTTGTACGTCTGCCCATCCGAGTTGAATTCAACGATTGACCTCTTTCTCGAAGTTGGACCTCGTATACGTATACTTAGCACAAACAGTCCTATTAGGTATAATAGGACTGTTTGTGCTAAGTATACGTACGCGTCGACAACTTCGAGAGCGGAGTTCTCAACCATAACTGGGGCAGGCACGACATGGATATTTGACATAATTTTCGTCTTGTCCATGTTCATTTTTAGGCCTACCCGTTGGGAGGCTCGATTGAGGCCTTCGAGCATCCTGCTGAGCTCTTCCATCGACTTTTCCATGACCACAATATCGTCGGCAAACCGAAGGTGAGTGATGTATTCGCCGTTAATATTGATGCCCAGCCCTTTCCATTCTAGGTGCTTGAAGGCATCTTCCAAAGCGGTCGTAAACAGTTTCGATGAGATTTCGTCTCCCTGTATTACGCCTCTTTTAAGGGAATCGCCTTCGAGCTCTGTTATTTTACTCGGACTGACATAGTGGCGTTTGTATACAAACACTTCAATACTTCGGTGTATCGATAGTCTATACGGCATCATGTTTCGATCGAAACAAAGGCTATCACATTGTCCACAAACGCGAGAAATAGCGGCAAGCTATACTTTTTGGTCTTCTGTATGACTTTTCGCAGCATATGTATGTGGTCTATGGTCCTTTTCGGAACCTGATTTGTTCGGGAGGCTGGAAGTCATCAACCCTGCGTTCGAGACGGTTCGCGATGATCCTTGAAATCAGCTTATAAACATGGCTCAAAAGTGAAATGGGTCTGTAATTCTTAAGCAATGTGTTGTCACTTTTCTTGAAGAATAGAACCCTCGTTCCACGCTTTTGGCGTCGTGTCTTTTAGCAAGGTGGAGCGCGAGTGGTTTCAAGTTCAAGTTTAACGTTTAAATTCAATGTGCCTGTAACAATTCGGTGATCACTGCCGGTTCCCTGTGAATCACAGACACATAATCGAATATTCGTTTCTTGTTGATGAAGATGAAATCAATCTCATTTCTCGTGGAACCGTTGGGACTCATCCAAGTCCATTTCCTGTGAGGTGGCTTCTGGAAATAAGAATTAATCACAAACAGTCCTGCTTTCTCCAGAAAATCGGCCAGCATCTGTCCCCTGCGGTTCCGTTGCCCATATCCAAACTGCCCCACTCTCAACTCATCATCGCTTTTCATGCCTAGCTTTGCATTGTAGTCCCCCATAACAACAGTGAAGTGAGTGTTCACTATTGTTCGTATGTATGTCTTTGCTGATGTCCTCTACTTCTTCATCTGCGACCTTCAGCGAATATCGCTAAGATATTCTGAGTGTTAGGTAAGCGACCCTGCTCGACACACTGTCGATGGTGATAATGTTGTTGATGAGTGACTTGTTTACGAGGAACCCAGCTCCACCTTGGGACTTTTGGTCGCCCTCCCAGTAGTATAGTAGGTTATCAAACTTGAGAGATATCGTGTGCTCGCCCTCTCTGCGGCCTTCTGATAATCCCAAAATGTCCCAGTGTAATCTACTAATTTCTGCTCAAAAACTATAACGTTTCTAAATTTAGAGCTGTCAGCGGAATTTGGGTTTAGTTTGTTTCGTTTTAATTTTAGAACGGCACAAACCGAATATCTATAATTATGTAAGCAGTTAGCGTAGCGGCTACGCTGCCTAAGCGGGGAAAATGAGACGGATTATTAAACGCTTATCTAGACAAGTCATACAGCTTAGCTATGTGTCTACAAAGCGTAGCACGAACTGGCTAGACGTCTACATGCGAAGTATCGTCGAAACATGACTACGAAAACGTTGACTGACGTGGTGCCTGCAAAATTTGTCCAAGAGCGTTGTACTACGTAATGCTTCTCGAGCTACGGATACTAAATGATTTATCTACTTTAAAAGTAAAGATATTCGTCGTATCCAACTCAGCAAGTTCGTTTAAACTTTGTTAAAACTTCGTCTGTACTATTTTTCTTAAACTGAAAGCACATCATGAACTTTATAAAGTTGGATATGAGAATTATATAATTTATCAGCAGACTAACCATTTAATTTTATTAATTTTTAAGGTTGTGAACATTCAAAAATTTTATTAATTAAAAAGTTTGTTTTGAAGATAAATTTAAATATATGGAAACTCAAATGACCTCAAAGTGCTTATAGCGTTAATCAATTTAATACGCCAGTATAACGGCAATAACTGGCCCTAGTAGCAACAGTGTAATCAGTGGTTCTGTTATTTTATGTACTCTGGAGACCGGCATGTTTATCAATTATACGAGTGAAAAGCTCGTTGCCTGGCAGATTAAATTGTTTTATTAAGTGGAAATTAAGTACCGAGGAAAGTTCAGAGCTTTTTGTTTTATTGTGTGTCAGTTTTTATTCTTATCTTACGGATTATTCGTCTGTTCGTGATATTTCAATCAAGCATTATTTAAAAAGTTTGGTTCTATTTTTTTTGTTTTCATCATCATTGATTTTTACTATGGGGATTCTAAAATACCCATATTTTAGAATCCCCATAGTAAAAATCTATAATTAGCTAAATAAAGTTAATGCTACAAAAAGATTCCCCTTTCTTTTTTTCAACTAATTCCAGTTAGTTTTTGCTGAACATAACAAAAACTCAAAGATCAAGTCCCCAGTGGGGATTTTTATGACGTCTCCATTACGTTCTTCTGAGAACTTTTCTGTAACGATCGACGGTGACAAAGACCAAAGTAAATCAACCCCGGCCTCCCCCTACTTACGCATACAGAGTCACTCAGCCAGGTTTGTTACGTTTGAACAACCCAGCTCCTAGCTAAAATTAGTTTCTTTTTATTCATATTGTACGAACTTAGTATTCAAAAAGTGCAGCTATGTTAGTTTCTATCTATTTATCAGCCCACGTTCAGCCACTACTGGGTATAGGCCACCTCTTTGTAGCGCCATTCTTTCCAACCCTTTTTTTTAGTTTTTATATCTTAAAAAAATCTCTTGACGAGCTCTGTGGCGCAGCGGGCGAAGGTCCGCCTGCGACGCAAGGGGTTGCGGGTTCGATTCCCGCCTCGGGACAAATGTCTGTACGATCTGCAGACATTTGTTCAGGGTGTTCTGGGTGTTTTTCTATATATAATAAAAATATCTATCTATGTAGTATAATGTATTAAGTATATCAGTCATCTAGTACCCATAACACAAGCTCTGCTTACCTTGGGGCTAGATGATGCTGTGTGATTTGTCCAGCATTATTTATTATTTATTATATCTCTATCTAACAATTATTGTAAAGCATGTTAAATGTTTTATATAGAAATAGAAATAAAATGCATCACTTGAGAAAAGGTGAAGCGATTTGGTCATGTTTCTTTTAAATAATCCTAGTCAGACTGACTAAGAGAGAAATCAAATTGGAAAGGTTTTCATAAGCAAATCGTAAAACTCAAAGTACTTTTTTGTGTAAAAATTTGGTAGGACGTCTATCCTCAAATATAACAAGGCTTGGTCGGTCCTCTTCATTTTTATCTGTTGGGATCATCTATATACGTCAATTTGCTCTGTAACACCCTAATAAATTATGTAACAACAGGTGCACAATTGATCCACAGAATCATGTGACATTATTGATGTACATCCATCAGGTCGAACATTTTTATATATCTATTCGGTTTCTTGCCTGACTACCGAACCTTAAAATACCTCTATATTGCAAAAAAATAGAGGAAATAAATAATATAAGTGAACAGGTTTCAAGTTGAGTTTCGAGTATCGTCTGGAGTCGTATATTTACTGTGGCAGGTCTGTGCAATAGCTACGTCGAACTACGTATCTGAAGAGAGTAAATATATTTTGAGCTTAGTTCTTTGGCTAAAGGTTTACTGACTTTATACTAATATACTATATGGATTTTGCGAAAGCAAATGGTAAATGGTTTTCGTATTATATTCGTAGAATGAAAGTACTTGTAAGCGCTGGTTACGTATGTGTAGATGGCTGCCAAATTTTTCCGTCGGTTAGAAGATGAGGGTTTTATTTTGCCCGAGGATTTGCACTCTGGAAATACGGGATTTAGATAAGATATCCTTTTTATGTTCTTTTGTGCAAATATATTTTGTCGAAAGTGGGAAGGGTTTTGAGCCAAAAATTATTTGGATAAATTCCAAAATATTTATCAAAAAAGCTTTTTATTAAACAATACTTTTTAAAATTAATTATTTAAATGAAATATTATTACACGTGCCGTGGGGTGCCGGCAGTAGAATGTTACCCCTCCTTTCATGCCCGTGGATGCAGTAAGAGCCTGCTAAGGGATACCTCCGGAAGACGGGCAGCAGCGTCTTTCCGTGTATCAACATCCCATACTGCGCTCGCCAACCCGCCTGCCAAGCGTGGTGAGTATGGCAACTACCCCTCATGGATATCCACGAGGGAGGCTTGTGTTCAGTAGTGGACGTTTTACGGCTGAAATGATGATGATGATGATTATTACACGGATTATTTGGTAAGTTTATTGTTTTTGCATGTGAAAAATGATTAGTTTCGGAGATTACTTACCTGCCTTTATAGGCAGGTAATCTCCGAAATATCCTATTTACAAAAAACTTCATAATTAAAAATACATATTATACTACTTCTTATCCGGCCATAGTGCAAAGCTAGTAAAAGGTTTTTATTCTAAATACCGCAACAGTTAACTGAGCGCTACATGATGCGCGTAGCGCAAGAAAATGTGTTATCACAGAAAATATGAAGCCCTTTTAAAATACAATCCATTATATGTTAAAGTTTGTGAAAAGTAATATCATAGGCATAGCGTAGCTAAAAACCATAGAGTAGCTGACATACGAGTAATATTGTACTTGTATTACTGTGTAATCTGAGTACTCTGAAATATTTACCAATAATGAAAATAGAAGGCAGTAGAGATACCTATTAGTTGTAGAATAGAATAATATGATCATGATTTTGATGCGATCTGTCAGAGTTTCGTAGCATAGTTAAAGCACTTTCTGCTTTAGGAAGGGTTAATGGTCGATTTGATTTGCTTTGATTTGATGCGGGCTCGAATTCGCCGGAATTGAACATTGTTTTTCATTACCTACCTTATTATCAGTTCTCCAATTTACTGACACCCAATTAATTAAATTAATTAAATTGAGAAATTAATTAATTAAATTCTCCAATTTACTAAGAGTATGAAAAGTACAATACTAAACCAAGCTGTTATTAAATATAAATATATTATATATGTACCTAGTGTTTTTCTTTTATTATATGTACATCTCCTACTTGCAATTTTTCATAGTTGTGTAAGAAGTAGAAATAGGCAGTATTTTTTGTGTATTTTACACAAAAAATGCCTACGTCCACGTTACGCTTTGAGTATAATTCAATGAAACCGCTATAGCGGGTGATTTGGGATAATAGCCGGAAGACAGTCTTGAATTTCGTCTCGTTATTGAAATGTATTATCCTAAAGGGGTGAACCCTTCTATTACTCTAAAGCTTCGTATTTTACGCGTAAATGCGGCGCAAAGTTTGTATCCATCAATTTCTTTTGATACCGCAATAAATTGAGTGTGACAACCCACTGTGCGTGCTTGGTTTATTGCAATATATATTTGTCTGCATCGATGTGATACGAGTACTTTTAGATGTTTTGTTTAAACAAAAGATTTTTTAACACTAGAAAGACGGGAAAATGTACTTACATAAACAAAAATCAAACGACTAGTTTTATTTCACCTAACAGGCAAAAAATATATAATAAATAATGTGGTTTTTTGATATACATTCGAAATATTTCGAGTATCCGAGTAATAAAGCGAGAACGCGTAATTGACCTTTAATTTCTTCGGTGTTCCGGCTGAATTGTACCTACCACCCATGGTCGTGGTCTTTATCGAGTCCGTAAATAAAAAACCGTGAAAATAAAAGTTAATAACAGGAAACTTACTCAGGTTTATAATAGTACACTTTCTAAACATCGGATTGAACCATATGTTTTTTACCTGTACCTTTATGTATCACTTGTATTCACAGTTTGTTTTATTCCATTGCAGGTGTAATTAGAAGCAGAGAAATGCTGTATCTGGCGTAGTTGAAGTGGATCTTGTTTCTTTCCCACGAACAAAAAAACAAAGATGGCGATTATAATCGGTGAGTTAGCTCAGATTAAAATAATATTATTAACTTGCGTAGGCGCGTTACAGCGTAGCCCTCTACGGCGTAGACCATCTACAAATGTATCTAATCTCATTAATTATTAATTAATACTCGTAATAAACATCTGAAAGATTCAATTGTTTGTATGTATGTTTGTTACCTCTTCAAGCAATGATGATGATGATATGTGGAACTGGATTGACACATAAACTTTGTATCCGCATACTACGCTTGCGAAGCAGCGTACAAAAACTTATACGTTGAAGCTACACTTACAGTGTTAAAATATTCAAAGCACGCTACAGACTTATATTTCACAAAGACTTACATTGTAAAAAAAAACTGTTGGTATGTGAGTAATGTAATGCCAAATCAAGAAACTTATTACGCACAAAACACATCAAGTATGTCAAGCGCCCTACCATTTAACTAAATGAAGTCGCGTAAAAACGACTTGCCGGTGCCAGAATCGTATTAGGAACACGTATTTTCTGCTTACCTCCGAATCTAATTAATTGCAGCAAATTTTATCTCGTGTTATATTTGTGTATTTTCAGAGTATATATAGAGTTAGTAAAAAATTCAAGCTTTTTGTTTTTTTTATACTACCAAATGACGAGACAAGCCGAAGGCCCACCTGATGTTAAGCGGTAACCTCTACCTATAACAATTGCAATGCCGCGGTGATCACGTTCACTAAGCACGTGACCAACGCTGCACTGCAATGCGCCCGTCACCCTGAGACAGAGTTGTAAGGTGTAATCTCATGTGCCTCTAATTTCACCGGCCCCTTGCCCTTCAAACCGGAACACAGTAATGAAGACATTACTGCTTGGCGGCAGAAATAGGTATGGTGGTAGTAATTCCCCCGGATGAACCTTTCACAAAAAGTTCTACTACTCAAAGTTACTAGTTCAGAGGCTTATGTTTTTCGATTGTACTCTTATGTCTATTTCTGTGTGCCGATCTACAAACTAAAGGTCGTAGCACACGTATTTATTTATTTATTTATTTTAGGAAGACTAACAGCACAAATCAAACATAATATATATAAGTAATCTAGAATCAAACAGCTAATAAAAAGTCTTCACTTTTTCACTGTCTTTTCTTCGGAAAGGGATCGTCACCGTATCAGCTCGAGCCGTTCAGTATTAGTTATATGAAACTCCCTACTGAAACGCACACAAATCGGAATCGTAACGTAATCGCCTCGCCTCGGGATAAGCTCACGAACCGCGGTGCGGTGCGTGGTCGACTTGCCGTACCCTAGCTTACGGCTCTCCGTACCGTAGCTTACGTCTCTTCGTCCACACTTAACGTTCGGATTCAAAATGATTGAACTAGCCGTCAACCAGCGGTTGGCGAGCGATAAGCGCGGCGTCGCCTAGCCGTAGCCGAGTCGACGTATCGGTGCTTCTGATCCGCTTTGGTTTCGTGCTTACGTTAGGTTGACGACTGTTTGACGGCGACGCGAAAGGCGATACGGTTACGAACCTTTTCCGAGTTGATACGTGTGCTACGACCTTAAACGGCTCGGGATTTATTAATGTATTTATTTATTGATTCACAAACTCCATGTACACCATAAATTTAAACGTTTTATATGGTTATACTTAGTCTAGTGTCACTTATTGTGTGTTATTATTAAAAACAGAGCGAGCAATATTATAAGTGCAGCAATATTTACAAAGAATAGCTAACAGACAAAATGTTTATTTATTCTATATATAGATTGAATGAATTCAACGTTCGTGGAGTCATTGGATTGAGCTTTTTTTTTATTTATTTGTTTACATAAATAAGACTTAAATAACATGATAAAAACGTCTAAAAAACCGTATTTAGTTTGCCTTAGACGCTAATGTAGATATTCCTCGAATATTAACTTAGTTAACAAAATAATAAATGTAGGTACGTAGCACAGTAACAGAGGTTATTCGAAGTCATTATTTGAGCGCACTCATATCCAATATCCTTATCTGCGATGACCTTCATTCGCAAAAACAGGTAGGGTGCCATAGAATGACTGTGTCTCTTTACTTATAGAAGTTTTAATGTTGTCTTTCTGTTTAATAATAAAATAAAATATACGCAAGCACTCCCATCTTTCATTCGACCCCAAATTGGCTGCAACGAAGCGTGTTCGGATATTGTATGCAGGGTAGAGACATGCAAGTCGGTTATTGCGAGGAGACACTTTTTATTTCTAAGCAATTCACTTTATAATAGAATAAAAATAGTTCTTAACATTTACCCGCATACTTTATTTGAATGTAAAACCAAATGTTTTAAATGGCTACTTACTCTTTATGACGAAACCGAAAGTTTTTTAAAACCCTTTAATTAGAAAAAAAACAAACGCAAGCACGCCTTTATTCACATATTAATTATTTACTTGTTTATTCAAACATTCACTCACAGTCACACACACACACACGCACACACACACACACACACACACACACACACACGCACACACATAACAGGGAGTATTTAAATTTATTATTTCATTATAAATGTGTATGTTTCTGTTTAGATGTAATGTATCTTATCTTAGTAGTGTTTTTATTTTGTTTACGGAACTTATCATTGTCATGTTCGGAGGAGGGCGCTGACTCTGCAACACAGTTTCTTTAACTTTTGCAGTAGTTCAACGTTCCCATTGTTTTTGTATAAACTGTTTTTGTTCCTAATATTCTTTTGTATTTTTTTATATATACGCAAATAAAAAAATATAGGAAAATGAAATAAGCTGCTTGGCGAACAGAACACTATGGTAAATGCACTGTGCACTAATGTGCTTATGTGGAACACCTCGAACCATTTTCCATATATCAAGGGATTTTATAATAAACATAGTGCACAGTGTACTTGACTTACGGGTACGGTTATGTTAGGCAATCAAGAGGACGATAGTTATAAAAATTAAAATTAAGCTTGAAAAGTAAGAAACGTTCCAGTTGTTACCCAAGCTAAGCGGAGATTACCTCTTAGCGTTGGAGACGAAACAAATGGTCCACCAATTTGTTTGTTCCGTGTCATCTCCGTAATTATGTCATTCCTCCGTTCCCCTTTAAATATTTCTTGGAAATATAAAACATATCTAATGATGGCACTTTTCATCCCTCATTGGTTTATTCTTGGAAAATTTTAATGGAATTTATGTTATGGGATTTTTGTATCTTATCTGTATATAATAGAAGTATTTAATATGACATGTATTGTGTATTTTACGAGTTCCTGCTTTGATATTCATTACACCTTATATGTTTATTTAAAAGCAAAAGTAAAATTTCATATATTTATTTTTCGGGCTGTGCCTACGTTTTTTGATAATATGATAGTGAAAATTGTACAGATTTTGTGGCGTAATGTTTTACTATCATTACCGTGTGTAATATATACTACTAACTGGTCCTTGTAATTTTAACATTTAATGTTTTATGAATACAGGGTGTATTATATCATATGTACTAACCCGAAAGGGTTTCGGCCCATGAAAACAAGTAGTTTTAGAATGGTAAAAAATCGGGAATTCCTATTTTTGACATTTTTTTTTTCAATATTTTTATTTATAATTTAACTAGATGGTGTAATGTGAAAATAATCCTGAGAACATAATCGGATTTTGAATTATAGGTTGAATAAAAAACCTATTTTTGGTTATAGGTAGTATTTTTATTTGTACGGCAACTCTTCGCGGAGATGACTATGTCAAGAATCAGCTGGCTTTTAGGTTGTCATTATCGTATAATCAGCTGTTGAGTTTTGAACTTTATTTAGCTGTTGAAATTAAAACTTTTTTTTATAATTGAAATGAAAGAAAATAATGTGTAGAATGCAAAACTGAAAGCTTTACAGAAATCGGTAGAGCCATTCATGAGATATGGGGGTTGAAAGTAAGGGGGAACAGTCAAATGTTTTCAAATATACACAAGTGTGGTATCAAATGAAAGGGCATGATGTGATGTAGGTTGCAAAAGTAAGGGAACACATTTCAAAGAAAACTAGGTGACCTCCGAGACTAGGTAAATCGTCGAAGGTTAATCGATTTAAGGCAAAGGCCTCTTTCATTACCTCACGCCTCATCCAAATATTTTCCGATAGCAAATCCTGATCTTATCCACAGTGTTTTTCTGTTTGACAGGTGCGCACATGCGCACCGGGGCTGTGGTGCTGGTGATGGTGGGCGGCGCCTCCGCCAGGGTCGCCGGCAAGATGGGCGGCTACTCCAACAAACATCAAGGTAGGTAGCAAACAACCAACACTTTCCTTCTTACTAACTCAAAAAAAATGAAAGTCACATAATCAAAATGAACGATTAAGGTGGGGTTCGAAGCCTTATTAATCGATCTCGGTGGGGCAGTCGGTTAAATAGCTGACAGACAGGAGGTTGGGTTCGATTCCCGCCTGGGGACAAATGTTTGCTTTTCTGCTTGTATTTGACGGGTCTAGGTGTTTTCTATGTAGAGGTATTATAAGTATGTATTTACAAAAAAGAATATTCAAATATTCTTGTCTTTTTTAAACTTTCGCGATCACAACACATTATTAACATATACATATATAACCGGGTATTTATCGCGTAAATCACCTTTATTATTTCCCGAGATTTCGCTTCCATCCATGGATTGCACCAAGTATGGTCCCGGGAAGACTCTTCATCTTTCTTCTTCATATTCTTCTCTTCAGTCTTCCCGGGACCATGCTTGGTGCAATCCAAGCGAAACATCGGGAAATAATAAAGGTGATTTACGCGATAAATACCCGGCTATATATATGTTAATATTGTGTTGTGATCGCGAAAGTTTAAAAAGGACAAGAATATTTGAATATTTTTTTTGTAAAAACATACTTATAAATTATAATACATAGAAAACACCTATATATATGTATGTTCTATCAACCAACTGGCAACGCAATCATAACACAAGCTCTGCTTTGGGGCTAGATGGTGCAGTGTGAAAGGTAGAGAAAAATTTATTTATTTTATTTTTCTACTCACTTTGAAGAAATTATTGTATGTATTTTTACATAATCTATCTAAATGATCGATCCCGGCAGGAATTAAGGCCGTGTTAGTCAGTCGATCCCACCGAGCGGAGACATAATAACCAGCCCAGTAATGGAACCCTTAGACGCTCGACAACATAAATACGTTATCGGTTTTATTTAGCACCGATTTAGCGCCAATTATTTTAATTATCGGCGTAAGCAGAGGCACAACAACATAGCAATTATTTATGGCTGAAGGCTATGATAATTTTGTAATAACCGTGTGGAAGAAACATTTTTTTACGTTAGCTATATTTTATAAACCAAGACGGGATCGGCCAATATCCCCACAGCTGAGTGATTTAATAGTGAAATCTTCATCTAGAAAAAATGCCTATCATGTTAGGAAATGCGAACTCCAGTAATCGGAAACGCAAATATCCTGGCGCATGTGAGTTTGCTCATTTTACCAGAATCTCACGAAGATCAGATCTGCGACTTGAAAGTAGCAAAATATTCTAGTCTATCTAGTGATGGGGATGAGATTACAAGAATTCTTTAATTTTTCAACAATCAATTTCGGTTCTGACGGGATTCGAACCCACACATCATTGACGGACACCCTTAACGCGGGCTTATATATATACAGTTTGACTACAGAATAACTAGTCGTCGCGTCGAGTCGAAAATCTTGACAGCTTATCGGTTATAGCATGTAGCATGCAGTGTAGGCAAGTCAATTAAAAACCACGCAAGTTCCAATTATTTTGTATTAGGAAGTTTGTAAATCTGTGTTAGATTTATTATCCACTACGACTACGAGTATAGGGTAGACCGGGGGCAATAGTAACACTATTTGGTTTTCGGACGATTGTACTAAATCAACTTGGGTATTTTACTACATGTTTCGAGAAAACTAAATTCAATAGCTACAAACCATTTTGTTGAATTTTACGTAGGGCTTACAGAACATAGGGAAAATTAAGTAAAAATGATGACAGGTCGAGTGCTACAATTGACCCCTCTCTGGGTCAATTGTACCAAAAATTCAAAAGGAAACAAAAAACAAACAAAATAAAAACAAACGAATAATAGAATCATAAATAAAATATCGTATATTTGTTATTTTAGCACTTAATATCATGAATCTTTAACATTAGAAACTCAAATTTTAGGAACAGTTTTACAAAATTCTCAAGATAAAACAAAATAAATTTTAAAGTTTTCTGCACTTTAAACACAAATAATGCAAATTCTTATATTTTGGCATAATCACTCTGGTCTAAGCTTTCATTGAGAGTTAACAAATAGCTTATAAATCTAAAATTATAGTAAATAATTGACAGTTATTATTTTCTATGAAGTTACAATTGACCCCTGGTACAATTGCCCCTGTTAAACTGTAAGTTAACATTAAGGAAAATCATTATTTATCCAGTAAAATTAGCAATAGTTAATTTATGTAGTAGTTAAATTAATAATAGTTAAACTAATTGTTAATATAACTAAATAGTTATAGTTAGTATAGTGGCTGTATACCTAGATAAACGCGTGGTTAATATATAATGACATGAAACACAGTAACCACTGAGTGACAGACAGAGCAATCAAAATAGCAAAAAAAATTACATTGGGTGCTTGATAATTAACAAATGCTCCTGTAGACGTCCGTTTCGCAGCGAGCGAGCTGGTCGACCGACTAGTGAGCAAGTCAGGACACATAAGGCGCGTGCCCTCGGCTCTTACACACACACACACAGGTCGCCTAGTAGTTGAGATATTCGCAACGTTACTATTGCCCCGTGTTACTAGTGACCCCGGTCTACCCTATACTAAGCAGTATCTTGCCTTGAAATAACCGAGTTCGTAGTAGGGCTGATCTGAAGTTAAATCGCATTAGGAATGCCTGGCCTCTGTCGTCAGTCATTATTTCTTTTTTCTCAGATTTAAAATTACCTCAAGTTGAAATTACGTTACCCAGAATTATTCAAAAACCTGTAATCCTACGAACTTAAATTAGACTATTGGGTAGCGAACTGCATTAGCTTTTATTCAGTTGTTTTAGGTAGGAGGTGAGACGTTTAGTTGTACCAATCGAATAAACCACGAACGGCAATGTAGGTTTTGTTTGCGTCTCGTAAAAAGTTATGAACGTTGCCAAAACGTAAAGAATATTTTGGCACCAGGGTAGTTAATTTACGACCAACGTTACGTCGCAGTGACGCAAAGGATAATTTATGTCCACTTTAGCTCCATTCTCAGCTTAGTAGGGGGTTGTTTGAAAGATTAAAAGGCCAGCATTAAATTCTCATGTACCGGCGTCACAACAACAATATTGAGCAAAAGGTTTCCTGTACCTTAAATCCAGCGTTGATCCTTATTTCTAAGGATTAACATTTTGCTGAGGTAGAAATTAAATGTTAATTTACCTATACTTTTATAGTTTTTCTTCGGATTGAACTTGTGGATTAATAAATATCTTTCTTTCTTGCTTTTTCCTTGTAAGACGTGTCGCATAGAAGTATTTGAATAATTAATAATGGTAGAAATGGTAAAGTAGGTACTTTATTATAAAAATAAAACATGTAGGCATTTCACACAACGCCAATGCACGAGCATTGGCGTTGTGTCAAATGCCTAGGCCTTAGGGCTACCAAGAAGGATAATAAAATGGTCATTGTTTTTTTTAACACTTTTCAGACATAGAAAATATACTTATGAAATATCTGCGGTTAAAACAAACATTTGTAAGTGGTGGGAATCGAACCCGCAACCATCTCAGCCGAATAAGACCAACTGCGTAGGGCTAAACTAAGTAACTGTAGGGCGTCAAACTAACACATTTTCCCTTGTCCTCGTAGTGTGGTGACCTTGAAATCGTTTTTGTCTTATTTCTGAATTTTATGAATATCAGAATAATTTATTCCAAACAAACCTAAAGCCGGGTCCGCAGCGCCAATTTTCTAACAAAACATGTTAACATAACATGTTAAGCAAAACATGTTTTTAAAACAGCCCGTCTGGTGTGTTCTGTTTTGTTTATTGTTTTTGTTTCATTCCAATTCATTTCAAAAATGAGTTCCGACGAAGAGGACGTAGAAGCTGTAATAGCTATAGTGGATTTAGTTCTACAAAGACGTAACCGAAATAGATTCCGGGTCCGACCCTACCTGCTACCTCGTTCCTTCAATATTTATCAAGAACTGAAAATCGATGATAGATTCGGAATACAAAATTTTTTAGATGTTCGGTGAGTGATTTTGAAGAGCTGGTATCATTAATTTCACCAGATATAGAGAAGAAAACAACATGGAGGAACGATGTGATACCTCGTGACATGAGATTAGGTGCTACTTTACGCTTTTTAGCGACCGGAGACAGTTACACCAACCTATTAAATTAAGTAATAAAAACAAAGTATTTTCTTTTTTCCATTCCATGGTAAACAACTTATCACATACCAAAAGATTTAAATACTCAAAATTATTCAAAACATAACCTCAACGAGTGAACGAACGAATGACGTCTTGCTTCAATGAGCGCGAACATAAAATGCGACGCTTCCCCTCCCCGCAGGCGAACGCGGGTGATGTTATCCATTTGTCTCGGCAAACATGTTTTCGTGTTTTTGCTAACAAAACTGTTAAGCCACGCCCCTATTCTGTTTTGTAAACATGTTATGATGTTAGAAAACACGAAAACACGGCGCTGCGGACCCGGCTTAATATCGGCAAACGTTGATTTGTAAATCATTACACAACTAAAATAATTTACAAACCCACGTTTGCCGATATTAGGTTTGTTTGGAATAAATGATTCTGATATTCATAATCCTCTCCTCTCATGCCCGTGGATGCAGTAAGAGCCTGCTAAGGGATAACTCCAGAAGATGGGCAGCAGCGTCTTTCCGTGTATCAACATCCCGTACTGCGCTCGCCAACCGGCCTGCCAAGCGTGGTGAGTATGGCAACTACCCCTCATGGAGATCCATGAGGGAGGCCTGTTCAGTAGTGGACTTTTTACGGCTGGAATGATGATGATGACACCACTAAGCATTAAGCTTTGATTGAAGTTTGATTGGATAGGTATAAATCGAAAGCGAAGATACGAAATTTCAGCGTATATATTCATATCCTATTAATGATACTCGTTTATACTTCGGCTGTGCGGGAAGAGAGAGAAAGGTTTGAGAGCGCAGCTGTGTTTAATTACCGTGTTTGTTATGTTGAAAACACTGTTACGTCATTACAATGCGACTGTTAAGCCGGGTCCGCAGCGCCAATTTTCTAACAAAACATGTTAACATAACATGTTAAGCAAAACATGTTTTTAAAACAGCCCGTCTGGTGTGTTCTGTTTTGTTTATTGTTTTTGTTTCATTCCAATTCATTTCAAAAATGAGTTCCGACGAAGAGGACGTAGAAGCTGTAATAGCTATAGTGGATTTAGTTCTACAAAGACGTAACCGAAATAGATTCCGGGTCCGACCCTACCTGCTACCTCGTTCCTTCAATATTTATCAAGAACTGAAAATCGATGATAGATTCGGAATAAAAACATTTTTTTAGATTTTCGGAGAGTGATTTTGAAGAGCTGGTATCATTAATTTCACCAGATATAGAGAATTATTATTAATTATTCAAAACATAACCTCAACGAGTGAACGAACGAATGACGTCTTGCTTCAATGAGCGCGAATATAAAATGCAACACTTCCCCTCCCCGCAGGCGAACGCGGGTGATGTTATCCATTTGTCTCGGCAAACATGTTTTTGTGTTTTTGCTAACAAAACTGTTAAGCCACGCCCCTATTCTGTTTTGTAAACATGTTATGATGTTAGAAAACACGAAAACACGGCGCTGCGGACCCGGCAGCCGGGTCCGCAGCGCCAATTTTCTAACAAAACATGTTAACATAACATGTTAAGCAAAACATGTTTTTAAAACAGCCCGTCTGGTGTGTTCTGTTTTGTTTATTGTTTTTGTTTCATTCCAATTCATTTCAAAAATGAGTTCCGACGAAGAGGACGTAGAAGCTGTAATAGCTATAGTGGATTTAGTTCTACAAAGACGTAACCGAAATAGATTCCGGGTCCGACCCTACCTGCTACCTCGTTCCTTCAATATTTATCAAGAACTGAAAATCGATGATAGATTCGGAATAAAAACATTTTTTTAGATTTTCGGAGAGTGATTTTGAAGAGCAGGTATCATTAATTTCACCAGATATAGAGAATTATTATTAATTATTCAAAACATAACCTCAACGAGTGAACGAACGAATGACGTCTTGCTTCAATGAGCGCGAATATAAAATGCAACACTTCCCCTCCCCGCAGGCGAACGCGGGTGATGTTATCCATTTGTCTCGGCAAACATGTTTTTGTGTTTTTGCTAACAAAACTGTTAAGCCACGCCCCTATTCTGTTTTGTAAACATGTTATGATGTTAGAAAACACGAAAACACGGCGCTGCGGACCCGGCTTTACATGGATATAACTTAAAACAATGTTAGCATCATCACTACATAGTATAAAACAAAGTCGCTTCCCGCTGTCTGTTTGTCCCTATATTTTCTTAAATCTTTAAAACTACGCAACGGATTTTAATGAGGTTTTTTAATAGTTAGAGTAATTCAAGAGGAAGGTTTTTATGTATAATACATGCATAATATAGTAGAGATACATTGATAATTTTATAGGTTTCTAATGTGATGTCGCAAATAAACACATTTTTTGCGCTTACATTGCAAACGCTGGCTGAACCCTACGAGATAGATCAAAATAATGTACTACAGTATAATATTGTACACCTTAAAAAGGTCTACAAAAAAGTCCGCAATATCCGCAATGTCTATGTCTTATAATAAACTACACTAACCATTCTTTATCCTTTACTTTTTACAAGAAATAAGGGCTTATTTACGAAGAAATTTTAAGCAATACAGCATTAATCCTTATCCAATTAGGTACCTTCAATACATTGTGCATTTAATATAGATTAATATGGCCTCTTACAGCATGTAATTTAATAGAATATTTTCGAAGATATTGCAGATTTCAAATGCAGGGACATAGCGGTTGCGACGGTACCGGCCGGTAGGCCGTTCAAAACTCGGTCGATACTTTTCTCGATTTGGAAGAAGCTGTTCATTTTCCTATAGAATTTCTTAGTTATTTGAACCCGCCTGGACTCCCTCTTCATAAAATGGTGTTGAAATTAGGTTGTCGTGTTATTTTATTATGGAACCTGAATCCACCTAAACTTTGTTATGGCACGCGTTTGCTGGTAAAATCACTAAAAACATTCATAACAGAGTGCACAATACTCACCGGATGTGGTAGCGGAGAAGATGTATCGATTCCCCGAATTCCTCTGATACCATCGGATTTACCGTTCGAATTTAAACGCCTACATTTTCCGGTAAAGATATATTTTGCAATGACCATATCTAAAATATATGAATAAATCGCAGGGTCAAACTTTCAACGTTGTAGGCTTAGATTTGAGCGTTGAGTGTTTTTCACATGGCCAATAATATGTCGCTCTTTCAAGAGTAACCTCTAAAGAAAACATGTTTGTATTGTCTAATGACAAAAAGCTGTAAACGTTATTTTTTTTTATTTTTATTTTTAAATTACACGGAAAACAAACAGCTGCTTACAAAGTAACAAAACAAATGATGGAAACAAAAAAGCCTTAAATAGTTTTCACTTATGGATAAGTACATAAAACTTATGTTAAATAAAAAAAAAAGAGAGTGTCGTGCCTACATTATCACAAATAAAATACAAACAAACATTAGCTGTGACAAAATTAAAGATATAAATGTATATAAAAAAAAAAACCAACTACATCTAGTTAACTACTATAATAAACCTATACCTATATAAAGACATTTTGTAGTATATTTAGTATCAGCATTGCACCCGTGCGAATCCGGGGCGGGTCGCTAGTATTATTATAATGTTTTCAGATTCCGTCTTTACAATTGTTTTAAAAATGATTTTAATGTTAGTGTTCTCTCCACACAGACTCTACCTACTACAATTTTTCGGGTTAGGTTTTTTAATCCTTCATTTAGTAATTATTCAACAATATTTCGCAGGAACTTCGATGCACCATAGCGTTTTCTCTTACCTCGTTATATGTCATGCCAAACACGTTTTCTTGCAAAGATAATAAATTTTCGCTACTTGGCACTGCTGACACAAAATCCGAGGGTCGAATGTATACTCTCCGAACATGGCAGAAGTAAAATTGGTATTGTAAAAGCTAAAAATACCTTTGCTTGCGTTTCGATTGGGATTTAAATGCTGACAACATTCGAGATTGTGAAACCTTTAAAAGGAACAAAGGTACTCGTAACCGTCGTTCCCCTCCGAAGGGAAATAAGGCAAATCAGAAAGTTATACTAACTTTTTATCTGTGATCGCTGCCTATACGTTTTCAAGGCGAATTCTATTTTATTATCCAGTTCGGAGGTACCTATAGCGTAATTTGTCAGCCCGCAACAAAAGAACGAAGAATTTATTTTCCACCTGGTTTGAAATGGAAAAAGAATCACAATAAATTTTAAAAGTATCTGGAAAAGAAAACATTTGAAAGTTATTATTTCTATTGTTTTCTTGACAATTGAAATAATAACTTTCAATTGACCACGTAATAAGACAAAGACTAGGCACATTTTTTTTATCTTTATCTTTTTATCAATAACAATTACGAGTACATTGGTTGTAGGTATCTAAACTATCAAAATTAACACAGATTACGGTACATCTTTAATATTAACCGTTCTATTAAGTTATTACAAATTCAAATTCAAATTCATTTATTGCGAAAATGGGTTACATACAGATGTCAATAATATAAAAGTCCTTCCATAATCAACTTTACAGCATGCAATATTCAATACATTGTTTAAAATTAAAGTAATAAAGTATTTTAAAAGCAAATAAATTAATTAACAGCACACACAAATAAATATGTCAATAAAGTAGGTAAGTATTACAAAATATGTCAATTACGAGCATGTTAATATTTAAATTTCAATGAATTAAATATAAGCACAGAAGAATAAGTTAATAAAGTTATATAAAAAATGTCAATTACATTCAATTTTATCATTTAAATAGTCATTAATAGAATAGTAAGCTTTTTCTAAGAGTAGTTGTTTAACTTTAAACTTAAAAATATTATATGAGGTGGTTTCTAATACAGATTTAGGTAAGTGATTGTATATTCTTGGTGCCATGCAAAAAATGCTTTTGCTAAGCAATGCGGTTCTATGAGACGGACATTGAATTTTACAGTTTAGGCGCTTACTTTTCAATTTGTTATAAAGTTGTAAGTTGCTTCTCACAAATTGAACCACCTCATATATATAAATACAAGGCAAGGTCAATATTTTAAGACTTACAAAATAAGGTTTGCAGGTGTCAGTCTGTTTTAGTTTGCTGATAGCCCTAACGCATTTCTTTTGTGCCCTTTACTCTTTATTCTTTAGCATAAATCGTCCCTATTTTCTACAAACAAAAATTCTTTTTAACAAGAGACGCAAATACTTACTCAACAGACTTAAGACTTACTCGAAGTTTACTCAGTAACAAAAACAAATTTGGCAAATAAGTTCTTTACCGTCACAATAAACAGAGAACAAGCTAAATTTATCCCACAATAAATAAATAATAAATAAATAAATAATGCTCGACAAATCACACAGCATCATCTAGCCCCAAGCTAAGCAGAGCTTGTGTTATGGGTACTAGATGACTGATATACTTAATACATTATACTACATAGATAGATATTTTTATTATATATAGAAAAACACCCAGAACACCCTGAACAAATATCTGCAGATCGTACAGACATTTGTCCCGAGGCGGGAATCGAACCAAAAAAACAATGTCGAATGTGAACGTGCCTTGTGCTTGTAAGTGCACTGTTATACGTAATTACATTACCATCAGCCATCTAAGTAGATATTGAGCAACGATACGTTACCTAAGATGGTAACTTATCTTGGTACGTGAATTCGAAACATTGACGTATTGATTAAATTTTATTTTTACTGTCGTCGTCGTTACTGAAGGTCGTGCCCTTCTTGAAATAAGTAATTTAGTGGGCTTACTGCGAGATGATTTCACGCTGTTCTGTCCTGTCTCAAGACGGACAAGGCGCAGTATTTTCCTCCAGCACCACACCTCGAATGCGTCTTTTTCCTGTTCACTGCTTCGGACCCATACAAGAATTTTCTTGTATGGGTCCGAAGCCGTAGACAAAGACCAATGTTGACCAAAGAGAAGACCAAAGTTTGCACAAGTCTCTCGTTGGTACTGTCAGATAAGCTTGCTCATAGAGTACGATGTCTAATTTCTTTTTCGCACCTTCCTTGATCGGTTAACATAAATGAACTCGCTCGCAAACTCGAGGTCCGAGAGCCGGCTCCAGTCCGTGAAAGTTATCCATCTCGGTCGATGACCATGACTTAGGTCTTGGACTTACTGATCGAAAGTCCAACCAGCTTAATTTCATGTGCTATTCTCGTGAACAGCTCGGCCAGTTCATGTTCTGATGATGCGTAGAAAGTTGTATCATCTACATACCTAAGATTGCTGATTTTGTAGCCCCCTACTGCGATCCCTCCTTTCCATTCTATACCCGCTCCCCCCATGTTAGGGTAAGAAATCTTATATTATGGGTAGGCCCATCTCACTGAGGATGTTCCGCAGACAGTCCTATCGCACAAATACTTTCGAATAAGCAATATTAGGTACATTGAAATCACGATATTTCTCTATCATTTGCCTTAAATTAACGATTTGCTCTTTTTTAACACAATTGCCACCCTCTTTGACAAATCCATTCTGCCCAGATAGTATATACCTCTGCAGTTAAGGTTTAGGTGCGTAGGTAACATATAAATAAAATGAAAAGACTTAATATTTAGCTTAATCTAACAATATAACTTTTTAGTAAGTCTACCAATTCACTTGCATCAAAGCAAAAATGATGAATATCTAAACAGTTTAAGTGTCATTACTTTCCGTGCTAGTCAAAAGACTTTATTACGGCAAAGTAGTGATTCCCAAATATTCTTGTGGATCGTTTTTTAGGATATGGAGTGGGTTGAGAAGGGACTCCTTCCAGTCGCTTACCCATTGGCCTGTCAGCCATATCTGGGATTAAAGAGTGTAGTGTAAAAAATCTTATATACGTCCCAGACGTCGACAAGAGTTACTAAATAAAATGTTTTACTCTATTGTACTAACTACCACAACCAAACCACACAGAGCTTCAGAGTAATCAAATTCAAACCCAAAAAAATCTTTATTCGGTGTAGCCGCATGGACTGATGCGTACTTATTGATGCGTAACAAGCCAGTAAGTACATCGCCAGTAACAAGCGCTGAAACACTCGAGTGAGTATGGCAACTACCCCTTATGGAGAACATGAGGGAGGCCTGTGTTCAGTAGTGGACGTTTTACGGCTGAAATGATGATGATAATTATTATTAATGCAGATTTGCAGGAACAAAAGAAATAGTATAAAAGGAATATTCAAAATGATTTTATCTCGGTCGGGATATAGGTACATCGAGCAACCCTGTACGCAATCGCTTCATAACTCATCTTGCCTTTACAAAACCGCTATGTTCGGTCTGTGTTTCTTATCGAAAATAAAACACGACCTCCGTCTTGTTATTTCTATGAAACCTTATTCATGTATGTTTAGGACGCCTACGAGAAAAACCGCAAGGTTTAACATTGCGGTATTCCGATAAAAAGCTTTCTAGCTTTGTAGGCTGACCAGGTCTCTATTGACTCTATTCACAAGTATTTGTGCTTTCAATGTTATCATGGACTTAAGAAAGGGTTCGGAGCGGATTACATTCGTCTAATAGAGAAAGTAAATATGTGCGATGGTAGCCGCCCGCCCACACGCGTCATATAGTGAAAATGTTTGTGAGGCTAATAAAACTAGCCAAAATTACAAGCTATTCCCTTGAAGTTAAGGAAAGCCAAAATAGGTCCAGGAAACATATTAATCCACTTCGTAGGCGCACGATATTTTAAATGGCTATTCCCATTGAAAAATCTATGGTATATATCTGCAAAGAATATAAAAAAAATCAGAAGCCATTCCAATTTCTTACTTCATTACAATTCTTAATATTGTGTAAAATTCTCTCTCGGATTTTAATCCGAGATTAATAATTAATAATGTAAATCCGCTCCGTTAAACATTCTACAATCAGCAAGAAATTGGGCGAAAATAATATGAACCCATCAGTTTTTAATGTTATCCCAAAGATATTTTCAATAAGGCAGAATAAGGTTATTTAGCACCCAATGGTCTGTAAAGCGATATTGGGTGCGCTCTTTGCATACTTAATTTACAGACAAGGTTCTTTGGAATCCAATATAATTTTACTGCTAATGGGTTTTAATCTGCGTGACAAAATTCAAGAAATAACTTTCTATTATTTCCTGTTAAATTAAAACAAAATGGCTATTTTTTTCTTTAAAGCATAGCTTGTCAGATTGTGATTTTATTGTAGGTGTTCTTTATTAATATCACCATGATAAAACGAAACGGTGAACGTATAATTGGTTCCTAATATATGTATTTCGCAATGAGAAACACAAAGTATAATAATCAATCACCCTTTTTATCTATTGCAGGAAAATCAACAAGTGGCATCAACGTAGAAATTATCTGGATAAGCATAAGCATGGCGATCGCGATAGCAGTGCTCATAGCTATCGCCCTCTGCTACATACTTAAAGAGAAATGTTCTAAGAGAAAAGCCTTTAGAGAGAGTTCATGACGATATAAACAGGAGTTCGCAAAACATGCCCTTGCGGACTCCCTCAAAGAGGTCGACTTTCCCTCGTACACACTCTACCCACAGTACTCGCCAGATGGTAAGGAATACTACTACAACTTCCATCGCTTCTCCTACCTTAGAAAAAGTTTCAAGCTACCCCCAAAGGACTACCCGCAAGACTCTATCAAGGATATTCCCGATGGATTTGCAGCGGATTTTCCTCTAGAAAGAGAGTATTTTGAAGACTATCCCATTAAAACTAAGACGGAGGTTTACATAAGTGCGTAGTTTACGTGTACAAAACTATGAGTTCAACTTTGTCTTTGACGAAGCACAAAATATTCAACTGCATTGGCGATATTCAACGTTTTGCGTTGGAACGGATTAATGACCTTCATAAAACAGCGGTAGAAGTTTCTGGTTCGCTGAAAGCAATCTCAGTAAGGACATGCGACCCGGATCTTAATTGTGAAGATTAGAATGGAAGCTTGTTATTACCAATGTATATATTTATCTACCATCTTCAGCGGTTTTACCCATTTTACCTTTGTTTATTGCTTCCGCTTTTTGATGTTTATCTTTCACTTTTATTTATTATAAATAAAATAAATAAATAAATTTGACGTTTTTATACAAAGTAATCCATGTTAGAGTTGGTTTAAAAAGTTCAAAATAACAACGTTCAGATACGTTTCTTATAAACTTATCAAGGTTTTAGTTTAGACCAACTCGAACATCGATTAGTTTAAAAACTTGCATGCAACCGAGAAGGAAAACTTCAAAGTATATACAGAAGTTCAAACTCTACAAATAAAGGCTCAAATGAGACGGAGGAACCAGGTCGAGGAATTAAGTAACTTTACTGTTGAACTTGTGAATGGAAGTCATGTAATAATGGATGAGACATAATGAACTAGCGACCAGCCCTCGCAGCTTCTCTTTGGATTGTATGTGTTTAGTATAACATGTTATACATATTTATATCTTATTTTAGGTCGATGAGTTGGTAAGGTTTTATTAGCTCTAATAATATTATCAATGTAATTGTGTTCAGAGAGATCAAACTAAATGGAACACTGTGAATAACTCCTTTAATTGAATTCAATTCTGTCGTTGTCACGTGTTTACCAACAACAAACTAACACTAATACCGTGAACCAGCTACATACGTGAACATTGCAGTAGTATTCCTACACCAAAAATAAATAAGTTGCCATTAAAATAAAATATAACACTAACATTAACGCTATCTATTATGTTTTTGATTAGTTTTAATATAAACGCCATAACGAAGGATTTATCCACATGCCCCATATTGGCCATATATTTAACCATTTGGTAAATGCACAGTTCATTACCATAATCATTCTATTGACATAAAAAGTTTTAAAAAGTGTTGGCTCCAAAGACCGAAATAGCCTGGCACTTTACTTCTTTATGAGCTCAAATGGTTTTGTGGCGCAAAGATACCCTACATGATTTGCAAATATATGAACTGGCCCCGACTGGTTTTGGGCCCGTGATAAGAACGAATCCTAATGTGGGGTCGGGTAATGTTTAGTGGGTGTTTATTTATGGCGAAGAATTCCTAATGGATGCCGGAAAAAGGTTTCCTCCAATTTTTAAACGGGTTTTACTAGGTACCGGTATTGCTACGTCACTATCGTGAGGCATAAAATTGATTCAAATGAAAGAGAATCATTAGTGCGTTATAACTGCAGAGTTTTATCTAAAAAAATACTATTCCACTCTTATACATTATATAAATCTATAAGTGAATCTGTTTTTACTTTTAGTTTCACTAAAAATGCATATGAAAATACAAAGTATAGTGCAGATTTTCGACAGATACGGATGTGCGATCCCTTTTACAAAAGCTTGAGGTATCATAATTTTATTAAGTACCAACCTACCCTAGAATTACATATAATACTACGAATACTTTTCTGTATCTCAATTAGTAATTGAATTGTTAAAAATTAAATACATGAATTTAATGGTAAAAACTAAAAATGTCAGATGTAAACGATATTATGTAGTAGAGTTGGTATGTATTAATTAAATAAATACAGGAATTTTATAAAAGTATTGAATTCTGTAAATTATCTGTAATGTAGGTAGATGATGTATTTATCTCGTGAACGTATACTTAAATGTCTTAATAAAATGTTAATGTATATGTGAATGTGTCTGTAGAGTATACAGTAGTAGGTATGTACTGTGGACATGATAAGTGAGTATAAAAAAAATATATATGTATGTACCTACATAGAGGTCTATTTTTATCTTGTGTCAACTGTACATACTTTTTTGTATTACTACAACAATCGTCTGAATACTCGTTAAGTAAATAGAAAAAAATAATAAAGTTAATTGTGTATAAGTAACAAATATAAGATACTATTTTATCAATTCCAATTTAAAGACCAACTTAAAATGTATCTAGCTTATTAAAGAACTACTAAAATAAAATGTATAACATCGAACGACAATATGCCTATTTAATTCACGATCCGACCATGACTTCATATATTCAAATAAATATAACATGACAGGTTAACCAGAGCGATACACATTAATTGTCGAACTAATAAATAATATCCACACACATTCAAGTCATAATAGTACAGCGAGAAAATCTAATGAATGAATGAACTCTTTATTGTACACAAGAGAAAATACAAGCAATAATTTAGTGCACAGAATTACACCATACCTATGTTCGTTTCAGTCGTAAAACGTCCACTACTGAACACAGGCCTCGCTCATGGATCTCCATGAGGGGTAGTTGCCATACTCACCACGCTTGGCAGGCCGGTTGGCGAGCGCAGTACGGGATGTTGATATACGGAAAGACGCTGCTGCCCATCTTCCGGAGGTATCCCTTAGCAGGCTCTTACTGCATCCATGGGCATGAGAGGAGGGGTATCATTCTACTGCCGGCACCCCACGGCGGCAATGTCTATTTGCGGTGGTCAGGAACTTTAATAATGCAATAGAATAATTGTTTTGTTTCCGCCCTCGTTGCCTCATGTACTGAACACCTATTTAAATAGGGACATACATATATTCATTTGTTAGAAGGTTAGATCTGCAATCTTAATAATAATTAGTCATGCATTCAAATAATTTCACTGTCTCCTGCCTCGCTGCGAAAAACCTGTTAAACCTATAAATAAATAATATTTGGATTTTGATGAGTCTCAATTTTATCAAAACGTATGGTAAATAAATCCAATTATATCAATCCTGTAATAATTGAACAAATATAACTATCTTAAGATAATCAATAAACCTACTATAAGAACTGAACGCCTAGTGCAATGGCTTTTCCCTACATCTTTAAATTTAGATACGTTACTAAGATAATCACTGAATTTAATTATTTACTTTATGGTTTAAGACATTTATTTCTCTAAAAGAATAAAATTCACTTACAAGAGAAATACAGGTAACCTTAAATTTAATTGTCTAGCTAGTTTACTTAAATAATTAATTAATTAATTTATTAATTAATTTATTAATTATTTAATTAGTTTACTTTAACACCAACTTAATAAATAGTTAAACACTAACAAACAAAACAACCAACGACTCTATGAGCTTTCTTTCAAGACTCTTGCGCATTCCAAACTTCCCTCCCGACTAATCCCCACTGCCTCTGTCCATGTCTCTGTCTGTCTCCCTGTCAGCCCGTCTCTCTTGAAATGAAAGCGTCATCCCTATTCAAGGTCGCCATTCCATCCCTCAAATTTTACAGTTATTTAGAAGCTTAATAAATTAACGAAGTTAAACAAAACAACCACGGACTCTATGAGTTTTCTTTCAAGACTCTTGCGCACTCCAAACTTCCCTCCCGACTAATCCCCACTGCCTCTGTCCATGTCTCTGTCTGTCTCCCTGTCAGCCCGTCTCTCTCGAGATGAAAGCGTCATCCCTATACAAGGTCGCCATTCCATCCCTCAAATTTTACAGTTTTTTAGAAGCTTAGCACAAGCCACGCCTCATGAGTGAGCTAAAACATTATTTTGTTTTCATAGGTCAGACAAACAAAAAATCACTGTTTGCAATTATACTCGATGCCATTTAGCGTGGCAATATAGGTCATTCACCTACCTTCACTACGCTATCATAAAATGCAATTAAAGTGTCGCTAATTCTGTCGCTTACCATACAAACCACATAGCACGTTTTCGATAAGTTTGTATGATAAGTGACAGAATTAGCGACACTTTCATTGTATTTTATGATAGCGTAGTGAAGGTAGGTGAATGACCTGTATTGCCACGCTAAATGGCATCGAGTATAGTTTGACGTCATTTGAACTCTTGTGTGTAATAAATTTCCTAAAATATTTGACACCTCAAGTGTAAGAACATTAACTCTAAAATATTAGTCTGAGAGTAAAATCTCCTTGATACTTGAAGTGGTCCTTAGAAAGTCGAACAAAAAGCAGACCGAAATTAAAACTGTGATGTAAATTTATCACATGAATACTGTAGAGGTATAATTAAAATTGTTCACTCAATTCATAAAATAAGTAAAATATGAAGAATCGTTACAGCACCTACAATTATTTAATTCCTCAGAGGATCCCATCATCAGAATCATCTATGAGAAGAAACTGTCTCCTGACGGACGTTAGCTGTGTTACGCTAGTTCGGGAGCCAGGGTTTCATACTGAACTGAACCAGTTTTTATCAATAAATGTTATTTGTATATCAAGTACATATAGTACATACCTAGAAAGTCTAACAAGATAAAATAAAATACGGAAAGGTCTCATAATATTAAAAAATAAATGTAATATTATGCTTTACGAGACGTTCTAATTCCTGGGATCTGATAACTCATAGATAAATTAAACCTTAACCAATCATCATAATCTCAGCCGTACTGTCCACGTCCACTGCTGGACATAGGCCTCCCTTATGGATCTCCAAAATCATAAGGGGGTTGTTACTATACTCGCCACGCTTGGCAGGCGGGTTGGCGAGCGCAGCACGGGATGTCGATGCAAGGAAAGAAATGACTGAGACGGTGCTGCCCATCTTCCAGAGGTATCCCTTTGCAAATTCTTACTGAGGTATATTAATATTTATGACGATATTTTCCTTATTAGCAACGCTGCAACGTTAAAATCTGCATGTATTTTCCGGAAGGAAAAATCCATACTTTCGATTCCACAGCTGGAATATTAGCTTGAAAGTCGGAGCTACATACCACTCGGTCAATACAGTTTTTCTCCTACAATGTCTCCCGACAATATGTATGTTAAGAACACAAAATAAAGAAGACGTCGACAACAGTACAGTGGCATTGTTATGTCCCGCTATAGTTGTTTACAATAAATTTCCGGAAAAATATCCTGTTATTATTGAGTCTGATCTGGCAACAACCAGGTTAATGAATTCCATAATGAAGGTGGCTTATTTGAAACTGGTTAAGCTTATGAATAATGCAAATTACTCAATTAAAACTTTATCACCATTGGCGCGGTTATTGGTTCCTGTATATAGGTATTAGAGAGTTTAAACTTCTGTAGTTAAACACAGAGTTCAATTTATCGGCTGTCGGTCGGCCCTAAATAGCTGTTATATTTCTCATTTCTTGGCCCTTAGCTTACATACTCTTCATCATCTGCCATCAGCCGTAGGATGCAAACTGCTGGACACAGGCCTCCCTCATGAATCTCCAAGTTCTGATCATGATGGGTTTTTGCCATGCTCGCATGCATGCTTGCCATGACGCTGCTGCCCATCTTCTGGAGGTATCCCATGGCAGATTCTTACTTCATCCACGGCAAGAGGAGGGGCAACATTTCCGGCATCCCACATGGAAAATTACATACTACTTACTAAACATTAATTAAAAATTTGTTCAGTACTTTCGACGTTCCTAGTCTTTGGTGGTAACAATACCTTATCTTCACTAGATTACTCGCCTTTATAATATCGAAGGCTCTTTTACACAAACGTAGCAAATTAGTAAAGTTAAAGTAGCTCGACCCACGTATTTGTTTACAAGAAACAAGAGCTGAAAGTAAAGTGCCTACTCCGAGGACATTGCCAAGAAGCTACGTAACTTTTTGAACACAAATATTGTCTTATGCGAAGTTTATAAAGTTCTGGTAACGGTAATGTTCTTGCCTGAGACTTAATCTCTTTTGGGCCAATTATCTCTGAAGTTTGAAGGTATTTCCTTGTAATAATAACATTATGATTTTTAAAGATAAAGTGGGTCGAGGCTATTATTAAGGAAGAGACATTATATCGACAAGGTATTTTTGCAACACACCAAAAATGCTACGTAAAAGTTTTTCCTGGCCAAGCTTTTTAATTATTCGCATGTTCAGAGAGTTCCGGATATTCTCCTTTGTTTTGTTGTATAATTAATCGTAGAGAGCGTTCTACTCTAGATTCAAATTTCAATGTGTTATTCCTGGAAAACCTATTTTGGTTTTTCAAAATAATTTGTGGTTCCAAAATAGGTATATAATAAGCAAGTACAATACACATACTGCATCCTGGAAAACCTATTTTGGAATCACCACGTTTGTGGTTCCAAAATAGGTTTTCCAGGAATCATTATAGGGTTAAAGTGGGTTGCTAGTTTTACATGTTTATTTTTCAATCTTTTATTTATATGCATTATTTCTCTTTTCGAATATAGTTCGAGTCGAATATTGCATGGTGAATTAGAACCACTTCCTGACCTTGAAGATTGAAAGAGCGGAAGATTGAGCTGAAATATTTCCTAAAAGTTACGGTTAAACAATAATGGCCACCATCTTGTGATGGCGTAATTTGAAATATTTACATACCTACAAAACCTTAATAAGGGAGTCAAATGAAACAAAAAGCTTGTAAATTATTTTTGAACAAAAGATTATCTTCTCTTCAATTTCGATCATTTGATAAGTTATCGCGAGATTTATATGTAGAGGGTGGTTAAAGGAAAACCATTATCTTAAATGGCTAGCCCTGGTAGCTGACAATTGGGTGTCCTGGATTAATTTTACATTGCCCGGGACCGTCGTCAATCCCGTGGGAATTGCAAAATCCTTGTAACAAGCTAGCTACTTCACTCTTATCTCTAGACATATACCGTCTAGTTAAGTCATCAATGAGTTGGTTAAGGCTGTTGTAGAGTCGGACCACTTTTAATCCACATCCACATACATAGGTAGAATATGCTTTGTTCGTTGGTTTATTTCATTGCTATGTTTTTCCTGATATGAAGAAAAAACACATAAATTACAAATAAATGGTGCAATGGGCGGCCTCATCGCTAAAATCGAACTCTGCCAGGCAACCTTTGGCCGTCCAAAGGTTACCTGGCAGAGTTCGACATAGTTTCACACATAGATGAAAAAGAAAAGACGGTGGCGTAACTTTAGAAGTACTAATTTATGTAGTAAATTAACACATAAATTAACTTACACTACATAAATTATATATTGCCGTAGGGTGCGGGCAGTAGAATGTTACCCCCTCTCCTTTCACGCTTGTGGATGCAGTAAGAGCCTGCTAAGGGATACCTCCGGAAGATGCAGCAGCGTCCTTCCGTGTATCAACATCCCTTACGTACTGCGCTCGCCAACCCGCCTGCCAAGTGTGGTGAGTGTGGCAACTACCCCTCATGAAGATCCATGACGGAGGCATGGATCTTCATGTGTTCAGTAGTGGACGTTTTACGGCTGAAATGACGACGATGATGATGATGACATAAATATAAGTATAATATATGTACATTATAATAGATAATACATACGTGTGTCAAAATAGACTATGTGCTAAGGGAAATGTTATAATTAATACTACCTATAACATGTCTTATCACAACAAATAGTTCATAATAATTATTGCCAAAAAAATTGGCATAATGAAAAAGAGAATTGCGTATTAAAATATCAAAAGAATCCATAGATGATCCAAAAGTGTGTCGTGTTAAAAAAAACTGAGTCGTGGTGATAGAGCTGGTGCTGATGAGTGCAAATAACATTTGTAGAAGGTTCCTACCTTCATAAGTAGAAGAAATGGGCGAGTTGGAAGAGGTCGACTCGACTTCCACTGGAATTTCGAATAATGAAATTAGGTTTCCGCTGTTTTCGTGACCATACTGCGAGAACAATAGAAACGTTTTATTCCGAGCTATTAAATTTTACATTTCTTGGAAAGTTAGATTGTTTTTCGGCAACATGCTGCCCCCCCTGGGGAAACGAGTAAAATGAGTAGTCATTTTACTCGTTTCACCCCTGGACTCCTTGCATTTTTGCCGACTTTCTACGGGATCGCAGTCTATTTGTGCGCCTGTTAATTTTACTTAACCTACTCATAAATCTTTACAATATCAAATAAATCTTTAAATAGGTACCTACCATTTCGATACCTGTAAAATAAGCTATGAATTTTACGAAGACGTGCGGATTCCTGAGTATAATAAAATTTAGGACACTCCTTGGAACTCCAAATCGATGGGAGTCCCAAAGGTATTAATAAGGTATCGGTTTTAGGAAAGCAGCCATTTCTATGGTTAGGTTAAGTAAGAAGGTCAAGTAGGTAACGTAAGAAATTAAACGATATTTTTTTTTATTTCACAAACTAGTACCAATTCAGACACCTTACAAATATTTGTTACTACTAAAACACACATGATTTTGTGGTTTTCAAAATTTTTGTGAATTTAATAGGTGATGTAATATACATATATATACATATATCATATGAAAGGTATTCATTTGCACATTCATAAACAGTTTTTAGTTTTCCTTTAAGCCGTATTTACAAAAATGTTGAAAAAATTACCGTTCTCCCCGTCAACTCCGAAGTTTGCAGAGATAAACCTGTGAAACTTATTGCTGTATGTAAACTTTATAGGAAAATTATAACAAACCCTCTAATTTGCATAGTTTTGTAGAAATCATCGAAAGTGTAAAAAATCTACATAAGTTCCGCTATCGGACAAGAGAATGTATGAATTAATGATTATAACTTTATTGTACTCACACCATAAAATAAAAGAAATAACAGTAGAGGATAAGATACTTAACTAAATGCACAATGGGCGGCCTTATCGCTGAAAGATTTCTTCAGAGATGGCGCTGTCAAGGTTCTCCAACATATAAAAATTGCCTTTACCATAACAATAAATTGTATAATGGCACGGAACCCTCGGTGCGCGAGTCCGACTCGCTCTTGCCCGGTTTTTTTTTCTCTTTTTATATGTAATGTAAGACACATGGGTCATATTCGTAGAAAACACAAGTGTTTAAAGCCTGTCGTATACCTATCAGCTCCTTATTTTGTTTCTACATACCTACGGTACCCTCGGTGGGCGAGTCCAGCTCGCACTTGTCCGGTTTTTTCGGTTTAGGATTCCGTTTGCGAAATATTAAAGTATTAATTTTTTTACGAGCGCGTGGCCCGACACGCACCTGACTAATTTATTTAAGTTTAGTAGTAACATTATCTAGGTGCCTACATTACTTTTAATCATTGAATATTGCATTATTTTTATTCTTGCACACAAACACAATCATGCCATAATGAGGGTGAGGGGTGTAAGGTCTACTTGTGTATGAATCCACCCTCGAGGCCTCATCAATCCATCTTCATCTTGTCGAACCTTCAACGCATTTTAGCAGAAAATGGGTCTGAAACGTTGTATAATGTATGTTGATGTATCTACTATGTATCTTCTACATAAATAATATAAGTAGATCTTATTGCACATGTACCTAAGTAAAGTGCAAAAAAGTGATCTACAGCATTTACCCGAAGCTTCATGTTATTTATAAAACATGCATGAATATTCGCCGTGGGGTGCCGGCAGTAGAATGTTGCCCCTCTTCTCTTACCCGTGGATGCAGTAAGAATCTGCTAGGGGATACCTCCGGAAGATGGGCAGCAGCATCTTTTTGTCGGTAGCATCAGTAGTTCTCGAAATATCCATTTGTGACAGTCAGACAGACAAAGTGATACCATAAGATTTCTACCATTTTGATCTGGAGCCCTAAAAAGACATGTGATCTCGAAGATTAATAAGTACTTTAAGAACGATGGACTGATACCTAGATAAAAAACGAACCTGTTTATTATATCTACAGCAAGTGACAGTGATACATATTTAGATCTTGATAGTGATATGCATGTGAATGACTCGGAGAGTGACTGCAGTACTCATGAAGTCGGCGATTAGTTCCTAATTCTTAATTTTTCACGTATGAAATTTTGCAAATTATTTTCGGGACGAATTCTTCTTCATGTCTTGTATAAAACCAATACCATTAGATGAACTATACAATTAAAACTATAATTTAATTCACTAGGTGCTTACCTAGTTCTTTTTATTTTCCTATAACGCCCTTTTTTATACTACTAAATGACGAGTCAAGCCGAAGGCCCACCTGATGTTAAGCTGTTACCTCTACCTATAACAATTGTAATGCCGCGGTGATCACGTTCACTAAGCACGTGACCAACGCTACAATGCATTGCGCCCCTCACCCTGAGACAGAGTTGTAAGGTCCGGTGAAATTACGGGCAAATAGTCCTAACAATGTATAAAACTGTAAAAGTGCACCTACCCTAAACAAATGCCACAGACATGTAAAGATAAGATCGTAAATAATCTTGACCGTTTTCCGTAAATTGTTTTTAATTAAGAGCTCGTTTGCTAACCCTGTTTGGTAGCTCATGCAAAACATCACACAGAACGCGCCACCCCCAACGTAGAGGGGGCGGCGGCCGCAACCACAATAACCACAAGCCGCAGCGCAGCCGCAGTCAGTCGTTCATTCTTGCTACCAAAGAGAATAGGTTTTACACTACTGATTTTCGTACATAATTTATTTATCTCGTCTAAGATAATTTGTATCTTGCTTTAGTGTAGTTACTCTGTTGATGGTGTTTCAAACATGCTTTGTATCATTTAATTTTATTCTTTGGTAAGCTATATAAATAAAGGTATACCACAGATAAATAACCTGTGCTGGCTGCGAGCCACGTGAATGAACATTTCGAATGAATGAGAGCCAAACGTTCAATTAAATAATTCTGTTCTGTGTGTCGACAAAGTTCACTAAAGTTCACTTTGAGTTATCAGCATTGATAAAATGTTTATAAGTTTGTGAAATAAAACACATCACATTTATTATTCGCAAGACTTATTCCATAAATAATCATCATAATGCGTAATAATCTGACAAAAACTTGTTATTTTGCTCTTAAACAAAAGAGTAGTGGATTTTCATCACATATTTTGAACAAACAGCTGATCGCAGTACAAGCGATAATCGACTCTAAGGTAAGATAAAGTGATAACAATTAGTAAACAAGCGTTTTTGTTGCTAACCAAACCAGGGATTTTAGACCATGTGCGTGTCTTGCTCTTGCTTTGCCTCAATAATTGCCCGTGTAATGTGAATAGCATAATTGATAACTAGGACATTCTACATTTCAGTAAGTAACCAATCATGTCTGAATTTAAATTATCGTGGCTTGACATCATTTAATAAATATAATACGGCTTACACCACGTACCTAACATAATAGCATCTTGCTGACGTTTCGTAGACCATTTAGAGGCCCTTCTTGATGAGCGCCGTTCGTGGCTGACTCCGAGGGTAGAGGCCCTTCATGAGCACCGTTCGTGGCCGACTCCGAGACATGGTCTTTGGAGACATGTCTCGCGGCCCTCTAAATGGCTCCAAGAAGGGCCTCTAAATGGTCTACGAAACGTCAGCAAGATTTTATTAAGTTAGGTACAAATGGTGTAAGCCAGTTAGGTACTTACGTGGTGTAAGCCGTATTATATTTATTAAACCAATATATCGTTTTAATTTAAATGTGACTTCTTACCCTTACGTAAAGCTGTGAGATTAATTCGCGTCATATTGATGCAATAACACAGATATTAACTTTTGTTTATGATTGCACTATCTTCTTATCAGCTTGAGGTCAAACTAATTTCATAATAATATATAAATTGTTGCTCAGTTATTAATCGAACTTTAAAAGGTTAGGTTGCAGCTACTTATAAACTTCTTACATATTTGTAAGTATAAATTATTTGCAGAATTCTTGGCCAGTGAGGAATTTTCATAAATCATCCACAATGAGTAGCCAAATCATGAATGGAAACTTGTGGGACACTGATCCGGAGCTGTTTGATTTGATCTCCAAAGAGAAGAGCCGTCAGCGAGCTGGCCTTGAAATGATTGCTTCTGAAAACTTCACCTCCATCCCCGTACTGCAATGCCTGAGCACATGTCTGCACAATAAATATTCCGAAGGAATGCCAAATCAAAGGTCAGATTAACATAAATATCTTAAAACATGTACCTAACTATACTTAGTTTCAAGTAATAATTAGTTATGTCATAGATTACATCTCATTTATTAGTAGACACTGGTAAAACATCTAGTTTACTCCTCTATTAATGCTAGTCTTCATTGTTTTGTTTGAACACTTGTTAATTTTGTCCCGTTTCAGATACTATGGAGGCAATGAGTACATTGATCAAATTGAAATTTTGGCACAAAAGCGCTCATTGGAAGCATACAGACTAAACCCTGAAGAATGGGGGGTCAATGTTCAACCTTACTCAGGTAAAAATTACTTATTCTTACTCATAACTTCTTTCTAACATAAAAAAGACTTAAACACAAATGAATATGTCATCATCATCATTGTCAGCTTGTAGCTACCCACTGCTGGGCAAAAGCCTCTTTTCCTAACCACAAATTAGCTCTACTAATAATTGGTTTGAAAAATAATAAAAAAAATAAATATTATAAAAATTAATAAAATAAATAATTAAATATATTAAAAATAATGTTAAACTTATAATTGGCCGTCATTATGCATTTGCGTGCAATTATTTGTTTTATACTATTAACTTCACTAGCTGTAAGTTTTCCTTAAATCTCAAAATAAAATAAATAAATAAATACTCTGGGCCTTTTGCATCCATGCAATGAATATGTAATAATTACAAATTCCAACAACCTTATTCTAGCAAATTCAGTAAACTCTTAATGTAAAGATGTGTTAAAATAATGAAGTAAAAAGTAGGCACAACATCCTCATGATCTTGGAGATGCATGAGGAGGGAAATCCAGCAGTGAACGTGGACAGTGGTGCTATGGTCAGCCATAGCACCACTGTACCTCTATAATGATGATGATGATTATGTTACTAACCAGAAACATAACTATACTTAAGCTAGTTATAAGATTTTTTCTTGTATCTTGTATACATTGTTCTGTTAAATATTATATTGTTTTGTTAAGTAAATGTAAATGTGGAAAGATAAATAAATGAATCTGAATCTAACTGCCTACAGATTACCACAACAAAATCATTATATAAGACAAAAGAATAACATGTTAATTTGAATTAACATCTTATTCTTTTGTTTTCTAATGAGTTATTTAAAATAATAATATGTGGTACTTGTTGTAAATAATAATAGGTGTCTAATATGCACATTGATTAAAGACAATAACTTTTGTTAATGGATATTTTTCTGTTGTGAGTTTATTTTTCTATTGTATGCTTATAAACTGGGCGGGGCAATCCATCTAACTACAAAATCCCAGGCATTGCAGCATCCCATACAGCAGGAATACCGCTGTATTAATAATTGAAAAAGATGTGAAAGGCTGTATGTGCATCATCACCATCATCATCAACCTCAACAAAACTTCACCCACTGCTGGGGGATTGGCCTACCTTAGTTTCTGCCATTCTCTACAATCCTGCGCCAGTCCAATTTTATCTGCCCATCTTGCTGCTGGACGTCCAGCATTGCTGTATCCTTGTCTCAGGCACCATAATTAAACAAACAATTTTTCAGGTTCTCCAGCCAACTTCGCTGTGTACACAGGGATAGTGGAGCCCCACGGCAGGATCATGGGTCTGGATCTGCCGGACGGTGGCCATCTCACCCACGGCTTCTTCACAGCTACCAAGAAGATATCAGCCACTTCTGTATTCTTTGAGAGCATGCCTTACAAGGTAAACTTATTATTTTTGTTTGAAACCTCTTTTATATCCCGCAGATAACACTAAATAAAAATATTCATATTTCCACCATCATTGTAGCCACATCCACTGCTGGAATTAAGCCTCCTTCATGGATCTCTAAGATCATGAGGGGGTTGTTGCCATACTCGCCACGCTTGGCAGGCGGGTAAAGGTTCGTGGTTCGTGAGCTTGTCCCGAGGCGAGGCGATTACCTTACGATTCCGATTAGTGTGCGTTGCAGTAGGGAGTTTTTCATATATATTAGTTAAATGAAACTCCCTACTGCAACGCACACTGAACGGCTCTAGTTGATACGGTTACGATCCCTTTCCGAGTTGATACCTTTAGCGAGGAGTTGAATGGATTTGTACTGGCAATGTGTGGGTTGGGTATTCGTTTTGCCTCCAGACTTATGCTGCAAAAACACGTCAGAACCTTATAAGTTTTATCTACTATAAGGTTTATATACTAGTCTATTATATTATCTGTGGTTTTATTCAGGTTTTTATTGGATTATTTCCTGCTAAAATTACGCTCGTTTTGCCTCAGCCTTATACCGGAAAAAACAAGTGAGAACATAAGTTTTATTCAGGTTTTTATTTGGTTGAGAGACATAAGTAATAGGAACTTTAAAACGTGAATAATACTTGATTTTGTGTGTGATTTTCGATTTTGAGTTGCGCAATAGGCTACATGACCAAATTTTAATTTTTGTCTGTCATGTAGATTAACAAAAACTATTGTACCTACGTGGTACCTACACATATACTTTTTTATCGTTCATATACTGTTGTATCGTTATCCAAAAAAATGGTTCATGTCATCTGCCAAGACCGTGAGCTCCAAAAGATCGTTTATTTTAGTCACTAACAGGCATAATAATATATATAATGCTGGACAATTCACACAGCATCATCTAGCCTCAAGCTAAGCAGAGCTTGTGATAAGGGTACTAGATACTTAATCCATCATCATAGGTAGATAGTTTTTTTTTTATTATATAAAGAAAAACATCCAGAACACCCTGAACAAATATCTGCAGATCGTACAGACATTACAGGAATCGAACCCGCAACCTGTTGCGTCGCAGGCGGACCTTCGCCTAATACGGCGCAGTCTCTATAGATATATTTAGAGGTGGATATATTTCCTAAATTAAAACTTTATACTAGCAACACATCCATGTACTATTCTTAATAGCGAGTTTTGCTCATTCTCGACTTATTGACCTTATTGTTTGATAGCGATTACAATGCTGTTGACACACCCGATTGACGTAATATGGGTAAACAATTTCACCTATTTACTCGGCTTGACCTGAGTTTATTTGACCTTACGATATGATACGACAGTTCCATTGCCCTAGGTTTGATAACAAGTCAAAGGGAACATTAAATTACATTTTTACACAATCTATAAGCTAAGTTACAATTATTGCCAACCTTCTGGTAAGCAGGTTTTGTTATCGGTTTTCCATTGTGAAAATGAAAGTGTGTTGACATTGTGTTATGGCTTCCTGTATACGCGCGTATTGAAATGTGTTGAAATGCCACAGAAAATGTAATACGCGCGTTTTTATTGTTATTCGAGAGGTATCTCTCCTCTCCGTCAAGACTAATAGGAAAACTACCGACACATACAATTTTTATCGACCCAGTCCATCCATTTCTTAATTTAAATTGGATCTGATGATGATTAGTAAATTAAGTATTTGGTAAATCCAGCGAACGCTCACTGGCTTCGCTCGTAATGTACTCAAGTCGTGTCCCTCTCTTGCCCGTAAATGCAGTAAGAATCTGCCAAAGGATACCTCCGGAAGGTGGGCAGCAGCATCTTTCCGTGTATCAACATCCTGTAGGTACTGCGCTCGCCAACCCGCCTGCCAAGCGTGGTGAGCATGGCAACCACCCCCTGATGATATACTTAGTCGTTCATGACGGAGGCCTTTGTCTGGCTGTGGACGTCCTACGACAGGGGAATATGAAAACAAATGTCCAGTAAGTGAATTCGACAAACATAGGTATGTGACATTTACTGAAAACATGATTGAATTTATAACCATGCAATAATTTTATGCAGGTGGACCCTGAAAGCGGTCTGGTCGACTACGACAAGCTGGCCCAGACAGCTAAGCTGTTCAAACCTAAGCTGATCATTGCCGGCATGAGCTGTTACTCACGTTGCTTTGACTACAAGAAATTCAGGGAGGTGGCAAACGAGAACGGAGCGTATCTGTTGGCGGATATGGCTCATATCTCCGGATTGGTTGCTGCAGGTAACGTACTACACTTAGCATATTTAATTCCAATTCTGATGGATTCTTACGATACTATTTTCTGATACAAAATCTGCTAAATCGGTAATTAATAAGTTTGTAAAGATTTTTATACGACACACTTAGCATATTTAATTTCGATTCTGATGGATTCTTACGATACTATTTTCTGATTCAAAACCTGCTAAATCGGTAATTAATAAGTTTGTAAAGATTTTTATACGACACACTTAGCATATTTAATTTCGATTCTGATGGATTCTTCGGATACTATTTTCTGATACAAAATCTGCTAAATTGGTAAATAATAAGTTTGTAAAGATTTTTATACGACACACTTAGCATATTTAATTTCGATTCTGATGGATTCTTCGGATACTATTTTCTGATACAAAATCTGCTAAATTGGTAATTAATAAGTTTGTAAAGATTTTTATACGATTATGCATTAAACAACCGATTCTCGCCTTCTATTCTAGGCCTTAACTTTAAGATTTATGTGAAATCAAAAAACTTAAAGTTCTCGTTCTAAGTGTAACCAACGTGTTACGCTAAGAAAGAGTCCAGGTTGATAACTTACTTCAAGTTAAAATAAATTCTGTTTATTGTGACTTCGGAAGATTTTTATAACAAACGGTAACATAGAGTAAATTAATCATATAATTTTCTATCTTCTAGGCGTTATCCCGAGCCCCTTTGACTTCTGCGACATCGTGACGACAACTACCCACAAAACCCTGCGCGGTCCTCGCGCCGGAATCATTTTCTACCGCAAGGGCGTCCGCTCCGTCAAGGCTAACGGGCAGCAAGTGATGTACAATCTGGAGGACAAGATCAACCAGGCTGTGTTCCCCGGCCTGCAAGGCGGCCCGCACAACCACGCCATAGCCGCTATTGCGACCGCGATGAAACAGGCCACCACGCCCGAGTTCAGGGATTATCAGATTCAGGTAATAGGCATGTTCACAGTATGACAATCTAAATAATAATAATAATGCTGGACAAATCACACAGCATCATCTAGCCCCAATGTTATGGGTACTAGATGACTGATATACTTAATACATTTTTTTTTTTTTTTTTTTTTTTTTTTAATGCTGGACAAATCACACAGCATCATCTAGCCCCAAGGTAAGCAGAGCTTGTGTTATGGGTACTAGATGACTGATATACTTAATACATTATACTACATAGATAGATATTTTTATTATATATAGAAAAACACCCAGAACACCCTGAACAAATGTCTGCAGATCGTACAGACATTTGTCCCGAGGCGGGAATCGAACCCGCAACCCCTTGCGTCGCAGGCGGACCTTCGCCCGCTGCGCCACAGAGCTCGTCAACATTATACTACATAGATAGATATTTTTATTATATATAGAAAAACACCCTGAACAAATATCTGCAGACCGTACAGACATTTGTCCCGAGGCGGGAATTGACATTACTCTAATTATAATTAGAACAACATTAGCGACACCATTAGAGAGCTTAATCTCTAATATCTTAATCTACCCATAGAATACAGAATACTTTTCTACGGTCTTACCAAACCTTACTACAAAAATAAATACGGTTTGTGTTTACTAACAGCAAGTAGCATTTCACAACCATTGTTTATCGTTGGTCGTAAAATATGAACAATGAAATTCCGTGAACCGTAGAATTACACAGCTACCTGCAAGCTATAGGAAGTCACAAGCGGATACCGAATATCAAACATACGCAATAATCTACTTAGAATGAGTTATTATGCAAACTGTACTTATAAGAATAATAGAATAACGTTCTTAAAGAAGGGTACCTGGTACTAATGAAGATAAACCCACGACTTGTAGACTCCAGGACATTTTCACCTGATCTTGCTGAACTAACATGGTAGAATCTTATAACTGTACAAAGTCGCAAAAAGCCCTAAATTTCGAATAAATGTTATGTGTTCTGTCACAGATTACAGGTTATATGATTGTGGCATTGTAGGTACGTTTATGGTATATTATAGTATAGAAATGATGACGGTATGAAAAATCAAAATTCTATTTAGTTTTTCAGTTAGATAATACAAATGAAACAATAGGATAATACATATAAAAGCGCATTTATAGTCATTTAATCATAATTGGTTAGATCACACGGCCTTTAGTTTCTAAGTTTAGGACCGTGTCGTGACGTCACGCGACAAATCGACATTACCTATGTATCGCCTTGGACAACGTAAAAAAATACGTGTCCAATAGGTTTTGTTTATCTACCACTAAAAATTCTAATTTTGGCAAAACGCCATAGACTCATCGGCATTTTGTGCTTTATGCCTTGAAAGGATTACGTTTAATTATGCCTTAGCTCCTCCGTGGGGTGCCGGCAGTAGAATGATACCCCTCCTGTCATGCCCATGGATGCAGTAAGAGCCTGCTAAGGGATACCTCCAGAAGATGGGCAGCAGCGTCTATCTGTGTATCAACATCCCATACTGCGCTCACCAACCCGCCTGCTAAGCGTGGTGAGATTGGCAACTACCCCTCATGGAGATCCATGAGGGAGGCCTGTGTTCATCAGTGGACGTTTTACGGCTGAAATGATGATGATGCCTTAGACACTTCAGTGTCTCGTGCAGAATAGGTTTAAAGGTTTCTTCTTTCTCAGGTGATAAAGAACGCCCAACGCCTTTGCCAAGGCCTTACATCCCGCGGCTACGCCATCGCCACGGGCGGCACCGACGTGCACCTCGCTTTAGTGGACATGAGGAACAAGGGCCTCACCGGCGCGCCCGCCGAGAGGATCCTTGAGCTGTGCAGCATCGCTTGTAACAAGAACACCGTGCCCGGAGACAAGAGTGCGCTCAACCCGAGCGGGATACGTCTAGGTAGGACTTGTTAAACTTTCGCGATTTGTTAACTTATTATTAGTTTTTAAATTACAGGATTCTATCGCGTACCTTTTTACGTACGTCTAGGTATGTCATCACATTAACCAGCTGACTGGAAACCAGCAGTAGTAGAAGTTTGTGTGAAGAGTTAATCTGGGCAGTACTACAGTACCACCATACCCATTTCTACCCATGGGCCTTCGGCTTGTCTCATCATTTACCCGCGCCACTTCCTATCCTTCATGTCCGCACTATCAAATATTATTATGTTTTGTGTTAGTATTGTATTGTATTGTGCGCGTAGTATACATATAAATATCTTAATGAACAACAAATATTTTATAATAAATCCGCTAAACTATATTCTAATGAGCGCTTGAAAAAACGCTCAAAAAGAATTCGCCGAATTAGTTGTGAAGAGGTTAGTGCTAAGCCGGGAATAACATTATAAGCTTCTTTTTAATAGGTTTTCTTTATTGCGTGATGTGTGGGTCAGGTACCTAAAAATAACGATATTAATGATAATAATATTTTTTTACCTTGCAGGTACCCCTGCCCTGACTACCCGAGGCCTGAAGGAAGCTGACATCGACAGAGTAGTGGACTACATCGACAAAGCACTCCAATTAGGACTCGAGGTTATCAAAGTTTCTGGACCAGGGATGGCGAACTTCAATAGGATTGTCAATGAAAACGCCGAGATCAAGTCGAAGATCGCTAATCTAAAGGAGCAAATCGAAAGCTTCAGTCAGACATTCCATTTACCAGGATTTGAAAAATACTGAGTTTGATACTAATTTATTATGCTTTTAATGCGACTAGTTTGTAAGTTAAGTTCAATACTTGGCGAGAAGTATGGAGCCCTTACTTCATGATATAAAATATTCATGATCTTGACACTCTAATGTTATACACAAGTGCCTTCCACAACATCTCTGTTATTTGTTAAGAATTATTGCTTGTTAAAATTGTATTAGGTATATATTCATATTTTTAATCACGAAATACATTGTTTTATTTTTACGAGGCACCACAATATTTCTATTTAATTATATCTAGACACTAGGCATATTTACATTTGCCTATTAGTAGACAAAAGCTTGCACTATATAGTACAAAATTCGTGCTAATAATAGAGAGAAGCTTTTAAACAATAACAAACATAAAATCGCAAAACCATTTATTTTGGGAACAATTTCTGCGCGTTAATCTTAAGTCGAAGGCTGTAGAGGATTTTTCATGCTCACATTACAATTTATTATTCAAATTGATGTCGTTATTCTATTAAGAATTTTAATTTCCGGCTTTGCATTGTATGTTTTCTTGTCCGGTCCAAAAAAACATTCACCACTACATCCGGCTTTTGGTATAGTGACCGAGAATGTCATCGTAATTATTCAAAATATAGGTATAGTTCGCGCAAAACTTCTTGAGCTCTGTGAAGTTAGCTTCAGTGACTGCGCAGTACACAGTTTTTAGGGCGTTGAGGGGAAGGAATGATAAAAGGGGTTCGAGAGGGGCTCAGTCTGTGAAATTAGGGTTGCCAGCGCGAGTTTTGGTGTATTTTCGTTTTATTTAGCACACATTTTACTATGCATTTATTTATTTTTCAATTATTAAAACAAACATATTTAAAAATCAATTATTATATCAAATTAAGGATTAATAAAAACTTAAATGCTAGAACGAATTCACCTTTATTATCGCAAGAAGCCAATTTTTTAATACAAAATTTCGACTATGTGGCAAGATTATTTATAACCTAGTTGGCAATATTGAATGAACATGTCAACATGCGCAAATTTTCATTTGCCGCAACGTTCACAGAGCTCAAGAAGTTTTGCGCGAACTCTAGAATAGTTCTATTACATTTCTCTGGCTTATCGATCCTCTCACTCATGATTTCACATTTGTGAAATCCCCTTTCATTCTTCCCTTTTCATTCAATCATTCATTTCCCACGCAATATTGCCAACTGTAATTCTCCCGTATTATGTAGCGAATTCAAAGCACGCTTGAGAATAATTTTAACGGGTAGCATGCCAAAACCTAGTTATTTCCGACTAATCAGCACTTGACTAGAAGACGGAGATGTATTCGTACCAATAAACTCTTGACAGAAAATGGTAAAAACTTGACGGAATTTCAAAACTATTGTCGGCAACACTGGTCGTTCGATAATTTTTTGAGGAAAAGTGGGTTGTTTTTGTGTGAAATATAACAAATAAAATCTATTTACTGGCCCAGCTAAATGAGTTAACTGAAGTTAATTGGCAATATAGGACAACGTCCTGCCGGAAATAAAACGTTAACGTATGCTAAAGGAGCTTTTAATAATGTGACGACCTTGTAATCTCAAACGTATCATATTTTGCTGGCAAATTTTGTTGAAAAGTGGACTAAATAACTCCATAATTGGCGGAATGATTAATTAATTCGTTTAATAGAGTCATTATAGTGAATATTTGAATCGACATACAAACTTGGATGTGTGGATGCAGTGTGTTTGGCAGTGATGTTTATATTTGCAAGTGGTAAATACCACCTGGAGCTCAGACGAGTGTGTCCACGATGACTATGTATCCCTCGTCCGGAGCGGCTGCAGCGCCCCAGCAGGCAACTGGCCAGGTTGCTAATGGAAGCACCACATTACCTCGCTCACATCACCAAAGAACAGGTAAGTCAGCTCATAACAATCTTACATCAATCATAAATCCCAAGCCTGTTTATTTGAGTCTAAGTCAAACTAGCCATAGATTTAGTCAGTAAAGTGAATTACTCCCCTTACCATTATTATCAACAGTGATATTGTAGTAAATTCAAGTAACTAAAAACTATTTTTAATTCTCCAAATTGAAGATTGGTCAGTGAGTACTGTATATTTACATCATTATATGACTCCACTCACATAGTATCAACAATTGCCAACTGATTTTCACTTGTTGTAGGTCGACCCCCGGCAGCCCCCAAGCCATATGACTACCTTTTAAAAGTGCTCCTAGTGGGAGACTCTGATGTGGGCAAGCAGGAAATTCTACAAGACCTGGAAGATGGTTCTGCAGATTCCCCATTCTGTAGTGGGGGTGGTAAGTACTGTTAGTATCCATTTCATACATATTTTTAAGTATCAAATGTAGCCCTTGTGAAACATGAGACCTTACAATTCTATTACTCTACTTACCGGAGCAGACTGGAGAGATGTGACAAGAGCTGACCACATAATTTGGTTTTAATGACTGTGATGTGGGCTTATTTCAGAGTATGGTGGCTGCATCTATTTCTGATGCAGCAGTCATGCTATATTTGACGAGCTCTGTGGCGCAGCGGGCGAAGGTCCGCCTGCGACGCAAGGGGTTGCGGGTTCGATTCCCGCCTCGGGATAAATGTCTGTACGATCTGCAGATATTTGTTCAGGGTGTTCTGGGTGTTTTTCTATATATAATAAAAATATCTATCTATGTAGTATAATGTATTAAGTATATCAGTCATCTAGTACCCATAACACAAGCTCTGCTTAGCTTGGGGCTAGATGATGCTGTGTGATCTGTCCAGCATTATTTATTTATTTATTTATATAAGTCCACATACATATGCAACTGACATAGTCTTGCAAGACTCGAAAGTCCCTAATAAAAATAGAAAAATAAATGTTATTTGGTGGAGAAATCTAGTTCTGCACTGATACCCACTGTTGGTGTGTGTTCTGCACTGCATTGTCCCTGCTTTGCTACCTTGACAGCCCAATTTAAAATTCCTTGAAATTAAAAAAGATGTCACCTGGGATGTTGTCACTATTATTGTTGATGAAAAAGGAAATACCTTGATAAGCTCTTGTATACTATAGTCCCATTTTTAACATTGCATGCAGTGTATATCACCAATTATATTCTGCATATCCTCAAATAATCAGTTCTTTCAAGAGTAACATTTTTTCAGATAATGAAAATCAGTAAATGTTCTTATTTGGTAATGTTATGTTCAATTAACTAATCAAAAAGCCTACCACCATAACATAAATACTGATGTCATAGGACTTGAAAAAACATCTAAGTCTGCAAACTAAATAACTATCACAACCAAATAAATGTTGGATGTTTGCCGAACATTTTTATCAGAAAATGTCTTGATTTTGTAATGTTATGTGCAGTTCACAATAACATTAGAATTCTAAATAAAATTGGTGTCAAATTAATTAGAAAATAATTATTTATGTCTTAATTATTCAATCATCACTACCAAATTGGCTATTAGCATGTCGCAATATGAATAAATTAGCCATATTTTAGTTAGATATTTATAAAGCCCTGATAACTTTCTAATCATGTTACATGTAACACTAACAAGTGAAACTGATTACAATTTGAATGTATAATTTAACTCTAACTGTTATCAGTGAATGCCACCATATATCAGTTTGCGATAACAGCTTGCAACACTTAAAGTACCTACTTATTGTGCAGAATTTAGTGTCAGATGAAATGCTGATAAATAGACTACAGATATTATTTACATTTGTTTTGTCTGTTATTTATTATTGTTGTTTGTTTTCTCTGCAATTTGTTTAACACATTTTTGTTTTATAGTTAGTGAATATTCATTCATTATTTCAGATTTGTTGCACAAGCTGTTTGACACTTCTTTAATGCACCATTTTTTACAGTACCTTACAATTCTTGTCCGCTGGCTCTTAACAGAAATTATTATTATGTCAATGATATTTTCTGTTAAATCAGGTAGAACAGGTCTTCTGCCTGATCAGACCATGTTTCATGCCTACCTTTTTGTATTAATTTTTGCAAAATAGCTTGAAAATCAATTGATAGTAGGATGTAACCATTACCTTTTATCAAGATAATATTTATTTTCCTCAGCATACAAAACAACAACAATCCTTCTTGATGGCAAGAGGGTGAAGCTTCAACTGTGGGACACATCAGGCCAGGGTCGCTTCTGCACCATAATCCGGTCATACTCCAGAGGAGCGCAAGGCATCCTGCTTGTGTATGACATCACAAACAAGTGGTCCTTCGATAGCATTGACCGCTGGCTGGAAGAAGTTGAAAAGGTAATTTTAGTCCATTGGAATGATGATGATAATGATTTTGATTTCAATGTGTGAAGTGAATCTCAGGTCAGGTGTAAGAACTCAAAGTGATCTACATTAACGTGTCTTTTGTTATGCTGTGTGAATTAGTTCATGAGAACTATTACTATATTCTCAGCATACTTCATGTGTCAACAAACATAACGGTAGACGGTACTTGGTTTTACTATCATCGGTAAAGAAATGAAATATCGTGTATTATCATTGAAATACAAGAATTTGTAGGATTTTTTTTGTTTTTCTACAAAGAATTAATACTATCGGTATTTGCATTAAAAAGACGTTAAAATGCACTTAAAAAGAAGCACTAACATGATAATAACACCTGATATAATTTTAATGCATACATTCTTTAGTCATTGCAGATTGCCAGCTATGTATAGTATACATTTCTGAATATGAAAATGTTGATAAAATAACACAATCATCAAATTTTTAATTGTAATTGATTATTATTTAGTTAAGCTCGTAACACTAAAAGTCAGTCATGAGTCGTTGCAAATGAGTGGGGACAAATTTATGAAACATCTATTTAAAGGTGAAGGAATTCATCGCAATGAAACCCGTGGCTTCAGACGTATTGGCTTTTTTTAAGTACATAATTCCTATGAATCCATCTAGTCTAAAAGTAACCGTATCCGTACTAGTTAATTACTGTATTTTAGGAGGCTTCTCCAAAAATCTGCTAAATATTAAATATATTATGTAACAAAGGTTGTCTGGAAGAAATCGCTATTAGCGACAAGACCGCCTATTGTATGTTACATTTGTCTGTGTTTCTCTTTGTGAAATTTATGTTATATGGTGAATGTACAATAAAGAGTTTATCTATCTTTCTATCTACATATAATGCGAAATAAAATATTTACCTAAACACCTAATTTGCAAATGCGACTCAAATAATAAACGACGACTTCTGTGACGCAGCGGGCGAAGAACCAACGATCCAAGAGGTTGCGGATTCGATTCCCGCTTCGGGGTAAATGTCGATGATCTGCAGATATTTGGTTCAGGGTGCTATGGATGTTTTTCTATATTTATTAAAAAATATCCACTGTAGTGTAATCTGTACACATAACACAAGCTCTGCTTAGCTTGGGGTTAGATGATGCTGTGTGAATTGTCCAGCATTATAAATTTATTCTAAACGCCGTGGGATGCCGGCAGTAGAATGTTACCCCTCTCATGCCCTTGGATGCAATAAGAGCCGGCTAAGGGATACATTCGGAATACGGGCAATAGCGTCTTTCCGTGTATCATCATCCCGTACTGCGCTCGCCAAGCGTGGTGAGTATGGCAACTACCCCTCATGGAGATCCAGAAGAGGCCCAGTGGACGTATTACCACAGATTACAGAAACTAAGTATTACGCCTGAAATGAATAATAATTTTATTGTCTAAATAAGTAAATCATCATTTCAGCCGTAAAACGTCCACTGATGGACACAGGCCTCCCTCATGGACCTGCATGAGTTAAGTTGCCATACTCACCAAGCTTGGCAGTCGGGTTGGTGAGCGCAGTATAGGATGTTAATTCACGGAAAGACGCTGCTGCCCATCTTCCATGGGCATGAGAGAAGGGGTAACATTCTACTGCCGGCACCCACGGCATAAAGCCTGTATTACATTACACGGTATCCAGGGACCCTTACCCTAACTAAGAGTGGTGTAATAAGAGTTAGAGCGTAAGGGACCCTAACTAGCGCGACCGCGGCAAGCCTTGCTCCCTAATCGCCCTAACTACCGGGCCCTGAATACCGTGTAGTGTAGTACAGCTTTAAATAAATGTCATGATTAATTTATTTTATTTATAAAGATAAAGATCATTTATTTGCATAAACATGTGTAAGCTAGGATGACACAATAAGTTATTTGTAACAACATGTTTTACCTTCGCAGGCGTACAAAATTAAAGTGTGCCATGCTACAAAACAAGTCCATAAAAATATTAATTAACTACAATTAGGTATGATGTTACTGTAAATAATCACATGAATTAACATAATATTAATAAATAATGCTGGACAAATCACACAGCATCATCTAGCCCCAAGCTAAGCAGAGCTTGTGTTATGGGTACTAGAAGACTGATATACTTAATACATTATACTACATAGATAAATATTTTTATATAGAAAAACTGATATATGGCTCTCAGACTTGGTCTTTGACAAATCATCAAAAGTCTGCCCTCGGGGTATGCCAGCGAGCTATGGAGCGCAGTATCCTAGATATTAAGCTGTCAGACCGCGTGCGGAACAGCATATTGCGCTCCAAGACACAGATCGCTGATGTTGGTCAGACAGCAGCAAGCCTAAAGTGGAACTGGGCCGGACACGTATGCCGCATGCCCGAAAATTTTTGGGCGAAAATAATTACAGAGTGGACCCCAAAAGCATGTCGGCCGCGCGGACGACCGAGAAGGAGGTGGCGGGACGAGCTGAACACTCTTATGAGCGCGTGGCCTGTCACAGCGTTAAATCGCGAATAGTGGAAGAAGGGAAGGGAGGCCTTTGCCCTGCAGTGGGACAGTGGAGGCTAAATTATAATAATAATATAGAAAAACACCCAGAACACCCTGAACAAATATCTGCAGATCGTACAGACATTTGTCCCGAGGCGGGAATCGAACCCGCAACCCCTTGCGTCGCAGGCGGACCTTCGCCCGCTGCGCCACAGAGCTCGTAAAATCAATAATAAGTCATTTAAAAATTCTTTTTTAAACTTTCGCGATCACAACACATTATTAAAATATGGGATTATCGGGTATTTACCTTCGTAATTACCTTCTTTGCGTGACCACGACCAGGTGCAATCCGGTCGAAACGTCGGGAATAAAATAAAGGTAATCACGCGATAAATACCCGATAATCCCATATTTTAATAATTTAAAAATTCGTCAATGGTGTAAAAGCATCTTGAGGTGAACAGTTTTTTAAATTGAGTTTATTTCCCTTGACTTGTTCCAGCACGCGCCGGGCGTCCCGAAGGTTCTGGTCGGCAACCGGCTGCACCTCGCGTTCAAGCGGCAGGTGCAGGAGCGCGACGCGGAGCTGTACGCGGCCAAGAACCGCATGGCGTTCTTCGAAGTGAGCCCGCTCTGCGACTTCAACATCCGCGAGAGCTTCTGCGAGCTGTCGCGGATGGCGCTCCACAGGAACGGCATGGAACGACTCTGGAGGACCAATAAAGGTAAACAAGCATTGTATACCTTTATTTAGTAACTAGTCGCAATCCGCGGTTTCACACGCGTAGTTCCCGTTCTCGTGGGAATACGGTGATAAAATATAGCCTGTTACTCAGGGATAATGTAGCATTATAGCTGGCAGTATAATGATACCCCTCCTCTCATGCCTATGGATGCAGTAAGATCCTGCTAAGGGATACCTCCGGAAGATGGGCAGCAGCATCTATCCGTGTATCAATATCCCATACTGCGCTCACCAACCCGCCTGCCAAGCGTGGTGAGTATGGCAACTACCCCTCATGGAGATCCATGAGGGAGGCCTGTGTTCATCAGTGGACGTTTTATGGCTGCAATGATGATGATGATATGGTGAAAGAATTTTTCAAATCGGTCCAGTTGGATTGGAGCCTATTCGATGTAAACAAACTATCAATCAAATCTTTCCTCTTTATTATTAGTGTAGATTAACTTTCATATAATGCCGACGTTTCGGCCGGATTGCACCTGGTCGTGGTCGCGGGAAGACTGGCGTGCTGAAGTTATCCGCAGCAAAGCGAAGGCGTTTTTCAGACTACCCTTATATACTCACCACGCTTGGCAGGCGGGTTGGTGAGCGAAGTACGGGATGTTGATACACGGATAGACGCTGCCTATCTTCCGGAGGTGTCCCTTAGCAGGCTCTTACGGCATCTACGGGTAGGAGAGGAGGGGTAACATTCTACTGCCGGCACCCCACGGCTAATTTAGATTAAAATTTATTTATTTGAAACCAAAAAACACAAACATATGTATTTTACAATAGAAAAAAAACCCTTACAAACTCACTAAGCTATTCTAAGTGTTTAAACAAAAATAGAAAAAAAATATAATGAAGTCTAATAAAATAATAAATGAATAAAATAATATGATAGTAGTACCTAGTAGTGTGATACAAACTTCGACAGGACAGCTACTCTTCATAGAAAAACATCCAAATCAGAAACAAATATCTGCAGATTAACATTCTGATCAAGCGATCCGCCATTTAGCTTGCACTGGAGGCTAGTCAGTTCAGGTGCACACTAGCTTGTATTAGAGGTTGCGTGTTCGGGCCTGCGTTTCATGGCCCGGTGTAAATTTTTACTATTTACACAGTCCTTTGCGTGAGTTAACCTAGCGTAACAAATCGAACGGCCGCAACAATCGGGCATTATGGAATTTATGTTACTAAGTTTATTCTATGCTACTTTTGCAACGCAGATCGGCGGGTTGTTTACGTATCTCGCGACAGGTTTGCAACAGGAGTAAATCTCGCGATTATCGCTGTCAAACGTCAATTCCTGAGTATATCTGAAAGTTTAAAAATTTGCTTTATTTGCCGTGGGGTGCCGGCAGTAGAATGTTTCCCCTCCTCTCCTACCCGTGGATGCAGTAAGAGCCTGCTAAGGGACGCCTCCGGAAGATGGGCAGCAGCGTCTTTCCGTATATCAACATCCCGTACTGCGCTCACCAACCCGCCTGCCAAGCGTGGTGAGTATGGCAACTACCCCTCACGGAGATGAGGGAGGCCTTAGTTCAGTAGTGGACGTTTTACGGCTGAAATGATGAATGATGATGTCTGAAATAGTTTTGGTTAGTTCTATTATGTTTAAAAGTAATAATACAAATAGTTTGCAATTAAACTACTAAGCTGAAATAATATTATGCTATCTTGTCTTTCTACAATGTAGTTTGGTGAAACATTATTCTAAGATTAACACCTACCTATTATTAAATAAATAGTGCTATTAAACCGAAAAGCATTCAAAGTTGCCGTAATTGTTAAGGCAGCCTGAGTTAAAGATGTTCGTCTGAACGTTGCAGGTTCATGTCCCGTCAGATATAAAATTTGATTTTGATTGCATTTTCCTTTTCATTCCTATTACTAAGACTCAGCTGTTCGTCTGCCTGTCCGTCTGTCTGTCTGTCACCAGGCTGTATCTCATGAACCGTGATAGCTAGACAGTTGAATTTTTCGCAGATGATGTTTTTATTTTGCCTCTATACTAAAAACACAAATACAAATACTAAAAACAGAATAAAATATATATTTAAGGGGTCTGATATATGCATAGCGCTGTCTGTCTGTCTGTGCATGAGACGATAACAACCGAACGCGTTGACCGATTTACATAAAACCTTTTTTGTTAGCACCGTCTTAATTAGGGAAGGGTACTGATTGATTTTGCTGACCCTAGGGTCACAGGGACCTGAGTTATTGTGACCTCAAAAGGTCACCAAAAAAATAAGTCTTCAAATGGCCGAAAACGTTAAAAAACCCAAACAAGCATTGGTACAGGCGTACCAGAAAAGGGGGCGAAGGCCTCAAAAAGGTCACCAAAGGTCAAAAATGCCATTTTTAGAGGCAATGACGTTTTCGGCCATTTGAAGACTTATTTTTTTGGTAAACTTTTGAGGTCACAATAACTCCGGTCCCTGTAACCCTAGGGTCACCAAAATCAATCAGTTCCCTTCTCTGAATAAGACGGTGCTAACAATAAAGGTTTCATGTAAATCGGTCAACGCGTTCGGTTGTAATCGTGTCATGCACAGACGGACGGACGGACAGACAGACAAAGCTATGCATATTATGGTACCAATGCTTGTTAATAACACCATGGTACGAAAGCCTTCGTGCGCGAGTCCGGATCGTACCTACTTATGCGATTTTTGAACTTTGTTCTCTTCATCAAATAAATAAAATAAGCAATCTCTTCCAGTCCTAAGCCTGCAAGAGCTATGCTGCCGGGCGATAGTGGCGCGCACGACGGGCTACGGCCTGGAGCGCCTGCCCCTCCCCACCACTCTGAAGTCCCACCTCAAGTCCTACGCCATCTCCGCCGCGCCGAGCCGGCACCGCGCGCGCGCCGCCAAGCACCCGCACCACGCCAGGCTCAACTGCACTGGACGTAACTCCTGCAACATCGTCTGATTTGGTAACCTATGTGAATGTATGATTCAACTATTTGCACAATGACAGCAAAGCATGACAACGTCGAGCGCGGCACTTTGAGGGTCAATACATCGCCTTACTTGATGATCCACGATTATAGATTCAAGCGTTTGCCCAATCACGATTATAATATCTCTTGATTATCCAAGAACTATGCAGCGATACTAGTGCGTACATCGGTATACGGCCTAATACACCTCTCTACTAACACTGAACACTGAAGTCCCATCTCATGTCCTACGCCTTCTCCGCCGCGTGGGCACCAAGCATCAGCACCACGTCAGGCTCAACTGCACTGGACGTAACTCTTGTAACATCGTCGGAATCGGTATTAAAAGATTCAAATATAAATAATCCTTTTCGATGCGAGCAGACCATACCGAGCGCTATAGAAATTCTTGTAATATCTCAAGAGTCGAAATATTTCCCGATTCTCATCACGTGAGACTGGATGTCACTCGTGCAACATCGTCTGACTTGGTAACCTATACGAAACTATGATTCTAGTGTGCACAATGTTAATGAAACTTTTCGATGACAGCAGATCATGGCAGTTAAGCTATAGGATCTACAGCTAATACTACAAGATCTTGGACTCTTGCACTTTGTAATATCTCTTGGTTCTTAACCCAATATATCTTGGTTGAGCCAACGATGGGATCCAGGAATGCGTATCAGTTTTAAATTAACTTGAGGCGCGTCACTGATTGGGCCACGAAACTCTATAACGCCGACAACTGTCCTACAATGATACATAAGCCGCCTACAGCGGTACTTATTCTGTGATTCTGTTCTAATAATTATGCTAAGTGTGACAGTAGATAGAAGTAAGGTAAGAGTTGTAAAGAGTTTCTAATCGATGCGTTATATAATATCACCCGCCATGAATGTATGGCTTTTTAACTTAGTTGAGACGAAAACAACACATGAATTCAACTTACGACTGAACGTACCTTTGCAAATATAACCTTGACATCGTTTTGTGAATAAGAATTATTTTTGAAGCTATATTTGTATGACGTGTACCGTTAGGACTTACATCGGATTAATTTTATGTGTTAAAACTTCGATATAAAAACTAATTCATTGACGAAAAATGCTAAGAACAAAACTGTAGAAATGTACAAAGAATTTAATTGGTTGCTATTTCGAAAGTGGTTGTCTGCCAAAAGGTGTAACCAATAACTGCTGAGAATGGAATTTCTTTTAAACAAAACATTTCTAACATTTCTTCTAAAGTCTGCTAATTAATTGTCCATTTCACTTTATCCTAACAAATATACAGGCTGTAATTTACAACGGATTTGTTATTAGGTTATGTAGGGTATGGTATTGTTACTTAACCAATACGTCGACGAGGGAAGTGTTTATAATGTATTTTATATAGGTGTAACTTGGCAACTAGACTATTGTCCATTAATTCCATTAACACTTAATCATTACATGATACTCTGATTTGCTACACGCGCCTAACCGTCGGATTTGATTAGAAGAGTATCTTGTTCTATAAGAAAATGTCAAACGGATATTGCAGTTTGTAATTTACCTCCGGAATCTGACCTGATCTTTGAATTTACTACATTGGATTTGTAGTACTTAAGTATTGAGTATCTCAATCGTACGCCTTATTCATAGTCGGTCTGAAGTTGCTGAACGCGCTAATATATAATAATTTAGTACAAAAACAATCTATTGCGCAGCTAAACGACTAACTTCGGACCGGCGAAGTTATCTGGCATTACTGTACAAGCCTAGAAATATGGTATAAATATTATGTGCAATATATACCATGGTTTAACTCTTTAGCCTTAAGTTTCCAACTGACTGTAGAAATGTACAAAAAAAATGCGAGCGGCAGGCGAGGTGCGAGATGGGTAGTTATTGGCCAACGAATCTCTTTCCAAGTCTCTGACTGCGAATGATAAAAAGACAAGTAATTATGGTAAATATTGCATATTATGTCGTAGGATGATTTGATAGTTCGAATTATCGCGAAAATTCTAGAGATTTTGCGAAAATACGGATAATTGGACAATTGTGATTACGTAACCATCAGAAAACACTGCCTTTTACAGAACCGTGATGGAGAAACAGTAGGTTATTATGTTTAAATGTAAACACAATTGTCTAATTAACCGTGTTTTCGTAAAATATCTAGAATCTTCGCGATAATTCGAATTATAAAATCATCCTACGGCACATATAACATTCATAACCATGATAGTTTCAACAGTTATATAAGTTATAAAAAGGCAGTAACTGTACCCAGGTGATAAAATGTTACAAAAATTAAGTGCCATGGTTTGGCCCATCAAACAAAACTGATCTATGTTTTATTTAGGCGATTATTTATTGTGAGTATTCAGATAAGCAAAGGCTATTTATCCAATAAAAAATTCGACTCATTGAAATATGTAAAAAAAATAACTAAAATTAATTAGTAGCCTGTAATTTATTGAACAAAATAACATATGTTTAGCGATTAAAATGTTAGCAAGTTTGTAAATATTGTTCTGTGTTGTTCAAAACTTAATCAAATAATTCACGTTAAATAAGCATGCCTCAATGTATCCCGGATATCTAGCCTTTATGAAATCACATGTCCATTATTATAAGATACTGTATGTAAGTTCTGTAACATGTAAATACTTTGGCTAATTTATATAATCTAATGCGACAGCAAACCAAAAGTTTTGTCAAAAATATTATTGTGAAATATGTGGTAAATATTGGCTATTTTCAGAAATATATTATTCACTCGTAAGTTAAGTAGTCAAGTGTTACAATGTATGTTTTCACTGTATTTTCTATATTGTGGTTGTGTCAGGTTTAGCATGTGACAATACAATGTTTATTTTGCATTTACTAATGCCTAAGTTGCACCACACATGTTGCCGGCCGTAACATTTCTGTTTGATTCAGTCAGTGTCAATATTCCTACAGTAAGGTACACTAATATGAGTTTCATAGTCACTGTAATTAAAAGCGAAGACGGAAATGTTTAAGATGAGATGATTTTGATATAACATTATTTATCATACAACGCCAGTCGCTGAACCGCACTGTTAAAAAGGCAAGTTTTTCAAAAACATGAATTAATGTTTGGCCTAGCATGTTAAGTGTAAAATAGGTTTGTTTTCACGTCTCTTATTTAAGCGATATAATAAGTTTCACTAACAAATGATTTGGCTCAGTCCGTCCCTAGCCACTAACATACTGAATTTCCTATCAATTTGACTTCATACCTTTTTTATTTTTATACTTTACAAAGTTTAAATATTTTATACACCCGTTTTTGTGTTTTGATTTTGTTGGTTGTATTGTAGTTGTTGAAAACATATATTTAGATGACAAAAATTTCAGTCTCGTGACAAAATATGTTATTGCTAAATTATTATACTTTGAATTAAACTTAAACCTACTCAGTTATATTGAGATAGTAGATAACTGACGTGAAGTATGTATCCCTGTTTCATTTTAAATCATGAATTTTGTATATAATGTACTTTCGAGTTACTTTGTATAATTATGTAATGTGATAGTTTTAGTTTTAATTTATAATCCAAATACATAACACTAATACCAGCTATAAGTTTGGGTTAGGTTGATACAGTCATAACTTTATAACTACACTAGTAAGTTGTGAAATAAACTAATTTATAAACTATATATACTTTCTTTTAATAAACAAAGTGGAAGTCCCAGGTAGAGATGGAGGGACGAACCATACTCCTCCAGCAAAGAATGGAACCAGAGAGCACAGCATAGGGATCAGTGAGGGAAGGAAGGCAATTGCCCTGCAGTGGGAAGAATCGGGCTAAAAAAAACAATAGTCGTGTCCTTACTACCAAGCCTTAGGTACCACACCTGTCATTGAACTGCGACAAGAAAAGAGCAAGATTTCCTGCTTTACTTTTTAGTATTGAAAGCCTTGCGATACACAAAGATAATTCTTTAGTAGTATAGCAATGCCTTTGAACTCCAGACATGCGCGCTCTTGGAAAAATCGATAGGTTCAGGCATGCGCCAATTCACACAGTTTGGGCGCTGTGTCCAAACAATGCGTGCGAATCGTGAAATTTTCTCTACAACCATTTAGTAAATCAGTAATAATGTTCGTGAAAGGGGGAGACTGTTATTTATCACACAAAATGTATATACGCCTAAATAATTTTCTATACATTTTCAATCTACGCCAAGGCTGTATTCTCATTGCCGTCCATCAAATCGTAAGTAGTTTTCATGATTTAGTAACTAAATTCTAAGTAGGTATTTACTTTAAAAAAATATAAATGTTTTAGAACCTATCTAGTAAACAAAAAAGTTGGTCTTTTGTTTTATGAAGACTACTCTGTATGTATTTTGCTTATATTACCTACCTATGCTAAACGTAGGTCGTTTAATATAGAGTGATACTGATAACTAGTAAGTACCTAGGTATATCAGATGTTTATCAAACTTCTAAGTAAGCAAATAGTATTTAAATTTATTATAGATCTATTTCCAAAACAAGGGCTGTTTGCATTGTAATTCGTTTTAAAATCTGATATTGTTTCAAAGAAAACCTTATTTCTTAACCATTTTATATGGTTCCGGACCAAAATGGTAAAAAGGAATCCTTATGGTATCACTGTCTGTCTGTTTGTCACAAATGGATATCTCGAGAACTACTGATGCTATCGTCTTGAAATGGTTAAAGATAACACTTTTTAACTAATATAGCATACTTATATAAAAAAGTTAAAAAATATTGTTATTGCAGGACTTTAGCTTCTCAAAATTTTTAAGTGAAGATAAACCCGTGAAACTTTTACAGCTAATAAAAGTGTATGTAAAGTTTATAGGCAAATTATAGCGAACTCTCTAATTTGCATAGTTTTTAGCCAAGGGGGTTTTAATTTTTTTTGTAAAGTTACTAGGTCATGTGGGGTATCATAATAAGGGTATTAATTTGCACATTAATAAAAAGTTATTAGTTTTGCTTCTATCCGTATAGATTTCGACTTATCTAAAAAACGTTGAAAAAAATAGCGTTCCCCCCTTATATCCCAAATTCGCAGAGGTAAACCCCTGAAACTTTTATTGCTAATAGAAGTGTATGTAAAGATTACAGGAAAATTATAACGAACCCTCTAACTTGCATAGTTTTTTAGAAATCATCGAAAGTGTAAAAATCTACATAGGTCCCACTTTAAGTAACACAGACAAGAGATGGCGCTGTCAAGGTTTTCCAACAATATTAAGCCGCCTTTATCTATATTATTTTGTATGATGGCACGGAACCCTCGGTGCGCGAGTCCGACTAGCTCTTGTCTGGTTTTATTTGTTATTATATAAGTAGGACACGGAATTCATCGTGTAGATTACCTGTATGTCAGTTCTTAATTATTTTTAAAAATTGTTGTACTTTCCAGGCTTTATCATCCTTCATCCTTATAATCTTGCTAGTAGGCATCTCCCATGTAGGCGAGATGCTCTCAATGCTTCATAACGACATGGAGGACGACGCTGAAAGGCGCGGGTTCTATGAGGTCGCCTACGGGGACTCCCTGACTTTCCACGAGGGAGATGTCGTCAGCACTAATAATCAGCGACGGTTTGCGAAGGCACAGCATCTTGCTTCTGGTGGGTGGTCCAAATCTAGTTTGAGTTAACAGTTTTTATAACGATTCCTCTCAACTTGGTTGAATGAAAAAAAATGGCTTTGTTTTCATTGTAAGAAAGAGACTGACTGTATATTTATGTCCATCTAACTGCTAACTTTAAAAGAAATGTTTGAATTTTGTAAGATGATCGGGAATGTGTGTGCTCGATTATTATTCTAACCAACAATTTGGTTGTGGTGAAACTTTTCAGCAGATACTTTTCAGTACTTATATAGGTACCTAATATAAAACTGGGTGTCATGGTACATTCTCGTTGTAGCTTTAGCTGCCTACTGTGCAATCAAGATGGTAACGGTAGGTAGGTATAAGTACTTAATTATGTAATAAGTAATACTTTTACCCCCAATACCCGTAATGTCCCTCAATGCTATACCCGGCCGCCTTACTTGTGATTGTAACTTCAACCTTCTATAAAACACACGTTAAATTCCAGTGACCGTGATAGTCCTGTACACCAGCACAATCCTTACTTCTATCTACCTGATGTGCTGCATCTCGCTACTTCACGGCGCCGTCAAGTACAAGCGAGAATACGTGGTACCGTGGATTTGTGCGGCTTGTGTCGCGGCCGTTCTGCTTGTCACGGCATGTGTGGCGGCCGATAACTATCCTACACTGATCAACTTCTTCAACGGGCATACTCTTTACCGTAAGTAGTAGATCTCTCTCTTAGCAGGGCCCTACTATGGCTTCGGACTTCTCTCTGTCTCTCCCGGGAAACCGGAGAGGAGAACCGCTGTCAAGTATAAGCGAGTGAACGTGGTGCCGTAAATCGGTGCAGCTTGCGTCGCGGCTGTTCTGTTGGTCGAGCATGGCATGTTTGGCGGCTGATTTCCAACCCAGGCTGATCAACTTCTTTATCAGACAAACTCCTTTATCCGGTAAAGGAGTTTGCTTCTTGAGTATTGTCTCTTCGGACTCCGCTTCGTAATTACGAAATTTACGAAGCAACACAAATTGTTAACACCTATGTACAGTCAACCCCAACATACCACCACCACCTTCTTTGCAATCGGTCGAATAAATAGATATGAACATTTGACTTAAGCTCACATGACAGTCTACTGCTGGACATACATACCTAGATGTTGGTACACGAAAAGACGCTACTGTCCATCTTCCGGAGATATCCTTTTTGGCAGATTCTTACTGCATCCACAAGCAAGAGAGGAGGAGCAACTTTCTAGTACCGGCACACCACGGCAAGCTATAAAGGATGCGTAGGTACTTGTAACTAGAAAAATGTGGTCTCCCTGCCATAATCCCAATATTATCAGAAAAACAATCCCAAAACCTAAGAAAACAAATCTCCTTCCAGACTGCGTCGCCGGCCTCGTGATAACAACATACATCTACGCAATCTGCTGCGTCAGCAGTTTCGCCATTGAAACCGGCAGAGGGACCTGTCGGGTGGACCGCAGCAACGACGGCGTTGGAGAGAGGCTTCTTCTCCTAGACCACGCGGCCCATTCCAGCCTCTTGTCTGCTGCTCAGATCAACAAGCTATCGCATGGTACTAGGACACAATTTGTCTAAAGCTTTAGGAGTAGGTTAATGCTTAACGGCACACCTTGATTGATCTCATTATATCGTAACGCGTTGACTTACTCGGCTAAGTTTGTATACCGTTTGATATACAAATTTTTATAAACTGCTGTCGTTTTTGCGCAAATTTTGCAAGCTAAGTGCATAACTTAAAAGTCAAGAAGTAGGTACCTACCATAGGCTTGCCTAATCTAAAATGTTAAAATATTGGACACGTATGTTTTTCGTAATAATCAAAAAATAACGCAAACAATGAAATATGACGTGTCTCATGCTATGACGTCACGAACCTTATCCTAAACTTAAATTAAATAAAAAAATACGTGATGACACATTAAATATAATTAGAACAGCTTGTCAATAAGCAGCGACAGTATACACTGCTATTAAGAATGTTCATTAAGGAAAATGGTAGCATAGATTCTTTAAGTAACAATCGACGTAGGAAACTGTGTACCTAAGGATTAAATATATTGGATAGTCAAATGTGAAACCATTGTCAATACAGTGGAATGTAATATGTATTATCATGGTACGGTCTAGTAGGTACTCATCTTTTAGATACAAGTAATGCTAATTAGCCCTACTTCACACAATGCATTAGCAGACTATTATCTAGTCTCTGGCATTAGATAAGCTTCAAAAGTACATACCTACCTGCAAACTATGTAAACTTACTTAGCATAGGGCATTTGAAGAATATCATAGAATAGTTAGATTCTCAAACTTTTGAGTTGATGGAGTCGCACCAATTTAATTAATTATTCATTTAAACAAGGTGCACTCATGTAGGATCTTTATAAAGGGTAAGTAGGGTCAAAAGATCTAAAGGAATTATTGTTTTGATTTTAGTAATTAAGTATGTATAGATCTTATAAATAAACATCTTATGGCTAGATGCACTTAGTTATGCCTTGAGCCTAGTGAAACCTGCCTACTAGTTATTCAAGTTAATGCTGTCTCATTCAAGTTTAGGTACAAAACCTAATTTTCTAAATGCAATAATCGCACAATTTTATTAATCTAGCTTAAGACAGTGTATGCCAGCTTTAATTTTAACCCAAAAACCCCAAGTAAACAAATTAAAAAAGGTAGCAATTCTTTATTACAGACTTATTGATGTTTCACATATTTTAAGGACAGAAAGTTATTTTAAGGGTATGATTATCATATGTTTACGTCCAAGTGTATGTGCATTAAAGGCACTTTATAAAATGCTTAGATATTTTCTGATACTTGTGATATTTTTATATTGAACTTTATAAGTTTGTTGTTTATTACAATTGGTATAAAGTTTATTAACTGAAAATCTTGTGCTATCTATTGATCATGCTACAAAATTATAAAGATGTTTTTTTTTCAAAGTTTAAATGTATTTCTTAGTAGACTAGAAACTTATACAGTTAAATTATTACCTAATATAAAATTGTTAAGTATTATGCTGCAATTCATGCTATGTCAAATATAAATTCTTTTTAATATAATGTTTTTGATTTTCCTAAATAAACATTCTAAATAACTATGGTAACAGTAATAATGACTATACACTTTAGCAACAATGGAAGACTTTAAACTAACAGTATCATGCAACAATAATCTCTGCTAATATTTACACTTCAAATTGCTTTTACTCATCTATTCATTTTCACCCCATCTTCCATTTTTCAATGGCCTCTGTATGCCTTTGAAGCCTTTAGCCAAAATAAATTTCTCAGATGACTCTGATCTACTTGCCATAGGTTTCAGAATCTTAATGCTTTTGTAAAATCTGAGCAAATCCATTTCTAGTATGGGTACTTCCTTGCCATCCCATACTTTGAAGAGTAAGTTTCCATCAGCTTTTGAGACAAGGGCTGCAAATCTTATGGCCATGTAGCAAAGGCCTATTATTCTATCTTTGTCGAGTTCCCTGACCCCAGTGGCACTTGGAGCCATATCTGAGAGGACCACATCAACTTCCTTTCCATTGAGCATAGTAACAACCTTATCATGAGCTTCTATCGTAGAGAAGTCCATGTGATTGAGAATAGTTGCACCCTGAAAATAAATGTTTGTATGAAGGAAGAGAACAATAATGTGTGTATTTATTTTAGTTGTTATCATGAGTAAGATTAAACAAAGCAAGTGTGCATAGATTGATATGATTATATCTCATCATAGTAATAACAATTACAGGCCTAAAACAGAACCATAAACTAATTTAGACTACAGTATTTTAATAAGTTTGCTAACTAGTATAATTATATGAGAAAATAATCTCACTAATATTATAAAGCCAAAAGTTTGTTTGTATGGATGTTGTTACCTCTTCAAGCAAAATAATCTATTATATACTACACACCTCTATAGGAAATGTCTGTAGTTTGTCTATTGATATAACTTTTCCTTTCGGTTTAGAAGGGTCTGCCCCATCAGAATTGGTTTTCTGAACTGCAACTTGCGTCCAAGACCCAGGACAGGAGCCCAGATCTATCACAGTAAGGCCGGGTGATAGAATATTTGTCTTTTCATTCATCTCTAGTAGTTTGAAAGCACTGCGACATCTGGAGACAAACAAAGAGATTTATTTTTAGGTCGCTGAATGAAGTAAACAGAATAAGCTTGATGAATATTGATTATGTACTTGCCTGTAGTTATACATTTTGGCCTTTTCTACATAGGGATCTGCTTTTTGACGAGCTATCCACTGCTGAGAACTTTTGAAACGTTTGAGACATTTTACTAGAAAACACATTTTAGAACAGTCCAACGATTGTCGCGCGAATGAGCGAAGTTGTATCATTTCTCATACAAATATTGTGCACTGACTGTAAAATTAATTTGTACTTTGGATTTTAGTTCTAGTGTATACGATTAATTTAATATGCAGATAAATTTAAGTCGTGTTTAAATTTAATTTTGATTCTCTATTTATTCCATTCCATGTTTATTTTTGTTTTTTCTTGATGACTGCACGCCCTAAAATGACATTACGTTATTTTAATAGTAATCTCACTAACATTAAAAAGGCGAAAGTTTGTTTGTATGGAGGTTTGTTTGTAACCTCTTCACGCAAAAACTAGCGTACGTATCGAGCTGAAACTTCGCATACGGGTATAGATGTTGACTAGGATTTACAAATAGGCTACTTTTTATCGCTTGTGATTGCTTTTTATCCGGGTACAACGCATGCGAAGCGGCGGGCACAAGCTAGTCATTAATATTGTATCTAAGCTGCACATGGATGACAGTGACAGACAAATGGAATGTTAGGATTTGTCAAAGGTTGAAAATATTGACATTGAGAATATTTAGGGGTTAAAAAAAAACTTTTCGTAAAATAAATTACGTAAGCTAAATACATTTAACAAAAAATAAAATAAGTCAATAAAAAATCTTTCTAACATAAGAAATTGTGCGTGTCCTGACAGATGATTATTTGAAATTTCGCATGGCTGGCATGGCAACGTAATTTTTATTTGTAATTTGTCTGGCCAGCCATATTAGAGCTCATTACAGATAGTAAAGGTCGCCGTCATCGAAATCGATGAGGACTATATATTATATATATATGTCAGTGCTGCCATGACTGCCATCAAAAAATGAGCCGTTTTCAGTAAAAAATAAAAAAGTGTTTTCTACCAAACCGAACAGATGGAGCTGGTAAGCGGAGAAAACAAGTATGTGATTGATTACAAATGCTGTCATTGTGAAATTGTGTTTCCTTCCATTAAATGAAAACTAACGCCATCTATAAGGTTTGAGGGAACTATTTTTGAAATTTTTACTTTTTAATGAAAACGCCTCATTACAGATTAATTTTTTGATGGCAGTCATGGCAGCCATTGAAGTATTATTACTAGCGTATAGAATTGACACCCGCGAACAACAAGTTTGCGCCATGAGTTGTTGCCGGCCGGCAACAACTCATTTAGTCGTTCGTCGACGCCCATCGCGACCGCATGCGAATAAACCCAAATTAAAAATGCCGTCTTGCGTGTTAAAAACGTGTAAAAATCAATCAACTGCGAAGAAAAAAGATAGTGGCGTGACTTATCATCGGAAAGTAAACAGAATATCAACTAAAACCAACTAAAATTAATTTTTCTATATTATTTTCTATTGTACTGACACTTTGTTTGAAAATCATAGATTATGAAAAGTGATTCGTACCGATGGGATGTGTAGGTACCTACTAAGGGTTGGCGACAAAGGTTTAACTGATTATTTTTAACTCATATTACTCGCCCTATGCCGTCTGTCTGATCAGTAACAGTAGGTACCTACTGTAGGTATCTTTTGCAATCGTCATTACTTATAAACTGAAGCTGTATTATACCTATATTGTTGTCTGAACAAATTCTTAAGGTTTATAAATTTGTATTAGATCCATTGACGACCTCTGTGGCGTGGTGGGCGAAGGTTCGCCTGCGACGCAGGCAGGAGGTGGGTTCGATTCCCATCTTGGGACAAATGTTTAGTGATCGCTGCAGATATTTGTTCTGGGTGTTCAGGTCATTTTCTACGTATAATAATAAATAAATAGGTATTTATGTATTGTATTTATTATATCAGTTATCTAGTAGCCATAACAAGAGCTCTGCTTAGTTTTGGGCTAGATAATCATCATCATTTCAGCCAAAAAACGTCCACTAATGAATAAAGGCCTCCCTCATGGGTCTCCATGAGGGGTAGTTGCCATACTCACCACGCTTGGCAGGCGGGTTGGCGAGCGCAGTATGGGATGTTGGTATATGGAAAGACGCTGCTGCCCATCTTTCGGAGGTATCCCTTAGCAGGCTCTTACTGCATCTACAGGCATGAGAGGAGGGGCAGAGTGAAATAAAGTGTGGGGTCTAGTTAGTGTAAGTACCTACCTATGTACGTACTGTTTGCTGGATAAAATACCAATTTATTAAAAAAAATGACTTTAAACGCTTAACGATTCGTTTTAATTTAATGTAAATATTTTTACGTTTTGAAATATAATATTCATAGGTACCTACTGCATTAACATTACAGCATTAATAGCTGTCTGAAGTGTCCCTTCTGCGGTGAAAAAAATCTATTAGAGCGACATGTTGTTACACTATGTTGAACGAAACGTGTAAGCGCCACGAAATTCACGGCGCTTACGACGGTTTGGTCGCGAGAAAACTATACTCTATTAGCGATCTAGCGCTGCATGTATTGATGGTATGGATAGACGACATTCTAATCGTGTAGCGCATACTTGTGTGCGGGGGCGAGCGCGCCCCGCGCAGGCACCCCCGCTGCATAGAGTAACATATATAAAGGGAGAGTAACATATATAAAGGGAGATAGAGGTAACAGTAATTAAACGATGCAACGCCATCCGACGGTAATTGACTGCAACTTATCGTAACTTCCGTGGCTCAGCGGGACAGTAATCGGCTGAAAAGCAGGAGGTCAGGGTTCAATCCCCGCTGGCTGGAAAATGTTTTTGTTTTTACCTGTATACCTATTACTACTTTTCCTAAAAGTAGGTGGCTTAAATAGCGTAGGCAAAATATCAATAAAACATAATGTTTTATTCAAACATTTATTTATTCAAATTTTCAAACATTTTTTTTTCTTTTTCTTGCATATTCTTGCGCAAGATTTTGAAAAATATCGTCACTGTTAACAGTCTCCCTATTGCGACCTTTTAATATATTGTTAGTGTCTTTACACCAATTGTGTAAAAAAAATCGACAAGCTAAATCAAACATGAAGTCCACATTATCTTTTTTATGTTTTTCACAATTAATGAAATTGGTATTAATTTCTATATACAAAACTGTTTTAGTTACATTCTTTATATTATAACTTTGCGTTTGTTTCTTTAAAACCCACATTAATACATCTTGTATTTCAGAAAACATTTTTATCAACTTATCTGTTGGGTAACCTAAGTATTTCTTTTTTTTATCATATTCCCTGGCTCGAATGTAGTCATTATCTTTATCTTTATTGTAAAGATCGTTTTTACAAGACACACAGTTTTTAAACACATTAATTTTTGTTCTTCTTAAAAGGTAACCAGTTACATATTCTAGTTGTCCTAAAACCACTGGACTTTCTTTTTTTAAATTGAAATCTACAAAAATATTTTCGTTCATGTATATGAACGTTCATCTATCGTATGATAGATCTATATTTTGAGGGATGTTGTTCATTTGATTACTTTTAAACAGTTCTTTCATTGACTTAAACATTATTTTACAATTATCTCGTTCACAGTTAGAACCAGGCGAATGCATCCCTGTTAAATTGCTGATTAACAGAGATGCAAACGCTACTTCAAAACCAGCTGGAGTAGGGCTTATGTTTCGGTAGCCATGACTCCGAATGCTTCCGAAGAAATTCTCAAGTGGGTCCTGGTTGAAATGTCTCATCCATATTGATTTGATATTATATTTAAAAAACAAAACATCCCTCAAATATTCTGCGTTATTTACTGTATGTAACCAGTTACTAACAGATGGAATGGTAACCTCTTGATTATTTTTTAAAAATCTAATTGATTTTAAAACATCTCTTGCATTTGCCCATGTAGTACTGTGACTTGAGTTTGGTGTTACTGATCGCAATAATGGCTTTCCACTTCTTTTCCTTGAGTTGACTTGGCTTCCATTGATTTTTTCTTTTTCTGTGAATCTTCTACCCATCTTGTTCTTTGTAATTTCTCTAAATTGCATTGCCACAAATATAGCTGCCAGGCTCGTAAAGTTTTTCAAACTATTTTGAAAAGTGTTATTTTCTGATAATTTTAATGCCTTCTTCAAACGTGTTGCGTAACTTTCTTTTTTTCTGGTTTCTTTCTTTAGCATTTGTAACAAACTTGCTTTGTTGTCAACAAATCTGATCCCTGCAATTAATTTATTTAAATGTCAGTCATCAATGCAATTTTAATAAGTATAAAAGATGCCTGTGAAGATAATCTACATATTAAATATATATTTTTAAAAGTTGTAAAAGAAAAGAAAAATATTAATTATTTAATATTACATTTGCAAATCTGTGACAATTTGTGACTATCTATACACTACTATTATGACTTAAGCTAAATCACCTTTAGAAGTAGTAGCAGCTGTGGGATTCAAATTTCGGGTGGTGGCATCAATGGATTGCAATACTTCTAAATTACTGGCTGCAGGTAAATCCTTTAAATTACTGACTTCAGGGAAAACTTCCAAATCACTGCCTGCAGGATCTATGTTTGTAATGTCTCTCATCGCCACCTTCTTCATTTGACTCCCTGTTAAAATTAATAATGGGAATCAATAAACAGTTAAAATATTTCACTTTGAAAATTAACGTGAGATATACTTGTGAAAAATGAATAGTTTAAAATAAATAATAAGTGCTACATTGTTTGTTAGTAATTTATTTCACTTAAATACTTCATTGATTTATATACATTATTTGTAGTCAATAGACTATTATGTACTTATTACACTTTAAAACCATAATATCATATATATCTACTGTTGTCAAATTCAAAACTCAATTCAAAAGAATGTGTAGAAAATTCTGATAATATTTAAAATAATAAATTACCATGCATGTGTAAAGTTGGAATGGCTATATTAGATAGCATTCTAGTCCGTGTCAAATATTTTTCTTCAAAGTGATAATGGCATATTTTTCTATTTTTTAAAACAAACTCCGGATCTAATGAAGTAATAGTACTACCAACAGCATTCACCCAAGTAAGAAATCTTTCTTTCTCTTTTCTTGGATTAGGAAATGCATGCAGCACAACATTGTCAGTACCTGCAAATATTAAAATAGATTATTAGAAACTATACATCTCATCATAGTAATAAAAATAAAATAGGGTCTCTCAGATCTCTTGGTATCTAGTATTTACGATACCTTGGGGATTTTAACGGTGATAGTCGGGTACCTCCAAACATTAATACTTTTAATATTATAAATGCGAAAGTTTCAGGATCTAGGATGGATTTTTGATACTTCTTCACGCCCTAGAAACGGATTTGGCTGAAACTTGAAATAAACCTATACGAATAACACACTGGTAGGTACAACGCGAGCGAAGCCTCGGGCAGATACTAGTAAAGAATAGATGAAGAGATAGACTGTTATATTTTGATGAGAACTTACGAGATTTACCACATTGTGGAACACAACACTTCCTAGCAGAACAAGCCATGTCCTCCGGTATCGACAATATCCAAATCGTCAGGCACAAAAACAGTGTCCAAAGCGTTTTACGAGGGTCAAAATTTGTCAGCGGGGTCATCGGAGTCCAAGGGAAAAGCAAAAGTAGAAGATAAATTATTAGTAAAATCACAAAACACGGACACACAGCACAGCAAACGGGACTGAACTTCGCCAAGCCAATTTATTTACGTTCCGTTACTGTCAATAAGTGAGTGAACAGAAAATAATTGGTCAAATGCCAGGACTGTGAATGAGCCCTTATGAATAAGCCCCTATTAATATTGAGAAATAATTACCTAGACATTCATTATTTTATTTTTAGATCTAGTTTACAGTAAATTTAAACATGCTGGTATAGTAATCTAAATTCCTTTTATGCGTGAAAATGAACGCAAAAGTTACCCAAATGCTGCCATATGAAATAGTAATACCATCACAAAATAATAAACTATAGTGCACGTGTCGACATCTAGAGGTAATTGACTCAACTATTAATACCTCTCAAAATCATAATGTATGGGAGTGAAATGACCCTGCCCCGCTGTCATCAAGTTGCGACACATTTTTTGTTTGGTATAGCTACTCTAACTATTTACAACTCACTGATGGCAGCACTGTTTGTTTGTTTACATTTTTCAAAGTTTACGTTTATTTTTTGAAGAACTCAGTTTTTGCAGTTTAAAACATCGTAATAAAAGTTCCAAGTAGTATTATTGTTTTTGTATCAAATTATACAAACGATGTGGTTTTTTCGGCATAAGTATGAACGTTTTGATTCGCAATAAATATAACCTCAAACGAAAAGTTTTTCGAGTTTTTTCTTGTAATTTGCCAAGTTTTCGATGTAAATCGGAAACTATGAAATTCCTAAACGTAGCTGAAAAGAACGATGCTGCCAAAAATATTGCCCTTCACCTCTCACGAGGAACCTCCAGACGGGTATGTAAGAATAAATAATGAATCTTGGTATTTTTTTTTTCAAATCATTTTATTATTTGTATGCTGGTTTTAGCGGGAAGGCTTGTCCCAATATAACAAAATATACGAATTTGATGCTGATGTTTGCGGCCAAAAAAGTGATATGGTGATGACATCTGTATCTGGACATCTCCTGGCTCTAGAATTTGTTGGCGCGTACAAACACTGGCAGTCTTGCAGCCCACTGGCCCTCTTTGACGCGCCGGTCTTCAAATATTGTCCAGATAATTATGAAAAAATCAAGGTACCAATGTATGAAGAAATCTAAATGTTTAACTTTGAAACACCATTCAAGTTTAAAAAAATTCTTACACCAATATTTCAAATGGTTCTTCTTTTAGTCTACACTAGACAATGGTCTTAATTAATATTATGTGCGAGCCAAGGACACTCATTGAGTTATATAAAATTTAAAGTGTTTACTTTGCAGAAAACTCTAGAAAGGGAAATCAGGGGCTGCCAAGGTCTCATAATCTGGACAGATTGTGACAGAGAAGGAGAAAACATAGGGTTTGAAATCATCCAAGTGTGTACAGCTGTGAAAAGCAATCTCAGAATATATAGAGCCAAATTCTCAGAGATAACATCTGTGTCTGTGAAGCGGGCTTTACAGAACTTGGAGCAACCTAATAAGAATATTAGTGATGCTGTTGATGTGAGACAGGAATTAGATCTAAGAATAGGTAAGTTAAAGTAAAGGAAAAAAAAAATAATTAGTCTTAAGTCCCACTGCTGGGAAAAGGCCTCCCCCCATCTCTATCCCCTATCAATTTGACCCATGCGCTGGTCTAACCCAGAGGTCTCCAAACTACGGCTAGCGGGCCAAATCCGGCCCGCCACTGCCATCAATCCAGCCTGTTATATGTCACAATACACAATCAATAGTAATTGAAATTCAATAAAAGCCTATGTTTGCTTAGGTGGGCAGAAAAATTAAAATTGTTATGGCCCTTCCAACATACCGAAAAAATTATTATGGCCCCAAGGCTTCAAAGTTTGGAGACCTCTGGACTAACCCATCACGCCTTCGCTTTTTTGGTCTGCCGCGGCGATTTACCGTGTTAGGGCTCCACTTAATAAAAATTAATTATAGTATAGACTTATACTTTTTGTCTTTGTAAGAGACAAACTTGTTTTATTCAGTACAGTCTAATAATTAAGCAGTAGTTATTATGTGTAGGCATACTATACTTGTAGGTTCTGCTCTACTTAAATAAGTTTACATTGATGGGCCAAATATTTGTGTAGGGCTACACATACACTCGCTCAATTTATTTAGCCAGAAATTAAAAAACAAACTCAAAAATCAGCCAAGTTCGAGTCGACTCGCGCACGAAGGGTTCTGTACCATTATTTGGCAAAACACAAAAAACAGCAATTAAATCACGTTTGTTGTACGGGAGCCCCCCTCAACTATTTCTTTTATTTTAATCGAATTATTTATTTTTAAAGTGACTATACAACTCGTCTACATGTTGCCGTTATTAATATCGAGCAAAAAAATCACGTTTGTTGTATGGGAGCCCTCTTAAATATTTATTTTATTCAACAGAATGTATTACATACTTATAACATTTAGTATTAGCGGCAACAGAAATACATCATCTGTAAAAAAATCAACTGTCTAGCTATCACGGTTCATGAGATACAGCCTGGTGACAGACAGACTGACAAACAGCGGAGTCTCAGTAGTCTCAGTTCAGCGGATTTTACCCTTTGGGTACGGAACCCTAAAAAATAAAGTATGGATTGTCTTATTTCTTAAATTGATTCTAGGTGCTGCATTCACTAGGTTTCAAACTCTCAGGCTACAAAAGGTGTTTCCCACCAAGTTGGCAGACAGCCTTGTGAGCTATGGGTCATGCCAGTTCCCCACACTCGGATTTGTTGTGGAGAGGTATCGCGCCGTTGAGAGCTTCGTAGCCGAGCCATTTTGGAAAATAAAAGGTACAAACTATTCATTTTATAAATATAAGGATGACTAACGTAATAATTTAAATTCAAAGTCAAACCTAATACCACCAAGTTTATATTTTCCAGAAAATTGTCATGAGGGCGAATGCGCCCTCGCGTTCATGGTATTAATATTACAGGTCGCGCGATAGTTAAAGATCGCTCGGCAATAGTAGAAGGGGTATGCGCAGTATTAAATTCTAAGGTCTATTTGGTGATGTGCGGAGTGAGCGGGGCGGGTGTGCTCTGACGGTGTCACGTCATTGGTAGATCAGTCGCTCTCAAGGTCTCAAGGTCACCTCCCACGTTGCGTTCACGCGTCACGATTCGTGCGCGATTAGACACACACATGTGCCGATTGCCCTCACTAGATTCGTCGAGCGATCTTAAACCACCGCGCGACCAATCTGTGTGTCTACCATGAGTTGTCACTGTTAGATCGCCTGCCGTTACTACAGTAGTAATAGTACGTTACTATGACATCTGTCATATTTATAACTCACGGTACCAAATTCTAAGCAAATGAAGCCCAAACTACAGTCGCTGTCGTATAGTTTACTACGTATTTTAGTACCAAACTATCCGCTAGAGGCGCTGTACGAGGTTTCATACATCTTTTTGACTACAGTCGCTAACGAGTGTAGATTGTTAAAACTCATGGTAGACCTACTGTATTAGATTATCTGCTTTTGTAAGTGTGATTTTCACGAGTTCACAGTTTATTGTAAGTGCTTGATATGTTTTTACAGTGAACCACACAATGAATGGTCTAAGTGTCGACTTTACGTGGGAAAGAGTGCGCCTCTTTGATCAGCACGCTTGTCAAGTCTTTCACAATATCTGCCTTGAAACCCCCCTGGCGAAGGTGATTGACGTCAAGACTAAACCTAAGTCTAAGTGGAGACCTCTGCCTTTGGACACTGTGGTAAGATACTCAAAGCGCCTGAAATCTCGCGAAATGATGCTTCTTGTAGGTAGGAAGGTATGTAGGTTACAATAATCATCGCTATAAGCTTATTGTTCTAGCGAAACTGTATGAGTTTCGCTTTTATCTGCTACCATCACGCAGTATTTCATACGTGCATCCTTAGGCTACGTAAGCACTGACCGACTTGTAGGTAAAACTAACGTTACAAGCGGCCGCCCTGCGTGCTTAACGATTTCGCTAGTCGAAGATAGAGCAGGATAGTTAATAGAAAAATTAAGAAGTGCAAAAGAGACGTAAACAGTTGCCCCTTTATCGCTCATTGATTGATAAATTATTCCATCCTGCTGTCACCGAATTTATACTACATTATAGACTATGATTAGACGTAAGTCACTAGGCCCTAGGTGCTAAGCATGTCGCCGGTCAGTGCAGACATAGTCTTACCATAGGCGTTGACACTGACTTTTCTGCATAGCTAGTATATATGTATATTGAATTAAAACAAACTCAATTACACTTAGTCGTAAGTGCCCCACTGCTGTGCAGAGGCCTCCTCTCATCTCTTCTTGCAGCTCGACCCATGAACGACGCTTATTAAATTGGTTAAAATATCTTTACAGGAACTTGAAAAATTAGGATCTCGAAAGTTAAAGATAAACGCCAAGGAAACAATGCGTCTAGCTGAAAAGCTTTACACGCAAGGTTTCATCTCGTACCCCCGTACGGAAACCAACGAGTACCCTAAAGAGATGAACCTAGGGCAGTTAGTGGGCTTACAGACAGGGGATCCAAACTGGGGGGGTTTCGCTCAAGGGATTTTGGACAGCGGAGGCCCAACGCCGCGACAGGGAAACAAGAGTGATAAAGCCCATCCTCCCATTCACCCGACTAAGTACTCAAATAGTAAGTTAAAATTATTAAAATACCTTCTCGTATTTCGTTATCAGTCGCGCCATCTAGTGTGGACTTCGGAATTAATTTAAGAGCTAGAGAGTGCGTTAAGGCTCGAGCAGACCGGATGCGTATGCGTAGACGTAAGCGTAGACGTGCACGTACCACTGAGTTGTAATGTATGGAACTGTATGAGACAGGACACCGCTTGCGTAACGTAGACGTGCGCGTACACAACCGATGTCACCGTGTGTCATACATTACAACTCAGTGGTACGTGCACGTCTACGCATACGCATCCGGTCTGCTCGAGCCTTTAATGGCTCTCGCCCAGTCCCATTAGATTTGCCTGCGCTTTTGAAAGAAACAGATTGTATTCATCATCATCATCTCAGCCGTAGGACGTCCACTGCTGGGTAAAGGCCATACTCACCACGAGATGGCAGGCGGCGAGCGTAGTGCGGGTGGTTGAGACACGAAAAGACGCTGCATCTTCCGGAGGTATCCCTTAGCAGATTCTTACTGCATCCACGAACAAGAGAGGTGTGGCAACATTTTACAGCCCGCACTGCATCTATATATTTTTTTTATTAACCTACATTGTCCTACTGCTGGGCAAAGGTCTCCCCTTCCTTTCTCCATATCTCCAGTTCAAAATTCACTCAACATATTCATATTATGAGACTGAGTAGGTATAGTTCCGTTTACGTAACTATAAAAATATTCAACTATAGCTGTAAAATTTCAAGAAAATGAATACCTAATTTCTCTTATCTTCTTATCTCTATCTTATTCTTATCAAAAAAATTCGGTTGCGAAATTTGAACCCACGTTGTCGATCAAATCGATCCCTTACTAAAGCCAGAAAAAAAACGGAAACGGTAATGATTATTGATAAGGTTTTTCATTTTTAGTTTAATTTCTTTTAAAACCACATTAAAAAAACACTTGTTAAATTCTCAAACATCCATTTCATAAGCGGTCGTTTTTAGGCTTGTATTTTAAACTGTATTAAAATATAATTATATATATCTAGTATACTTAAGATGTTACGTTTTGTGTTTGTGTTTAGTAGAATAATCAACATACATATGTACTTCATTGATTATATCGCGAAATTTAATACCTGTCTTATTAACCTCGATGTCTTTGCTGTGGTCGGTGTTGCGCCCTGGCAAATATGGTGCCACTAAAAATCAGTGCCGTGTTCTCACGGCGTGTGCCGAGTTGGTGACCAGTTTACGTCTCATAAGATTTTTATTCTGTTTAATTATGTAATTTTAATTTACCTGTGTACCTATGAGTCGTAAATAAATATTTTCTTATTCATTTCCTTGAAATCTTATACCTAAGTGTGGTGTACACTATGAAAAATTATAAACTACGGCGTTTCTATTTATTTCTAATTACAAATTGAAATTCGTCAGGTTTATCGGGCAATGAACAACGCCTGTACGAATTCATAGTGCGGTCGTTCCTCGCGTGCTGTTCCAAAGACGCGCAAGGGCAGGAGACTATCTGCACGATAGACGTCGCCAACGAGAAATTCTCGGCGAGCGGACTCATGATCACCGCCAGGAATTATCTAGAAGTTTATCCGTACGATAAGTGGTCCTCAAAGGAAATACATGTTTATCAGGTATGCCATCTCATCATAAGAAGCCGTGTTGGCCGAGTATGTACCCCCGACCTTAAATCCGAAGGTCGTGGGTTCGATACCGGCAGTGCACCAATGGAGTTTTCTTCCTTGAAAAATGTATGTGCACACTTAACACGTGCTTTAACGGTGAAGGAAACATCGTGATGAAACCCGCGGCTTAGTTAGCTTCAGACGTATTGACCTGTTCTTTCCTCTGAATAATAGCTGACTAAGCTGAGAGGATGGTATAGGTGCTGGGCAAGGGTAATCCATCTAACAATGTCCCAGGCACTGCAGCGTCCCGTACAGCATGATTACCAGTTGCTGACGCTGTATAAATCATCTTTAATAGATGCAAAGGCCATCTATATATACTCACCACGTTTGGCAGGCGGGTTAGCGAGCGCAGTATAATACGGGATGCTGATACACGGAAGAACGCTGCTGTTCATTTTCCGGAAGTAGGTACCTCTTGGCAGATTCTTACTGCATCCACGGGCAAGTGAGGAAGGGCAACATTCTCCTGCACCACACGGCATTACTGAATGTGAGAATTATACTGCATCCCATCTCACACTAGAACTTGTTATTTAAACGAAGTCGCTTATTAAGATTTTCGAGCCGAAGTCATAGGACTCTGTGGCCGAGTTGGTAAATGAGGGAGCATATCCTGCTGGGCTGCATAAACAGTTTTGTTACAGATACAACTTCACAGTAACTATTATATTAAGTACCTCGTTTTATTGCAGTCCGGGCAAACATTCTCGCCAACCAGCATCGACATGTTGGATGGCAGCACTTCACCCCCCAACTTACTCACCGAAGCCGATCTCATTGCGCTTATGGAAAAACATGGCATAGGTAATAAATAATACATTTTTTATTAAGTACAAAGACAGCAGTTTTTTTTTTCATTATTCCAGCCGTAAAAAGTCCACTACTGAACAGGCCTCCCTCATGGATCTCCATGAGGGGTAGTTGCCATACTCACCACGCTTGGCAGGCGGGTTGGCGAGCGCAGTACGGGATGTATATACACGGAAAGAAGCTGCTGCTCATCTTCCGGAGGTATCCCTCAGCAGGCTCTTACTGCATCCACGGGCATGAGAGGAGGGGTAACATTCTACTGCCGGCACCCCACGGCAAACAAAGCACAGCAGTTTGTTTAAGAATTAAGTCTAAGAAAAAACAAACTACTTTCAGGAACGGATGCCACTCACGCCGAGCACATAGAGACGATAAAAAACCGTTCGTACGTCGCGTTAGCGGACGCAATACATTTCGTGCCGGGACTGCTCGGAATGGGGCTCGTGGAGGGCTACGACGCAATGGGCTTGAGCATCTCCAAGCCGCACCTGAGAGCCGGGCTCGAGGCTGACTTGAAGGCGATTAGCGAAGGGAGGAAGCCGCCACAGCTTGTGCTGGCCGAGCAGGTAATGTCTAATTCAGAAGCTTATAAAGGCGATTAGCGAAGGGAGGAAGCCGCCACAGCTTGTGCTGGCCGAGCAGGTAATGTCTAATTCAGAAGCTTATAAAGGCGATTAGCGAAGGGAGGAAGCCGCCACAGCTTGTGCTGGCCGAGCAGGTAATGTCTAATTCAGAAGCTTATAAAGGCGATTAGCGAAGGGAGGAAGCCGCCACAGCTTTTGCTGGCCGAGCAGGTAATGTCTAATTCAGAAGCTTAAAGCTGTATTACTCTACACGGTATTCAGGGCCCGGTAGTTAGGGCGATTAGGGAGCAAGGCTTGCCGGGTCCGACCGGTCGCTATAGTTAGGGTCCCTTACGCTCTAACTCTTATTACACCACTCTTAGTTAGGGTCCCTGAATACCGTGTAATGTAATACAGGCTTTAGACAATCATTCACTTATTTCCTTTGTTGTTCGGGAAGTAATGACAGAATGGCTTGACAGATTTAGATTCTCCTCTCCCCGGGATACCACCGGAAGATGGGCAGCAGCGTCATTCCGTGTATCAACGTCCATTTTAGGTTATTATTTATTTGTCTCCTTGGGTAATTTCTGTTTATGGTGTACTTATAATAAAGAGTTAATCTATCTATAAGTTAAATCTGTCCTCATTATTACAGCCGTCCACTGCTGGATACAAGGATCTACTCCCTCATGGATACTAGATACTCCCTCATGGATCCGTGTACTGATCGTGTGGCGTCGTTGCCATACTCGCCAAGCTTGGCAGTCGGGCTAAAATGGCGGGCGCAGTACGGGATGTACACGAAAAGACGCTGCTGCCCATCTTCCGGAGGTAGATTGGCAGCAGCGTCCTTCCCTTGGCAGATTCTTACTGCATCCACGGCCAATAGAGGAGAGGTGACATTCTACTGCCGGCAACTATTTTATTAACAGATCGAAATTTAAATACTTTATTGTTCAAGGTAGCTACATACAAGGAAGTGTTCCTGACAGTGTCGGCAGAGGCTAACAAAATCGACGGCGCCCTCGCCGAGCGATTCAATGAGCGACCCAGCGAATATACTCCTACTACCGGAAATATGCCTTCGATGCCTCCAGGTAAATAATATTATGTAACCAATTATACCTTTTTAATAAAAAATTAAGCCGCCGCAGGACGCCTGGCAGGTGTAAAACGTCGTAACATTTTTGTAAAGCATCAATAATGGCCAAGTAGTATGTGTCCCCCCCCGTCTTTCGATCTCGTCAGTCAAAATAAAAGGCTGTGGATAATAATCTAAGTTATTATAAATAAATATGGGATAGACCTTTGCCCAGGAGTGGGACACATTATAGGTTATTAAAAAAATATATAAATATAAATGCTTAGTATATCAAAAGTGTAAAAGAATTTTCAACAATTTTTATTGTATTCTATCAGTTACCTATATCGACCACGAAATTGTACATTTGCAGATGCTCGTTACAAACTACTAACTGTTATCTTTCTCACAAGTGATTTGTAATGTTCAAGATAAAATTAATTAAGACCTTAAACCAAAATTCACCATTTTATTTTCAGCATATAAATGCCCAAAATGTGGTTCAGACATGGTGGTTCGGCAAAAAAAGAACAACGCTGACGAATTCTACATAGGCTGTCTTTCGTTTCCGAACTGCAAAAACGCCGTGTGGTTCCCGAGTATTGTGAAAACGTTGCAGGTCTTGCCAGAAACGTGTTCGCAAGTAAGTTACCATACTTAGTATACTCTCATGTCATTTGGAAGCAAAGGCCACATAGTAATGTCAATTTACAAAAGAAAAACAAGACACATTTAAGTTTAATAAAGCACTAAACTTATTTTCTAAGTAAGGTAAATAAGCAAAAATAAACCTAACAACTTCAATGCGATAAACAGTGCATTAAATAATCGCGTTTATGAGATTGATATTAAGACATATGTACATACGCGGTAATGTGATGTTACCTACTCAGTATTTATGTAATGTGTAGCATTGTGTACTTCATCTAGACTAGAAAAACAAAAAGGGTTCCAAGACCCTTATTAGTTTAAGTTTTCACATTATTACGTTTCACTTTTGTAACAGTGTGGACCTAACTACAAGAAGATCAAGTTTGAATGGAGAAACAACTCGATAAGCCACCTCTACCCACCACCATACACCGCGTGCCTCGCAGGATGTGATACCACATTGCTAGAACTACTTCAAATAAACCCTTCGAATATTAGAACCAGTGCAACACAAAATACAAGCAATAGACAAACCACTAATAATGCTCAGAGTATAAACAATAGACAAAATAGTAGACCTATCACAAATGTTCAAAATACGAACACAAATAGAACGAATTCAAATAATGAACGGAATATGAGCAGAACAAACAACGCTGTGGAAACGAATACAGTAAGCTCAATGCCCCGACCAGCTCAAAGGCCGACGCAAACTGTACCACCGCCTACTGTAAATAGAGCTCCAAATACGAGAATGCCGCCGCCTAGTGGCAATACGGGTGGTGATGATAATAATGTGCTCTGCGGATGCAATAAGTCGGCTATTTTGCTGACTGTTAGGAAGCAAACTGCTAACTTTGGTAAGATCCTTACATAGTATTGTTTTTAACTTTGTTACTTAAAATAAAAAGAGTAAAAAAACTTGACTTTTCACAATAACATGGGGCGGATCCCAAGCATACCAAAAATATTGATTGTTGGTATGCTTGGGGCGACAAAGATGCTTAGATTTAATTATTATACCTACATGCATTAGTTTTTTTTATAACTATCATAAGCTCTCAAAGAGTTTCCACACTTATCCAGCATCTATATCTTATCTTTAAGCCCACATTCACTCACTATTGGGTATAAGGCCCCCCTTTTTACCTTGTCAATTTTGGTGGCCCGGCGCCAACTGCAACCATTGGTTGTCACGATGTCGTCCGTACCTTGATAAAATTATATTTTTGTAGGAAAGAAATTCTACAAATGCCCGTTAGGCAAAGACAACGGCGGTTGTGACTTTTTTTTATGGGCACCAGAAAACGATAATGAAAACCAGTACGAAACACCACCACAGACAAATTCCTGGGGCAACCAACAGTCAAACACCAATGATTCTTGGGGACAGCAAGCTTCAAACAGCGGAAATTCTTGGGGAAGTCAACCGTCAAACAGTAGTAATTCGACCAGAGGTTGGGGAATCACGCCTACCGTCTCGAGGGACAGTTTCGAGCCGAACGACGATAATGTCAATTGCAATTGTGGAATGCCTTGTAAAAAGTAAGTATTTTTGAAGAAAATAATGTCAAATGCATGTGTTCCAAACGCAGATTATGACTTATGATTATGACACAACCTTAGTCTTTATGGAAGTTCCCCAATTTTGAGTGTAACTATATTTTCTGTCATTTTATTTGTTCTTAAAATAGTAGTAGTGTGGTTAAATTGCCTTGGTAAGGTTTAGTATATTTTTTAAGTTAAAGTTTATTTCCTATTTGTTTCTTTAAAAGTGACATCAGAAAATCTAAAAACAACCGAAAACCTAAACCTACAACACAGTGGTCCACTGCACCATAGGTGCCACGTACCTGTGGTGCAGTGGACCACTTTTCTAAAATCGATGGTAGGTACATTCCTCTCCACCATTGGTGCGTAACATTTGTTCGACAAAATCCCTGCTGGTTTGCAATATGCGTTCAGGGGACCTACTCTTTACATTCTGACGATAATATCATAATCGTTTTCTAGAGTAGGCGCCCAGAAACCACATGCCGCCGACGACGACGCAAAGAACGCTCACACCAGAAACAATTATTGTCCGCCATTTCAACAACTAATCATTAGGCTTATCAAGAGTCCGTAGCAATTGTTAAATCGTCGTAAAATCAAATAGAATAATAGTTAAAAAGGCACAACTTGCACCAAAAAGTACTTCACTAAAATGTCTTCTCGCTCATTTATTTCTTTGCGTACGACACGGGGAGTGTACGTGAGATAGCATGCGTTAGTTCTTTTGTTTTGTCTAAAAAAGCGAGATAAGATCTTAAAATGGCGAATATAATATATACCAGCAGTACATAAAAGAAGGCAATTTAACTAAGTTAGCCACCAAAAAAAATAAAAAATTATAAATTTTCAATGTACTTACATAAAATGACAAAAAAAACTGAGATATGTTTCGTTTGCGCCGGGCCTGGGTCTTAAATGACCATTCTTCTTTGAAGCATTCGACTGATTATGTCTAAATATAAATAATGTTTTCCAGAATAACTGTACACAAGGAAGGTCCTAATAAAGGCCGTCCGTTCTATGGATGTCCAAAGGAATTTAATGCCCGCTGCAATTTCTTCCAATGGGCGGACAGCGATGGGTCAACCACGACCACAGGTATAATATGTTTATCATTATGTTAAGTAATTTTTAAACATAAGTCATTAATGTCTATTAGAATTTATAAACACTGATTAAATATCAAAGTCATCATCTCAGCTTTAGGACTAAATTGCACAGGCACTTTACTCAACAAACTTAACAATCATGTAATTGACAGAAAATGCAAACTAGTGATTATAGAAACATGCATTTATGCACATTAGCCCTATTACTTATAAACGCTCATGTTGATTAAATTTAATTACCCGTGGATGCAGTAAGTATCTGCCAAAGGATACTTCCGAAAGATGGGCACCAGCGTGTTTCCGTGTATCAACCATACTGCGTTAGCCAACCCGCCTGCCAAGCGTGGCGAGTATGGCCACAAACGCCTCGACATCTTGGAGATCCACGAGGGAGGGCTATGTCCAGCAGCGGGCGTCCTTTGGCTGGGATGATGATGCAGTAACATCGTCTTGATAATTAAAGAGACTTATCGAACGCTGTTGACGACCTCTGTGGCGCAGCGGAGAAGGTCCGCCTGCAAGAGGTTGGAGACAAAGACAAACAAAGGACGCCAGATCGGAGACGGGACTGCAGGAGCTCATAGAGTCATGCCCTTCTTCTTCTACAACATCTGCATATCCTTCAAGAATGCTCAGAGAATGCTGCCGGCGGCCCAGAGTCCTTCTTCGGTACTTTGGAGTTGGGCTGGCTAGGGTCGGGCTAGCATCACGGGGGACAAAGCACAATACACCCCTATGCGGGACGTCAGTGCAGATCTAGTTACCCCCACAAGAATAAGAATAAGTGGTTGGGGGTTCGATTCCCGCCTCGGGACAGATATCTGTACCATCTGCAGATATGAACAAATATGGTGGGTGTTCTAAAAAATACCTATCTACGTAGTATAATGTATTAAGTATATCATTCATCCATCTAGTACCCATAACACTAGCTCTGCTTAGCTTGGGGCTAGACGATGATGAGTGAATTGTCCAGCATTATTTATTATTAAATTTCAGAATGGGGCACCGGTGGCGGTGGCTTCACTGCCAACAGAGGCCGGGGCCGAGGTCGCGGGCGCGGCAGGCCCGCGGCCTCGGACGACGGCGGTGCACGAGGCGGCGGTCGACGCTGCGGCATTTGCAGACAAGAAGGGCACACCAGAAACCGATGTCCTAATAATAATTAACTTTATTATGTAAACGAGATATTATATCATCATTATCCGTGGGTTGAGCCGTAGGACTGCTAGACATACATATGCCTTCCTTTTATATATCCAAGATCATGAGGGTGTTGTTGCCATACTCGCCACGCTGGGCAGGCGGGTTGGCGAGCTCTGTATGGAATGTTGATACACGGAAAAATGTTGCTGTCCATCTTCCCGTTTTACTGCCGGTACCTAACGGCATATTATATACGAGTACTTAAACTAATAAAAGTTAGTTAGCCGAGTTAAATAATTAACTTTGTTGTTTGTTGAAACTGTGAGGATGAGACAATTATATTCTGTAATACCAGTAATACATAGTTCTATAAAGAAATATTTAAACTGCCGTTTTTTTTATCAGAAGTGGTAAATGAGAACTGTTTCAAGTGTTTATGGATAAGGTTAATGTTGCCTGTGATTTAAAATAAGTAACCTGTGGACACTTAAGCCATTATTTTTGTTACTATGTTGGTACATGTAAGTATAAACGTTTTTTTTAATGCAATTGCTTTTTATTTTATGTAATCAGAGAGAATCAATATCAATAGTACATACATATTAATACTAAGATAGTTATTTCTACATGCTACAAACTTATACTGCCCAGTACAATTTGTACCAAAACTGAATTTGTTTTTAATTATTCTAGCAACATATTAATTCAAAATGGTACATTTACCATCGCTGCTTTTTACTCTTCTGTTTTAATGAACCAAGACTTTGCGCCCGTTGTATATGATCCTGTTCTGCTTCTACAGTTTTGTCCGTCATCATATCCAACAGTATTTCGAATTTTAGTCGTAACATGTTGTTTTCCTCTTCAAGCCTTTCCAATTCGTTTTTCAGTCTGTTATTTTCTTTGTGTGCTAGTCCAGCTTTACCTGACGCTGCAATCAAAACAATGAGGTATGAAGACTTTATAATAGGTACCTTACTGGTACATTGAAAAATGTACTACGTTTTTTTTGGACCTCAATCAGTAGATTTTCTTTACCTGGTATCCATTGCCCATCCTCAAAAGAAACTTCGAAATCTCCCAGTTTTATTTTAAGTGGTGCCACATCTAAGGAGAGTTCTTTTGATGCATAATCGCTTCCAAATTCATTTTTTATGACTGAAGTGTCCTGTCTTCTCACAGGAATTGTTTTTGGTGTAAACTTATTACTGAAGAGAGGCATAATTATAACGTGAAAAACTTGTGTAATCAAAATAAACACAAACTTAACAATGAATTACGCAACTTGATACCTATAGTAAAAACAAACAAACCGTTTCCATGGCAACATGTGTGCAAGAAACAAATCGGCCAATCCGCGTTGAGCTTATTTCCAGAGATAATAAAACCGGAACCATAGAGTTTCTCATTCTACAAATAAGCGCGGCAAATAAAGTTTTCTTTCTTCAAATCCCGGCGGGAAATAAATTTTATTTATTAGTACCGAGTCTAAGGACACAACAGAAAACTATATATTTTTTCGGAAAAAAACAATAATGGCTGCAGCGAAGAAAACAGCAAAGTCTAAGTTGATGTCGGAAGATGCAAGCGATTTCATTAATCAGTCGCAATATTTGAAAGAATCCCCAAAGCCTAAAAAAAATATGAAACGTACACCTAGAAACGAGGTATTCGAGGAAGAAGACATGTCCAGACTAATCGGTCAATATCAAGCAAGTGCCAAGAAGAAAAAAGCAGAAACTAGCTCAGAAACTAACCCAGAATCTAGGAAAAAGGTTTTGGACCTTGTGAATTGTCAACTAGAAGCAAGGTAAGCATGCTCCCCTCCTAGGAAAGTATTTAGCCGAACTAAAATTAGTAGTTATACCTACATGTACCAACTTTAACCGGGCATTTATCGCGTAAATTACATTCGATCAATCAGCAATCCAGTCGTAACGTCGGGAAATAATTTAGATAATTTACACGATGAATACCCGGTTAAGTTCGCTCGCCAACCCGCCTGCCAAGCGTGGTGAGAATGGCAACAACCCCTGTGATCAGTACACAGATCCATGAGGGGGGCCTATGTCCATCAGTGGACGTCCTACGTACGGCTGAGATGACCCGCAAGATGATTACGAATCTCGCGACAGGTGTATTTCTCGCGATCGACGCTGCAACAGGCGTAAATCTCGCGATCAATGGTCAATTGTGTAGGTAGTTTAAAAAAAGCAAAAAATCGTCGTTTGACAGCGATGATCGCGAGATATACGCCTGTTGCAAACCTGTCGCAAGATACGTAATCGCCCTGCCGGTTAGGTACGTGTGTATAAGGCGGTTATCACTGCCACGCACCACGCTGCATGTTGCGTGTCGACGCACTTACGCGCGTACTTGCGGGAGTGCAGATCTACATCATCATGCGGGTTTTTCACGTACTCACGCGCGTAGTTGCGTTTAGTGGATTCACGGCGGCTCTGACTCATTTCATTCAAGGCTGTTCGCTAGACTGCGGGGCTCAGTGTGCCATACCTTGCGTCTCGACCCGCACCTACGCGCGTGATCTGCATGAATGCGCGTAGATGCATTTTCGGTGTGTTGGACTGTGCGTGCTTTCTATACAAACAGAGATACTTACAAGCAATGTTAGAAGACGCGTTCATGTAACATGCAGCGTGATGCGTGGTAGTGTGTTAGCCGCCAAGTGATGCGATAGCAAAATTTTAAAGACGGATTTTTTAAGATTCGAGCGATTACGTCATGCATATCACACTAATCTAATACCACGACGAATAAAATTCTGTTTGTCTTAATATACAGATTGGTTGGTAATTCGACACATTCCTTTATGAGGGGTTATTTATTATTATAGAAGGAGCTCCTGTCCGATTGATTTTTTCTAGGTACAAAAGTGTGCCGGAAAATACTTATATTTTTTAAATTATGCCTAATTATGTTTTTTTGTGGAAAACTCCCGATTTTGAGCTTAAAATTTAGATATTTTTCACTCAAACCTTATTTACAGTGAACTTTTGATGTTTTCTGGAAGTTAAATTATTCATAATTTATTTATGATACACATTTATTTATTTATTAAGGACTCCCAACATAAGTAACACAATACAAACAAGGTAACAAGCTTAACATTAAAATATCTAGTGCACTTATAATTACAGGGTGTCACTGCATGTACTGTACATTATTATTCGACTAAACTAAACAACAAACAATATTCATGTGCGCCACGGTAGGTGGGTAATAGTTACAAACAGTAGGTAAATTATTTTAAACAATTCAGCATAGGTTTATTATATCTAAAAAAAAAGAGACAAAACAAAGAAGATAAACAGAAGGTAGAAAAATCTAGATTATTTTTGGCAAAAGAATCTTACTTAAGTAAACAATTTTTAAACTTTGCTAGCCTGTCAGACATTTAGTTACGACTGCCAAAAAAAATATCTTTTGAGCAAAAACTACAATCGTTATTCACGGAAAATATTTTTAATAAGTAGGTACTAGTAACAAATGAAATGTCCACTATATTTTTTGCTACCTAAGTTTAGATGTGTCATTACTCTGCAAAACCTACATATCTTAATTATTATTCCTAAAATTGTAGATCTGTCGCCAAAATGTAATCACCAAGTATTTTAAGAACAAATATTATATTTACTATGTGACAGATCTACGATTTTAGAAACAAATATAGTGATTATATGTACACGAGAACTGAAGATCACTATTATACTCAGTAAAACTACTACGATGTCTATTAAAAATACGTTATTTTTAGAAAACAATGCAACGACAACTTTTTCAAGAGCCTCTCAGAAATAACAACCCAGGTTGAAGCTGATTACAATGCAATGAAAGAAAACGAACAAAAATTGGAACACCTAACAGGAGCATACATGAAGTGCATCCAGCAAGCTACAACAGCTTACAAGCACAAACTGAAGTCTTTGAAGGAGATCCAAATTACATTCAGAAAGGAGTAAGATTTGATTCAAAATTATTTAATAAAAATATTCATTCACTAAATTAGGTTTACAAAGTAGTACTAGATAATAATAGTAGACTATTAGAGTAGCTTATTACCGCCGCTTCGCACGCGTTGTAGGTAGGTACCTGGATAAAAATGTAGCCTAGATGTTAAGTCTGGTCAACATCTATAGGTACACACCTACGTGTGCAAAATTACAGCTCAATCCGTAGGCTAGTTTTTGCGTGAAAGAGTAATAAATCCATACATACACAAACTTTCGCGTTATAATATTACTTAGTAGGATTTGTAAAGGTACCTATTGGCCATTGGATCAATTCAGCCAATAATGATGGCCAACAATTTCTCTTAGTACAACACTTCCGATTTCCACGAAGTGTTTTAATTTGGGGAAATGAAACCAATTAGTTAGGTTCCTACTTATTGCTATATTTTGAGAGTAATTCTTGTCTGATTTCTCGGGGCTTGCTTATGTATGACCGTTTATCTGTACAAGTTTTCTTGGTTTGTTCATGGCCCGCTGTCTGTTAAAAAAATCTTTAATTTCTAAGAGGTAATTTTTGTGCATATCTAATGTGATTACAATTTTGTTTCTTTACAGATGTGAAGAAATGGAGTCTGATCACAAAACAGAAACTGAAAAGCTCGTAGATGAGTTGGAGTACGACATAAAAAAGTTGCAAGACAAACTTGTGGCGGAAACAAAACGCAGCGGCTGGGAGTCTCTGCGCCGAAGCATTTTTCATGCTATGCAGAATGATTTGTAAACCTTTAATAACTCTAATTTTGTTAGCAATGTTCATTGTATTTTATTTGGTAAGAAAATAAAAATCCTTCATTGTTATTATTTTTTTTTGTTGCATCGATGGTTGTCTTATTTTTTTTTCTCTTTCATTTGTGTTAAAATATATCACCGTAAAATTGTATGAGCCGTAAGTTACGTACTCTTATTCTTAACAATATGAACAAGTCATATTGTAAACAGGCGAAAGTGTGGTATTTTGCAAAATATCTGACTTGTTAGTTTGTAAAACGGTGTATAAAATTGCCATGAGTTTACGTTTATTTAAACTGACAAGTCAGATTTGTAAGTTTTGGTGACATTGGTGTTTTACACTTCCTAAAACTAATTATAATTAGAGATATGACGTTTCTAAATTTAGATCTGTCAGCGTTAATCTACGTCTATTTGTTCCGTTTCGATTTTAGAACGGCACTAACCGAATAGCTTTGTCATTGTAGTCCGTTTTAACGTCAATTTAATTAGTTTTAGCTAGCTAATGCAGCAAAGAATCGCCACCGCACTACGTACGCCATCTGGCGTCCTCTCTCTGGCACTGACGACTTTTTTCCGTTAGGTATCTGTAGACGACTCCGTGAGTGAATGACCAGAGTCACAGCCAACAAACACAGACAGAAGCCAAAAAAGAAGACTAATGCACTAACACCATTTCTGTCTATGACTGGTAAGCGTTATTTTCTCAAAACGTCTTTCCGCGAATAGACAGAAGTAGTGTAATCGTTAGAATGAAGCTGGGGTTGGAATAGGTACCTAGGTTGTATGTGTCCTAGGTAGAATAATAAAACAAAGTAATTTAAATTGCAAGTATCAATATTTAATACTGTTTTATTCGAGAAATACTAAAAAAATTGTTCAATAAATAGTTCACTTAACACAGCAAGAATGGGTATGTAAGAGTATCTACATACCTACGTAATATAAATAATGTAGTGTAAAAAGTAAATCATGGAATTTATATTGCTTAAAAATTGTACTTCAGTGCACGGGCAGTGTAAAGGCTGCATTTATAAATATATATCAATGGTACATGTGTATAATATGCGTGTTCACGTCTTCAGTCTACACAACATCACAGCTGGAATGATCAGAATAAACGCTCCTAAAGTGTAGGTTACCGTCGCGCCACAACACCAGTAAACTGAAACAAAGACAGTAAAGTCATGTCACTGGAGTCTTTTATAGTCATTTATTCATAATTGGTTAGATCACACGTAAGAAACCACCAGACTCGTGGGCTTTGCCATAAGAACATCAATGTTATAATTAATCTGGTAGAAACCTTATATAACGATTAATTAATATGAATGCTGGAAAATTCACATAGCCCCAAAGCAGTGTGTATATTTTTTAGTAAATACATACGTATCAGAGAAAAATACACAGAAACAAATATCCGCAGAAAAGCACATCCCCGCCTGGTGGGAATCGAACCTAAGCTATCATAACTACCCCTTTAGGGATGCTCATGGAATGCTAGCAAGGGCCCAGTCCTTTCCCATTATTTTAATGAGCTGGGCCGGCTAGGGTCTGGGTAGTATCGCGGGGTACAATGCACAATATACACCCCTGCGGGACGTCAGTGCAGATCTGGTATCTCCCACCAGAATTAGATCTGTGCCGCCGTTGAGACGTGAGAAACGTAAAAGACCTGTACTATGTGTGTATTTATAATATTAGTAAGGTTTCGGCGAGTACATACCTGATGAAGCTAGCAGCGGCCCAGCGGCTCGCGCCAACGCGCCGAGCGAGCGTAGGGCGCCGAGGACTGCGCCCCGCGCTTCCGTAGGCGCTTGCGCCGCCGCCATTGACGTCATGCAAGATACCGCGAACGCAGTCGCTGTAGGAGAAAAAAGTACTAGTTTTCAAATCTATGGTTAAGGAACACTATTTGTCCTGTTGAAATTAGCTGCTTGATTCATTGTCAAAATACATAATTTGTATATTTATTTATTTATACATTAGTATTTATTTATAATATATTTATACGTATATTCTGTATGGTATTTTTGTCACTTTATGTATAACAACAAAAAAAGAGAAACATTTTTCTCTTTTTTTTGTTGTTAAATTGTTAAGTTTAAGGTGTGAAATAATAAAGCATTTTCTATCTACGAATATCTAACTATCTACAAGTGAGATTTGAAAAAAACACCTGAAACTATCTTCATTACGCAGTTCGTCTAATTGGGTTCGATTCCCGCCGCGTGGCAAATGTTTGTATGAACTAATAATTGCTTGGGTATTTTACAGCGAGCGTAAGGCGCCGAGGGCCTCACCTCGGACTTCTGTAATAGGTGCTTGCGCCGCCATTGACGTCATGAAAGACACCGCGAACGCTGTCGCTGGAGAAGAGTGACACGTGAGATTTGGAAAGATACATCTAAACTTAGATAAAAACAAGGCAATCTTCATTGTCCAGTTTGTTTAATAAAGTTCGACTTCTGGGACAAAAATTTGTATGAACTGCACACAATGTCACCATAGGAGACGCTTTAATGGTAAATAGCTACTTTCATAGATAAGTTTTTTAGTTATTAAGTACTATTTGTCTTCCAACAATATAAAAATAAAATAGTCATATATGTTTATATATTTCATAGTCTATAGATGTTTTTCTAAGTATTACCAGGCGTCCGTCACTCGCTCAAGGGCACGCGTTAAATGCCTACCGCTTTGCGCGCAGTCCGCGATACGCCAGTAGTTAAGGCTGCCACACGCCCGCTTGAGCGCACGCACGTTAAATGTTAAAACGTTTCTTTAGATGCCGAGACCGCGTAACTATTGTGCAGTGGATGGATGCCAAAGTAAAAAAAAACGAATGGAAAATTGTAATTTTTTTCTTTATTATCAAAGATATTTTAAATCTTAAGTTTTTAGAATCATTTTTTCTCTTTCCTCTAAAAATGGTCAGAACGTAGGATGGTACCTACTATGTAAATATTCGTAAATAAAGGAGTTCAGCTATTAAAACAGTATTGTTTGTATAAAAAATAGCTACCTATCACACACAAAATATGCCTGTAAAACTGTGGCTTTAAAAACAACAGTCCTAAAATCAAGCCAAAAAGTAGTAGGTACCCACCGGAGAACAAAGATTCAAATCTTTGCTGGCGAAGTATTTGAATACCTAGTGTGGTGTTATGTCCTAGTTCGTTAAGTCAAAGAATATAACTACTACCATAGTACACACACCTATTACTATACTGCGTACGGAGAGTAGGTAGGTCCTTACCTCCCTATACAAAGGTCGCTGCTTTTCTTAACCGACTTAAAAAAAGAGGAGGTTGTAAAAATAACTGTTTTTTCGTTTCTATTATCTTTCGTTTCGTTTACATTCGTTTTATTATAAAAATTATCGCAGAAGCAACCCTAGCCACTGATTCGATGCCGCGTCACAGATTACTTGCAAGTAAGTGAGGCGGGTACACTCTTTCGCTCTGTGAACTGCTGGTATTATTAATACAATTTTGTAGGCTATTATAGCGTAGGTATTTTCGCTTTTGTATTGAAGTGATGTATCTGTTAGTTTCTGTAATCTGTGGTATTACCTATGCACACTATGAAACCCATATTAAACCAACGTCTCGTCGTTTGAAAACGTCCGAACAAAAAATCTAAAAATATCGCCTCTCCGGTATTTAGCCGACAACAAAAAGAGGAGTTTCTCAAGTGTGTCATCAACACACTTGAGAAACTCCTCTTAAAATTTTGACTCCGTTGAAATTTTGACAGATATTTCTGTTTCCGCTATAACAAAATACTAAAAACACAATAAAATAAATATTTAAGGGTAATATCCCATACAACAAACGTGATTTTTTTTGCCGTTTTTTTCTCCATATTAATAACGGTTTTGCCAAATAATGGTACGGAATCCTTCGTGTGTGAGTGGCTCCTCGCACCTGGCCGATTTTTTAAATCTTTGTTACCTCACAACTCGTTGTTTATGAACTGATTTGGAAGATTTTTTTTGAGTTGGAATAGGTACACTTTCATTCAGGCCCCAATTTTTTCAAAACTAACTAACAAAATATTGGGATGCGGAATCGAGGGAACTAAAAGTGAAAAATTAAAGAATTATAGAAGCCTGTATTTAACCTAATCGACCTACCAGTTTCACATACTTTTAATCATGTAACTATTCAAATTATAGAAGCTGTTAGGTTGTAAAAAAATTATCTACTTGTTTTAAAAGAAAAACATAGAATATAGCCGTCACGTTGTCATGGAGTTCAATATGCCGAGACGTCCCATCGCCCCGCTTTGTAATACCTAGTAGGTAAATTAAACTCTAATTTTATACGTACATAAGGCGAATAGCACTAGTCCGGCCCACAGCCAAGTAAGAGGCGTTGGTGACTTGATGTCAGTGGCTGCTAACGCTACACATATGAAGGAGAGTGGTGTCAGAGCTAGGGCGTATCGTGCAGCTTTCTCCGCTCCTTTAGCGCCGAGACGACGCGCCGCCCCGCCTTGCAATACCGCCATTATTAAACCTGGAAACAAGATTTTAAGCTTAGAATTACCTTTAATCTCGTGAGTCTTAAATGGAGAATCTACAATACCCGGCGATAAATATTGCACATAGACCTTATTTTTTTATAAAAAGTATCAAAATAGAATTTAAAAAAAAAATCACAATTGTATTAACAACTCATACATAATACCTACGGGACTGTTAGTATTTCGAGGGACCTAAATAACGCTCTACAACGCCGAATTATCTTTAAGGAGAATCTACACTATCCGGCGATAAATATTGCTCATCGGCCTTTTTATTTTTATTTAAGGAATAAAAATTATTATCAAATTATGCAAATTATAATTATTTTAACAGCTCCTAATAACGGGTGATTCATTCAGAGGTACTTGCTTTTTTGTCTATGGATTTTTTGACAGATGAAGCGTGAGTCGTGATAACCTTTTATTTTTATGGTATTTTTGTTCAGTATAGTTTGACATTTTATCATGTAAAGACTTAGCCCTGCACAGCGTCTACAAATTATTCAGCTGTATTACGCAAATCAGCGTTCTGCGAGGAATGTGTCTCGTGCACTTAGAGAAACTTATGGTCCACATAATCGGCCTACCAAACGCAGGATTCGCTATACCATCGAAAAGTTTGAAAACCACTTTACATAATGTAAAGTGTGGATATTAGGTAATGAGGTCTATTTGGTCGTGTATTATACACGACCAAATAGACCACACAGCACTACGTGCTGGACCACATCCAGCACGTAGTGAAGAAAATATTGCGGCGGTAGCTGAGTGTGTGTACGCGATGACCGCGAAGAATCGATCCAGCGCCGTTCCCAACAACTTGGCGTACTATACGCAAGGAGCTTGGCTTAAAACCATACAAAATTCAACTTGTGCAAGAATTGAAGCCGACTGACCTACTTAATCGTCACCGATTCAGTCTATGGGCTACTGAAAAGCTTGAAGAAAATCCACAGTTTTCAACAAAAATCTTGTTTAATGATGCTGATGACGCACATTTCTGGCTTAACGGATATGTCAACAAACAAAATACCAATCGAAATGCTCGGACGCGTAATCGAAAATTGGAACGGTAGAATGGACTATGTTAACCGGGCCAACATTTGAATCAAATAATCTTTAAAAAAAATGTAAAGAATATGTAGTTCTTTAATCTAAATTATCCGATAAATTTGTTTTTATTCAAAAAAGAAATTATTTAAAAAAAACTACCTCCAATTGAATCACCCGTTAATTTCGTAATTCCGTTCACCGGACTGTTAGGGCCGTCTCCACGGGCGAGAGAATCGAAGTAATTAGACTATTCGAGTATAGGAGAGCGCCACGTTCCGCGGCGAGTCGCGGCGAGCGCGCAGCGATGTAATGACGTTTCGCGCGCACTCAACCACTCGTCGCATCGCCGTGTGGAGACACTTGCTAAGAGTGTATAGAAATATGTGGCACGACGATAACATCACCGCGATTCCCTCGCTCGTGGAGACGGTCCCTTAGTATTTCGTGCGACAGAGATAACGCTCTACGAAGCCGAAATTAGCCGATTCTCTTTCTAAAAGTCGATGTGCAAAATTTATTGCCAGGGTGCCAATCCTTTTGCGTATCAGACGGCATTTGGACTGATCCTAATTCTGGTATATATACCAGATCTGCATTGGGGTGTATTGTCAACCCAAGATGCTACCCCGGACTACTACCCAGGACTCGGCGCCGCTTATAAGCTCAGTTCCGTTTTTGGCTTTAGGGCCATAGTCATTGAGGTCGTCGGATTACTAAGAGCGATATATATATCATACAGATACAGAGTTCGATGATAACTATGGAAGATTCGTTCATAGATAACGAGTTCGATGATACTTAAGAGCTTTGTTTTTGTTGTTGTTAAGTTAGTCAGTATGTTCTTATCAAACTTACCTATGACTAAGAACATTTTTCCTTGTTGCATGGCGGTATATTGGAATGTATGGTGTGTCAGGAATGTGATAGTAAACTCAAGTCCCGAGTAAATAAATAAGTATAGAAAATAAATCAGTCCCAATTTTGATAGAACTTTGTTCTGGTGGCTGGACAAGTTTTTAACAGCAGTGAATTTCAGCAGATGCCATGGAGACACATAGTCAACTGATTTCGCTAATGTAAATGTTAGCGGCGCTCTTTTTTCCTAAAACAAGTTAGAAAAAAAAAGTTAATGTTATATCAATAGTAACATCAAATTGTTGAATAATTATTTATTTCATAAATATATGCTTTCACCACATACCTTACTTATTATCATCAGTTAGTTTTAGCCTCGCGGCCTTCGGAGGCTGTCACGCACGTTGCATAAGAAGAAGGGCCTTTAAATTGTCTTCGCAACGTTAGCAAAATGTATAAGTTGAATAAGTAGTGAAAGCCACAAAATTTATTAAATATTGAATGAGTATCAGAAGCACAAAAAGTTCAAATTACCTTGGCAAGGGTCTCAGGTATAAACATCCATACAAGTGCTATATTAGCAAGGGAAAGAGACAGAGCATACATGGCGGGTCTCTCTCCCCAAGGACCGGAAGTGGCATCACTGTTTTTGGCGAACCAGGCGCCAGCTAACGGGCCCACAATGAACCCAATGGAAAATGCCAGACCAATGAGAGCCTGAAAACCGAAATAATTATTTTAATCATGCATGAGATAAATTATAAAAAAGCAAACATTTGTACAATTGTATTTGATTTGTTACCTATTCTTTTGTAGAGTCAAGGTGGTTTTAAGGAATTAACACCTTGAGGTGAGGTGGTGTATTGTCATTGGGTATATGACTAAAAGCTACATATATGTCAGTGACATCTGTATGTAGGTATCATCTATAAGGTGCTAACAAATTAGTCACGGATATTTTTACAACTGATAGTACGTTCTCGGAGTACATTTAAGTATGAAACATCATAGGTTTTGCTATGTTTTTTTGGAGAAAACTAGGAAACAAATTTGCTACGTTAAAACACCCTGTTAATAAGATAATTATGAGACCTCTTTAGACATATTCTAGAACCTCTAAACTATCATTCAAGTGGCCTCTTAAAGTTGATAAATAAAATACTTGAATGACAATCTCATGCAATTTGCTCTCTGATTGTGTCGGTTGCAAAAAAAAAAAAAAATAATTACCGCTATGCCTTACCGCTACACACATAACGAGTACTTAAACATGGTTACATGTTATCGCGACTCAAACTACAGTGCGGCGGGAGCTTCAAGGCTTTATGCACAAAGATACAATACGATTGTGAATCCTTTTTCCACAGAGATAGTTTATTAGTATGGAATAGCACACTACTTTTTTCACACTACTTGTTCGCATGGGACAGTTTTTTTGTTCCACGCGGGCAGAGCCGTGGGCAGACGCTAGTATTTAATAACCTACAGTTTTCCCGCCGAATCATAATGACATTTAAGAAAAACCACTTTTGACGTGACATGACAGATTTTTTGTTGATTTTTGATGTTAAACATACATAATAGAGGTGATTACAGTAATACCCCGCTTTACGCGACCCCGTTATGCGCGGTTTCACTATAACGCGAATTTCAAATTTATTCAGGTATGGACATATTGCAGAGTATAGACAATAATGATGTAATGACCGTGTCTTGACCGTGTGTCAAACAATTAAAAACAGTGTTAGGTATTATGAACGTATTTTAAAAGAACGTAAAAAAAACGCTACCCAAAAGACAATAGATGTATTTTTCCGTAAAAAATAATTAATAATATGTATGTATTGCATAAAGTGTTCTTAGAATTAAAGTGATTGATTAAAATGATTCGTATTTTTTTGTATTGAATTTTGACAATGTTTAATCATAAACCTCGATATACGCGAATTACATTTACCGCGATTTTTTCCGGAACGTATCCCTCGCGTAAAGCGGGGGGTATTACTGTATTTTAAAAATTAATTATATTTTTTTTTGTTCAGTAAATGAAAACAAAAAAATTATATACAAAGGTTCCAAAGGTTAAATACAGTTAAAAGTTAATTGTTATAATGAAATGTATTATCTCTTAAAATATCGGTGACTAACTTGTTAGCACCTTGTATATAGGATTTATTGTTGATTATTGTGTACATTTTCTTACCATTCCTTTTGCTCTAGACTTTTCATTGGATGCATCAGTGACAACTGCCATGCTAAGGCTTACATTAGCTTTGCTCAGGCCTCCAATAAACCGTGCCAGAACAAACATACTGAATGAGCTTGCACAGGTCCATAATGCATGAGACAGTGCTATACCTGTCTAAGGAAAATAAAACTAATTTAACTTCACATAACTTCTTACAAAATGAAAAAGGAACATTCCAATTATATTATAATTATTACAAAAACAAGCAATGAGTGGATGTACTAGTTCTCCTTGAAACAATGATATCTCTTAATTTGCATTGTAATCATTATTAAATAAAAGTATATATAAAATGTTTATGTAGTTCTCATATTCTTTAAGCATTCAAAAATGTAGGAGCAATGAATATTATATATAACATAATAAGTAGGCTATGTAAAGTGACTATTAAGATATCTGAGCCTTTTGATAAAAACAGTTTTATCAGCAATAAAATGGAAAAAGGAAAATTGCAACTACCATTAATTACAAAAACTAGCAATCATCATTTTAAGGAGAATCTTCTATTTTGCATTATAATAACCATTCCTATTAATTTTATTAGAAGGCAGACTTCTGCATAAAAAAATGCAAAAATGTTTGAGGAATTCACCAGCACAATATTTAATAGGTTAGGTTGCAATAAAAATGAATTTTACAGAAGCACCACATAATAATATGCTATAAAACATACACCATTGGATTCGTATTGAAATTTTCTACATGTTTATGTATACTACAAAACATAAAATAACTAACCTGATTTAACTTATGGACACCCATCAGTACACTAAGCGCACTGAGCGTTCAAACCTAATGTACACCAGTCGGTACACTAAGCACACGGAGCGTTAAAACCTTATGGACACCGGTTGATACACTAAGCGCATGGAGCGTTAGAACCTTATGGACACCCATTGGTACATTAAGGCGCGTGGGGGGGTTAAGAAGGAACACTGTCTTTTTGTGGAAAATACTGTGGCAGTAGAATGTTACTCCCTCATGGATCTCCATGAGGGGTGTGTTCAGTAGTGGACATTTTACAGCTGAAATGATGACTGTGGTCCTTGAGAATAGGTTTCATTTTAGCTAGATATTATGTACCTACTATTCATTATTATTTATTATACACTACTTTTTGTAGGTCCAAAGTTTACTAGCTCAAGTATATTTTTAAAGGATTCCAAGATGTAGAAAAGACAAACCAATATCACCTTAAGTAGGCCATGTAAGGTGACTATTAGGATATATAAGCTGTTTGATAACAGCAGTTTGATCAGCAATTGAGATACAAAACATAACATTGGTTTCATTTTATCTGTATAACATTTGATAAGATTTTTTAAGATAACTATCCCAGTTTAAGATAAGCGAAGAGCATTTATTTCTTCTAAAATAATAATGTGCTTTTTACAGTTTTAATTATATAAAACTTACCAGACAGATGAGCAACATTGGCTTCCTTCCATAGGCATCTGAGAGGCTTCCAACAATTGGGCTAGTTAAAAACTGAAGGAAGCTGTACATAGAACCAAGTGCCCCTCCAAATAACACGGACGAAAACCGGTCCGGCGCTCCCGTGAGTTTCTGAAACCCTTCAACTGCTCGCAGCAACCAGGCATATAAACCATTTCCTTGCCCTTCTGCCTTATTGTAGTAGTCCATGAGCGAAGGTAACAGTGGCAAGATCATGGTAAAGGCTAATAAATCTAACAGTAAAGACACAAATATGAGCGCAATAGTTTTAAAGTTCGTGGTAACTTCTGACTTGTTTTTCTCGGCGGCATTGGGTAATTCTTCTAATTGTTCGCTCTGAGAAGGGTCCCATCTCTTTTTAACATCTCTGTTACTATTTTGTGTGTCCTAAAATAGAGATTTATTTCAAAATTAAGAACTAAATTAAAAACTCAATTCTATAGGATTTTCTTTGTAAAATGTGAAATAACTACTCACCATAATCGCAAATAGATGAAAACAACTGTGTGAAAATTTAGTTTAATAAGTTAAGCAACCAAATAACATAATCACGATTCAGAATTTAACTTTAACTTTCACTTTTGCTCGATGCTGCTGTTTACAATTACAATTTAAAAAAAAAACCGAACGAAACCGTGTGCGCAACAACCGGGCTAAAGCAAAACTAAACCATAGAGAACAGAACACTAATATATGTAATATCCTACCGACTACCAAAGAACACTAAATAAATAACCTACCTACAGACTACGAACTATTGGATTCCACTAATAATAATTATAATTATAATAATTATAATTATGTGTACATTGTTAATAAGGTGCAAATAAATATTTTCTATTTCACTTGCGTGCGTGAGTGACGTATACCTTCTTCTTCTTTTCTTTTTAATGGCTGATGCATGCAATGACGTATACCTATACCGTTTGACATAGACGTAGCCTAAGCTGCACGTCTGTCTATTTGTCAGTCAAATCAAAACCTTGACATGAATGAAATGAATGATTGAAATTCAATTTTAATTTCCAACATTACAGATACTACGCAGCTGGTCGCGTGATCGTCTGGTCGCCTGTCGCGGGTCGCGGTTGCAAAGAACGGAATGCTACTTTTAGGCGTTAAATTTTGATATTTTCATGTGAACACAATAGGCTTAGTTCATTCAATGTTACCAACTCTTTCCATAAACCTGAATGAAGTTGAATGAATGACACAGATGCTTTGCTTGCTTGCTTGCTCCACCCGCGCCTGCTCCATCCATCCAACACAGAACGAACACTATATTATAAGTATACATATTTCTCGGTCGGTCAGCCAGCCACACCGCCATTTTACTTTGTTGAGGTGATGCGAGGAATCACCGTTCATTTTGTGATTTTGTGCGTTTAAAAGTAGTGTTTAGAAATGGGTGAAGATAAAGGTAAGTAAGCTAAAATTTTAAACTATATATATACAACGTGTATTTCTTACGAATATCTTGTAAAACAACTTCAATTTCAGCGGAACGCCGACGCAGATCACGCTCTCGAGGCGAAAGGCGTCGCTCTAGATCTCGCTCTGCTCAACGAGAACGCCCTGAGCGTAGAGAAAAAAAGAGGAGCAGATCTAAGTCTCCAAACCCAGCAAATAAGCGGTCTCGGCGCCGTAAGCCTTCTCTGTATTGGGATGTGCCACCGCCAGGATTCGAGCACATCACGCCACTGCAGTACAAGGCTATGCAAGCAGCGGGTCAGATCCCGGCTAACATCGTCGCGGACACCCCGCAAGCGGCCGTGCCAGTCGTAGGCTCCACCATCACCCGTCAAGCCAGAAGGTTATACGTCGGCAACATTCCATTCGGTGTCACTGAAGAAGAAACAATGGAGTTTTTCAATCAGCAAATGCATCTGTCAGGATTGGCTCAAGCTGCCGGTAACCCGGTGCTGGCGTGCCAGATAAACTTGGACAAGAACTTTGCATTCCTCGAGTTTAGATCAATTGATGAGACAACACAGGCCATGGCCTTCGATGGAATCAACTTCAAAGGGCAGAGTTTGAAGATTAGACGACCCCATGATTACCAGCCTATGCCTGGCACTGAGAATCCATCAATTAATGTGCCAGGTAAATTAGAAAGTTTAATTAGAAAATTTGTTCAATGTTCAGACTGTGAATCTATGAATTAATTCCTGTTTTTTTTTCAGCTGGCGTAATCAGTACTGTAGTTCCAGATTCACCACACAAAATTTTCATTGGTGGTTTGCCAAATTATCTAAATGAAGACCAAGTAAGTTGCCATCATTTGTCATGGAAGTATGTTATAGAGATATGACTATGTCCAAAATTTGTCGCACAATGTCATAGATAGAAAGAACCATGGTGACTTACTCAAACTTCTACTGTTAATGATGCCATAAAAATACTATGATTTTAATATAATCATTTAGTCTGCTCAACCAAACATAAACTATATTTTACAGCACTGAGCAGCAACAACAAACAATTAAATTTAACTTTTCTCCTCATAAGCTCAATGCTATGCAAAAATATATGCTAATAATTGAAGTATTATTTGCATAGATTTAAAAGCTTTTAATTCTATTTGACAAGTGTAAAGAAACTTAACAAATTACTTTTGATGTGCCATTATTCTTTCTAAGCTACTTGGCATTTTTATTTTATTTGTCCTAAATATTTTTCAATAATAAATTTAATTGTTGCAATGGTACAGCCACAACATTCCACAATATTCCACAATTTAGATTAAATCATAGGATTTCACCCCATGTAATCAGAAATCAAAGTGTGGCTGGCCTGCCTTCCATATATCCCATAACTTTTTAAATGACTACTTCTATATCATGGCCTAAATATATTCCAATGACACAAAAATATTTTGATTTGCAAAATTATATGTTGCAGGTGGGTAACCAGTCTCCGCATTTTACAATCTTTTTAGGTCAAAGGCGGTACCATACTATCCTCAATCAAAAACAAGAAACCACATTTTAAAATCTTTTTAGGTCAAAGGTGGTTCCGTACTACCCTCAATCAAAAACCAGAAACCAATTTCTATCATCTTTTTAGGTCAAAGGCGGTTCCATAATACCCTGTAACACATTTTCTTCTAGCTATAGGAGCATTAAATATAACTCAAAATCTCTAGCCAGGTGTTCACAAATTATTTTCGTGTGATTTGTGAATGTCTGTGAGGTGATAGACAGTTCCCACTAGGCGGCATCAGATGCCGCATTTCAGGGCGAGATTCAACAGTTGACAGGCCATCGGTGAAGCCAGCAGTGAGCCGCGTTGTTTTGTTCCTTTCAGGACTTTCCACAGGTACCCTCGCGGGACGAGCGTGCGCCTCACGCTCGGATCACAAACAACTCACTGATATAGTTTGCTTTTTGCCCCTCCCTAGCATAGATTTGGCACACTCGCGGCTCGCGTGTCACTGTTGTCTCTCATTCTCACCTATACGGTCTTGTACTTGAATGAGACATCGGCACTTCAAGGCAAGTCTCCTCCATTCACATCTGATTCTAACTTGAGCCTACACAGGTCAGATTACATTCATTTATAAATGCTGCCTTATTCAAAGTAAAGTCACATGGGAACAAAAATCAGTAAATAGATCAATATCCAATCAAATAAACTGCATAACAACCGTCTTTATTCAATCTGTTTTAGTAATTTTGTTTGGCTGGTTGATTTCACCCTAATATGGTTGTGTGTGTGTGTGTAGGTAAAGGAACTTCTGATGTCCTTTGGGCAACTTCGTGCATTCAATCTGGTGAAGGACTCATCAACCGGACTGAGCAAGGGTTATGCCTTTGCTGAATATGTGGACATTTCAATGACTGACCAGGTAATTACAATTCCTTACCTATCTTCATGCTATTCACAGTGTGTATAATATGGACATGACAGTTACAATTTGATTTTTGTTCCTCAGGCCATAGCAGGGCTGAATGGTATGCAGCTTGGAGACAAGAAACTTATAGTACAGAGAGCCAGTATTGGAGCAAAGAATTCGACATTAGGTAATTCCACTGTCTTACTTATTTTACAAGGACTTCATACTAAATTTTTCCAATTTTTAAAGTAGAACATTTGTTATTATGTTATTTGTCCCATAATCATAAAAAAAACCCATGACCAGCTGATTACCGATCACAACAGAGGCTCAACATGCCTGCGTTTCAAATATGTTTGGATTCTGTCCTTTAGGTTAGAATTCTACCCACAATCTTTATAATTATAAGCCAGGACATTGACTGTTGACAACTAGTTGAGTATCCAATCACAGTCATGTATCTCTCACAATCCATGACTGTCTTTTATTTAGATTTATAATCTACCCATTATATTATAGCTAAGCCAGCTTTAATTATTATGCAGCCGCAGTGCCTGTGGCTATAATCTATCCGTACAGCATAAATACCAGTTGCTGACGCTGTTTATGGCATCTATAATAGATGTAAAAGGCCTTACTTATTAGTAATTTAAGTTTAGAACCTAAAAACCTACCCATTATCAATATAAGCTACCCGAAATTTTACGAGCTGTCTAACCAATCATAGCGATGTATCTCTCGTCAGCGATGACCGGCGCCGCGCCGGTCCAGCTGCAAGTGGCTGGAATGACGCTCGCCGGCGCGGGCCCCGCCACGGAGGTGCTGTGTCTGCTCAACATGGTGACGCCGGACGAGCTGCGCGACGAAGAGGAGTATGAAGACATCTTGGAGGATATCAAGTGAGTTTAGCTATCATAGCGGTGTATCTCTCGTGAGAGACGACCGGGCCTCGCCGGTACAGCTCCAAGTGGCTGGAAAGACGCTCACCGGCGCGGGCCCCGCCACGGAGGAGCTGTGTCCACTCAACATGGTGACACCGGACGAGCTGCGTGACGAAGAGGAGAATGTAGACCTCTTGGAGGACATTAAGTGAGTTAAGCAATCACAGCGATGTATCTCTCGTGAGAGATGACCGGGTCGAAAATATTTTTGATGTCTTCTTTTTAATGAAAACTCATCATCATTGATTGTAGTTTTGCCACAGATCTTTAGTACATATTTTTTAAATTGTGTTATTCATCTTAGGTGCCACCTTTTTGATGGTTTTTAAGTGCTATCAACATAAGTTTTACTAGTCTTAAATCAAGAAAGATGATTTTGATAGCATTCATAACGTAATCGTTACTATTTTTTTTCACATGACAGTTTTTGACCTGCCTTTTCAGTCACATAATGATTTATAATATGTATATAGGAATGATTTCATTAACTGTTTTGCTAGTTTAATTCATCTCACATACATACTAGTTTCTATACCTTAGTTCACTAGAACTAGGGTCACATGCTATTTGATTGTTTTAACACTGCCATCCACTTCTTATTACTTACATCAGTTCTCTAGTTCTAGTTAATCAAGAGAGTTTTCTAACTAATTACTCTTGTCTATTAGTCACATACTGTATTTGATCAGTATTATTTCTACCTGCTATCAATTTCATGTTAAATGCTACTGGTGCCTCGTAAATCTTGTAGATGGCTCAGCAGCACCTTACATAACTATATTTTATATTTGATTTTGGAGTGGTCCCTAATAGTCCCTATTTATGCAATATGTAGAATATATTTTATTACCAGTTGATCCGTGCCACTTCGTCTACGTCACTTAGAGAAAGAGAGGGTTAGACCTGTTAGACGCGTGTTGTAACCGTTTACGCCGCGCACGCAACGGAAGGAATAAATTTTCCCCGTTTTTGCAACATTTTTCATTGATGCTCCGCTCCTATTGGTCGTAATGTGATGTTCTATCTTCCTAGATAATTAAGCTTTTCAACACTAAAATAATTTTACAACCTAAGTAATTGGTTTGACGACCTCTGTGGCGCAGTGGGCGAAGGTCCGCCTGCGACGCAAGAGGTTGCGGGTTCGTTTGCCGCCTCGGGACATGATCTGCAGACATTTGTTCCGGGTGTTACCTATGGATCCTTTTATATTTATAATAAACATTATCTGTCTGCGTAGTATAAGGTATATTAGTCATCTAGTATCCATAACACAAGGTCTGCTTAGCTTGGGGCTAGATGATGCTGTGTGAATTGTTCAGCATTATTTTTTTTAAAGAAAGATGTTTATAGAGTGGCTACACTTTGTTCTACATGTATATATTACTCACTAAGCAAAGCAAACCTTTCACTGGTAATAACTAAAATTGTTTGATTTACAGGGAGGAATGCAATAAATACGGATGTGTACGCAGTATAGAAATCCCAAGACCCATTGAAGGCGTGGAAGTGCCTGGATGTGGAAAGGTAATAAATTGATTTACTACACAGTGACTTCTCTGAAATTTAAAAATGATAACAATTCGAAATGTAAGTGTACAAGTGGTACATAGTATGTAAAATGTAAGTATACACTGTAGTGTATGTACCTACATAATGCTTATAAAGCAAGTAACCAAAGCATACCAAATGGTTAGATCTGGTGCTGTTTTTGTTAGTTAGTATGTACATAATGATGTTGCGACGCTCGCTCGGCTCGTGCGTGTCGTTGCAACACACGAACCTAACCTAGTTTTAGTAATTAAATTTTGGCGACAGATCTATATTAGGAACTAATCAATTTAAAGTATATTGCAGATTAGTTACAAATCCTAAACTTTTGGTGACAGAAATTATAAGTTGACTTTATTTATAACCGGCGAAAAAAGGAGGTTTCTCAATTCGTACGTATATATATATTTATTAACATGCTTACAGGTATTCGTGGAGTTCAACAGCATTGCTGACTGCCAGAAGGCGCAACAGACTCTCACGGGTCGCAAGTTCAGCAATCGTGTCGTGGTCACCTCGTACTTCGATCCTGATAAATACCACCGCAGAGAATTCTAAGCTTAATTTCTAGCTTCCATTTACCTTAAAATCTCGTACAATTTCCACATAGACATAAAATTAAATGACTATTCACATTTAATTTAACCTTGAATGAATAAAAATACATAATAATTACTTACACAATTTGTGTTTTATTTCTAGAAAATAACTTCGACTCGGAAATTAATAATTCTTACACGTTCGTTCACCGTGGTACCATTAAGTAGTACTATCAATGGTACTGTGGCAATTATTGTTTGCTGTCGTTCCATTACATCGATGGTAAAATTGCAAATAATATTTTTTGTTAACTGTAGTACGAAAATAAATAAAAACCAAAATGTAATTCAATACTGTTATGGTCATCAACGAAAATACAAATGTATGGCGAACACAGTATTGCTGTTCTTTACTTCTTGTGTAATGATGATTGTGAAGATACTTGCAGCCTTCTAAGGGTTTTAGTAAAACTTATATGAAATCAATATGGCTCCATTGATAAGTTTATATTTTTCTTAATGATTACGTAAACACTTATCAAAATGTATCAAGTAAATACCTACTAAAAAACTTAAATGCCTACTAAAACATGATAACCGATTATTTACACTTGAATATCTTGCTGCATAGCTGGTTGATAAGTGTTCAGCGTTCCTGTTTCTGAAGACAGCACCATTTTCCGCATGATGACGTAAAGAACTCCACCTACGATTAGCATTCCGATGCCGGCCATAAGACTTATTGCCCAAGCTGGTACTGCATTTCCACCTGTAAAAAATAAAGTTGGAAAGAGCTTTTGAAACCAAGAAAATTTTGTTTGAGGACATTCGTGGCGCAGTTAGTCGGCTGAGGCGCAAAAATTGCGGGCGGTTCCCGGCGTGAAACGTGAGACGAATGTTTAACAACAGATTTCTGCTTCGAGTTTTGGCATTTTTCTCACCTAAAAATAAAAAAATACCTATATCCACATAGGTTCTTTTTATTAAAATGCAAAAGAAATATTCGGGTTTGTTTACATTATCATAGTGAAGAAAGAATACACCCTGTATACTTTCGTAATCATTTAGCAAAAGCTGGTATTTTGACATTACCTAACACGTTAGTAAAAACAAAACCAATCCAATCTCGAATGTGTTTGTTATTTTGTGTGGATTTTGGCTTGCTGGTTTTGTTGTCAACTAACAGGGCCTGCTAGTACCAGCTTGTATTCCAAAAATTCTTGTTTGTCATTATGGTTGAATAAATACTTAATAAATTAAAAGTAAAAAAAACTTTAACAAACAAACTTTTATTTAAACGTACCCACTAAAAATAATAAAATAAACATTTTCCATTAAAGTTTAATGTCAACTTAAAATGTCTTTACACAATATAATGTAATAAAAAGCTTGTCGCGAGATTAACCTGTGTACCTGTAACTTGATCTACTTATTTGGTTTTATTTTTTTTAAACAATGTAAATACGAGTACCTGCTTAAATACTGTATATTGTGTAAAGACGTTCTAAGTTGGCATTTTAACTGGGCAACTTTAATGGAAAATGTTTATTATTTTTAGTGGGTACGTTTTAAAAGCTTGTTTGTTAAAAAGTTTTTTTACTTTTTATTTATCACTGGACAGTTGGTTTATTGTCTGTTCATCTATCGAAGGTTCATCTCATGACCACCGCCATGTTGGATTTAGAGTGATGCCAATAATTTTTAAAGAAACATTTAGCAAGGCCTTTCATTTGATACCCATATTATAGGAGTGCATTAAGAATAACTAGACCGCCATGTTGGATTCCGAGTATCGTCATTTCATTTTCGATTAATTCTCAGCAAGCCCTTTCATTAGATACCCATCATAGGAGTACATTAAAAAAATAAGTAGTTCGCCAGGACAGCAGCGCAGCACAGTCCAGCCTAGTCCAGTCCAGATGTTTCACATCAACATCAAACATGTACTTATACAAAATTTGAGCTCAATTGGTTGAAGATATCTGCTTCAAAATTGAGTTGCAAGATTCCGCGAACATAGTTACATATATACATACATGGCAGGCTAAATAAAAGCTTGTTTTTACAAGCTTTTATTTAGCCTGCCATTACTATTTTTAGTACATCTTTCCTGATTACCCTATTTAATTACAATTTGCAACGCAGGTTTGCTTTTCAAACGTTTTGCTCGTAAATTTTATCAAAACTGAGCTGATTTATTATTGCAATGTAAAATAAAACGAACCAATAAAAATACTTAAGCCATGCATCCATCGCTTGTTAACGACACACCAATAAAAACCATCATTGTTGAAGAATTATTGTTTTCGTACAATTTGTGTAGTGTATTTGTTTGTTTGTGTATGTATATTCTTTCTATACTTTCCTTTGCCCTGCATTGCGATTATATAAAATCATCATTTCAGCCGTAACACGGTCAATAATTAACACAGGCCTCCAGGCATGGAGATCCATGAGGGGTAGATGACATACGTGGTAAGTATACCACGTTTGGCAGGCGGGTTGGCGAGCGCAGTACGGAATGTTGATACACGGAAAGACGTTGCTTATCTTCCGGAGGCACCCGTTAGCGGGCTCTTACTGGAGAGGAGGGGTAACGTTCTACTGCCGGCACCCCACGGCATAAAATAATTAATATCAAATCGTCTGGTATAATTACACAAGCTCTGCTGTAAGTAATGTCCAGCATTATGTAGAGAGATTCCTGCAGACTTGCACCTATCGTTTTCTGGCTGGGAAAAAACAGGAGCACTAATTCCTTAGGCTGGGTTAGTCCAAGGAATAAGTGGGAATTAGGATAAGTACCTAAATATCTATTGTTAGGAGGTAACTTACGGTAGTAGGTGCGCGTCATTACACGCCTTCCTCTGAGGATTTTTCTTCTAGCTTCCGTCTCTTGTGTTAGAGTGCTGAGAATAACTGAAAATAGAAAAATTTCGGTAGGTAATGAAAACCAAACTAGATTTATCAGCATTCCAGCCGTAAAAAGTCCACTACTGAACAGGCCTCCCTTATGGATCTCCATGAGGGGTAGTTGCCATACTCACCACGCTTGGCAGGCGGGTTGGCGAGCGCAGTACGGGATGTTGATACACGAAGACGCTGCTGCCCATCTTCCGGAGGTATCCCTAAGCAGGCCTCTTACTGCATCCACGGGCATGAGAGGAGGGGTAACATTCTATTGCCGGCACCCCACGGCAAACCCTAGATTAGTACAACAAAATAGGCCTAGATATACCTTGTTGTATCCTAATTTATTTGCCTGCTTTGTACCATTAATTAAGCTGAGTGGTTAAATAGCCTTAGCACGGTTCATGTTGAACTTTAACAATTTTGTTAAGACCTTGTTTACCAACATGTTTTGCTAAAGATTTGATTTAAAATTTAATTTGAAAAGAGGGTTACAGTAATTAATCGATAACGCTTTGGTACAGTCGCGCACATAATAAAGGATACCATTAGCCCTTATTATTTACTATGTGCGCGACTTATTTACTGAGGGTTTTCCCACAGAGGTCTTTAGTTTCTTTATGTAGGTATGTGTGTAATCTGTGGGTTAACCTATAGGTACATTTCCTTACCTATCTGATATTACAAAGCTGGTCTCCTTTTGTAAATAAATTGATAAGTATCGTTCGTTATGCAGGAGTAAGTTTAGAACAAAGCAACTTACTACATCTACTTTATTTTTTTATCAGCTTATTTGACATTTACTGGGTGAAATTCTCACTTACCTAGAATCACAGCAAAGTAGAACAAAAGTGGTTTCCTTTGGCCCATTTTGAATGTTGTAAAAACTATTTGTCTCACAAAAACAGATTACGCACTACGGTACCAGCTCAACTGATGACATACTAAAGTATCAAGTAGGTGCGTTAGTCGACTCTTATCTCTGTGATAAGATAAAGCGTTATTAGTAATATACGTACCTTCAGTAGTAGCTGAAAATATGAACCTGACTCAATGTTTATCTATTTCTTATAAAAGAGGGCAGACAGAGTAGGTATCTACCTAAGTTGCCATTGATGTATTGTAGTAAAAACGTATATACTTCTAACCGCTGATTAAAAAAATTAGCACTAGGTTGACAGTTTTGTATGAAATATATCAAAAAACCACATTTTAACTATTGATTATTTTAATCAGCGTTTATAATCAAGGTAGGTATGTGCTTAGGTTTAGGACACCGGCGGTCAAGAATTACTCATGATAAACTTAGCTGGAAAAACCTAGAATCTAAAAAACTGCTCAAAAATATTTACCCTGCAATAAGAATGAAACCAGCGACCTCTATCACCTCATATGGCTATTCACCTACTGCGCCACAGAGGTTGTCAGATATTCGATTCCCAAATGGAAGAGAGCAAGATCCTATTGTTATTGCAGGAAATTGTTGGGAAAAGGCAACAACCTAAAAAAATAGCAACATAATATAAAAACTTAACTATCATAGTAGGTAATCTAACTCTTTCATTTCATACATACCTACCACCTGACTTTTATTTAAATATTGATAAAAACAGTAAAGCCTTTTGCATCTATTAAAGATGGTTTATGCAGTGTCAGCAACTTGGTAATCATGCTGTACAGGACGCTGCATTGCCTGGGACATTGTTTGATGGATTAGGCTTGCCCAGCACCTATACCATACTCTCAGCTTCATCAGATAAAAACAAACAAGTTTGATTAAAACAATACATATAACATTAAACAATTTATTACAGCTAAATCACTACACTAGACTAAATACAAATAATAATCATTCCTTAAAAATATTTTTTATATCTGCTTCAGATAAAACTTTGGCAGTGACTGATTCAGGGTTTACAGGTTTTTGAGTTTGTGCTTTAGTTGCCTTGAATGCTTCATATTGTTCTTTCCTCTCAACACCAACAACTGCAGCAGATTTTTCAACCAATTCCTCTTCAGAAACTCCTTCAGATTGCAACTTATAGTATTGTTCAACTAGCCTTTTGGTTGGAGTTTCATTGTTTTGACTGAGCATGTCAACTGCACCTGTTCCATGTCCTTTTGTATGGAATTTCCTGTAGAAAAATATTTATAAGTGACAATAGTGACACTTAATATTTCAGTTAGATCTGGATCTCTTCTTAGCTATACATCCCACTTGGTGAGATTAAGCTGGTCTTTAGATTTTTACATACCAAAACAATATTTTAAAGCTGTAAGGCACATTTCGATATTAAGATTATATTCTTAATGAAAATAAATAATATACCAACACTCTGATTGCATCTTCATGGTAAAAGATTTGCCGAATTGGTTTGATCTCGGGTTTGGGTCTTGCAAACTTAGGTTCAACGAGCGGCGGGAATGCCTTGTACACATCAAACCATAGTGGTCTGTCATCTACTTTCATTCCTCCACGGATCAGGAGTCCTTCAACCCTAAAAAGTTAATGATAATTTAAGACAGCTACATACATAAATGTTAGTCATGAGTCAAACTATTTAGGCAATAAATAAAAATATGTTAATCTGATAAGCCAATGTTAATATCTTTCTTGTAATAAAATTTTTAATTAGGGAATTTACTATTTAAAAATTTAAGTACAGTATCTAAGAATAGCGAAATCTAAAATAATATGTTTTACCGAGTGTAAATAGTTCCAATTCTTTCTAATCTGCTGCTTGCCATAGTTACTGTCTACAATATATACCTATTTCAACAAGAAATTGATTGAAGAAAAGAAATACATGTAAATATTGCAAAAGTAAGGTTATGTTTATTATGTCAAAACCTAATTTATGAGAATGACATCGACGTGTTTAAAGATAAGTCAAAAATGATCCATCTGACAGTAGTCATCATATCTCGCACGTCAAGAAGAAGAAAAAGGAATAACAGAATCTTTGAAAATAACTGCATAAATAAGCACAGGCCACACCGTTAATATTACTGTGCCACACCGCTTCGAGCGAGCTAGCTGGGCGAACATTGCTACCCAAGGTTAGCTGGGCGGCATGATTTATTTCGTCTTAGGGACCGTCTCCACTCCGGTATTCTGTGGTCTCCAAGAGCGAGGGAATCGCGGCGATATGTTATCATCGTGGCACGTATTTCTATACACTCTCGTATCCACTAGTTTGGTTTCGCGCCGCGCCGATTATGCACCGCATTTGGTTTGCGTTTTGGCGCGAAATACAGCGTGCGCTCCGCGTCGGCGCAACGTAAACGGAGTGTTACATAGTCTGGCGTAAAGTGGACACTGGCTCGGATTTTACAATTGAACGATGTGGTATTTATGCTCTATGGAAAGGGTTTTGAATGAAGCTTCTCAGTACGTTAATTCATAATTTAGTCTGTGTTCGGGATATACAGAGTAAAAATTACTTCAGCTGATAATGAGATTGTATTTTTAGTTAAAAATATTTTTGTTTGTAGGTATTTCAAAATTTATCATCATCTATCTACATTTTCTGCTGAAGTAATTTTTACTCTGTATATCCCGAACACTTATTCTAATCGTAATTCTAAACGAGTCGACCGAGTTCATAACACCATGTTGCGTTCCCTTACTGGCATCACAGATGTCGGTAAGAAAGCTTAAGAATAGCTTCTGGACCTTCTCTATGATTCTCATTCCCGTTCGTTGCTCTTCCGAGACAACCACGGCGGAAATAGATAATTATTCTGTGCTAAAACCTTACCAATATGAGGCATTCCATGATGTCTAATCAGATTATGATCACTCAAATTTCCAAAAAACTACTTTATTTTCTTTTATTATCTTATATCCTTTCCATCCAAAGGTTGTCTGGAAGAAATCGCTTTTAGCGATAAGACCGCCCATTGTATGTTATATTTGTCTGTGTTTCTCTTTGTGAAATTTATGTTATATGGTGAATGTACAATAAATAGTTTATCTATCTACTTTAGGAATATTGAGAGTCGAGATTCAGGAGCACATTATCGAACATTTACAGTGTTTAAGAAAAAGGATTGAAGTCGAATATTGTTACCCTCCTTGCCTGTAGATGCAGTAAGAATCTGACAAGAAGATGGGCAGCAGCGCCTTTCCGTGTATCAACATCCTGTACTGCGCTCGCTAACCCGCCTGCCAAGCATGGTGAGTATAGCAACAACATCTCATGATCAGTACTTACTGACCAATGAGAGGGCTTTGTCCAGCAGTGGACGTCCTACGGCTGGGAGAGAAGAGAAGAAAAGGGATAAGGGAAAAATATAATAAATTATTAGGAAGTTTATTTTAAAAATATTTATGCTAATTCACAAAAACACAACACATTCAAGGAACCCCCGAACTTAAAATAAAATATTATGTTTCACTTCATATCTTTACACTATAATTATTTACAGAATTACAGCCACTTTAGAATCATCAGTTTCATCAAGGCATTATATTATCATTATGGACTTTAGTAATTACAGAATTGCACCATTCTACTGCAACTACAATCATCTTAACTGCGTTCTAAATGGGAAACGTTGAGATTCAGCGATAGCGTACCGCTAGGATTGTGATCGGTGTTTTCTGAAGCATCTCTTGTCGGCTTGCCTCGCTAGGATGTCGGAGACGGACTTTCTGTGTGTGAATACTCTGAGGATGTCTTCCCGGGCTTCTTGGATGCCTTCGCACACTATCTTGCTTCTCTGGATGTTACCCTGGAACAAATTTTATTTATTACGTGTGGTGCAAGTCAAAGAAAGTCGTGGTAGTAGCAAATTGTTTCGGTGTCTCGCGACAGGTTTGCTACAGACGTAGATCTCGTTGTCAATCGTCAATTTTGTATTAGCTTACAGTAAGGAATTGAAGACCGCAGGTCGACGGTGGATGCAGATCGCTTCCAACCGCAATAACTGGAAATCCATGGCTGAAATGATGATGTTGAAGGAATTGACGTTTTAAGCGATGCTCGCGAGGTTTACGCCTGATGCAATGTGGCCTTCAACCACCACTGTGGATAATGATGCTGAGAATATGCTGGCGTCACGATCTCGATGGTTTCAAACGCAATTGCGATCACAGAAAGGATTTAGTAGGGGAAAGCCTCTGCCCAACAATGGCATGAACTAATATTTAAAAAAAATATATAAAAAAACACAAGAAACAGTAACTGACAACCATAACCAATCAATCTATCCCGCTAAAGGTCCCAACGCACCAGAAATAATGGAATGTATGTACGAGGGGCGGCTGATAAGTTCGCGACCTAAGGTACTTAAAAATTACCTACCGTCTCATTACTGATATCACTTATTGCGAGGTTCAGTGGTATATAAATCTACCCTCATTTTATTTTTTTAAATCATAACTCAATATTTTGTGGAACATCGAACAACATCATGTCAGCCGAATCTACGAATTCTCGCAATTTTGAACACCGAGCCGTAATAAAGTACCTTGTAAAAAAGGGAAAAACGTCGAAAGACATTTTTGAAGAGATGTCATCTGTTCTTCAGGATTCTGGGCCTTCATACACGATGGTTAAAAAATGGGTACATTTATTTCAACAAGGACGAAAAAGCTGTGAAGACGACCCCCGCCCGGGACGTCCAATAACGGCAGTGACTGAAGAAAATGTTAAAAAAGTCGAAAAATTGGTACTGGCCGATCGAAGAGTTAAATTGTGGCAAATAGCAGAAGAGTTGCAGATCAGCAAAGAGAGGGTTGGAGAAATTTTACATCAACATTTGAATATGAAAAAAAATTGTGCGCGTTGGGTACCAAAAATGCTTACGCCACTCGACAAAGATCGACGACTCCAGATTTGCATGGATTTTTTGGAGTTAGCCGGCGAAAATTTGGACGCAATTTGCGATCGCATCGTGACCGTTGATGAAACATGGGTTCGCCAGTATGATCCGGAGTCCAAACAAGAATCCATGCAATGGATGAAAAAAGGAGAAAGGGCGCCGAAGAAAAAGGTGGAAAAGTCAGCCTATGCGACAGTTTTCTGGGATAGCGAAGGCATTTTACTAATTGATTACCTACCTAAGGGAACTACGATGAATGGTCAGTATTATGCAAATTTATTGGTTCAGGCTCGTCACGCTATTCTTGAGAAAAGACGCGGGAAGTTAGCGCGTGGAGTGCTCTTTTTGCAGGACAACGCGCCTGTTCACACGGCGCGCGTTTCGAGGCAGGCCCTACGAGACACCGGCTTTTCTGAAATAGACCATCCTCCCTACAGTCCAGACCTGGCTCCTAGCGACTTTTTCCTTTTTTCCAATTTGAAAAAAGACTTACGGGGCCGGAGATTTTCAGATGAAAATGAAATGATAGCCGCCGTAAATACACATTTTGAAGATAAAGACAAAGAATATTTTTTTGGTGGTTTAAAAGCATTATACTCCCGATGTGAGAAGTGCATATCCCTTGAGGGAGATTATATTGAGAAATAAAAAATATAAAACTTGACTTTTCGTTTTTTTAGTACCTTAGGCCGCGGACTTATCAGCCGCCCCTCGTAGGTTTAACTTAAGAATGCCAGCGCTTTAATTTCAATCAATCTCAAGGTAACAACGCGCCCGAAATGATGAATTCATCAAGGCAGGTTTAACTCACAGCGGCAGAACTTTCACTTGGGTTACTTGATAGTAATTGGTTGTACTTGGGTGTCGCCGTGGGGTGCCGGCAGTAGAATGTTACCCATGGATTCAGTAAGAGCCTGCTAAGGGATACCTCCGGAAGATGGGCAGCAGCGTCTTTCCGTGTACTAACATCCCGCACTGCGCTCGCCAACCCGCCTGCCAAGCGTGGTGAGTATGGCAACTACCTCGCTCATGGAGATCTATGAGGGAGGCCTGTGTTCAATAATGGACGTTTTACGGCTGAAACGAACTTGGTTGTCAGAGGTAGCTCTGGAGAGAACTAAGCAGAGATGGATTTATCAGTTGTGTCAACAAAAGTCACGCTCATAAATTAAGAAGAAGATAGCTGCAGACAGAAGCTATGTATTGTTTTATTATCGTAACCCGTGTGTCATCTGAAACGAACTAATTAAATTTGTTTGCTTCAGATGAGACGCGAGTTAGTTTATGTACTTTATTCAATGAATTTGTGTTGTTTTATTTTGTAAATGGACTTTTCTAAGAGGTTCTTGGGGTCCCACTGAATAAAGGAACCGTACTCACCTTGAGAAGCTCAAGAATTGAGTGTGAATGTGGTTTTAACGCATTTAGCGCTTTCCCTGATGCTGTTTCCAATGCCCTTAGCAGTCCTGCTAATTGGTCGCCAACGTCCGATTCTAGTGACATCTGAAATATATTAACTTGATCTTCATAAATAAGAAATGTATGTATGCTAGCCTTTCACAATCTAGCTAGATGTTATATTCAGCAACCTTAACCATTTTTGGCTTAATTTTTAATCACTGATGGCTATTACTTGCACTCCTTTTACTTAGTTGGAAACATTAAGAAGAACAGTTCAATACATCTGCTTCTACAACATCTGCATCTCCTGCCAGCGACCCAGAGCCCTTCGGTATTTCTAAGACTGTTGTTGTTCACAAGTTGGACTGACTATATCCCGTAATACTTAGCTATACGGCTGCAACAGATGCCAAGTGACATGATAAAGACTGGGATGATGTTGAAAATTTATTATTACTTATTTATTTCAGCCACCAACAGTAGATGCACAAAAAACTCAATGATGTGCTATAATTATCGAATATACATACCTAAGATACGACATTGTCCGTGGGGTGCCGGCAGTAGAATGTTACCCCTTCTCTCATACCCGTGGATGCGGTAAGAGCCTGTTAAGGGACAGCTCCGGAAGATGGGCAGCAGCGTCTCTCCGTGTATCAACATACCGTACTGCGCTCGCCAACCAGCCTGCCAAGTGTGTTGAGTGTGGCAGCTACCCCTCATTGTGGTGAGTGTGGCAGCTACCCCTCATGGAGATCCATGAGGGAGGTCTGTGTTCAGTAGTGGACTTTTTACAGCTGAAATGATGACGACATTGCCACAGGTCATCTGAACCATTAGGAAATTCACAACTTGATGGGTGGAATTTTGATGACAGCTGTTGCAGCGATCAAGCTAGGTTTTATAAATTATAGGCTCGTAGTATCTCCTATTTCTAATACGGATTAAATGTAAGCTTTGAAGTTTACACACCAGGTCATCCATCTGAGCTGTGAGATGGTGCACCTTCCAGCCTTCAGCGCTTGTGAGAACGTGTTTCTGGCTCGCTATGGACACAATGTCTTTGGGCTTGGGCTCGCGTCGCTTTACGTCAGAGGGCCGGACGAAGTGGAGCGCTGTACTGCGCCAGCCGCATACGTAGCTTGAGCTTAGCAGTGGTCCTGAGAAACATAGAGCCAAAATAGTACATTACAGTAAGGCCCGTTAACAATTTTTATAAATAATAAATAATGCTGGACAAATCACACAGCATCATCTAGCCCCAAGCTAAGCAGAGCTTGTGTTATGGGTACTAGATGACTGATATACTTAATACATTATACTACATAGATAGATATTTTTATTATATATAGAAAAACACCCAGAACACCCTGAACAAAGATCTGCAGATTGTACAGACATTTGCCCCGAGGCGGGAATCGAACCCGCAACCCCTTGCGTCGCAGGCGGACCTTCGCCCGCTGCGCCACAGAGCTCGTCAGAGTTATAGATGATTTATAAAGCGTTAGCATGCTGCTGGACGCTGCAGTGCCTGAAACATTCTTAGATGGATTAGCCTTGCCCAGCTCCTCTACCACCCTCTAATATTATTTGGCTATTACTCAAAAGAAAGAACAGGTCAACACATTACTATTGCATAACTCAAAATATTCTTCAACTCGGCCAGTGCTAGATAAAAATCTCACTAATATTATAAAGCCGAAAGTTTGTTTGTATGGAGGTTTGTTACCTCTTCACGCAAAAACTAGCGTACGTATCGAGCTGAAACTTTGCAAACGTATAGATATTGACCAGGATTAACACATAGGCTACTTTTTATACGGGTACAACGCATGCGAAGCGGTGGGGCACAAGCTAGTCATCTATAAAATACATTTTGTTTCCATCCAAATAAGTTTGTCATCATGAAAACTTTAGTCATGGAAATAGGGCCATAAACGCTTTTGGGCGAATTTGTGGCTTTATTCAATTTAGTGGAAAATAAGTGTATAAAACCAACTAACTTTACATAGGGGTTTTTGAAATGTATTTTCCCTTAGGCAACTTTTAGCTTAGCACGAGACTTTTATCTTAGTACATTATTTGTATTGCTAGTGATAAAATCGCCCACTGTACTTCTACTTTTAGTTTTGTAAGTGTAAGTACTAAGTTATGTACAAAAGAGTTACCTATCTATCTATAACTGTATCGGTAAAATGCTTTATGGTACAATATATTTATGTATAATGTTACGTTTAGGAGGCGGGTTGACGACGACTGGTGGCGGTGACGGCGGGGCCTCCTCTGCCGGGTACTCGCATTGTCTCACGTCGTTGCTCAGCCTGTGGAAAAAGCAACTGATAACAATATTTGCATTTTTAGCCCGTCATCCTTAAATAAGTGACGCCACATTTTATAGACAAAACTTATATTTTAATTGTTTTTCTTTAGTAATAATCTTATTGTTACCAATAATTTTATTGAATTGCATAAAATATAACAATGTATACTACATTGTTATATTTTGTGTCATGGGAAAAATCTAAGAGTGATACTAAGTCCTTATGCACTTGTGCGGTAGGTGACCCTTCCAGATAATTGTACTGTAAAATTGAATTGTTAATTGGTCGAGTGTCTAGCTAGAATGAAGGCCGAATGTCTAGCTAGAATAAAGGTCGAGTGTCTAGCTAGAATGAAGGTCAAGTGTCTAGCCAGAATGAAGGTCGAGTGTCTAGCTAGAATCATGGTCAAGTGTCTAGCCAGAATGAAGGTCGAGTGTCTAGCTAGAATGAAGGTCGAGTGTCTAGCTAGAATGAAGGTCGAGTGTCTAGCTAGAATGAAGGCCGAATGTCTAGCTAGAATGAAGGTCGAGTGTTTAGTTAGAATGATGGTCGAGTGTCTAGCTAGAATGAAGGTCGAGGGTCTAGCTAGAATGATGGTCGAGTGTCTAGCTAGAATGATGGTCGTGTGTCTAGCTAGAATGATGGTCGAGTGTCTAGCTAGAATGAAGATCGAGTGTCTAGCTAGAATGAAGGTCGAGGGTCTAGCTAGAATGATGGTCGAGTGTCTAGCTAGAATGATGGTCGAGTGTCTAGCTAGAATGAAGGTCGAGGGTCTAGCTAGAATGATGGTCGAGTGTCTAGCTAGAATGATGGTCGTGTGTCTAGCTAGAATGATGGTCGAGTGTCTAGCTAGAATGAAGGTCGAGTGTCTAGCTAGAATGAAGGTCGAGGGTCTAGCTAGAATGATGGTCGAGTGTCTAGCTAGAATGATGGTCGTGTGTCTAGCTAGAATGATGGTCGAGTGTCTAGCTAGAATGAAGGTCGAGTGTCTAGCTAGAATGATGGTCGAGTGTCTAGCTGGAATGAAGGTCGAGTGTCTAGCTAGAATGATGGTCGAGTGTCAAGCTAGAATGATGTCGAGTGGCAAGTTGCTTGTACCGAAAGGCGTTGGTCGACCATTATACTCCTCGCGGAAGCAGATTGCATAAACTTACATCTGTTTCCTGGGCTTCTTGCGGGGCGAGAGGTCGGCGTGCGGCGGGTCGGGCGCGTCGTCGGCGCGCGGCGAGCTGGCCGCCGACATGGTGGTGGAGCCGCCGGAGCCGCCGGAGCCTCCGCCGCGCGCCACGTCCTCCCAGCCCGTGTTCTGGCCGTACGTTATGTTTGCGCTCATGGATTTCGTTGGGGAGCTATGAATGAATGAACAATTTATTACCACTAATAATATTAGGTGTTTACATATGAAATTGGCGTTTTGTCGTACTGGCCACTTTGATCTAAATGTTGTCAAATGCTCAAAATGCTGTACTAAAACATAAACGTTCTTACCTATTTTTATGTTACTGCTATTCAATATTTCTATGTTATTTATGTAAAAAATCAAATGCACCATTGCATTTTTTTTAAAGTTTTTAAGCAGCCAAAATATTAGCTTAAAAAACGATTCAATTTTATGTTTTTATAGTCCTAGGATTGAACGTACAATGGAACCGTAACTTTCACTCAGTTTACAAAATGGAAAACTTGAAATATCGCGTTATTTACGAGTACTAGTTCCACCGTGGCACCAGTGCTGCAGAAACGGCTCGAAGGATTAATGATTTGTATAGCGGCGATGTCGCAAAATAAAACACAGTGCGTTTTTGGTTCCAACGTTTTCGTTCTGGAAATTTCGACCTGCAGAACAAGCCCCGTGGACGGCCGGAGACCAAAGTTAGTAATCAAGAATTGAAGGCTATGTGGAAAATTGAGTGAACCAAATCGACAAACGCGCGTCGACTGCTGCATTACATTACTCAACCGGCACAATAATGAAGGGATTTTAAATCGAATCATTACCTGTGATGAAAAAAAGATCCTATACGATAATCGGAAGCGCTCATCGCAATGGCTGAACCCTGGCGAACCAGCCACATCATGCCCCAAGCGAAAACTGACTCGAAAAAAGTTACTTGTGAGCGTTTGGTGGACCAGTGCCGGTGTCGTCCACTACAGATTTCTTAAATCTGGCCAGACGATTACGGCAGATGTCTATTGTCAGCAACTGCAAACCATGATGGAAAAGCTAGCTACTAAACAACCGAGGCTGGTGAATCGCTCTAGGCCACTGCTGCTTCAGGACAACGCTAGACCACACACTGCTCAACAGACGGCTACAAAATTAGAGGAGATTCAATAAGAATATCTAAGCTGAGACATCCACCGTACTCTCCGGACCTTGCTCCAACAGATTACCATTTTTTTCGAAATTTGGAAGTTGGAATATTTTTTTACGTTTACCTAAACATATTAACAGGTATTCATCGAGGTTACAGTTTATATATTCCGGTATGTTTGGAAGAACGCATCATTTATTTTAGCGACAATGGTGGCGATTCTGTTGTAGCACTAACTAGCTAAAGCTAATTAAATTGACGTAAAACGGCCTAATTTGACATAATTCCATTCGGTTAGTGCCGTTCTAAAATTAAAACGGAACAAATAAACCCAATTTTACGCTGACAACTCTGAACAAAGAATCGTCAATTCTCAAAATAAAATTAGTTTTTAGGAAGTGTAAAACAGAAGCAACACCACTTCATTATCTCTCACAAAGGCCTAGAATAAGATAATTAATAAGTCCTTTACTAATAAATTTTTTTTAATGGTAGCTTTAGTATTAGTTTAACTGCCATTAATGGCGCGTCTGGTGTGCGAATAGAAATCGATGACCTATCGATCTTTAGAAGCGGGGTCAACAGATGCGTTATTCTTTACAACTTAATTTTACTAAGTTTATTTTTTAAGATTATTTTAATGTAAAATACGTACCCTTCTAGTTCCCGCTTCCTGAGTATCGTCGGCCTCGCCAATATCGAGGACGACACCAGCACGGGCTGAGCCCTGTTCTCCGCTAGCGCCGACACAGGTGCGTTTACCACTGTCACTGTAAATAAATAATATATAAATAATATAAATAATGCCGGACAATTCACACACCATCATCTAGACACAAGCTAAGCAGAGCTTGTTTTATTCGTACTAGATTACTTAGACATTGTGCTACATAGATAATTATTTTTTATTATTATATAGAAAATCATCCAGAACACCCGGAAAATATATATGCAGATTATGCATAGATTTGTTCCGAGGCGGGAATCGAACTCGCAACCTCCGTCAAAGTTTAATACAAATGACACGTGTAAATGCTATGCCGCAGAGCAGTAGAATGCCGTCTGTCCTTTCTTGCCCGCGGATGCAGTAAGAATCTGCCAATAAAAGATGAACAGCAGCGTCATTCCGTGTATCGACATCCTGTGCTGCGCCTGCCAAGAGTGTTGAGTATGGAAACCACACTTCAAGGTCAAAGAAACTTGGAGATCTATGGGGGAGACCTTTGTCCAGCAGTGGACGTCCTACGGTAGATATGATGATGATGATGTGTAAATAATACTCTCTACCTACTTTCTGAACAGTGGTTTGCACAATACATACGTATCCGTATTGCAGTAGTAGAACTTTTTGGGAAGTACTACCAATTTCTGCCGTCAAACAGTCGTCTGCATTGCTGTGTTCCAGTTTGAAGGGTATGGGCGCCGGTAAAAATACGGGCACAATGCAATGCAGCGTTGGTCACGTGCTTAGTGAACGTGACCACCGCGGTATTGCAGTTGCAATAGCTAGATGTTACCACTCAACATCAGATGGGCGTTCGGCTGGTCTCGTCATATAGTAGTATGAAAAAAGCCAATCACATTTATTATGTTCCATTTTTATATCTTCCATCGACACGTGTTCTTCGAGGGCGACCGTATGGCGACAACGTGGGAGATCGAGCCTCATCACCAGCAAGGAAATCATTCAGTGCCAAAGTGATCGTGTAGTTGCTGTGCGATTAATGCAAAGTGGTTTTAGTGTGTATATGCCTACTAGCGACGAAGACAATCTGCCGGAATTTATTCAGTGCCTTGCGCAGATCAATGCGGTCATCGAGAGCTCTGAGACTGAAAGTATTTAGGAGACTAACGCGCATCCGACTACTACTTTTGGAAAAGAGTTGGAGAATATCTGTAGTGAGCAACTATTACGCTGTGTGGACCTTGAGAGACTGAAACCTGATACATATACCCACGTGAGCGGTCATCGAGAGCTCTGAGACTGACAGTGTTTAGGAGACTAACGCGCATCCGACTACTCTTTTTGGAAAAGAGTTGGAGAATATCTGTAGTGAGCAACTATTACGCTGTGTGGACCTTGAGAGACTGAAACCTGATACATATACCCACGTGAGCGGTCATCGAGAGCTCTGAGACTGACAGTGTTTAGGAGACTAACGCGCATCCGACTACTCTTTTTGGAAAAGAGTTGGAGAATATCTGTAGTGAGCAACTATTACGCTGTGTGGACCTTGAGAGACTGAAACCTGATACATATACCCACGTGAGTGAGATGAACGGCGCTTTCCGCTGGCTGGACCATTGCATCGCCACGGACGCGGCGGTGAGCTTAATAACTGGTATAGATGTGAAATACGGCACGTACTGTTCAGATCACTTTCAGCTTGAATTAAAATGTAATTATAAAAATGTTAGGTCTAAAAATAGTTTGTGATAATAACCACAGATTAACTAATAAACATCTGTGGGGTAAAAGGGACGAATATCAGCGAATGTATACTAATTTATGTGAAGAGGCGCTTCAAGATTTAATAACTAAATATAATTTAAATTGAATGTGTTCTGTTGACGTATCTATGAGTAGTAGCACTAATCGGGTCGAATCATATGTAGCTGACATGTATCAGGACTTGGTTAGTTTATTAAAGAAGGCAGTCGAAAAAAACTATGAAAGTAGGTTAGTAAGTAAAAAAATGGTGGGATGGAATTTTCACGTCAGGCAAGCACACGTTAATGCCAGAGAGAACTTTTTAGAATGAGTCCTGTGTGGTAGGCCCTCGGGATTATTACTACGGGAGGGTTACTACGAGAAAATGAAATCCTCACGTAGAGTTTGAAAACGCGCTTAAATATGTTCAAAACAATCAGGAGAAGATCAAAATGGATATGTTGGTCCGGCACCGCAGTGCTGACAACTTTGTAGAATTTTGAAAAGAAGTTAAAAAGATGGACAGGAAAAATATTTTACCGCTTAATGTTGAAGGAGAAACGAATCAAAAAAATATAACAAATCTATTTAGTCATTTTAATGTTAATAATCATCATTTTAGCCGTAGGACGTCCACTGCTGGACATAGGCCTCCCTCGTGAATTTCCAGTTATTGCGGTTGGAAGCGATCTGCATCCACCGTTTTGACCTGCGGTCTTCACCAGGTCATCAGCCCATCTTGTTAGTGGACGTCCTACGCTGCGCTTGCCGGTCCGTGGCCTCCACTCGAGAACTTTTCGGCCCCATCGGCCATCTGTTCTGCGAGCTACATGGCCTGCCCATTGTCACTTCAACGTGCTAATCCGCTTGGCTATGTCGGTGACCCGAGTTCTTATACGTATCTCTCCTCATTTCTGATTTGATCCCGTAAAGAAACCCCGAGCATAGCCCTCTCCATAGCTCGTTGAGCGACTCTGAGCTTATTCATGAGGCCAATCGTGAATGACCACGTCTCGGTTCCATATGTCATCACTGGTAGTAACACACACTGATTGTAGACTTTCGTCTTAAAGCACCGAGGAATTTTGGGCGAAAAGACGTTGCGTAGTTTTCCAAACGCTGCTAATCCGAGTTAGATTTTTCGATTGATCTCTTTCTCGTAATTGGATCTACCCAATTGTACAGTTTGTCCTAGGTATACGTACGCGTCGACAACTTCGAGAGCCGAGTTCTCAACCATAACTGGGGCAGGCACAATATGGACATTCGACATAACCTTCGTCTTGTCCATGTTCATCCAACGGGTAGGCCGTTGTTGGGAGACTCGATTGAGGCCTTCGAGCATCGTGCTGAGTTCCTCCATCGACTTTGCCATGACCACAATATCGTCGACAAACAGAAGGTGAGTCATGTATTCGCCGTTAATGTTGATGCCTAGTCCTTTCCATTCCAAGAGCTTGAAGGCATCTTCCAAAGCGGTCGTAAACAGTTTCGGAGAAATGACGTCCCCCTGTCTTACGCCTCTTTTTAAGGGAATATCCTTCGAACTCTGTTCCTGTACTCGGACCGACATAGTGGCGTTTCTATACAAATACTTCAACACTTCGATATACCGATAGTCAATGTGGCATCGCTGGAGAGCCTCAAGCACCGCCCATGTTTGCCGCAAGGATTTCCAAACTTGTCTATTGAGCTGCCTATGTGACTTAGCATCATCGGGAGACTGCAGTCGTAATGAGCGTCGTTCAGCCATGAGGTTAAGAGTGTCAGAGATTTTCTGAGGTCTATTTGTACGGGGTGTCTTAAAGAACTGAGACCGTATGGACAGTTTCTACGAACCTGTTATTGATCTCGTCCACTGATGCATGTTCTTCCAGACCTAGACAATCAAAGCGATTTGAAAGTTCGAGTTGAAAACTCTCGAAGTTTTGTATATGTGCGCGAGTGGGTCGGAGCGTAGATTTCATCAAACGGGACCTTTCAAGTCTAACGTTCATATTCAATGTGCCTCTAACGATTCGGTGTTCACTTCCGGTTTTCACCATGTGAATCACAGTGACATAACTGCATACCCGTTTCTTGTTAGTCAAGATGAAATCAATCTCATTTCACGTGGAACCATCGGGACTCATCCAGGTCCATTTCCTGTGAGGCGGCTTCTGGAAGAAAGAGTTCATCATGAAGAGTCCTTATTTCTCCAGAAAATCGGCCAGCCTCTGTCTCCTGAGGTTCCGTTGCGCATACCCAAATTGCCCCACTCTCAACTCATCATCGCTTCTCTTGCCTAACTTTGCATTGAAGTCCCCCATAACAACAGTGAAGTGAGTGTTGTTCGTATGTATCTGAACGACCTTCAGCGAATATCGCTTAGATATTGAGTGTTAGGTACGCGACCCTGCTCGACACACTGTCGATGGTGACAATGTTGTGAATAAGTGACTTGTGAACGAGAAACCCGACACCACCTTGGGACTGTTGGTCGCCCTCCCGGTAGTAGAGTAGATTACCGGACTTAAGGGATATCGTGTCCTCGCCCTCTCTACGGACTTCTGATAATCCCAAAATGTCCCAGTGTAACCTACTCATTTCTTCTTCCAGCTCAACAATCTTATCGCCTGTCCTCAAAGTGCGGATGTTGTGTGTTACCAGGGCGTCGTTGGGGTTGGTAGCCGTCCATCTCCCGGGGATTCTTAGCACCCCTCGCCCCGCCGTTACCGTGGCTGCTACCGTATCAGGACTAACGGGGCTGCCGGGGACTCGGGGCCAGGTCCTTAGTTGTACAATCATGAGGGGTTGTTGCCATACTCGCCACTTCGGGTTGGCGAGCGCAGTATATGGTGTTTAAGACGCGGAAGACACTGCTGCCCATCTTCCGAAGGCATCTCTTAGCAGGTTCTTACTGCATCCACGGGCAAGAGAGGAGAGGTAACATTCTAGTGCCGGTACCCCACGGCAATGTTAATAATAGTCAGGACAAAATTAATAGTATTTATAAGAGAAAGATCCGTCTGGTCCCGGAGACCGAACACGTGATAATTACACCGGAACAAGTCGGCGTAATTCTGAGAAAAAAAACCGGCCAAGTGCGAGTCAGACTCGCGCACCGAGGGTTCCGTACAAACCTGTAGGTATATACGACCTGAGTATTTGATATGAATTTCAATTTAATACCTATACGCGTTCATGAGGAAAGGGGTTGTAAGTTTAAAATTATTAAAAATATTTTTATTATAAATGATGTAACTAAAAATTTACGGTTTTCGCGATTTTACCCTGTAGGTTTTGATTCCCTTGCGGGTGTCGAAAATTTGCGGCATAAACGGCTGTATCTTTTGATTGCGTTGGCTTAGAAGTTTGATTTTTTCACAGCTCCAAGGGACAGTAGACCTGAGTATTTGATAGAAATTCCAGCTTGATACCGCTACGCGTTCCTGACGCGGTCTTGACAGACAGACGGACGGACAACAAAGTGATCCTAAAATAGAAATATAAAGTGATAGATAAGGGTTCCGTTTTTTCCTTTCGAGAACGTTCCTGAAGTTTGTATTGGCGGGCGACCTATAAAAATTGTAGAGAAGTTTCAATATTTAGGACATATTTTATCATCGAACTTAAAAGATGACTCTATTATAGAACGTCAACGAAGATCTTTAAGCGTTGTCGGCAATATGTTTGCGAGAATTTTTTTTAACTGCTCGCCTGACTTGAAAATCACCCTTTTTAAATTATATTGTCAGTCTTTCTATACATGTCAGTCAACTTTGGATACCAAAAAATCACTGTATGTGTTTTCTATATACTTTTGTTCTGGTTTTATTTACATTGGAATCGGCTAAAACTGTACCATTAACAGTGTAGTTAAGACTACATTTTATGATAACAATCTTATGATAGTAATTGAGTAACTATAGATAACGCCTGTGAACTATGGAAGAGTAAAACGTCCTGCTGTAAATGCTGTAATACAGTGTACACTAGTACAGAGGATAGTCGCTTGACTACGGTACCGCTAACTATAAGCACTAAAACTCCCATTGTTACCTTTGCGATCATATCTTTTTACTTAGCTTAAGTTGTACCAATTGTTCAGTTTTGATGTTTCCCTGAATAAAGTGTTACCTTGCGTTTGCATCTGCTGCGTTTGTTGTTGCGAGTGGTTGTAGGGGGTCAGCGGGCGCGGGGACGCGTGGGCTAGCGGCGGCTGCGGCGCCGGCGCCGGCCGCGGGACCTCGTAGTACAGCTGCGCCGGGGCGCTGTTGCCGACCATGCCGCGGACTCCCACAGAGCTCACGCCAACCACCTGACGAAATAACATAAGGTCTCATGAGGAAGGCTGTAATGTTGCCTGCGGATGCAGTGAGAGCCCGCTAAGGGCCCTCGTACATACATATAATCACTTACCTAAAGATATAAGACAAATATGCGCAATAAATATATTTAAATGTAAATTAAAAAAAACTATTAATTGAAAAGGCCTATTATAAGCTAAATGAATTTCTTATTGACAAATTTTGACATCTATTATGAACCTGTGTATTAATTTGACTTCAATAATGTAACACTTAAATTTGACTGACAATTTTATATAATTTAATTTTTCTTTTTGTTGCTTTGTGTTTGTAAAAAACTACTATGAATTATTTTGATAATATTTAAATTTAACTGTATTTGCATGCTGAAAACTGATCATAGCTGTACTATAAATAGGTCTAACTCACACAATCTTGTAACCCATGTTCGCAAAATAAATGAAATTTGAATTTGAAGGGATACCGGAAGGTGGGCCAGCAGCGTCCTTCCATCTATCAACATCCCGCACTGCGCTAGCGAACCCGCCTGCCAAGCGTGGTGAGTATGGCAACTACCCCTCATGGAGATCCACGAGGGAGGCCCGTGTTCAGTAGTGGACGTTTCACGGCTGAAATGATGATGACGAGGAAGGCCACGGACTGGCAAGCGCTGAGTAGGACGTCTACCTACAAGATGGGCAGACGACTTGGTTAAGACATACATAGGTCATAGGGATATATTGCAAATAAAATTGCATGTAAACTTAAGTGAGAAAATATAGTTGCCTTTTTAGGGTTCCGGACCAAAATGGTAAAAAGGAACCCTTATAGAATCACTTTGTATGTCTGTCTGTCACAAGTGGATATCTCGAGAACTACTGATGCTAACGACTTGAAATTTGAAACGGTTAAAGATAACACTTTTTTTACTAATATAGCATATATGAAAAATGCTAAAAAACATTCTTAGTAGGTATGATTGCAGGGGGCGGATAGGGGATCTCAAAATTTTTAAGTGAAGTTACTAGGTCGTGTGGGGTATCATATGAAAGGTATACATTCGCACATTAATAAACAGTTTTTATTTTATTTATTTACACATTGAAAAACGAAAAAATATAATAAAAATGATTTATTGCAGTATTTTATCTTAAACTTACATTTCAGGCTCCTTTTAAGTATGTAGGTATTATATTAACAAACAGTTTTTAGTTTTGCTTTAAGCCGTATAGTTCTCGACTTATTTACAAAAACGTTGAAAAAAATAGCGTTCCTCCCTTATCTCCTAAGTTTGCAGAGATAAACCTCTGAAACTTTTATTGCTAATAGGAGTGTATGTAAAGATTACAGGAAAATCATAACGAACTCTCTAATTGGCGTAGTTTTTTTAGAAATCATAGAAAATGTTATAAATCTACACAAGTTCCGCTATCAGACAAGAGATGGCACTGTCAAGGTTCTTTAACAAATATAAACCGCCTTTACTCTCGGTGCGCGAGTCCGCTCATGTCCGGATTTATTCTAAGGGGTAATGCAGCTTTAAGCCTGTATTACATTACACGGTATTCAGGGACCCTTACTCTAACTAAGAGTGGTGTAAAAAGAGTTAAGAGCGTAAGGGACCCTAACTGAGGCGACCGGTCGGACCCGGCAAGCCTTGATCCCTAATCGCCCTAACTACCGGGCCCTGAATACCGTTTAGTGTAATACGGCTTTTAGTTTTAGTTACCTTAGCAGGTTGATAGTTTCTCTGTAGCAGCGGGAGCGGCCTCGGGCCGGGCGCGGCGCCGGCGGGCGCGGGCGCGCGCGGGGCCACGCCGCGCACTGTACCCGATATCACCGTGTTGACTGCTGTAATAACATAGCACAAAGTGGAGTGTTCGATCATGTGAGCGAATATGACTTGCTAACACTTGCAAGACAAAAACATTATCTTCTTTTTCCATCTTGTTACTTTTTAGGGTTCTGACAGGGCAAAAACGGGACGCTGTTACTTAGACACCGCTGTCCGTCCGTCTGTCTGTCTGTCACCAGGCAGTAAAGCAGTAGAATAATACCCCTCCTCTCATCCCCATAGATGCAGTAAGAGCCTGTTAAGGGATACCTCCGGAAGATGGGCAGCAGCGTCTATTCGTGTATCAACATCCCATACTGCGCTCACCAATCCGCCTGCCAAGCGTGGTGAGAATGGCAACTACCCCTCATGGAGATCCATGAGGGAGGCCTGTGTTCATCAGTGGACGCTTTATGGATATATTATGGACACACACGTCTGCCAAAACTGCGGTCGCGCAGTGAGGTCATAGATAGGACTGTTTAAGCCTGTATTACATTACACGGTATTCAGAGACCCTTACCCTAACTAAGAGTGGTGTAATAAGAGCGTAAGGGACCCTAACTAGGGCGACCGCGGCAAGCCTTGCTCCCTAATCGCCCTAACTACCGGGCCCTGAATACCGTGTAGTGTAATACAGCTTTTAGTCATTTAAAAAAATGCAACACCCAAAGCACAGGCATTACCTGAATCGTCTGTAAAAGACGAAAAGGACGATGATGATGATGATTAACTTACAGTTGAGCACTGTAGCAGTGGGCAGGCTCACGATGGCCGGATGCTGGTGCGAGGCGGCGGGCGCGTGCGAGGCGGCGGGCGCGTGCGAGGCGGCGGGCGCGTGCGAGGCTCGCGGCCTCGCGTTGTACACGAGGGCACCCCGCGGACCTCTGTTCTGGCCCCAGCTCCCTGGCAATGGAGCAACTAATAGAGAAACTAATAAAAGGAGGAATAATGCCTGCCCTAAGCAACCACGCAGAAAACTTTTCTCAAAGATTTTATAGTTTTCTTGGACCATTCTTGTACAAATGAATAAATGCGTTGGCCAATATCTACTGTCTTAATTCTAAAAATTGTAAAATAATTGTTAGGAACTATCTCAAAAGTACCTATGTCATATGACGATACCGAGAATTTATTAGCTGTATTAAAGTAGGTTTAACATTTTATTTTCTAACTAATAAGTCGCTAATACAAACCACATAGCACGTTTTCGATAGGTTTGTATGGTAAGCGACAGAATTAGCGACACTTTCATTGCATTTTATGATAGCGTAGTGAAGGTAGGTGAATGACCTGTATTGCCACGCTAAATGGCATCGAGTATAGTAAAAGAGATTATGATCGTACAATTAGATGTAGAAGATACGAGTGTGACAGGACAGTGGGACAGATTGTGAGGTGTGACATGTGAGGTACGGATTCGTCACCTCTACATTTAGAATATGAATAAGAAAATATTTATTTACGACTCATAAGTACACAGGTAAATTAAAATTACATAATTTAAACAGAATAAAAATCTTATGAGACATAAACTGGTCACCAACTCAGCACACGCCGTGAGAACACGGCACTGATTTTCAGTGGCACAAGACACAATTTAAGCACAGTGCTCATTAGCAGCAGATTGCACAAAAGAGGGTGTGGCGGGAAACAACATGACCAAGGCACGGATTCTTCACCCTTACATTCAATGCCTTACTGACAAGCTAATTAATTGACTAATTTGAATTCGATCTTATGTGATTTATTTACTTACCTAATTCTAGACATCTATTGACAAATAGAAATTAATTATATACTTTTTCCTTTTTCTAATAATTTTTCTTAATTAAATTGCATGAAAACATAAATCGAACTCTAATTTGCAGCGCCTTAACAGGGTTCATGTAATTACCTATAATATGTATTGCTTAGACCTAATACAAACCTGTACATGATGCAATAAATGAATACAAATACAAGCTCAATGCTGAAAGGCAGCAGGAAACAACGCGAGCAAAGCGCGGCAGGGTAATTACGTATCTCGCGACAGGTTTGCAACAGGCGTAAATTTTGCGATTATCGCTGTCTATGGTAAATTGTGTAGTATATAAAAGCAAAAAAATTACGTTTGACAGCGATGATCGCGAGATATACGCCTGTTGCAAACCTGTCGCGACATACGTAATCTGCCTGCGGATTCGTCACCTTTACATTCAATGTCTTACTGACAAGCTCAATGCTGAGAAGCAGGTTGCTCAGAGCGTGTGACACGGGACACAGCGCGTGCAGGCCACGGATTCGTCGTTCACTCTCTTACTTCCATTCGCACACACACACACACACACACACACACACACACACACACACACACACACACACACACACACACACTCGCTCACAATCAGTTGTAAAAATGTTACAATATCTTAATTTGTATTATATAAATTCAAATCTAAAAAAGGAACTACGCCTGTACATAGAAGAGTGTGTTGATTATCGCGACACAGTATTATTTACTTCTGCGATTATCATCGTTTATATGTATTTTGTTATATTTAAGATTGTTCCCAATACATAATTCTTTTATTTATTTATTTTTGGTAGGTGGAGATGTAAAGCCTACCTTGATTAGAAGCGGCTTGCGCGGAGGACGGTGTGACGGGGCGCAACGCGAGCGAGGCGCCAGCCGCGAGTCCGCGGGGCACGTGGCTCGTCACCCCCACATTAACCCCCTTACTGACGAGAACACTGTTGGCGCTGCTTACACTGACTGTTGACAGCTGAACTGAAGCGAGAACAAAATAGTGGTTAAAATTATCTGAATGTTATATTAATATTTTTTTTTCAATGCTAACAGTACACATGGTGTACAAGGAATGAAAAGCATGTTATAAAAATTACTGTATAATGTGTACACAAATAACAGGCATGCATACCATTTACCAGTACAGAATAGGGAGGAGAGCTTTGTAGTTACTTAGTATCATGTACAGAAGGTAAAAGAAAAAAAATAAACTACTGGTTTAGGAAAGTAAAAATGTTACCTGGGCGGTTATTATGATGTGACAAAGGTGGTAGCACCCTAACTGTAGGAGGCAGTGTGCGCACAGAGGAATTAACCACCAAGTTGCCAGCATTGAGTTGACTTCCAACGTTCAGCACCTGAGCCCCACTGGCTTGAGATATGGTGGTCACAGTGCCACCCATAGTGCCAGCAGATGATTGTGCTGAGAGTTGAGTTCCTATGTAAGAAATGCAAGGTCTTTAAATCAGTAAATGGGTATTTTTTTGACAATCCTCATTAAATTAGATCCTCTCAGTGTATTAATATATAGGACTGGGATCGGCAGTTAATAAATCAGATATATAATTATTTATTTGTGCAAAATCACACTCAGCATTAGCAGAAATAGCTCAAATAGAAATAGCTAAAGAGTAATTAAAATTATTAATAATTATAAATTTTTTTTTTTATATATGTAAGAGGTTGCAGTTAGTTTGAGTTAAAATCAGTTTTACAAATAAAAATAATGAGGCTACAGTTAAATTTCAAACTTAATCTGATCATGATCATACAAGTATTTGCTGCTTTTATATTTTTAACAAACATTATACCAATACAACATTATACAAAACCAATTTAAAATAATGACCTTGACTGATGATCTGTGTGCCCGGACTCAGTATCTGTCCACTGGCTAAGAGCTGGGGGTGTGATATTATCTGTGGCCCTGGATTGTGCAGTTGATTGCCTTGGTTCACAATCTGACTTCCTTGAAGTATGGGTGACCCACTAACAATCATCTGGGTCTGGAATTATAATAAGAGCTAATTGTAGTGATTATACATGAATTATAATATAAAGTCCATTATAGTTAATTTAACTTAGGATGTTCAGTGGCAGCAGGATAGAATAATGTAAAAAAACAATGAGCGCAAAAGGGACAACTGCTCAGTCTTTTTTGTACTTCTATAAATAACTATTTTGCTGTCACCGAACTCACCCTAAGTGGCATAGACTATATCTATAATGTAAGCTGGTTGATTAAAAATTGTTCTTAATTAGTTTTATTTAAATTTCTGCATGGCTATTAGTGAGATCAAAAGTACAGCTTATATTTTAAGTTTGAGTAATTTACTAAGTTTTATGACCAACTTGTGCTGATGTGGGTCATTCATATCAATATCGAATTGTCACATATAAGAAAACACACAGAAGGTGATTTATGCCAAATGCTCGATTTCAGATAAATAAATACAAACAAAACATACCTGCGACGACGCATTAGGAGAAAGGATCTGAGCCAGTCCAGGTCGCATCATGCCAGATGTCGCGCTGGAATGGGTCCCCAACTGGTTGGTTGCTGCATTTTTAGGCTGACTCGACATCAAGTGAGCCATTTTCACCTCTGAATTAGTAACACTCTTTACAATAGTGATCTTTTGAGGCGCCAAATCAATGGGGTACATTTTGCTTGTTGTTACTGATCTATCGTTCTCCAAATGACCGCTCATTCTGGATATAGGTGCGTATCATGCACACATGGTAATGCAAAGAACTTTAGACGCAGGTTTTATTTATTACAATTGTTTTACTAAATATTTTTAGTATTTTTGTCGAAGTAGAATTTCAACTTTTTGTGATTGTGACATATATCAAAATATGACTGTGACTGACGCGAAATGAATGAATGAACGGAATAAGCGCGTCCTCGTCAGACATTTTGTTTCATAGACTTTCGAAGCAGGCAGTAGGGTGACTATTTTTTGATTCACACCCCAATATTTTTTTATGTGATCTGTAGCACAGAATAGTCTGTGGTTAAAATAGATCAAAAAGTTTTTTGTTTTGCTTATGGTACGCCATGGCGGAGCGATTGAGTGACGGTGATATTTCTGATGAAAATATACTAAAATTCAACAATGAAAGGCGGAGTAGTAAGCAATGGGTAAAATTAAACGTTGGAGGAACATATTTCTTAACTACCAAAACAACGTTATCTAGGGATCCTAATTCATTTTTGTATCGATTGGTTCAAGAGGATAGTGACTTGATTTCGGACAGGGTTTGTATCATATTATCATTGTCTTTTTGTATGTAAATGAGTTATTCCATTAGTGTACTCAAAATTGTTTTATTGATGTTGTAGGACGACACCGGCGCATACCTAATAGACAGAGACCCAACTTACTTTTCACCAGTGTTGAATTTTCTTCGTCACGGTAAACTAGTCATCAACAATGACATTGCCGAAGAAGGAGTGTTAGAAGAAGCAGAATTTTATAATATTACAGAGTTAATACGATTAGTGAAGGAAAGAATATGTCTAAGAGAAAGAAGGCCACTAAAGGATTCAAAGAAGCATGTATACAGAGTGCTACAGTTCCATGAAGAAGAATTGACTCAAATGGTATCTACTATGTCTGATGGCTGGAAATTCGAACAGCTTATCAATATTGGATCACAGTACAACTATGGCAATGAGGAGCATGCAGAATTTCTTTGCGTTGTTAGCAGAGAATGTGGGAGTTCCCTCAACAGTAACGACATAGAACCCACAGATAGAGCCAAGGTGCTTCAGCAAAAAGGCTCGCGTATGTGAGAATACATTGTCACTAATAATTTGAGACTGTCAGCTCTGTGGTGTGAATTGTGTACATATTATGTAGTGTGTTACAGTCATTATTCATTTCTAACTTTTTCTCTATTCTTAGATTCAGCTTGTACAATACTATTATTATTCTAATTGATGGTAATTTGTAACTTAATGTATTTTCATGATGATGTGTAAAATTAGATAAATACTCAGTTTGATGTAATTAGGCGGAATAGTTTTATGTATTATAATGTAGTATTTCAAATTGTGAAAAAACTCAGGAATGTATGTTACCTCTTATGAAATGAATGCTATTCATAACTAGCCCGATGATATCATAGATAACAGTGTATTTACCTGATCTGAGTATTAACTTTAATGAAAATAGAAGAGACTTAAAGCCTAGAAATGAAATAAGCTTACTAAATTAGAATTGAGTAAACAAAGTGTTCATAAACACAAGTGCAAGTGCTATTATTTACTCCAATTTTGTGTACATTTAAAATATTGTATAGCTTTTCAATCAGTAAAACAACCAATTCCAGATTTATGCTCATTTACAGAATATTAATATAGTTTATGAGTATGTACAAAACTGTGTTTCTAATTGTAGTTTTACCTACATAGCAAACTTATTTTAAATCCTAGCTCAAGTACAGTATTTGTGAGAGCATAACTGAATGCTGTGCATACATAAAGGTTCTTACTTAGTGTTTTAGCTGCTGCATACAGCTTTGCTTATTTTTCTATATTTGTAGCCTATGTTACTCCTTAAAACATCAGCTAACTTTTTTAAACTTTCGCGATCACAACACATTATTAAAATATGGGATTATCGGGTATTTATCGCGTAATTACCTGCCCGCGACCACGACCAGGTGCAATCCGGTCGAAACGTCGGGAATAAAATAAAGGTAATTAGGCGATAAATACCCGATAATCCCATATTTTAATAATCAGCTAACTGCCAATAAACATGCCATCAAAATTGGTTGAGCCGTTTAGGAGATTAGCTGAAACTAACAATTCTTTTTAAATTGGTTTTTGACTTCAAAAAAAGGAGGAGGTTTCTCAATTTGTCCGTATATAAAATATAAATATTAAAATAGCTTTATGTACCTAACAAATCATAAAAAAATTAAGTCATAGCAAAATCAACATTTTAACAGTTGTTTGCATACAAACAAAGTTTTAAACAGACTGATATAAACTAAACAAACAAGCATTAGTATGGGGTTACCAGAAGAGGGAGCGAAGGCCTTTTAAAGGCCACCAAAGGTAAAAAATAGTATTTTTGGGTTTTTGGACGTTTTCGGCCGTTTGAAGACTTTTTTTTTGGTGACCTTTTGAGGTCATAATAACTCCGGTCCCTGTGACCCTAGGATCACCAAAATCAATCAGTCACCTTCTCTCATTAAGACGTTGCTAACAAAAAGGTTTCATGTAAATCGGTCAACGCGTTCGGGTTGTAATCGTGAAATACAAAGACATACATAAGACAGACAGCGCTATGCATATTAGGGTAATCTCAAGCTCAATAAAATAAGAAAGGCACGTAACAAAAAGTAGGATTATTATGTAAATAATAAATAAAACCGGGCAAGAGCGAGTCGGACTCGCGCACCGAGGATTCCGTGCCATCATACAATCTATATAATTTATATAAAATTCAAAGTCCTGACTGACTGATATATCACAGCCTAAACCACTGGACCTAAAGACTTGAAATTTGGCACATATACCTTGAGTGAGTATCCTAGAGGTGCACTAAGGGATTTTTCGAAATTCCCACGCGATAGGGAATAAATGATAAATCCCATTTACGAATCAAAGTGGCTCTGCGTGAAAAAGGGGATTTTACGTTTTATGACTTCCACGCGGACGAAGTCGCGGGCAACAGCTAGTATAATATAATTATGACAAAGGCGGTTCATATTTGTTGGAGAACCTTGACAGCGCCATCTCTTGTCTGATAGCGGAACTTACCTATGTAGATTTTCGATGATTTCCAAAAACCTAAGCAAATTAAAGGGTTCGTTATAATTTTCCTGTAATCTTTACATACACTCCTTTTTTTTAAGTTAGCCTATTCTGTCCCACTGCTGGGCGAAAGCCTCCCCCAAACCCTTTCAGTCATCCCTGGTTTTTGCATGATCCCACTAGTCCCGTTCGAAACGATCGAGATCGTCACACCAACGTTTTCTAGGCCGACCCGACGGCGCCTCCCATCTTCAGGCTGCCATAGAGTGGTGATAAAAGCCCACTTTTCTGTGTGCATGCGGCTGACGGACGTGGCCTGCCCACTCCCACATTAGTCTAGCCGTTTTTTCGCCGACGGACGTTGGCAATGCCGGTTAGTGAGCGTAACACGGTGTTGGGCACTCGGTCGATCCGTTTGAAGCCGAGAATAGCAATAAAAGTTACAGGGGTTTATCTCTGCAAGCTTCGCAAATAAGGGGGAAACGCAATTTTTTTCAACGTTTTTGTAAATAAATCGAAAACTATATGGCTTAAATCAAAACTAAAAACTGTTTATTCATGTGCAAATGAATACCTTTCTTATGATAACACACATGACCTAGTAGCTTCACAAACATTTTTCTAAACGCCCCTTCCACCCCGCCTTTTCTAAAAAACTATGCAAATTAGAGAGTTCGCTATAATTTTCCTATAAATTTTACCTACACTTCTATTAGCTATAAAAGTTTCACGGGTTTATCTCTGCAAACTTCGAAGATAAGGGGGGAACGGTAGTTTTTTCAACATTTTTGTTAATAGCTCAAAAACGATAAGGTTAAATGGAAGAACTAAATAATGTTTATTAATGTGCAAATGAATACCTTTCATATGCTACCCCACACGACCTAGTTAGTAACTTCACAATTTTATTGAAAACCCCCCCTTCCATCCTCCTTGTCTAAAAAACTATGAAAATTAGAGAGTTCGCTATAATTTTCCTATAAACTTTACATACACTTCTATTAGCTATAAAAGTTTCACGGGTTTTTCTCTGCTAACTTCGGAGATAAGGGGAAGAAACGGTCGTTTTTTCAACATTTTTGTTAGGTAATAACTCGGAAACGATACGGTTTCAAGGTAAGATTAAAATAAAACCGGGCAAGAGCGAGTCGGACTCGCGCACCGAGGGTTCCGTGCCATCATACAATATAATATATGATAAAGGCGGTTTTATATTTGTTGGAGAACCTTGACAGCGCCATCTCTTGTCTGATAGCGGAACTTATGTAGATTTTTTACACTTTCGATGATTTCTAAAAAAGTATGCTATGTAGAGAGATTGTAATAAATTTCCTCTAATCTTTACATACACTTCTAATAGCAATAAAAGTTTCAGAGGTTTATCTCCGCAAACTTCGGAGATAAGGGGGGGGGAACGCTATTTTTTTCAACATTTTTGTAAATAACTCAAAAACTATAAGACTTAAAGAAAAACTAAAAACTGTTTATTAATGTGCAAAAGAATACCTTTCATATGATACCCCACATCACCTAGTAACTTTCCAAAAATTTTTAAAACGCCCCTTCCACCCCCATTGTTTAAAAAACTATGCAAATTAGAGAGTTCGCTATAATTTTCCTATAAAGTTTACATATACTTCTATTAGCTTTAAAAGTATCACGGGTTTCTCTGCGCAAACTTCGGAGATAAGGGGGGGGAACGGTCGTTTTTTCGACATTTTTGTAAATAACTCAAAAACAATACGGCTTAAAGGAAAACTAAAAACTGTTTATTATTGTGCAAATGAATACCTTTCATATGATACCCCACATCACCTATTAACTTCACAAATTTTTTGAAAACCCCCCTTCCACCCCCCTTGTCTAAAAAACTATGCAATTTAGAGAGTTCGCTATAATTTTCCTATAAAGTTTACATACACTTCTAGTAGCTTTAAAAATATCACGGGTTTATCTCTGCAATCTTCGGAGATAAGGGGGGGGGAACGGTCGTTTTTTCAACATTTTTGTGAATAACTCAAAAACTATTCGGCTTAAAGAATAAATAAAAACTGTTTCTTAATGTGCAAATGAATACCTTTCATATGATACCCCACACGGCCTAGTAACTTTACTTAAAAATTTTGAGCCCCCCTACAATCAAAATAAGAATATTTTTTAACATTTTTATATTATGCTATATTAGTAAAAAAGTGTTGTCTTTTACCATTTCAAATTGCAAGTCGATAGCATCAGTAGTTCTCGAGATATCCATCTGTGACAGACAGACAGACAGAGTGATTCTATAAGGGTTCCTTTTTTACCATTTTGGTTCGGAACCCTAAAAACGGCCAAGTGCGACTCAGACTCGCGCACCGAGGGTTCTGTACAAACCTGTAGGTACCTATTATAAGACCAGAGTATTTGATATGAATTTCAATTTAATACCTCTACGCGTTCATGAGGAAAGGGGTAGTAAGTTTAAAATTATTAGGTAAAAACATTTTTATTATATGATGTAACTAAAAATTTACGGTTTTCGCAATTTATCTGTGCTATAAGACGTTGCTTCGTATCAAATTTCAAGATTCTGTGTTCACTAATGTTCACGGTAAGTTCCCTGTAGGTTTTGATTCCCTTGCGAGTGTGAGTAAACGGCTGTATCTTTTGATTGCGTTGGCTTAGAAGTTTGATTTTTTCACAGCTCCAAGGGACAGTAGACCTAAGTATTTGTTATAAATTCCAGCTTGATACCTTTACGCGTTCCTGAGAAAAAGGGTCTTGACAGACAGAGGGACGGACAACAAAGTGATCCTAGGTATATGGGTTCCGTTTTTTCCTTTCGAGGTACGGAACTCTAAAAATTGTTTATTAATGTGCAAATTAATACCTTTCATATTGTTACGAGCTGGGGGTTCAGGATTAAATAATGTAGTCCAATTAAACCAAAATTAACACTTAAATTACAGATCACACCAATAACAATCTCTCAGTAGATTCTCACAGGAACACTTTGTCATTGAACAACACTGATCTGAACACTATAACACTGATCACTGTATTCACTTTGAAGTCACTCGGATATATCGCACTGTTCACTTTCGTAGCCAAATCAAGACTGTCCTTTGGCAAATACGCTCATGTATTTATATCGCACATACAGAAGATTCTAGTCCCTAAAGTATCTATTTTCGCAGACAATAGAAACAGGACAACAATAGACAAGTAAACAACTTTTTACAACTTTATTTACAACCAGCACTATTGTTTCAAAACCGGTTTGTCTAGAAACTTCACGTGTTTGTGCTGACACCCTAAACAAATATCTGCAGATCATACAGACATTTGTTCCAAGGTGGAAATCGAACCCGCAATTATAGCTCATATAATAAGGAACACAATTATGTCCTGGTACTTTTTTTCATAAGAGTCACTATTTCAGAAATATCGTACCTAATTCGAAATGTTGGAGAAATATAATTCCACATAATAAGAACAAATGTGCTCACCACCTCTGAAGTTTTTACTTGTTTTTTTTCGGCAAGTGGAATACGACTTCATCTATTTTTAGTATTTCTCTTAGCGGAAAAACCGTTTAGAACATCATTTATTTATTTTCTTTTTTTTCACAATTACATTATTGTATGTTTTACATGAGCTACAATTTTGTATGACTTTATTCCTCTGGTATAAATTATCGTTAAAGAGCAAAAAAACTGACATTAGACCTTAAAACTACAATATTAAGCACAAGTGGCTTTTGAAATTTTAACGTTTTGGTGTTTATACCCAAAATCTGTATCAATTTACGCGATGAATACCCGATAACCCAATATACATAGTAATAATGTGTTGTGATCGCGAAAGTATAAATAAGACTAACGTATAACTTATTTATTTATTAGTAGATACCTACTTAACAACTTTGTTTCATCGATATCGATGGAAAGCATTTCGAAGTGAGTAAAGGAACAATCTCATCCCATAGTCTCGGTCTCAGAATTTACGTTATTATTCTGAGGTCTCGGTACACTGATTGATCAATGTTCTCGTTAACGTAAAACATTTTGTAAATCTACGGAATTGGTTATTATTTCAAATTATACTCACAGGTGAAATGTTATTCCATCTTTTTGTAGATTTTATGTTTTGGCGATTAGGATTGACAGAGGGGAAGGTCCGTCGTCGGTGAGTAGTCCATATTTATCTTGTCTAAGTATCCATCTTTCTTGTTTAAGCTGAATAAAAAACACAACTGAAAGTCGCACATTTTTAACAGTGAAACTTTTTCACATGGTACCCATGAAGGTTCTATAACAATTACCTATTACAATAAAACGGCAATTTCACCCTATTATATGAATATTTTTAAACAAATAATAGTGAAAAACCGTTATAATTCTACCTAATACCATTTGAAATCGATAGCATCAGTAGTGTTCAAGATATCGGTCTTTGACAAAGTCACACCATAAGGGTTCCTTTTCACCTTTTTGGTCCGGAACCCTAAAAATAATACTATCGGACTTACTATTTTATTTTTGTTGGCTTAAATGAGCTACCCTTTTAAGACTACTTTAAGAGCTATGTAGTTACCTCCTGGGCTCAGTTGGTCTAGTAGCCGGACGCTAGAGGATGCGGGTTCGATTTCCACCGGAGGACAAATGTTGGCTTATCTGCAAATACATGCTTGTGTCGGGTCGGGTTTTCTTTGCCACTAAGTATTCCATGAGGGAGGCCTATGTCCAACAGTGGACGTCATACGGCCGAAATTATGATGCTGATGTTCTATGGGGCTAGATGGTGTTGTGTAACACGTCCAGAATTTACTTAAATAAAAAAAAAACAATATTTTGTTGATACCTTTATTTCACAGAATATGTATGTAAACAATTGACTGAAAACGTAATGATTTTTGACACGTCTTCACTTAACATTATTATTAGTCGCTAAGTTAATCAGTTTTATAACCACGTAATATAAATCCATAACACGATGTTTTTAAAAAAATAAACATTAGCACTATTTAAAACTTATTAAATTACTCAATTTATAAAATATTGCATTTAACTGCATTAAATACAAGTTAACAAGAGAATCTACGTTAGATGCTCTGCCTATGCAAAGATAACATAGTTATTATCAAAATACAAGTTTCACACACTTTTTGTAAGGCATTGGGGTTTTATTGTATTAGAATAGAATCTTATTCGAAATTGCTTATCAACAAAATACATAAGAATTCACACACTTGTAAGGCAATGGGGGTTTATTGTAGAATACCTAGATTGTTAGTAAACAGTATGTCAGTGAGTAGGGTTAGCACCAGTCGGCCATGTATGTGAAGTCGGAGAACATCTTGTGGTCTGTGGAGGAGAGAGCGCGCGGCTCCTTGGGTGGGGTGAGCACAGCCTGCTCGGAAGTGAACTCGCTGTCAAAATTACTAACATCTTCTAAATTATTTATAGTTGGCACAAATGGTGGCTTCACTTTACGCAGCAGGAGCTGTTCCCAGTTCACGTTTCGGAAGAATGCCTGCTTCTTCACGTCCTCCGCGTCCCGCTCCGACGAGCCCAGCCGTCTCTCGGGGTTCTTCCTCAACAAGCGACGCATCAGCGCTATGGCCTCTAGAGACAGCGTCCTCGGGTACCGCACTTCGTCGTTCACGATCGAGTCGAACACTTCGCCTTCGTCCTCGCCCGGGAACGGCGACTCGCCGACTAACATTTCGAATATCAACACTCCTAGACCCCACCAGTCTACCGCGCGAGTGTACGAGGTTTCCGTTAGAACTTCCGGCGCGAGGAACTCTGGCGTTCCGCAGAACGTGCCCGTACGATCTCCCCATCCCATTCCCTCTTTACACAACCCAAAATCTGCAATCTTCACGTAACCTTCAGTATCTAACAGTAAGTTATCTAGCTTTAAATCTCTATAAATAATATTATTTTCATGTAAATACTGTAGGCCTAATACTACACAAGCTGCATAAAATACTGCGCGGGGCTCTGTGAACACGTCTGCGTGGATATGCATCATGAGATCGCCGCCGGCTGCGTACTCCATCACAAAGCAAACATGCTGCTCGGTTTGGAAGCACGCGAACAGATTCACCAGGAATGGATGCCTGATGGCGTTAGCTACTTCGAAAATCCTTTTTTCTGACAGCAAGGAGTCTACTTCATCTCGGGCTATGATATCGCCTTTCTTCAAAGCCTTTATAGCGAAGTATTCATTAGTAGATCTGTATTGAGCTAGGATGACTTTTCCGAAATGTCCCCTGCCGAGAACGCTGAGCAGCCTAAAGCTGTTCATATTCATGTCACCCGACTGCCTCCTAGAATCTTGTTCCTTCCCGAGAGTTTCGATAACCGACGAAGATCGCGATGACGATAATCTCATGTTGCTCGTCACTTCGACTATTTGGTCTTCGTTAGACGGAAAATCGAGGACTAATTTGGGAGATGGTGATGGTGGATATTCTACGAGCGGCGTATCGCAAGACGGAGTCGTCGGCTCTTTGTTTACATACACTTCCCTCGTGTAGGAGTCCTCTAAAAATGCAAAGGCTTTTTGAAGTTCTTTTTCCATTCTGAGGGTTGAGACATTTGGTGGGGGTTGCATGGGCAGCGCCGGTTTCGGCGGGGGCGTGACGGGCGTTTGAGGAGTAACCGGAGTAGACGGCAAGCCTAGGGGCCGGACGCCAGCCATACCACCGAGCGTAGCATTCTCCGCCTCCCGATTATCGATAGAAGGGGACTCGAACTGCGGTGACTGTGATATATGGGCACTTTGAATATTCTGAATCGACGGTGATGAGCGTTTGAGTAGTCTGCCCAGAATAACAGCCGGTATATGCATTTCGCCGTACGACGGTCTCGGAATATTTTTTCCTTGTTGTTTAAAGATTTTTCTCTGGCGTTGCAGTTTTGGTTTTCTGGATATAATAGGGTTTAGGAATTTGATTTCAGCGAATATGAGTCCTTGCGGTTCTAGTTCTAAGGCCATGCCGTGTCGGATATCGTCTATGAATTCTTCGAGTCGTAGAAACTTGATAGCGCATAATCCTCGCCAATCTTTCCAGTGAATTCCGATCTCCAGTTCTCTCGATTTGTCCAGCTTCATGGTAAACCTAGAATAGAAACAAATAACTTTTTAAGAATAAGCATAACAGCGTAAATACTTTGTAAATTATGATTTTCCTTAATTCCAAACTGTTTGGGGATACCCAGCATGTGATACTATATGACTGATGATGATGAGACTCATGGGGATATCCCATCAGTATCTGTACTCTTTAGTATCTGGCTGTCATCAGTCATCCATCAATCATTGATGATATTTTATTGTTAAAAAGAGATTTGCAAGATTTTATCGATCTCTTTCCGAGATAGCTATACTTCAGCCATATTCGATGAGAATGTTTGTAAACAAACTGTCACACTTAAAATTTCTTCCTAAGGGTTGTGTTACGGAGCTAATAGTTATTTATTTTTAGGAAAAAAAAATCACAAATTGGTCACAAATAATGAGAATTTTTTTTGTTTTTGTTTTGTTAAATGTAAATAAAAGCGATCAGAAAGTTATTTGCAGGTTGAAAGTTATTTGCAGGTTAAAAGTTTGTTTACAAATATTCTACATCGATCTTGGTCGAAGTATTGTAAGTTTGTCGGTAGAGAATTAGGTAGTCGTACTCGTATGTCTGACTAGCTTAATTATTAACATAGAACGTAAGCCTCTTAGCCTAAGCAATTACGTGAAACTTGGACAGGTTTCTTTAATGAAGTGAGCGCTCTAAATTAATCCGCTGGTTATTTGCTTATTATTTTTTTTATATATTTTGCATATATAAAAAAAATAATAAGCAAATAACCAGCGGACAGCAGAGCCATCTGACGCAGGAGATTGCGGGTTCGATTCCAGTCGCGGAACAAATAGTTGCATGATCAGCAGATCATTTTCTAGGTCTGGGAATTTATTTATGAAAAGTATGTTTGTTAAAAACATCTAATAGACATCTGGTTCCCTTTGTTAAATTTCGTAAGGATATAATCAGGTCAGGATAGCTATAACAAGATAGATATAGCTTTGAACTATCCTGCCCGCTTATTACGGCCAAATCGGGCTCAAAGAGACGGTGGTGGGGGCCCGAATTGCAAAAATTATGAAGCAAAATAAGTAAAACGTTTAACAGAGCTATTAATACCAAACATATCGTAGACTGGGAAATGTATTACGACATGAAAAACACCTACAAAAGCTTATCCGTCGCAGAGAAGACAAGTGCTGGAAACGCACAAACATTGAAAACACCAATCAGGTCAACCGTATCAAAGGTAACGAGACGGAACGCACACTTGGATGCCTCAAAAACCTGACAACATCTATACTAAATCAGACGCGGACACCAGTGGGGTTATTTTAGCAACCCATTTCCCGGGTTGCCAAGTTACCGACTCCAAAGACTGGGAGGAGTATACAGAACGGGCGTCAACCAGTGAAGACTGGAATACAGCCGAAAATATTGTCAACCGAGAGAAGGTAATATGGGCAATCAACAGCTTCAAATCCCCAGGACTAGACGGCATCTTTCCCGGGATGTTAAGGTGGTGCAGCGAAATACTAGCCGACCACCTAGTAGCTATAATTATTTCAAGCCTGCATCGCCCACAGGTACCTCGGAAATGGAGGGAAGTGAAGGTAGTATTCATACCAAAACCTGGAAGAAGCGACTACACACTGCCAAAATCCTTTAGACCGATCATCAGTCTAACATCGTTTCTCCTCAAAACTCTGGAAATACTATGTGACAGAGAAATAAGAGAAAACACACTCCATCACAAACCCAGATACAATTATATGAGGACAAAAGCGTCGCATCAGGAATCCACAAAGTCCGGGTTTATACAGACTAGTTCTAAGACCAGTACCAGCACGGGGGCAGGAATCCACTCACATGACCTCAAATATATCAATGACACTGGGATCAAACAGTTCCATCTTCCAATGTGAATGTGCAGCAATAACAATGATCAGAAAGCAGCTACAGCAATGATCAGAAGAGGCATCAACAACTACAACATCTGTATCCTCTCTGATAGTACAGTAGTACTCCGCGCTCTAAAAGCCAGTTACTGCAGCTCCAAGCTTATACACGAATGCCACACGACCCTGGAAAAGGTCGCCATGAACGACAAAGTGACCATCCAGTGGATCAAAGGACATGGTAACTCTCTGGGGAATGATGCCGCGGACGCACTGGCTCGAAGGGGATCGGAAACGGTAACCGTAGGCCCTGAACCGATTCTCCCTTTGCCCTTCTCACAACTCCGATCCTGGACTAGGCTTCAAACCAGAGACTTACACAACACACGTTGGACAGGCTTGCCAGACTGCCGACAAGCAAGAACAGCGATATCACCAAGGCTCTCCCGACACTTATTACAACTACAAAGAATGGACCTAAGGACAGTGGTGGGGACACTAACGGGCCACTGCACCCTTAACAAACACCTCTTCAACATCGGAGTTACAGACAGCCCCCTCTGCAGAGGATGTCTGAAGGAGGTCGATTCAGCTGCCCACATAGTCCTGGAATGCGAGGGAGTAATAGCACAGCGATAACAATTCCTCAAACAACCGAGGTCACTCTGTGAAGCCTGTGAAGACCCTGAGAAGGAAAGATTCTGAGCTTCTAGTTGGAGCTGGGCTATGCTAGCCAGACACCTCACGCATAATGGACCAACTTGGAGTTTAAATGCGGAAAAGGGAGTCACACACATACATACATACAATCAGGTCAGGATATAATTAAATTCTTATCATATTTCTTTAAGTTAGATTATACAAATCTCTTACATGTTTTGGCTTAAGCTGTAAGTCCTTTGTCTGAATAAATGAATTGCATGCTGCAATGTCTGGCAAGGCAAATTTATGTGCACATAAGTTTTTCATAAATTAAATGGTGTCAAACCCACAACCTTCAGATTGAAAGTTGGGCACAAAACCACTTGGCCAACACAGCTTCTTCATGATGCTGAAGCTAAGCTAGCATTATGCTATGTATTAATAAGTCTTTAGTCACACTGCAAATATGTGTGTAAAACATAGATAAGATAATGAGTAATAGTCATAAAGATTGTGTTTCAAGGAAGCATAGATACATAGATAATGCAAAATTGTCATTTAGTTTCACCTGTTATATAATTTCAGTTCTTGCTACTTAGTGCTATGATACTAAATATTTTTTATTAGCTGCATTTATGTTAATGTTTGTAAAAGTAGAGCTGTTATATTGTCTCACCTTTGATCCCAGGCCTGTTGCGAGCAGGGTCGCCAGCTGGTCTGAGCTATTGTATGGTTGTCAAGCTTCATTACAGCGCTTATTTCATTGCTTGTATCCTCCTTGATACTGTATGTGTACTTCATAGAGTTACGTATGGTGACTCCTTTCACAAAAGACTTCAAGTCTGAAGGACTCGCTAGTGGATCCCTGCGGGTACGTCCGGGGACATCTTCAAGTAAATCTTGACAGCCCATTAGTCGGACCTCCAAAGTTCCCGTCACTTGAACACAAGGGCTTATCATAGGGGCAGGGGATAGGAATTGGTTCTTGGAACCACTTCCACCTGAAAGGCTAACATAGCCAGGACTGGATCCGGTACTACGGAGTTCATGACCAAGCTCAATAAATGCTGGGCTCTCGGCAGGGAGCTCTTGTCTTCTCATATCAAGGGACCTACGCAGCAGATCCAGTTTTTGAGTTGATTCCAACAAGTTAGTTTGTGCTTCTTGCAAAGCTTTTTTGTCTGTGACCTTTTTGTCACTCTGCAATAATCTTATTGCATTTTTAGAACCCTCCACTACAGCTGCTTCAATTCTAAGGCGATTTCTAAGTTCAGCGATTCTTTCATCAAGGAGTGCAACTTTACTGTTTTCAGTGTTTCTGCCATCTCCATTGGCACCGGAGCTGTCCCCCTTTTGTTGCTTGGCAAGCTTAGAAATACGTAATTTGAGGTATTCAATTTTATCTTTTGAATCTGCTAGCATTTGGTGTGCTTCAGCAAGGAGTTTTTTATCTCTAGACTGGTTACTGCTACTGATACTTTGTATCATATTCTCTGCACCTTGCTTCACTTTTAATTCTATGTTTAGCTGCTTTTCCAGAGATGCAAGTTTGCGGTCTGTGGTGCCCTCACCTAGTTGCCTTTGTTGCTGAGCTGCTTCAGATGCCAGTATGATCTCCTCATCGTATGACAGGTCTTCGGGAGACGTCGGGGTGGATTGCCCACGTGACAGCAGCAGTTGGGACTCAAGCTCTTGCAGATCTGACTTGAGTTCATTAAGCTTGATATTGGCTTTCTTCACGATGTTGGCTACGTCGGAGAGGGAGCGCCTGTCCGTGGCCACTTCGCGCAGTTTCTCGGCACCCTCTTTTATTTTGAGTTCCTTACGTATTTCCCTTCGAATGACATCCTTGAGCTCCTCCAGCTTCGATGGCAAAGCTATTTCTGGAATACACTCAGTCTTGATCCCATACTTGACACCCAGCTCGTGGAGGACTGGGTGCCGAATATAATCACTGTGGTAATAACCCGGGTCTGCCATAATTGAGGATGCACAGTACAACGTCAGTTAGTCATAATTATGTGGGAAAATATCACAACGTCTGCTTGTTGATCACAAAAGGTTGGTCGACTTGGTACGCAGATAATTAACGTTGTTTTTTTGCTTTACGGGTGAAATCATCATGTGAAAACGTATGATTTATACGTAAATATAAAATAATTCACAAACAAAACAATTTACACAAGTCAGTCGGTCTACCAAACCAATAAACGAACGAAACGACGACGAACGAATGAAACTTTCGTCGATTTTTCCAATTCCAACCTACCATTTTTACCATAGACAAATAAGTTCTACCTAGAGACAAATAGACAATAGAGTAGCGTAACTTTCTGCTTGCTTGAGTTTTGTATGTTTTGGGCGCTTTGACTCTATAGTCTGTGGAATTTGATTTGGTTGCGTGACGAATAGACGTGGTGTAGTGTATGGGTGTATGTAGCCCTTCCCTTCCCTAACTATCCACCAGTCAGTCACGGTTCCATTCAATATCCAATCCAACGAACGAAGCAATCAGCCAAACCAAACTGAGCCAAACTTTCACTTCCACACACAATGCTATAGTTAGATCATATTATTTTAGAACCAAATAGTTTGTAGCCAAACCACAGGCCAAACTGCGTAAATAGAATTAGCTGTATGAGACCACCTGTCAAATAAGGATAGCCAGCCACCGACGAAACGAAGTTTATTTTATACTGTGTTTTATACAATCCTCCATCCATCTGTCATACGTACTAAAGTCGGGTCACTAATGGAAAAATAAATAAAATATGCCAGTTAAAGTTGATATTACTCCACCTCCACCGGCAAACTCAAAGCAGCCTGGTGTGACGAAGTCCCTACTATACAACGGGTCCAAATTTCAAGGGCACCAGAAGAGTAAAGGGAATTCTTATGAAGTCGAAGTGGTTTTGCAGGTTAGTAACAATAACAAAGTACGCGCAATTTTGATATCGCTTTTGTCGCCTTGTCCTTTGTCTATTTTCTTTACTTTCTCTCAAACAAACATGCTATACTTTTCTGTGTAGTTACTTGCTAGTAATAGCCCTTGAATTGATGAACAAGAGCTTATGTTACTTTACCAATATCTATAGCAGTGATTTATTAATTATATAACTGTCTTTTACAGCATGTGGATGAAGAGAACTCATATCTCTGTGGGTATTTAAAAATCAAAGGCTTGACAGAGGAGTTTCCAACACTCACAACATTTTTTGATGGAGAAATTATATCAGCCAAGTATCCATTTTTGACAAGAAAATGGGATGCTGATGAAGATGTTGACAGGAAACATTGGGTAAGTTATTTGTTTGTAAACTAAGTATGTATAGCCTGACAAATATTGTATCATTGGATTTTTTTATATCATTCTTGTGTGCCTAATGTCAAAATAATCTGTGAATTGTTTATAGGATTAAACCCCCAAAGTAATGTGCAATGCAACAATAAGTTTATTAATATATATGTCAATAAATTATTATGATCAAAAAGCCTAAAACCACAAACTGATTAAAAAGTAGTCACATTCTGGACAACCTATTACCAAGAGCAATGAGCCTGTATCCCAAACAATATTGCACACCACAATGGATCTGCTTAGTCTATTGGCTGAGTGACTGAAAAAAAGTTATGGACAGTGTTAGTAGTTTCCTAGTCCATAGTAGTGACGTTTTAATCACATGAGAATATTTTGTTTCAGAGCAAGTTTGATTTATTTGTACCATACTTGAAAACATTCAACTCGGATGCTTTTGATTATGAATCACTGGAAAAGGCTGATTATGTTTTTATGAGATGGAAAGAACACTTTTTAGTGCCAGATCATACTATTAAGGATATAAATGGTGCTTCATTTGCTGGTTTTTACTACATATGTTTTCATAAGTCAGCAGCGACAATTGAGGGGTACTATTATCATCGGAGTTCTGAATGGTGAGTGTTGTAGTTGAGCTTTGCTATTCTATACTTTGTAATTTAATTTCTGTCAATCTGCATAGTAATATAAGCTTTGGGGATACTGCTTCCCAGAACCCAGAGCCCTCTTGTATTTATTATTATTATTTGCTTATAGACAACCAGTCTGTCTACCATGAGGTGTCACTAAGATCGCCTGCTGTTACTACAGTAGTAATAGTATGTTACTATGACATCTTCCAGATTTGTAACTCATGGTACCAAATCCTTTGCATATGAAGCCCAAACTACAGTAGCAGTAGTATAGTTTACTGCATATTTTAGTACCAAACTATCTGCTAGAGGCGCTGTACAAGTTTTCACACATTTTGTTAACTACAGTCGCTAGCGAGTATAGATTGTGAAAACTCATGGTAGACATACTGCTCGCACTGACGTGTCTAAGTCACAGTGTTGAAGTCTTATCTTATGTTTGCGATTACATCGCATAGACTGTTTAGGGTCAGCTACCAATTCTGGTATGCGCTTAAAAATGTATATGTATTTATCAATAGCACCACAAAGGCCACTTTGACAAGTGAGTTTACAAAAGAAAACAAAACTACTAGAAAAGGCATTAGATGTAACAAGTAGTTACTGGTCCTAGAGTCCTATAGTTAAGACCGCTAAGTTTCCAGTTATTGTTTCCTGATGTAGACATCATATTGAATAATTTTGAAACATCAAAGTAAATAGATGTTACAGTCCCCAGAACACGAGATTGAAAGTGTAGGAGATAAAATAAAAAATCATCATCATCATTATCATCCTCTAAGTCGTAAGACATTCACTGCTGGACATAGGCCTTATGGATTTACTAGCAATGGCCGTGGGAGGTTGTTACCATAGTCACCACACTTGGCAGGCAGGTTGACGAGTGCAGTGTGTGATGTTGATACACAGAGACGCTGCTGCCCAAATTCCAGAGGTATTGCTTGGCAGATTCTTACTGCATACATGGCCAAGAGAGGCGAGGCAACATTCTAATGCTGGCACCCCACAGCAGTAATTAATTAAAACCCTTAAAAACAAGGTGAGCTTACATCAGTATTTCCCTTTATTTCAGGTATCAGTCACTGACACTAAGCCATGTCCCTGAGCACAGCATCCAAATATATGAATTCAGATGAGACAACAAATTGGCATGTTAAGACGGTTTTGTATATGTGTCCACTAGTACTTACTCGTTCAATAAGTCTTAATTTTGTTTCTCACAAACAAACTAAAGCAATTTTGCCATTGATAAGTTTCAGTTAAGTAAGATGTCAGTGATATTTACAATGCTTCACTAGGAAGAAAATAGTAATAACTAGTAAATGATTTGTTACGCAATATGTCTGTTCTTGCATATACTTTGTTTTACTGTAGTCCAAGGAGGCTTAGCTCGGACCAGACAGATCCAGTCTTCACTGTGATTTGTTGTAAGGAAATAGCAATGGTATGTATTAAATTGTGATATTTTGTACAAACTACTTGAGTGTAAGTAAGTAAATATTTGTGTTGTTATTTGTACATTATCTTTTATTTTGCAAATATACAGTAGTGAAATCATAGTCTGCTTATTTATCACAATGCTCTATGAGTAAAGTATCTGCAAGTACAGAGAATTACTATTTTTGAACAAGTTAATATTTTTAATGACACCATACTCATAGGAATTCAAGAAATGTTAATGAAATTATTAATAATATTTTTTTTCAATAAATTTCTTACTGAGACCTAGGTGTTTAATTTGGATGGTGCGTGATGGTACTGCTCAGAAATGAAATGCGAAGTTCCTTTTCATTTAGTTTTAATGTAACACATTCACTATTTACAATAAATAGAATACTGGCATTAAAATATTGATAGTTCCTTAATATTTTACCAATTTCAAGCTATGTTTCTTTATTCTTTTTTTCTGATAGTAATTTTTATTTTTATATGTAATCACTAAAATCTTAAAATATTTGTACAATAGCAGTTATATTTTGTAGTTAAATAGGTATTAAATCTTAAATCTCTCTATATTTATGCATTAAAATAAGCAATTCGTACAAAAACAGGAATAAATATTTATTCATATTTATAAAATGACGGTAGTTACAGAATCACGCTGCTTTTGTACTTTATGTGACCAAGAAAAGAAAATATTTTTAAATGGCTTTGAGAGTTGTAACTTATTATATTCTACGCACTTGTGTATGAATTTTGAACCAGACATGTTTATCACTATATGCAATGCAATACATTATCGTAAGTTCTGTAGTATAGGGATGCGTTTCAATTGAGACGGAGACTAACGGAGCACAGAAGGTCGTGCAGGAATCGACAAATTGCATTTTTAAATCCTGTTAATGTCTTTAAAATGGCACGTGATTAATCATTGGTTACATGAAACCTTTTTTGTTGGCACCGTCTTAATGACAGAAGGGTACTGATTGATTTTGGTGACCCTAGGGTCACAGGGACCGGAGTTATTATGATCAAAAGGTCACCATAAAAAATAAGCCTTTGGTGACCTTTTGAGGCCTTCGACCTCTTTTCTGGTACCCCTGTACCAATGCTTGTTACTATAACAATCACAGCCTTTTTGGTTGGCGATTCCTGCAAGTATCCTGTCCGACCCGCTATCTCTGCATCAAAAACGCATCCTAAGAGCTCTTACACACGAGCGGCATGTTACCAACGGCATAGGTAACTGCAGCCGTCGACACGCGTCGGCGGCATCCGTTGACGTGTCGACGGCAGCAGACAATACGTCGCTATAGTTCGATTGCTGCCGTCGACGCGTGTCGACGGCTGCAGTTACCTATGCCGTTGGCAACATGCCGCTCGTGTGTAAGAGCTCTAAGGCTGCCTGTCCACTGGAGCGGAGCGGAGGGGAGGAGAGTAGAGCTGTTCAAATTTCGACCAATCAAGTCTCCGCTTTGCTGCGGAGCAGAGTTTTTATGCAATTTTATTGGACAGCTCCGCTTTTCCCCTCTTCGCTCCGTTCCAGTGAATAGGCAGTCTTAACGTCCCCGAGATTCCTAATGTTTAGGAAAATGTCTTGTTTTATTACATAGAGATAAACGTGGTGGTTCTTTTCTGTTAAATCTAATACAATAGAAAAATAAGTTCAACTTTTATATATTCATAGAATAGTGGTTATAATGTGATACAAAACTAAACTCTTATGCTAAACTTTGGTGGGATCGTTATGTGTAAATAGTTCGGTAATGTAAGTTCAGACCTTCACCTCTCTGGAGGATTATAAAATATGAAAATAAATATTCATCTGTGGAAAAATCTATACCTACTATAAAATACTATAGTGCGCTAAGTAAAGCATGTTATTTAAAATACAAACAGTTGCAAACTGTTGGGGATGTCTCCACGAGCGAGGGAATCGCTGCGATTCTATAGCGCGGACTCGTCGCGATTCTCTCGCTCGTGGAGGCGGCCTCAGAGAGTATATAGAAATACGTGGCACGGACGATAACATCGCCGCGATTCACTCGCTCGTGGAGACGGTCCCTTGCGGTCGGCCTGCAGATTGAGTTGAAAAGGTAATGTTTTAGTTTAAGATCTGCGGTTTCCATACGAACGATTAACTAAGATGCCGGGCACACGTGCCGAACTATATACAATTGGAATATGTGAACCATCAAGAGAATTGCCCACTTTGCGTTGAAAGCTTTTTGTTTTATCAGTAAATATGTTGATATCCTGTGAAGCGAGTAATTTGGCTTGATATGCACAAATAACTATCCGTAAAGTAATGTTTTGCTTTATCAGTAAGTATTTGGATATCGGTGAAGCAAGTAGTTTGATATTCACAAATAAATACCGGAAAAATAGTTCGGCACTGTTTTGATAGTTTCCTACAAACTATGCAATGACCCTATTAATCCTGGTTAATTGTTCAATGATGAAATATTGTAGCAAACTCTTTAGCGTTTGGTACATACGGTATTGTTGTGTTGGTGGGCTCTCTATGTCCGATGTAGCTTTACCATCGTCTCGAACGTATTAACAAATAACTATTTTATACTCTATAATTAAATTGTACATGCAAAAAGAACATTGAATTTACAGACAATAACATTTTTCGTCACTACGGCAAGAGGCAAACCAGTGCCGAATAAACTAAAGAATTACTATAATAGGTACATTTTTAATACATCAAACATCTATACGTAGCTACATTCACAACGGAAATTAATATAAAAATATACATCGAATAAATACGAATCAGCGTTAATTAATCATCGAACAAATTATATTTAACACAATAAAAAAACAACATTTAATTTAAATAATACTTACATAATGAAACAAAATTTTGATACAAAATAAAACACTTAAAAGTAGACTTTATTTACAAAACTTAAAACATCTAACAAAAAGTAAAACTATGACTGTATTATTTGGCTTTGAAATAAATAGGCTAGTATAATGAAAGCCATGGATAAAAATTACAGTTGAAGTAATAAACATTAAAGTGTAACCAGATAATTTGTTGATTAAAATAACATGCACAGCATGTGACTTTTCTATTGGTCGGTACGATCTACGTTAGGTAAATATTTAATTTTGTCCATAGCTTTCATTACACGTCGTCGGGTAACATCAAATTGTCTAATAATGGAGAAAGCAAGCTATCTTTTGGACGTGCCTTCGCTGCTGAACCAATGTCTTAGTCCGAGGAGGCTGTAAAGATCCTGGTTGTTGCCTTGCGGACGCGTGCGGGGATTAGCTTGAGGTAGCGCTACTCTGTGTATGTAGCCCTTCAGCTGCTCAGGGTACGCATTTTGTCCAGGTAACGGATACGGATGTGGTCGAAAGTTATGGGGATACGAGTGGTGGTGACGCCGGGGATTCTCGTGCGTGTTGTAAACTCCGCCATATTGCGTGCGACCAGGCCAATAGTCTTGGAGATGCCGGAATGGGTAGTCTGCCGGGGGAGTCACCTGATGCTGGCTTGGCCATGGGTATCTAAAGTACAGTCCGTCTTTAGAATAAATATGTGCAGCTTTATCCGGTGCTTTTTGAGCTTTAAAGAGTTCGATGGTCTGTGATTCCTTTGGCCTGGTCCGACGATGTTGAAGCTTAGTGCGCGTGCCAAGTACGCTCTCATCTTTTGATGCGTATTTATTTTGATCTTTCGAGAAGTTATCGTCAGTAGTGACTTCGGCGTAACGGCTTATTAGCTTTATTGCCTCACCAATGTCTGAATAATCGTTTTCGGGGTTTAGTTTAGTTTCGTCTCCGTCTTTTTTCAAGATTTGAGGTTTGGTGGAATTTTCAGTAGTGTTGTTGATGGCGGAATGTGCAGAGGTGTTGTTTTCGGGGCTTTCTGGAGATCGTTGGATGTCTGTTTTAGACATATCATTGGGTTTGTTGGCCAAAGTTTCAGGGTCACCGTTATTGGTGTCGTAGAGCACGGGATCAACATTGACATGACCGAAAACTATTTCTTTCTGTCCTACGCCTTCTGAGTTGTTTGCAGATTCAGTGTCATTAACAGCTGTACTGTCTCGTTTGGGCTTATCCGGGTATGAGTTCAATACAACAGTCAATTCATCGTTTTTAGTCGGATTAGAGTTGTTGTTCGCACTTTGTAGTTTAAGGATTTCTAGTTCAGCTTCAATGCTTGATGTACCGTCTTTGTTTTCATCTTTTTTGTCAACTTTTATATAGTTCGCCTGCAGATTTTGAGCCTGGAAAATGAAAAATGACTTTTTAATATTTGTTCTTATGTCAGTTTAATATGAAAAATTAGTTGCGTATATGGGATCATTTTACCTGTGCGGATGGCTCCAATCCTTGCAGCGGCGCAGCTTGCGGGTCCTGGCCGATAGGTATGTTGAGTTGCAGAGGTCCGATATCATCACCGTCACCGTAGTCGTAGAGATCTCCGCTGGGTCCCGATGGGAAGAGGGCATTCAGTTCATCGAGGAGAATGCTTGCGTGTTCGTCCTTAGCCACGGTAACCGACTGTAAAAAGACAGTATTGGGTTAAATTCGTATCGGGAAATATTTACTGAAGATACTCAGCTTACTTTTGTGCTAAACCAATAAGGAAAAAAAGTTACCTGGACGCAACCATTTCGATCCAGTCGTTGTCCTTTGGGGCAGACAAGGGGCGTAATAAATAACGATTTGGTTGTAATCCTTCTTGGTGGGTTTTGGTTTCTATTTTCAGGGCTTTGAAGCCAAGTCTTCCACGCAAGTTCTGGTGACTTCCTGTCGAGGGTCTGTGGTGGCGCACGGGTGGTGGCCACGGGCAGAGCCTCGAGCGCCGGGTTAATCGAGGTCTCCTCCGCAGACACCAGTGCGCAACACACCAGCAACAACGTCGTCCACATATGCCACATTTCAAACACCTGTGAACAGAAGATATGTTACAAAATTTGTATGGATAACCTTGGTTTCGTAAGGAAAAGTTGAGGATTAGTTAGTGCGATATTGTCAAGATTTGGACTAAAATATAATTTGGTATGAAGATGAAAAAATATTAGAAGTTATCTCGGTATTTCAGATGTATTGTGTGTGATGTCAACCGGACATGGTTCGGCCTCATCCATTAGCTCAATAGCTCAGACACGATTGCATGCACGCAAACTCAATGTTAACGACTACTTTACAAAACTGCCGAACCACAATAATTCTACACACAGGTGTACTTTTGATTTGCCATACGATACGAGAGATGGACCAAATACCTGTTGTTCGACCTTGAGGCCCTTTGTCATTTGAGAAAGTGAAAGCATCTTAATCATGTGCCCACATGCCACCATTTCTTCGCTTTTGCTTTTAGCTGGCATTAAATTATACATGCCACAAATAATACTCCAATCCTATTATTGACTGTTCGGTAATGGATGTTAAATTGATATTGTATCAAAAACGATGTCGTAAGATGCGGAATGTAAACTTTCGGACAATTTTATTTCGTTTTGCTAATGAGAAAGTGCCAGAAATTACTTGTAACATTTTGACTCTAAGATCAACAGACGAGACTTGCAAAATGTACCTAATGTTTCTTGTTTCCAATGCACGAACAAACGACTCTTGAATTTCTAAACAAATAACGTGGCTCGATTGGCGCCGCACCGCATAATATTTATTGAGAGGTCGATTCGATACACGTCCCGATGGGCAATGATGAGTAGATATTAAAATGAATGCTTAACCTAAACTAGCAAGTTATTTGTTTGTAGAGTTCTGGTTAAGGTGGTTTTATGTTATAGCGCTTACACCTTTTCTTCTACTGAAAACAAGTTCTAGGTTTCCAAGGACTTCCCCAATCCTTTCACAGTATTGTCTTTTATTATTTGTGCTCGATTCATTGCCTCTTAATTTTATGCTCATGCAACGACGAAACATTATATTTTATTTATCAGCTTTCTGTTTTTACCAAATGATCCTAATATCAGAATTTATTTATTAAGAAATGTATTTCTTTATATGAATGTTAACGCAATAAAGTAGTTTTGTAAGTCTTAATACAGACCGTAAACAATGGCGTTTTAAAGAGAATACCTATAATACCCGACTGTGTGTGCGAACGGGTTGAAATGATGATGATGATGATGATGAAGAATTAATAATTAAGATAGACTTCCGGATGTCGAGGAAGCTTTGTCTATCATTTATATTTAATTTTATAGCGCGGTATTTTAATGCTGCTACACGCTGTCTTGGCACGGGAACAGGGCGCCACTCATTAGTGTTTTCATTACAGGAAACACCTATTAAGTACACTCATGCTGATGAAATCAAAGGGTTATTCTATTAGACATTTGCATATTCACACCCATTGTCAGTCGCTGCAATCTAATATTCATTAGATAAGTTACTAGAAATTGCGTAAGAGTTGCGGGCGTAGTAACAAGGTATTGTCGACTGGAGTGTTAATTCCCTTGACCTCAGCGAGTACATGTTTATGGGCGTCGGTCGTAGGTACGAATATATAATTTAGTGCGCAAAACAAGGGCAATGGCTGTTGACCCCGTCGCGCGCGATCTATCGGCATCTGGCAATGATCTCCCGGCGCCGCGCGCGCACGCGGAAGCGACAAGGGAATTGACCGTGTTTCAATGGGTGCTTGATTAAGCCGTTTCACACTCACTCTGTCTGTGAAAGGGATTAGAAAGCGGCATAATATTGCGGCATTGCTCAATATTCTCACCCTTGACGGCTTCGTGCGGGACCCACGTCTGACCGTTTTCCATGTTGTTGATTCCGTTTTAAGTAGACACACCTCGGCTATTCCGTCAGATGTATTATTATCCGCGCAACGAATCCTCGAATATTGAACCCTACCTTGACATGTATGCGTGAGCGAGAAGACGTTGCGGAACAGAGGTGCCGGCGCAGGGTTGCACGCAAATAGCTACGAGTCAAGTCGAGTGCTTCTCGGAACACTCGGTGCGCTCAGTGTGCGTGTACTGAGATCGGAATTATCGAGAAAAGATTAAAGGCATTTAATTTAAACCATTGGAATCCCTTGATTGAGACGATCTCACTGGTTAAACAGTATTTTACGCTGACCATCACTGTTTACGTTTGAAGGCAGTCCTTAGCCTGCATTATAATCTTGCATAATTAACGGCTTTGGATTGGGCAGGGGCGGAGGGCTTACTTTCTACCGTCACGCTTCGTGAGCCACCTTCGAGGATTGGCAGGTGCATTGTATTGAGTTTTAGGCAGGTACGCTATTACCATTCATACGTTCGCACCTGCCATCGTTAGCAACGACCTACATATATAATAAATAATCTTTATTAAATAGTGTTGGCTATTCACCTTTGTAGGCCTATAAAGGTTTTCTTAGTCTGTCCCACTCAGATTTCTGATCCTGTTATCGCATAAACCTGCTTTTGGACAATATCCCTTTCACTCGATTCACTCTCATGCGGATTTTGCATAATTTGTAATGGTGCTTTAATTTTCGTTAATGTATCCGTTGGGTAACGTTTTTACGACTTCTTACTTAATTATACGTTTATTGTTTTCTTGAGATTCGACTCCTACGTAAAAGTGTTTTTTGAATGGATTAATTTTAATTGTACTGAAATCCCCTTTTGCATTCCATTCGAGATCTGGAAGGGGATTTTTGTAAAAAAATCCAATAATCCCCTTCGCAGGGGATCGTCGTAGGGGATTTCTGGAATGAGCCATTTTAATATTATTCTTGAATTTTTTTAGGTTATATATTAGGTTATATATGTATATATATATATATATATATATATATATATATATATATTATACAGTGGATGAGACTTGCACAGGACCGTTTACGTTGGCGTGCGCGTGCTGAAGAGGAGGCTTATACCCAACAGTGGGTGTCAACGGGCTGATATGATGATATATTAGGTCCTATTATATCTATTTTGTGTTTTATTAAATAAGCTTATTCTACCTAGACGCACCTCATAAATCAGCAATGAACTGTCAACAGCATTGGATTCTCGATAATGTTTACAAAGGATCGTGTCACCGCTAGGCAACACAACCATTGTGTGGAAATGTCTATTGCAGGTAGAAAGTGCCCACTAACTGGACAGACACGATCGCGGCCAAATTTGCATATTAGGTAACTGCCAATTTATGCTTAAACCTTGACTTGAACAGGATACGTGACTTGAGCCAGGACGAACGATGACGATGACAACACTCTTAAAACCCCTCAAAATGACGACTGAAATTCATTGAAGCTTCTCTGATTCACCATCTTAGCCATAGGACGTCTACTGATGGATATAATAAGCCTCCCTCATGAAGGCCTTCTCTGAGTGCATAAGAAAATTCTGAACAGAAACCAAAATAGCTTAACACCTAACAGCTCAATACCTCCGGAATTCGCTAAATAATATGGAAATAATAACTCATCATGCCATGGGACAAATATCTGGATCTTCCATTAATATCTCATAATAATTATACCTATCTATCTCATCCACAACAATATCTTCGTTGAACATGTACCAACAAACCGAATAACTATCCAACTCTGATAACACTACCCTCACCAAAATTATTATTATTATTCCACATCATTTATTTGTAAACTCATATTTTTTTTTACTATAAAGAAATATAAAAAACAATTACTCTACAGTAAAAAATATATCAAAACGGTGAATCACCGGCCGCGAAGCAAGGCTCAAGCGGTTGGTGACTAAGGCTGCAGGGAGAGGAATATCCTTACTATACGTGCCGAGTCCAGGAGCGCTGCCTTTTGGATCTGACTCTCGATCCAACTGCCTAGCGAAAGTCTCAAGATGTTGATCGAGACTCTTCGCTATGAGTCCGTTAACGGAAACTACTATCGGAACAATAGTCGCTGAATCAACATCCCACATGGTAGTAATCTCGTGGGCTAAATCAAGATATTTGCTGAGCTTATCTTTCTCGGCTTTGACGAGATTGGCATCATGTGGAATGGTGACATCAACGAGTATTGCCTTTCGCTCCAACCGATCTATCAGAACGATATCAGGCTTATTCGCATGAATAGTCCTGTCCGTAATTATAGATCGGTCCCAATAGAGCGTGGCAAGGCCATTTTCAAGAACCGGCTCCGGTGCGTATTTATAATACGGAACTTCAGGGCCCTTAAGGCCATACCGAAGAGTGAGTTGCTGGAGAATGATCTTGGCTACTTGATTATGTCTGTGCAAATATTCAGAGTTAGCAAGATCCGAACAGCCCGGAAGTACATGCCTGAGGGACTCCCCAGGGTGGTGAAATGCCCGACATATGTCAATTGTCCCATATTTCATGATGTACTTTAGGTAGTGGTTCGTCTTGATTACCAAATCCATAATTGCACAGAAAAAACCCTTAAGTTTCTCCGAAGAGATCACCGAAACGTAGCCAATTCACTGACGCTAGGAGATCTGCACCAGGCCCCATACACACAGACAGACCCCATAAGGGTCTTATAGAATCTCCCATGTAGCTCCTTGCCATATTGCCCTACAATCCTGAATGCTCATCACCGGTGGTTGGCGCCAGTTCTCTTTAGCTAAAGAGTACAGTTTTTGTCAACTGCAACCACATCACGATGCATCTCGCACTCTGTTTGGAGAAAGTAACTCCTGGGATTGCACACCTCGCGGTTGTGGAGGTAAGAAACCCCGGCCCCGGCCTCCACACTTCCGCGGGATGTACATTCTCATAACCGACGAACGAGGGTGTCTCATGCGGTGAGCAGTTAACATTTAACGAACTTTACAATCCAGGGTATCCAATTCTGTCTGAGACCATCTTAGTATGCCGAACGTGTAAATGAGTAGGGGCATAACCCAGCACGCACCTTGTAAAATTTGCATGTTGCAAAGAAACGTTCCTTCACTGCCTGTTTTATGTCCCTATCCACTTAACCCAACGATTCAGACATACCAAGGTACTTGTATGTTTCGCCTTCAGAGATACACCTGAGAGACATATTTTGGGAAAGCTGTAAGTTTGTTGAGTTTACAACTTTTCCATGTTGAATATTGATTGCACACTTTTCAACACCAAACTCCATGTTGATAGCGCTGCTAAATATCTGTGTAATATTATGCAAAGCTATCCACTCTGATTTTTTCGGCGCGAAAAGTTTGAGGTATCTATATACTTACCTACATCAAGTGAGATGTGCTCTCACCACCTCTGCGAAAGCGATAACCTAGGCCTGAATCCTTTAGTAAAGTACTAAGCGGGTTCAGTGCTAGGCAAAACCACAAAGGACTCAGACTATCACCCTGGAATATACCCCTCTCAATCCTTATCAGGTCTTGCGTAGCAAAATAATCCCATCTACTTCCTGGATGACGAAGTACTGTGGTCCACTGCCTCATACACGCACCTAATAATGATCTTAGAGTAGTATCTACTTTATACAACTCTAAGACCCTCTCAAGCCATGTATGTATGTGGCACTGAATCTGAAGAAGGCCTACTTCTTATAGTCAATCCAAGCAGCAGAGAGGTTTTCCTTGCTACGCTTGACCTTTTCGCTAATGGCCATGTCAATGAGGAGGAGCTCCTTAGTACCTACCGCGAGACCCAACGATACATCCATTCTGAACAGGTGCCAAAATATTGTTTGCAACAATGTGTGTGTTAATTTTTACTGTTGGAATGGATGTGAGAAGCTTATAGATGGTGGGTAAGCATGTAATTGGTCTGTAATTATTGGGTTCCGCGGTACTACCGGACTTATGTAGCAAGAATGTTACACTACACCAGTTGTCACGAAAATTGGAAGACACCCGAGTTCAATTGCTTCTTGGAATTGTGTAGCAAGAACGCAACGAGACCATTTTACCCAAAAGTTATGCAATCCATCCGGCCCAGGACTTTACTAGTTCTGGGTCGAGCGGATTGCGCTAGTAACGTCCATTGGACAGATGGTTATATCCTCCATGGTTTCGATTTGTTCACACTCTGCACTCACTACATTCATCATTCATACTCACACAGTTTTCTTTTGAGTGTTAGTGGCAGGTCGCCTTTCATTAGATCTTTCATAGACCAATAGCCCTTCCAGGCGTTTTAAATTAGTCTTGTTATTTCAGCATCTTGTCTGTTCTGGAAGGATACTACCTATACTAATTGGCCTAAATATAAGTACTCATGGACATATTCAATTTCCCCATCCCCTACCTGTAACCTTAACACGTACTTTAACGGTGAAGTAAACATCGTGAGGAAACCCGCGGCTTAGTTAGCTTCAGACTTGCACATGTCGTCTGACCTGTTCTTTCCTCTGACTAATAGTTGACTAAGTTGAGAGGATGGTTATAGGTGTTGGGCAAGCCTAATCCATTTAATAATGTCCCAGGTACTGCAGCGTCCCCTACAGCATGATTACCAGTTGCTGACGCTGTATGAATCATCTATAATAGATGCAAAGGCCTTACTTACTGACTTACCTGTAACCTGTGTTCTGTGGCGTTGGTTTTGGACCTGTTCATGCAAAGACCAACTTTGAGGCTTGCCGTGTTAAGTTCGTCCAACATTGTGCCGAGCTCAGTTGCTGATGTGGAGAAGAGAACTATATCGTCGGCAAATCGGAGATTATTCAATCTCTTATCACCGACGAAGGTCCGCTTTTCCAACCAACTAGGCGTTAGAGATTTAATAACCTCTTTTAAAGTGGCTGTGAAAAGTTTTGGGGACAGCGGATCACCCTGTTTATCACCTCGTTGTATTTGGAAAGACTGTCCGGTATAATCTAATTTAATGGCTGCAGTACTGTTTAAGTAAATGTGTTCTAAATGTTAGATGCAAGTAGTTGGAATATCTTGTTTTCTAAGTGCTACGAAAATGGCTGAGTGCTCAAAACTTTCAAAGGCTATCGAATAATAGAATAATAAAGGTAGGTTGTATTCCGTGTATTTCTCAATAAGCTGATTTAATGACTGGAGATGGTCAGTGGTGGACATGCCCCTGTGAAAGCCTGCCTGTTCTGGCGGTTGGTGTTAGTCCAGGAGGCCTGATATTCGGCTTGTTTTAGTTATGGCTTTTGAATGAAGACATAAAACTATTAACAGGGTCAGTATCACAATGCGCTTTAAATGGTCATAATCTGAAAGTGGTTTTACAACTTTTTTTATCTTTCAATTTGACCAGATTTTACAACCCAGACGTTATACTAAATGTATTGACAAATAAGTTGTTATAATTATTTATTTAATTGTGAGTATTAATAAAAAACATAATTTGGTAAAACTTTAGTTTCAGACAGAAAATTATTTGCCAACAGTGGTACCGAACATTCCAACAATTTATTCACTTTTTTTGTAATAATAACAAAACTTGGACACGTAAAATAAAAACAATAAGAAATATGTAGAGATATTTTACTCTACGGTAATAATAACAAGGTGAATAAATCAGTTTCCCTGTTATAAACAGTGTAGTAATAAGCGATTAGAACCCACAGCTCTTGTTAAAAGTTAGTCTTTAGTTGTTTCGGAGTAGGAGCATCCCAAGCATTTTTATATTTCATAGTTTTCCCAGGACCAACCCAAACTTCTTTCCAAAAGATTATTTCATCAAGTGTGTCTTTGCCTAAAATAACGTTGTTCTAAGATTAGTTTTGTCGTGTTATATAAGTTGTAGTCCAACAGCTCACTTCCTTTGTCCTCTCAAGCTCAAAACGAGAATAGCCCAAAATGCTTAAATCACCGTTACAGCAATAGGTAGTCTGCTGTCTGCCACTTGTCACGATTCTACTACAAACTAATACTAATGAGAGTGTTGCTTCCTTGCTTAATGACCGTGTCAACTGTAAACAAAGACACTTGGATACTGCACAGGCTGGTGATATCAGCAGGACACCTTACATTCGACTACGTATGACCCGGATATTCGGTTACTATTCAAACATTAATAATTGGAAGACAGCTTGCGATTAACGTCATTTATTCGTTTTTATGGGCAAGACTGATAGAATCGAATTTTCTGACGACATCAGTTGATAGGTACTATCATAATCTTCCTAAAGCGTTCTAATAATTTGTGTTTAGTAATTTACATATTTAAATAAATAAATTTATTTTTTGTAAGTTTTTAGTTAAAATAATGTCAAAAATTAAATTAGCCGTGGGGTGCCGGCAGTAGAATGATGCCCCTCCTCTCATGCTCATGGATGCAGTAAGAGCCTGCTAAGGGATACCTCCGGAAGATGGGCAGCAGCGTCTATCCGTGTATCAACATCCCATACTGCGCTCACCAACCCGCCTGCCAAGCGTAGTGAGTATGGCAACTACCCCTCATGGAGATCCATGAGGGAGGCCTATGTTCATCAGTGGACGTTTTATGGCTGAAATGATGAATGTCAAAAATGCCGTAAGGTGCCGGCAGCAGAATGATTCCTCTCCTCTCTTGCCCGTGGATGCAGTAAGAACCTGCCAAGGGATCGCTTCGGAAGATGGGCGGCAGCGTCTTTCCGTGTGTCAACATCCCGTACAGCGCTCGCTAACCCGCCTGACAAGCGTGGCGAGTATGGCAACAACTCCCTCATGTTCTTGGAGATCCATGCGGGAGGCCTATGTCCAGCAGTGGACGTGGACCGCAGTCCTACTGCTGAGGTGATGAAGGTCAAAATAGCTTATGTTACTCGCTGATAATTTAGCTTTCCATTGGTGAGACTTTTTAAAATCGGTTGAGTACACTAGTCTAGGCGTTAATTTTTGTTTACACCTTGGGTTACATTATTAAACTTTTAGTATGGATCCCTAATTTTTTCTAGTAATAAGTACAGACAATAGTTTAAAAATAAAACAAAATATTACTTAGGGACAATGTACCATTCTACCGGTAAATGAATTTTTGAAATTTATTATTAACAAATATACATAATTCAAAATACAAATATTTCCTCTTTATAATAGTATGAATAAATATGTATACAGTAGCTCACTTATAAATATATATAAATAAGTTACTACGGTCTGTCGACTAAACCAGCGGTCTTTAATTAGCTTGTGCATGGTCACGGCTCGTAAGGATAATGGGTGATGCTCCTATTAGTGGAGGACAATGTCCTTTAAATGATAATGTAACATTGTTCTAACGGAATGCCTGCTTTTGGGTTGCCTAATTGATTATACCTATACCTATTTAGAGTTGTGTTGCACTGCTCATGTTTTCAGGTAAGTAGTTAACTTCAAGAATGTTAATTACTAATTACTGCCTTTGTTACTGACTGAGCAACCTAAAGGGTGATATTATTTTGCGCTGTAGTTACTAAATGGGCAAAAAAGGATGATATCACATTGGTCTGTAGGTGATTTTGAAAGGACAATCTCGCTAATCGTTAAAATGTGTGAATCATTTATTTTGTAGGAAAGGTCAAGTTTTGAGTCATTTCACACTTACGAGTATTTTGAGAAAACCCCCAGATTTACTTACAAGTGGATTTAACTTTCTTAACAACGATTAAGTGGATAATGATACTTATAATGTGCTGACAAGAGTTAAATTAAATTAAATCTCTTAAATTCAGAAGATGACTTAGAATTTAAATCTAAAGGTGCTCTTACATGGGCAATAAAATTTACTAAATTATGAGCAATAAAGGTCGATTGCGACGTGACAAAATATCGAGCAATTTAAGGCAACGGCAACAAGTGTCAATTTGGCAAAATACTTTGCAACAATATGGAGCGATAAAGAGCAACTCCAAGAAACTAGCCAATACTTTGCTGCGGCAATTAAAAGCATTATTGCCAAAACCATTGCCGCATTTTATCAAAATCGTGTTGCCGAGCTATTATTGCTCCCGTGTAAGCGCACCTAGACATTTAGTTTTGTATACAAAATGTAATGGGTAATTTACATGCTTATTTAATTTTGCTATGAATTTAAGACGGCAATAAAAGAAACCTCCGCATGCAAGCAGCGTGTCTGGTTACAGGGTCGCCGATGTGTCAACGTTGTAAAATGGGGGTAATCGTGTTCACCTTACGAGTACCATTTACCTCGATAGGCTTTTCAGAAAGCAGCTTTTTCTTCGTGAACACAAAAAGTACCTATCGCTTGTCGCCGCTACGAGACATGTGATGTATAAAATATTTGATATATTATCATCATCATAATTTCCGTAGCCGTAGGATGAGGGCTTGTTGCTATAATGACCTCGCTTGGCGCCTGCCAATGAACCCGCCTGGGTTGGCGAGCGCAGTACGGGATGTTGATACACAGAAAGACGTTGCTGGTCATCTTCCGGAGGTACCCCTTGGCAGATGCTTACTGTATCCAAAGAATAATTGAACTCTGAGAGTGTCCTAGACCTGATTTGCTACACGAAATGAAGTAATTTACGTGGCATATTTTCATCATCATCATCTCAGCCGTAGGACGTCCACTGTTGGATATAGGCCTTCCTCATAGATCTCCAAGGACTGATCATGAAGGGTTACCAATACTCACCACGCTGCAGCGCTGGGCAGGTGGATTGGCGAGCGCAGAAAGAGATGTTGGTACACGGATAGATGCTGCTGCCCATCTTCCAGAGCAGATTCTTACTGAATCCACGGGAAAGAGGAGAGGTAACATTTGACTGCCGTCACCCCACGGCATGACCGGGCTGGTTACAGGGCCGCCATTTCAATATAGAATGGGGGTAACCTTACCATTTACCTCGTTAAGCTTTTCAGAATGCAGCTTTTTCTTCATGAAGGCATAAATAGTAATTTGTATCGTTTTTCGCAGCTGCGAGCAGTTTTGTCACTCTCTTGGGCAAGTGTGTCAGCGGCTGCGACCTACTCGCTGACTTGTTTGCCACCGGCGGGACATTTCACTATCTACCGCCATCACATTTAGTTTCGGATACTGATTAACTTGAAACGATTTTAAGACGGAAATAAACGGCCGATTGCTTTGATCAATTGTTTTACCGGAGCTTTCACTATGGTGACTGATAGATGCCCTTTATAAAGCTAGAATGTAGCTTATGGAGCTAATAATGTTAATTTACATAAAAATGCCGCCGTGGGGTGCCGGCAGTAGAATGATACCCCTCCTCTCATGCCCATGGATGCAGTAGAGCCTGCTATGGGATACCTCCGGAAGATGGGCAGCAGCGTCTATCCGTGTATCAACATCCCATACTGCGCTCACCAACCCGCCTGCCAAGCGTGGTGAGAATGGCAACTACCCCTCATGGAGATCCATGAGGGAGGCCTGTTTTCATCAGTGGACGTTTTATGGCTGAAATGATGTATGATGATGACATAAAAATGTGTAACCAAGCGTTAAGCTATTTTAAAAACGAATTTAAAAATGTCTTCAAGTTCTGAGGCCAAATTCTAAATATGCTCAAATTTAAGTCAATTAACTATTACTTTGATTGAGCTCGAAGAGTACAACACTTTTTATAGGCCAGGTGCGTAACTTCTACCAATATTGCAGTTCAGAGCTATCACTATTTGCCACTAGTTGCCATACTCTACTACCATGCCATACTGCTACGGAATGTTGATACACGGAAAGATGCTGCTGCCCGTCTTCCGGAGGTATCCCTCGGCAGATTCTTACTACATCCCAGGGCAAGAGAGGAGCATTATATTATATTTTATTATCTTATATCCTGTCCATCCAAAGGTTGTCTAGAAGAAATCGCTTTTAGCGATAAGACTGCCCACTGTATGTTATATTTGCCTGTGTTTCTCATTGAGAAATTTATGTTATTTATTTATTTTCACAGTAGATTTAAAACATTACAGGATATGCACCCTAAGACGTTAAAAATCTTTATTTAAGAAAATCCTTACAATTCTAAATAAAAAAATAAGATAAATAGAAATATAAGTAAGCAAAATTATAGGTACACATTAAAGAAACATGTCATTTCGAAACATACTAATAAACAAAAATAAATTAAAAAATATTATACATATATGTTATATGGTGAATGTACAATAAAGAGTTTATCTATCTATCTATTATTCTACTTACTGCCGGCACCTAACGGCTTGTCCAGGGCTATGGCAGTTCTGGCAGGTTTTATATACTCGCGCTCTACAAAACTGAATTCTGGATGTGTTTCCGATGCGTTACATCACTGTCGGAACTCTAAACTTGTTTATCCCGATGCGTAGTAAGGCGGCCTCCCTCGGGACACCCGACATTCCCATAATGATGTTTATTTTTAAAACACATTCATCAACGATAATTTTTAGTGTTTTCACGTTTCCAGAATTGATTACATAGGCCTTGGGCGAATAGTACAGCTGCAATCTGTTTGAGGCATGTATTAAGGCATGTGAGCATTACTGTTAAGCTTACTTTTCGCGTCAGCTTGTATGCCGCCCCCTCTCCAAATAAAACAACATTCAAATAATTTATAGAAATGAAAAATGCAATCAAAATTTTGTCTTCGACGGGACTCGAACCCGCAATGTTCAGACGAACGCCTTAAACGCAGGCTGCCTTAACCATTTCGGCCACGAAGACACTAGCCGTCGCGTCGAAAATCTTGATTGCCTTTTATCGGTTTTGTAGCACCGAGTTAAGTTTGGTTAAGGCAGCCTGCGTTTAAGGCGTTCGTCTGAACATTGCGGGTTCGAGTCCCGTCGAAGACAACATTTTTCGTCAATAAGGTCCATGCGGCCGCACTGAATAAAGTATTTTTTAAATTTGAATCTGAATTTTGATTGCATTATTCATTTCTATAAATGATACCTTAGTGTGGGTTTACACATTAAAAAACAAAAATAGCTTATTCAAATAATTGTTTAGCAATGCGTCGCCTTAAGAAATCGTCATCATCTCAGCCGCGGGCCCGCAGCCCGTTGCTGCAAAAAAGCCTGCCTCATGAGTCCTCAATATCATGAGGAGTTGTTTCCTTACTCACCACGCTTGGCAAGAGTTTTGGCGAACGCAGAACGGGATGTTGATACACGGAAAAACGCTGCTGCCCATCTTCCGGACGTATCCCTCGGCAGATTCTTACGTCATCAGCAGATAAGAAAGGGGGGCAACATTCTACTGCCGGCACCACACGTCTCCTCCGGCGGCAGTAAAATTTCAATACTGTTATTCTCCCAGTAGAGTAGATTAGTGATATCTCCCATGGCCAGGTATTTATGATCGCATCGTTAATACATTGAAGTGTTTAAACTAACCAAACCAATCAATGTTTCTATATACAAAGCCCAGGTCGATCGCCAGCTGAGTCATCACTGGAAGCTACACGTCTCGCGAGATTTGAATAGCGCTATAAAAACAAAAACATATTTTTTAACAAGTGTTCATTCTTCCAGCGCGAGTCCGCCAACTGGGGGACTTTTTGTGTTTTAATTGGAGACGAAAAGTCTCGCATGGACGGTTGTTTTGTTTAATTATTGGTAACTCTCGGCGCCGGACGAGCGTGCAAAAGAGCCGAGACTGAGGCGAGACAGTGTGTGGAATAAATCTTATTTTTGGAAAGGAAACGTTTGACGGAAGCGGCCGGCGATTTCGCCGTGAATAACAATATATCAGTCGGATTCACGGTCGGCACACAGTCTCGAATCTCGATGCGAGGGACACAGATCGAGAAGGGCAGATAGGTTATTATAACTACCTAGTCGTTTAATTATTTCATAATTGTGAAAACGATTTGTAAATAGCTAAATGTATTCGATTTTCAAATGAGTAATCTCTGCGGTTCCCTAATTTGTTTTTTGAATGTGTCCTCAGTTTTGCAATCTGAACACGTATATTTGAAAACATTCGATTGTTAACCCCTACTTACAAGCCCCATATCTTGTGAACTTCTTAACCGATTTTGATAAAACCTGTTTAAGAACTACCACCGGAAAACCGGCTTTACATAAAGCAAAAACTACATGCAAATCGGTCCACTAGTTTAAGAGCTACGGTGCCACAGATAGACACACAGAAACACACAGACATAGCGGTCAAACTAATAACACCCCTCGTTTTGTCGGGGATTAAAGACAAGTTAATATTATAATTATAAAACAGTAATTAATAAAAAAAAAATTGGTACAGTGGTACCAGAAAAGGGGGCAAAAGGCCTCAAAAGGTCACCAAAGGTCAAAAATGGCATTTTTGGGTTTTAGGACGTTTTCGGCCATTTGAAGACTTATTTTTTTGTTGACCATTTGAGGTCACAATAAATCCAGTCCCTGTGACCCTAGGGTCACCAAAATCAATACCCTTCTCTCATTAAGACGGTGCTAACAAAAAAGGTTTCATGTAAATCGGTCAACGCGTTCGGTTGTAATCATCAAATACACAGACAGACAGCGCTATGAATATTAGGGGGCTTCGCCCCCTAAAAAATATTATCAATCAATCATGGCAAACTGTTTATCGTTGAGAATGGCTGTACTGATTGATTAATTAATAAATTTTATTTTTAAATGTTCGTCATTATATCAGCCCTCGGACTGCTATCCACGGCTGGACATAGGCCTCCCTCATCCATCATGGATCTCCAAGATTGCCATACTCGCTACGCTTGGCAGGCGGATTGGCGAACGCAGAACGGGATGTTGATTCACGGAAAGCCGCTGCTGTTCATCTTTCGGATGTATCCCAGATTCTTACTGCGTCCCTGGACAAGAGAGCAGATGCAACATTCTACTGTCGGCACCCCACGGCAGGTTGTTCGTATAATTCTTAATTGGGTTGGGTCAGGAACATTTCTTTTGAATTTTTTGATGTTTGATGAAAGTCTTTTAGTATGGATTATTTGACAACGTCACCGGGTGGTATTAAATAATCCGCAAAATCCCGGGTGTTTGAGACAACTATTTATGAAAGTAATATCTGCGGGACGCTTGACGCACTTCAAAGGGGGCCAGGCGTTGCCAATCACCTGTATAACAATCTCACATGTAAAGCTAAAATAAAAATATTCAGTTATGATTGGGGACATGCCAAATGCGTCATAAAATTAACGAGGGAAACTACGGATTGGCTGAGACCAACAGTTTATGACTCGCGTAGCTCTATTCAATAAATCAATTTACATGCTTTAAATGTATTTATTGAATAGAGTTACGCGTGTAGAGTAACCAGAATAAACCAGCCTGAGTTTTACGCACTGTGGCAGAAGCAGACTGACTGGTGCTTAAGGTTATCCGAAAGCGTTGCCGTAAGATCTTTTCAATGGCCCCACAAGTGCCGACGATCTTAATGGCAGACGTTTAAAAAAAGACTGCATTAGGTTCCATGTTTAAAAATCTCAACCAGGATAATGTATGAAAGGAAATATAATCCATTGTTTGCAGTGATAAAGTTGAACGAACTTTGGGAGCAATGTGACTGACCTGCTGATGAAGATTACATAACCAGAGTTGTGATTTGAATGCATAAGAATAGGGCCGTTGGGGGTTCTCAGAGTCTCCTTAATTCATAGAATTTATCGACTCTAATGTCTACAATATACGTCATTAAAAGTAAAGTGTATTCACCGAAACACAGATGTTGAGAATTTTAAGTAGAGGAGTCAATACCGACTGCGTAATCAAGGCTGACCAGTTGTTTCTGTCCAATGCAACCTTCCTTGTAAAATACCTACACAACACTGTACAAGTAGGTGTAGACATTTATTTACATACCTAGGTTGTATGTTATACCTATTAAACTTAATAAGACCTTAAATTGAGCTATCGCGGGTCGCCTGCCAGATGTGAAACATCAAAGCAATTTGTGTAGAAATTATGCAATAAAAGTTGATTTATTAAGTAAACTGAAATGATAACCGTCGTTCTTCTAACAGCCGGTATAATACATAATATGATGTTTCACATCAAAACGTACGAAAAAACCCAAGTTTTGACGCATTGTTATTAAGAAAAATCATGTAAACTGTAGGTATGTAAAATCAACGTAAAACTGAATGGTGATGAATGCAAGTACCTTTCAGTTATACGATTTTACGGTAATCAGTGGAAGAAAGAAGGTACCCTATCTAGTTAGGTGTTTAGTCAATAATAAAAGGAAGAGGAATATCTTTAACCAACCATATATTCTTGAGCTTACGCTTAAGAATTACCCACTAAGCTGACATGTTAAGATAGATTAAGCATTACCTCATAATGGCATCATTGAGCTCACACTTGACTGGTTAATCAAGAAGTTCCTGTCTTAGGCTGCGTCCACAGTGACGGCAAAGGGCGTTTAGAATGTGCTTTTGGAGATTGCGAGCAGGGCCGTTTTCGGAAAACATGGACGTATTTTATTATGAGCACTTTGATGTTTAATGCGAACGTTATTTTGGTTAGATTTGTCTTCTTAGAGACCATAAGGTTATTGTGCTACAATACACAAAAATAAACAAAATAGCTTTAGGAAACGGAAGTAATACCAAAGCCAAAAAAGATCCAAATCATATAAAATTGTATTTTAGATCTGATTCGTAAATTATCTACATACGTAGATTGATTTTACTATGTTTAATTTTTTTTGTCGTGTGGTGTAGAATCCGGCAGTAGCATGTTCCCCCTCCTCCCTTGCCCGTGGATGCAGTAAGAATCTGAAGAGGGATGCATCCGGAAGATGGGCAGCAGTGTCCTTCTGTGTTTCAACATCCCGTACTGCGCTCGCCAACCTGCCTGCCAAGCGTGGCGAGTGTGGCCTCAGTCCCCTCATGATCTTAGGGATCCATGAGCCTATGCCCAGCAGTGGACGTAGATAACAGTCCTACGGATGTGGTGATGAATTTTAATGGAGCTGGGTACGAGCGAAACGCTTCCGCTTTCGCGCTGGCATGCGTTTACCTATCTCATTTCAGCCATAAAACGTCCACTGATGAACACAGGCCTCCCTCATGGATCTCCATGAGGGGTAGTTGCCATACTCACCACGCTTGGCAGGCGGGTTGGTGAGCGCAGTATGGGATGTTGATACACGGATAGACGCTGCTGCCCATCTTCCGGAGGTTTCCCTTAGCAGGCTCTTACTGCATCCATGAGCATGAGAGGAGGGGTATCATTCTACTGCCGGCACCCCACGGCATTTGTCTATCTATTTGAACACAATGTTGTTGGTTGGTTGGAAAATCGGTGGTTCAATACTTTTAACAGCTAATTAAACATTATACTCAATAATTAAATACATTAAAAAAAAAATACGGAAATCCGGTGTCGGAAAACTATTTTCAAATACCTAGGTGTCATTTTGGTGCAAAAATTATGTACATACCTAACCTACCTATAATATCTTTCCCTCTTAGGTTCTTATATACGCTGAGTTTAAGCCGGTCTTTTAGTGATAAGCTTTTCCGTATATCTTTAGAATAGCGGAAAAATGGGCTTCCAATGGGTGCAGTTGGCGCAGGACCGTAAAGAAGAATGCGCAAGCGTATCTAGCGTAAGCGTAGTATCGGCAAGACTCGTCGAGGACACTAGTGGCTGTTAAGAGGCTGGCATAATCATCCTTTCTCTCCTTAGAAAGGCCGAGGCCTATAACTAGTAGCGTATGAATCTGGGCTGATAGATAGGACGCAAATCCCAAAGATTGAAGATGAAGATGACGAGCTCTGTGGCGCAGCGGGCGAAGGTCCGCCTGCGACGCAAGGGGTTGCGGGTTCGATTCCCGCCTCGGGGCAGTTGTCTGTACGATCTGCAGATATTTGTTCAGGGTGTTCTGGGTGTTTTCTCTATATATAATAAAAATATCTATCTATGTAGTATAATGTATTAAGTATATCAGTCATCTAGTACCCATAACACAAGCTCTGCTTAGCTTGGGGCTAGATGATGCCGTGTGATTTGTCCAGCATTATTTATTTATTTAAATCGTTAGGTGTGCCCTGGCACCAAATGCTGTGGCATTTTCTTTATTTTAACAATAATGCCGACGCACGCGCACTGGTTTTGCCAATAAACCAAACTGTTATTGTTACCATATTGTGCATCCGTCTAACACCGTGTTTAGAGGACTAAATCCACATGACCTGAGTTAAGAAGTCTTTGACTTAATGATCAAGGTTCAAATCAAAATGTCCACATGCCTGGTACAAAGGGATATATACAGATGACAGGATAGCAAAGTAAAGGTACTTTGAAGACAGACAAGTGCACTTAGAACCTCACCTTGGGAAGAGCGCGTGGTGCGCAGGTTACATTATAACGGGCGCTGGATCTCGCCTACAGGAAATCTGAAACAATATGAACATAGAATAGAATATATTATTATAATAAAGTAAAAAGGTATTTTATTGACATAATACAGTGTAGCATACAAGTTTGATCCATAGGCTCCTAAACTAGTTATAAACTGTGTTTCAGGAGCCAGTGGCTTCTCCATAATTATACATATATTACTAACTTAATTACATCAATAAAAACAAATAGCTGTTAAATCAAAAATCTAGAATAATTGTAAGAGAATAAACGTGTTTTGTACGAGAATCTTATGCATTGAGCTGCTAAGTACAATTTACTGGTGTCGTTTAAATAAATAAAATCATTAGTCGCTAAATGCATTGAGTGATTTTTGCCCAAGTCGGTCTTAGTGACTGTTGCGCTAACCGAACTGAGTATTTAATTTAGTTAAAGATAAAATGCTTTTATTTTAACATACCTACCACAGTAAGAAACTTATAAGTAAGTTCAGTTTTCAAAAAGGTTTTAAAGTTACAGAGTATTTACGAATTAAAACAATGATATTTATCATAGTTAACATTTATATTTATGAATTTTGGTATAATATCAATTTTGCAATTATGTACATATGTATTTTGAATTTCGGTCCTATGACAATGGTCATTCCAAAGTCTTAGCCGCTTTGATGGAAAAAGACTTATCGCGAAAAGATGAGCTGTGGGCCGGAATTTCTAGTAGGAGATTATTAGATGATCTTAGGGCTCTATCATGTGAATCTGCCAAGTAATTAAAACGATTTTTGAGGTATTCAGGGGATTACGGATCTTTTAGTACTGAGAAAAGAAGACAGAGAGCTCTCAATGTTATGATAATCCACACAATTTAGGCCTTTGGAAATCCTAGGTCTCGTTGCAAAATAAGTTATTTTTTCGTTAGATGTTTCATAATATCCCATATTTAAAACGAACGAAACTACATACGTACTTAATCTCTCAGTTTTACCTTTCTGCGTATTAATTTTAATATATCTGAGAAGGCTGGTGTTTTGCTTTATCGCAAATCGGTTCGCAGTGAAGGTAACTACATTAGCAGGTAATTTAAAACGGTTGTGGAAATAGCCAATCGTGAAAGCTGTGGAAGTAGGTGAATAGGTATAAACTTAATTACATTTTCAAGAATGGTTATAGACTAGACTAATCAAGCATATCTTAGTTCTCAGTAAGCCATAATTACGAGGTGATCGGTACCAGGGTATTTTTCTCCACATTCTACAATGAATAGTGGGTTGATTAATGGGACTGAGATCTCTCAGTTCATATCAAACCTTTGCGATTCGGGTCACAGCCGAGACTCACTTTGCAGTCTTAAAATCTCACCTTGATAAGTGTATGAGTAAAATTAAAATAAAAGCTAAACTTAAATTAACTTTTTATCTGTATGTAAAATACCAAATCACAAGAAACGTTGCCTTGTATAGCTACTTTTTGACTTTCTATTTAAAATTTTGTATTCATGGTCATTTGCCCCCTAATATGCATAGCGCTGTCTGTCTGTCTGTGCATGAGACGATTACAACCGAACGCGTTGACCGATTTACATGAAACCTTTTTTGTCCACCGTCTTAATGAGAGAAGGGTACTGATTTAGTACTGGTGTCCTTATGGTCACAGGGACCGGAGTTATTGTGACCTCAAAAGGTCACCAAAAAAATAAAAGTTTTCAAATGGCCGAAAACGTCCAAAATCCCAAATATGCCATTTTTGACCTTTGGGGACCTTTTGAGGCCTTCGCTCCCTTTTCTGGTCCCCCGTACCAATGATTGTTATTTAATAAGGTAGGTAATTTCTACAAGTAGGTACTTACCTAATCGTTTGAAAAAATATATTATTCCAAAAGAATCTAGATTCCACTTAATGTTATTAAAAAAATTAGGAGTTGTACAGAGTATACATTAAATTTATGACATAGTAGTGTACAGTTACTAAACTTATTACTAGAAATTAAAAACTTCTTGGGTGGGTTCGAATCCCGCTTATTTTATTGGTAGACTTGGTTGTCCATCTAGTATGTTTTGCTTCGAGCAAAGATAACATTGTAACCTCACTTAGCCCGGTCAATTAGCAGTTCTCGATGTCCCATACCATGATACCAATCATGTCTGTGGAGCGCTTTCTAGCCAATATCTGTGTGGTGTCAGAGAATAAAGTAGGTTCTATGTGATGTGTGAGCAGAATGCTGCCCCGCGACTTTGTGCGGCACATATACTGGATGAAAGTGGACCGGCCAAGCCCAGCTTGTAACCCGAAACCAGACGCTTGTTGAAAATTGCCGTAGTAAGTAAGTAGTAATTTGTCTAATTTTCCTTAAATATAAGATTATAACTATAATCTTCCTTAAGTATGATACTTTACAATTTATTGATTGTCGTACAATGTTAAAAGTCTGGACCTTGTATATTACCTACCACTAGTAGAGTTTTAAGAGTCCTAGAATTGTTTGACTTGTTTGGGCTAGCTTACGGAACTAAACACATCCTTCTTAGAGTTATCGTTTTTCAGTTTGAAGAGTATCGTCAAGTATTAATATACGAGTATGTACATGTATTGGCCGCCTTGGGGCGCCAGCAGTAGAATGTTACCTCTCCTCTTATGCCCGTGGATGCAGTAAGAGCATCATCATCATTCCTGTCTTCCAGACCTCTTCGGGGGTCTCCGGGTGGGGCCTCGAGGTTAGGCCTTCTAACCCCGGCTTCAACTCCTGGGGCTACTAACCCAGGGTCTTTTGATAAATGCCTTTCAGGTTGGTGTCAGTTTTGTTTAATTTTCCTCCTCTCCCTATTCTAGGAGGTCACGTGGCTGGGAGCGCCACTGACCTGGGGTCGGGCATGCAGCGGGGCCAAGCCATTTAGTCGGCGTGTGGCCCGTTGTCGGCGCGGTCGAATATCCGACGCGCCGTGTGGACGACAAAGGCCTCGATGGTTTGAATCTGCACGTCGCGGGAAATAACGTAATTTCTGACGTAGCTGCCCGCGCCAGTGCAGATTCGCAGCGTGATGTTCTGCTGCGCTTGAAGGCGGGTCTTGTTGGTATCAGCCACAAACAAGACCCGCCTTCAACCTTGTTGACCATCCTTGTTCTGCCTTGTTGGTGGCTGATGCTAGGGCGTACCACGCAGGTGCAGCGTAGGTCATTCGTGTCCGGATGTACATCCGCAGCCTGGTCCTGAGTGGGAGATGGGAGTCCAAAACAGGTCGGAGGAGCTCCCGGCCAGCGCGAGCTTATTAGCAGAAGAGCCTGCTAAGGGATTGCTCCGGAAAATGGGCAGCAGTGTCTTTCCGTGTCTATCAACATCCCGTACTGCGCTCGCCAACCCGTCTGCCAAGCGTAGTGAATATGGCAACTACCCCTCTATGACATCCAAGAGGGAGGCCTGTCTTCAGTAGTGGACGTTTTACGGCTGAAAAGTTGATGTTGATGTACATGTAACCGAGTATTTATCGCGTAAACCACCTTTGTTATAAGTCTTCTCGGGACCATGGCTGGTGCAATCCATTTGAAACGTCGGCAAGTTATCTTTTATATGTTTAATAATAATGTCTTGTGATCGCGAAAGTTTAAAAAAGTCTATCGTAAAGTCTATGTATTTGTAACCGCTGAAATAAAATTTACATGAAATTGCCGATACCTATACCTTAAGCTGAAGGGCTCAAGCTTGTCGTTATACTTAACAGGTCTGCATAAGCTCCTAAGCATTAAGGTTCCAAAAGAAACAACCTTCACGATTTCAGAAATTGCTAAAATAATCTTGAAAAACAAATTAGAGCTTACTAATATTTAATAAGAGCTATATTGATGCGTGGGCATTCAAATCAAAGAGGCACCAACAAAAGATTATATCTTACAGAGAGATTAGCCGTCAGTGAGTAGACAAAGAATGTCAATATTGGTTTGTATAGCAAACAAACGCCTCTGGAAACCGAGTCCCAAGAATCCACCGTGTTCCGACTTATTATGGACTCTCAATTGTTTCAGGAACAAAGAGTATCGACGCCTCCACATAATGTCTATGGGGACCTATTTGGTTACCTAGGTGCCTGACATTTCAATGGCGTATCGATGACGCTATTCCTATTCAGCTGATAGATATTTGGAAGCCAGGTATGCGGTCTTTAACGTCAAATAAATATAGTATTTATTGCTTTTTCGGCTGGTCATAAGGATCTTACTACTTAGATTAAAAAACGGTAGGTAAAATATTGTTGAGGCTAAATATTGCGTTTTGTGCTTAACGATCTAAGTGCACTTTGAATTAGCATAAACAATATTAAAGCAGAAGATTGCTTTAATATTGTTTATTAACCTTTTGACTTATGTCTTTGCCGAGTTTACAGTATAGTGGTTGGTTGGCCTAACTCTCTCAGTCACTTATGAAAGCAAAATAGCCACGCCGCCGGCGCGCCTGCCGTTTGTTCCTAACATTGTGTGCAAATTGTATGCCAATATAAAACCAAATAAGCGTGCATGTAAGTGCGCGTCGAAGTTAAATGCATTCTGGGATGTTTATGTTATTGTTTGAGGTAGGTATAGTACATCCCTGTACATCCAAATACTTTTCTTGGAGCATCAAAATACTCTACAACACCTTTTACTGAAAAAGTTTGATATCAAACACAAGAAGTTAACAGTAGAATAAGGAACAACAAGCGTATCAAAATACAGTTAATTCAAATAGTTTATTCAAACTCAGTCGGCCTACATTCTCAGCCTCTTATTTCACAATACTTTATTGTACAGTCAACGCAAGGGTAGTTGAGGAAACCTAAGGCTTAGTCAGATTCAGAGGTATTAGACGTGTTCTTGCCTTTGGATATTATTATAGCCGGATAAGCTTTTTAGCGTACCTTACTATCCTCTACAAGCCTAATCCCTCAAACAGTCAACCTCAAACATTAGGACTTTTTGTGAAAAATTCATCCGCCTACCACCATACCTATTTCAGCTGCCAAGCAGTAACGTCTAGTCGTAGGGGCCTTCGAAATTACGGTTATATGAGACCTCACAACTCTTATCTCTCAGGGTGACGGGCGCAATGCAATGCAGCGTTAGTTACGTGCTTGGTGAACGTGATTACCCCGGTATTGCAGTTGTAATAAGTAGAGACTACCACTTAACATCAGGTGGGCCTTTGGAGTGTTTCGTTATTTGGTAATTGTTTGGTGGTTTGGTCATGGTTTGGTGGTAGAAAAAAAAATCGATGTTCTAGGCACTACAGCGTTCCGTACAGCATGAATACTTGTTGCTGATGTTATACAACGCATTTTTATTTTAATGCAGATATTGTTTATTACTTGTTTTCGAAAAAATAAACCAATCGCAAAAAATGTTGGAAATAAATTGCACAGTGCAAAATAACATAGCTAGAGAATCCCGGTGCCGCTGACATATGTCAAACCAAATACAGAACAAGGAAAGGAATTATTATGCGATGAATATGTGCGGAATTACTCATGTTTGTTTACGATATAACACATTTAGCACGGTCCGTTATATGCAATCAAAACACGTGCAGAAACGAAATAACGTTCGGATTCCATCGTGTTGTGTGATTTTAGTTAACGTTTAGTTTATTTACCTTGTTGATTTGGGAATTTGTGACTTTGGCAAAAACAAAAATATCATTGAAATATATACTTATAAGTGGGTCTATAGTTTAATAAATATAATACGGCTTACACCACGTACCTAACTTATTATCATCTTGCTGACGTTTCGTAGACCATTTAGAGTTCCTTCTTCATGAGCACCGTTCGTGGCCGACTCCGAGGGCCACGAGACGAGAATGTTCTCGTCAGCAAGATGATAATAAGTTAGGTACGTGGTGTAAGCCGTATTATATTTATTAAATGATGTCAAGCCACGATAATTTCAATTCAGGGTCTATAGTTGTCAACTTCTGTCACACTAAAGTTAAGAAGACGTCCACTGCTGCGTCGATGACTCACAGCGTCTCGAAAAAGCCGGGTTTCGCATAGGCTACAGTAGAGACCACATCGGTGTAGTGAGATAGACATGGGGCGGTGCTTGAGGCTCTCCAGCGATGCCGCATTGATTAACGGTATATCGAAGTGTTGAATTCTTTGTATAGAAACGCCACTATGTCGGTCCGAGTACAGGAACAGAGTTCGAAGGATATTCCCTTAAAAAGCGGCGTAAAACAGGGAGACGTCATTTCTCCGAAACTGTTTACGACCGCTTTGGAAGATGCTTTCAAGCTCATGGAATGGAAAGAACTAGCCATCAACATTAACGGCAAATACATGACTCACCTTCGGTTTGCCGACGATATTGTGGTCATGGCAAAGTCGATGGAGGAACTCGGCACGATGCTCGAAGGCCTCAATCGAGTCTCCCACCGGGTAGGCCTTAAGATGATCATGGACAAGACGAAGGTTATGTCGAATGATGTCCATGTTGTGCCTGCCCCAGTTATGGTTGAGAACTCGGCTCTCGAAGTTGTCGACGCGTTTGTATACCTAGGACAAACTGTCCAATTGGGTAGGTCCAACTTCGAGAAAGAGGTCAATCGACGAATCCAACTCGGATGGGCAGCGTTTGGGAAACTACGCAACGTCTTTTCGTCCAAAATTCCACAGTGCCTTAAGACGAAAGTCTACAATCAGTGTGTGATGACATATGGAACCGAGACGTGATCATTCACGATTGGCCTCATAAATAAGTTCAGAGTCGCTCAACGAGCTATGGAGAGGGCTATGCTCGGGGTTTCTTTACGATATCGAATCAGAAATGTGGAGATACGTAGAAGAACTTGTGTCACCGACATAGCCAAGCGGATTAGCACGTTGAAGTAGCGATGGGCAGGCCATGTTGCTCGCAGAACAGATGGCCGATGGGGCCGAAAAGTTCTCGAGTGTGAGAGTTCATTATTTGGTAAAAAACGTTTGTTGTTTGTTGTTGCCCCCCTCAAGTTTTTGTTTTATTTTAATTTAATATTTTTTTCCGCCTGAACCCGAAGTGACGCGAGGCACACACAGGCTTCGCGGCGGTATAGTGATATGAGATTTTCAACTAAACTTAAAAGCTAAATAACTTTTGATTCATAAAGTCGATTTTTATGAAATATTACTGACAATAATGCTGGACGTTTTTCAGCAATTAAATATTGAATCAAATAATTGGCTTTTGCGTGATACCCTCACAAACAAACAAACCGAAAAACAGACAAAAAATTCAAAAATAGTTTTTTTTACGTTTTCTTGCCTTTTCCGCATGTATCCCAATTATTTATTTTCAAAAATGTTTAATGTACAGACGCGAAAGGTTCACGATTTTGTTCTATGTATAGATTAAATTTGGTACACGATGCACCAAGCGCCCTGGTATAAACACAATTTTAGTGCGACAGTAGTACTGCTAAGACCCATATTTATGTCGAAGTAATTAATTACTAATGTAGTCATAAATAATCCACTACGCACAGTCTACATGATACAAGCCTCATCTTCATAGATAATTATATGTAATAATGTTAATGTGTAGGGAATTTTAAACATTAACTCGATCTTAGATACGAGTAGTAGGTATTGGATGTATGCAGTCGACCTTTAGATTTCCTAGTTTATTGTAAACCTAAACTTTGCCTGCAAGTATCATCATTTCATGAATAAATGAAGATTATTTTTCATACATTAAATATAAACAGAACAACTAACAAAAATAAATATAACATTATAAAAAATGCACAGTGGGCGTTTTTATCGCTAAGCGGCCGACTCCACGAGCGAGCGAATCGCGGCGATGTTATCGTCGTTGCCACGTATTTCTATACACTCTCTTAGAGGCCGTCTCCACGAGCGAGAGAATCGCGACGAGTGTGCGCTATAGAATCGCGGCGATGTTATCGTCGTGACACGTATTTCAATAGCGCGGACTCGTCGCGATTCTCTCGCTCGTGGAGACGGCCTCTAAGAGAGTGTATATAAATACGTGGCACGACGATAACATCGCCGCGATTCCCTCGCTCGTGGAGATGGCCGCTAAGAAGCGATCTCTTCTAGACAATTCATCATTCGTCTCTACGATTTTGCCGTCGATTGAACCGTAGGACGTCCACTGATGAACATAGGCCTCATGAATTCCAAGTACTGATCATGAGCTGGTTGTTGCCTTACTTGCCACGCTTGGCAGGCGGGTTGGCAAGCGCAGGTGTTTCCTCATTTCCATCATCCATAGATGATAATGTGATATAAGAGTTAACAAAAAAAAATGCATTTAGGTAGGTATTCTATCAACCATCTGGTACCCATAACACAAGCTCTGATTACTCTGGGACTATTAGCATTTATTGAATGAAATTCATTTAATGATGAAGATGGGCAGCAACGTCTTTACGTGTATCAACATCCCGTAACGGCGTTCGCCAACCCGCCTGCCAGGCGTGGCAAGTGTGGCAACAAATCCAGCAGGATCTTGTAGATGCATGTGGGAGGCCTATGTCCAGAGTGACGTGGACAGCAGTCCTAAGGCTGAGATGATGAGACGGTATGTAATGCCGTACGGTATGCCAAATTTATCATAATTATCGCGTGAAGCTGTGCCAAAAGTACTCAGGAACTCGTTAATAAACTTTGCCTTTGTTTTATTTGATTTTAACCATTATTAAAGCGCAGTTATACAACGTGTATTTTATTTTATTTATAAGCCTGATGTTTCCCACTGCAAGCAAAGGCCTCCCTTCCCTCCTTCCACTTATCCCTATCTTGAGCTTGTTGAAGCCAGTCTATACTGATGGAGTCAAGCTCATCTCGCCATCGTCGCCTGGGTCTACCACGTGGTCGTCTTTGTTGGGGAACCCAATCGGTGGTGGTTTTTGCCCATAGTTGTTGGGGCATACGGCTCACGTGTCCTGCCCAGTCCCACTTGAGCTGGCCTGCTTTATGAGCTACGTCGACTATTTGTGTTTTCGAGCGCAGTGTCGTATTCCTTACATGGTCCGTAAGTTTGACGCCCAGGATACTGCGCTCCATAGCTCGCTGGCATACCCCGAGGCGAGACTTTTGGCAATTTGTGAGTGACCAAGTCTGGGCACCGTACGTACACGTTGTACGGGACGGTACAACGTGTATACCTACTTAAAAAAGCTAGAACAGGATTTCAAGAAACACTTGTAAATATAATTTTAAATTTGTTTTGTCCTTTAACAAACTTTAATAAAAGGAATAGGTTTTCAAGCCTTTTTAGGGTTTCGTAGTAAAACAAGAAACCCTTTTAGTTTCGCTTTGTCTGCCTGTCTGTCCGTACGTCCGTCACCGGCTTTACCGACTATTATTCCTAGAAAGCTATAATTTTGCATGGATGTATAAAATACCAACGCCGAGATAACGCTACAAAAATGCTGAAAAAAATAATTAATTTATGGTACCTCCCATACACATGAGGAGGGGATGAACTTTTTTATTTGATTTTCCAATCGTGTGGGGTATCGTTAAATAAGTAGGTATTTTAAAATCATTCAGAGGTTGGAAAGACAATATTTCGATTTAGATTGTAAGATTTAGGGTTCCGTTTGCAAAATATTAAAGTTAAAAATTTTTTTCGAGCGTCCCCCTCAAGAAACTAAACTGCTAGCTTTAAAAATCTGAATAAAATCATGCATGTAGTTTTAACCATGAACTTGTTTGAGGAAGTTGGAACTTGTTTGTTTGAAGGGTTGAGCTATCTTTTTAAGTTTCAGATAAATAAGTAATGCGGTTCCAAAACGTACCTACCGGAATACATTAAACCGAAAACTCAATTACTTCCCGTTAATATATTTTGGTAAACGTAAAAAAACCTTACACCAACTTCTAACAACAGGTCTACGGATAACTACGGAACCCTACATAGCGCTTGACTCGACACGCACCTGGCCTAATTTGTTTTAATGTTTGTACCTACCTCAGAACTTCGTCGTTTAACGTAACCGATTTAATTTTTTTTTCGAGCTGGAATAGTTTCAAATACTTACGTTCCTTTTTTTCAAAACTCGGTTGCGATGAGGAATCGAGGTGAGTCCTCAAATATTCTAGGTTATCAGCATTTGTATTCAGAATCTATGATTTGGTTAAGCGAAACTGATTAAGAACACAGATCGTTATCGAAATTCTTCAATTTTACACAATTCACGGATGACGACATCGAAAGATAGCTAAGATATTATATCCCTAACCAACATCATATTTAACTACAAATACAAATATTTTTTATTTCTGTAACTTAAACTAAAGAATACATTTCATGGGTTTGGGACCCTCTTTTAAGCATAAAAAATACCTGTCTTAGAGGATCTCGCGCTTCAATTATTAGTTTCTAATATCTGGTTAAGTACAGACACGTTAGTGCATAATATTTAAAATATTTACAAAACTAAAGTAAGTAGGAACATTTAAAACAAGGTAATAATATTGCTTATTGCGTGTGTGAGTAGTCGGTTGTGTATAAAGTGAAACCTACTCATCATCATAATCATCATGGTCAGTGAAATTAACAAATGTAATAATTAGTCCCTCAAGCCTAAATTTAAACTTGCGGTTGGGTTTTGTGTTTCACTTAGTAATTATTGCTTGCTTTAAAACCAAGTTCTGATAATGGGATCCATGGGGGAAATACTCAAATGTAATAATAACCACAGCATAACCACATTTATCGGTATGGGTTTTTAAGTAACATTTTAGATTTCATAATAAGTCCTTTTTATTGCTAAAAATTAAATAGTTTTAAATAACTATTCTTAATGCTTTTAGAGCTGGAATAAAAAATAAACAAAGGTTTTTAAAATAGAAATACAGTGAAAGTTCTTTATCCTATACTCGATGTTTTAAGAATTCACGAGAAAGGTATTCTAGAGTTACTAAACGGTATCGGTCTATGTGATTATCACCGGACACTACAGTAATTGCTTTACCGTCTCTGTAATTGAACAGAGAAAATGGGCCTCGAAAATGTGCTTTACAAATAAATAATAAATAAATAATGCTGGACAAATCACACAGCATCATCTAGCCCCAAGCTAAGCAGAGCTTGTGTTATGAGTACTAGATGACTGATATACTTAATACATTAAACTACATAGATAGATATTTTTATTTTATATAGAAAAACACTCAGAACACCCTGAACAAATATCTGCAGATCGTACAGACATTTGTCCCGAGGCGGGAATCGAGCCCGCAACCCCTTGCGTCGCAGGCGGACCTTCGCCCACTGCGCCACAGAGCTCGTCAATGTGAAAATGAATCTAAACTTCAAACAGTGAATACACATAAATAAATAAAGCTGGAACTTCAATTAAGATTCATCTTTGTTGGTAGTACAGTTGGGTTTTCGATAATCTGAAGATCCCACAGGTATTTCCGCTTTTGTTATTTAGTACCTAACCAACCTTACGAACCGAGAAAGTTAGTTATCTATATATATAAAATTCAAAGTCCTGACTGACTCACTGACTGACTGACTGATATATCAACGCACAGCCTAAACCACTGGACCTAAAGACTTGAAATTTGGCACACGTATGTATACCTTGAGTATCCTAGAGGTGCATGTTACAGTTTATATAACCATTTGTATAATCACTAATTGAATATTAAAGTTATTAGGTAAAGTTAAAGGTATGCTGTTTGGCAACTTACATAAAAGACAAGTTTTAGGTGAATACATTGTATTTCCGTTTGCCATGAATTGACAAGGAATTGCCAAACAATGTGTATAACTGTTGTAATAATCGAGTATTGAATTATTACTATTAATAACGGTACAATGATTAAAATCCACCTTCGTATATAATAAGTTCTAATAAACAAAATATTACTTCCGATGTCACTGGATTGGTAGATACCAATCCAGAGATATCCGACCAATGAGAGGCTCGCATTCTCCGCCAATAAGACGCTGGTATTTTATGGCGGCGTGGTAACCCAACGTTTTTGGGAAGAAGCCATTATATCCGCAGGACAGGTAGTGAGCAGTAAGGTACCAAAGTTGAAGCATAAGAATTAAGGCAAAGAGCAAGTTTAAATGTAAAGTGTTAAAAGTACAGAAAGTATGATAAAGTTCTTCATGATAAAGTTTCTCATATCTTTGAGATTATTGCTTATAATATCCATTAAGAAGGGATTTTCCGAAATTCTCTCGGGATAGGGAATAATTGGGATTTATATTTTCGAATCAAAGTGGCTCTGCGTGAAAAAGGGGATTTTACGTTTTATGACTTCCACGCGGACGAAGTCGCGGGCAAAAGCTAGTAAGTTATAAGGCAGGCCACTTTCACTAGGCTTAACTTCACTCGCTTTAAAGGGACTGACGAAGGACCTGACTAGACTTCTTTAACGAATGCCAATTCAACTCCGAAGACTTAGAAATTTAGAAAGATAAGTAGGTACTTATGTAATTCTATTCAAATCATATAAATATTTTTCTGGAATCTTTAATCTCAAAATTGTTTATACCCTCGGCGACCCGACAGATAGATATGCTAAGCAGTCGCTAACAAAGACAGACTTCGCTCATGAATCAAACATCACCAGTATTATTCTTAAAGGTATAACAGAATCTCGTCGCTCCATCAGACCTAATGTTTACATTGCGAAGCTTAATCCTAGTGTAGCTGAACTTGTCGGTTAACTATTCATGAAAGTTGCTCCCGACGCAAGAATGCTAGTTGGCGCCGGTCGCCGAGCCTACAACGTACCGATTAGGAGACTGAGATAGGAATTACATACAACATTGTTACGCAAAAATGCACAAAACTATATTTTTTTACAAGAAATGTCCTTAAAGGGTTCTTAAGGCGGTAAGTGCTGCGACAGTTCCTTTATTGAGGTTGTCACCTATCACGTACTTGCCGGTTTAAAACAACCTTCACTTTTTGCTTTATGTGGGCACTGGATCGCCCACGAAAATGGAACAGAACTCGCTCTAAGCTTGATTTAACCTTTTATTTATTAGCTATATATGTTTTCAAGAGTTTTTACCAATAAGTGTGATCTAATTTTAAGTCAGTGTCTCTAATTGAATATGGTAAATCTTTTCATTACTTTCTAACAAAACATAAAAGTTATGTTATTTTCTGTTCAGTCTGTTTGTATGACTTATGTTTACTTAACTAATATTATGAAAGACAACTTTTGTGAAGATGTTTGTTACCACTGAAAACTGAAACAACGAAAATAATTTAAATGAAATCAGACAACTTTCTATCCGGGTACAACGATAAACAAAATTTCAAAAAATTGGTTTCAAACAATTTCTTTCTAACAAAACATAAAAGTTATGTTATTTTCTGTTCAGTCTGTTTGTATGACTTATGTTTACTTAACTAATATTATGAAAGACAACTTTTGTGAAGATGTTTGTTACCACTGAAAACTGAAACAACGAAAATAATTTAAATGAAATCAGACAACTTTCTATCCGGGTACAACGATAAACAAAATTTCAAAAAATTGGTTTCAAACAATTTCTTATATCTATGATAATGCTAAAGCAAATAAAAAATAGTGGGTGTAATAACTCTAGGTCATTCCTCCTCATACGAGAATGCGTATTGCCAACTGAATTACGATGAAACAAAAACTCATAGAGCTTTTGAATAATGATTACAATAGTACCTGCCGTATGGTAATGCAATCTAACTGTTTGTTTTCACGGTTATCTTGCAGATAATTTCTTTTTTGATGGAACTGTACGCATCTGTTGGTACATGAATATCAAAACCATCTAGTCATTGTGCTAGAAAAGTTAATGGTTTCATAATTACCAATTCTATAGATTATAATTCTAGCCGTGGGTTGCCGGCAGTAGAATCTTGCCTTTTCTCACTTGCTCGTCGATGCAGTAAGATACTGTCTAGGGAAACCTCCGGATGATGGACAGCAACGTCTTTCCGTGTATCAACATCCCATTCTGCTGTGTACCAATAGATTTTTCTCTCTTGAAATATGTAGGTAGGTATGTGCACATTTATCAGTTGCTATAGCGGTGAAGAAAAACATCGTAAAGAAACCCACAGCTTCGTCAGCTTCAGACGTATTTACCTGTTCCTCTGTCTAATAGCCGACTTAGCTAGGAGGATGGTATGAGTGATGTGCAAGCCTAATCCAATGTCCCAGGCACTGCAGCAACCCGTTCAGTATGAATACCAGCTGCTTACGCTGTATAAATCATTTATAATAGATGTGAAAGGCCTTCTCATTTCTCTAGTCACTTTGTTGCACGTTTGAATCGAAGTAGGCAAATGGGTATCTAAATTAAAGCTGTCCAGTAGTCTTTATTCTGTCGATATGCGGCCAGCAGTTACTCGTCCTCAATAGAAGATCTAAATCACGACGCGACTCATTCTTAGGTACCTAATACAGTGCTGGAGACTATTGAGAACCTACATGCTGATCTAGGCATATAGCATTAACAAGCAAATATGTGATTGCTTTATGTACATATATAAAACATAAGTCTGCAGTCTCACATGCGTGATTTCACGAGCATGCTCCCCAAGGTTTGTATTCCTGATAAGTTCATCTACTGCTCTTTTGATCTGAAATCTGTCTGAAATGCAGATGAGATGCCCTGTACGGATTTGTTCGAAATTCAAATTATGCAAATTTGAATCTCGGATTAATCCCTACAGGGAAATAGCCTTAACATTATCAAGTGCGCCTATTCCGTATTTACATCGAGTTTGAAAATATAAAATGCAACGACTTTTTTAGGGTTCTGTCTCCAAAGGGTTGTAACGGTAACGAGGCCTAGGCGTCTATTTGTCTGTCCGTCCGTAAAAGGTACCAACATTTCTTTTTTACAAAATACGTGTTACGAAAAATAATAAAATACCAAGAAATCTAAAACAGGTGGGGTCTACAATTACCGATGTATGTAACTGTGTGATGAACAGAGCTTATTTGGGTACGACTACTTATATTATAACTTACTAATGTTAAAATAGTTAATGTACAGTACATATAACTGTAGTACCTAAGTACCAAGACATGTATTACTATCAAATAAATAATTTTGTATTTTTTGTATTTTTTTGATGGTACTTTCGTACCATCAAAAAAATTGATGGTACGAAACCCTTTGTGCGCGAGTCTAGCTCGTACTAGGCAGCTTTGTTATTTATTTAGTAATTGATAATGATAAATCGAGTGGTGTGAACAGGACGTAGCGTCATTAAGCTATCGACCACTGGCTTGTCAATCACGTTAACCAGTCTATCACCAGTCACATTCTATTAGATCGTTTTGACATAGCAGAATGTTTAACCAGTATGTTAACTACGTGTAAAATATTTTATATAATAGTTATGTTTATGGAATACGTTGAATATCCTGCATAGCGTAGTGACATTCGCAGCCGACAAGGTGCTTAAAAGGTATTTTAAAATGGTAGTGGAAGAAGAAAATTATGAGAACGTCTTTCATTTAAACTTATAAAAAAAATGATAATAAACTTTACAATTTAAGAAAATGAAAAACTTATAAATAGTTTTACAATAACTGGATAAAAACAAAAATCTCATTTAATGATACTATGTATGTTGATATTGGCGATTGTTCCTTTTTGTTTGAGAAGAGGATCCACCATTAATTTTAGCATCTTATAAAAATTGTCTCTTTTGAGTTTCTTAAATAAATAATGCTGGTCATTCTGCTGTCTCCAACATTATTTTATATTTCGCACAGCACCATCTAACCCCAAAGTAAGCCCAACTTGAACTTAAGCACTTTTTGCTATGTTATTGCTCCCATTTAGATATTGTTCATTGTTGATGTACTGTTTCAATCTGATATGGTTTGATTTAAAAGGGGCGGGTCGATTACGACACATCCGCTAATGCTCACTTTTACTAGTTGCCAAACAATACATTATGACATAATGAAATTATGCTATTCTTTAATCTTTTATTTCGGAGCCATTGTCGCAGATTAAATACCTACCACAATTACTTACAGTTACTTAATGCTATTATCAGCATTATTATCGGTTATAAGGTCCACTGCTGAACATGGGTTCCCCTTAATGTTAGTTAAATAAAAAAAACTTTTTCTTAGACGAAATTTTTTAAATAATTTTTACAAACCATTGCATTTTTTGAATATCATTCAAAAAATGCAATCATCTTTATTCATTCAAAATGGTTGTTTTACCACGTCAGCTAACAAGAAAAACAACAAAGCAACATTAAAATTAATAGAATAACACACTTAATCAATGGTTATGAACTCTATGAATAATATCTACCAATTTAGGAACATAAACATAACACGTGGTAAATCCCGTGGATACGAGTTTCAATAAAAATGGGCATGAGTTTCAATAATCAAAGCATTATTGAAACTCATGCCCATCGGAGGTAATTATTTAAAATGTCACATAATGCTCAACCTTAAACTAATTTAAATCCTATATTTCTCTATCTTTTTTCATTTAGCAAAGTCGAGAAGGGCAGAAGTAAAGCAAACAGTAGCCGTTTTCGCTTTCATAGCACTGACATATGAGGTGATTAACTATTCCGCCCGCGGCGGCACGCAGCTTCCGCGCTACGTCCCTTGATGAATGAAACAATGACAGTGTGCAAGCGCTTTAGCTGGGCACGAATGAGTTTTTGCGACCACACCTAAGGCCGTGTACACAGTTTTAGAGCGTATCGCGACTAGATATTAGGACTACACAAATTTTAGGCGATTGCCGGACAGTAAATCGGGTCTTCCACTACTTATGTATATGTTTGTTCGGTACGTACCTATGTATTCTACGCGCTTGATAAATGGAGTAATGACATTGTACGAGCGCCTTAGTTGGACACGAATGAGTTTTGCGACCACCAGTAAGGCTATATACACAAGGGCGATTTGCGACTAAAAGTAAGGCTGTCTACACAAAGTTTGAGTGGTTGCCGGACCAAGTAAAGCGGGCCACCCACTGCGAGATACAGGATGGCTTATTAATTACTACTAAGTCTTTAATTGCTTGCGTTGATTGTAATTTACCGAATCATTTCTAAAAATGACAGTAAATACCAGCAATGTAATTCGAGCCATCTCGCCTCGTAGTAGACAGCCCTCTAAAGAATCCTCGGACTTTTTACTCACTTTTAGGGATGCGTTATGCTTTGATTGATTGTCTTCAGTCTGGGGAGACCAAGACCAGTTTGTGTGTATGTTCTGTATGTGATCTGCGCACTTCATTTCTTGATGAATGAAACAACGACATACACGCGTATAACGACATATACGACGAATTAGGCATGAATGAGTTTTGAAACCAGATATTAGGTTGAGTTACCTACATAATTTTAACAAGATAATTTATAGGGTGCTTTCACATCTGTGAACCCAACTTATGTATGTTTACTTTAGATACCTATGCACAAGTATAGGACGTATGAATACACACTAGCAAACACCCTTATGACAGAATATGGGGATCAGTGAGGGAGGCCTGAGTCCAGAAGTGGTCGTAGACAGCAGTCCTATGGCTTATTTTTCTTTTCTATTTAAAAACTAGCTGTCTCGACGAACTTCGTACCGCCCTACAACTACTACTCTACTACTACTTCTACTCTAATACTAATAAAACTCAACTACTACTCTACAACTACTCTACTACTAATCTCCCAACTATTCTACAATTACTCTACTACTATTCTATAACTACTCTACAACTACTCCATTACTACTACTACTTACTAATCTACTACTATTGTACTACTACATAACTACTACTACTAACTACTAATCCTAACTTGGCCAAAATGTTTAACAACTTAAGTTTAAGTTTAATCACAATATTATTAAGTTTTATTTACTAATCATTAATTAATAATTGACAACCAAATATTTGACAACCAAAAAATGTCATCAAATCATATTACGTTGTAATTATTTTTTCTGTAAATTTTTACGATGTTTAATATAATATATAGCCTATATGTTATTCCGGGCTCAGATAAATCCAAAACATCTGAGATCTTTGAAATCGGTCAGTTCTCGAGTTATAAATGGTGTGACTGACGACTTCGTTTTATATATTTAAAATATAAATTCCAACAAATCCGGTAAACTGTAAATCGATTCGTTGCGAACCATCGCAGTAACGCTCCGCACACTATCGCGTGTTATCCTTCTTCAGACGCGTTTTAATTATTTTGTTTGTCTTTACACAAGTACCTTAGTTACCTTAACAAACTTTGTGAAATTGCACGTCTACCGCATTAAATTCCCAAATTGAATTCCCAAAGTAAGAGATACTTTGGGAATTTAATTTCCTATTAGATTGTAGGTACTGGTTCTTGTTACGATACCAACCATGTTAACACGTTATCTGTGTACTATTGACAATCTTAGTCCTCTTCCACTTGCGAGCTCCTGAAGCAGCAATTGATGCAAAGGCTAAGTCACTTATTTAATCTGTAGCTAAGGGCGCGATTGAATGTAAGGTCAGAGACGTAGTAGATAGGCGTAGCCGAACGTAGGACAAGCGAAGCATGCGTAGATGTGCGTAGAGGAAGCGTAGACGGCTTTTGTAGTACTGATATTATCTAATACCGTGACTCAACAATCTAAGTATGACATTCTGACCAACCTTGCAATAATTTACTGTGAAATGTACCTTCATTAAGTTAGGTACAACTTACTAGTTCAGTCCCTAGCGACCATTAATATAGCATATTATGGATCTACTTATCTAGTTGAAATAAAATCATTTTTTTTATGATCAACATTTACAAAGAATATTACTGTCAGGCGTTTGTCATTTGTTCGGTCATTTAGTCGATGATCACATCTTTCCCTCACTTAAAAAAACGCGAACGAATTCGAATTTAAGAACATAATTTATTCCATTTAAATGTGTTTTTTTTTCTTTTGTAAATGGACATTTCTATGTGACCTTGGTGTCGAATGAATACACTACACTGACTTTGACAAAGTTTTGCCGTACAGTGGCTATGTCAGCCCGTAATTATGGTTTAAGACATTTATTTCTCTAAAAGAATAAAATTCACTTACAAGAGAAATACAGGTAACCTTAAATTTAACTTAATTGTCTAGCTAGTTTATATATTATATTAAACATTATGTTAAAATAATTTTATTTATAATTACTAATTCTACATAACAATATTTGCAAATACTGTGAGTACACCTTTACACTTTCACATGCTGCACTCGATAATCATTGCATCAGTGTTGACAGTGTATTAATAACAATTATATTATTAATTCGCTTATACATATTACGAGTATATCTTCAAATTGCGCATATCAACGTGGGCGCAAGACTTTCACTGATACAGTTTGTTTCGTAACAGCACTTACTGTTGACATTAAGATGATAGGATCGCAAGTAAGTGCCTTGTGTTTTATGCCCATTGGTTTATTAATCCGATCGGATTGTCTTAATTGTCTTAATACTGCTCATTATGTATTCTATGAAAGCGCCGGTCTGCTTCCTTCCGCAGTGTAAGAGGATGTCAGTACTTGGTTATACGCTTGTACGTTATGCGTAATTGTTTAAGGATCTACTTTGTAAGGCAGGAAATATGTTGATAGACGAACAGTAGGTGTAGCACTGATATCACGGTACCTTACTATTATATGTATTTTTCACATCATCTGATGATGATGATCTTATAGTATCCTAGTGACTTTAACATTTATGTAAGTGTAAACAGTCTGCCCGCGACCACGATAACGTCGGGATAAAAATAAAGGTAATTATGCAATAAATAAAAATCCCGATAATACAACCAGACAAAAGACATAAAGTAGCCAATGTCGAGGGCTGTTTGATAATTCTTAAGTAATTTTTGAATCAAATATATGTTTTTAATCTATGCGTGCGCAAAGTTTTAGGTTAATCCGTAGGGTAGTTTTTGCGTGAAGAGGTCTTTTGGATTTATTTATTTATTTATTGGAAAACCAACAGCCTACAATACAAGAATAAAAAACGGAGTTACAAACATTGAGCCAATTAGAGGTTCTCACGAATAATAAATGAATTAGGTAGAACAGTAAGATTAATAAGTACAGATTTATAAGTATTAGCACAGATTACAGAAACTAAGTATTAGTGAGTTTGTAAGATGAGATAGTGCACTGCTGGTGCACTTTTTAGTTAATTTAAGCACAAGCTGAGGGGCTGCCATTTTTGTTGTCAAATAATTTGTTTATATTATTTATTGTAATGTCCTTTTAATTTTGTTGCAACTTTTGTCTATTTATGTGTAGACACGAGATAAAGCTTATTTTATTTTATGTATCTAATAATGTGTTGTGATCATAAAAGGAATATTCAAGTATTGCTTCAGTTAAATCTAAATTAAAAGTGGGAACATACTGATTATCGACAAACATATGGTTCGGAATCTGGGAGTCCAAAAATGGTTGTGCAACCACTTTCTGGTGTCTAATTAGTTCGAGGAAATATCAATAATTTGTTTAACAAAATTAATGATTGCAAAAAGCGGTTGACAAACAGACGTTCGTACTTTAATTGCTGTTGGTTGAGGTTCAGCTATATTTGCACGCGTGTTATGCATAAAACTACTTGGTCGTTTCACGCTGTTACACACACATTATTGTACATTATCGTTATACTTAGGTTTGCTAAGGTGCTTATAATAGAGGTAGTAGGTACTGATTGAAGTTTAACAATTATGGCAAATAACAATCATTTTAAACAAATGGAATAAATATTACGAACATAAAAAACAAGATATTTTTTGTTTCCAATTTATTTTAGGGTCGCAACAAATGATAAATGGTTAAGGATTCTGGAAAGGTGCCAAACTCGTAGCAAAGGTACCATACCAATAATATCTTTGCCAAGTGCGAGCATACTGGCTCGAAAAAGGTTTTAGTTTTGCATGCAATCAGTCAGAAACAAGGGAGTGACTCTTTTTTACTATTTTTAACCGACTTATAAAAAGGAGGAGGTTCTCAAGTCGTTTATGAACCAATTTGAATAATTATTTTGCGTTCGTGTATACTGCGTACTTTGAATTAGGTCCCATTTTTTTCCAAACTGAGTTCTGTTGATGAAATCCATGAGCAATCCAAACTTATCAAATGTTGTAGGTATATAGCGATTTCGGCATATTAAGCTCAAGGTCAAGCAATTGCATTCAGAAAGTATGATTTGGGGAAGTGGAACTGATGAAGAAGACCACAGACGTTTATCAAAACTCTTCAATATTACAAAATTCACCGGTGCCGACATCGAAAGATGATTAAGATATGATGAAGTGTCGGTAAGTATGATGATAAGTGAATCGTCATACTAACCTACACATCATTATCATCAGCAAATTATATAATGTTTATGATGATGATGGATGATGAATAGTGAGTACTGGAGTCCCTCAAGGTATAGTGTTATGCCCTAAATTTATACTTGCGGTTGGGTTTTTTATTTCACTTAATAATGTTTGGTTGCTTTCAAACCCAGTTCTGATGATAGGATCCACGATAAATCAAGGCAAATATTGAAATAGAATAAGCATAAGTACTTACCTACAGCAGTTTGGGTATTTTCAGCGACATTTTAGATTTTATATGTATAATAGACATTCGAATCGGTTGTTGAAAAATTAAAGAATTATCTAAGATGATATTGTGGTGGTGAGAGAATGTTTGATTTGAAACATACTTAGGTACACATTTATAAAATTAGTTGGAAGTTTATCCTCGTTATTTATGTTACCACTTTTTTCAATAGTTGCATATATATTATGCGGAAATGAAGTCAGCCAAATTATACGTCTAGAAAATTGTAGGCCATTGTCAAAAATACAAAATTATATTTTTGACACAATATTTAACAATAATATATTTTTGATTCCAATTCCAAACTTGGATGTAGTACGTTTTACTGTAAAAACTGAAAAATAGTTAAATAATAGAGTGAATACAACAAAAGAAGCCTAGCTATTAGTTAATCTGTTAGAAGACATTGTCTGATAGGTGTAACATTGATCGGTGCGCCGAAGTGTTACAAAGTATAGTCCCACGGCTGCATAAATCTCGTTCAAACGAGAGCGGATGCTGAGGCGTGCAAATCTGGCGCTCTGTCAATCAACCCAAGTACCGGCGCGGGCAATGAGCATTCCACTTTAACGATTCCAAGTTTATGTTTAGAATACGATTCAATTGAATTTTCTGAGCAGTTCCCCCATCGTTATCTTGATATGCGAATATAAAGGCGTATGTAAAGATGCTTGTTGCTGAACGTCGAAACTACCTTTGTCTGTTGTCAGAATCTTGTAAGAAGGGCGCAGTTGGTTTAGCATTGGCGATATGGGCGTCAGGGATTTCAACTTTTTCATCAATTACAAAACATTACAAATTGATATTTTATGTTTTGTTTTTTTCATGTTTCACACTTTAAATTACCTAGTAGTTGGTATGTATGATTGGTTAACTATAACAACAGAATAACAATACCAAAAACAGCTCTATAAAATATAGATCTTCCTTTTACAGGTGAACGATAGCGCTTTATGTTCAAAAATTTCATGTTCATTTAAATATATACATACACTCTTTTCGTAATGGTGGTTGGATTTTACATAAGTTTTTATTTTAAACGAGAATACTGTTTCCACGCTTACGACTTTTTATTTCCAGCTAGCTTGCACGTTAGTTTGTATGCAGAACAATTTCATCCAAAATATTGTTTATCAATGCGTCGCTTTAATTAGCCATCTCATCTTGCAGTTGACACTTATGTGGTTGAAAGGCCCCTTTAAACATTTAACGATATCACAGGCACTGCAGCGTCCCGTAGAGTTGGTGGCGCCACTGAAGTCTTACGGCGAAGCGGGAACTAAAAACATTTACTGCAATAGCGCGGTGTTCACATTCACTATGCACCTACCCAAGGGTCACGCGTCACCTCTTTTTCGTAAATTTTAATTATTATTTATTTATCTAATGTAAGCTAGATGGTTCTGTGTGAAATGTCCAGCGTTATTTATACTAATCAATCATTCCATGAAAACTTATAAAATGTACTTTTAAAATTAAGGTCCGCCGTGGGGTGCCGGCAGTAGAATGATACCCCTCCGCTCATGCCCATGGATCAGTAACAGCCTGCTAAGGGATACCTTCGGAAGATGGGCAGCAGCGTCTATCCGTGTATCAAGATCCCATACTGCGCTCACCAACCCGCCTGCCAAGCGTGGTGAGAATGGCAACTACCCCCCCGGAGATCCATGAGTAAGGCCTGTGTTCATCAGTGGACGTTTTATGGCTGACATGATGATGAATGTTTTGACTTCAGTTTCAACTTAAAATTTACCAGCACTTTAAGGTGTGGTCACTCGATAGCAAAACTCAACTCATTAATAAGTAGTTATTAGGAATCGTAGATATCAATGACCGGTTCTGACCGCACGCGCACAGGTGTAGCAATTACTAAATTAGATGGTTGGTAGCTTAGGTACATGAATTCCTTCTTCCGGTATGAAATATCACTATTACCTTTGATGATACTCGTAAATACCTTTTCTAAAAGGGAATAGAATAGAATACGCTTTATTGAAACAACATAAAAACAAACATACAAACAGTAATTAACTAATAATAACACATTATGCTGCTCAATGGGCGGTCTTATCGCTAAAAGCGATCTCTTTCAGGCAACCTTTAATATTAAGTTATTTTTTTATTTGGAATATTAAAAATGCATTTGACCTGTTACAAACTACATACAAACTACGTTCTGATAATTCCTTTATTAAAAAAAAACTACTTCAAATGATGAAATCCTTGGCTTGTTGACTTGCTGAAAACAACCAAACCGCTATATGCACGCCTATTATATTTGAGTATTTGCCTCGACTGATCATAGATCCCATCATCAGAACTGGGTGCTTGCTTTGGATCGTAATCGTGATCCTGGATTACGATCCAAATATCGAGATACATATCGAGCGTGTAGCATTCGCCATAGTAATGTAGGGTAGGTTACAAGACTTACAATTAATGATCAGTTACTCAAAATATTTAGGGCACAAGCGATTAGGCTAATGTCCGACCAACCACGGGTTTAGTTATAATTACACACCACAGATAATTTAAAGCTGTAAACGAATAGGATAAATAGTTTAGATAAGGCGGGGCGCCGCGCCGTGAGTCTAACCACACACGAACATAGGTACTCGGATACACATAATACGTACATACTATCTTTATTTATTGTTAGGTAAGGTGCAATATCATGAGGGGACGTCCACCAACAAGATGAGCTGATGACCTGGTGAAGACCGCAGGTCGACGGTGGATGCAGATCGCTTCCAACCACAATAACTGGACTGGAAATCCATGAGGGAGGCCTATGTCTAGCAGTGGACGTACTACGGCTGAAATGATGATGATGATGACGATGAAGGTGCAATAACCCCGTGGCGTGCCGGCAGTAGAATATTTTATATGAAGGTACGAGAGTATGAGGCCGTGTTGGCCGAGTGGTATGTACCCCCGACTTTCAATCCGAAGGTCGTAGGCTCTGGTGGGTTTTTCTTTCTTGAAAAATGTATGTGCACACTTAACACGTGCTTTAACGGTGAAGGAAACATCGTGAGGAAACCCGCGGATTAGTTAGCTTCAGACGTATTGACCTGTTCTTTCCTCTGAATAATAGCTGACTAAGCTGAGAGAAATGGTATAGGTGCTGGGCAAGCCTAATCCATCTTACAATGTCCCAGGCACTGCGCAGCGTCCCGTACAGCATGATTACCAGTTGCTGACGCTGTATAAATCATCTATAATAGATGCAAAGGCCTTACTTTGAGTTAACTAGAAACTGTGTTTCGGCCAGTGGTTTTAATGAGAGATCTAATGGTGTCAAGGGCTCTTCGGTTTAGCGCTACGTAAAAAAATACATAGAAAAATATATGGAAAGCTGTTGTTGACGGAACCTTTTATGGTTAGTAAATTCGGGGACCGAGACGTCGATGGAGAGACGAACTCGACGCATACTTGGAAGACTGGACCACAGTAGCTCAAGACAGAGAAAGGTGGAAGGAAGGAAGGGAGGCCTTTGCCCTGCAGTGGGACAGTACAGGCTCTTAATAATAATAAAAATAGATGCTTTCCTTGTACGCACGAAAACCACATTGACGTAATTCTAAATAGATAGATAACACTTTATTCATCACCACATGTAACATAAAATATATACCGAGGTCGTCCAATAGCGAGATGGGCAGACGACATCAATAGCAACGATGAGATTGGCACAGGACCGTGAAATCTAGCACAAACATATGGAGGCCTATCCCAGCAGTGGGTGAAGTTGGGCTGCGGATGGTGATGATGATGATGATAACAATAAACAGAAACACAATTAGACAACAGTTAGCAATAGTTAATTCCGAGCTATCTGTCACTTATTAACCAGACGTTTTACCTCTGTGTGAGATAGGCATGCTTGATGCATATTTTGGCAAATGGTATTGGCCACAAGGAGTTTTTTACTATCTTTTGAGCTGTAAATCTATTGAATACAACATCCGTGGTTCATGTTTTTTTTCAAAAACAATTCTTCGTGCACCCTCATATTTTATTAAAGATATCAAAATTTCGTCCTTTGTAGTGTTAGATTATATTCTAAATCATAAACTATCTGTTCCACTCTGGCAATCGTCAGGCTATTTTAGGAATCAGAAGACTCCAAATCTCTACCGGAAACACGCTCTTGCGAAATTCATTCAAATACTGACAAAAGGGAAAGCAAAGAATCAAATAAGCGTTTAAAACCGAGCATTGTTTGGAAGAACTTTTACAGTGAAACAAGCCTTTATAAAGTCATCCGATTTGACCAATTTATCTTCACGCACAATAGATTTGATTGTTTGTTGCGGACAATTAGTAGAAACCGATCACGACTGTGTAGTAGTGGGAATGAAATGACGTAATCTAGCTAAAATATTATCTAAGCTTCTGCTTAATTATAGCTTTACAGATACTGTACATCAGTAAATAACTGAATGTACAAAGCCTACGGACTGTTTTTTATCGATTGGTTAGAAATGGATAGGGTCATTTCAGAACTTCATACACAAACGACATACGTATGACATATGTATGTCTGATAAAACATTGCGATTCTGCTGTGTATTATTTAAAAAAAAACATAATGAAAGTGTGAAATAAAATTACCTTAGAGTAAGGCCTTTTGCATCTATTATGGATGATTTATACAGCGTCAGCAACATTTTTTTCAAGAAAGAAAAATCCATTGGTGCATGGCCGGTATCGAACCCACCTTTTAATAATGTATTATTCTAAGTATTACCTTAGAATAGGATTCTATGGATATTACGATCAATTTAGGTTCTTGTGTTCGCTTTTTTGCACTTTTTAGGTGCCATTTGAAGCGAACTTTAATTATGTGCTTTATTCAATTAAAATATGATGTTTTTCTTTTATAAATCCCTTTTGGCCTTTGGGTTCGAATGCATATAAAAGCGCTTGTTGTTTGATAAACGCTTTTCTATTTAGAGTTTAATTCGCTTTCTGCGTTAAACAATTCTTACATTACCCAATAGCCAAACAAGATTTCATTTGATAGAGTAGAGAACAGCTACTTAATATTTACCATAAGTCGATTCATACTATCTTATACATTACATCTGAGTTCAAGGTAACGTCTCGGTGATACTCATACCCATAGATAATTTTGACCAAATCGTGTGGGGAAAATCGGTCCCTATAGAATATTCATTTGATCGGCAGACGTCACTTGACGAGGGTCCCTTCCTATGATACACAAAAAGCGTCGACTGATTTTTGACACCCATGAACGGTTGTACAGGTAGCAATACTAGCAATGTCTAAGAATTCAAATTATAATCATTATCATTTTTGCCAGAATGTATGTATGATTTAGGTGATTTATTCGTAATATGGTTGTATTTTGTAAGGAAGGCTATAAATACTAGACGAAACGTGTTAGAGATGGATGAGACGAACCACTCATCACTGTGTCAGAAGGCCGATAATATATCTATAATATATCTATCGGCATAGCTTCGAAAATGAACAAAATGTTGAGTTAAACTCTGTCTATATTTGTGTTAGCAGTTTCTGTAAGTCTGTGTCTTAACGTACCTACAAAAGTTTATAATGCACATTGTAGGTAAATAATTATATCAGAAAACTGTAAGTAAGGCCTTTGCATCTATTATAGATGATTTATACAACGTAAGCAACTGCTAATCATGCTGTACGGGACGCTGCAGTGCCTGGGACAATGTTAGATGGATTAGGCTTGCCCAGCACCTATACCATCCTCTAAGCTTAGTCAGCTATTAGTCAGAGGAAAGAACAGGTCAATACGTCTGAAGCTAACTAGGCCGCGGGTTTCCTCACGATGTTTCCTTCACCGTTAAAGCACGTGTTAAGTACATACATTTTTCAAGAAAGAAAGGTCCATTGGTGCACCGCCGGTATCAAACCCACGACCTTCGGATTGAAAGTCGAGGGTACATATCACTCGGCCAACACGGAAAAATATAAGCGCATGCAATATAAACCTTCCTTTTAACATAACTCGCAATTTGAATGCTTGCAAGCATACACCTACCCTGAATAGCTGAAGTCCATTCATAACCTTGATGCATGCAGTATTTTGTAACAGCGGTCCGTTGCATGTCGACTCGAATCCCTAAATTGGGTCAATAAAATAATTAGGCCGAGTAATGACATGGTCAGGTATACGGACATATTATTATGCATTAAGACTTAATGAACGCATAAATGAGAAGCAAATGCCAGAATTCAGTTCATGAATAAGCTCTTTTAAATTTAAATTGAACTTTCAATGAAGCAGTTGGTTCATCCTGTGAGATTTTAATGTGCGATGATCGATTGAAATCCAATGGGTTCAATTGGCGCAGGGCCGGAAAGAATGACGTGATAATGAACCAATACCCAGCAGTGGTTGAATGTAGGCTGATAGCTGATATATCAGCCCACATACACCATCTATATGGTATAAAGTTTTTAGCTTGAAACGCAAAGCCCAGGTTCCGATAAACCCATTACCAATCGTTCGTCCAGTATCTACCGGATATTTGCGCTTCGTATTGAACTATCGCACTAATTGACTTTTATGTGTACCTACTTACCATATTTTCCTACGTTATAATCTATCGTACTAGACTAGGATATAAGTTAAAACCAAACAATATGAGATTTATTTATCTAAAAAAAATATTGTTTTTAGCCGTCTTCTTAAACTAATATTGGTTTTAGAACCGGTGTTCACTTGATCATATTATAATTGTTAATTTAAAGCCAGATTGAAATAGCAATATGCATTAGCAAAGAATCCGAAAGATGGGAAGATCCGAGAGATCCGGAAGATGGGCAGCAGCGTCTTTCCGTGTATCAACATCCCATACTGCGCTCGCCAACCCGCCTGCCAAGCGTGGTGAGTATGGCAACTACCCCTCATGGATATCCACGAGGGAGGCCTGTGTTCAGTAGTGGACGTTTTACGGCTGAAATGATGATGATGATGATGATTAGCAAAGTACTTGGAACCGCTCTGAAAGGATCTTCACAATTCAGTTCTAAAAACCACGTTTGTTGTTCGTTTGAACTTTGAAGTCGTTACGGTGTATTCACCTCAGACGTTCTCGCTCTCCTCACACGTTACCTGAGGGGTAACTCTTGTGGGTAAGGGGAAAACCTGAGATATTTTCCCCAAGGGAGCCTCAACATTAGACAAAGTTAACTTTGCGGCTGGGAAACTTAAAAAGCAACGGTTTGAGCTATAGATCGTGGATTTCGGGGTGAATACTAGCTGCATTGGTAAGTTTGTTTCAAATGTGCATTTCAGTAGTATTGTGGGCAAGAAAGTTTCGGAAGCATACATACAATGGATGAGTAACCATAACTATCGATTTGGAAGGAAGGTTTTGTAAGCCCTTCTGGAATTTAGGCGATTGTGTCCTAAGTTAAAATTGGAAATCTAATGATTTCTTACCAACCTCTATTTATTATTATATATTTTTATTTGCCCCTATTTTTACAGATTTACCTAATATTTAAGTATTTGGATAGGTTTATAAAAAAATGTTAAAATTACACGCTGATACAGGTATCAGCGTATCAGTATAAAAAGAAGTCACTCGGTGCTAGGTCAGGACCTAGCACCAAGTGACTTCTTTTTATTCCCGGAAATAAAAAATGAGCTCAAAGGGATCCCTTTGACAAGAATTTTTGTCTTCGAAAGATGCGCTATCAGCGTTAAAGCGTCATGGTTCGGAAATTTTCGGAAATTAACAAACTAAAAATACTAACTTGACTCTCGCTCTGAGCATTCTTCGAATATTCTGATATCTCTTCTTATTATTACGGTTACTATACAAGTAGGTATTATACGGCTTATTTACGGTCTTAAGCAGGCTTACCACATCCAAGTCCACGCGGACGAAGTCGCTGCCACAGCGAGTTTTTAATAAATTCGATTTTTATAATTTATAACGAGTTCATAGATATCGAAATTAATTAACTAATGGTAGTTAATTTAGATGAAGAAAGAACATACAACTTAATTAAGAAAAATCAAAGAAAAGTTGTTAAGGATAACGTCTTTTGTAACAACACATTTTACCACCTCAGAAGGTAAAAGCATTCCTTTAAATATATACCTTTCTATGTTTATGTGTATACGCGTATACGACGAGGGTGACCAGAGAGCGAGGTTATACTGCACTCATACATTAATATTTGATAAGTATTCCATGGAGGTAGGAGGTTTATCTGTGTTCGTAAAATAACAGGTAGCCTGCCGGGAAATTTCGAGAGGAAATTTTACAGATAGAACCTTTATTCGAATAGAAGATATTGGGATGCATCTCTATCGTTCCTTCTCTTCGAACATCGTCATAATTATCCAAGAAGTGTGTGATAGAGCTTGGAGCATTTACATAGTTTATACGCTATAATGCTAAATGCCGTGGGGTGCCGCAGTAGAATGTTACCCCTCCTCTCCTACCCGTGGATGCAGTAAGAGTCTGCTAAGGGACAACTCCGGAAGATGGGCAGCAGCGTCTTTCCGTATATCAACATCGTACTGCGCTCACCAACCCGCCTGCCAAGCGTGGTGAGTATGGCAACTACCCCTCATGGAGATCCATGAGAGAGGCCTTAGTTCAATAGTGGACGTTTTACGGCTGAAATGATGATACGCTATAAGGTAAATAAATACACTCAAAGTACCATCTTATCTAGTCCCTAGCAAAAAAACAAATGTTTAACAATTAAGCCCTAAGCAATCATAAAAGTTATTTTAAGCTTGACTGAGACTTTAAACCGTTTTTATTAGGCCAACGCTAATTCTACAGATCAGTTTAGTCACCTAGGAGATCTAAATCAAGATAAATTATGATCGGCTCAAGGGTATATTATTATTATTTAGCGAAACGAGGTTCGTACCGCCCATTAACAAGACTGGAATGGCTCCTAATTAATACTCGAGATCACCTGCTAAACGACATCGTTAGGTATATAGGAAATTTGATATGTTTTATGGTTGACTTTATCTTTCTGAAACTTCATGTCAACTTTTTGGGAAGTAAGCAAAACACTTGTATGAGTGCTTTGATATAATGTAATAATATCCATTCCTTGGGATTAAAATATCAACTCTCAAAATATTTAACTCAAAATACTTGCCGTTCCTCCTTAAACTTTGCTTCCTAGGTTATTATTTGTACATACGTACTGTGTCTAAGCAACAGGTTCCTGGGTGAAGCCACATTTGGCGGACCGACGAGCTGCCTGCTACTGATCAGAACAGACTTACTTTCTATAAAAGGAAATCGAAATTAACTCAATACATGGAGCATTCCATTTCTCTTTCGGTAGTTTTGATAATTGAGACCCCACGTTCGATTCACTTTTATCGCGCTCAAGAAAAATTGTCGCAATCGAAATTCTTTTGTGCACATTTTTTGGATTCCCGTGTTATGGTTTCTTACGTAATCGGGTTTGTCTCATATGATGGCGGTTTGCTCGATTCCGTCCCTTCCATCGGTTGTATTCGGGAGCATCCGATTGTATTAGGCACACCCTCAATTGCGCTCACACGCTTCTGGGACTAAATCATTGGTACCTACTAGCTGCTCCATTTACTTTGTTTTGCCTCTGACCTGACTCGTTTTATTGAGTTGGGTCCTGTCAGGTCATAGCCGCGAAATTCGATTTCCCGTTTCTATTAGTTAGAGTACGGGACTCGATAGCTTATCTTCCCGATGCACATAAAACAGGGCCCAGGAAAATGTTACAGTAAACTTTGACCGCAAATACACTTAAGCCTACAAATCTGGTACCATTGTTTACTTAAGAAAAAGCTTTTAAAAGGTTCGTCAACCTCGGGTGTGTTATAAAAAGTGACTTGTGTTACACCATGAGGATATGGAAAACAAACAAGTAGCCGAGAGCGAACAAAGAATCGTACAATATGTCTGAATGCGCCGTACACGCGGATAATTGCAGGACACATTCTAGTTTGCCGTAAATGGAGGCAGATCTTCGCCTGGAGCGATATAAATAACGGCGGACCCGGCCGCAGATGCAGAGTGGACACCAGTTTAGAAGTGCTCGTGTCTATTTCGAGCAAGTGTAAATAAATCAAGCGAGTCACTTTCGTAGTACTCGGTTGTCACTTTCATTGTAGCTCGTCGGCCGAGCTGAGGCCTAAGCGAGCCGTGCTACTCGGTCGTTTCATTGAATCACTTAAGAGTAGAGTATTATTAAATTAAAGTAAACTAGGAAAATAGTTATATAATATATAAAGGCAATAGCTGGTTTTGGTTTGCATTGATTGGTATGGCTAAATTATTTTATCTTACATCTATTTTGAATTGAAAATTAATTGAGATCAATTTTAGAAGTATTCATGACCAACAAAGGAAATATATGAATTGTTTCTTTTTCATTTTAATTTATGTTACGTACCTACGTAAGCCATTTATCTTTTGTGGTTAAGATCTGGTACTTACTATTTTTAGGTTAATAAAGTTTGAAATCCCTGGAGACAATTAATATGATATACTATGATAAACTTGACTTGTAGCATCGACGCCATTTCGTTGTTGTCCATTTGAAAATTTATCATAATTGTGCAAATACGACCTTCATAAGTCACGCAGAATGACTGGTTCAATAATGAGTTTATGCACTGTTGCGATTCGACATGCCTAACGCATACGTCGATAAAGCCACCAAGGAGGCTTATTCTCGCTTTATTCGTTTTCAATTCATGTATTTTTTTACTGTAATAACGTAAGTATAGTAATTTTTATTGTATTTTAAACTTAAACTGTAGGTAAAGTTCATGAACAACTCGAATAAAAATAGCGACAGCAAATAGTTGGTAAGGCGCGTGTCAGCCTTCAGGTTAGTGTATTATATTATCTGCGCTTCAGGTCACATTTCACATGTCAGTAAATTCCTCACGCATTGCGAGAATCCTTCCCACGGCCTTGCATTATTGTAGACTTGTTCGCCTCTCAAATACCCAGTGAAATGAAAGAGCTCTAGAAAGACAATTAATAAGACCATTAACTCAAAGATTTCGAGGTCGAGCAAAATCAGAAAAAATGTAAGACAGCACTTCTGCAGTAGGTGTCTTGTTGTGAAATTCAACTGTAAAATATGACTTATATTTTTATTCATACGGTTTGTAAATGTTTACATCAGACAAAGTAACGAGTGATGATATAATATGGACGCGTGCGCATACTCGATGACTTCAGTGAACGCAGCAAGCTCTCCGCACTCGGTAGTAAACTAAACTCGGACCAAAACAAATGGACAGCACACCGTTACAACTTCGCAGAAAAAAATGAGCGAGCAACGGTAATCTTTGTTCGTCAGGTCGAAAGCCCGTGTTCACGGTAAAGCACCGCAAATGTTCAAGATATAGCATTGCGATATCTCTATAATTAAAATCAAAGCGAGCACTGAACGTAAAGCAATTTATCTTCACAGTAAACAGATGTTTTGTACTTGGTCGGCTTTTTAATGGTTTTACGCAAAGGAATGGCAAAAGAGTGCAAAAACTCAAGTGGTGCCATATGTTTTTTTAAGGAATTTAGAACAGCTAATTATTCGGTCTCACTTGTCACCTTTAGTGGATACAGATGTTGCTGATCCTAAGTTGACGTCTTAACTTGGATTGAAATGCAGAAGAATCCAATATTCATTGGTGAAACTCTTAAAACATAAATTGTCTATTTACGCTTTCTGTCAACAATATAATAAATAGGTTGGTTGGTGTTTGTGGCAAAGGACTGGAATCGTTTGCAAAATGATATACGGAAGCGGTCTATCTGCAACTTCAACAAACCAAGAAAAAAAGACAAAGTTTCACTTCCAGGAATGGTGCACGATCATTAATGCAAACAAGTGAGCAAAAACAAATCAGTAACTCAGCTATTGTCCGTGAGGTGAAGACGGAAGGGAGCCGTGGGATTCAAGCTCGGGAAAATTTACCTCTATGGATATGTATGCTTGACTTTGTGCACCGTTCACATGCACTGCACGGAAAAAAACCAACGCTCGATCAAAATCACAGAAAACAACTAGGTTCACAGACGTAAATTAATTCTGCTATGGGAGCAATGCGGATCTCATTTAACGATACTTTAAAGGTGTCGTATAGTGGACTCATCTGCACTGGAATAATTAAAGGGGTCTAAATAGTCAGGATAATAAATGGATTTCGAAAGCTTTGATGCTAAATCCGTTTACGTGTATTATCCACTGAGGGAAGTGCGAAGGGTTTTATCAGGTTCACGTAATTGAACATCAAATAACCTTTGCCCTGCAGTGGGATTAAATAGGTGAAGGAAAACAAATATTGAATGGCCTATGACGTTTTTTCAATCAAACAATTTTTTTGTTATTATTGATTATAATGTAAACAGCGAACCTAATACGCACTCCAAAATAGCAACAAGATAGCCAGTTTAGAAAATATAACGGTTGAAAAATATACTCGGCTAGAACTATTGCCAGTGACGAAGCAAAACCAGGCGAAATCGGACCACTTTCTTGATTTATAATGATATTATAGTATTCACATAAAAAGCTTTTCTAATTTGTTCGTGTTCGTCACTCAGAAATTGCTAAAACGGTGATGATCTATCAGTTGGTTTGGCAGGTGCAAGTTGATCTCGCTAATGGCTCGGAACGCCTCGGGGGCCTACCAATGCCAGAGACATGACTTGACCTTGCTGGGCTTACTTTTCTTGTACCTGCTTTTTATTGTAACCACATAATGTTCATTTTTTATGTTTAATTGCCGACGTTATTAAATAAACAAAGCTTTTACCTCTCATCTTCTTGGGTTCAAGTTCATCGCCATCAACAAATTAGCGTGTAGCAATAACTATAGTTTTATGTTTTGATAATAATTAACAGATGTTTAACCGGGTATTTATTGCGTTATTTACTTTTATTATTGACCGATGCGACGTTTCGACAGGATTGCACCCATCGTGGTCCCGGGAAGACTCAACGTGGTCTTCCCGTTAAAGTTTAAAAAATACCAAGTAGCACCCGTTTCAAAATAACTAAGTAGTGGTAAATAAAACCAATTGATATTGTGCTACTATTTTAAAATGTTGATGTTACCATCAGCTACAGGTCTAAATAAGCATCTATTAGGGATATTGTTTACAAACGTCACTGTATCTGGTTTTCGTTCAGCCTCTTAATTGTACTATTGGCTTTAGTGTCGGTATCAAAAAATGAATCAGCATTATGAACTCGCTATTTTTAAACGACTTTAAAAAAAGGAGGAGGTTCTCAATTGTTCTATGTTTTTTAGGGTTCCGTAACCAAAGGGTAAAAACAGGACCCTATTACTAAGACTCCGCTGTCCGTCTGTCTGTCTGTCACCAGGAAGTATCTCATGAACCGTGATAGCTAGACAGTTGAAATTTTCACAGATGATGTATTTCTGGTGCCGCTATTAACAACAACAAAAAATACAATAAAAATATAATAAAATAAATTTTAATATATCGCATACATCAAACGTGATTTTTTGCGTTTTTAGGGTTCCAGACCAAAATGGTAAAAAGGAACCCTTATGGTCTCACTTTGTCTGTCTGTCTGTCACAAATGGATATCTCGAGAACTACTGATGCTATCGACTTAAAATTTGAAATGGTTACGGATAACACTTTTTTACTAATATAGCATATATAAAAATGTTCAAAAACATTCTTATTATGATTGCAGGGGGACGGATAGGGAATTTAAGTGAAGTTACTAGGTCGTGTGGGGTGTATGAAAGGTATTCATTTGCACATTAATAAACAGAATACAATAATAGAACAAATAAAGTTTTTATTTTTCCTTAAAGCCATATCGTTACCGAGTAATTTACAAAAATGTAAAAAAAACGACCGTTCCCCCCCCCCCTTATCTCCAAAGTTTGCAGAGATAAACCCGTGAAACTTTTATAGCTAATAGAAGTGTATGTAAAGTTGATAGGAAAATTATAGCGAACTCTTTAATATGCATAGTCTTTTAGACAAGGGGGGTGGAAGGAGGGTTTTCTAATTTATTTTGAAGTTGCTAGGTCATGTGGGGTGTCACATGAAAGGAAGGTATTAATTTGCACATGAATAAACAGTTTTTAGTTTTCCTTTAAACCGTATCGTTTAAGATTTATTTACAAAAAAGTTGAAAAAACGACCGTTCCCCCCTTATCTCCGAAGTTTGCAAGGATACACCCGTGAAACTTTTATATTTAGCTAATATAAGTGTATGTAAAGTTTATAGGAAAATTATAACACTCTAATTTGCCTAGTTTTTAGACTAGGGGGGTGGAAGTGGGGTTTTCAAAATGATGTCATCTGGGGTTTCATATGAAAGGTATTCATTTGCACAATAATAAACAGTATTTTGTTTTCCTTTAAACCGTATCTTTTTTGAGTTATTTACAAAAACGTTGAAAAAACGACCGTTCCCCTCCTCTTATCTCCGAAGTTTGCAGAGATAAGCCCTTGAAACTTTTAACTTGAATCAAATGTAGTTAAGATGGTTCATTAAAGTCGATTTTTGTTGGAATGTCAAAATGTTCGAAATTGGTAATTTTATAGATCAAAATGTAAGGAGAAAGAATACAAGACTCAAGGACAATTCACAACAAGCTACATAGTAGTCCACATTCGTAGTAAGGTAGTAAGTAAAGTGGAAGGCGAACAATGATCGCATTCTCATTTACCTGGCCGGTTTCTGTAATCTAATCCACGGTAATAAGACGGAGACACGTTTGCTTCATTGTACAGTACCGAATACAATAGCGAACGTTTACAAACAAAGCAAAAATTGTTGATAAATTATCTGACTGATGGCTAATATACGCATAAATATTATAGGCGGAGAGAATTTTAAATAATGGATTAAACCTGCAGTATTTTTTTTTAAATACACGAATTGTAAATAGTAAACTTGTAAAGTAAATTGGCCTTTCTATCTTATTATATGTAGCTGATTTACACGGCGTCAACAAAAACTGGTTTGCAGGCTGTACGGGACGCTGTAGTGCCCGAGTCACTGTGAGGTGAATTAGACTTGCCCAGCGTCTTCATTCTTTCAGCTTAGTCGGCTATATTCTAGTAGTCATCATCATCATTTCATCATTCCACTGATGATCCATGAAGGGTAGTTTTCGTACTCACCACGCTTGGCAGGCGGGTTGGTGAGCGCAGTATGGGATGTTGATACACGGATAGACGCTGCTGCCCATCTTCCTGAGGTATCCCTTAGCAGGCTCTTACTGCATCCATGGGCATGAGAGGAGGGGTACCATTCTACTGCCGGCACCCCACGGTATTCTAGTAGTAAACCGAAACTATTTATGGCCATATTCAGGTCAGAATTATTTTGTTATAGTATGCTTACCAAAGCACACTATAATAATCTTATTTAGTAATTCTAGGGTACATAAAATGTTAAACTACATAGTATCAATAAAAAAGTTTGAGAATTGTTTATTAAAGACAACAGTGTTTCTATGTTTTAATTTAATGCACGCTGATCTACGCGTAAGAATTTGCATTGTGAATAAAAAAAACTCTTACTTCATACTAAAAGGGTGTACAGTTTGAGATACAGAGTTGTAGTATATAAGTGGCTAATCCAGACGCGAAGTAATTTCATACACGATAGAATAAACTGAAGGATACAATGTTTTCCAACATAAATGATTAAGCGGATGGTTAGATGATTTATGTCCTGTTTCTAGTAGATTCTCTGGCTCATAAATATTGCTGATTATCTATGATATTGATTCCGTGCTCATCTATTCTAGAAAACACTGATTCAAAGGCGACTTAAAGATTTTCACGAGTTTCCAGAAGACAAAAATAGATAAATAAATATGAATTATTTAAGATTTCTAGTGCAGCTGTCAACATGCCATAGAAAAAACAGAGGTCTGTAAAAGCTTGAAGTGACAGTTAATGAAAGAGCAATCAGTTGCATAGAACTGGTTCCCGACACTTTGTGTTGATATCATGCCTTGTATGGCAGGAACGTGATCTTTATAGCCATATAAAAAATGAACAACTCAGCTCCTTCTGTGGCACAATCAGACTAGAACCTTTCAATAACATTTAGTGGAACATTAAGTAAATACTTATACTGTCTCAATTAAAATTATGTGTGTTGCGTGTCGTCGCGAGAAAAAGTAAGAAATCAGAAATTCATTAATTTATCTACATAGTTTGGAATTATCTCCATAGTATACCAAACATAGACACGTCCACTTTAGTTTTCCATTAGCGGAAGAAGTGGGATATTGTATGCCTATGTTCTTCTGTCGAATGACCTCCATAGCTCAGTTGTTTAAAACCGGCGAAGCAAGAGGTTTCAATATACGCTGGGAAACAAAATGTTTACATTTCAGCAGTTTTCTCGGGTCTTTTTTATGTATTTTATTTATTCAACATAAAACATATAAATTATAACACTCTAATATTAGATGATACATAATTAATACTAGGTGTGTTACTATTTAGGGGTACTAAAATAACTATCTTTTGTCTTTGCAGCCGTGCTAGGTCTAACCTGTGTTACGGTCTGCAAAGTTATATTCTACATTAGAATCTTGGAAAACAGAAATAAACTTACCAGCTAACTGCGTACAATCCAAAACAAACCTACACAGCAGAAGTGCACAGGTTAATTTGAACTAACTTATTTGCTAATTAGTCGAACATTAACTCTATTAACACTGGTCTGGTTGATGTATGTACATATTTACATTTGGCATTAAAATTTTGCTACTTTGTGATTACGCTTTGCCTAAATTAATAACATTGCTAAACCCTGGTGTATACGTTTTTGTTTTCAATGTCCTATTATTTTAGCTTTTTGTTATTTGTAATGCACTATTTATTTATTTAAATTAAGCACTAACTAAATATATAGTTTTATTTTGATACATAATGATTATTTAATATACAATAGAAAATAAATAGGGTCTGACTAGAAACCAGCGCTCTCTAGCATTCTTTAATGTGTGGGAGCATAATGCTTAGTCAGGCAGGCCCATACAACTATAGGGACCAGTGCCGGCGTTATGCACATTATACAACATGTCTCAAAATTCAACGATAAGCCGGCACCAAAAGATGGGCCTGCTCATGACTACTCTAGAAAAAATAAGAAAAAAAAAATCTGGTCTTTTTTTTAAATGCGGAAAAAATATTCAATTTCTTCAAAAATTTACACCCCTTATGATATTATTGACAACCATGACCACAATTTATCAAATATTTCTGATATTTTTGTTTTATCGTTCGTTTTATCGAATTTGCAACAAAGAATGTATTTTGGGCAAATAGTAAAAGTGGTTATTATCAACAACAGAAAATGAAGTTTATTACCTACATGTTCAAAAATGGTACTCATATTTTTTTGTGGTTAGATATTCTAAAGTATTATACCATTTTGGAATCTTGGTTAGTGGCGCCAATTTTTGAAAAAACTTTCCATAGTAGTGTCAGTACTTTTTTTTTTCACCACGCTGAGGAAAAGTCGACAGAAATTTAAAATATGCATAATTTTAAGGAAAAAAAATATTTTGATTGATTCTTGTGTAAAAATTCCAAGCATTCTTGTATTTTTAACGATTGTCATAGATAGCAGTGCTACTTAGGTTGCCGATAAAAAAAATATCAGAAATATTTGATAAATTGTGGTCATGGTTGTCAATAATATCATAAGGGGTGTAGATTTTTGAAGAAATTGAATATTTTTTCCGCATTTAAAAAAAAGACCAGATTTTTTTTCCTTCTTATTTTTTCTCGAGTAGTCATGAGCAGGCCCACCTTTTGGTGCCGGCTTATCGTTGAATTTTGGGACATATTGTATAATAGAGTTATTTTGCTTTAGCCCGCTGAGTGAGTTGCTCGCCATCTTTTTGTCTCATATTTTTTAAAATCGTTAACTGGGTAGGTACTCTAAGATTAAAATAAAAATAAGATGTAGATTTAAATTAGAAATAAGGCCAACCTTTTATTATAGTTCTTTTTATGTATTCTTTTGTGCGTGTCTAATAAATATCTTTCTTTCTTCTTCTTTCTTTCTTCTTCTTTCTATTTATTTATCTGCGTAATGAGAGCTTGGACTACGGCAAAATATCAAATTCACAACTAAAATTCCTACCTCACATAAAGTCAAGTGGAATAATTTGTAAAATGTACCTAATTATTATTAATTATACCATGCCATACATATGTATGGCCTTTAACATCTTTAATTCTCTGCGGGACGCTGCAGTGCCTGGGGCATTTTTAGATGGATTAGGCTTACCTAGAGCACCTGTACCATTCTCCCAGCTTAGTCGCATATGATGTGCCATATCAATAGACGAGTACTATATTCGGTTCCCCGACCTATCCAGTTTCCAATATAAAATATTATTTGTGATTTTCTACGATTTTTTTGTGTTTTCTGCTTTGCACGTTATTATGACTCTTTTGTTTTATATTGTTACGCAGTTGTCGCACTTGTACATTTTAATTAGCGGAATTTATTTGACCTTTGCGTGATTCACTTTATAGTACTTGCGGGAAATATTTATAATCTTCATATTTTAATATACGAGTAACTTGCAATATCTTTATACGAAGTTTATGGCGAAGTATTTTTTGTGACTGCATTGTGTTTAAGCGACAAATTAAGATGACTTTGTTATTTAAATGAATCACCTCAAACAATATTGCACGTCCCACTGATACTGTTATCAAATAATTGTAACTTTTTACATGTGTTTCTAACGGTTACAGGTTTAGGTTACGTGCTACACATAATTGATTTTGTATTTGCTAAACGCCTAACACTTGACTTGACCTATTGTTGATAGCTCAAGTCAGTTAAGCAGTTCAGTTTTGAGTTAAGTAGGTTTATATGACGACCCAATAGGGAGGAAATATCATTTATTTTGTCTAAACAACAACTCCGCCAAAAATATTTCATAATTGTACGGAAAAGTACACAGGTCGGCTGTTGTAATGTGTTTCGGAATTCTTATGACCTTATTTCCTCTCTATTGGATATGTGCTCGATGTATGACGTTGACGATGTCTCCGTGGGGCAGATGATATGTATGTATGTATTTACAAAAAAACATAGAGTAATATTGAGTATACAATCACCTTTTGCCGTGGGGTGTACCGGCAATAGAATGATGCCCCTCCTTTTTTGCTCGAGGATGCAGTAAGAATCAGCCAAGGGATTCCTCCGGTAGATAGGCTGCAGGCGGATAACATCGCCGCAATTCCCTCGCTTGTGGAGACGGCCCCTAAGTATTGTTTCATTTATTTGAAAAAGCAAAAAATATGTGTCTAATATTTTAGCAAAATTTAACTGACTGACTAAATAGAATTTTAATTTTCATACTTTTTGACCTAGTTGACAAGTATTCAAAGGTCAAAACGCAACACTTCACCTTAGTTAAATCTTTATCAATCACTGAATGAAATGATAACGAATATATAATACTAAACAAGGAAAGCATGTCCTAAGTACACATAAGAGTTGTATGTATGTAGATATAGCGATTGAACAGTAATTGTTTTGATAAATTAAAGTCTATCCAACTGTTTACATCACAAAGCGGCAAATATCGATGATATAATTAATATACCAACCTGAGAAATAAAGACACGGTTACTGTAAAGTTAGCGAACCAAATGATTGGGAAGATATTAATAATAACTATTTTCATCGTATACGTGTTTTACTTTAACCATATTGTTTGTGTATATGTGGTCTGGTCCGGGTCTTCGTATTTTTCCATGTACATACATATGAGAAGCATGTATTTACAAAATGTATATTGATATTCTATCAATCATCTATTAGGTACCAATAACACAAGCTCTGCATACTTTGGGACCTCATGGTGCTGTCTAAAATGTCCAGCATTCATCATTTCAGCCGTAAAACGTCCATTATTGAACACAGGCTTTCCTCATGGATCTCCATGAGGGGTAGTTGCCATACTCACCACGTTTGGCAGGCGGGTTGGCGAGCGCAGTACTGGATGTTGATACACGGATAGACGCTGCTGCCCATCTTCCGGAGGTATCCCTTAGCAGGCTCTTACTGCATCGACGGGCATGAGAGGAGGGGTAACATTCTACTGCCGGCACCCCACAGCTCCAGCATTATTTATATTTAATATCAGTTTAGTAGGTTTGGTGTTTTACACGGTATTTTGGTATCTTTTGTTTAATATAACAACTGTTCAAATTGCATGTGGCCTTCATATCGATTGTTAGGTAAGGATGGCAGAAATTATAATATTTTAGCGATAGACCGACTTAGTTGTAGGTATGAATATCTGGTGGGTATTTTTCCTTGTAAAAGATTTCAACGCGCTCTTGTGATTGGGTTGATGATATTGATGCCTTATTTTAACATTCAGATTGTTTACAAGCCAAAGACAATAAGTGTTTATTCAATAGAGCAAAAAGCTACATATAATAGACAATTTACAAAATAAAAACAAAACACATTTAAATTGAATAAAGCACATAATCGAATTTGTTCGCCTCAGCAAACTTTTTTTTTAAGTGAAGAAGAAACCTCTCTCATTCACTTATATTGTTACAATACTTATCTTAATATCATGCTTAATTGAATGTCCGCAAGGATATTAGATAGCTTAGATATTGCAAGATGACATCATTTCTAACCGCGGTTGAACCGAGCAACACTCGGCCAAGAGTCAATATCATTGAAATTATCATCTATGGAGTAATAAGCTTTTTCTATGAGATTTTATTTATTAGGTATTATAGAGTTTTTATTTTTTGCATTATTTTCAAATGATTATTAGGATGATGGTTTAACGACAAGGTACTTAGAAGTATTAGGTTTATATATTTTATAATTATTACTTAATACAATTTTGCTATTTACGTGGAATGCGTTATTTCAATGTAGCCAATAGTTAAATATTATAACAGTGACTTAAATAATTATCTATTGAAAGTGATATTGTCTATTGATTAATTGTCACCCTCCTACTAGATAAACTTGATTTAATGCTATTTTAATTTAATAATTAATAAGTGGTTACTGGATATTCAACTAACGACGACGAATCATTAATGCAGGTAAACAAAGGACCGATAAATGAACCACTTTGACCCAATACTCGTTCTGACATAGAAACGATTCGATTGCACTCCGACGACCTTCGTCAGACAAAATGCAGTTCACGGCGGATCTCTTCTTATCAAATCAGCTGGACGGTAAACAAATAAATCAAAATTCAACGCGTAGGTACTTACCGTAAACAGTCGGCAGAATTGAAAATACACCGATCACCTCCAAAGTGAAGACACAAAAAACAAAATAAACAACACAAAACCAAAACAGTCTGTCGCGATGAAAGCGTTCGCGGGTTTCGGGGATGAGTCAAAAGCACTTCATTCACGTAATGTCGTACAGTGAGCGTGTAAAGTTTCGCTGTGGGAGGCGGACGCGGCGTGCGTGCTTCGCGCTCGGCGGTCTCGCAACGAATGGTGCCTCCTGTCGGGCGGAGCCGCGCGACCAGCGAACCTCGTCCGAACGAGACGCCCGTTTCCGTACTGCGACGCATCCACAAAGAAAATTTACTGCATTCGTAGTAATATGCATATAATCGAACATCTCCCGACATCCGGCGAATGTTGCGCTGATACTTCATATTAGCATTTCGCTTGACATGTTTGTTGCCACCTCCGGTGACTAACCAGTTAACGCTTGATCTGTCACAACTGGGGGAGCTTAACTTGTTTGTTTTTTTATCTACTTTGAATTGAACTTTTGAGACGGCTCGTCTTTGATTTATATTTTCGCAATAGGTAGGTACTAAATGACAGTTTCTACGACGTCACACCAGTTTAATGTTTCAATAACAATCGCTTTCATCTGGAAAATTAATTTATTAATTAGCTCGTGAAAAGCACCAGTAAATACAGTTAATGTAAGATAACAAATTTTAATGGAGATCTCATGAAAATTTACGGAAAATTAATTGTGCAATAATAAAGATAATTAACTGGCAACTTTTGTTATGTCTCAGTTAAAAATATTTTTATATAATGTGATTATTACAATGCAATTCGCCGGCGGCACTCGCATGCCTTGGGGTGCCGGCAGTAGAATGTTACCCCTCCGTTCATGCCCGTGGATGCAGTAAGAGCCTGCTAAGGGATACCTCCAGAAGATGGGCAGCAGCGTCTTTCCGTGTATCAACATCCCGTACTGCGCTCGCCAACCCGCCTGCCAAGCGTGGTGAGTATGGCAACTACACCTCCATGAGGGAAGACCTGTGTTCAGTAGTGGACGTTTTACTGGTTTTACGGCTGAAATGAAAATGATGAATAATGAATGACTCGCAAATGTTTACAAAAACAAAACAACCATCATTTCTACCAAATTCATTTTTAGTGCAATAAAACCACGTTAACTGGACAATACGTTTTAGGAGTAACTTAAGGACGTCAAATGGCTTTTATCAGTTCATTTCTTTCTACAAGATTTCCTTAAGCGTTCTTACGGCCGTTTGGGTCATGTTGATTACTTCGGGGTGTAAAATACAGCCTTGCAAGCAAGGTCAGCTATGATACCCCCTTCGAAATTGGACCTACATTTATTTAGGACACGGATGCCAAACCAGGATTAAGGCATGTAATTGCCTCCTTGGACTTTCGATTAATGTTTATTCAATGGCCAATAATCTGACGCACATCTCTTCGGCCGGCGGCGCTGTCTAGCCGAGGTTTCGTAATGATATTTCACGTTATTGGGTTTTTTATACCAAAACGGTTCCGTAGTTACCGGTATACCTGTTGTTAAGGGTTAGTGTGTCTTTTAACGTTTACCAAAACATTTTAACAGGTATTTATTGAGTTTTCGGTTTAAAGTAGTCCGGTATGTTTGGTAAAACGTATCACTTATTTGAGCATAAATTTCTCCGAAACTAAAAAAGCTAGCCTAGTTATAGTTTTCTAAAAAGTTCGTAGTTAAAACTATAATCGATTTTTTTCAGATTTATAATGATTATTTTATACGTCTATGCAATTACGTCTAATTACAGATTTCTGGGACTAATAGTAATAGTCTGCTTAATTTTTTTTCTCTTATACATATATAATGTAAATCAATTATTGGTCTTAGGATATATGAATATGTAATTTAGGATAATGTAGTTTAAGGACTGTGGATTTTGTTTAAATAAATAAATAAATAGCACAACATTAGTCTCTAAAGCTAGCAGTTTTCAGGGTCATTATTTTATACGTCTATGCAAAATTACAGATTTCTGGGTAGGACAAACAGGGGATGATTGATTGTTCACTCACTGATTGAAATGTATGACCATGCATAACTTTAGAGATGAGTCCTATTTTGATAATTGTTTTTCATGTTATCATATGAAGTCGGTTTATATTTTTTTTAAAATTTGAAAATTTCAGAAAATGCCAAAAATGTCCTTTGATCGACTTATTAATGAGCCGTAACATCTCGGAGTAGACGGCCCATATAGTGTCTATTTCGTAACAATATCGAATGCCAGTGCGCTTTGATTACATTCACCATCCTTGTAGAAAGTAAATATTTTTATATCCTTATCTTGTTTTAACAACGCCTATAAAAACATTGATTCGGGCAAAAATACCGATTCCAAAGAGTATTCATCATCTCAGGCGTAGGACGTCCACTGCTGGGCATAGGGCTCCCTCACGGATCTCCAAGTACCCGTAGGGATTGTTGGCATACTCACCACACTTGGCAGGCGGGCTAGCGAGCGCAGTACAGGGAGTTGAAGCACGGAAAGCCGCTGCTGCCCATCTTCCGGAGGTATCTCTTAACAGGCTCTTGCTGCATCCACGGGCACGAGAGGAAGGATAACATTCTACTGCCGGCACCACAAGCTAAACAGTATTATACCCGTAGATTAGCGTGTGTGTAATGTTATGTGGCTCGTTCATGGAGCGTATCGCGTTGTTTTTGCGACCTGTTAACGCTAAAGTGATACTTTCAGTTATCACCACGGGCATGGATATGTGTCAATGGAAGCATTAATTTTTTTGCTGTTATATTTCCTACATCGTTGAGTGTTGCTGAAAAAAGGTGCCCGTTAGACGCCTTATATAGCTCAAGATGCTGAATTGATGTTATGCGGATGCGGCAAATTTTTAGCCGACTTAAAAAATTGGAGGTTCTCAAGTCGCCTGTATTTTTTTTAAATCTTTGTTACCTCGGAACCTCGTTGTTTATGAACCGATATGGATTTTTTTGAGTTCGAATACACTTTGAATTTAATCTATTTTTTAAAAACTTACCCCCATATTATCTTTACCTCAACCTCAACTCAACCTCTACTCAACTTACAAAAGCGTTTCGGTATGCTTGATCGTAAAAAATTCCTCCACTCGAACCAACCTTAGATTTTTTTCTCATACGAGTGGAGAAATGAACTGTCATCTCTAGGTACCTCGCGACCTACCTTGAATCATGAATGCTCCTCGAAAGTATTTGTTGTTATTTAAAATGGATTCTGGAGATTTTCTCAATTACATTTATGATATTTACGACGATGAAGCCTACAATTACCTATCACGGAGTGGAGTTGAGATTCAACCAAAATAACGACTAAGCATATCGAACTCGAGTATGTTTTGGAGGAATGCTCGAGGCACTCTCCGTCGAGTTCGAGTGGAAGAGGAGTTGAGGAATTGTCTAAAGATATGGATTTTAGTTGTAATGATGGGATCTATGAGGAATCGAGGAAAATCCTCAAATGTTGTTGGTAAACATGTAAAAAACAACTTGGAAGAAAAGTGTTCCGAAGCGAACGAATGTACGTGGAACTATCATGTATATGCTATATTAAATTTAAATGTGATTTGTTTTTATCCTGTAAACTGACTTATTCTTTTATAAAAGCTATATGCTTTTGGCTCTATTGAATAAACACTTGAATTTAATTGACTTTAACTTTGATAACGATTTTAGCTCAAGGTTAAGCATTTGCATTCAGAAAGTCAGAAACTGATGAAGAAGACCACAATTACGAAGAAGATGAAGAAATACATTTATTGGACACACACAGTAAACTTAAAAATAACTATAGTAAAAACACTGACTTATTTCTAATTTTAGTCTAGGAGTACCTACCCAGTTATATATTCTGTGACATTGGTAGTGACAAATAGATGGTAAGCAGCTCACTTAGCGGGTCAAAGCAGTATGAATACTATTTCAAGAAGGGACCTAATGAACAAACCAGTTCACATAGTTGTGTGAGTCCAAAGGGGCCTGACTCAGCATTATGCTCCCACACATAAGGAATGCTTGGAAGCGCTGGTTTTCAGTCATTATGGTTATCAAAACTCTTCAAAATTACAAAATTCATGAGTAAATTTTGAATGACGTCGAAAGATGGCTAAGATAATAATTATATCTCTATCCACTTATCATCGTACCTACACAACATCATCATAATTAGCAGCATCAGGGTAATTGGAATGAAATAAAATAAAAGTGTGTACTGTACCCTCTAGGTATTATGCACTAAATTTAAACTTGTGATTGGGATTTTGCTTCAATTAATAATGTTTTATCATCATCATTTTAGCCGTAAAACGTCCACTACTGAACTAAGGCCTGCCTCATGGATCTCCGTGTCAGTTCAGTCAGAGTTGCCATACTCACCACGCTTGGCAGGCGGGTTGGTAAGCGCAGTATTGGATGTTGATATACGGAAAGACGCTGCTGCCCATCTTCCGGAGGCGTCCCTTAGCAGGCTCTTACTGCATCCACGGGTAGGAGAGGAGGGGTAACATATTACTGCTGGCACCCCACAGCTAATATGTTTGCTTGCTTTTAAACCCAGTTCTGATCATGGGATCCATGATAAATCATGGGCAATATTCTAATGTAATAAATAAGCATACATATAGCGGTTCGTGTATTTTCATTAACATTTTAGATTTTAGTTTTTCGTAAGCTTTCGCGATCACTATTCATTATAATAATTAACAAAAACACGGGAATTAATCGCGTCATCATCATCATCATCATTTCAGCCGTAGGACGTCCACTGCTGGACATAGGCCTCCTTCATGGATATCCAGTTATTGCGGTTGGAAGCGATCTGCATCCACCGTCGACCTGCGATCTTCACCAGGTCATCATCCCATCTTGTTGGTGGACGTCCTACGCTGCGCTTGCCGGTCCGTGGCCTCCACTCGAGAACTTTTCGGCCCCATCGGCCATCTGTTCTGCGAGCTACATGGCCTGCCCATTGCCACTTCAACGTGCTAATCCGTTTGGCTATGTCGGTGACCCGAGTTCTTCTACGTATCTCCTCATTTCTGATTCGATCGCGTAAAGAAACCCCGAGCATAGCCCTCTCCATAGCTCGTTGAGCGACTCTGAGCTTATTCATGAGGCCAATCGTGAATGACCACGTCTCGGTTCCATATGTCATCACTGGTAACACACACTGATTGTAGACTTTCGTCTTAAGGCACTGAGGAATTTTGGACGAAAAGACGTTGCGTAGTTTCCCAAACGCTGTCCATCCGAGTTGGATTCGTCGATTGACCTCTTTCTCGAAGTTGGACCTACCTAATTGGACTGTCTGTCCTAGGTATACATACGCGTCGACAACTTCGAGAGCCGAGTTCTCAACCATAACTGGGGCAGGCGCAACATGGACATTCGACATAATCTTCGTCTTGTCCATGTTCATTTTAAGACCTACCCGTTGGGAGACTCGGTTGAGGCCTTCGAGCATCGTGCCGAGTTCCTCCATCGACTTTGCCATGACCACAATATCGTCGGCAAACCGAAGGTGAGTCATGTATTCGCCGTTAATGTTGATGCCTAGTCCTTTCCATTCCAAGAGCTTGAAGGCATCTTCCAAAGCGGTCGTAAACAGTTTCGGAGAAATAACGTCTCCCTGTCTTACGCCTCTTTTTAAGGGAATATCCTTCGAACTCTGTACTCGGACTGACATAGTGGCGTTTCTATACAAAGACTTCAACACTTCGATATACCGATAGTCAATTCGGCATCGTTGGAGAGACTCGAGCACCGCCCATGTTTCGATCGAATCGAAGGCTTTCTCATAGTCCACAAACGCGAGACATAGCGGCAAGTTATACTCTTCGGTCTTCTGTATCACTTGCCGCAGCGTATGAATGTGGTCTATGGTACTGTAGCCTTTTCGAAACCCGGCTTGTTCGGGACGCTGGAAGTCATCAAACCTGCGATCGAGACGATTTGTGATGACCCTTGAAAACAGCTTATTAACATGGCTCAAAAGCGAGATCGGTCTGTAGTTCTTAAGCATGGTGTTGTCACCTTTCTTAAAGAACAGTACCACGACGCTTTTGTTCCATGTTTTTGGCGTAATACCTTCGAGCAAGACGGAGTTGAAGAGCTTCTGAAGGACTTTAAGTATCGGTGATCCACCCGCTTTCAGAAGCTCTGAAGTGATTCCGTCCTCCCCCGGCGCCTTGTCGTTCTTAAGCTGTTTCAGGGCCATCCTGATCTCGTACAGGCTGATGTCCGGGATATCTTCGGTATAATGTCGGGTCAGCTTGGCTCTAGGGTCTTCTGCCACACTGCAAACAGGTTTAGTGACCGAATCGTAGAGCTGTCCATAGAACCTTTCGACTTCTCTTAACACTTCTGCTTTACTTGACGCTATACTGCCATCTTCCCTCTTCAGCTTCGTCATCTGGCTTTGCCCAATAGAAATATCTCTCGCAAACACTTTGGAGCCTTTGTTCCGCTCTATCGTATCTTTAATACGAGCTGTATTAAAGGTACGAATATCGTGCCGCAAGGATTTCCAAACTTGTCTATTGAGCTGCCTATGTGACTTAGCATCATCGGGAGACTGCAGTCGTAATGAGCGTCGTTCAGCCATGAGGTTAAGAGTGTCATCAGAGAGTTTCTGAGGTCTATTTGTACGGGGCGTCTTAAAGAACTGAGACCCCACCGTATGGACAGTTTCTGCGAACCTGTTATTGATCTCGTCCACTGATGCATGTTCTTCGAGACCCAGACAATCAAAGCGATTTGAAAGTTCGAGTTGAAAGCTCTCGAGGTTTTGGATATGTGCACGAGTGGGTCGGAGCGTAGATTTCATCAGACGGGACAAGTCTAACGTTCATATTCAATGTGCCTCTAACGATTCGGTGATCACTTCCGGTTTTCACCCTGTGAATCACAGTGACATCATTGAATACCCGTTTCTTGTTGGTCAAGATGAAATCAATCTCATTTCTCGTGAAACCATTGGGACTCATCCAGGTCCATTTCCTGTGAGGCGGTTTCTGGAAGAAAGAATTCATCATAAAGAGTCCTTATTTCTCCAGAAAATCCTCTCGGCCAGCCTCTGTCCCCTGGGGTTCCGTTGCCCATACCCAAATTGCCCCACTCTCAACTCATCATCGCTTCTCTTGCCTAACTTTGCATTGAAGTCCCCCATAACAACAGTGAAGTGAGTTTTGTTTGTATGTATGGCCCTACTAATGTCCTCATACATAGACTCTACTTCTTCATCTGGGTGTGACGAGGTCGGCGCATATACCTGAACGACCTTCAGCGAATATCTTTTGGATATTCTGAGTGCTAGGTATGCGACCCTGCTCGACACACTGTCGATGGTGACAATGTTGTTAATGAGTGACTTGTGAACGAGAAACCCGACACCACCTTGGGACTGTTGGTCGCCCTCCCGGTAGTAGAGTAGATTACCGGACTTAAGGGATATCGTGTCCTCGCCCTCTCTACGGACTTCTGATAATCCTAAAATGTCCCAGTGTAACCTACTCATTTCTTCTTCCAGCTCAACAATCTTTTCGTCTGTCCTCAAAGTGCGGATGTTGTGTGTTACCAGGGCCAGTGGTCGTCGTTGGGGTTGGTAGCCGTCCGTCTCCCGGGGATTCTTAGCACCCCTAGCCCCGCCGTTACCGTGGCCGCTACCGTAGCCACGACTAGCGGGGCTGCCGGGGACTCGGGGCCTGGTCCTTGGTCGTCTTATCATGAAGGGTTGTTGCCATACTCGCCACGCTTGGCAGGCGGGTTGGCGAGCGCAGTATAGGGTGTTGAAGACGCGGAAGACGCTGCTGCCCATCTTCCGAAGGCATCCCTTAGCAGATTCTTACTGCATCCACGGGCAAGAAAGGAGGGGCAACATTCTACAGCCGGCACCCCACGGCATGTTTTTATTTAAAATAATCGATAAATCGATTATATTTGCTGAATATTGAAATCGAAATTAATCGCGTAATACCTTTTAATTTTTCCCAACGTTTTGACTGTACTTCAACAATCCCGACGAGTCAACCCGGGACCACGATTGTTGAAGCGCAGTCGAAACGTCGGGAATAATTTTATTCAATGGTATAACGCGATAAACTACTGTGTTTTTGTTAATTATTTTAGATTTTATCATTGAAGTCGGTTTTTTTGTTAAAAATTTAAGTATTACTTATATATTAATATATCATAAACTTTGGAACAATATAAAACCTTTTACGAATGGAATTATAATTGGTCGTAGCTTTTGTTTTTAATCTTTAAAAATCCCTAAATACAAATAAATTTAAATCTGAAGTTATTTACCCTAGTTTAGAATTTTAAGATTACGTATGATTATTGATTTTTAGGGTTCTTTGTTCAAAGGAGTTTCAATATTCAGCAAATATAATCGATTTATCAATTATTTTAAATAAAAACATGCTGTGGGGTGGCGGCAGTAGAATGTTGCCCCTCCTTTCATACCCGTGGATACAGTAAGAGTCTGCTTAGGGATACCACCGGAAGATGGGCAGCATCGTCTTTCCGTGTATCAACATCCTCCATCCATACTGCGCTCGCCAACCCACCTACCAAGCGTGGTGAGTATGGCAACTACCGCTCATGGAGACCCATGAGTGAGGCCTGTTTTCAGTAGTGGATGTTTTAAGGCTGAAATTATGATGATGATATAAAAAATAATAGGTATTCTAGGTGAACTATGTTTGACCATAAACTCAAACTCAGGTTTTAGGCAAAAGATTTTACATTTCCACTTACACATATACACATGGGTGGGAAATTAAAAACCTTATCAAAAATTAACGATTCCGGTGGGGTTCAAACCCACGTCATATCGATCCTCGACGCTGCCTAAATCTGGAAGTGCTTTAACCACCAAGCTATGGAACCCGTGTCGGGTTACGTCGAAATTCTTGATTGATATGGTCATATCGGTTGAGCACCGATAGTGTGCCATCTACAGGTAACTAAATAGCAGGACATTAACTCGTCAATCCGTTAACAGTTAACGAAGTAATCATTTCGAGTAACGGATTTACTTTTATTAACATACATATAACCGGGTATTTATCGCGTAAATTACCTTTATTATTTCCCGACGTTTCGCTTGAATTGCACCAAGCATGGTCCGGACCATGCTTTGTGATCGCGAAAGTTTAAAAAAGGATTTAATTTTGACTTAACTATAGAATATGTTAACAGACTCTTTAACTTCCGTTAAATTTCCCCAAGTCTTTTAATCGTTAATCTAGTACCAGGACTTCTTAAACACGTTCTCCGTTAAATCTTCCGTAATGTAATTTTAACGAAGTTTACTTTTATGCAACCGATTACCGAAGTTAACTATTTGATTAACAGTGAGTAACTACTAGAGTTCTCTCGTGCATTGTCTGAAGTTGCATTCAGTAACAATGACTAGAGATGGCATTATAGCTTTTTCCATAGTTTGTAATTTTTATAGTGTTAAACCACACTTAGGTAGAATATGTGAAAGTTCACTTCGTTTCTTATACTTATGTTATTCGTTTATTCTATTACTTGTCATCGTATTATGCCATCCATTAAATTGACCACAAAATGCGGTTTGATGCTATGTTTCAACATCAGTTTGGAGTGCGGTGATAATGTTGATGAAGTAAAATTATCTATACTAATATTTTAAAGAGGTAAAGTTTGTGAGTTTGTGAGGTTGTAGGGGGTAATCTCTGGATCTACTGAACCGATTTTTAAAATTCTTTTACTAATAGAAAGCCACAGTATTTGTGAGTGTCATAGGCTATAAATTACCGCACAACGAAGTGGGCACCGGGTCAGCTAGTGTTATATGTTTTAACAAGCCTGTGACCGAATTGCGTTAGATAATGATTCTGGTGTACACATATATTTTTACGATGGCTGACATAATACAAATAAATGTTTGTGTGTTTCAATACATCGGATTATTTTTTACACAGGACTTGTTTTTTTTCTCATAGCTTTTCTTTTGTGTATTTTTATTTTTTCTTTACCTGTTTGAATTAATATGAACACTTTAATGTACACAATAAAAAATACATAAAATTTACTTTAAAAAGTAGTACAGACGTACAATAGGCGGATTTGATGTTGAAATTGTAAATTTAATTTTATGTAATTATAATCATGTAATCTAACGTAATAATACCTTGAATACCATGTTTTATGCAATAAAAATATAATTTCATTTCATCATTCCGCCCAGTTATAGGTGCGTTACTATACCATCCTTACTCTCTTCCTTTTTATTATATTCGGTGCTCTATGTTATTTAATTATGATCAACGACTCATTCCTAGGTATACTACGCATGCATAGTATAAACCTAGGTGTGTATCTTTGTTTCAACTGCGTGTTATTCAACTAACTACTCATAGTGTCGTTATGGCTATCTATTCGAGGTCTAACGTCCAAGGCAGTGGGCCAATTTTGATGGACGAGGTGTCAAATGATTCGTCATGAGCTTGCCAGTGACCTGGTTTCTTTATTTCCCCTTAGTGCATCTAAACAAGTCGTTCGAGAACAATGATATACCTACTCCTAACCTTACTCCTTCTATCTTTCTTTGGCGATCACAACACATTTTGAATATATATGTATGTACATATATACAGTCATTCATCATCATCATCATCATCTCAGCCGTAGGGCGTCCTCTGTTGGACGCATGCCTCCTTATGGAAGGTTGTTGTCATACTCGCCACGCTTGGCAGGCGGGTTGGTGAGTGCAGTACGGGGTGTACACAGGAAGACGCTGCTGCCCAGCCTTTGTAGGTATCCCTTGGCAGATTCTTACTGCATCCCCGCGGATGCATGAATGACAACAACCCTCCATAAGGGAGGTATGTGTCCAACAGTGGACGTCCTACGGCTGAGATGATGATGATGATGATGAATATACCTCTTCATTATTTCTCTGGGTCGGGAAATAATAAAGGTAATTAACGCGAAAAATACCTGATTACTTGTACTTGTACTTCTATCTTTATAGTATATAAAGATAAGTAACGCGTATATATATTATATCTGTCTGGCCGATTTCGACCACAGGCGACTGATTTTTACTGGACAGGCATAATTAACTTAGAGTACTTGTTGGGGGGGCTAGCCGTGGGGTGCCGGCAGAAAAATGTTACCCCTCCTCTCATGCTCGTGGATGCAGTAAGAGCCTGCTAAGAGATACCTCCGGAAGATGGGCAGCAGCGTCTTTCCGTGTATCAACATCTCATACTGCGCTCGCCAACCCGCCTGCCAAGCGTGGTGAGTATGGCAACAACCCCTCATGGATATCTATGAGGGAGGCTTGAGTTCAGTAGTGGATGTTTTACGGCTGACATGATGATGATGACTTGTTAGGTGTAATTGTTCCACCCTTTGGTGCGCTCTCTGGTGGCTTGCATACCCAAGTTTGTTGGTGAAGGTACGAGCGCACTTTGGACATGTTAATACCCCGCCGATGTAGGTATAAGATATGGCCACTGGTGGTCGGGCCTTGAGCTCATCACGCTTTTTATCGAGCTCCTCACGACGCTCGGTTTCAAACGTGTTAACGTGCTCGTGAATGAGACGTCGCCATTCTGGCCGCTGCGCTGCTTTTACCTCCAATTGAGAGGGCTCTATATTGCATCTCTTCATATGTCTTTTCAGAACGTCTTTGTATCTCAGATACTGGCCACCGCGCTTACGCTTACCGATCTGGAGCTCTGAAAAGAAGATGCGCTTCGCCACTCTACTCTCCGACATACGAGACACGTGTCCACACCACCAAAGCTCATGCCAAGCACCAAGCCTCATCAGGTACACCTCAATACCTCCGATCTTAGCTCGTCTCAGGACGTTTGTGTTCCTTATGTGGTCTGACCATCGGATGTTCATAATGTCTCGGAGGCATTTGAGGTGAAATCTATCGAGGATGAGGGTTTGATTTCGATACAGGACCCACGTCTCAAAGGAGTATAAAAGATTTGGCAGCACTAAAGCCATATAAACGCTAAATTTCGTGGAGAGCTTGAGGTCGTGTGAGCGAAAGACTCTGGATCGCAGTTTGCCAAATGCCGAAGCTGCTGCTAGGTGCAGCAGCTTCGGTTATATATTCATTTTCATTTATTTATTGCATAATGTACAAATTGATATCTCAGAGTCCAGGCCACACTTGGATATTACTGTGCTTCCAAGGCACTTAAACTTCTCTACTTGTTGTAAGATATCCCGACCGATCTTACACTAGGAGCCGTGATGTTCGAGGCATTATAGGTCAAGACGGTAACCAATAAGACCAAGATTTTGAGTTATGAGAATTGTTTAGAAGGAGCATTACTTTGGTGATACGAATTCCTCAAAATCTTGCAGCTTGGAAAAGCTTGTTATTATTATGTCCTATTTTGTTATATTTTCGATTTTATTCAATTCATACATTTTGCTTCGTTTCGTCGCACAGTCGTCTAAATTGGATATCAATGACGATGTTCCGATGTAAGGACGTGAAATATTCCATCGGAATTGATTGCAATAAATAAGCAATCTTGCTTCATTGTTTTGTATTCCAAGTAGGGTTGTTGCGAATATCAGCATCAGCATCAGCATCCGCTGATGATCAGCATTGATTTAAACATCAACATCAGCATCTGCATTGATCGATGCTGATTTTCAATGCTGATGTTCGAGTCGCGACATGACCCGAAGAGGCGGGGGGCTTATAGCGCATTTTTGTACAAATTAGGTAAACAAGTACAAACAACACACAAAGGGTGTTCCCTGTGCTACCCTTTGTGTACTAAACCCTAAAAAAATGCAAGAATTTTTGAGACTCGGTTTCTATTTGAAGAACCACCTACATTAAGTAAGTGTGGAACACTAAGTTTGCGAGCCCGACACGCACTTGGCCAAAATCAGCATCAGCATCCGCTGATGTCAAGATCAAAAATCAGCATCAGCATCAGCATCCGCTGATGTGTCAAAAAACCGCATCAGCAACAACCCTGATTCCAAGTGATAAGTACATATTGATTGAGGTTCTTACACTTACTTAAGACATTAATTTTCTTACATTAGTCCAAAAATTGGATTTAAACTGTGACTAAACACCGAATAAATAACTATATGTTATGTAAATAACATATCATGACTTTTGATCCGAAGGTCGTGGGTTCGATACCGGCCGTGCACCAATGGATTTTTCTTTCTTGAAAAACATATGTGCACACTTCCAACACGAGCTTTAACGGTGAAGGAAACATCGTGAGGAAACCCGCGGCTTAGTTAGCTTTAGACGTATTGACCTGTTCTTTCCTCTGAAGAATAGCTGACTAAGCTGAGAGGATGGTATAGGTGCTGGGCAAGCCTAATCCATCTTACAATGTCCCAGGCACTGCAGCGTCCCATACAGCATGATTACCAGTTGCTCCTTTCATGCCCGTGGATGCAGTAAGAGCCTGCTAAGGGATACCTCCGGAAGATGGGCAGCAGCGTCGCAGCATCCCGTACTGCGCTCGCCAACCCGCCTGCCAAGCATCGTGAGTATGGCAACTACCCCTCATCCATGAGGAATGTGTTCAGTAATGGACGTGTTACAACTGAAATGATGATGATGATTTAATACCCGCCTAAGACGCAGAATGCTGGTTGGTCCACATCCCCGCCGGGAGACAAACTGGGTGTTTTTCGACGTATTATAGGTATGTATTTACAAAAAAATTCTCCAAGTATTCTACGAACCATCCGGTACCCATAACACAAGCTCTGTTTACTTTGGGGTAAATGGTGCTGTGATACCTACAATGTCTAGACTTTAACTTTAACTTTAGACAATAAGCTTCAATGGGAAACACATAGAACAACTATCGGGTAGGCTTAGTTCTGCAGCATATGCAGTCAAAAAAATCCGCCTTCTTACAGACGTTGATACCGCTAGACTTGTTTACTTCAGCTATTTCCACAGCATTATGTCTTATGGCTTACTACTGTGGGGATGTGCTGCAGATATAGACACCGTATTTGTGCTGCAGAAGAGGGCTATTCGTTCTATCTACAATATGGGTCCCAGAGAATCACTTCGCACTAAATTTAAAGAAATAAATATAATGACAGTAGCTTGTCAATATATTTATGAGAACCTGTTGTACACCCATAAAAATATTGCTTCGTTTAAGAAAAACAGCGACAATCACAATGTAAATACAAGAAATAAGAATAAACTCGCTGTGCCCACTACTAGGCTCCATAAGGTGAAAATATCTTTTAAAGGGCAATGTATACGCTTCTACAACAAACTCCCAAGTGAGTTGCAGAAGTTATCATTGAATAAATTCAAAAACATTATTAAACGCAATCTGTGCAATAAAGCTTATTATAAAATATCAGATTACCTAGAGGACAAAACCACTTGGGACGGAATCTGCTCCAACTCCGTCAAACGTAACATAAGACAAAATAAAATTGTTAAATGATGACTATAACGACCGAGTTAGGTTCTTCTGTTCACTTCTTTTCCTAACTCGCGTGTCATCTGAAGTGAACAGATTCAATTATGTGCTTTATTCTATTTATTTGTGTTGTTTTATTTTGTAATTTGTGACGCGTCAATAAGGTCCATGCGGCCGCACTGAATAAAGTATTTTTTGATTCTTGATTCTTGATTCTAGAGTTATTTCATTTATTTATTCAACATAATATTTATATCGTTGTGGAGTGCCAGGAGTAGAATATTGCATCTCATCTTGCCCATAGATGCAGTAAAAATCTGCCAAGGGATACCTTCGGAAGATGGAAAGCAGCGTATTTGCATCAACATCTCGTATTGCGCTCGTAGCGCAAGACGTTAAAGAAATAAATAAAATTTATCGTTCAGCATTATTTATTTATTCGAAAGTTAACAAAATAATTTTACCTTATGATTATTAGACACCAACAATTGTTTTCTCATGGAAAGGTTCAGTTTCTCCGAGTAATCCACGGCAAGACGTCACGACTGCACTTTCATCCATCACGCATATTATTTCAGGTAACCTAAGTCTCACGAATCTTAGATTATATTGTTTTTGTTATTCAGAGTGTAAATACGTAACTTGATGAGCTAAGAGAGGAATAATTAAAGTAGAAAACCTATTTACAAAAGCAATCGTATCACAGACTACAGTAAAGTAAGATAATTTTTACAGAGTCAGCAACTATTAATCATGCTGTATGGGACGCTGCAGTGCCTGGAACATTGTTAGATGGTTTAGGCTTGCCCAGCACTTGTACCATCTTCTCAGCTTAGTCAACTATTAGTCAGAGAAAAGAACAGGTACGTCTGAAGCTAACTAAGCAGCGGGTTTCCTCACGATGTTTCCTTCACCGCTAAAGCACGAGTTAAGTGTGCACATACGTTTTTCAAGAAAGTATAATCCATTGGTGCACGGCCGGTATCGAACCTTCGGATTGAAAGTCAGGGGTAATACCACTCGGCCAACACGGCCGGACTTACCCAAAACCAGTTTAGATACCATGAAAACGAGTCGTTTAGGAGGAAAAATCTTTTTCGTATTTTTTATTATTTTATTTACATTTTAACTAGTTGATGTGATGTGAACATGATCCTAAGTTCATAGTTCTATTTTTTATTTTCTTTAATACATTTTGAATATTATTTAAATACCCTTCTGGGTATTTTTATTTGTATCTCTACGGCAACGCTTGCGGAGATCAATGACTCTGTCAAGAATCAGGCGTTTAGGTTGTCTTATACCACACAGTTAGATATTTTATTATATATAGAAAATCATCCAGAATACCCTAAACAAATATCTGCAAATCATACAGACATTTGTCCCGACAGGAAATCAAACACGCATCCCTTTGCGTCGCAGGCGGACCTTAAGCCACTGCGCCACTGAGATCGTCTGAGTTGAGCAAAACATTATTTTTTTACCGTAGTTAGTTACCAAGGTTTATTGTAATATGTGTACAAACATGAAAGGGTACCCATGAAAACAAGTAGTGTTGGTCAGAACAAAAATCGAGATTACATATTTTTTTTTAAAACCTATTTTTATATGTATACGGCAACTCTTCACGGAGAAGATGTCAAGAATCAGTTCATGACATTTATTGAAAAAAGGGTTTTACAGCGGTTAGGAATGTAAGGACACTAAAAATTTATTAAATAATTAATTTAAATGACGTATCGAATTATAACTGTTATTTAGTGACATGCATTATTTCAATTTTATTTAATTTATTTTGTGTAATTTTGCATGCATACTATAATTTTGCATACTTTGGTGAAGTATGTGCAACCATCCCTAAATTTAAGATCCTATTATAACCATATCATCATCATTTCAGCCATAAAACGTCCACTAATGAACACAGGCCTCCCTCATGGATCTCCATGAGGGGTAGTTGCCATTCTCACCACGCTTGGCAGGCGGGTTGGTGAGCGCAGTATGGATGTTGATACACGGATAGACGCTGCTGCCCATCTTCCGGAGGTATCCCTTAGCAGGCTCTTACTGCATCCATCATGGGCATGAGAGGAGGGGTATCATTCTACTGCCGGCACCCCACGGCATTGCCGGCACCCCACGGCATATATATTATAACCATATGTCTTGCCATAAATGATTTGATTTGATAACTAGCGATCGCTGTTATAAGGTTAAACGTTACGTGATCTTTTCTTGAATGGAAAACATTCCATTTTCCATTCCATTACAACCATTTGGGGTTTTCCTGGTGTCGTAAAACTAAAGTCCTTGAAGAGTCACTCTTATGGGCTTTATATTCATATAATAGAACATGTTAAAGAGTTAAAAGTACTAAAGAATAAAAGCGCTGGATTTGTGACAAAGCTTATCAGGACGCTCGTGTGGTTTTTCATGTAAAGTGGTCCTTAAGTGGTCGGAGTCGCTCATTTTGGGTTTATATACATATTATAAAACACATAAAAGAGTCAAAAGTACTAATTAATAAAACCGCTGGATTTGTAACAAAGCTTGTTAAGACGCTCGTGTGGTTTTTCATGTAAAGTGGTGCTTAAGTGGTTGGAGTAGCTTAGGGTTTATATACATATTATAAAATACATAAAAGAGTTGAAAGTACTAAAGAATAAAACCGCTGGATTTGTAACAAAGCTTATCAACACGCTTGTGTGGTTTTTCATGTAAAGTGGTGCTTAAGTTGTTGGAGTCGCTCCTTTTGGGTATATACATATTATAGAATTAAAATTATTAAAGAATAAAACCACAGGATTTGTAACAAAGCGTATCAAGACGCTCGTGTGGTTTTTCTGTGATATAGTGCGCCCTTGGCATTCAACTGCTCTTTGTGCCCACGTCGGGTAAAGCTCAAGGAAGAACATCTACCTATCTATGAGTGTGTGGAATTAAATTTTATTGAACCACATGGCCGTAAACGTGTTTAAAAATGGTCGGCGCAAATGTTTCGCGCTCCTTATTTATGTGAAAAAGTTTTTTACATTCTCATAGAACGTATTGCCTTCTAGAGCATTCAGAAATTCAGTTCACTTCACTTTTGTTAGGAAAACTATTATTATTTTTGTAGCTATACAGCAGAATTTCGTATATATAGATAGATAGAGTATGCTTTATTCTACACCATATACACAAAAAAAAAATACAAACAGTAGAAAATTAACAAAAAGACATAATGAGGCACAATGGGCGGCCTTATCGCTAAAAGCGATCTCTTCCAGGCAATATATATTTACTGTCATTATATTTTTTCTTCAAGTTTTTCACGTATCGATTCTCTGGGTCCCATATTGTAGATTGCACGAACAGCCCTCTTCTCCAGTACAAATACAGTGTTTATAGGTTTAGCTCCAGCGCACCCACACAAAATTAAGCCAATACTATGGAAATAGCAAAATCGAACAAGTCCAGATGTAGCTATGTCTGTGAGATAACGAACTTTTTAACTGCATATGTAGCAACTGAGCCTGTTCGATAGCTTATCTATGGGGTCCCCATTGAAGCTTATTATCTAGGTTTATGCCTGAGTAGAATTTTGCCCCTCTTATCCTGCCCGCAGTTGCAGTAAAAACCTGCCAAGGGATACCTCTGGAAGATGGGTAGCAGCGCCTTTCCGTGTATCAACATCCCGTACTGCGCTCACTAATCCGCATGCCAAGCGTGGCGAGTATAGCAACACTCACTCATCTTGGAGATCCACGAGATAAGCTTATGTCCAGCAGTGGGTACAGGCCTCACTGATAGTTTAAATTTACCTACGGTTGGGTTTTTTGTTTCACTTAATAATGTTTGCTTGGTTTTAAGCCCAGTTCTGACGATGGGATCCAGGATACATCATGGAAAACTATTAAACGTAATGAGCATGCATTTGGGTATTTTCAGCAATATTTTAGTTTATATAATTGAATTCTGTTTTGTTTTAGAATAGAATAGAATAGAATAGAATAGAATAGAATAGAAATATATTTATTTGGTTTACATAACAGCACAAGCATAGAAGAAAAGGCAAAAAAGAAAAATAATAAATAACATAGTACATAGCACCAAAAGCAATAACATTGCAAATACCAATTAATATTAAACAGATTGGGTAATTCTAGGTACATACGGCAAAGGATAACAATGAAAAAATAATAATAATAACAATAAATCGAACCTATAAACAAAGTTAAAACAAAAAACATTGTAGGCAGTATGCAGCCGTATGCCCCAACCACAAGAAGAAATATATATGTTTTGCTGAACAAAACAATCATAGAATTATTGTTTATGGTATCAAATAAAGCACATATAAAATAAATTCAACGCAACAATATCGCCTGTTAGATGTGATATTGAACTTGTTTTTTTTGACAATGTAAGTGCCATAATCCTATGCGTATAACAATTTAACGGGCGCTCTGCAATAACACATGTGACATGTTTATCACTTCAACATAAAGTGCAATTTTTGCTAAGCCCCTTTGTGATGTTATCTGCAAGCTTTTAGAATGGACGACCATCACACCGTTGTCTTTTTAAACTTTCGCGATCATAACGCATTATAAATATAACATATCATCATAATGTAATAAATATATTATGTATATTATTTGTTTGTTTGTTTGTATGTATTGAATAGGCTCCGGAACTACTAAACCGGTTTAAAAAATTCTTTCACCATTAGAATGCTACATTATCCCTGAGTAACATAGATATTTTATTCCCGTATTCCCGCGGGAACGGGAACTACGCGGGTGAAACCGCGGAGTGCGGCTTGCTATAAATATATATGTAATATACATGTAAATACCAAACTGCATTAACAGTAAAGGAAAAGTCTGACATATTTTTTCTGTGAATACAGCCGAATAAACTGAGGTCCGGACTGCCGTAGGGTGCCGGCAGTAGAATGTTACCCCTCCTCTCTTGCCTGTGGACACAGTAAGAATCTGCCAAGGGATACCACCGGAAGATGGGCTGCATCGTCTTTCCGTGTATCAACATTCCGTACTGCGCTCGCCAACCTTCCTGCAAAGTGTGGTGAGTATGGCAAGAACCCCTCATGATCAGTACTTTGATCTTGGAGGTCAATGTACTCCATGAAGGAGGCAATGTCCAGCAGTGGACGTCTTACGCCTGTGGTGATGAAGATATTGTAATCAAAGTCAATAAGTCTTCATTCAATAGAACAAAACGCTACTTAGAATAGTCAGTTTACGAAATGAAAACAAAACACATTTAAATTAAATAAAGCGCATAATTGATTTCGTTCGCTTCGGAAAACTTTTTTTTCCAAGTGAGGGAAAGAAGCGAAGAAGAAACTTCACTCTTTCACTTCTATTCATTGTTACATTATTTGTCTTAATATTATGCTTCATTTAATGTCCGCAAGGATATTGGATGATTTAGATATTGCAAGACGACATCATTATCTTATGTATTCAGGTTGATAGATCTACACACCGGCACGATTATAGAAACCTGACATTTATTTCTGCAAGATATATTGAACCTATTCTCGATTGATGATTTTTCGCTTCTGTACCTTGACGAGTGGCCAATATTCGTGCTAGCACTGTACCGACCTCGACATAATGCCCAAATAGCAAAAAAAGCTTTCCCTATTTTATGACTGTTTACGTTTAACAGCCTTATTGGTATTTTTGAGATTATTATCTAGAGAATTTATGAGCCTAATAATTATGACCAAAGTCTATTATCAGTCATGCGAGCTGTGCTGCATCATAATTATAATTATGGATCTATGTAAATTTTTAACAATTTATTAGTCAAATAGGTATCAATTATTTTATCTACTATCTAAATTGATCTACTAGTTCTAAAGAGTGTCAGCTAAAGGTTATCTAGGTGCTGCCCGCGGCGGTGCACACGCGCCATAAAAAGAGATGAAGAAGTAGACAAATAGCATAAAAACTATCAAAATCATTCACTTTATTTCCATAGTTTGTAATCCATATATATAAAATTCAAAGTCCGGACTGACTCACTGACTGACTGATATATCAACGCACAGCCTAAACCACTGGACCGACTTGAAATTTGGCACACATGTACCTTGAGTATCCTAGAGGTGCACTAAGAAGGGATTTTTTGGAAATTCCTATGGGATAGGAAATAAATGGGATTTATATTTTCGAATCAAAGTGGCTCTGCGTGAAAAAGGGGATTTCCACGCGGATGAAGTCGGGGGCAAAAGCTAGTTACAAATATGAACAACACTATCAGAGAAAGCCCTAAACGGATAAAGGTTCAGTTGACTGAAAAGATAGGACGATAAGTGTTGAATCGATTTCGTTCGTCACCATTGAAAATGTGTTAAAGTAGGCAAATACCAATCTGTTACCAATGTTAAGATTTTTCGCTAACCTCCAATACCCTATTCAATAAAGTTGTTCCTAAACTAGATGATCTGTCACAAAACCTAGGTTAGAATTCGGTGGTGTTGCAGTAACAACGCACGTGCCGAACGAGCATAGCCAACGTGTCGCGGAAGCGGCCGGCGATATGCCGGAACCAAATTCTACTTGGTTATTACATTTTGCTGACAGATCATCATATCTTGGTGAAACGTCTATTACGGTGACTTGTGGTGGTGGTCAGAAAAAGGTGTACGTTCAGTCTGACTGTAGTGATACGTAAGTGACAATGTTCAAGGGCGACCGTAAACCTGCCAATTTGTCTGCGTCCTCACATTGTTCGATAAGAGAAAGATTCACTAAGTCTTATCAAGCTTGATGCTAAGGACAAATGTTGTTGATAATAGAGGTACCTCAATGATAGTCTTATTGTTTGTTTCGTAAATTCTTGCTGAAAATAATTTTAAAAATGTTCCAAAAGCTTCCTGTAAATAAAAACACAAAAACGAAGGTTTGTTTAATACCTACGTGACATCACCACTTTGTGGTGCCTAGTAATCGTTTGCTTAACATCTCCCATCCTATTAAGAGTGCCAAAACTAACCAGTTGATCAAGAAGAGATGATGATTATGTGTGGGATCGATTTCGAACGTTGCTATCTGGAAAGTTTTTTTTTTTTTTAAAGATCTTATCTACATTTATAGCTTGTGTTCACAAACTGGGCTACAGCACCTCCACTAAGTGGTAAGACTTGTGTCGCAGGTGCTGCAAAGTTTTAAAAAAGGACCTTGTCCTTTTAATGATTAAGAGCGAAAGTCTATACTTTTTTCAACTTCAAATTGCCATAATTAGTGTTATGTACATATGTAACCTACTACCACCTACTACTATGTCGCGAGTTCTATTGATCAAAGCAGATACTGCTGAATAAAATACATTGGGCACAATTATGGCGCCACTATTAACAAAAGTTGCTAGCAAAAGTACTCGTATATAAGTAATAAAATAAGGGCGTTATGTACTGTACCTACAAAATTATAAGGGACCTTGTGATAATATATGTATTTCATCATATAATTTAGTTTTTGCAAATTATGACTCCCTACTGACTGATTTGAAAAACGTTTTGCGTCTAAAATAAAGTCGAATATGCAAAACAAAACCGTAACTAATGTTTTAATGTTTGTAAGCGAGTGAGTTTCTTTGTTACGTCTTCACGAAATAACTACTTTGTGGCAGTGGTTGTTTATTACACAATCTTCATGCTTCATTGCTAATATGAATACTGAGCCCACATGCGTTATCTATACTAATATTATAAAGATTGTGAGTTTGTGAGGTTGTAGGGGGTAATCTCTGGATATACTGAACCGATTTTCAAAATTCTTTCACTAATAGAAAGCCAGAGTATTTGTGAGTGTCATAGGCTATAAACTACCGCCCAACGAAGTGGGTACCGGGTCAGCTAGTTGAATAAATAAATGTATTCCCCATACTTCAAAAGAGATAAGAGGGGGCTTCGAAGTAGGTAGTATAATTTCAAATACGTTAATATTTTATGCAAAATGCTCAAGATGAAAATATTAAAAATATATGAGGGCGGAACCGCAGTAGTTCGTTAAAACTTAAGTGCTATACGTGAAACTAGCGTTTTCTTCTGACATCGTCCAAATCGTACTTTTTATCTAACCCGACTACCATCGACCGCTCTTAAAAAGTTCATGATTTTAGCAGTTTATGTTTGTGGATATCCAAACAGAACAAAGAAAGAGGACCTCTTTCTTTGTAGGTATCGGCGTGCCAACTCTACTGCTACACGTATCGTAGGGTATTTAAAACCAAGTTTAGTCTATAAGAAATAATCCTATATATTTTTTTTGTCGGCGTCTAATGAGGAAGACTCTTGCTGCTAGAACGTATACATCGCATGGGTGAGTCCCGTCTTCCAAGACGTATGGTCAGACTGGGAATCACTTTCAGAAAACAAAAAATTGAAATGAAGGTCTTAAACAACACGATTTGGTTTGTCTCATTGACGAAAATCGAATGAGACGGCATGGGCACCGACATTCAATTCTACTTCAATGGTCAAATTCCACGTCAGTAAAAACTTCGGACGCGCGGTCAAGGATTTGTCTTGTTATTTTAAAAATTTTAACACAAAAACTATGACAGTTACATGTATCGTCTGAAATAGGCACAAATGTTGATGATTTACGGATGTTCCACCGTAGCTCTTTAGGAGCTACTTATTCGATTTTGATTGATTTTTAGGTGCTAATGATTCGTGATATGTATATATGTATATATTAGTGTCATATTAGCCTATGACACTTAAACCAATTTTATATAAATAGGAGTCAATTTGACTTCGTTCGAACACCGAGATTTCAACCCAGATTTTTGTGGAAACTTTTACTGTAAAAAAGATCTCTAACGATCTTTATATGATTTTTTATGCAAATAGCGGTTGTTTCCTCTTAGCCGATATATCGCTCAAAAGAAGACCAACGCAACGGTCAAACTTGGTAAAAGCCTTTAAATTATTGAAACGAGTGGGCGGAGGGTGCTAGAGCATTCTGTGTTAACTTTTAATGATTGCAGTTTGTGGAAAAATCAGAAGCCGCCACTTCTAGCGCTATTAAATATAGGTAATGTGCATATTAAATGCACCTATGCTGGAGTTAGTTGACCCTAAACTTGTATTATAAAATTTTCTTCCTTTTTAATTAGATAGAGGCTAACATAAAATCGACATTTAACTCAAATCAGGCTTTTATGACTAGGTACACTTGTCATGACAAGTGTACCTAGTCATAAAAGCCTGAATACTGTCTTCCACGACATGTCGTGGAAGATAAATGGTAACTTGTTAGATTTTCAATATTATTTTTATTGTATACTAGTTTGTCATTTAATAAGACTCGAGAGATCTCATGATTCATACACTTGGCAGTAAAATGCAGAATTCAAAGCGATGGCTCAGAAGCAAGTGCTTATTGGAACTTCCTCAATTGATAAATTGGTCTGTCACCCATATATTGTGCGATCTTCGCTGATCGCCAACTTCTTACTGACTGTTGGTTACACTGTGGCTTTGGGGGTTAGAATGTAGAACAAAGTAAATGTAAAACAATGTTTGTGGTCTACTTGGGATTACAATTTGTCTCCAGTGGCAGCAGGGTCTATTAGAATGCCACTATGTAGCCGTTAGATTTGATATTGTTTTGACGGCATCTCTTCTACTGGTTTCTATCGTTGTCTATTGCGTATCATATCGGATTAGATCAAAACTGACACATTAATGTTTGGCTCCTTTCTATAAAATCGTTAGCTGGGCGTATGCTTTTATTTATTCTTTGGGCTTAATAAAACGTGCATACAAGTGTTTACTTACCCTCGTCATGTTTGAAACGATGTTCTTTTATTTTATTCCGTTTCTCGTTCATTAATTTTATGACGCGCGACTACAGCCACATTTTAATAATCTATGAACAACGCCGGGTTGATCTTAGATTAGATTTTTTGGGTTTGTCTACGGTCGGTTTAGACTAAACAGCCTTGTTTGACAAAGAAGTGTACATTTTCGCACACATTAAAACGTATAAGAAAATAATAGATGACATTTTTTAGACGCAAATATTTAATGGTTGCGTTCAGAGATATTTGTGAATAAACCGAAAGAAGTTTTTTTATGTTTCTGACTAACTTAGGTAGTGGTAGAGCAGTAATTAGTAGTTGATATAGGAAGAAGTAGTTAGTAGTTGTAGAGGAGTAGTTGTACCTATTTATTGTTGAATAAATGGTACATTATAATTCGGAGTTAGAATCTGAAAACCTGTATGAGGTTTGTCCAGGTACTCGGTTGACATTCAAGAAGATATCTAAATTATAATAGAGTAGAGTAGTAGTTGTAGTATAATAAGTAGTTAATTCTGAGGCGTTACGAAGTTCGCCGAGACAGCTTATTTTAACTATAATCTACGCGGTTTATTTACAAGGAATTGTTTAAGGTGAATTGCGAAATAAAATAGATGATGCGTTTTGGTTTTAGTTAAATGTGTTCGTAAAATGAGTTTTGTAGTATAATAAGTATTTAATTCTGAAGCGTTACGAAGTTCGCCGGTACAGCTTATTTTAACTATAATCTACGATGTTTATTTACAAGGAATTGTTTAAGGTGAATTTGCGAAATCAAATAGATGCTGCGTTTTGGTTTTAGTTAAATGTGTTCGTAAAATGAGTTTTTTTTTAAGTTTTGATTCACTGAACTTATCAAGCAATCAACACTATATATGAACCACTTTTGTTATTTATAATTATGTTCTAAGTTCTCAAGTAAGTGAATTTGTAATTCTTTTGTAGAATAAAGCTTCTATCTTCTAACCTAACCTAACTTATAACTTATTACTCGCCGCAGCCGCCATGGTAATATTAATGCTACTATTTTATGTTTATAAGAAAACTATCCTTATCTCTGCCTATGACTGTAAACGGTCTTATCACAATGTTTACATACGATTTCAATAACAAAGTTTTCATTCACACATATCGCACGTGTTTTCAAACTTTGCCATAGCACGTGCAAGCATTAATTACTATTGATTGATAGGGGAACTGAGAATATAAGGCACACACGAGTTATTTTAATCCTTGAAAACTTGTCAACCTTTCAACCGAATTGCGATTTTAGCAAAATATCAGTGCATGATGTCAATCGTTGGTGTTCATCTCTAAAATGTGGCACCAAGTTTCGTTTTTTGTTCCATTATTATTTTGACACTTATTGACTTAAGGGCTGAAGGACGACGTTGTTATGCAGAGGGAACGCAGAGCATTGTCAGTCAGGGCCAATATGCTTGCTCGCAGGTTATACTAACACCAAGGTTTAACATAAGATTACGAACAAAATATGAAATGTAATTTGAAGTGAAACGAATTATATATTGTTTTGTTATCAATATTAAGATTTACCGGTATTGAACCATACCGGTAGTTCTATACCATCGATATGGCTTCAAAACTGCAGCAGCTTTTCTAAGTCTACGCAGTGGATGCAATCATTTGATAAAAAAGAAAATGAAAAGAGCAATCGAAATATTGTCTCCGACGGGACTCGAACCCGTAACAAAGACTACCGTTAGATCGAAAATCTTGAATGCGCTGTTTAGTAGCACCGTGGGTTCGAGTCCCGTCACAGACAAAATTTTGATTGCATTTTTCATGTCTTCCCTACCTTTCTGTTCTTTCATTACCTTCGTGTGGGTCTACGCCTAAAAAACAAAAATAGCTTTAAAAGATAATGTTTCTGGTTTGGTAGAATGTTAGGCGCAACGTAGTTTGTCACGAAAATGCAATACATATGTTAAATATAGCTGGTAGACCCTGTCACTAGCAGTTTTCCCGGCAAATGGCGTCAGTTGAATTAAAATTTGGAAAATATATCTACTCTGATTAATAATATACCCAGAGAGTTGAGATAGTTGTAAATTTTGACATCACTAGATTTTTATTTATACGCGAAAACCTTTTAGCCTTAAGTTTTGTATGTCTATTTCTGTATTTAGTTTTGTATGTCTATTCTGTTTCTGTATGTTGTGCTGCTGGTTTTCCTAATAAATACATATTGAAAAATATTTTAATAGGATGTAAACATAGCTTACATGATATGGTATTTGATAGTTAGGTACGCAAAGTACCTAACAAAGCTAAGCCTTCAAGGTAAGCACAAACACGTGAATGTTCGTTGTGCAACAAATGAAAACGTTGAAGACTTTGTTGTTGATTGGAGCTTAGGGACTTCCACTGCCACTGAAAAAGTGAGTTATGTAATCCCAAGTAAAACCACAAGTAAACTCACGTTTTTATACAATTTGTTTGATTATGAAATACATTAGGCCACGTGCTTCTCGGGCCACGTAGGTACTGTGTCGGGAACCGCAGTTAATCGTAGACGTTGACTGTTTATTTATTTATTATAATAGGATACCCAACACAGGTTTACACATAAAATAATAAGAAAACATTCAAAAACAATTTATAGCATTGTGGTCCCGTACTTATAGGGTACCACAGCATGCACTGTTGTTGGAAGTTAGTGTATGTTTCTTAGAAAGTTTATGGTTAAAACTTAATTCCTGATTGTTCACATTTGTAAAGCAACTCGTAGCAGTTTAGTTTTTAGAGGGGAGAGAGAGGACGTAAGGGAGGGAATAAGTTAAAACTTATATATTTTGCAAATGGAATCCTTAATCGAAAATTAATCTTTGTAAACCTTGTTTTAAAATACCTGTAAAACAATACCTACATGATGGGAAAATAAAAACATCTATAGCAACAAACAGGTATTTTTTTATTATAAGTAAAAAAAAACGAATATGACCTCAGGATCATTTGCACATCACACCAACTAGTAAAATTCAGTATAAAAATATTAAAAAATAAATAACATGCGAATCCCGATTTTTTTACTTCCAAAACTACTTGTTTTCATGGGTTTTCAGCCATTTTGGATTAGTTAGTAGTACCTTACTAACCTTAAAGGGCTAACTAACGGAAATTATAATATGTGTGTGTACTAACTTAGTACACACACATATTATAATAATCCCGATGGCAGTGATTTTGGTAATGTCTGTAATTATATTTGTACCTGTAATTGTTTTTTTATTGGTAAATAAAAATAAACCTATACTTGTACAAAATAAAAAATCACAGTAAATATTTGGTTTACTATATTTGGTTTTTCATGTAAACATTTGTTTACATGAAACCATGTACGTACGGAATGTCTTATATTAACACGATCTAGCCCCAAACATACACAGTACAATCTAGTTCCAAAAATAGGCAGAGCTCTGGTGTTATGGGTACCAGATAAATAAAATAGAGCCATCATTTAACTCTGCATATTCAAATATATATATTTGGCTTTTATCCATTCTTTAGATATATTTTATTAGTTTGAAACTAAATTTATGTTGTACCATGATAGTATTCACTCTAGAACGCACTTAAATCCCTACTTTCTAAACCCGCTGACATTAAAGCCAAGACGACCAATGCAAGTCTGCACCTGAATGTTTACGTAGAGGAGCCACGTGACATATCTTTGTCTGCTACAGACTTACAATAAAAAAACTTATCGGATTTATAGGTACGGAAAAGCAGTGGAGTAACCTACAACTACGAGTACAAAGCCTAGGTGAATCAGGTCTTGAAATGTTTTTAGCGTAGGTACATTTTCTAAAGGTTTTATTCGGCCTTGGCCTTTATTTATACTAAGAATTAACAGAATTCTTAAATAAAATCAGCACTGAATAAAAAAAAATATCTGCTCTCCTTCTCTCTACTTCTCTCTCGAACTCCTAGGTTGTAGTGTTATGTATGACAAATACTGGGCTGGATCGGATAGGAGAAAAACGAGATATAAGTTTACAATAGTAGTAGAGATTTTTTTATTTATATCATTATTAATATATTTATATATATATAACTTGTTAAACTTTCGCGATTTGTTAACATATTTTTAGTTTTAAAATTACAGGATTTTATCGCGTACCTTTTTTATTATTTTCCCGACGTTTCGAACACATTTCAGCGTTCTTGGTCGCGGGAGGACTGATGTGCTGGGTGCTACCGCCGCGAATTGATGGCAGAATCCACGACTACCCTCAATTCGTCTTCAGATTCAGAAATGTCCAAGTTCACATTACGACACACTACACTGACGGTATCGGACTGCTGTACCGTCGGAACACAACGCACACACTTATTCAACACAGGATTCCATGCAGAAGAGAGACGAAAACCATCTTCACGATTGAAATTTAGGTGTTTCTTGATCTCAATCGCCTCTCGAACTATCCTCTTATAATAGTGTCGTTCTTTGGATAGAACTTTTGGGTCGTGTAGTCCTGACTCCAGCAGATGTTCGGCAATCGCTGACTTATACACTTGCCGATTTTTGACCGCAGCTATATGCTCCTTGACACGTTCGGCTATTGTGCGCTTAGTTTGCCCTATGTATGAACGGCCACAGCTACAGTCAATTTTGTATACGCCTGGCATTTGCAGCGGTATGCTATCTTTTGGTGTTCGGAGCTGCTGAGGGACTTTTGAGTAGGGAGTGAAAACTGACTTAATTAAAAATCTCTTGAGAATATTTCCAATCTTATCCGTCACCCCCTTCACGTACGGCAGAAAGATAGGCGACCAAGAACGCTGAAATGTGTTCGAAACGTCGGGAAAATAATAAAAAAGGTACGCGATAAAATCCTGTAATTTTAAAACTAAAAATATTTATATATATGCCCTGTTGCAAATTTAAAATTAAATGAATAAATAAATAATGCTGGACTATTCACACAGCATCATCTAGCCACAAGCTAAGCAGAGTTATGGGTACTAGATGACTGATATACTTAATACATTCCATTAAATTGATAGATATTTTTTATTATATATAGAAAAACATCCAGAACACTCTCAACAAATATCTGCAGATCATACAGACATTTGTCCCGAGGCGGGAATCGAACCCGCAACCTTTTGCGTCGCAGGTGGACCTTCGCCCGCTGCGCCACATAGGTCGTCAATGGATGGATACAAAGATTTCCTACTGTTAGTATTTGATACAGTTTCATTGGTGTTATAACTTTCTAGAACAACATCGCTTGCTATTTTAACGCTTTATAGGATGCTATCAGCCAAAAGGAGCTAAACCACTTCCTTTTAGCAATATTTACAGCTCAAGTCAGTTGATTGCTAAAATAGAGGAGTAAAATACAGCTACATTTATGTTCGAACACACAATCGTAAAGATTAAGACGCGTTCAAGCGCGTTGGTCACGATTGTACAATAACTACGTAGGTAGGTAGGTACCTTGTTTTATATGACTTTACATTCTTACGAATCTGGCAAGTAAGTAAAAGTAAGGCGATTGCCTTAAGTATATATCATTATCATTATAGATGATCTATACAGCTTTAGAAAATGATATCAATGGTTCTATGAGACGCTGCAGTTGCGCTTGCCCGCACCTATGCCATCCTCCCAACTTAGTCGGCCATTGGTCGCAGGAAGGAATTGGACAATACGTCTGAAACCATGGTGCAATCCGGTCGAAACGTCGGGAATAAAATAAAGGTAATTACGCGATAAATACCCGATAATCCCATATTTTAATACGTCTGAAGCTGACTAAGCTGTGGGTTTCTTCACGATGTTTTCCTAGTACTGTTACTACAGTTAAATGTGAACATACATTTTTGAAGAAATAATCCATATTAAATATTAGAACTACGACAAACTCGGTTATAAACCTATAACCAATAATTTATGCTCGGTTTTTATTTATAAAGATATTCAGAAGATATTTAGAATTAAATATGTACACAACAAAATTAGAATAAAACACGCCTATCAAACAAAAAAGTAATTACTTAACAAATTAGGGAAAACCTAATCTGGTTCCTTCCTTATTCCCCTCCCTTGAGGTCAGACCCCTGCCTAACCACTTGTTGATTTATCGCTTTCTGTTGTAATACTCGTAATCTGAGAACAATTGGAGCTTTGATAGTGAGAATTCAATAATATCGAAAGAGACGAGGACCTCCGTGGCTCAGTTGGTCCGATCCGTGGCGCAAGGTTTCGGGTTCGATTTCCGCGGACAAATATTTGCTTTTCTGCAGATATTTGTATTGGGTCTGAATATTTCTATGTATTAAAAGGTATGTGTTTACAAAAAAAGTATTTAAGTATTTTTATTTAAATAAATAACCCACCTGGTTTCCAAATTACAAACTTTGCTTAGTTTGGGACTATGGTGATAGATGGTGATGTGTTTGGTGTCTAGCATTATTTATTTAAACAAGCTCGGTGCTTGGGTCTCACTCCTTTGAATCGTCGGTATCAGAATCTCTCTGTCTCATGCATTGATACATATAAAAGCACAGATGAGCCCTCACCGTACTGAGACCGCGCCGTTGTATTTCCAAACAATGATGAGTGAGCTCACTTTTTGAATCAGTGCACATCGAAACACAGTGTTAGCCGGGCGTGTTGATCTTTGCATCTAAAATAGATGAAAAGTGCCACAAAATGCCATCTTGTGCATTTCGCAAGTGCACCAACAATTCCAGAAACACAAATAAAGTCAAAGGTGTAACATTTCACTCGTAAGTATTGCGATTTTGTTATATAACTATTTGTTTGCTTCCGTTATCAAAATAACAAATTAAAAAATGGCGATTGCAAGAAAGAGAAAGTAGTGTTTGCAAATAATGTGGGAGAATAAGAGCTAACACTATTTTTTCGGTACGCGTGGCGTGTTGCGCATTCGTCAGCAGTATTGTAAACACAATGCCAGAGTTTTTGATGTGAGGGCTCATCTATGCTTTTATATCAATGGTCTCATGCCCCTATCCCACCTAGTTTTGGGTGGCACAATAATATGTATTTTCTTCTATTCTGCCCTATTTGTCTTCAGATTTACCTTTAGATTTACATCTTTTCTTTCACAGACTACGTGAGTCCATCCTGTTTTTAGTCTCGCTCGCCTATACATATCTATTACTTTCCTTGTTATTATGACTCTCGCTCTTTATAACATGTCCATACAATTACTTGGTATCGAAGTCATAAACACACGGTTCACAAGAAGTCTTAACAAGAAGATACGAAGTTGACCATTAACTTGTCTGAGGCTAGTTCGCGAAAGTAGGTACCCGCAGGGCATTACGGATGACGCATGCGCTGAGGTGTGCCTAACGACAGGTGATTCCTGTTGCGTGACGCATCACGTCAGAGATGCTACACTGTTACATAGATAATGTTTATTAATATGATAAGATATATTTATATGTAACAGTGTAGCTCCTCTGACGTGATTTTTTTATATATTTTAAATGGTCTTAAACAAACAGAGGAAGCAGAAGTTCTCAAGACGACGCATTATTTCTTTACTTCCCGACTGCGCCTGAAGGAGGGTTATTGCTTTTGAACCATCAACGATAGAACACGCTTAGAATGAAACAGATTCATTCAATTTGGATGAATATTTATTATTTTATATTTATATGCATATCATAGATTATTTTATATGCATAGCGCTGTCTGTCTGTCTGTGTATGAGACGATTACAACTGAACGCGTTAACCGATTTACATAAAACCTTTTTTGCTAGCATTGTCTTTATGAGAGAAGGGTACTGATTGATTTTGGTGACCCTAGGGTCACAGGGACCGGAGTTATTGTGACCTCAAAAGGTCACCAAAAAAATAAAAGTCTTCAAATGGCTGAAAACGTCTAAAAACCCAAAAATGCCATTTTTGATCTTTGGTGACCTTTTGAGGCCTTCGCCCCCTTTTCTGGTACCCCCGTACCAATGCTTGTTTTTTTATCGGATAATACCTCAAAGTTGGTCACGGTAATTTATTGTTTTATTTACGCTAATGGTTTTAATTGTAACTCTCTTTAAGTGTAAATTTTGGCATGGAAGAAGAAAGTTTTTTGCCAATCCCACGTAGCGTAAGATTAGGCGAGGAAGGTGATGAAACCTGTTTCAGTTAACAAATTATGTTCTTTCAGCAATAGGTAAGTGGTACAGGATGGGAACTCTTCGCATTATTAGAGGGATAAATGAAAAATTAATCCCGCAATGTTGCGTTGCGAAGATGAGAACGGTGGAAAGCATTAAAAAAAGAAAGCATAATTGAGAGAGCCAAGTTTTTTGTAATAATGGAATAGTTATGTAATTGTTCAATACAGATTTCAGAGCTTTTTAAATGGCACGTGAAACAAAGTACAAACACATAATAGTAATACAGAAGGTGAACATTAGTTTAAGAAAGCTTCAGGTTGTAAACACAGATGGTGCGATTCAGCAGCGCAGTGTCTGCCAACATCAATAATCAAGTGTTGATACACAACAGGCTGCTATTAACTAGATAGTGAGACCATGAGCGTCATGAAGACTTGAACCAATGCCAAACGTTTATCTACGAGGTAACTTCGAGAGAATAGCAGTTGTGAAAAGAAGCGGTAGACATTTCAAGACCCTGTCACTACGAAGGGTATTTTATAGTTATCGAGTGGTTCCTTTATTTGTAGGAAAAATACGAATTAGACTTTTTTATTATTAACCTGTTACCGAGCTGGTTTCTAACCGCACTAGTTTTACTCAAGTGTTTTGTCATATTTTGGATTATTATTACACCATATAAGTTTCACTCTGATCCGTGCATATGTATATAAAATATTAGCGTACTTATGCTTATATACACTCCCTGTAATAAGAAATAAGGAAACTGCTTTGTAAACCTAACTTAATAAAGAAATTTATTATATTTATACATTTCTATATTATGTGTAGTAGGTATATCAGCTATATAAAAATGTTAATAAGTCAGGATAAGTAGATTAAAACCGATAAAAAATTCTGCAGCGCCCAATGTTCATTAAATCATCTCAATCTTTACCAATGACTCAGTTGCTACAGGTATCTTGTTATAAACTTTTTTTAATATCCAAGGTATATTTTTATCTCTATCGAAATTAGTCATATACCACAAATCATCTTAACGATATTTTAAATACGATTAGTTGGTTATCTGGATCATGAAAAATAGGCTACCTAACTAGTCGATAAAAAAACAGAAAAACCCTCTGTAAACCTTCATTACTTTCATCATCAACATCATCATATCAGCCGTAGGACGTCCACTGCTGGGCAAAGGCCTTCCTCATTGATCTCCATGTACTGCGGTTGGAAGCGGCCTGCATCCAACGCCGACCAGCGGTTCTTAGCAAGTCGTCTGATCATCTTATAGGCGGACATCCTACGCTGCGCTTGCCGGTCCGTGGCATCCACTCGAGAACTTTGCGGCCCTATTGGCCATCTGTTCTGCGCGCTATATGGCCTGCCCATTGCCACTTCAACGTGCTAATCCGTTTGGCTATGTCAGTGACCTCGGTTCTTCTACGGATCTCCTCATTTCTTATTTGATCCCGTAGAGAAACCCCGAGCATAGCCCTCTTTATAGCTCGTTGAGCAACTCTTAAGCTTATTCATAAGGCCAATATTGAATGACTACGGCTCGGTTACATATGTCATCACTGGTAACACACACTAATTAAAGACACTGAGGTACGTTGGACGAAAAGACGTTGCGAAGTTTCCCAAACGCTGCCCATCCGAGTTGGATTCGACGATTGACCTTTCTTGAAGTTGGACCTACCTAATTGGACTGTTTGTCCTAGGCATACGTACGCGTCGACAACTTCAAGACCCGAGTACTCAACCATAACTAGAGCAGGCCCGACATTGACATTCGACATAATTTTCGTCTTGTCCATGTTCATTTTATGTACCTTTCGACTTCCCTTAACGTTTCTGCTTTACTTGACGTTATGCTGCCATCTTCCCTCTTCAGCTTTGTCATCTGGTTCTGCCCAATAGAATCATCTCAAGCACTTTGGAGCCTTTATTCCGCTCTATCGAATCTTTAATACGAGCTGCCTGTGTGACTGAGTATCATCGGGAGACTGCAGTCGCAAAGAACGTCGTTCAGCCATGAGGTTGCCTGTGGGGGTCATTAGAAAGTTTCTGAGGTCTAGACTATTGGTACGGGGGGTCTTAAAGAACTGAGACCCCACCGTATGGACGGTTCCTACAAACCTGTTATTGATCTCGTCCACCGATGCATCTACTTCTATTCAGTCAAAGCGATTTGCAAGTTCGAGTTGAAAGCTCTCGAGATTTTGGATATGTGCGCGAGCGAGTCGGAGCGTAGACTTCATCAAACGGGACCTTTCAAGTGTAACGTTCATATTCAATGTGTCTCTAACAATTCGGTGATCACTGCCGGATCACAGAAACATCATTGAATATTCGTTTCTTGTTGGTCAAGATGAAATCAATCTCATTTCTCGTGGAACCGTTGTGGCTCATCCAGGTCCATTTCCTGTGAGGCGGCTTTTGTAAAAAATAATTCATCATAAAGAGTCCTTCTTTCTCCAGAAAATCGGCCAGCCTCTGTCCCCTGGGGTTCCGTTGCCCGTATCCAAATTGCCTCACTCTCAACTCATCATCGCTGATCATGCCTAGCTTTGCATTGAAGTCCGCCATAACAACAGTTAAGTGAGTGTTATTCGTATGTATGGCTGTGCTGATGTCCTTATACATAGACTCTACTTCTTCACCTGGGTGTGACGAGGTCGGCGCATATACCTGAACGACCTTCAGCAAATATCACTTAGATATTCTGAGTGTGTACGCGACCCTGCTCGACATACTGTCGATGGTGATAATGTTGTTGATGAGTGACTTGTGAACGAAAAGCCCAACACCACCTTGGGACTGACGGTCGCCCTCCCGGTAGTATAGTAGGGTACCAGACTTGAGGGATATCGTGTCCTCGCCCTCTCTACGGACTTCTGATAACCCCAAAATGTCCCAGTGTAATCTACTAATTTCTTCTTCCAGCTCAACAATCTTTTCGTCTGGCCTCAAAGTGAGGATGTTGTGTTATACTAGGGCCAGTGGTCGTCGTAGGGTTTAGTAGCCGATCGTCTCCTGGGGATTCTTAGCACTCCTAGCCCCGCCGTTACCGTGACTGCTACCGTAGCCAGGATTAGCGGGGCCGCCGGGGACTCGCGGCCTGGTTTTATGTTGCAATATCATAAGGGGGTTGTTGTCATACTCACCACGCTGGGCAGGCGGGTAGGCGAGCGCAGTATAAGCCACAAGCAGTCGAGTAGAGATACAGGCGCAAAAAGAAGAGATGGTGCAGCGCTTGAACTTGACTCTGAAGTCAGTCTTAGATTGGGGAGAAGCCAATGGAGTTAATTTCAATGCATCTAAAACACAAGCCTGTCGTTTCTCTACCAAAAAGAGTCCGTTTCTCCAGGTTCCTGAGACTTTAACACCGACACTCAACTTTAGCACTTTTGGTTTAATCGAGTCTAAAGCTAAAACTGCGGCCATGAAGCTAGGGATCCTGAACAAGGTTAAGCGATGCTTCACACCGGGAAAGCTTCTATCCCTTTACCCAGCTCAAGTCCGGTCTGGTATGGAGTATTGCTGCCATGTTTGGGATGGCTCAGCCAAGTATCACCTGGCTGCCCTAGACTCGATTGAACGCAGAGCCTTCAGAGTCATGGGTGAGCAGTATCTTGCGGAGATTAAGATCCAAAGTCTCGACCACCGCCACTAGGTCACTTGCCTCGCAATCTTTTACAGGATACATTTTGGAGAGTGTTCTCAGGAACTCCACGACCTGATACCACCATTCTCCATTTCACTCCATGACAAGCAGACGAACAGAGCAGTACCATCCTTATCAAGTGGACATTCCACCCACTCGTACTAAGCGGTTCTCCTCCACCTTCATCATCCGCACCGCTAAGGTCTGGAACTCGCTGCCGGCTTCTGTTTTCCCGAAAACTACAACCTGGGTCTCTTCAAGTCAAGAGTGAATAGGTGTATTCTAGACCTTTGTGATCCAACATCGGCCACATCGTCGCTTACGATCAGGTGAGATTGTGGTCAAACAAAGGTCTATATGCAATAAAAAAAAGTATAGGGTATTAAAAGCACGAAAAGATACTGCTGCCCATTTTTCGGAGGTAGCAGATTTGCTTTAGGCAATTTTAGGCAAATTTCGGAAAATCATTATTAACATACATATAACCGGGTATTTATCGCGTAAATTACCTTGTAAATTACGTTTCGCTTGGATTGCACCAAGGGACCATGCTTGGTGCAATCCAAGCGAAACGTCGGGAAATAATAAAGGTAATTTACGCGATAAATACCCGGTTATATGTATGTTATTAATGTGTTTCGGAAAATCCTTTCTTAGTAGGTGGGTTTTCTATAAAATAAAGATGCTTGCTAATTTTCAGATTTCTATCTATTCAGATTCAGATTTATATCAGACATCTATCGTTTGAGCTGTGCGTTGATCTAAACCGGACATTCACTCTTATAATAAAGCAATAGCTTTAGCTAGTGTTTAAGTTTAGTCAATAAATAAACTTTTAAAACGCACCTTTATATTACTACTACTTATGCGCTACGCGACTTATTTGACAACCATAAAATGTTATAATCCGTAAAATGTATGAAAAATTAAGGTAATTTACGCGATAAATACCCGGTTACATGTATGTATAAGGATTATATATCAGGATTCTTATAATTTATTTAACCATTCAGTCATCTATTATATGTATTTAATGTTTCTCTATACGGAGCGTGCCCTTTCAATTTTAAATTAAGGACAGGAACAATTACAGCTACCTCAAAACCGACAGGTGCATGCCATGTCATATAATTAATTTATTTCCATTCCTGATTCTGAAGACGAATTGAGGGTAGTCATGGATCCTACCATCAATCCGCAGTGGTAGCTCCCAGAAACTTCAGTCCTTCCGCGACCATGACCAGGTGCAATTCGGTCGAAACGTCGGGAAAATAAATAAAAAAGGTACGCGATAAAATCCTGTATTTTAAAAACTAATAATAGGGGTGAACAATCGAATGTATACCCAATTGTGTTATCAAATGAAAGGCCATGATGTGTAGATTGCAAAACTGAGGGTACACACACATTTGCAAAAAAAAATTAAACCTCCGAGAGTAGGCAGTCTCCGACACTTTACCTATTCTCGGAGGTTAAATATTTTTTTTACCGTACCTAAAATATGTCATTTTATAGACTTGTTATTTTTTGTGGAAACTTATTTGACACTATAAACCCGCATCTTAATAATGTACTAATAATCTGTATTGGTGTTGGTATGTATAACAGATATCTAGTTATATTTCTACATTTATGCTTTCCGTTTAATACACACTGTGATTCTGTTTCCTTATCCAAGAAAAAGAAAAAAATGCCACTATGTTTCTGATTCAGAGCCTGCAGGCAAATAATCTAACAGGATGTGATGTTTCCAGAATTACGCAAATATTATGGAAGCGAAACTAAACGATGGTTGGTGGAGCTCAGAAGCAAAACTGACAGGTCAATGCAAATGAGTAATCGGCAACAAGTATGCATGCCATGTTATACCAGTGTGATCGAACAAAACGGCACGACGTTTCTGATTCAGTGCCGGCAGGCATAGGAACCAACAGGATGTGATTTGGTTTTCAGAATTACGCAAATGTTATGGAACTTATGGAAGCGAAGCTAAGCGATAATTGGTGGAACTTAGGAGCCTCAACTACCAATCTCAATAAAAAAATAAAACAAATGCCGATTTTTGTTGTGTTTTGAAAGGAAGTTACGTTTCCAATTATTAAAATTAGATGTTCACGACTTAAGAACCGCTTCTTTCTTTTGTTTTCGTCAGTTAAAAGACCAATCAAATAATTTGGTATGTTAATGTTCTGAGAACTTTTTAAGAAAGTTGACCTAGAGATTTGGAAGTCAACAGACGAAATTCATCAAGGACTGTCTATGACTGATTCAACTGCACCACGATTTATGGAATGATGCGAGTATGGCTCAAAACATATTCTTTAGATATTCCATTCCCTCGGTCAACATTTGTTACATTTGTTGCGTTCAAACCAAGTAGCATTGAAGTATCAGAGTCAATGAATATCACCCAGAATTGATCTATTAATGTTTTGTAATTTATATTTTTTGGAATAAAAAGGCTTCTTATCTTATAAACGATAGTCCAATAAAGTAATAATATGTTTTCTGTGAGGCTTTCTTGTCCGTGGATGCATTAAGAAACTGTTAAGGGATACCTCCTGAAGATGGGCAGCAGCCTCTTTCCGTGTATCAACATTCCCTACAGCGCTCGCCAGCCCGTCTGACAAACGTATGGCATGGCGAGCTAGTAAGGCAACCCCCATGATAGGACATGAGGATCCATCAGCATAAATATCTAACCTAATCTAAACAGCCTGCTGGATCCCACAGCTGGGCAACGGCCTCCCTTCTCCTCTTCCACTTATCCCGGTCTAGAGCTTCTGTCCACCGATTATATTTTTATTTATTTGTTCAGAAACATGAGGATTAATATTTAAAACTTACTAAAATTAATTATGAATTATCATAATGTGATCGCGAAAATTTAAAAATAGAACATAAATCATCACAAATTGGCATTCGCCTAAACTCTACACAGGCAAACGGAATGCCGAATGCCGCCCCGTAATGCCAAAGATTCCACACCAGTGGAAATCCGGCATCCGCCCATTCCATTTGGTTATGTGTGGATTAGACACGTTGGCTAACTGAGATTTAAGCATTTGGATTAAGCAAGTTAGAAATAGCATAAACTTTTTTGAAAATTTAGTTACCACGGATGGTTATAGTATTTGTTGTCATGATCGTCATCATCCGCAGCCCGACTTCACCCACTGCTGGGTGTGCTCAATCTTAATTAGGTATATAAATATATATATAACAGCCGTGTTGTCTATATGTATATATAATGTACCCCTGTGTATGTGTATGTGACTATCAATCCGAAATACCAGTTGCTGACGTGTATAATATATAAGAATGATAATGCATCTACATTCCGTTACTTTTTTGTGCCTAGAATTATTTACATAATTTTCATAATATTGTATAACATAATAATATATACTGACTGATACACCATCATTGCTTCCGATTGCGTGCGCGTATAAGCAACTGCCTTTGAGCAAAATTTTCTAAATCGTTGTCTTCCGTCGATTTGCACCTTTATGGATCGATAGGATATGTATAATCGTGTCTTCACTGATCAATATTGTTCGTGTTTCCGGTGATAAACCTTTGATTGACAGGTTTACATGTGGACTGGGTTAGATCACAACACGCAACCTTCATAAGTGTGAGCGTGTCAGTGCTTCGCCGTTTTTCGGAACCTTTTACGAGTACGTCTTCGTAACCCTTGCCGCCAAATTATAGGCAGGTAGGAACTTTTATTTACAATAACATAATTTGTTAAAAATGACAGATGACAGCTGTCAAAACTAAAACTGCCATAACTCAATGACTACTCAGCTTAGACATTTCGTTTAGGGCTCAAATGAAAGGCATTGATGATAGGTACCTACTTATAAGATGACAACCTTCGGATGATGAAAGTGGAGGAGAACCGCTCGGTAATACGAGTGGATGAAATGCTAACAAGGTAAGGATGGTAGGTACTGTGCTGTGCGTCTGCTTGGTCTGGAGTGCATTGGAGATGGTGGTATCAGGTTGTATGTGTGTCAACACGTAAGGTAAAGTTTATAGTAAGCAATGGTGTTTCTTGTTTTTAAATATATACAATTTTACTTTATTTTTACTCTGCCGTGGGGTATCGTATCAGTAGATTGCTGCTCTTCCTCTCTTGCCCATGGACGCAGTAAGAATCTGCTAAAGGCTACCTTCGGATGATGGGAGCGTCTTTCCGTGTATCAACATCCTGTATTGCGCTCGCCAACCTAACCCACCTGTCAAGTGTGGTGAGTATGGCAACAACCCCCTCTTGATCTAGGAGATCCACGAGGGAGACCTACGTCCAGCAGTGGGCGTGGGCAGCAGGCTGAGATGGTACTTTTACTCTACGACATTTATCCTGTAAAACATACGATATAATAGCAGACTATTCACATGGCGCCATCTAGGCACGCGCTCACACCGTTTGTTTAGGACGCAGGCGCAGGCGCCGGGGTACGCGCTTCCTTGTTTTTATTGCAGCCTTGTTACGTGAGCGATTCTGTATGCGGAGCAGGCAGTATTTTAATACCGAACCGCTGGAGAATACGATATGACTATAAATACTCAGCCTCCGTAAAGTTAAAACAAACAAATGTTAAATTTATGTTGCATCAGATGGTGTTTTGTCTTTTTTTATTGACTAACGTAAAATAAAGAAAACATTACATCCTTTATTCAATTAATGCAATCAGGCGTTACTTTGCGGAAATCCATGACAATAAAATGCAATGAAAATATTTAGTTTTAATTCCGCTTATGCTGAGATGCATGAGCAATTCTTTCTGGCACATGCAGGGAGAACTAGGTTGTCAGTGCAGCATGCATACCGAAACCTATACGACTACACGTGTTTTGCCTCTAGTGTTGACTAGTCGGCGGCTGGAACGAAAATCGTATAGGTACAGCATATTTTCATTGCATTTTATTTTTATCCTTTATTCAATTTTACCTGTGTTTTTCATTCTAATAACTTTATCCAATTTATCCAATATCTTGATGATGGTGATGACGATTATGAGTTGGGACGATAAATTGATGACTAATATTATCATAGCTTTCATTCATAACCGACACAAGTATTTTTTTTAACATTGAAGGGTTTCGTTGCCCATCTGTGGTCTTCTTAATATATAAAATTCAGTTAACCAAATCATTCTTACTAAATGCAAATGGATGATTGTTGTTGAAAATACCAAAAACAAATAATATTTGTGGAGTTCCCTCGATTCTTTATAGATCCCATCGTCGGAAGACTCCCAACATTAAAATAATGTTGGGAAGATATTTTCAATACATTTAGGATTCGTCAGCATGAACTGCACTTAGGCAGCGCCTAGCACCGTTTTTCTATCATGGCTTCTATATTTTACACCAATCTACTCGAAAAAGGCACCGATTATAATTTGGTGCCTTTTTCGAGTATGAGTCATTTTAGCCCTAATCGTCGTCCTCAGTGCACAATGTCATTCGTTGGTGGACAGAGTTGGTGGTGGCTTTAAAAATTAGCAAAACATTAAAATTATTTGATTGACCCTCGGTAGCTACGATGGGAGCTTCTGTTAGTAAGTCAAAATCAAAAACAAATCGAAATCATTGACTTTGTTTCCTTCATCATTCCAGCCGTAAAAAGTCCACTACTGAACAGGCCTCCCTCATGCATCTCCATGAGGGGTAGTTGCCATACTCACCACGCTTAGATGGCGGGTTGGCGAGCGCAGTACGGGATGTTGATACACGGAAAGACGCTGCTGCCCATCTTCCGGAGGTATCACATAGCAGGCTCTTACTGCATCCACTGGCATGAGAGGAGGGGTAACATTCTACTGCCAGCACCCCACGGCTCTTTGCTTTGTTTCCTTAGCTTTGTTTTCTTAGGACTGTAATAAAAAGCGATGGAAAAACCCCATCCAAGATGGCATCGTCGTAGAACTAAAGCTTAGAGTAGAACTAAAGGGCGCTATGGTCTCCGAACCGTGAGTAATTTCACCCAATGCTGACGTTGCTTGTTCCACAGCGAACCTGACCTAACCTAGCAGGTTCCAGATTTATTTGACCATGTTTGTATCGAATAGGGCTACGCTCATGCTTTTAGACTATTAGCATTAGTCTGAAAACCGCTGGTAAGTTACTTACGACATACTCAGCAGAGTTTTTGTTGTAGCCTAAAATTGAAATTTAATTTATTTACTGAATACCCAGCAAAATAGCAGCATAATATGGATTTCCGCAAATTAACGCCTGATTCTATTATATATGACAAGTGATGACTTTGTCTCAGGCTGTGATAGAAGCAGGTTTCGTTCCTCGATACAAGTTGATCTGGCGCTTCGCTCGACTGTATTTTGTTTCGAGGACAGTTATGTACTGGAAATTGGTCTTTCTTTCAGATTCCAGATTGTTCACCTGTGCCTGAAGGGAGTATTTTTTTCTGTATTATAAATTCTACAGATGTACGGAAATCTTCCACCATGGTAAACAGTTTGTCATACTTCACATTTTGCTGTGTTTAGAAGTCTGTCATTATCTGCCCCATCTCATTCATGAATGACGTCAGTGTTTCGTCATCATACTCTGGAAGTTTACGCTTGGACTTTGGACGCCAGCTCTGCAATGGTGTATTGCTGAAGGGCAGTTGGGATTACATCCAAAGGCTCGGTTTCCGGCTACGTAGGAGGCGGAGTACGTTTCAATGGCATGGTGTAAGTATTTATGTGCCTTATTCGATCTAATGAGATTTTTTATTTTGCAATTTTTATTATTATTTTTGTCAGCACTAACTGAGTAAAAGATTTTTAATTTGAGTTACTTTTGCAAGGGCCTATAAATAAGTGAATTGTCAAAATAAAACAACTCAAGCTTAGTTTGAGCAAATTTTTTCCCTATTGTAGATTATGTATCAAAGGCGAACACGTAACCATGCATCTCACCTGTTGCTATTTATATTTTCATCTATGAATTTTTCATAATGCCATCTCTGGATTTTAGTGTTACTTATTGTTTGATAAATTTTGTTTTTTTTTTATTTTGATTTACGTTTAATAAGTTTTTATCTGAAACTGTGTGTGCATATATGTAAATATATATAACACAAGCCCTGTCCTGATATGAATCCTCCGATAGCAGGACAGGGCTTGTGATAAGATATCATTGCCATGTTATTTTATGCAGGGTCCCGTACAGTATGAAAACCCGTTACTGACGCTGTATAAACCATTCATAACACTTTTTTACTTACTTTTTTATGCTTTATTTCCCTTGCTTAGAAAAAAATCTTACGCAAGATTTTGCTTCATTTCTCTAAATATTTTTTCTTATGTAATTGACGCCGTTTATGAGTTAAGTTTAAATAAAATATTTTGAATAAAGCGTGGACGCTACAAAATGGTTGACTTAATAACCACTCAAAAGTCTTACACTGCTGGCGTTGATTGTAATTTTTCAAACCCACGCTAAAATAACAATAATTACCAGCAATGTCATTCGAGCGAGCCGTTAATGCCATCCATTATGCAGTAGACAGCTAGGCTTAGAGTGACATGATGTAAATCTAATTGACATAGACTCCTGAACTGAGAGTAGGAAGTTTGTAATCGTGTTGAGATCTAGGGCGGCGAGATGGGCCGTGTAAGCAATGTCTAGGGACGCCTTCCTGGCGGCCACTCGCTTACATTACCAGCAAGGTGCATGGTGTCTCTTGGACAACCAGACCTGAATAACGGAGAGAACATAGGTAAATCGCATTCCGTCTGGGATGTTTGGTACCCACACACTTCATCAAATACGGTAGTAGACGTAAAACATGTGTCCTACTCATATTGGACAATTCTATAGCCATGATTGTCTTTTATGTGAATTGTGTGTGCTAATTCCAGGTTATTGTTGCGAAATTCAGGAAGTGTAAACGTTCTTGAATTATTTAGGATTTGTACAAAGAAAATAGTTTTTTTTACATCTATTAGGTATATATGATGTGTCAGTGGTTTACAGGCAGGAACGCTGTAGTGCCTGGGGCTTTATTTGATGGGTTAGGCTTGCCCAGCTTTTAAACCATCCTGTTAATTTATACCTAAAGAGAAGGGTACTGATTGATTTTGGTGACCCTAGAGTCACAGGGACCGGAGTATTTCTGACCTCAAAAGGTCACCAAAAAATAAGTCTTCAAATGGCCGAAAACGTCCAAAAACCCAAAAATGTCATTTTTGACCTCTGGTGACCTTTTGATGCCTTCACCCCCTTTTCTGGTACCCCCGTACCAATGCTTGATATTTAAATGGATGGTTTTAATAATTGTGGACTAAACTTCCATCGAATTGTGAAAAATGTGCATAAGTTCCACTACCAGACAAGAGATGGCGCTGTCAAGGTTCTCCAACAAATATAAACCGCCTTTATCATTATATTATATTGTATGATAGCACGGAACCCTCGGTGCGCGAGTCCGACTCGCTGTTGGCCGGTTTTATTTACATTTTTATATGAAAAATATATACATTTTTCAGCTACGAGGATGGTGTAGGTGCTGGGCAAGCCTAATCCATCTAACAATGTCACAGGCACTGCAGCGTTCCGTATGTACAGCATAATTACCAGTTGCTGACGCTGTTTATATCATCTATGATAGATGCAAAGGCCTAACTTTACTTTAAATATGAGTATTTCCAAGAACAACAACAACGATATTGATTTGAATAATTTCCGATACAAAAGCCACTGTCGCATAAGCTGATAAATCCGATACACAATATTTGTCATACTTTATCGCCTGGATGCTAGTGGTTCATCCACACCAAAGTTATTTTTGGTGAGCAACGTTCCAAGTTAAATTTAAATGAAAATAATTTTAAATTTGGACCAGTGAAATTACGAGCATATGAGACCTTATACCTCTATGGTAAAGAGTGACAGGCGCAATTTAATGCAGCGTTGGTCACGTGCTTAATGAACGTGATCACCGCGGTATTGCAGTTGTAATAAGGTAGAGGTTGCCGCATAACACCAGATGGGCCTTCGGCTTGTCTCGTCATAAAAACGTATAAAAAAGTGCTAATGAGCAACATCCTATATCAAAAAGTTAGGTACCTACTTATAATGCAAAATGTTGCTTAACTTTGTGATACTGCGGTGTGGATGCACCTTAAACCGTGAGGGAAATGGATTATTTTATTTGTGACCGTTTTCAATATTGCCGTGGGGCACGGGCAACATTCTACTATGTTGCCCCTCCTCTCTTGCCCGTGGATGCAGTAAGAGCCTGGGCCGGGATACCTCCGGAAGATGGGCAGCAGCGTCTTTCCGTATATGAACATCCCGTACTGCGCTCACCAACCCGCCTGCCAAGCGTGGTGAGTATAGCAACTACCCCTCATGGAGATCCACGAGGGAGGCCTGTGTTCAGTAGTAGTCGTTTAACGGCTGAAATGATGATGATGATTTGTGGCCGTTTTCAATATTATTTTCCTATGCAACTCATACCTTTGAGTCACTTAGCATAATGTTGTTCGTAAGAGCATATTACTCTTGAAAATATGTGCTGAGGGATCTGTCAGATTTCCTTACCTTACCTTTGAATCTAGCAAAAGTCGCATGAAAAAATATTTGATTGAGGATATGAGGCGAATAGGTTACAGCAGGACAAACTTAGTAAGTTTGTCCTGCCGTTTGCTCGGCTTATTACCACGGCCTTCACAAATTAATAATCACCGCTTCCACGCAATAAGAAATAAGAAATAAGAAATAAGAAAATTTTATTGTTAAATTGTGTAGGTACATATACATGAAGGTCTTAAATAAATTTAGGTATCAACAATTTTATCATATCTATGACATACAATAATAAATTTGCAATTTAATTCTACATAAACAAAATTATACACAAAGTTAGATTACAACATTTATGTAGGCCTATACTTCTGAATACCAAATTAGAACAAAAATCAACCTACATGACTAATTATCAAAAAATTCCGTTAGGTTATAATGAACTCTATTTACAAGCCACTTTTTTAATTCAATCTTGAACATATTTCCTTCAAGTTGTTTAATAATTAATGGTAAATGATTATAAACTTTAATAGCTGTGATATAAGTGCTTTTGTGGTACATTGAGTTATTGACTTGTGGTATACACAGGTTATATTTATATTTATTTCTCAACTGATCCGATCTGGTTGATTTTATATTGAAGAAAGAAGAGTTATTTTTTGCAAATAAACATAATTCTAGAATATATATGTCCGTAAGGGTCAGAATATAATTTTCTTTGAATATATTACGTAAAGATTCAGTACTTTTTAGGTTATAGATGGCTCTAATACACTTTTTTTGCATAACAAAGACTGACTGCATCTCAACCGAGTTTCCCCAGAATATCACCCCGTAACATAATTGAGGAAAAACGTAACCATAATATGCATTAATTGCTATAGATTTTGATGAGACATTACTCAGTATGTGTAGAACATAACAGTACTTAGATATTTTGCCATTTACTTTACTAATGTGAGATTTCCAATTTAAATATGTGTCAATTTTTATTCCTAGAAAATTGATTTCACTGACTTCTTCTACAATGCTCCCCTTGTTATGTATATATAAATTGAGTGTAGGTGTTTTGTAATTTTTGAATCTAATAAATTTAGTCTTATCGATGTTAACTTTTAAATTTAAGACGTCTAACCAATCTGTTATGTCCCGGAGGGTTTTATTAATTTCATTTTCAAAGTCATGTCTATTATTGTTTACTTGGGGTATAAATACTGTTGCATCATCTGCAAACATAACGCAGAGATGTTTTGTGACATGTGGTAGTTTATTAATATACATCAAAAAAAGAAGTGGCCCCAGTACACTACCCTGTGGTACTCCTAGTGGCATGGTTTCAAATCTAGACTCAACGCGTTCAATAGTTTTATTATGTTTATTATAAATATCAATTACAGTTGATTGTCTTCTATTATCTAAATATGATTTAAAGAAAGAAAGAGCTACTCCCCTTATCCCCATTTCCTCTAATTTACATAGAAGAACCTTATGATCAACGCAATCAAAAGCTTTTGATAGGTCTAGAAATAAAGCAACCCCATGTCTTCTGTTATTCATTTCTTCCCATGCTAATTTTAATGTTTTAAATATTGCTAAAGTTGTATTTTTCCCCTTTCGAAACCCGTATTGGTTTGGGTTAAGAATATTATTTGCATCTAAGAATTTAATGACTCGGTCGTAAATGGCTTTTTCATAAATTTTAGAAATGCAAGGCAGTATGGCTATTGGTCTATAATTGCCCATGTCAGATTTAGAACCTTTTTTATGTAATGGTTTGATGAGAGCTTTTTTTAAGTTTTGTGGAAAACAACCATGTTCAATTGATAGGTTGATAATATGGATCAGGGGTTTCACTATTATGTCAATGCTACTTTTTATTATCTGTATTGGAATTTGGTCATGTCCTGAACTTTTAGTGTTTTTTAATTTTTTAACTATATTTTTTACTTCTCTCTCATCAACAGGTTTCAGGAATATACTTTTACTAATATTATTTACATTTTGATTTTTAAATGTAGCTGTTCTGTTTGTGTTTAGATTGATATAGTATTCATTAAATAATTTTGCAATTTTTAACGGATCACTAATTTCTTCATCTCCATTTTTAATTTTGTCAACAGTTGTTCGTATTTGGTTTGTGTTGCTTGAATATTGTTTGATGATTCCCCATGTCGCTTTTGGTTTATTTGAACTCTTATTAATAAAATTTATATTTGATATTTTTTTGGAAACTCTAATAACTTTTTTTAACATTTTGTTGTATTTTATGTAATTCTTGTTATTATTTTCATCTCTATTGTTTTTAAATTGTAAATATATCTGTCGTTTCTTTTTGCTTGAAGCTATAATTCCCCTAGATTTCCAATTTAGTTTCCTTTTGTACATTACTTTACTTCTTTGAATTGGGATACAAAGACAAAATATCATATGTAAGAGCTCCATAAATTTGTCATATGCTTTATTCGGGTCGATTTCGTTATAAACTTCTTCAAAACTAATCTGGGATAAGTACTTTATAAAGATGTCTAGGTAAGTATCAATACATCGCCTTTCAATGTACCAAAACTTTTCAGCGAAGCTGATATTAGTAGGTATTGCAAGAATTTGTGCTGTGTGATCAGAAATACCTACGTCAATGACATCAACATTTGTGCGTTTTATATTAGTTATTATATTATCAATACAAGTATGAGAATGAGAAGTGTTTCTAGTAGGTTTGTCAACGGTCAGACGGAGGTTAAACATTTTAAGGGTATTTTTGAACTGTTCACTTCTTTTATTATTTTCGAGGATATTTATATTGAAATCACCTGACAAAATGACTTTTTTCTTATCTGACTTAAGCTTTATAGCTACTTTGTAACAGATAGATTCTAATATTTTTATGAATAGTTCGAAACTGCTATTTGGTGTTCTATATATGCATATAATAATTATATTTAAATCTGTTAGCAAAATTCCACAGCATTCAAAATGACGCTCGATAGATAGACCAGATATCCAATCCAATTTCGTATAATTTAAGGAATGCTTGATATAAATAGCGACACCACCACGAGATTTATTTTTCCGTGTAAAGTATGAAGCTAATTGATAATCATCTAATTGTAAGCATAAAGTTTCATCGTTCTTTATAAATGTTTCGCTTAGGCATAATATATCAATTTTTTTATCCTGTATTACTATTTCTAATTGGTCTAATTTTGATCTCAGTCCCTGTATATTTAAGTGCATTACATTTATAAAGTAGTTAGAGACGAAAAAGATTATTAGAAATTGCTGGCTCTTTTCCCATGCCATTTTCTGTTTTGTGTAGCTGCGGTGCTCTACCGTGGTAAAATGGAACATTTACCATATGCTTTTTTGTACTATCTCTCATCTCTCTTTGTTCATCAGTTGGGTATGAATCAACTTTCGTTATATGTGTATTTTTTCGCATTTTTTCAAAATAAAATGGTATAGTACCTGGTTTTATAGAAATTTTATCATTAGTTTTGGCGGTTTTATTTTGAAATACTGTTTTTAAATTATAATTTTTCTTCATTTTATTGATATTTTTACCAACAAAGCAGTTATTATAGTCCTTTGTACTGATAAAATGATTCACAATCTCATCCAAATCTTTGTTTTTTGCATTATTTCTCCAGTTGGAATAGTATTTTTTTCCCAAAGCTAAGAAGTGGCATCTATTGAAGTTTTTGACAATGATCTTTAGCTTGTTGTTAAGTTTTTCCTCATTTATGCAGCGGTTCTGTTGTACTTCAGTGATTATAATATTTGGTTTATTTAAATTTTTGCAGACTGATGTTATTTCAGAGAAAAACATAGTCGGATTCGTATCGTTAGATCCTAAAGAGAGGACAACCCAATCATCCTCAGTAAGATCTAGCTGATGGATTTTTGAGCTATCGAGTATTTGCTCAGTTCGTGCATCTGGGTAACAATAGTTGAAAATGGCATAATTCTTTGCATTTTTACCCGATGACCGTTGTGATATAATTTTTGATGCCAGGTTCCTACTAGTTTGGTCTCCTACAATCACAATTTTGGCTTTATCTTTGGTAGGTTCAACTTTCTTATTACATTTCTGTACATTAAGCAGTTCTTGTGTCTTTTCATAAGTTTTTGGTAGACGATTTAATTTTGTAGTATCACACTCACTCGACAGTTGTTTTACATTTTCTTCATAAAGATTTTGTGTCATTTTGTCTGCCTCAAGCTTCTCAATTTTATTTCGCTGCATGATATTCTCGCATTGAAGGTTGTTAATTTCTTTTTTTGCTTCAATTAATTGCTGTGTCATCTCAGTCAACTCTGCTTTTAGGCTGGCTATTTCAGCTTCCATAGAGGCCTCTGGTTGGATGATGCTAGAAAATGTTTCATCTAGACTAAGTATATTTGGCGACTCTCCGAGTGATAATTTCTTTGGCGCATGTTTGCGTCTCAATGTGATGTTTGTGGTTTCATCGTCCGTATAATGAACCCCAACTGGAGTGTTTACGTTATTTCTTAATTTCTTTGGCGTATGTTTGCGTCTCAATGTGATGTTTGTAGTTTCATCGTTCGTATAATGAATCCCGACTGGAGTGTTTACGTTATTTCTTCTGTGGGTTTTTTCAATACATGTTCTACATTTCCAGGTCGTTCTGCGTTCGTCTATAAGTGTGCCAAAAAATCTAGTAGTGGACACATTTGCGCATTCCAGGTCAAAGGTTACCTGGCAATACAGACATGTTAGATATTGTCTGTTTGGAATCATTTGCCCACATTTTCCGCAATTTTTTAGTTGCATCGGTGTTCTTGTAAGAGACATTTTTATTTGATGTACGGAGATACTCGTATTTCTTAAAATCGATAAATTATTATCGAGACATTAATTGCACAAAAATAAAATCACAAAAAGCCAAAATAAACTATGCACTTGTCTGGATTCGAAACCTATACATAAGGCATGTCAGGCGGGGTGTATCCAACCCACACCACCGAGCTCTTACGTTTGGTAGTCAAAATAATGATACACGTACATAAAGTTAGTCGTACGAATTTCACTGAAATGGAGTGTAGTTCGTTGTAATCTGTGGTTCGGTTTCGGAAGTATGTACTTGCTTTCACGGTTCAACAGTTCAAGGTCAATGTCACTTGTGCACTGATTTAGAGTTTTAGAATTGAGAAATTATAACCTTGAATTTAAATAGAAATTTTCATTTAAAAGATAAAGAAATTTTCATTGCAAAATAGATAAGTACAGTCTATAAGCAAATTCGTATTTAAAAGTACCAGGCGACCATAATAATATAGGAGGTTCAACGCCTATAATATGACACCTGATACAAAACTCAGCTGTTTCTTCAATAGACGTAGGCTTAGGGTACCTTTGATACCCTAATGGTAGGCTAAAAAATGCATTAGTCGCGCTGTACGGTATTCGAATGTGAAGGGGTTGGTTATTCTATTTAATCACTCGTAGTTTTGCATAAATGACCTAATGCGAGCCTAACAGTTATCATCTGTATAAAAAAATATTACGGGACTTATTGGGAAAGGGCCTAATGGTTTAACTACATTCATGGAATGGTAGCGCAGCTTTGATTAAATTATGGTCATTTTTATGACTTAACGTTACGTTTTGTTAGAGACGTAAGGTATTATGGTAATAGGAAAGGTCGGTACTGCTTTATCAAAACAGTACCGTACGACGATGCTCAACTGTAAATATATTGTAGTAGGAACATTTTTCAAATCGTTGATACGAGCCTCAGAATCAGAAATATTGATTCGCATAATTGTTAATGAATAAAATCAGCTGCAACAAACAGACCGACAGAGTCACACCACACCATAAGGGTTCCTTATAAGGCATTTTGGTTTGGGATCCTAAAATGTACCGATTATTATTGCACTTTTTATTCCTATTGATCTCAGAAGTTAAGTAATTCTAAATATAATTAAGAAGATATTACTCAATCAGCATAACATTAATTTGTCAACAAATACAACCGTATTAATTGGTTAAAGTTACTTCTGTTATTAGTGCCTTCTCACTTTTCTCGCACGCCCAGGTTGATTGGTAGAAACTGCTATCAGCTTTAAGTCCTCCTCTGTACATTGTTTTTTGTACACAAGGTATAAATAAGTATATGAATTGTTTATTTAAGGCATTACAATGACTTAGGCGCAATGCACATAATGCACAATGATTCGCAAAGTTTATAAAAAAATAGGGAAAGTTCACACACTATGAGTCTAATAAATAATAACACAGATCACATATCTTATAGTTTGACATATAACGTGGAAGCTTAGGCGTGACTAAATTGACCTTCACTCAAATGGGGAAGTTCTGATTCAAAAGCCTACACAAGTGAAGCAAACCAATAGATATCTATCGCAGACTTTACTTTCGGCTATTTCAACGGTTTCGCAGTCCACCAAGGTGACTTGTCTATAGATTTTCGTGAAATCAATGTAAAACAATTAAGTATCTTTGCTAAGTCCTGTCCTCACACTAGGTCTCGGTAGACTCTATACAGAGTGTATTATTACACGTGTACTAAGCGGAAAGGGGTGATTCTGACCATTCCAAGGAACAACTTTAGTTCTACGACTTTTCAGGATTCAGTGATTTTCATTCAAGAAAAGACCAAGCAAGTTTTAACTTTAACACCTGATTAGACCATAATGACAACCTAAACGCCAGCTGATTCTTGTCAGGGTCATTGAACTCGGCGAAAAGTTACCGTACAAGTACAATTAAAAATTCCTATAACCACAAATAGGATATTTTATTAAGATTATTATTATGAGCCATTTGGGTCCCACTGCTGGGCAAAGGCCTCCCTCAATTCCCTCCATATATCCCGATCCTGAGCTGCTTCCCTCCAGTCAACGATGTACTGATCGAGTTCGTCCTGCCATCTGCGCTTCGGTCTGCTGCGTTGCATTCTCGCCGGGTCAGGCCGCCACTCCGTTTTATTAAGATTAATAAAAAAAAAACTAATTTTGACCCTAGGATAATTTTTATATAGCTATATCTTATAGCTAGTAAAATTGTAAACAAAAATATAAAAAAAATCACGAATTCCCGATTTTTTCCCTTCCAAAACTACTTGTTTTCATGGACTGAAACTCGTGTTAGTACACATATTTTAATATAACCTGTATAGGAGGTTACAGTGATCCGTTTTGGAAACTAGCGGTCTAGGTACATATGAACCTATGTAGGTGTTGACAAGTTTAAAAATATTTTACATGAAGTTACAGTGCAAATTATTAATCTGATATACCAAAATTTTATGACTGAGCATCGCGTTCGATTGCACCATGTAATTTACAAAATGAAAATATATTTGATTGAGATAATTGGGATAAGAAAGATTAAAATACCCAGACCTAGAAAAAAAATCTGCATTAGTAGAGCTCAGAGTCTTCATCTGCTGGGACTTCATCAAAACAATACTGAAAATAAAGTCGTGTCTTGTCTTTTTATTTTATGGTTTTTTGTGTTTGGTTTCACACAATTCCGCCAGTGTCAAGTTATTTTTTTTTATTTTTTTTTAATTTAACCTATTGCCGTGGGGTGCCGGCAGTAGAATGTTACCCCTCCTCTCATGCCTCTCATGCCTCTCATGCAGTAAGAGCTTGCTAAGGGATACCTCCGGAAGATGGGCAGCAGCGTCTATCCGTGTATCAACATCCCATACTGCGCTCACCAACCCGCCTGCCAAGCGTGGTGAGTATGGCAACTACCCCTCATGGAGATCCATGAGGGAGGCCTGTGTTCATCAGTGGACGTTTTATGGCTGAAATGATGATGATGATTTAACCTACATATATTGTCCCACTGCTGGGCAAAGGTCTCCCCTAAAGTCTTCCAAACATCCCGATCCTATGCAGACTCCCACCATCCTCTGTCAAAGGTAATATGTTCATCCCGCCAACGCTTCCTCGGTCGACCTCGACACCGCGCTCCCTCATCAGGGAGTCAAGGTGTTACACTCTGAGCCCATTTCTCTGCTGGTATTCGTGCCGTGGGGTGCCGGCAGTAGAATGTTACCCCTGTCCTCTCATACCCATGGATGCAGTAAGGGCCTGCTAAGGGATACCTCCGGAAGATGGGCAGCAGCGTCTTCCGTGTACTAACATCCCGTACTGCGCTCGCCAACCCGCCTGCCAAGCGTGGTGAGTATGGCAACTACCTCTCATGGAGATCCATGAGCGAGGCCTGTGTTCAGTAGTGGACGTTTTACGGCTGAAACGAACGAACGAATTCGGCTCACGTGGCCCGCCCAGTCACACTTCACCGTTGCAGCCTTCTTACCGACATCTGTGATGCCAGTAAGGGAACGCAGCATGGTGTTACGAACTCGGTCGACTCGTTTAAACCCGAGAATGCTGCGTTCCATTGCCCTTATTAAGTAGGTATTTAATTATTAAATCATATTTAATCATTTTAAAACATATTTTATGAAAATTTTACAACGAATCAGTCATTTCGATGATAAAGTCACTGTGTAATAAGCTCATTCGACCTTGACAATGCAATATCAAAAGTGTCAATTGTGAAGACGAAGGCGTGTCTTAACCAATCAGTGCCATTTGCGTAGTCTGGTTCTTTTGGGCTTCTCTAGACGAAGTTTCGAGTGATGCCCTCCTACTTTAAATACTGAACGATTCTACAAAATGACTCTTGTCTATGAAAAAAATAATTAGGGAACTGCGGAGCGTGAACAAGAAATAAATCGCCAAAAGATAAAGTCATTATGGAGTAATCGACCCAAAAAAACAATCCACATACAAACCAAAGCGAGGGCGGTTAGGTATTTGCCTATATAATCGGCCCATATAATCCTCAGACTTAGTAAATACACAAACGGTGATTACCGGTGTGGGAGAAGCGGCGGCCAAAATCACATCGTTTAATCATATTTCCGCTTACATCCCATAATACATTAACGTGTGGAGGAATGTAGCATTCCAATTCTATGCTACCTTCGACATTTTGCTGTGGGGTCGGGTGCCGGCAGTAGAATGTTGCCCCTCCTCTCATGTCCGTGGATGCAGTCAAAATCTGCGTACCTTTGGAAAATGGGCACCAACGTCTTTCCGTGAATCAACATTCCGTACTGCGCTCGTCAATCCGCCTGCCAAGCGTGGTGAGTATGACAATAACCCCCTCATGATCAATACTTGCGAGATAATAATAATAATAAAATAATAAATAATAAATAATGCTGGACAAATCACACAGCATCATCTAGCCCCAAGCTAAGCAGAGCTTGTGTTATGGGTACTAGATGACTGATATACTTAGTCTGGCCATAAATACTGTTACAATTAAAAATAAACAAAATATTACATTTTAATATGGAATCTGTTATTTTTATATGATTGTTCATTGAGTTTTCTCATTTTGGCGCCAATAAATTGTACAATATTTTGCGATATAAAAATGGAGTGGGGTGATAAAGAGAACCGATTCGCTGTGATTGCATTACACAAAGTAGGTGTGGAGCCAAATGCAATTTTTAAAACTCTCCCTACGCTTGGTATTAGTAAAATGTTTGTGTACCGGGCTATTAATAGGTACAGTGAGACCTCCTCTGTTAGTGACAGAAAAAGATCTGGCCGTCCACGTAGTGTTCATACGAAAATGGTGGTCAAAGCAGTAAGGGAAAGAATTTGAAGAAATCCTGTCCGAAAGCAAAAGATTTTATCTCAGGAGATGAAGATAGCACCCAGAACCATGTCGCGTATTTTAAAAGATGACATATGACTTGCAGCCTATAAGAGACGTACTGGTTATTTCTTAACTGATAATTTAAAAAAGAATAGGGTGGTAAAATCGAAACAACTACTGAAGCGGTACGCAAAGGGAGGTCACAGAAAAATTTCGTTTACGGATGAGATTTTTTTTACAATTGAGCATTATTTTAACAAACAAAATGACTGTATTTATGCTCAAAGCACTTATTAAGTTTCTCAAATAGTCGACAGAGTGCAAAGTGGGCACTATCCGACTTCAGTGATGGTTTGGTGGGGTATTAGCTATGAAGGAGTGACTGAGCCATACTTTTGTGTAAAAGGTACCAAAACATCGGCACAAGTGTATCAAGATACCATTCTTGAGAAGGTAGTGAAGCCCCTTAACAACACCATGTTCAATAACCAAGAATGGTTCTTCCAGCAAGACTCGGCGCCGGGTCATAAAGCTCGGTCTACGCAGTCTTGGTTGGAAACGAACGTTTCGGACTTCATCAGAGCTGAAGACTGGCTGTCGTCTAGTCCCGATCTTAATCCGCTGGATTGTGATTTATGGTCAGTTTTAAGGAGTGCAGCTTGCTCTAATTGCCATGATAATTTGGAGTCCCTAAAACAATCCGTACGATTGGTAGTGAAGAATTTTCCCATGGAAAGAGTGCGTGCTTCTATTGATAATTGGCCTCAACGTTTAAAGGACTGTATTGCAGCCAATGGAGACCACTTCGAATAAGCTTTTTATATTTTAAATTGTTTTATATTTATGTATTAAACTAACACACTGTAAAAGTAATAAATGTTATTTGCAATAGAAAAATATTTTTTTTCTTTGTTTCAGTATTTATGGCAAGACTAGGTACATAATACATTATACTACATAGATAGATATTTTTATTATATATAGAAAAACACCCAGAACACCCTGAACAAATATCTGCAGATCGTACAGACATTTGTCCCGAGGCGGGAATCGAACCCGCAACCCCTGCGTCGCAGGCGGACCTTCGCCCGCTGCGCCACAGAGGTCGTCAATCAATGAAGGATTGAGACTGGATCCGTGAGAATAACTCTAGTGCAGGTATGGCACGCTATTGAGGCTGTGATGTAGTGCTCCTATCCAATCACGACCACTGCTATGTAAACTTGAGTTCCATGGTAATTGCAGTGCAGTAGAATTTGTAGTAGAATCTGTAAACTTAGTGTTGGACTACTAGCACAATCTAAATATAGATTGTGCTCAGATGAGCTTTAACTGTTCTTTATCTTACAAATATTAGGTCTTTACCTATGAAATTGCGGTTTTTTATGGAATAAATGAAAGTACTTATTTTTCCAAACTTTTTTATTTCTGTCACTCAAAGTAATCACCCGTGAAATCGACGCAATTGACAACGCATTGGCAGTTTATTGATGCCCTTCTTGTAAAAATCAGCTGCACGGGAGGCAACAAACTCTTCAAAGGCATTTTGTACTGCCTCTCAGGAATTGAATTTTTTACCCATTAAAAAGTTGTCTAAATTTTGAAAAAAGTAATAGTCGGTAGGTGCAAGGTCTGGTGAGTATGGCGGATGAGGGAGAGCTTCCAACCCCAGCTCTTGCAGCTTGGAAACTGTCTGTTGTGCAGTATGGGGTCGCGCGTTGTCGTGAAGGAGCAGTGGGGACTACTGATTGACCAAAGCTGGTTGCAGATGTGCAAGCTTCTCCATCATTGTCTCCAGTTCTTCACAGTACACATCTGCAGTAATGCTCATGCCGTTTTGTAAAAATCTATGGTGAACCACACCCGCACTAGACCACCAAACAGTGACCATCACCTTTTTAGGGGTCATTTTTGGTTTAGGGCATTGCTTTGGTGCTGAACCAGGATCTAACCAACTTGTTGAGCGCTTTCGATTGTCGAACAGAATCCATTTCTCATCGCACGTAACAATTCGGTTCAAAATTCCTTCATTTCTTTGTCTGTTGAGCAGCGCGAGACAGGTCTCAACGCGTACGTTGCGCTGGCGATCGTTAAGTTCGTGGGGTACCCATCTATCAAGCTTTTTTACTTTGCCAATATGTCGCAAATGGATCAATATTGTTTTGATGCTAAACATCAAAAGCTGCTGCTATCTTAGCTGTAGATTGAGTTTCGTCAGCTTCCACAATCGCCTTTAATTCATCATTGTTGACAATAGTCTTCAGACGGCCACGAGCTTCATTTTTCAAGTCAAAATTTCCAGAACGGAACCGGGAAAACCAATAACGGGTTGTGCGTTCGTTTGTACAGTTCTCTCCGTAAACGTTTTTGATGTTACGTGCCGTTTGTGTCGCGTTGGTGCCACGACGGAACTCATATTCCATAATTACACGAATTTTCAAGGTATCCATTATGACGAAAAATGTTCAAATATAATGAAAATACAACCCTAATCAATAAACGAAAGACTGAGTTTGTAAAAAGAATGTCATGTTTTTAAAACAAAATTAATTTGAATTTAGAATACAAAGCCACAATTTGAATTTAGAATACATGCCAAACTTTTTTTTATTTGAAATTACCAGTACTGAAGAACGGCAATTTTATAGGAAAAAACCTATTACAAATAACGTTTATTGATCAAATCATTGGTACAGTTTAGTATGAAGCCCTGGCTCCCGAACTAGCGTTAGCTGTGTGTCAGGAGACAGTTTCTTCTCACAGTATAAAGTTCTTAATTAATGGATTAGTTAAATTTGCATTGACATTGATCTTAGCCTCAGAACCTCCACAGCTTGGATCTCCCTGTTCATCTGATTGAAGAACTGATCTTGAGAGGGTTCCTGTCATACTTAGCACGCTAGCAGGCAGGTTGGCGTGCGCAGTAACGAAAAAAAATTATTAATTAAATAATAATGAATTAATTATTGCCGATTATTTAGGCAAATACCGAAACGCCCTCGCTTCGATTTGTGGATTGTTTTATGTTCATACACGAAAAAACGCTGCTGCCCATCTTCCGGAAGTATCCTTTGGTGGATTATTACTGCTTCCACGGGAAAATGAGAAGAAGCAATATTATTACGAGAATATTTTTTAGTGCATTTTGCCGATAATGCGGAATTTAGCATTATAATGCTACCTCAAAACTGATTTAAGATTAGATTGAGTTTGGATCTGTGAGAATATCTCTAGTGTTTAGGTATTGGCACGCTATTACACTGTGATGTAGTGCCCCTATCCAACCATGACCACTACTATGTCGGCTGGAGTTCCAGTGTAATTGCGGTGCAGTTTAGTTGGATCAGTAAATTCCGTGTTAGACGGAGTCTGTTGTTTTGTTTGTGTTTAGTAGAGCTATTATATTTATTTATTTAAACAAAACAAAAAAAAATATCTAAAATAAATAAATAAATATAATAAAAATATCATATATATATATATATATATAAATATATTTTTATATTGTTAGTATGTGAATATTGTTTAGTGCAATCTTTGCTTTAGTGTTAGACTTAGTTTGTAGTTAAGTGTTTTGATTGTGCTTGATTTAGCTTTAACTGTTCTTATGCAACTTTGTTTAGTGCATACTTGCTTACAGTGTCTATGAAGGTACCCATGTCAGGTTTACCGTTAAGTATTTTGATAGTGTTCAGATGAGATTTTACTATTATTACGGGAATATTTATCTGTGCAATCTTCAGTAAGCTCATAAGAATGTTGACCTGCATCCAAACACCGTAAGAATAATCCTAAGTTATGGCCCCACGGTATCTCGGTATCGATCAAGTAATGCACACATTTGTCATACCACAGAATGCAGCTAACGGTTAAAGAAAATTAATTACGTCAAAAGATTTATCTCGTCTAAGCAAAATATGGACGATTCGGTACAGTAACGAATGCGTTACGACTTACAACAGGAAATGACTAGAGACTTCGAAGTTATTTTAAAATGAACTACTCAGACGGATAGTCTACCGGTTGCAATATGATTCAAAAAGCTACACAGACAAATAATGAGTTGTCAACAATCATTAATTGTCTGTTGACAAAGCATGCTGACTTACAGTAAGTACCTAGTAGCTAATCTTTTTTAGTAGCAGATAGATGAATGTTGGAAGAAGAACAGAACAATAAATTTCGTTTCGCGTTGTAACTGCCTTAGTCATACGGGAATACGTACACAAATGCGTATACCAGTAATCTGTGTATTAGCTCACAACTGTCATAAGTAGTATATTATAGCTTAAACTATCGAGTTCAAAAACTTTCGGATTTTGTTTCGTGCAAGAGCAAAACAGTGTTCTTCGCTTAGAAAGTCATCGTTTGACTAAAACTGTAAGATTATCGGTTAGGTTTCCTACGGTAGCTCCTTAAATGCGCGTGCGATGCCGACAGATGGTCTGAGACGACCAAGTCAAATTGCAAAAACTTATTCATGATTTTGTTGAGCGCATGAGAAAAAATATTTGTGTTTAAATGCCTTGCAATAAAATTTTATTTAATTTCATAAACAACCGCTTCACTTAACTTTAGCATCTCCATAATGCACCTAACTTCTTAAATTATATTTATTTTCGACTAATTCTCGTTAAATAGGTACCTACTGCTTTCGAGCGGCCAACTTAAACTTATTCCCTTTTTCTTCTTCTACAGGCTTGTCTCTATTTTCTATTTCCTATAATCGCTTTACAAGCACATATATATTATTAAATATAAATAAAATAAATATTTATTTTTCTCTCATACCAAGTTCTTAGAGGTAATCTAGGCCTCGCTCTCGCGTCTCCACGAGCGAGGGAATCGCGGCGATGTTATCGTCGTGCCACGTATTTCTATACACTCTCTTAGAGGCCGTCTCTACGAGCGAGAGAATCGCAACGAGTCCGCGCTGTAGAAATACGTGGCACGACGATAATATCGCCGCGATTCCCTCGCTCGTGGAGACGGACCCTAAGTACTAATAGTACATTAAATAACTTACAACAAGTAAGTTATTTAATGTACTATTATTAATTTATTTTTGTTTATAATTTCATGTGATTTTCAAACATTATAGTTAAGTTTTCAGTAAGATCTTAGTACGTATCTATATAACTTTTAATTTTAAATAGGTACACTGGATTTTTTTTTTTTGTTTTCACTATTTTTGGAAAAATTTTGATCTCCACTTTATAATGATGAACTGTAGCTTCTGTTTAGTTTGAATTTATTTATGCAAGCTATTATAAAAAAAAACACATAGCCGTTAAGATCACTAAGCGTAGACTATCTAATTTTATGTTTCTTATGTGTTTTTTTGTTCGATGTCCTGTTAATACCTGTTAATAAAAATTCTAACAGCTTTAGCATCTCCTACAGAAACTCCTCAACTGCGCATCTAATGGATCTGATGACTCTGATGGTGCAACCCGCGTCAAATCGTCGGCATTCCAGATTGTCCGCGCACCGTTACAGCACCCGGACGCGCTTGCGCAAGCAGATAATGCAATCATACTATGCGGAAAAGAGGTCCAACCGAAAGAGGATGGGGTCAGGTGCGGGTCCGGTTCAAATACCTTGTGATGTGCGTCAAAGCGGCCTTGCGCAACACAATTATAGAGATACGCAGGTGCTTAAATTCATATTTTTGGTGGAGGTAGCATTACCTATTGCTATTTGAAAGAATGGACTATAATTATAATGCACCTAATCCTTTGGCCCGACCAAACAATACCCAAGACTTTAACATTTTTGCACTATACTACTACTACAACTACTTACTATACAACTACAAACTACTACACTAACTAATAACTATAAATCTTTTGAAAACATTTAGAGATTAGTTTTCGAAATATTTTAGTAATTACTAAATATTTTTAAGCGACCTCAATAAATTTAGAATGCAGTTTTCACCATGAACTTTCCAAGAAAATTGTAACGGTTAAGTTAGCTTCTTTAGTTTCGGAGAAATTTCACTCAAGTAACTGATACGGTTTACCAAACATACCGGAATACGTTAAACCAAAAACATAATTAATAGCTATATATGTTTTGGTAAACGAAAAACACACACACACACACCCACTTCTAATAACTAGGTCCCGCGGGTGGCCTACACGGCACATGGTCCCAAACGCACTTGGCCTAATTTTTTAAATATCTTTACACCAAATCTCATTTATATTCCTTATCACCAAAGCATGCTTTACTAATGACAGAACCTTATAAAATCGGAGAAAACGCAGTTACAGCACAGATTACAGAACTTACACCTGGTTACAATTCAAATGTAAGGCTGGTCTGGTCCATCTATGGCGAATGCTACACGCTCGATATGTATCGCGATATTTGGATCGTAATACAGGATCACGATATTTATCGAGTGTGTAGTACAGCGAATGGCGTATCACGACACGTGATACGCTATACTACACACTCGATAAATATCGTGATCCTGGATTACGATCCAATATCGCGCGCGATAAATATCGAGCGTGTAGCGTTCGCCTATGAGTGTGTGCGTGTGTGCTTTGTGTATTGTCAAGGTCGCTCGAGCGCCGGCGCGTGCCGCTGATGGCATGGCTCGTACTATGCGATTATGGCCGCCGCAAGTGCATTGCTCAGGCCTATTTGAAAGAAATGTTGCTGGGATTACATTATATTATTATTTTTTAGTTTGTTTCGTTCTAGATTACATACTAACGTTTTTGTTTAGATTTTTAAGGGTAGGTAAGTGGATATTAATAATCCGATAGCAGAAATAAATTTAGGGCAGATATTTTGAGAACAGAGAAAATGTCAAATGTTTATGCATGTAGGTATTTTATAAATTAACAACGGCTAAAAAATCTTGGTAAGTAAACTGACCAAAACCAAACGAGCGGATATAAAATAAAATAAAAGATTTTTTTTATTAAAATCAGATTTTGTAAAACCTCTTAATAAAGAAAAGTAAAGCCTGTATTACATTACACGGTATTCAGGGACCCTTACCCTAACTAAGAGTGGTGTAATAAGAGTTAGAGCGTAAGGGACACTAACTAGCGCGACCGCGGCAAGCCTTGCTCCCTAATCGCCCTAACTACCGGGCCCTGAATACCGTGTAGTGTAACAGCTTTTAGTGAATGAGGCAGAATGACGTTCAGTTATACATCCAATGAGACATCCAACGAATAACAACTTCAAACAGACCATACGTCATATCATAATGTCAATCACAACTACTGCTTCTTTCGCCGCAGAAAAACGGTTAAAATAATCAATCAATATATAAACTCTTCCGTTACTGACTGAGTGACTGACAGGCAACGCACAGCCTAAACCACTGGACCTAGAGACTGGAAATTTGGCTTTCATGGCCAGCCAATTTACATAAAAAATTATAAACTTGACACTGGCGGAATTGTGTAAAACCAAACACAAAAAGCCATAAAATAAAAATACAAGACAAGACAAGACTTGAAATTTGGCACACATATACCTTGAGTATCCTAGAGGTGCACTAAGAAGGGATTTTTCGAAATTCCCACGGGAACGGAAACTACGCGGGTGAAACTGCGGGGTGCGGCTAGTCTATTATATAAAATTCTCGTGTCGCGGTGTTTGTTAGCAAACTCACCCCGTCTACGATCAACCCCTGTTTTTTTAATCGCGAAAGAAAAAACAGCAGAGTGGAAGTAGAGTAGTAGTGGAGTAGTAGGTGGGTAGAAGTAGAGTAGTAGTGGAGTAGAAGTAGGGTAGAAGTAGAGTAGTAGGTGGGTGGTGGCAAACTTCGGAGATAAGGGGGGGGGAACGCTGTTTTTTTTTCAATTTAACGGAAAAAAAATGTGCACACCAATACCTTTCATAAGATACCCCACATCACCTAGTAACTTTCCCAAAATTTTGAAAACCCCCCTTCCATTGTCTAAAAAACTATGCACATTAGAGAGTTGCAAATTTCAAGTCGATAGCATCAGTAGTTCTCGGGATATCCATTTGTGGCAGACAGACAGACAGACAGATTCTATTTGGGTTACTTTTTACAATTTTGGTCCGGAAAATGGTTAAAAATTATTAATTTGGGGTAAAAGGTATTTTCAAACAATTTAGGGGGTTGCCTCAACCATTTTTGGATTTAGGGTTCGTTTTTATTTATGAAACTTTTGGGTTACCGAAGCAAAAGGTTCCAAACAAAAAACTTAAAAAATCTCAAAACCTTCGTTTCGTAACAAGTCAGTCTTTTTCGCTGAGGTCATCAATCGACTTGAATTGAAATCACCTTTCAGACTTTGAAAATCTTTTAGCGGTGCTAAATTTTTCAAGGTTTTAATACCTTTGCCCAGCAATCGGAAAAGATAGGTTAATTAAAAAATATACGAGTAGCGTCACATCGCCTAGTGGTTCTTTCATTATAATGGTTCTTTCATTCTTTTATTATATCCAAGTCTACGAATCTTCTTAAGCAACTCAAACAAACAGACAAATCAAACCAGTCAAGATGGTTAACCTTACGATCAAACTAAATAAAAAGCAGGTACATGCAGTGCAAAACGAACGGACGATTGATAAGACACAAATGAAATAGGAGCCCCTGGTAAAAGTCTGGATGTAACAATAAATTGAACGCACATACCTGATTGTTTTATTGGATCAGAGCCAAAAAGCTCAGTTATGTAGATATGGACGTACATATGTATACAACTTTAAACAGTAGTACTTTACCTACAAGTACCCACCTATTCCTGAATTTATGCTCAATACCTGAATACACGATTAAGGGTGTTACTACACTGCTTATGTTCAACTCCAAACTACTCAAAATTTTACTTTAAAAGGCATTTATGGTATTCCAGGACCTATTCCTTACTTTATGTTTTAAAAACATGATTCCATAAAATCTCGATAGAACAAAATCTATAGTTGCCTCATAATTTTCACTTAATATGAAGGATATCTCAATAATTCAGTGGATAAGAGCTTGAGAGTAATTGAAGTATACTTTATGTTATTTTGACGTTTACTAACCCCTTATTGTTTTAGTGTATTACACAAAGGATGTTAAATCTGATGTAAAAATAAATGATTGATAAGGAGTTTCTAATTTGTAACGTTTTTTTTTCAAAAAAACATTAAGTATACTTAGTTGTGAGAAGAAAATACCTATAATTCGCGCGTAGAATACAATACAATACAAAATACTTTATTGCACACCTTAAGAAATTACAGAAAAAAATAAACTTACAATAAACATTTGGTACAATGGGCGGTCTTATCGCTTAGAAGCGATTTCTTCCAGACAACCACAGGTTAACCCTGCATGTCGCCAGGCCCCTGGATTCAGGGGGTAAAAATTGGATTTCGGGCAGAGTCGGTATATCCTGTTCATAAGAAATACGCTCTAAGATTCGCATTTTAAATAACTGAATAATTTAGCTCCTGCATATTCATAACTCATAACACAAAAGATAAACATGGAGCACTGCTAGGTGTGAATCAGTATTGGTAAAATGTAAGGCGCAAGAATACATTAGGATTACATTGAGCTTAGTAGAAGATTCCTTAAAGAACTTAACAACCACATTTGGGTAAAATAATGAGATCAAAGTGGGTAGGTAGGCTTAAAAGTGGATTTAAAGAACTCTAAGGTAAGGTTGATAAATGAATAACGATATACATAGGTACTTACCTCTACATAATTAGGAAAGAGGCGTTCTAAAATAAATTTGAAATAGCAGGACAAATACCAATCATTGACTTAAAGTTATTGTTTATTTTATTTTATCTATTTATAAGCTTGATGTTTCCCACTGCAAGGACTCTCTTTTCTTTTGCAGAAAGCATATCCCACTTTATTTTATTTTTATAAATAATTTGATGTTCCCCGCAACATTGTACGCGTTTTGGTGCTATGCTCGTACTAATATTTGTCGTAAAGTGAATGTTCCTGATATTAGCGAGTCCAATCAAACAAACTCTTGAGCTTTTTAAAAAGCTAAAAAAAACGTGTAATTGTTACATTTACAATTACATTTATTTTTAAACTTTACTACAGTAATGTAGTAGAGAATATATGAATATTATTAGTCATGCATGCTATTGTAAAATAGCATGACTAATAATACTCATATATTCCTAATAATGCAGAAAAAACCTCCTAATATCAAGATCATAAGATGGGATGGAAAATGCGGGGAAAAGCCCCTTTATAAAGTTCATAGAATAGCATGGAAAATTTCACTTACACTCTAGAACTGTTCTGAAGAATAGCTTATCCTATTCCACGCCACGGCCCTTTATCACGTTCTACCTTCATGGTCGGCATTGTCATGAGGAAACATCGTGAGGAAACCCGCGGCTAAGTTAGCTTCAGACGTATTGACCTGTTCTTTCCTGTGACTAATAGCTGACTAAGGTGAGAGTATGATATAGGTTCTGGGCAAGCCTTCCACCTAACAATGTCCCAGGCACTGCACCGTCCCATGTAGCACGATTAACAGTCGCTGACGCTGTATAAATCATCTATAATAGATGCAAGAAGAAAAAAGAAGTGCCGTGGGGTTCCGGCAGTAGAATGTTACCCCTCCTTTCATGCCCGTGGATGCAGTAAGAGCCTGCTAAGGGATACCTCTGGAAGATGGGCAGCAGCGACTTCCTGTGTATCAACATCCGTACTGCGCTCGCCAACCCGCCTGCCAAGCGTGGTGAGTATGGCATCTACCCCTCATGGAGATCCATGAGGGAGGCCTGTGTTCAGTAGTGGACGTATTACGGCCGAAATGAATAGATGCAAAGGTCTTAAATTATGGTAGTACGCACGTTCAATACTGTGGAAAATCCCATTTGGCAATGTTTTCAAGCAATAATGGCAGTGGCAGAAATGTTTGTATTGAAGTTCAGGGCCTCGTTGCGTACGAGCGTCGAGATGTTTTCATCGGCCGATTGAATTGTGCGCTTCCAGGAATTGATTTGGGTCGATGAGTAGCGATGCGTCTGCGCAAATAGTGGGCCGAAGGTCGTCGATCGCTGCTGTTGATCTTCAAATGGTTTTAGATTTTAATATGTAGGTACATAGTTAGTTATAAAGGGGAGGGTAGAACTAGATAAAATGAACGATAGGGGCGGGGATAAATAAGGGGAGGAGCTTATCGAGTGAGGGGGGTAGAGGAAGTAGGAGGGCTTAGCATGGAAATGAGGGGGTTTAGCGGGGAAGTGGGGGGGAGCGCTGTAGCTGGGCAGCTGTAGATTCTGTGGCAGCTCCGCCGCTGCGGGATGACCAGTCCCTCCGCCCTAGCGTAGCAAAACGCGGCACCTGCACTCGCCTTCACGCCTTAACACCTTCGGCTTATTGGTCGCCTTCGGCGACCAGCCTCAGCCGTTACGGCTCTTGGTGCCTGCGCTTTGCTACAGCGGGCGGGGACTGGTCTCCCTTTTTTTTTCGAAATGACATTATATGTTGATCTTGACCGCAGATGGCCATGACAACGTTACCGGACTATAGCGAGCGCAGAAGGCGCCCAGCCGCAAAAGTTAGGTTGGGGAAACAAGCTCAAGGGCACCACTTAGGTTCGAACCACGGCTTGGAATGTTGCCAGATTTTTGTATGTAATGATGGTTAACGTCCAGGTGCAAAACTGCATCTTAAGACGGAATAGTGTATTCTTCGGCCCCGCCGGCGGGACCGTTTACTGTAAGTGTGCCTAGCAGCTAATGTGGGACGGGTTGACGTCATCTCCGGGTTAGCGGCGATAAGCTCGTCAACGGCCAAGCCGAGAACGTGTCTCGGTCGACGGAGGAAAGCTGGTCTCCCTCCGCGCCTCCGAGCTCTTATATACACTCTCTATATCGTAATTCATTTATCCTCCACTCTAGGGGTACGGCAGACAAGACCACGTGGAAAGTGGGGTGCTCTGATTCGGTTTTGGGTATTTTTAGGGTAGGGCAGACAAGACCATGTGTTGTTGAAAAGACGCTATTAAACAAAATAGTGCCGCTTTGCGTTTCGTTCAGAGCAGTGTAAACACTACTCCGTTATTTTTTGTCAAAATAAAATAATGTAAATTTATAATATGACAACAATTATTGTGCATGAAACGTAATATTGCGTATTTTTTATACACCAAAATTAATATGTGAACATAAAAATATATTTAAGTAAAAAAACATGACATAATATGGAATAAAATACAACTCGACGGTTAACAAAACGTAAAGTGTCAACTTTGACGTCTGACATGACAATTGGTTGTCAATTTGAATTGGTAATTGCGTGCTATTTCCCAATTTGTAAGAAAACTAAAAAAAATATATCTCATGAACAGTAAACTTCCGCAGCCTGAAAATTGGCAAAACGCTTCCTTTTTAGGCGTACTATCTACAAAAAAATATGGACTTTTAAATCAATGGTCCATAATGTAAAGTTTATCCCAGCTGTGGACAGCAGTCCTACGTCTGTGATGATGATGAACTGAATCTCATTATGTAGGTGCAAGGATCTAAACTTGGCTGATGAATAGCTGTGTCATGTGCGATTTCTAGACATATTCCGTTGTGTTACTTAAAGTACGTACCTATTGTTTTACAGAACATAGGCAGTTTATCAGATGTTGATATCATTTCAATACTACCAAAGGAAACTATTTGAAACGGAAACGTCAGAGGTTCCAATGTAATCTGTGACGTCACGGGTTTACTACTAAAGCTTCGAGGAATGTGTTGACTTTCTGTTACTTGTATATTTTGGGCGGTAGGTTCCTCCCATTTCCCATAAATAATGGTTAAACTAGGAGGTACTCGGGGTGCCAAGACTGCTCTAAAAAATGCTGCGTATAATTGGCCTGCTTACTCATATAATACAACACCAGCCACTGTTAACCCAGTCTCTACTGGACGCTGCAGTGTCTGGAACATTGTTACAGCCACTGCAGCGTAGTCCTCTCAGCTAAGTCTATTCATGGGAAACCTCTGCATAAGCTACATTCATAGGAAACCTTTGCTCAATGTACATACATATGTTAAAAGTCCTAACTGATAATACGATAATGGTGTGTCGTTTCTGTTCTACGCTTACTAATACTAATTATAGTTAAATACATGACGTTTCCAAATTTGGAGCACTTTTTCGCAGATAGCGTGAATTTTGGTTATATTTGTTCCGTGTTAATTTTAGAACTAACCGAATAGCCTAACGTTATGTCATTTTAGTCCATTTTACCTCAATTAAATTAGCTTTAGCTAGTTAGTGCAAAACAGAATCGCCACTAATGACAACCTAAACGCTGTACCCTCGGTTATTGACCTCCGCAGAGTTGCCGTACCTACTGGTACAAATAGAAACCTGTACCACACACGAGGTTTTTTTATTTATAAATAAAAAAAAACAGTTTATGACCTCAGGACACAGAAAACACAGTACCTAGACTAGAAGCCGCAAGTGTACTTACTTGGTGTGGCGCTATTACGAAATGAACTACAATCATCTGATTTTGACGAGCTCTGTGGCGCAGCGGGCGAAGGTCCGCCTGCGACGCAAGGGGTTGCGGGTTCGATTCCCGCCTCGGGACAAATGTCTGTACGATCTGCAGATATTTGTTCAGGGTGTTCTGGGTGTTTTTCTATATATAATAAAAATATTTATCTATGTAGTATAATGTATTAAGTATATCAGTCATCTAGTACCCATAACACAAGCTCTGCTTAGCTTGGGGCTAGATGATGTTGTGTGATCTGTCCAGCATTATTTATTTATTTATTTATTTATCTTTCCTCGGTCATCTATGAGACAACGTCAAAGGTAAAAACGGAAAAATGCCTTATTGTGTCGTTGCGGACTGCAAAAACACTTCAAAGAATGTTCATCGAGTGGATGGATTTAACTTTTACCATATTTTTTGCATTGGGGCGTAAATCTTGCATGCTTGTCATCTATTGCGGTGTTTCGTTGTCATGACATCATGCTAATAAGCATGTCATGACAACACGCAAAGTACATTTTTTTATCAACATCTACGACGGCCGCTTGTTACGTTACATTGTCAAATATTGTTAGTGCTGTACCCGTCACGTTCGAGAAAATCTCGATTAAATCGACCAATTTGATAGATTTTAACGAAATTTTAATCAACCTGTTAATTTAATTTTTATCATTACATAGAAGATAGTTTTCAATAAATCTCAGTTTAAAATATTTTTTTATAATTATATACAATTTTTACAAGTTTAGACCATAATTAGTAACGTAGTTTTTTATTTATATATCATTTTTGTTATTAAATGAAAATAACTGGTTTAACTTATTAAAGAAAAACTTTATTTTATAGCAGAACATTTAGTGTAGCAATACTTTCCGGTTAGCGATGCGCATAGAGTACAGAGTATATCAAAACTATTATAGATACAAAAATATCCACAGATAAGCTGCATATTAGCACAGACTATATAGAAGGTGTAATTTCTACTACAACACTCCTCCTAAATTAAAGCCTTCTTATTAATTTATTTAACAATACAAACAATATTTCAAGATTTTCTAACTATATGGCAAGATTTCATTCCTATTTTATCTCTTATATAACAAAATTTAAGCTTACACAAAGGTTTAGTAAATATATCTGCTAATTGTTCCTCACTACACACATATTTTAATTCAATAATTTTATCCTCATATTTTTCTTTAATGAAATGAAACTTTATGTCTATATGTTTACACCGTTTGTGAAAATTAATATTTTTAATAACACTTATAGCACTTTGATTGTCTATGTTCAAGCATACAGATTTTTGATTAAATTCACCAATATCACACAATAATTGTTTGACCCACAACGCTTCTTTAGTGGCAGCACAGGCAGCCATGTACTCTGCTTCAGTGGTTGAGAGGGCAACTGTCTGCTGTTTCTGGCAGGTCCATGTCACTGCTGCATTGTTTTTGATGAAAACATAACCAGTTACTGAACGTCTCGTACTTGGGTCATTGGCGTAATCTGCATCACTGTAGCCTATTATTGTATTACGCTCACAGTTTGGCTTGTAGTACAGGCCATAATCTTTTGTTTCTTTAAGATATTTAAAAATCTTCTTTACAGCATTCCAGTGATTTTCATTGTAAGAATTTAAAAATCGACTCACCAGGCTAACCGCATAGGAAATATCGGGTCGGCTTACTGTAGCTAGGTGCATCAAGGATCCAACTGCCTCACGGTATGGAATATTCTTTTCATTTTCTCCTTCTTCTTTTTCCAATTTTACATGTGGATCAACTGGGATGCTGTTGGGTTTGCAATTATCCAAATTAAATTTGTTTAATAACTTTTCAATATAGCTTGACTGGTGTATAAAAATGTGCTTGTCACATTTCTCTATCTCCATACCAACAAAATTTCTGGGAGGATAAGACTTTACTTCAAATATTGACTGTAAGTCATTAATCAGTTCATTTGATGTTGATATATCTTTTGAAAATATAATTTTTCATCACAGCAGAGGTAAGTACTTAGTTCTTGGTTCAGAGTATTTTTTAATTGTTTTCTAGTTCTTACAGTTACATTCTTTTCAGGCGAAGAATCTATACTGTTATCAGGGATGTACTCACTGTCTGATTGTGATCTTCCGTCTGTAACAGTGTCAAATGAGTCATCTGTTGAGATTTCTTCAACATCTTTGGTTTTTATACTGCATTCACTTGTGTTTAACTCAACAGGAACATAGTTTCTTTTGACTGTAGACTCTAAAAATATTGCATCTCTACTTTTAATTGCAGTTCTCGAGTTTGGTAATAAAAATCTATAACCTTTTGTATTTTCACAATATCCAATAAAAATTACCTTTTGTGATTTTGGATCTAACTTCTTTCTCTTCTCTTTCGGAAGGTGGACCATTGCCTCACATCCAAATGTACGCATATGGCCGACATTGGGTTTCTGACCGGTCCACATCTCTTCAGGTGTTTTGTAAGACAGAGATGTTGTTGGAGTGCGGTTGACTATGTAAGCAGCAGTATGAATGGCTTCAGCCCAGTACATTTTAGGTAAATTGGCATTTAACATCATACATCTTGCTCGCTCTATCAATGTCCTGTTCATACGTTCAGCAGTACCATTTTGTTCTGGTGTGTAAGGTGTGGTAGTCTGATGAATTATTCCTGCACCTTTGAGAAGTTTTGTAAAGTTTTCATTTAAATATTCAAGTCCGTTGTCTGATCTGAGAATTTTAATGTTTCTACTTAACTGATTCTCAACTTGGTTTTTAAATTCCTTGAATTTTTCTAGGACTTCTGATTTGTTATACATTGTGTAAACAAATATCTTCTTTGAGTAATCATCTAGGAATGTTACAAAATATCTGGCTTTGCCTAGAGACTGAGTATCCATTGGTCCACAGACATCGGAATGGATGAGTTCAAGCAGGTCTTTGCTCTGTGACCCTTGACTCTTAAATGGCAGACGTGTTTGTTTTCCTTCCTGACACGTTATACATTTTACATTCTCTTTTATTTGGCTAAGCTTCAAATCGGCAGTATTTTCGGTCAGCTTTTTCATGCTTTGAAAATTCAGGTGACCCATCCTTTGGTGCCACAGGTAAGTGTCTTGCTCAATAACATCTGATATGCATGCATAGCCGCCAGGCATATTCAACCGGTACATATTATTTATTAAGCTTGCTGTTGCTACAATAACATTATTTTTGTTCAGTATAACACAGCCATTCTTATTAAACTTCACTTGGCCACCATTCTGTATGATCTGACTCACAGACAGCAAGTTTGTAGCTAGTTCAGGCACATATAAAACATTTGTAAACAAAATTTCATTTTGTTGGCCTCTTTCGTTGTAAACAGATAAACTTATTTTTCCAGAGCTTTGTACATGCATTGCTTTGTTATTTGCAACTTTGATGCTTGAAATGTGTGATGTTGTTTCTTCACTCATAAGATTCTTGTGATTGGTCATATGAACAGATGCTCCAGAATCAACATACCAGACATCAGAGCATTTGGAAGATGCCATGAATACAGCTGCATAAGAACTGTTATTTTTTAGATTTGCATTATTCTTATGATCCTTGTTGTTTGATCTGCATTCAGGACTTTTATGTCCATATTTATTGCATGTATAACAGCGGGGGCCTTTTGAATTTTTCTTGTTTTTATTTTGTCTTTGACTTGAAGCAAAAGCTGATGTATCACTTTCAGCTTTGACATCCTGTAGGATCTTAGACTTCACTGAGTCAGAGCTTATCTTCATACCTGAGCTCTCTATGGCAATTATCATTGGCTTGTAAGTTTCAGGCAGGCCGGACAACAGGAGTGTGCCAAGCCATTCATCATCTACATGGAAGCCAATGTTTCTCAACTTATGTGCTGTTGTAATGATTTTACTCACGTATTCTTCTACGTTTAAGCATCCAGCTAATGTAGTATTGCATAAATCTCGCAGTAGACCAACTCGGCGTGTTAGCCCGGAGTCATCAAAAGCGCGTGCCAAATTATTCCAAACTTCTTTTGCAGTGCTTGATTCTTGTATATGAATATAATTTATCGGATCGACGAGAAGGATAAGCTTAGATCTGGCTTTCGTGTCGCGTTTTTGGTCAATTGAATCTGAATTTTCAACGCAGTCCCACAACTCTTCGTGCTGTAAATATGTTTTGACAGCAAAACGCCATGTAGCATAGTTATCACGGCCCGTTAACCTTTCAATTAATGCCATTGAACTTGTTGATGACATCTTTTGGTTGTGGATTATCACGGATTTACTTGAAATATTGTTCAGAAACTGAGCACGTTGCGTGTGCAGATTATGTCTTTTAATTTTCTTTTGTTCGGCACTGTTTTTAGCACTGGGTCTTTATAGTATTCACTGATTTTACAAATCGGGCTTACTGGGCCCATAACCTGTTATTAAATGAAAATAACTGGTTTAACTTATTAAAGAAAAACTTTATTTTATAGCAGAACATTTAGTGTAGCAATACTTTCCGGTTAGCGATGCGCATAGAGTACAGAGTATATCAAAACTATTATAGATACAAAAATATCCACAGATAAGCTGCATATTAGCACAGACTATATAGAAGGTGTAATTTCTACTACAACAATTTTTTTGCTCAATTCAGGGATATATACAGGCTATCAGTAAAAAATTTATATTTCTAAGTGGCGGCTGTTCGAGATTATGACATCCAGCAAATAGTACATACCTACTTAAAAAAAATAACCATTCATTTTATTCCTCAAATTAACAATAATTACATTGAAAAACATTCATTTTGTTTTATTTTTAATTTGTATTTGACCTTATTATTTCAAAATAACCATCATCGAATCGATCAATCACTTTATTTAATACGTGGCAGTCGACGTATGTCCCATTATTAAATGTTCACTTGATATTACTTGTTGTCATCAAAACAGGCACGCTCGGTTTTATAGATTTTGACAAGTTTAATCTCTCTAGTTATTTTACAGCTTTGTTCCTCAGGATCATTATCACAACACAGTTACCAGTAAAATTGTAAATAAAAAAAGTTTTTGTTTTTTTTATTTACAATGTTTCGGGTTAGTAAACACATTATAATAGGTACACCCAGTACAGTGTACAGTCAATACTAAAACAAACATTATTTATAGGACATTATATAAAAAAACTTCAGAATGCCATCGAGCAAATACCCAATAGAGAGGAAATGTCATTTATTTTGTCTGAACAACAATTCCACCAAAACACTGCAGCGACGACGGCTGCGCTTTAAGTTGTAACTGGGTAATGTCATTGTTAAATATCGATACAAGTACATTTACATATGTTAACACTTATCAGATGTTTGAAAAATAAGAATTTAAGAATTTTTATTTCACTTTTAAAGTACTTTACCTACTTACAATACAACTTATCAAATTCACACTTTCTATTATTTTCTAAGTTGTCAATACAATATTATAATATAATAGGCGCTAAAGTATCGATTCATAATTTTATTATATCAGCACAACACTACAAATACAAAATAATTTATGATCCAAAGTTAAAATTTTTACAATATTATACACGTTGACAGTGATCCCCGCACGGGGCAAGCCTGTATCGGGGGTAATAAATAAGTAAGTAAGCTTGGAATAATCATCGCAGAATGCTAAGGAGGTCTTCAGTAGCATCGTAGTCTAGGGTTAGCAGCCAACGTCTTATTTTTTCCTTCACGCCATACTGGATAGATCGCAATGTTTGATCACGCGACGATAAATGAAAGGGAAGGCAAAATATTTGAACCGTTTGGCAAAAGCGGTTTTAGTTGTAGGGATCCTAACTTTTATACGACGACCTTTTTGTGTTGATTCTGTTTGTGTTTGGGCAGAGAAAGTCCTGTGGTATGATGAAACTGCACATGAGATATAAAGCTGGCGAACAGTCACGGTTTGCGTTTCAGAATGAAGAGAAGCAGTGGGAAATCTAAATGGTTTTCGAAACGTAACTTTTAAAACAGCTCTGAGCATAATAAAATAAGATGACGTTATAGCACGTTATAGGCACTGCAGCTAAGTGAAAGCGAGAAGCATAGTCTAGCAACGTTTCAAATGACCAGTTTTACTTGAGCCGTGTTAAAATGATTTGAAAATTGTATATTTACTCGTATTTACGTTTCAGTAAATACGAGTAAAAATACAATTTTCAATGCCAATTCAATTTACTATGCCGTAGGGTGCCGGCAGTAGAATGATACCCCTCCTCTCATGCCCCATAGCCTTTTCGGGACGATATGGTCGCTAAGCGACAAGTCCTTTTGTAATGAGACGTTTTCAGTAAAAAAGAAAAAAATGTTTTCTACTAAACCTAACAGATGTGGCTGGCAAGCGGAGGAAGCAAGTTTGTGGTTATTCACAATTGCCGTCATTGTCAAATTGTGTTTTTCCTACCAGTAAAATAAAACTAACGCCATCTATAAGTTTCGAGGGAACTATTTTTGAAGTTTTTACTTTTTAATGAAAACGCCTCATTTAAATAAAAAAAAAACAAAAAAACTGATACTCAACAGTGATTTTGGACTAATGAGATGACATCTGTCTCTCGCCTTTGACAGTTTGACAGTACAGCGGCAACAGCTGACCTGTGTACGTTTTCGTATAATTATGAAACATATAAAAATAAAATAAAATAATGCTGGACAAATCACACAGCATCATCTAGCCCCAAGCTAAGCAGTGCTTGTGTTATGGGTACTAAATGACCGATATACATATACATTATACTCATCATCGGCCTTTTTGTCTATTACAGACGATTCAGGTAATGCCTGTGGTTTGGGTGTTGCATTTTTTTAATTTTTTTTAATTTTTTTATTTTTTTGTTGTGTGTGTATTAACATTATATACTACATAGATAGATATTTTTATTATATATAGAAAAACACCCAGAACACCCTGAACAAATATTTGCAGATCGTACAGACATTTGTACCGAGGCGGGAATCGAACCCGCAACCCCTTGCGTCGCAGGCGGACCTTCGCCCGCTGCGCCACAGAGCTCGTCTATATATTGAGATTAAATTCAAATACCTACTCATAAAATGGCTAATTGTTCTATACGATGGTATAGGAAAAGCAGCAGGAAATAGAACTACAAAACAGATAATACCACATTTCAGTCATCATCATTTCAGCCATAAAACGTCCACTGATGAACACAGGCCTCCCTCATGGATCTCCATGAGGGGTAGTTGCCATTCTCACCACGCTTGGCAGGCGGGTTGGTGAGCGCAGTATGGGATGTTGATACACGGATAGACGCTGCTGCCCATCTTCCGGAGGTATCCCTTAGCAGGCTCTTACTGCATCCATGGGCATGAGAGGAGGGGTATCATTCTACTGCCGGCACCCCACGGCGTGATCATTATATTATAATTAAAAAAAAATAGTTTATTTCATCAATTATGGAAATAAAATTTCGGAGACAATATAGAGAACCGTGACGAGGTCCGCGCTATAGAATCGTCGCGATTCCCTCGCTCATGGAGACGGTCCCTTAGATGTTTATGCGTATTTATCAGAGGTCTGGAACATAATTATGTATGTAAAACTATGGTCTTACAAAAAAGGAAGGTTTAACCATAATTAATTGTATGCAATTAATTACAATCGAAGTATGCTGCTTAGGTATATTTAATTTTGAAATACCACAAAAGCGGCACATGTTTTAAGGCAATTTGAATGAGCAAATCACAAATTACAACATTTTAATGATGTAAATGCCACATTAGGTTTAGGTATGTAAGTTTGATTACTTAGTCACAAATTGCAACGCTTAGTAAATGTAAGCAAAGCAATCTGCCTTATTGATGCCCAAATAGATTCTTGGGTGTTATTTTGATATGAATGTCTGTGAGAATGTTGAATAGGTACCTATTGTTTTGGATTTAACTGCACGGGAGACAGAAAGATATCTAGATAGTGAATGCCCTATTGCACACCTTAATAGACTTACACATAGGTTCTGATTTATAAGTGTAATCCGCTAAGCATTTTTATGGCATAATGTGATCTTATCTCTACAGAGTAATCTCTTCTAGTCAGTCTGATATGGATTTGGCGGTTGTACGAAATGCCTTCATGATTCGTCAAAGAAAGTATAACTTTTGCGTTGGTAACCATTGCTATGTTGTCTTTCTTAAATATCTGGGATATAACCTGGCATCGTCCACCATACCTGGTGCAATCCATCCAGATGTCGGGAAATAATAAATACGCGATAAATAAATACCCTGTTACATTTACATTGCTTAATTCTTTCCTATTCAAATTTCCCTTCTTAACTAATAAGCGATTTTGGTAAAGAACTATTAAGAAATACAAATACCTTTGGGCTAACAACTAAGCTCTCACCATTTGTTTGTCTAATCGTCAAATTGCAAACTAATGGGCGGAGCAAGAGATTCTCTGGATTTTATGGGTTAACTATTTAGGATTCATTCACAAGCGAAAGCGGATTCAACATTGTTAGAGTTATTGAAATTATAATTATTTAATTTTTAACAAAATAACCGACTTCAATTAAAATCTAAAATTTTGGTCAAAATACCCACTTGTATCCTTTTTTTATACGACTAAATGAGGAGCCAAGCCCAAGGCCTAGCTGATGTTAAGCGGTAAACTTTATACTGATTACATTTAAGTATTTCCACGATTTCTTGGATCTCATCCGCAGAACTGGGTAAGAAAACCAACTCAGTTTGCAATCTACACATCATGCCCTTTCATTCAGGTATATTTTTACATATTTAGGTATATTTGTACATACTTAGGTATATTTGTAAACATTAGATTGTTCAACCTCACTTTCACCTCCCATATCTTGTAAACGTCTCAACCGGTTTAATAAAACATTTTTAAGAACCACCGCTAGAAAAATACTGCATTCCCGATGAATGTATTTTTTTTCCACTCGTTTATGTGCTACGGTGGCACACACACAGACACATACCGGTTATACTTATATCATCTCTTTTTTATTTTTCGGGAGTTAAAACAAGCTTTTCAAGCTATATCATTTGATACCTATATTTAACAAAAAACTCATCATCAGCAGCCATTCTGTGGCCAATTAATAGCGGTCAAACTTATAACACCCCTCTTTAATGTCGGGTGTTAAATAGGTAGTATCAAAATCAGATCTGGAATTATATAACCAATTTCAATAAAAGCTTGTGAAACCAGAAATCTCACAAAGTAGGAGGAACGGCCGTATTAAAACGCGGTATCTTATAATTTGCCCCGGCACAGTCCCTAGCAGTAACAATACGGGCAAGGTGAGGCAAAGGGCAATCCTCTCGGATATATACCCGGAGCACCCCGACATAGCTCAGTATCGACACGACACATCGAACACAATGTCGAAACTGGTGAGTTCATGCGATTGTTCTGAGCATTTTCTTAGCCCTTTAAACCCTTGAATTGTATAGATAGTCTTTTGTTAAACTTTCGCGATCATCATCATCTTCTTTAAATACATACTTAAAGTTACCTACTGTCAGCCTGAGTCATCCCATTGTTAGGCAATGGCCTCCCAACATTTCTTCCAGTCGATTCGGTGACGTGAAGCTAATGGTTTATATCGTACAAATATTTAAAATGGTAGTAAAATTGACAAATAATTTAATATAGGTAAAACAAAGTCGTGTTAGTTACACCACATATAACTCGAGAACAGCTAGACGATTTCAATGATCTTAGAAGTTTTAAATTTATTTGAGCCCGGGTTAACATATAGGCATCATATACCATTTAAACATTCTTAAAAATTCATACAAAAAATAATTATACATACCGTAAATTTATTTTCTCTTACATGGATGATGAAGTGAAGAAGAATAACATGAAAACTCTTTCCAAAATATAAAGTTAAGCAACATTTACTTAGGGTGCCGGCAGTAGTTGCCCGTCCTCTTTTGCCCGTGGATACAGTAAGAATCTGCCAAGTTGTACCTCACAGCGTCTTTCCACGTATCAACATCCTGCTCTCAACAACCCCCTTATGATCTTGGAGGTCCATGAGGAAGACTGAGATGAGACCATTTGCATGTACCAATTCCTCTCGGACACGGAGGGCACTTAACATCATTCACTCAGGAAATAAATATAATTTTATGCAACGCATTTATAAGCTATGCTAGGTGACGTTTGACGAAGATGAATGAATAAATTATTTTATTTTGTCATAGATGATGCCTCCCCCTGGCGTAAAAAAATACCATGGAAAAATTTGTCCCATTTATCCACCATCAGTAAAATTTGAAGACCCTGCTTTGTTTTCCAGTCCCTGTACCTGTCTGGCATTCTCATAGCCTTCGCATCATCGGCGCGGCTCGACCACCTCACACCCCAGAACTACGCTGGCGGGCGACCATCCAATGACGTGCCCTACAAATATGAAAACGTCAATGATGGCGATGGAAATTATAAATTCAGGTATATTTTGTCAGGATCTACGTTACGTGGCAAGAAGTGGATCTTGGTCAGAGACTTACGAAGATACATTCTTCCGTATACATTGCTCCTTTTTACGCTCACGCATGTCAGAATAACGAACATTCAAGGCTTTAATGTCATGCTACTGTTTACTTTTTGATTTATAATTTCCCAAGCTAGACACGCATTGTAAAGGAGTATTTCGGCTTAACTTTTTTATATACTTACTGCTACATGACGACATAAGCCGAAGGCCCACCTGATGTTAAACGGTAATCTCTACCTATAAAAATTGCAATGCCACGGTGATCACGTTTACTAAGCACGTTACCAACGCTGCATTGCATTGCGCCCGTCACCCAGAGACAGAGCTGTAAGGTCTCATGTGTTTACTCAAAACTTTTTACGGCATTTCCAGCTATGACACACCAGACGGTATTTCGGCTCATGAGAGCGGATCCCCCCGCGCCCAAGGTCCGGAGGGGCCCGCAGTGACTGCTGAAGGTGGCTTCTCGTACCGCGCGCCTGACGGCCAGCAGATCTCGCTTACCTACGTCGCCGATGAGAACGGCTTCCAGCCCCAAGGCTCGCATCTGCCCACACCGCCGCCTATTCCAGACGCTATACTGAAGTCGTTGGAGTTCAACCGGCAGAATCCGTAAGTTGCTTCGTAGTTTAGTGGGAGCTTTTCGTACCGCGCGCCTGATGACCAGCAGACCTCGCTTACCTACGTCGCCAATGAGAACTGCTTCCAGACCCAAGGCTCGCATCTGCTCACAAGATGCCTCCTATTCCCGACGCTATACGTCATTGAGATGTATGAAGTCGTTGGATTTCAACGGGCAGAATCAGTAATTTTTTTCTTGGTTCCACACTGGGACAAAGTTATACCTACATATTATAGTCGATACCCGTCTTTCGTTCACTTAAAAAACGCTTCGCGTATGTATGACGATAGTAACCTCGTGCAAATACACTTTAAGATGACTTTTATATGCTTGGTGATGAAACAAATAAATGGTATAATGGATAAAACTTAGGAAAATAACTTGAAATACGATGTGCCGTAGGGTGCCGACAGTAGAATGTTGCCCTCTCTCTTGCCCGTGGAAGCAGCTAGAGTCTGCTAGGGGATACCTCCAGAAGATGGGCAGCAGCGTCTTTCCGTGTCACATCTAATACAGCGCTCGCCAACCTGCCTGCCAACCCGCCTGCCAAGCGAGGTCAGTATGGCATATAACAACCCCCTTAACTACTTGTGATTCATTGTGAACATCCTGCGGCTGAGATGCGAGAAGAGACGAAGGCGGGACTAATGAAACATATCGTTTTATTTCAGTGAGGCTGGGCCCGGTGCTGGTGCTGGACGCAACCGTTACTAACTTCTCAAGATCTCTGGATCCCTGGCGTATTATATCTAAGGACTGTGATAACTGTGTAAATAGTATGTAAAACAAAATGTTACTTGTACTCATAATAAAGCGTGGTGATGCTTAGTATCGACGTCTCATTCACTCACTCTCTTCTATGCTCCAGTTTACCATGGACAGATTCTACAAAATTGACAAGAGTATTTGGACGATTTTGTAGAATCTGGCTTTGTATTCTCGAGCTAGTTTGATCGTCCGGTTTAAATAGGAAAGCATAAAACAAACACGCTCCAGATTTTATTGTTTGGTAAAAATTTCTTCTAACAATAGAACTTTCGAAGCAAATAATAGATATTTTTTTCGGTTTATATGTTAACAGCAAGGGATGATATAATTTTTCTTTTATAGTTTCTTTAGAAAAGTACACTCCTAGATTGGTCGTGGTCATCATGGTATCTTAAATTATTGTCCATTTGGGGCTGATGTGATTCGCGTCACGATTTCTGACCATCTTTCTCTTTGAGCGGTTTTCCTAGTGCACTCATTTAGGGGGCCGCCTACTGCCGATTTGATTTGATCAGTCCATCTCATTGGCGACCTTCCTCGTGGTCTAGTGCCCTCCACTTTGGCTTGCGCGACTAGGCGTTCTATGGAGTCAGCGTTGCGAAAAGTATATACATACATACCTATCGCGATTCAAATTAGTATGTTTGTAATAATTATTAAAAAAACACCAGTAAATCTCATAAGTTTATTAAAGCTCGGAAATAAGTTAAAACAATATTTGCGAGGTCGATAATGTTTTCAAAGTAGAATATTCATCACGGTTGCATCAAAATCTTTATGGGCATCACATTTCGCTTCATCTGCTCAGGGCGTAGTTGTAGAAGATTTGCATAGTTTAGTATTTGTAGTTCCTGTTATAGCCGCTGTTGTAGGCGCCTTCTCCACTGAAACAGAATTATTGATCACTATGAAGTTTAGCTTGTCTACTGTAGTATTCAATAGTCGTAAACTGAGATAGAAAATGGCACTATCTAGCCGTAAAAACTCAAAGCTAGTCTTATAAGATTAATTGTAAATATAAAGATGATCTCCGTGGGACAGTTAGTTTAAAAGCAGGCTGTAACGCAGGCAGTAGGTTCGTTACCCGCCCGGGGTAAAAATGTTGCTTTATCTGCCAATATTTGCCTCGGGTCTGGGGGTTTTCTATAGATGATAAGTATTTTATTCACAAAAAAATAATATTTAAGTGTCCTATGAACCATCTACAACAATAATTGCCGTGGGGTGCCGACAGTAGAATGTTGCCTGTGGGTCTAGAAAGGAGAGGTAGTAAGATGCAATAAGAATCTGCCAAGGGATACCTCCGGAAGAGGGGTAGCAGTATCTTTCCGTGTTTCAACATCCCGTACCTACTGTGCTTGCCAACACGCCTGTCTAGCGTGGTGAGTATGGCAACAACCCCTCAGTATCAGAATCAGTACTTGGAAAACCATGAGGAAGGCGTTTGTCCAGCAGTGGAAGTCTAACGGCTGAGATGATGATGATGATGGTGATGAACAATCTGGTATCCTTATTACATACTCTGCATACTTTGGGGATAGGTAGTGCTGTGTGAAATGTCGAGCAGTATTTATTTTTATAGGTATTATGTAACCAAAATAACACAATAAATTTCCCGTGAGAGATGCTTGGCTTTGCCGTGATAGGTTGTCGGTACTGGTTTAATAGCTACTGAAGAGGTGTGCGGTGTGGCGTCATATTCTCAGAGATTAAGATAGGGTGCTACGAGTAATTTACTGCGACGTTTTGTTCTTTGTTACTACAAGCTTTGTCATTAAAGCTCACAGGAAACTTGATCTACAAAGCAAAGATTATGAAAAAAGTATTGGGTAAGTAAATATTACTTATTATAACAGTTGGAAGGAAATATAATTTACCGGTCTACATTTTTGGGTTTTTGGACATTTTCGCCATTTGAAGATCAGAACTCATGGTGACAGTGACAGTTCGCTAACCAAATCAATACTTGTCAATATGCAGGCAATGGTATCGCATGCACTGTGATAATTAAACAACTAAAGAAACTTACGAGTAAGGATGTTGCCTATTGAACTCCAGCGAGCGTAAGATAGCCTCAGGCACCGGTGGAGGAGTGGGGATATGCGAGCCTTGGGGGTGGAAGCCGTTTTCATCGGCGACGTAGGTGAGTGAGATTTGCTGGCCGTCGGGCGCGCGGTAGGAGAAGCCGCCTTCAGCTGTCACAGCTAGTCCCTCTGGGCCTTGCGCGCGGGGGGATCCGCTCTCACGGGCGGAGATGCCGTTGCCGGTTTCATAGCTGTTATTGTAAAAGAAGCTTTATTATATTTTCTTAATTGAGGATTTTATCAAATTTCGTAGGTTGCAGAGCTTTGGCAGTATGCGTCAGCTGCAGTTGTAAAGTTTCTTTTTTTTTTCAAAACTGAAAGAGCAATAGAGAGTGCTTGGACATTCTGAAAGTGTTTACTCACGTGAATCGACAAGAAAAAATATTATGAGCACAAATGATAACTCGGTGCCAGAAATATTTTCCTAATCCTGGTTAGATATCAAGAGCATTTTTAGGAGGAAAGTCCTTGCCCTAAACAAAAGAAATAACACAAATAACTTGTTTAATTATCTGTAGCGTTTTGCTAATTGAGAGCACGTCTAGACTTGGCGAGTAAAACATAACGACATAACAAACTGCTTAAAGGTAATTACAAACTGCTTAAACACCTACTAAAACTGTCTGCTGTGATCACGATAACATTTTATAAAACAGACCTGTATCTATAATTCCCGTCACCATTGTTCGTATTCTCGTAACTTAGGATCGGAATATGGGACCCTCCGTAGTTGTTGTTGAAGGCGTAGGGCCCAGCGTTGATTCCAGAAGCACGTTGTTCAGTTCTCGCTACAGTGAGCACTAGAACGGCTGAGATAACCTGAAAAATATAAAAGTTATTAGCGTGAAGCTTTAATATGAGGGCTTACTGGTTGGTAAGCCGTCTTTTCTCATCATCTAAACTAGCAGACGAGACCAAGTCAAGTATAACTTTGTATTTTTTGACCGACGAAAAAACGGAGGAGGTTTTTAAGTAGATTGTCATCAGGCGGTCATCCGGGACAGACAATTTCTTTAATAAGTTTGTTCTAATTAGTCGAAGAGTAGTATGACATGTTGGATCGAGTTCACGTTATAGGGTCACGCTATATATACATATAAAGAAACGTTTATTTTGTCACATTTGTACAATCAAATAAAAAATCAACAATTTGGTTTCAAAACTAGTGACAAAAATGGTCACTACTCAGCATGTGCTGTGGCAGAACGAGTCGTACCACAGCGATGGTCTTTCGTAGTAACCATGATGTGCGTTTGGTGCTTCCGCATCGCACGGTAATTAAATATTTGGTACATATTGAAATGGAATGAAAAAGAAATAGATGAAAAACAAAATAAATAAATATAACATTATCACAAAGAGGAATATAAAATTATAAGGATAATGTATAACATTTCAAATAAATTAAACAAAAACAATTTGCATGCAATGTAATATACAATTAAAAAATATCACGGATCAAGTAAAGGTAAGGCACAAAACGACTTCTTATTTTATTTTAATTTTTTAGTACGTAAAAGGTACTTCTTTATTCTTTAATGAATTTCTAAAAGACCAAATTGAAGAGGAGTTCCTGATTGGAGGTGGCAAGTAGTTCCAACATTTCGTGGCAGCGTACCTGAAACTGCCACGAAAAGCAGTGGTTATAAGTCAGGACAATAATGATGAAGTTAGAGTTCAGGTTTACTTAAGGTTTTACAAGGACAATATGGCGCCACCTTACAAAAGCTTGTAAGCATGAGTTGGTAGTGCCTCCAGGCTGGCCACCATGATGTCCTAGTGAAATAGTCTCCAAGTCCTTAAATGTTTCACTGGTTTAGCTCTCAAGCTTGAATCGTGCTTTATTGCCTTTCGTTTATCCAAAGGTGCCTCTGCCACAAAAAGTTCTGCGTGACCAATCCCAAAAGGTCAACCCTAGGCGGATTGTATCAAACAATACAAAATTACATGTTCGATAAATCATAAAATTACTATATTTACCTTGAGAGCAATCATATTGTTCGCCAAAAAATTAGAACACTTGATCCACCAAACACGTTGGATGACTGATACCTGTCGGGTTCAACACTCTTTTATATCATGACCGTTCACCCATCACCTTGCCATCACTGAACTGTGTCTATGCTGTATTCTGTGGCTCTGGGCGGTGCTGAGTACATTCCAATGAAGCCACCCCCCATGGTTGTTTGATATTGTTAGAGGCGACACGATAGCTTGCAAGGATTTCCGTTCAAGTGTCGGGTTGTATTTTTTATTTTTTAATAATAATAATATGTTTTTATGTTATGATATATCTTATTTCATATTATGAAACAGTTGTAGTTGATAAGGGATATGTAAAGTTTATAAGACTGTAATTTGTATAGTTGTTTGTGATATCATAGAAATTTAAAAATATGTTTACCACTGAAAATCTCAATCAAATCGGTCAGTTTTTATTTTCACTTACTAAGTTTATTATTGTTATTTTCTTGTATTATTGTTATTATCCTTGTCTAAGTATTAAATCCAAATTTGACATCTTGTACTACATGCTTAGGTTTTCTTCAATCGTATCCTGTTCCACGCGACTTACGGCTATCTGGTACGTGGATCGTAAGACACATAATTTGCTTAAAATTGTCATGTCATTTCGGACTTGTGTATTGTCTGCTGTGTTAATTAATGTATAAGGTATTAAAAGTTTATTGTAAACTTGTATTAGCTTGAGTTGTAATTTAATATTTTACTTCAGTTTTCAGTTCAGTAATTTAGCTTTTAAGTATTGTATATGCATACGGTTTCGGAAACTAACAAACTAAAAATACTCCTTGTCACCTCCTTAATACCTCTTGCTCTGAGCTTTCTTCGAATTTTCTGATACTTATTATTACGGTCACTATACGAGTATTATATGGCTTATTTACGGTCTTAAGCAGACTTACTACATTTTTAGTTCACGCGGACGAAGTCGCGGGCACAGCTAGTTATATAATAATATTATACATTAAGAACGGATATGTCAAGCGAGTCCCGAATCCCAAAAGATATAGAATGGTATTTGGAAACTTGGGAATAACTTATTGAATCAATTCTCATTGGTGTCACACTCTCAACCAACAGTGAGAGGTGTAATAAAAAAACTTTTAAATAGGTACATACATGCCAGCAGTTGTTTGTTAAATTCTGAAATACAGAACCCTCTACCAACTTACTGTCCAGGATATAATAACAAAGGGTCTATCAGACTTACCAGACCACCTCTTAGGTAAGTCAGTTATATTTAGTTTCTGTAATCTGTGGTTATATCCAGAATCCCGATAGAAGAACTATTCCGGATATTTTTTTTTTATTAAAAAGTAAGATATGTATATTTATATTTATTTTATTAACGTTTATTAACGTCACACCTAAAAAGGATAGTGCAAAGCCCTTATTGGTTTGTATCACCATATTCGGATCTTCGCGTTGTTGCTTCAGTGTAATGATGAAAGTTCTAGAGCTTGAAAGGTCTGCTCGAAGATCTTAGATTGAGACAAAGACAGAGAAGACATTGTCATATCTAAAAATATTTTTTTTCATTTAAGCAATCATCAATAAGTTCCAACCAAACAGGCACCGTTCTATGCCATAATCCACAATTTTATTCTTCTGCCCACGTGGTTCGACTGCATAGTTCGATCAATCGGAGTACGTGAACTTTTTTTTCCAGTTGGTTCGATTATCGAATCTTACTAGGTGAACTACTAAATCATAGGACCGCGTATTTCGACTCCATAGTCGAACCACGATGACCAGTTCACCTGGTTCGATTCATCGAAACATAAAGTAATCCCAAATTCTCATGTCCGACTACCGACATCTATGAGATGGTTTATCAAATCTCCTTAGAAAGTAATAATTCAATGTCAATGATAGATGTCTAGTTAATCAGATATTTTTATTTATCTTACGATACCTACCTAGAAGGGCCAGTCAAATAACATAAGAATTTATAAATTAACTTGACACTGGCGGAATTGTGTTAAACCAAACACAAAAAGCCATAAAATAAAAAGACAAGACAAGATACTTACCTATTCAATGTATATTGAATATAATTAATTACCTATGTCGCAAGAAGAATTATTATATATCCATCGGAAACGCGGAATTGTACTATTGTACAATGATCACCAGTTTTACCGCAATCATCATTCATCATTTCAGCCATAAAACGTCCACTAACGGACAAAGGCCTCCCTCATGGGTCTCCATGAGGGGTAGTTGCCATACTCACCACGCTTGGTAGGCGGGTTGGCGAGCGCAGTATGGGATGTTGATATATGGAAAGAGGCTGCTGCCCATCTTTCGGCGGTATCCCTTAGCAGACTCTTACTGCATCCACGGGCATGAGAGAAGAACAACATTCGCCGGCGCCCCACGGCTTAAAGGTTTACCGAAATAGATATATTCAGATAATTATAATAGAATAAAGAGATAACAGAATAAAGGTGTACCGCAATAAAGGTTTTGTTTTTGTTTTTGTAAGAACGGTTCATGTTAATGGATTTGCCGTAATAAAAAGGTTGAGAAATGTCGTTGATCTATAACTATATAAGAATTTCTTGATAATGATCTGTGTAAATGTGGTATGTGTATAATTACATAAAAGTATATTGTGTACCTATGTGTGCTATGATTGACTAAAGAACAAGCAATTTTTTGTTCTTCCCTGAATAGCTTAAACGTAGTCCCATTAATTTATGTAATAATGTCCAACCAAAAAACTGTAAGCTACGTAGCATTACTAGAGATGATTTTATCACATTTGTCTGGATTCAATCCCATACGATTTATGACCGACTACGAGGCTGCGACAATGAAGGCTATAGAAACAGTTTTGCCACAGGCTGTAGTCAAAAGTTGCTCCTATCATTATGCAAAAGCTCTTTGAAGATATGCGCATAGGTGTAAAATTACGAAAGCTCAAAGCCAAAAGCGAATTGTAGCTGTGGCCACAATATTAGCCTAATTACCTTCTCATTTGATAAGAAATGGTTGGCAATATCTCACAGATGATATGTCAACTGACTACTGACTTTTTTTCCAGTTGGTTCGATTAATTAATCGAACTGGACAAAAAAGTTCACGTACTCCGGTGGATCGAACCATGCGGTCGAACCACGTGGCCAGAATCAATTTTATTTTGTAATAAAATTATGGATTAAGGATTAAAAACATAAATAATGTTAGATATATCAAACATTGTCACCTAGCGTGCGATTTAACCGTAGAAAATTAAACATTAACATTTTAAGTTTAATGTTAAGCAGCTACTCTTAGGAAAAGCTTAATATCTGTTAATGACTATTTAAATGATAAAATTAAATGTAATTGACATTTTTGTATTACATTATTAAATTATTCTTTTGTGTTTTTAAATAATTTATTCAATTATAAATATTAAGATAGTCGTAATTGACATATTTTGTAATACATTAGTGACTTATTTGTTTGTGTGTGCTGTTAATGAATTTATTTGCTTAGATAATATTACTATAATTTAAAAAAAAATATTGAATATTGCATGCTGTAAAGTTGATTATGAAAGGACTATTTATATTATTAACATATCTGTATGTAACCCATTTTCGCAATAAATGAATTTGAATTTGAACATACGGAAGAAACAATATTGCATCGAGAATGTCTTCTGGCTAGACTCCTGCATTTATCATTATAGAACTTCATAGGGTTTGCTATGGCAATAAGAAATTGATTGTAGTCAAACCAAAAAAATTGTTGCCTTACTATATAAAATACACCCTATTCCATGTATCGATTAAAATAAAAAAAAATAATATAATAAACCAAATGTAACGGATACATCATTATCATCATCTCAGCCGTAGGACGTTAACAGCTGGACATAAAAAAAAAAAAACGTAGGCCGGGTGGCCTATGTCCAGCATCAGTGAGGGATCACTGATCTAGAAATACTGATCATGAGGGGACATACTCACCACATTTGGCAGGCTGGTAGGCGAGCGCAGTACGGGAAGTTAAAACACGGAAAGATGCTGCTGACCATCTTCCGGAGGTAGCCCTTGGCAGATTCTTACTGCATCCACGGCGAATAGAGAAAAGGAAAAGAGTGAAAGCTGAAAAGGGCAAATGGGGGCAACATTCTACTGCCGACCCCACGGCTGAAACGGAGTATTTAGGTTATAGGATTGCTTAGTGTGATGACCATTTCAGTTTTCGCTTTGAAACAATGTGAAATTAGGAGGAAGCACGATCACTAACATTTGTTTGCGATGAACTAGGTCACAGCATTGGATGAGTAGTCGAATATAAGTACCAAATAGTTGATTAAACTTTACGTTAAAAGAAGCTATGCCTATAAAAACATTTAGCACTACTTTTAAGGAAATGCCTTGTCGTTTTATTGAGCAAACGGGCATGTTTCATTTAGACCGTAAAACGTCCACTACTGAACACAGGCCAAACGTAAAGAATTATTTATTATAGGTAGCAAACTGGCATGCTTACCTATTTATAAATAACTAGCTTTTGCCCGCGACTTCGTCCGCGTGGAAATCCCCTTTTTCACGCAGAGCCACTTTGATTCGAAAATATAAATCCCATTTATTCCCTATTCCGAGGGAATTTCGAAAAATCCCTTCTTAGTGCACCTCTAGGATACTCAAGGTACATGTGTGCCAAATTTCAAGTCTTTAGGTCCAGTGGTTTAGGCTGTGCGTTGATATATCAGTCAGTCAGTCAGTCAGTCAGTGAATCAGACAGGACTTTGAATTTTATATATGTATGTATGTATATTGATAGATTCTTTACGTTTTCAACAAAAAAAACCTTCCTTAATGACACTGATGATGGTGATGATTATTTGTTTCCTCCATTCCTCATAGATCCCATCTTTCAGGAAAAAAATCTAAAATAAATAATAAAAAAAAATGAAAATGGGACCAATGTAGAAGGTAATCTAGTCGAACTTAAAAAGAGAAATCAGTTCATAAACAAAAGAGTACTGAGGTAGCATAGATTAGAGAAAAATACTAACTTACGACTAACTTACGATTACATAAAAATACGACTTAAACACCTTCTCCTTGTAGAAGACGGGTTCTACTTTGCTGTCGTGTTGCTGTTCAGCAAAATTAATTAGGAACATGTAAGAAAGATATATTTTTTCACAAAAAAATATTGTTTATTTGCCTATTTACAATCATAAGTTACAATAATATTACTTAAAACTAATATAGTGCATCGTTACATAGTGGTATCACAGTCCAAGTCCCAAAAAAGTCAAGCATTTGTCATAGAATTCTGGTAAAGCCGCAACGCTATCACACACAACGCTTGTTTATATCAACAGAATAAAATCGATTTATAATCTCTAACGGTTAATCGATTAATTCTCCTAAACCGATTCCTTTCCAATTTCTTCAGGTTTCAATCCACTGGGCTTTTCAAGATCGGTCAGGCGCAAGGTGTTAATTTTCCTCGTAAATTGATCCTTTTCATCTTATATTGCAATTTCATTTCGATATTTATTTTATGATTTTGGAAGAAGCTATAATAGAATTTTATATATATAGTCCTTTAAATATATTATATAAATATATAGTTGCAAGTATGTATATGTATAATTAGTTTTCCGAGTTGAAACGTTTTGCTGTCAAATATTTTTTTTATCAATTTCTTTCTCTCTTGGTCTGTCCGATCTCCCAACCATCGCTTTGGAAACTGGTGGGTGAAGTCCGTTATCCGTGTGTGATCGTGTACGTTGCTGGCTGAGAATTCGTGAGATCATTAGTAGTGGTAGCCGTTGCTGCCTCCGCTGCCACCGTTGCCGCTGCCACCGCTTCCGCCACCGCCACCGCCGCTGTTGCCACCGTTGCCACCACCGTTGTAAGCGCCGTCACTGGAACAATTAATATAATTTTATTGACAAATGTAGAAACTATTTTCCCGACTGCATAAATATATAATAGTTTATTTATGCACGTCCAACAAATTAATCAGAGAATAAAATTAATCTGTCTTATGCTGGACCATTTACTCATCACCATTTACAGCTAAACCAAGGTCGCTGATATTCCACCAGCTACCATTCTATCATAAAAGTTAACGAACGAGCTACCTCTTTCGTCTCAGTTGGCTATAATCATAATGACTTACGATGAAGGGTTGTTCTTATTGAACTCAATAGACCGCAGGATCTCTTCCGGAATAGGGGGAGGTGTGGGTAGGTGCGGTCCAACCGGGTGGAAGCCGTTCTCATCAGCGGTGTAGGTCAGGGAGATCTGCTGGCCGTCCGGAGATTTGTAGGAGAAAGAGCCCTCGGCCGTTACTGCAAGGCCTTCGGGACCTTGAGCGCGAGGAGAGCCGCTCTCTTGGGCTGAGATGCCGTTGCCAGTTTCGTAGCTGGAATTGAGAAAATGTTTAGAAAGTAATATTTATTTTTACAAAGTCGCAAACTTTTCTTGTTGGTGGTTAGCCTATTCTAACATAGCCCATTTAATATCATCATCATCATCTCAGTTGTAGGAAGGACGGACGTCCATTGCTAGATTTAGGCATCCCTCATGGATCTACAAGTACTGACTATGAGGGGTTTGTTACCACACTCGCCAGGTTTGGCAGGCGGGTAATAATTAATTGTGTATTATAATCAGCAGGAATATTTTAAGTAACCATAAGAAATGTCCATGTTGGGAAATTATATCGTAACAATATTCGTGGTAGATTACTACTATCTATTTGATTTAGTAACTAAGACAATAAAAGTCGTTATTATATTACCTGAACTTATAGTTCCCATCGCCATTGTTTACGTTCTCAAATTTAGTAATGGGTATCTGAGCACCACCACCTCCTCCACTCGAGCCCCCAAACGTGCTTGGGCTGCCCGAGCCCCCTCCAAATCCTCCTCCCAAGCCTCCATTTCCGCCTGTGCCCCCTCCGAACCCTCCCCCTAAGCCGTTGTTCCCCCCCGAACCTCCGCCGAAACCGCCGCCTGCGCCGCCGCCAGAACCGCCTCCCGGTGGTCGCGGTGGCAGGTATCCGGGCTCCAAGCGACCGCAAGAGGCCGCGGCTATTAAGGCTGAGGTAAATAGTAGCTGAAACAAGCAAATGAATGTTAATGTATTTTAAAAATAAGTAATCCTGGACATAACACACAGCTACACAGACATCTAGCCCCAAAGATAGTAGGGTTTGATTTATGGGCACCAAACGAAGAAAACATTTTCATCTACACAAATTGTCAATATTTCAAACAAATTGTGCTTTCATTGTGTGTGCATCAGTGCATTATCCGAATCGTTGATGGATGAATATCGGTATGGTTTTAAAAAATTACACTCCCTGCAGCCTATAATGGCTGAAAAACTGTAAATATACATTGATCTTATACTGATTATTATGTTACATTGAAAAGGTTTTGTACATCGCAAAATGAAGCGAAATCATTATAAATCGAATGAAATAACTGTTCGTTTAATTTCAAAAATGTAAATTCATAGACCAATTTCATAAGTTTATTTGTTGATTTGATTATTTATTTCTCTCAATATTTTAAAGAGGAAAGATTTTTATGTTTTATTTTGTATGTTTGTAACGAATAAACTCAAAAACTACTGGACCGTTTTCAAAATTATTTCATCATTAGAATGCTGCATTATCCCTGAGTAACATAGGATGTACTTTATACCCGTATTCCCACAGGAACGGGTACGGCTAGTAAACTATAAAACAATAGACCTGTGTGGAATTAGAACATAATGGGATTCCAAACGGATTAATTTACAGTTTTTACTACTTTATATTGAAGTCTAATATTAATTGGTATAAAATTCCGACTGAGAATCTAATTTAAATCTTCATTAAGACTTACCAATGCAGTAGTCATCTCGATTTTTGTCTCGAGTGGCTGTATGTTCAGATATTTACTGAATACTGTTGGAGAGGATCTGCCTCGTTTTATATTGATCCGATTTGCCCTTTCTCGGTTGCCTCACCTTGTGCGTTGTATAGTTATCGGTTCAGTCGAGAAGGTCTATTCTACATTGATCTTAGTTATATCAGGTTAGGTCTATTAGGTCTTTCAGGAGTTGATCAGGTCTATTCTAGCTCCTCACCTGATTGTTCCAGTATAGTGACAAACTCCGTGGTGCAGTTGGTACAAGGTGAGACACAGGAGGTTCCTGGTTTCTGCCCCGAAACAAATATTTGTTTGAACTGTATATAAGTGTCCCGTGTCTCATCATCAACGTCATCTCAGTCATCGTCCAATGCTGGTCAGAAGCCATCCTCACGGATCATGAAAGGTTGTTGCCATACCACGCTTGACAGGTAGGTTGTCTGTACGTTAGTATTGACGACCTCCGTGGCGCAGCGGGCAAATGTCCTGCCACTCAAGAGGTTACGGGTTCGATTCCCGCCTCGGTACATTTGTACCTATTATACATTGTAGATATTTATCTGTACCATCTGCAGATATTTTTTCAGGGTGTTCTGGATGTTGTTCTATATATAATAAAAATATATATCTATAACGTATTAAGAGCTAATTATCTAAGCAGAGCTTAGGGCTAGGTGATGTTGTGTGAATTCACCAGCATAATTTATTTGTGTTTTTATAAAAAGAACGATTCAGGTATTCTATAAACTATCTGGCACACATGCTCTTCTTATTTTAAGTCCAACATTATTTATTTATCTACTAACTCTGTATCGTTATTTCTATGTTAATTCCGTTACATCTTTTAAACTAACTTAACAATATATAATATAGTTTACCCGACCCACAGCTGGGTATAGGATCGTTGTGGACATAAACAAGAGTAGCTGAGACCATTACATTTACCATCACCTTGTGCGTTGTATAGTTATCGGTTGAGTCGAGTAGCTTTACTCTGGATTCATTTCAGCCGTAAAATGTCCACTACTGAACACAGGCCTTCCTCATGGATCTTCATGAGGAGTAGTTGTCATACTCACCACGCTTGGCAGGTGGGTTGGCGAGCGCAGTACACAGAAGTTGATACACAGAAAGACGCTGCTGCCCATCTTCCAGAGGTATCCCTTAGCAGGCTCTTATTGCATCCACGGGAATGAGAGGAGGGGTAAGTTGATACAACAGCAAGAAATTGTGGCAGCGGCCATTTTGAAAGCGAAATATCAGCTCAATTGAAGTTGTTTTAATTCAGCTGACAATATTTGACCCGTGTTATTAGATCTTACAGAATTTTTTGTCGAAACTGGTACACCATTTTCTTGGAACACTCAACAAACATAACGAAGGTAAATAAAAGTTTGTTTAAAATTTATATTATGTATCCTATCAGGACTATCTAGTTACTTTATGACTTGATGGTCCCTAGAATAATATATTTGTTCACTTGTAATATATTTAATTGTAATTTGCCGTGCGGTGCCGTCAGTAGAATGTCACCTCCGGTCCTGACCGTGGATGCAGTAAGAATCTAACAAAGCATGCCTCCAGAAGATGGGCAGCAGCGTCTTTCCGTGAATCGGCATCCCGTACAGCGTTCGCAAACTCGCCTGTCAAGCGAGGCGAGGACGGCAACAAGCCCATCATGATCAGCCATTGGACATCCATGAGGGAGGTCTATGTTGAGCAGTAAGCATCCTATGGCTGTGATGATGATGATGATGACGATTATTTCATAATCGCATCCAGCCATAGTCACAACAATAACAAACTTAACTTATTGCAATTAGGTCAAATGTTTCTCTGCTCGGCGAACTTTACCAATCGAATACATAAAAGTGCCTCCCGTAATTCGCTGTTCCACAGTTAGTTACTAGAACGTGATGATGATGATGATGACGATTATTTCATAATCGCATCCAGCCATAGTCACAACAATAACAAACTTAACTTATTGCAATTAGGTCAAATGTTTCTCTGCTCGGCGAACTTTATCAATCGAATACATAAAAGTGCCTCCCGTAATTCGCTGTTCCACAGTTAGTTACTAGAACTGCAGCAGACTTTGTATTATTACTTAGTACACGTTTGATAATCATGCTTAAAATCACTCTGTTTATACCGCTCGGGGATAGGCTTCATGAGAAAAAAGCTTCGCCTCTGGTGTTGCAGATGTTTATGAGAGACGGAGACCACTTCCCACCAGGTGGCCCGTCTTTTAGACTTCCACCTTATTTAATTATTGGTTAGGTCACGTGTAATACTCATGCGTAAAATCACACGATTCAAACCGCTCGGGAATAGGTTCCGTGAGCCAATAAGCTTGGCCTCTGGTGTTGCAGATGTCCATGAGCGACGGAGACCACTTCCCACCAGGTGGCCCGTCTGCTAGACTTCCACCTTATTTAATTATTGGTCAGGTTACGTGTAATACTCATGCGTAAAATCACACGATTCAAACCGCTCGGGAATAGGCTTCATGAGCCAATAAGCTTGGCCTCTGGTGTTGCAGATGTCCATGGCGTCGGAGACGGAGACCACTTCCCACCAGGTGGCCCGTCTGCTCGTCTTCTAGCTCATTTATTTATTAGGTCCTACTGACCCGCGCGGTTTCACCCGCGAATAGTTTAAGTAAAAAACAACGATTTTCCATACAAAATTTTCAACCTCTATTTCGACCATTTCAAGTTTAATTTTCGCAACGAAAAGTAGCTTACATATGTCTGTTTCGAATGTCTGATCTATTGTTATGCCGAAATTCATTAAAATTGGTCCAGCCGTTTTGGCGTAAAAACGAAACATCCATACATACATACTCGTACATACACACTTTTGCTTCTATAATATTAGTAGGGATTATTTATTGACATTGGGTACCGGGAGTAGAATGTCAACCCTTTATGTCCGTGGATGCAGTAAGTGCCTGGTAAGGGATACCTCCGGAAGATGGGCAGAAGCGTCTTTCCGTGTATCAACATCCCGTACTGCGCCCGCCAACACGCCTGCCAAGCGTGGTGAGTATGGTAACTACCCCTCATGGAGATCCATGAAGGAGGCCTGTGTTCAGTAGTGGACATGGAGTAAAGGTAAGGAAGGCCTCACCTTCACTAATCCCTATCCTAATATAAAAACATTATTACCCATCATAGCCTGATTTGACGGGCAGGGATCATAGGAGGAAAGCTGAAGATCGAGCTCAGTGGCGTGCCATGGGAGAGGATATGTCCAGCAGTGGACTGACACGGGCTGATGATGATGATGATGATGGTGACGAGAATAGAACTTTCTAAGAGTTCTAAATTAATTACACTGTTAAGCTATGTCTGTAAGGCACGAGACAGACTTGACCTAGGAGAGCCTGAATCTTTTTTTTAAGAAACTTTAGCAATAAAGAGTGCAAACGGAATCTTTATAAACCTCTTTTATAAGTTTTAATGAACCACCTTCTGTAAATGCGGTTTTATCTTCAATACAAGTAGCCGTTCTAATTGAACTCAAACTTTTGAACCGGCTCCAAAAAAAAGAGGGTTCTTAAGTCGCCTGTATATTTTAATCTTTGTTACCTCGGTACTTTGTCGTTTATTGATTTGGAAAATTATTTATTTTTATTCATAGAAATAGCATTTACTCAATGTAAATAATATAAAATGTATTTCGACACAATCCTTCAATCTTTATAAAAGAAATGCAATGTTGACAAAACATTGGGAATTGATATTTTATGATCTTTTCATGTTTTTTTACTTCAAAATTGGTAGTTCATCATCATCATTCCAGCCGTAAAACGTCCACTACTGAACACAGGCCTCCCTCATGGATCTCCATGAGGGGTAGTTGCCATACTCACCACGCTTGGCAGGCGGGTTGGCGAGCGCAGTTTGCGATGTTGATACGCGGAAAGACGCTGCTGCCTATCATCCGAAAGTATCCCTTAGCAGGCACTTACTGCATCCACGGGCATGAGAGGAGAGGTAACATTCTACTGCCGGCACCCCACGGCTAACTGGTAGTTGGTTACATAATTACCAATGAAAAAAAAATCCCAAAAACTGCCATTAATTATGTACATATAAGTACATAATTAACTACTTATAGTAATAGTACTAATATTATTAAGCCGAAATTTTGTTTGTATGTAGGTTTGTTACCTCTTCACGCAAAAACTAGCGTACGTATCGAGCTGAAATTTTGCAAACGTATAGATGTTGACTAGGATTAACACATAGGCTACTTTTTATCCGGGTACAACGCATGCGAAGCGGCGGGCACAAGCTAGTAAATCTATACATCCTTTTCAAAACGGGGTTGGATATTACATAACTGTCAATAGTTTTTATTTTATAGGGGAATTGGCACTTATGACTTTTAATTTCAAGCTAGCTCTTCGCGTCAGTTTGTATGCAGTGAGTTGGTCCGCGTTTTACAATCGTAATTTAAAGAATTACATTTAATAATTGTTTAACAATGCGTCGCCTTAAGCATTTCACGCATTCACGAATTGTTTTTTTAACAAAGCAGTTGTTAGCGCTCTACAAATCATCATGGGTGAATATAGAACGTATGATGAGACATAATAACTTGCTTATGGGTATAACAAGTGCAAACTGCTTCTATTAGTCAAATGCATTTTTTTTTCGTCACGGCATTAGGAAAACTGTAACCCTAAATATAACCACCATGAATAGCTTTCACGTTTAAATTAACTCCAGTGCAATTTAGAGTAGATCTATAAAGCTCTGAATTGGTGACAAAATCGTCCGTGCATGCCGGCAAATGTCGCTTGACAGAGATACTGAAAATGTCCTTTAATAGAGAAACCTTCTCAAAAATGAAGGTGTTTTTTTCTGTTACAAGTCAAGGCAATATGTAGCTTAAATTGAGTTTCCTTAAATATCCTATCATGTTTGTATGAATGTACATATGTATGTTTCATCTACGAGCAAAAACTATTAACCAGACAGATCAGACTGAAATGTTGCATGTCCGGTCAAAATTCAGTACATTTATTGGGGGTGTCCCATTTTTTTTTGGAATTGTATTTTTTACCGTTATCTCGCCGTAATTATATGTCCATGCAAAATCTTTCTAGGACTCTATCAGTCTCTTCGTGAAGCCGCTGACAGACGGACAAAGTGAAACTAGGTATAAGTTTTCCTTGTTGTACAACTGAACCTTAAAAATCTGTTAATAAGAGTACCTATTGAAAATGAACGATGTGTAAGAAATTATTTTACCTGTCTGTACTATGCCAACTAAAGGTTTGCCGTTTGACCAAACTTTTAAAAGTTGTACAAATGCTACAACATGTATGAAATATAAAAAGCTTGCCAAATAGCAATTTTGTTTAGGTATTCTACAGGTGTTGCCAAATGAAAAGTTAAAAAAATGGGAAGTATTAATAGGCTTCTTTTACGAAAAGGAAAATGTCACTGACGAATAATACCTTGATTACATTGTAGGTAGATATAGCGTGTTGTTTGTCATGGTCAAAGGTTATATTATATTTGAATGAGGCGTTTTCATGAAAGAGTAAAAACTTCAAAAATAGTTCCCTCGAACCTTATACATGGCGTTACTTTTCTTTTACTGGTAGGAAACACAATTTGACATTGACAGCAATTGTGATTAATGACAAACTTGCTTTCTCCGCTCGCCAGCTCCATCTGTTAGGTTTAGTAGAAAACACTTTTTTCTTTTTTACTGAAAACAGCTCATTCGGAAAACAATGAGCCGTTTTCAGTAACAAAACAAAAAGAGTTTTCTACTAAACCTAACAGATGGAGCTGGCAAGTGGAGTAAGCAAGTTTGTGATTAATCCTGTCATTGTCAAATTGTGCCTACCAGTAAAAGAAAATGAACGCCATCTATAAGGTTCGAGGTAACTATTTTTGAAGTTTTTACTTTTTAATGAAAACGCCTCATTTCACAAGACTCCATGTTTCATTTGACACTTGAGGGTTAACTCAGGACTTGGATACAAACAAAACTATAACCTTACGTCACTTTTCTCTTACTGAGTTGTTTCCTTTCTGTTTCTATTAAAATACCTATGCATTATAGCAAAAAGGTTATTCTAACTTATGTCTTAGGCTAAAGACATATTGGTTTAAACAACTTGAGCAATAAAATGGAATGGAGTGTTTCAAAAGGTTATTAAGCTTTTTAGTGTGTTACTACAATTAGTCTTCGGCCTTAGTTTTAATAGTTCCGTAATGCGCCACAGCGAAGTATGACAAAATAATAATAAAATATCCAGAATCAGCCGCCCGTCGGGCAGAGTATATAAAAATCCACTTTCTTGGGGCCGATTAAGGTTATTTAAGACTCAGTTCTATAACTTTTACCTAAACTGAATGTTTGGTACAAAATCAAATAAAAGCACAAAAAACTGCGTCTAAATTAATTTCATCATCATCATCATCATATTATCTCAGCCGTAGGACGTCCACTGCTGGACATAGGAACTCCCTCATGAATCTTTGTACTGATCACGAGGGTTGTTGCCATACTTACCATTCTTGACAGGCGCTGCTGCCTATCTTCCAGAGGTATCCCTACGCAGATTCTACGTCTAAGAAAGGAGGGGCAACATTCTACTGCCGGCACCCCAAGACAAGGCAAGTTACTTAATTAGAAGTTTTTTTTGTACAGAAACATTATAATTAATATCTCAATGGGAATAGTTTCGTGTCTACAAGATCCCTCAGTGGTATTGTTCTTCTCATAGTGGTGTCTGAAGTTCACGTCCGTGACCGTTCGACGTTCCTCCCGTGTCATCCGCTATTTGATAGATACTGCCGATAGGAGGGACTTGGAAACGATACTGTTCTCAAACTATTTCCAATAATGCATGTAGTTAACTATATACAACTTGTGGCACTTACGAGTATAACATGTAGTTACCTAAGTTTACGGACTGCGTAAGTACGATCATGTCTCCCATTAACGCGACCTTAAAGTAGCTTAATATCCGGTACCGTCGGGATACACACACTCTCTGTTTTCTCTACAACATTCCCAATAATCCTCTCTCTCCTATCTATTTGAAGAAACATTTACTCCCTCTTTTCCTTCGTTTTAAGGAGGAGGAGAGTGAAAGTTTTAAGGAAGAGCGTGTGACACGCGCGTCACGCGCTACTCCTTAAAACTTTCACTTATCAGCAAAGCACAGTAAGTACCACCTTTTACTGACTCGTTCATAGTATCTGCAGTCTGCCTCTGGAACTCCCTGCCAGTGGAAATCTGAAAAGCCTCGTCTATAGGAATCTTCAGATCCAATGTTATCAATCTCTCTCTTCAAGATCGACAACCCAGTTGAGAACCTACTAATGTATATATATTTCGTATGTTATGAATTACACAACCCAAAAATCCTAGCCAACGAGAGGCACTACTATAAGAGAATGGTTCGGGAAGCGATTGAGATTAAGAAGCATCCTAATTTCAATCGTGAAGACGGTTTCAGACTCTCTGCCTCATGGAATCCAGTGATAGCAAAGTGTACTCGGCGTGAAAAATCAACTCAGTATGTGGATACAGTCAGTGTAGTGTGCTGTCCCAGTGGGAACCGGCCCTAATAATTTTTATGAAGATCAAGTGAGGGTAGTTCAGCAAACGCCTTCGCTTTGCTGCGGTACCTCCATCACATCAGTCTTCCCGGGACCATGCTTGGTGCAATCCAAGCGAAACGTCGGGAAATAATAAAGGTAATTTACGCGATAAATACCCGGTTATATGTATGTTAATAATATTTCGTATGTATTGTCTGAATGTTTTTATAATTTATGGTGTTTTATGTTATGCATTTGGATGCATAAAATTTGCGTAAGTACCTTACAATCAACCAATCATTTTCAATCATTTATTTATTAAAACTTAACTTTATAAAAATTTAGTAATTATCAAGACCTTATCTCTCGTACTAGATAAAAAACTGTCTTACGTAATAAACTATAAACCCAACGAACGTCGGCATAAAAATAAAGGTAATTAGGTACGCGATAAATACCCGATAATCCGATATAGTAATAATGTGTTGTGATCCCGAAAATTAAAAAAAAAATTCTCATGTTAGTTGAGGGGACTTATCACAAAAGTAATTTACCTACCACAAAACATTACCTGTTAGGTAAACACCGACTCAAAAACAATTATTAACCCGATTACTGCTCTAATGGCGTCATTATTGCCACTTGCACTTGCAAAATTATTAATGTTGGCCATATTGTTAACGTTTGGTTATTTTAATGTCGGTTTATGAACTTCACCTTGTGTCTTACTTTTTATTGCGATGTAGTTTTTGTGTTAAGTGGTGCTGGTTCTGTTTTTATTTTATATTGATTTTGGCAAATTCCTTCAAGTTGATTTTTTTGAAGCCACTATCCCACTAATATTATAAAGCCGAAAGTTTATTTGGATGGAGGTTTATTGCCTCTTCACGCAAAAACTAGGCTACGGATTGAGCTGAAACTTTGCACACGTATTGATGTTGACCAGAATTAACACATAGGCTACTTTTTATTCGGGTACAACGCATGCGAAGCGGCGGGCAGAAGCTAGTGTATTTCAGTTAAGTTTTGTCTTTTTAAACTTTTGTGATCATAAAACATAATTATTATATGGAAACGTAAATTACCGGGTCCATGGCTGGTGCAATCCAGTGGAAACGTCGCGTTGGGAAAGAATTTTTTCTTTCCGATTAATACCCGAATAAATTCATAACTTCAGTTATTTGTTATTAAAATATGTTTTAAATAGGCACACGTATTATTTTTATTTAAACCAGTGTAAACCAAATAATACCTAACTAAATAATGCATTTGGTCTGATGGATCGGACTAGCACGAGCTCGTGGCACAAACTATGGGCACAGCTGTAGGTGAAGTCAAACTGTAAATGATGATGATGAAATAATGCATAAGAAACAGATCATAATAATCTAATCTTATAAGCCCGTTGATCCCACTGCTGGGCAAATGCCTTACCTCTTTCCACATTTTCTGTTCTAAGGCGTTAGATGACCAGTCAGCACAGGAAACGTCCAGTTTCCCGCCATCTGCGTCGAGGTAAAATAAAAAAATAATAATATCATAAAAAAATATAGTAGACATAATCTGTTTGTCGATTGATTTATGGACTGGTAAGAGGTATCTAGTTTTTGTCAATTAAAATGAAACTTTACCTTACTATTCTTGCTAAATGGCCGATAGTGATGAAAAGAAAAACTATTTAGTGACTTAAGTACCTGACGAAAGTAAAGACATTAATCATCCAATGACACGTTAATGCAGCATGTGTCTTGCAAAACATTAATTTATTAGAAACTAGCTGGAACCCACGACTTCGTCCACCAGGACTCCAGAATTACGTCCAGTGGGTGGAATTTCTAAAATACCTACTTTCTAAGTGATTTTTATTATTTAAATCAATTCTAAATATATATATACGACTTTTTTTACAGATTACAGAAATTGCCCGAATAATTATCATTTTCTTTTAATCTGAGACCTGGGCAAAGAAAAAGGAGGTTATACTGACTTCAGTAGGTACATATAATATTTTTACTTGCAATGTTTGTTTTTCTATATTTTTTTAATTATATAAATTCAAACCTCTGTTCGTATGGATTTTGTTGTTCTCTTAAAGCAAAAACTACCAAAATATCAAGCTGAAACTAAGTTTATCATATGCTTAAAATATACGTTGACCAGGATAAAAAACGCTCTATTATAGAAATTATGTAAGTATCCGGGAATAAAGCGTGCGAAGCTAGTTTAGGTATGAATCGACGGCCGCTGCTGGTAAACCATAATATTTTCAGAACAAATCTATTATTCGTGACATTAACTCCGATCGTGGTATTTGCTCGTGAAATATGGATCACAGCGGAATATTCGAAGCCGTGATATTACAGAGGGCGTTGCCACCAGAATAATGTTGCATCAAAGTGCCTGTCGATAGGTTCAATTTACTTAGCAATTTACAAAATTGTTTTATGGTTTATTATTCTCGTGGAACGACTCGTCAATAATATTATTTACTGACTACCGGTGCCGAATTCTTGCGCTTACTGCTGTGTTGGCTTATAATGGTACTTATTTATCATCTATTAGTGTCTCCCCGCGGCTTTATTTGCGTCTGAGTAGATCATAGCTTTAGTAGGCACCTACAACTTTATATTCATCATCTTAATATGCCACATAAGCAATATTGACAGCCTGTCTTCACCCACTGCCCGCACACATAAAAAAAGGGAGGCCACTTCCTTATGTTATGCCCTTCGCTACGATCCTGTACAAGTCTATATAATAGCTAGTCTGTATAAATCATTGCACCAATCTATGTTTCTTTCTTTAAAATGTCATACATAAACCACAAGCTATTAAGCTGTAATTGGGGGAACACTCTAGCCCAAGCTATTTTAATATTTCTATTTTCGTATGGTTTTTATGTATGTTGGCTCAAATAAATAAATAATAAAATAAATCCGGGCAAGAGCGAGTCCGACTTGCGCACCGAGGGTTCCGTGCCATCTTACAATATAATATATGATAAAGGCGGTTTATACATATGTATTTGTTGGAGAACTTTGACAGTGCCATCTCTTGTCTGATAGCAGAACTTATGTAGATTTATTATACTTTCGATGATTTCTAAGGAACTACGCCAATTAGCCTATTAGCAATAAAAGTTTCAGAGGTTTATCTCTGCAAAATTTGGAGATAAGGGGGGTGAACGCTATTTTTTTCAACATTTTTGTAAATAAGTCGAAAACTATACGGCTTAAAGCAAAACTATAAATTGTTTATTAATTTGCAAATGAATACCCCACATGACCTTGTAACTCCACAATTTTTCACCACTTTGTAGTAGTAGAACTTTTTGTGAAAGTATCATCCGGGGAAGTACCATCACCATACCTATTTCTGCCGCCAAGCATTACTGCTTGGTACCTTCAAACCGGAACACAGCAATGAAGACATTACTATCTTCATTGCTGTGTTCCGGTTTGAAGGGCAAGGGGGCTGGTGAAATTACGGGCACATGAGACCTTACACCTCTGTCTCAGGGTGACAGGCGCATTGCAGTGAAGCGTTGGTCACGTGCTTAGTGAACGTGATCACCGCGGCATTGCAATTGTTATAGGTAGAGGTTACCGCTTAACATCAGGTGGGCCTTCGGCATGTCTCGTCATTTAGTAGTATAAAAAAATTAAAAACCCCCTTCCACCCCCCTTAACTATGCAAATTAGTGAGTTAATTTTCCTATACATTTTACATACACATTTAGAAGCTATAAAAGTTTCACGGGTTTATCTCTGCAAACTTCGGTGATAAAGGGGGGAACGGTCGTTTTTTGAACATTTTTGTAAAACGATACAGCTTAAAAGAAAACTAAAAACTGTTTATTCATGTGCAAATTAATAAGGTAGTATGGGGTAACGTATGAAAGGTCATACGATACCCCATACGACCTAGTAACTTCACTTGAAAAAATTGAGATCCCCTATCCGCCCCCCTGCAATCACAATTAGAATATTTTTTAGCATTTTCATACATGCCATATTTGTAAAAAAGTGTTATCTTTAACATTTCAAATTTCAAGTCGTTAGCATCATTAGTTCTCGAGATATCCACTTGTGACAGACAGACAGACAGAGTGATTCTATAAGGGTTCCTTTTTACCATTTTGGTCCGGAACCCTAAAAAGAGTATACACTCTCTTAAAGGCCGTCTCCACGAGCGAGAGAATCGCGACGAGTCCGCGCTAGAGAAATACGTGGCACGACGATAACATCGCCGCGATTCTCTCGCTCGTGGAGACGGCCCCTTAGTTGGTTCATAGCAGGCTGAGAGGCAGGAGTCCGTTGGGTACGATTATCGCCACAGGACAAACATTACAAACAAACAATCCACAGGACAACAGTCGTTTCGTGCATTCATATTAATAATAATAATGATGAGTATATGGCCTATATGGCTAACTCATGTGTTTTACTCTACAATATATTAAGAACAATAATCTCAAAGATATGAGAAACTTTATCATGAAGAACTTTATCATACTTTCTGTACTTTTAACACTTTACATTTAAACTAGCTCTTTGCCTTAATTCTTATGCTTCAACTTTGTGGGGTGAAAGAATTATCGAATGTATTCAAATATACCCGAGTTTGGTATCAAATGAAAGGTAAAATGTGTACAATACAAAACTGAGGGAACACATTACAAAAAATAAAAAATAGGTAACCTGCGAGACTAGGTAAAGTGTCGGGGGTTACCTAAAATTAAAACTTGTTTTCTTTTTTATAAGTATATATATTATTTAGAATATATATTTATTATTATATATAATATAATATATAAGATAATTATTCGGTCAATTTCTGTAATCTGTAAAAAAAGTCAAGATAAAGCAAGTCTTTCATAAGAAATAACTCAAATAATGATGAAGGATGCATAAAAATCCATTGTGAACAAGGTGGAGTAACAAATTTCTAACTTCGTAACGTGAGATATGCAAGACTAATCATTTTATACACTAATATCCTTTCAACTAACATTTAGATGTACAATCTTATAGACCTTTTGGCTAAGCGAATGGACCAACAGATTGAAGTTTCAATGCTAATGCTGGTAACTTAAAGTTTTTATTATTTCGTTTACAACGTAGGTATTACATTTTGAAACTACGAAATGCAATTTGCATTTTAATTTCAATAACTAACATTATTTGGGGCAGTAATGCGCTGTATGAAGAGGAAATAAAAGCAATAAGGCAGGCTCCTTGAACTTTCAACAGTCACGGAATGGATGCTGCTCTCTCGTTTATGCCTTCCCATTTAACTACCAAATGTAGTCTAGCTAGGCGATTGATTCAGTGTGGATATGATAACAATACTTCGCTTTTGATGATAGTGTTTACTCGATGTTCATTATTTTGAAGACTACAATAGTTGTCTCTAGACTCGAGGCAAGTGTGACGTAAATTGATTGATTCAAAAGTTTGTAATTAAGTATTGATACGCTGTAATGGTTTAATACAAAAAAAAATGTTTCAATACATGAATTATTGTCCGTTTAATCAAGTATTTAAATATCACCTAGTAGTTTTGTTAGACTTTTTGCAAGTAAAACAAATCGAGGTTGGAGACTGTCACACTTTCCTCACCACTGGGGTAAGCGTAACAAACAGTAAGCATTTATTTTTTGTTTTCTTTTGTATTGACCTGTACAGCGGAAGACTGAGACGGCTGGAAAAAGGGGAGGGAGGCCTTTGCCCTGCAGTGGGACACCACGGGCTAAAAATAAATAATAATAAATAATTTCGTATTGTCCATGGTCTCTCTTAAATTCGTTAAACTGTTACTAATATTACTAGTGTATTATATTATCTGTGCTAATATCAACGTACATATATTATGATCTATAGTTATGTATTGAACGTTCTCTTTTGCATAGCAAAAGATTAATATCCTCATAGGGCAAGTGCAACAGATGTTTAGATAAATAGTGACACGATGAAATTGTGTTACACTTGCGTCAGGTATTTTTATGTATAGGTTATAGTATTCAGTTTGTCAATCATGTAATGCTACATAGTTCAAAAAGAAACTCAGAAGTATTAAAAAACATTTTTTATTAAGGTGCTACCACTGCTATGGATAGGTTATACAGGGTTTGCAAAGGGTAACCAGAAATAATCGGCCGGCCAATAGTTTAGATTGAAATAAACATATTAAGTAAAAAACAAATTGTTACATGAAATATTCTGAGAAAATCGATTAAGTTATAGTATTCAGTTTGTCGAAAAAAATAGTAATAACTAATAAGACATCCCTACTCAGAATCAAATTTCTCAGAATTTTGTTATATAACAATTTTTTTTGTTTACTTTAATGTGTTTATTTCAATCCAAATTACTGGCCGGCCGATTATTTCCGGATTTTAGAAGTTGTCACTTCTTAAATTAAAAGATCATTCCTATTTTTTTAAGGTTATCTGTCGTTGCAACAAATATTAGCATAAGCGTTTCTCTATTGTAACATATATGGCACTTAAACGTAAAATGTGCCGAGAAATTTTAAATTGTTACACTAACCCCACTGTCACAGTTGCCTCGGCCAACCTAACACGTTCAGTGCAGTAACGACGAATATGCCCGACGACGCGCGACTGACGCGACGTACGACTGGCTCGCAGCGGAGCGTGATAATTGTTTGTCTAACCGCTTTTTTAGTTTTCCTCTTAGGCTTAAAGTTTTTGACTTATTAACAAAAATCCTAAAAAAATACCATTCCCCCTTATCTCCAAAGTTTGCAAAGATAAACACCTAAAACTTTTATAGCTGTTAGAAGTGTATGTATACCTAGATTATAGGAAAACTATAACGATCTCTCCAATTAGCAAGCAGCTATTTTCAGCAAGTTTCAACAAATAAAGTAATAATTTTCGTTCTCAGGCGCTGTCTAAAGTCTCCATATAATATAAACCTCCTGCAACACAAATTAAATTGTATGATGGCACGGAACCCTCGGTGCGCTCGGTGTATTTTATGTTGGACCCAGCTGTACCGACGTGCTGAGTAGTGAGTTTTCAATAGACTACGTCGCAAGGGACTAAGTCGGAGTAAAAAGCGACACAATGGAAGGAAGGCCAAGTACCTACTGTTCTTGGATGCGATGTTTTGATACCGCTGTTGTCGCACGATAGAGGCTGAATCTTTCATACGAAAAGGAATTATATATAACCGTCTTTTCGGACTTTTGACTATACTCGACGATCTCAACTCCAAATTACCTATAAAAACTGGGTGTTACAGGCTTTCTGCATTATTAACTGGAACTTAAATGAACTTGGCTCTTTCCATATTATACGTTAATTATAGCTTACGGGAAAACTTGATATTATGGGTAATGTGTCAACCCGTCCGCAATAAACTTGTCCGCAGCGGACGAGATGGTACATTTAAAAAATATATTATTTTCGTTCACAAATTGCCGCTCCTATATTAAAACGAAGCATTTGGACAGAAAGATATTCAGATAATTTGCTGCACAGCATTTTAACAACAATCTTTACTTCGAGACCAGAGACATAGAAATTAACATGTTCGAGACATTAGTTAGTTAAGGAATTTAAACCTTCTTTTTTGTAGTTTCATATATTTTTATTTGTCTACTTGACAGTACACTTTGTAGCTTGTCATCAATGTTGTCATGGCGGAAAATGTACGCCCCCTTGTGTCAGTCCAGTTTATTAGTGTCATGTGGTTGTTTTAAAACAAAGAGAATTTTTGTGTTATTTACAACAAATTATAACTTTTAGAAATGTTAATACCAACTTGTATAATCAAATTCATGGAATTTGTGAGTTCTGAGTTTGAATATCATTATGTGAACACAATTGACTTGTCGAAATGACCACTTACAGACATATGTTTGTATACATACGACCTGTGGGTTTACAACACAGTGGGTCCTACAAACCGCAAAGAGGTGTCGTGATCGGCCCAGGCAGAGATGGTGGCGGGATGAACTCGATGCGAATTACGCAGATTGGCGGACAGAAGCCCTCGACCTGGATAAGTAGAAGAGAAGAATGGTGGCTTGTGGCTGTTTAGATTATATTAGTACACTATCTGTAGTATGTAAGTAGCTGCTACTTGTAACATTATGTTACCTTAACAAAAGAAAAGACCTCTTCTCTTCCAATACTTCTTACAATATCCCAGTCTAAGACTTCTGTACGCGAATCTGCGTAATAAGCATCGAGTTCATCCCGCCGACTTCGCCTGGAACACAATACCTCTTTACACCTTGTGAGACCTGTGTGGTAATAACATTTGTTCGTAGATCATTTCTGTACTTGTTATTGCATAGTAAATATTATTCTCATGATAATCTAATTTAGGCAGACAGGTCGTAGTATACAAAACGGTTCTCTATTTTGTCTCCGAATTTTTATATCTCTAATATCATCATCATTGTCAGCTTGTAGTGACCCACTGCTCGGTATAAGCCTCCTTCCCTAACCGCCAATCAGCTCTACTCTGGGCCTTTTGCATCCAGGTCTTGCCCTGTACGGCAACATATCGTCCATCCATCTGGCAGGTGGTTTGCCAAGAGGTCTTTTGAATCCCCGAGGCCACCACTCAGTCAAAGCCTTACTCCACCTCTCATCACCAAATCTTGCCAAGTGTCCTGCCCAACTCCATTTTAAACTCATAATACGGTCCCCAACATCGACTACTTTCGTTCGACGTCGGATTTCCGTATTACGAACTCGGTCAAGTAAGGTGATACCAAGCATGGTACGCTCCATGATCCGTTGTGCGACTCGCATTCTGTGCACTCCTGAGTGAGCGTCCATGTTTCGGTACCGTAAGTCATGGTGGGCAAGACAAATTGGTTAAAAAGTTTGATTTTCAGGCATTGCGGCATCTTTCTGGCCTTGAGAACATCCTCTACTTTACTGAACGCAGCCCAACCTAATTGTATTCGCCTAGCAATATCCTTTGCTCTGTGTTCAGTACCGAAAGATAAACAGTGCCCAAGATAGATATAATGATCCACCATCCCATGTGTCACCACCAACACTGATGGTTTGTGTTGAAGCACAGGAGACATTAGACATAGAGTCTTGGACATGTTCATCTTTAGGCCCACACTAAGAGAAGCATGATGCGCTAACCAGGATTAGATCGTCCGTGAAACGAAGGTGTGACAAGAAGACACCATTGATGTTGATATCACTACTCTCCCAACATAGTAGTTTAATTGCTGTAAATAACTTAGGTGATAGAGTATCTCCCTGTCTCACCCCTACCCTTATCGGGATTGGCTGTGTAAGGTCATGTAAACGGACTTGCATGGACGCAGTCTCATAGAGGTTTTGAAGGAGATCTATATAAAGAGCGTCGACATGACAGCGATGAAGAGAATGCAACACGGCCCAGTGCTCTACCACTGTCAAAGGCTTTTTCGTAATCTACGAATGAAATCTCGTTCTTTCGTTTCAAGGCTAAGCTAGGTATGTTTTATGTTCCAGTGTTTAGCCGTGTCTTGCCTGACCCTCCACCACTACAGCTACGACCTGACAGACGTGCCGACCCTCATGCTGTGTTCTGGTACCTATATCGGATACGTGGTCGTTCTTTCTGGAGAGATTGTCGGTGAGATGTCTTATTTTTATTATCATCATCATTTATCATCATTTCACTATCATCGTCCTAAGCCCGTAGGTATTTACTGCAGGGTGTAGTATTACCTGCTTTTGTTGTACGTCACACAAGCCGGTCCTGTGCTGTGCCAAGCCAGAATTGCCCGCGACCTGGTGAATATTGTTACGAGATTGTTACGAACCAAAATTAACACTTTAATCACAGATCACACCAATAAGAATCTCAGAGCAGATTCTCACTAGAACACTTTGTCACTGAACAACACTGATCGCCACTATAACACTTGTTCACTATTCACTGAACACTATAGCACTTGTACACTAGTCACTGATTACTGTATTCAGTTTGAAGTCACTCGGATACTGTACGTGTCCGTAGCCAAATAAAGACTGACCCTCGGCAATCACGCTCACGTATTTATTTCGCACATAAAGAAGATTCTAGTCACCGAAGTATCTAGATTCACAGACAATAAAAACAGGACAACAATAGACAAGTAAACAACTTTTAACAACCTTATTTACAATCCACACTATTGTTTCAAAACCGATTTGTCTAGAAACTTCACGTGTTTGTGTTGAAAACAATAAAGAACCTTTGGACTCTTTCGGCCGCTCACACACCGGTCCTTTCTGGATCTTTTTCTATCTTACTTGTTTGCAATCATAATATCGTCCACTATTGATGGCAACACTTTATATAATGTAAGGTAGAAATTGTAATAAGTAGCAGGAATTGATGTAGCAGGATTTGCCGTGGGGTGCTGGCAGTAGAATGTTACCCCTCCTCTCATACTTATGGATGTAGTAAGAGCCTGCTAAGGGATACCTCCGGAAAATGGGCAGCAGCGACTTTTCGTGTATCAACATCTCGTACTGCGCTCACCAACCCGCCTGCCAAGCGTGGTGAGCATGGCAACTACCCCTCATGGAGATCCATGAGAAAGGTCTGTGTTCAATAGTGAACGTTTTACGACTGAAATAATGATGAATTGATGTAAATGAAAAGTAAAAAGTTGGTGGAAGCGTAAATTTGTTTGTATCGATTAAACTTGAAATCTACTGATACTACTGAAGTGAAATTACGTGAATAAAAAAAAACTTAAATTATAAATTGTTGTACACACAGTATTATTCCATGACAAGGTAGTAAGTAAATCTAAGGTGGAAGTCAAAAACAGTTATGTCGTGTTATTTCTTTAATAAAAAATTAATATCAAAAGTAATAAAGGAAATTAATAAAATGTAACACTTATTCGACCAAATTAGAAACAATTTCGAACAAAGGAATTTAATCTTATCTTCTCCTTTTGAATAGTGGAATAGCTGGAGCTCCGTATGCTACTTTTTATGCGGGTAGAACGCGGGCAAATCCGCGTGCATTAGCTTATTTGAGCTTGTATATTACATGTAGACGATCTCGAGGGAGACATTGTCTGCAAAGCTATGAATAGAATACGCTATTGTTGATGTCCATGCTCAGATTGCACTATTAATATTAAGTGATTTGCAGCAACAAAATTGTTTACGAGTAATTGCCTTGAAAATGTATTGTATAGCTATTAGAGTTTCTGTCTAGATTATCATCGGTAAATAGATCTTTTTCGTAATTTTAGACATAATCTTTGCGTAAATAATGGGATATTTGAGCTTTATTTACACCGCTTAGAGCCATAATTAACAAAGCTTCCTTAGAAGAAAATCTAGATATAGTCCTTTGAGGATTTCTTATTGAATTAAATAAAAAACTATATTATAGCACTTCTACTTCTGCGTGCTTATTTGTTTTCCAAAATCTCGTTAACAGTTTTGATCACGAAAAATTTTATCGTCAAATTTCTTAAATCTGCAGGAATACAAAGTCAAACCAATTACAACCAATAATATATTTACTGGATCTCTGATCATTGATCTGGTTTCAATTTTCAATAGGTCCAATCAATGTCTATAAATCCAGCAAATTTTCATCAACCGATAATTACTTATTTGAATTCGATATAAAATCTCAGAACGGAGATCACCAGTCTTGATTAAAATTGGCTAAACTTAACTGGTGCAGTAGATTTCTGAGTTCAGCTTTAAATGACACTGCCGTAATCTAATGCCCGTTGTTTTCTCCAGGGGAGATGTTATTGTCGCCAGTGGACCTCGTCCAAGACTTGTACTTCGGAATTATCGGGATGGCTCTCTTCGCTGTGACTGGAGGGATGGTTCTATCATCGCGATTACGAAGCACGATATACCCCAAAACTGGAGATTTCAACGCGGCGCTTATAACCGGATCCTTGTCCATTCTTAACTCATTAATCATGCTGTTTGATTTGAGCCTGGCGTATTTAGACTCGGAAGAATACGATGATGAAATCAGTGTCTGAAGGTGATTTATGGGCATTTTGGAACTTTTGTTGGGGTTTAAATGTAGGTGCTTGAAGGGCTTTGTCATGCCTTTAGCGTAGCTGTAAGGTACGAGTATACTTAGATATATTTGTCGCTTTAACATAAATCATGGTAAAAACATTAAATAGGTAATCATTTTGTAAGCACGGGGATTACTCACATAGTATTATAATGTGGAAGATTATTCCGACACGTTTAGATTTTTCAAGAAAATCATCATGGGATTGAATGCCCGTCCACGCATGGGGTCGAAATGACACGAAGATGATTTTCTTGAAAAATCGAAACGTGTCGGAATAATCTTTGACGTTATAATACTACGTGAGTAATCCCCGCATTTACAAAATGAGTAGTACCTCACGTTAATTTTGAAAGTGAAACATTTAATATGTATAAAAATGTAGATCACTGGAGAGATTTGGGGGAGACCATTGCCCAGCAGTGTGCTGGTTAAAAACACTTTTCGTTCATGGTGGGTTTGGATAGGGGTTGTTAAAAATTTTAAACCTGAATTTTTAGCATGATAAAATAGTGGATTTGTACCTAAAGAAACAAGTTTGGTAATCTTTTGAGTCGTGAGTCGTCGCAGCATACTCTTGACTTGGCACAGCACAGTCTTGAGTGGCAGTTACAGAGGGAGACCTACACCCAGCAGTGTACCTATGATACTGAATCGGCTGAGATGAATTTTGTCTAGGATCAGCAGTTTGGAGACACTACAATTGATGTTTCGGATGACAATAATAAAATATATTATGTCTAGGAGAAGCAGTATCGGCGGCAGCAGATACGTACATCGACGCTTGGTGGTCGGCCGGCGGTGCCGCGCTGTTTGCCACGTGCGGCGCGCTCACTCTGCACAACTGGCGCGACGTGCAGCCTTGCGTTCGCCGCGACTACGCCTACGCCGCCGCCATATGTGCAATGGCCGCCGCTGCGCTCTTCATCATAGACGTGCTGTTAGCATTGTGTTCAGCGCATAAGGAGTGCGGCAGCACCTTTCGCTCAAAATCTGGTAGAACATGTAACCCTTGTAGCTAAGTCAATACATTTTGTTATAAACTTTTGTTTTATTCCAAAATAATGACTCCTAGAATATCAAAGTTACTCAGTGTCCCTGTATGTGCGTTGGCAGCTTCTAACCTCTTCATCGCAGATTATAGTTAAACGTATATTGTTTATTTATGTATTGCATACGTTCTTCTTGTGAACCAAGTCAATCAGGATAATGTATGCGCAATTGATGCGCTCTTCATGGTATGCTATGGGCTATGGCACGCTGATTGCGCGCTCACTTTGCAAGTCTGCATGGCGCGACGCGCTGTCTTGCGTACGTCGCGACTACACCTACCCCTCCGCCCCGCACTTTATAGCCGCTCCTTTGCGCTCTTTATCATAAACGTGCTTTTAGCGCATCAGGATAGCGGCAGTTCTTTTCGCTCTAAGTCTGTTAGGCAACCCATATCGCTAAGCCAATACATTTTTGCTATTACCTTTCTTTCTTCTTTATTTATCAAAAAAAAAAAACTTATCTACCTTCATTCATTTTTACCTGCTTTGTTGTATTCCAAAATAGTGACTCGAATTAGTCACTTCGGGATTCGATGCCGGAGGAACAAATCCTTGTATGCGCATTGACAGCTTCTTTATCGTAGATTATATAGTCCGTACACATAATTTATTTTTATTTAGTCCAAACGTTTCTTTAGTGAAACAAGTTATTTATTTATTTATTTATTTATGAACAAAATCCACAGCCCTTAAAGATTTAATTATGGATTTACATTTTGTAAATGTTACTTAATTAAACGCTTACGACGATCTCTTCACGCTTATGAAATAAATCAAAACTACCTATCTAACTTATGTACATTTAAAGGAAAGTAATAATTATAAATAAAATTATGCTAATAAACGATATCATATCTTCATTTAGTATCGCTCTTTGCTCAATGATGCGTTTTCATTAAATAACAAATTGTAATATTTGTTCTCTTTAAATGGCGTTAGCGTTCTGTTACTGGTAGGAAATACAATTTTACAATGATAAAATTATGGAACAACAAACTTACTATCTCCGCTTGCCAGCTCCTGCCAGATTTAGCAGAAATCACTTTTATTATTTACTGAAAACAGCTCAGTCCGTGAGGAACTCCGTGGCGCAGTTTATTTATTAGCCAGCTGAGTCGCAGGAGGCTGCGGATTCGATTCTCGCCGCAAGACAAATGTTTATAAGTGGCATTTGTCCCGGGTCTGTGTTTTTTATATTAGTATTTACAATAAAGTATTCAATTATTCCATCAATCATCTAGTTTCCATATGAGTAGTACAAGATTTGCTTTGTTAATGACTAAGAAGGTGGTATGTGTAATGTCCAGCATTATTTATCTTTACTTAATTTATTTCTATCCGAATTCATTCATTTTTATTTCTTAATTTTTATTATATTTACCCCTTTTTTGTTAGCACCGTCTTAATGAGAGAAGGGTACTGATTGATTTTGGTGACCCTAGGGTAGGGTCACAGAGACCGGAGTTATTGTGACCTCAAAAAGTCAAAAAAAAAAAAAATAAGTGTTCAAATGGCTGAAAACGTCCAAAAACCCAAAAATGCCATATTTGACCTTTTATTTATTTATTTTTTTATTCATCTTTGGGAAACTATCAGAACAAGATAGGTACACAATAGTTATAACTTTATAAGTATAAAAATAACCTTTGGAGACCTTTTGAGGCCTTCGCCCCATTTTCGGGTACCCCGTACCAATGCTTGTTCTAAAAGTTTCTGTAGTTTTTCATACCAGTTCTGCACCTGTGAACTAAGTTATTCGGTTTCAAAACTTGCAACGTCACTGGATTTGAAAGAATGAAAATACTGTGAGTTACGACAAGAGCATGTTAAATAAAATTGGTTATAATAATGTAAGCTAAACCGATGCTTAAAACCAAATTCTGTACCGTAAACGCTTTAAAAAATAAAGATGTGAATTAAACACGAATTACATCTAATCTTAGCGCTATGATGACTGCAGAGCCATCTATTGAATCGGCAACGAACTAAATGAAGAAAAGGTGAGGATGTCAGAGTTCTCTAGGTTGCAGTGTAGGAGTTTGAAAGGTTCCCTGCTCTAGGTACCTACTAAAAGTTCACTGCATTTATAACAGATGGCTCTTTCTAAATAAATCATTGTATTGTATTTTATGACAGTTTCTGTTAATCGTGTACGTTATTATTATTATTAGTCCTAATTGCCGATACCTACAGTATTGTCGATGTATAAAATAAAATTTTAAAATGACTAAGAATAATCCTTTATTCCGATAATTCTAGAAAACTATTAAGTAATACTATTAATAGATTTCTTAGAAATTATCTTGCTTGTTCGTATTGATTATTTTTGTTTTAAATTTTTGGCCTACTATGAAGAAGTTATGAGTTATGTTATGTATGAGACAATAGATAATTGTATAAAATAGTAGTAGTTAGCAAAAGTAGAGGAGTAGTTGATTATGGCGGTACAAAGTTCGCCGGGACAGCTAGTATAAACTAACGTATGACGCATCCCTATCTCATAGCGACTACTCACGGTGTCCGCTTGCAGGCGTCCGATGAACCGTCTAAATTTGACTCCACTTTTAGACTCAACTTTTAGGGGGGAATTCTGGCCTATAGGCCAGAATTCCCCCCTAAAAGTTGAAAGTTCGTCTGTCGAAACTCTCACCATAAAGGAACTTAAGTTCACTTTATGGCGAGTAGAAACTTTCCAACCCTGAGTCGGTATCCTATACTATCTTCCTCAACATTGGTCTGACGGCATAGCAAAACCAACATGGAGTTTATTATAATGTGTAGCATAACATGCTGTCGGTTAACAAACAGTAGGTACCTCGATCTTGAAATATTATCCTAATTAATTCTTTAATTTCGTTGTTTATTGGCAGCAATATATCAATAATTCGATCAGGTATGTTACTTAATTACCAACTTGATGACGCAAAACCGCCTCATCTCCTCTATACTAACAAAACTTTACACTAAAACAAACAATGGTTTTAAAACGAACCATCCTAATCTAAGAAACTATTTCCTCAAACAGTACATCATTGTTTTCCAACATGCGGTTCTAATTAAACCAAGCCCATGCTTGTATTTAGCACCATTAGTTTAGTAATCAAACAACCAAGTTGAATAGAGTTGTAAGACTAGCTTTGATTGATCGCGAACAAATCAACTCAGCCTGGTTTACACTGCGCGCGGAACGGACCCATTAAAATACTTCTTTTAGTTCGCAATACAAAACTGCATACATGTATTTCCACCAACAATATGCGGAAATGACAAAGCATCAAAAAGAGTTGGGTTTGTTTTATTTGCGGTAGGAATCAAAGGCCTAAACTATACTACTCAAAACAAAATAAGGGCCACCACTTATTTTCGGTATATTTTTTTTTGACCAGGTTTTTTTGCTTTGTCTTTCTTTTAATTCGATAAAACAATGTTTTTTTTAATTAAATTTAATGGATTTTAATAACTTTATACAAAAATACTTAATCTTAGGATGATTTTGGTTTTTGTCACTTTTTAAAGCTGTTTACACTTTACAATAGGATTAAGTTGTAGACTTAACGCACAGCAGAGTTGTTTACTTTTGAGGTGTTTAATAACGGGTATATCCTCCCCTTTTCAAAACACATTCTTGAAACCTCATTGGCATGCTCTCAATAAGATGACGGACGTTTTCCTCTGGGATCTCCTCCCAGCACCTTTTCAACAATTGAATCAGCTGTTGCTGGCTGTGCACATCCTCTTCAGCTGCCCGGACTCGGCTTTTTAATTGGTCCCAAAGGTGTTCAATGGGATTCAGGTCAGGGCTGTTCGCAGGCCATGGCAAAACCTGAATATTGGCTTCCTCCAAAATAGAGATGGTCGCCCGGGCTGTGTGCGGTCGTGCATTATCCTGCATCAGGATGAAACCGTCAACCACTTGTTGTGAAAATGGGATGACATATGGCCTGACTACCCGTTAGATGTAACTCTGGGAAGTTACAGTGTCTTCATTCAAAAAAACAAGGTCACTTTTGCCTTGTAAGCTGATCGCGCCCCAGACCATGACATTGGGACCACCATACCTGTCATATTCGTGAATGCAAGGAACAGAAAATCGTTCTCCGCTTCTTCTCCACACTCGCATACGTCGATCGTCACTAGAAAACTTCACTTTACACTCATCCGTAAAAAGCACCTTACGCCATTCCCCAATGCCCCATTAGAGATGAGGACGCGCAAACATTAATCGATTTGCACGATGAGTCCCGGTCAGTTTAGTGCGGGTTACTGGCCTTCGTGAACGTTGCTGGTCTTCATGCAAACGATTCCTAATGGTCTGGTTGCTGACAATGGTACCAGTAGTCCGGCGTAATCGGTTTTGTAATGCGCGCGCTGTCACAGTACGATTACGTCGCGCAGTAAGTCGCACGTACCGGTCTTCCTGGGCAGTGGTAGCGCGAATTCTTCCAGAGCCACGACGCCGGGATACACTCCCGGTCTACTGATGTCGGTTCCAAAGATTTTGTATAGCCCTTCGCGAACATCCCAGCTGTAAAGCCACGGCACGTTGCGACTGACCACCCTCTATCATTGTTACGGCTCTGGTAGCAGAAGCATTGTCCAAATGGCGTCGAATTCTTGGCATTTTACGGTTAAATGATTAAATTACACTCTTAACCTCCGAAAACAACCGTCGTTGTCAGTAGACTTGCGTTAAACTGATCTGAAATCAAATCACAAAATAAACTGAACTCTACCCACTTCACGATATTCCAGAGATCAATTTTTTTTACCATAACGTCAACACCAATATCCCTAGTACTTGACTGTTATCGTTAACTCGACCCTTGAGAACATAGTGGCATTCATAAAAAATAATTCGATCAACGAAGGTCAGCAAAAAATCGTCTCAAAACAAAAATACTCAGGTGGCCCTTATTTTGTTTTGAGGAGTATATTTCTTGGTGGAAACGCAAACCTATTTTTACTAACAGTCCGTTCCGCTCATTTCTCTTTGGCGGTGGACACCGGGCTTAAGTATTAACTGAAGGACAAATTGGTTAGAGCTCTATGTAAGCGAGTTCGAGAACTTTGAAGATTAGTATATTGTTATTTTTGTCAATTTGTTGATCCTACAAAAGAAATGTTCATGTTTAAATGTTACCAAGACGAGACCTGGCTCGCACTGTCAAAAGGTTTTCAGATCTCATGTACAGTCAAGCTTCTAACTCTCTCTACACGCCCTTACTCTACAAGCCCTAACTTCACAAACCCTTGCGTCAAAATATGTCAGTGACTAAATCGGGGTTTTTAAGATATCAATAAAATCTTAAGCATTAGAATCCCTTAGAATAACACTAATAAAATTATTAGAAATGTGAAGTTCCTTTTTTTTGCTTAATTTAATAATTACATTTGTAAATAACTAAAATGAAACATAGAAAACAAACAATTATTACAAGATTGTTTTTATTAAAAAAAATATGTATCGTACTGAACACCCTCGTCCCTCTCGCATAATCACTTTTGTACACTTACACACCAACTTACTTGATTAATATCATTAATATTCATACACTAATGTAATTTTTATGTTATGAAGTGTGGAACCTCCTAACACAGGTACTTCATACATAAAAGGAAGTTTGCACCACTGTAAACCCTATAATATTATTTTTGTTATTGAACTAAAATGCATTTTGATTTTTTTTGATCATTTGCCATTTTTGCATAGGTCTTATTTAAGTTATTTTTCTTAGACCTATGCAAATGAAACTTAGTATTTTTAATAATTTTATTAGTGACACGAGATTCTTTCATATCCAAGTTATGAGGGTTCAAACAACGACGAAGCGCTTAGAGAATAGGTATATGATAATAAGGCCCATGCGCATCACTCGATTTGTCTTGGTGGTGGCACTACCGTGCCCCCAGATATAAGGCCTCAAGTCAATATATAACTTGAGTCACATACTATAGGAAGTATGTGTCATCCATCAATATAACATCACTAACAATAGTGTTAAGTTTGAGTTATCGATTGATATCAACATGTCATCTCAGCCGTAGGACTGCTGTCCACGTCCACCGCTGGACATAGGCCTCCCTCATCATGGGTCTCCAATATCACCAGGGGGTTGTTGCCATAATCGCCACGCCGCGCAGTACGGGATGATACACGGAAGGACGTTGCTGCCCATCTTCCACAAGGGTCTCTTGGGAGTTTCTTACTGCATCTACGGGCAACGAGGGGCAACATTGATTGATTGATTGATTTAATTTCTACTGCCGGCAACCCACGGCGTCGATTGATAATTAATTTCAAATTATAAAGTACAAAATATAGATGTAGCCCAAGCTGGCTACACCTAGAAATATAAGTGGAGCAAACGTTTTTGTTTTCTAGGGTGTTCTCTATTAAATTTGTAATTCTGTGGACCTAGTTATGGTTGAGTGTTTTTCCGTGAACCCAAATTCGTGATCTGGGGTAAAGTTCTTGGCTTGTATGATAGGTTTCAGTCTTTTAAGTAATAAATTTTCGAATAGTTTAGACATGCTAGGAAGTCCTTACTTCCATACCGACCAATCTCCTTAGATTGGTCGGTAAGATTTACATACGTCACGAGGTGGTTTTCCCGGTTTCGCTATCATTATGATTTCTGCTACTTTCCATAGGTCGGGCACCTACCTTAACCTAGGAGCAGCATTGATGATGTTCGTTATTTTTACTACGGCCTTTTTAGTTAGTTTATGAAATATTTCTCCCGAGATAAGGTCAAATCCAGGAGATTTTTTTTGGATTTATATTTTTACGTATTTCGCCTCGGACTTCTCTCGGGGAAACCAATGTTATGTCTAAATCTTCTTCTGTGTCATAATATGTGGTTTCTGGTATGTTGGTTTGACCATCATTCGGTTTGAATATATGTTCCAGGTGCTCGGCGAACATTTTAGTTTTTTGTTCATTACTAAACGCCCATTTCCATTACTGACTGTCCGGTTCACCCCACGCTCCCCGGAGTAATACCGGAAGAGACAGCGCCACATGTACCATTAGCTGGTACAGCTACTCGGTCTCCGCTGAGCTCCCAACAAAGGTGGCAATCAGAGGCCTCTCGTGGGATACACCCACGGACGACATTGCCGCCGCCCTGTCTGACCGGGGTTTCCCGGTTAGATTCATAAAAGCCATCCGCCCCAAACAAGGCCGCGCTGGCTGCCTTTACCACGCACAGCTGGACCGCATGCCCTCGGAGGAGCTCGTGAAGCTGTATAGCATCACAGAGCTACTCAACATGCCGGGCGTGTGCGTGGAACACTGGCGCGGTGCGGCAAACCGAGTGCCGCAATGCCACCGCTGCCAGGCGTTTGGGCATGCCTCGGCGCACTGCCACCGTCCGCCGCGCTGTGTGCGGTGCGGCGGGCAACACGCAGCTGCCGACTGCCCACGCCCCCTAGAAGAAAAGCCCACCTGTGCCAACTGTGGACGGGAACACACGGCTAGCAACCGCCAGTGTCCCGTCCTGAGGAAGGAGGCGACGAAGCGCGGGGTAACCATCCCGCCACCTCGCATCGCTCCAGCCGCGGAAAGGGAGGGGTCAACCGGACCCCCCTCCTGCCGGCACCACGGCGGCCGCCATCCCGGCCCGCCGCTAAAGTGCTCGCCCTCTCCAAGCCAGTCGCCCACCACACAGTGGGCCGACCGCCGGGGAAGTACGCCCTCCGCCTAGGAGGCGAAGCCGTGGAGGTAGGAGGAAGCGGAAGCCGCTCGCCTTCTCCACGCCACAGATGCCCGCAAGCGTCGCTCAAGGCACCAACCAGGAACGCCCAGCACCGATCCCAGCCCGCCAGGCGGGACCCCCTCTGCCGTGTCCACGGACGCAGGCACCCCTCAGCGCGTCAGCGCCGACCACTACTGAGGCCAACCCTGGCTTCAACACAAGCAACCCCCGCCCAGTAGGCACACCCACCAAACCCGCGGCTGAGCCACAGCCCGTCGGACCGGTTGAAGCCCCCGTGATACTCATGGGGATCCTCACCGAGATCCTGATGGCAGATCAGAGGCCTCTCGTGGGATACACCCACGGACGACATTGCCGCCGCCCTGTCTGACCGGGGTTTCCCGGTTAGATTCATAAAAGCCATCCGCCCCAAACAAGGCCGCGCTGGCTGCCTTTACCACGCACAGCTGGACCGCATGCCCTCGGAGGAGCTCGTGAAGCTGTATAGCATCACAGAGCTACTCAACATGCCGGGCGTGTGCGTGGAACACTGGCGCGGTGCGGCAAACCGAGTGCCGCAATGCCACCGCTGCCAGGCGTTTGGGCATGCCTCGGCGCACTGCCACCGTCCGCCGCGCTGTGTGCGGTGCGGCGGGCAACACGCAGCTGCCGACTGCCCACGCCCCCTAGAAGAAAAGCCCACCTGTGCCAACTGTGGACGGGAACACACGGCTAGCAACCGCCAGTGTCCCGTCCTGAGGAAGGAGGCGACGAAGCGCGGGGTAACCATCCCGCCACCTCGCATCGCTCCAGCCGCGGAAAGGGAGGGGTCAACCGGACCCCCCTCCTGCCGGCACCACGGCGGCCGCCATCCCGGCCCGCCGCTAAAGTGCTCGCCCTCTCCAAGCCAGTCGCCCACCACACAGTGGGCCGACCGCCGGGGAAGTACGCCCTCCGCCTAGGAGGCGAAGCCGTGGAGGTAGGAGGAAGCGGAAGCCGCTCGCCTTCTCCACGCCACAGATGCCCGCAAGCGTCGCTCAAGGCACCAACCAGGAACGCCCAGCACCGATCCCAGCCCGCCAGGCGGGACCCCCTCTGCCGTGTCCACGGACGCAGGCACCCCTCAGCGCGTCAGCGCCGACCACTACTGAGGCCAACCCTGGCTTCAACACAAGCAACCCCCGCCCAGTAGGCACACCCACCAAACCCGCGGCTGAGCCACAGCCCGTCGGACCGGTTGAAGCCCCCGTGATACTCATGGGGATCCTCACCGAGATCCTGATGGCCCTCGCCGTGGGCGAAGACACGCGTGAGGTGGCGGTCCGGGGACTGGAGGCCATGCGTAGAAACTTCTATGCATAGGCCCCCCGCACCGCACCTCCGCCCGGGAGAAACATAGACAACCGCCCACTCAAAGGGCTACAAGAAGAGTGACCTGGGGGTTGCAGCCCCCAGAGATGAAGCCGGGGTAAAGAGACTAAGTCTCTTTGAACTAAGAACTTTGAATGTGTTCTGTTACTGGCGGAGCAGACTTGGTTGTTCCAATGCAGTTCAGCTGCTGCTGAAGATTATCAATTTGACTTTTTAAGTCAACTATGAGGCTTTCTAGTTTTTCGCGTTCATTTCGTTGAAATTCACTTTCGTCTTTGAGGCGTTTGTATAATAAATGCTCTGTTTCTGTATTTATCTGCAGGCGTACTATACCATCTTTAGATGGTGATGTATCCATTGTTGAGGCATGTAATAGCGTCGCCTTAACAATATGATTTGCTGTCTGTTAACGTGCCTTGCGCAATCAATAACCAGGTCATGATCGCGGACAGGCCGTCGCGACACGGCTTTGTTGTGATGCGTAAGCACTTTGCTCCGTGTAGTTAGGCGCGGTCGCGAGTAACACAACTGTTCTCAGCGAAAATCGAACGATCTCTGAGATATGGTAGGATAACTAAAAAAATTCTAAAATTACGAAAAATTATTTATTTCATTTATGTTGATCAATTTGTCAATGCTCCAGATACTGGTTATATCACTAATTAGTTAGAATCCGGATGATGTGTTCGTAAATGAGTAGTTATACATCTTAAGATCATCGATCTAATTATAGGTACCTATCACATGTTTTAGTTAGTACATTAAAAAAACGTATATTGTTGAAAAATGGAAATCATGTTATCATTGTGAAAGTTTTTTAAATCAAGTTTTAAAAAAATATTGTTTGATTTTATTATTATTAGGTACTCAATAACATAAAAAAAAACATTAATATTTAACCACTACCTACAGATTTTTTATAGTTTTGTCTAAAAATATGTCAAAAAAACTGCCTATTTTCTGTTTCCTTATTCTATCAATCTTTATAAGTAAGGGGATAATATTGTATCATGGCTCTCTGTCACACCACATTATGGAAGTTGTTTTGAGTAAAAAACAAGTTTACAATGCACTACGATATTTTCAAACATCTTCGTCACTATCGATTTCTTTCGGATTAGGGATGACGCCAACATTGGAGTGAGTCGAGTAGGCGTAGTCACTAACTTTCGTAGGGTAGCCACCTAACTTGTTTACCATTTGTTTTATGGAGTTAATAGTTCATTTGTGGAGTTAATAGTTGTTAATATATTGAAGGGAGTGGGAGGGTAACAATCCAAATATAATTGGGAAATGTATATAAAACCAACAGAAAAAAGTTATTTTTAGTTTAAGTATTAAAAGTTTGTTTACAAACATTTTACATTTAATTCAGCAGAAGTATATTATGTTAAATGTTTATGGTCTAACTAAAACTTGAGAAAAATTTTGCTACTGGTCTACTAACTTGATTAAACACAGCTAAATAATATAGTTAAATTAGTATTTGTGCTACGGGCCATGATACTGTAGATGGCCTACGCCGTAGTACCAAGTATTGCTAGGCTAAAATGTGCAATATTTTGTTTATTACTAAGCCTCAATCAGTGATTAATTAGTTTTTACATTCAAACAAAGGTTACATTTTACACTCGACAAAACCTTCACAGTACTTACTAACTTTTTTCACTAAGTCAAAAATTATCAACGGATTTACCGGATTAACAGTTTACTCGTAACCTAACGCTCTGTTTTATGTTTACGAGTCCCATAACAATAAACGACATGGCCACACTAGCTACGAGGGTGATCTCATCGCTCGTCATTCAACCCACGGCTGCACAGCGTAGCGTCACAGCGTAGTCTCAGTGTCGACACAGCTTAGCACGCACGTGTGAAAGTGTAAACAAACCTTTATTATATCCTTCTAAATTCGAATTAATCAAAATGACTATCAGTCGATTGTCTATTATCAAGTTCTTGGAACTGGTAAGTTACAAAACAGTTTTTTTTTAAAGAACCATAGTAAAATTCTAGTTTTTTCGATATATACATTTGCGGATAGTGTTGTTAACTCCCAACTGTTGATAAAACATGCTTTGTTTAATTTCCTGCAGCCTCATACCAAGTTACCTAATATTTTTCGTTTGGCCCAGGGTAAAAATAAAAAATTAGTTGATTCAAAACAACGCGCAACGACGTAGCGTGGCGTGATATAAAATAAATGCGTTCTAATACTGAGGGCGATGACCTGACTTTCGTTTACTTTGTATGGGCTGGGAAAGGGCCGGGCGGTTTACTATTCCTTAAACGTAAAAGGAAGTAGATTAGAATAGAAAACTCTTTATTGCACACCACATAAAAAATAGAACATTAAAATAAAGGAATTAAATAATACAATATATGAGTACAAAGGGCGGCCTTATCGCTATGAGCGATCTCTTCCAGGCAACCTTGGGATGGACAGGAAATAGAGAACGATATAGACAAATTAAATAATACAATATATGAGTACAAAGGGCGGCCTTATCGCTATGTGCGATCTCTTCTAGGCAACCTTGGGATGGACAGGAAATAGAGAACGATACAGACAGTGGTGTATTTACACATTCGTGTGAAGTATTTACTTAAGTATTCTATCAACCATCTAGAGTACCCATAACAGAAGCTAAGCAGAGCGTTGGGGCAAGATGGTGCTGTGTGAAATGTCCAGCTTGTTTTATTTACTGTTTGACTGTTGACTTAATTTTATTACGATATAGGTAGGTGTATTGAGTATAGAAAATTTTAAAAGTTATAAATGAAATATTCCAGATTTTATAATCAATAACATGGTCTATTGAATCTGCAACGACGCGACGCCACCAACCCTCTCACGTACGCATGCGCAATACGCGTAACGCATGCGCAACACGACGCGTACCAAAAAATAGCGTCATCTCTTTTTCTCCCACATTATTTGCAAACACTACTTTCTCTTTCTTGCAATCGCCATTGTTTAATTTGTTATTTTGACAAAAACGGAAGCAAAATAATAGTTAATTAACAATATCGCAACACTTACGAGTGAAATGTTACACCTTTGGCTTTATGTGTTTCTGGAATTGTTGGTGCATTTGCGAAATGCACAAGATGGCATTTTGTGGCACTTTTCATCTATTTTAGATGCAAAGATCAACACGCCCGGCTAACACTGTGTTTCGATGTGCACTGATTCCAAACGAGTGAAGTGATCTCACTCGTTTGGATTGAAAACACAACGGCGCGGTCTCAGTACCTACGTTGAGGGCGTATCTAACGATTTATATCAATGTTATCAAGAAATTTTATGAACGGATGTAAGCAATTAAATGTAAAACGTTTGCTTGACAACGTTAATCAGTAATCGGTATGTTATTTGATCGTCTTCAAAAATTAGGCAACAAAACTTAAGTAAGCGGTCTTATAGAAATACCTAATTAACATTTTCACACAAATACATGTATACACCTGTAATACAAAAAATACAAACAAAATACAAAAATATTTATTCGGAACAAAAAACATGGGTACAAAAACATTAAAAATCGTTGACTGCTGCAAAAGTTACAAAAAGAACTGAGTAGCAGAATAGTATTTTTTATATTGTATCGGAAGACGTAAAAGTGTCAAAAAATCCTTTAAAAAAATGTACAGGGTAACCTTATACATGGTCAACCCTATTAGGGTTGACCTTGGCCAAAGCAGATGTCCAATAACCGGTTTGAAATGTTCCTTTTTTATCCATTTACCCTTGAGCTAGGATATCAGTTGTCATACAGCTACTAAATTAATTTTATTGATTCAATTTATGCATAGGAACCATCAGGATAAACTGCTTTTTGTCAAAGTAATTTGTAACAACGTTAAAATAAATTGACTGAATAATCTGAGCCGATTTGACTATTTCTTTATTTTCTTCACATCTACGAGTATACAGGGGTTATTGGAATGTAAAATCAAAGTCGAGCAAAAACTATTTAACACCAAAACTATTTAATTTTATGCCCATGCGAAAGCAATAATCTTATGTTACGTCAAAACTATGTCTAATTTGTAGATTAAAATATTAAGAAGGTTATTATCATACCACAGATATTATATCATCAAGTTAAGTCATCTCTGTAATGGAGCGTTCGTAATAGACGAGTTTCGAAGAATTCTCTTGGCCGACCTACATGCTAGCTCATGGGCGGTTTATTGTTCTGTTTGTTTACGTTACGCTTCAGCGGATGTGATTTTTAAATCTTAATGCAATAGAGGGAGGCCTATGTCCAGCAGTGGATGTGGATTATACGTTAAATTATTATTATTAGCCATTAGTGTCCCACTATGTTATATTTTATAATACATTAATTGGATTTTTTAGTAGGCTGTAAGTGTACTTGCGTTTAAATAGTAGGTAAACAATAATAATGATGTTTTAATTGTGAGAGAAATAGTATGAGATATTTATATCTCATACTATTTCTCTTATTATAATAATTTATTTTTATTATTTATTATTATTTATTATTATAATAATTATAATTACTTTGTTATCAGTTAACTACTCTAGTTAAGAATTTAATAAAAAAAATATACGTGTGATTTGGTAAATCTAATCCCAACAAAAACATAAATAATTAACATGGGTGCCGAGTTCAATATTAAGAATTGTGTGATTGTCATGTCGACTTTGCCGACATAAGAATTGAGACCTATTATATAGGGGTGCTTAGTTCTGTAGATAATCCTGATATTTATTTAATAGAATGTAGCTAATAAGAATAACTTACAAGTAGGGACAAGTGAAGCTCACGGTTTAATTTGGCTAGTTCTTAACAACATAATTAGAATAGCCCTCCAATATTAAAACAGTAACTTGTCAGTTGTAAAAATCGGTTATTTCCAAATATTACCTACGATCCGTTTGTTATGAATAAATTGAATAATTAATAAAATTATTTTCCATTAAAGAAATGATAGAATATTAACTGTTTAAGGTTTTAAGCGGCGCTCCATGGCTCGACTAAGACGGAAAAGTGGTAAATGTTGTAAAGATAAATATAGACGACAACGCTTACTTTTCAACTGGTCTTTACATTTTGTATTGAGTGGCAGGTTATTCCATCGGCGGGTTTCTGAAGGAGTGCGCGCGGGGTCGGCCTATAGAAATTCTATAAAAATTAGTTTAAATTTTTTTAAAAAGGTTTTCAGAAAAACTAACCGTTAAATATTCTTCTAAACGTATTTTCTGAGATATTTTTTGAGAGTATAACATTGATACACTTGAAGTACAACCACAAAAACGAGTAAAAATTATCCTTCCTTCCTATATTATTATTATCAGGTAAAGTGAAAAATATCGTGTTTTGAACCGTTATAATATTCAAAAACGTTTATTAAACTAACATATATTTTTTCCGATCAAAACAAAGCATATTTTATTGTTTTAAATTTAATCGAAAATTGGCTAATTTAGAACATTGTGGCCTTCCATGGAGTCACCAATTAACCTCAACCGGCTCAGACATGGAGTCGTAGCTCATATTATACTCGTACCTTTTTTAAACTTTCGCGATCACAAAACATTATTACTTAACATCTTCTCGGGACCATGCTTGGTGCAATCCAAGCGAAACGTCGGGAAATAATAAAGATAATTCACGCGATAAATACCCGGTTATATGTATGTTAATACTCGTACCTGTCTTATCTTCGTCATACAAAGCTAACATTATAACAACTGCGCAGGCGGTTCTGTTCAAAGTTATTATAATCTATGAACCATGTCTAAAATTGAATGCAAACATGTCGCAAAATACGAAGTAAGTTGTGAATTATCATAATGTTAATACTTAAAGAACCGTAGCACATATGCTCAAAAGCCGATAACCACTGGAGGAGACGGGTTCTTAAGTGGACACCACGGGTTGGTAAACGTAGTGTGGGACGCCCCCTAGGTGGAGCGACGACCTGTGAAAAACGGCCGCCAAAAAGGGGATGGGACTGGCCGAAGAACGTGCCAGTGGCGCTTATTAGGTGACGCCTATGTCCAGCAGTGGTCTAACATGGGCTCATGATGATCTTAAAGAGACCTTACAAAGATAATAAAGTTTAGTTGTTTAAAACATGGTTTCTCGATGGACAGCGACTTTATTTTATTTAGCTTTTATTTAGCTATTGACCCCATTTATAAAGTAACAATAATAAGAACAATCTTCGGTCATTGCCGTGAACGTGCGCTTTTAAACCTTTCAGCTAATGCTGTGGAACAATCAGGTAAACCCTAAACATGAAATTAATAAATATTTCTAGACATTTCACAAAGCAGCTAAGCTTGTTTGTTAATACATACTTATCATACATAGGAACACACTTAGACAAATATGTGCAAACATTTTGTCTCCCGACGGAGATCGAACCCGCAATCTCCTACCAACGATTTAAATCTTTGCCTGCGTGCGACTCAACTGCGCCAAAATGTCGGTCATCAAAATTTCGCTTAAAAGCTGGTTTGTTTAATAAAATCGTAAGAGCCGTAAGTTTATAACCTTAGAAAAAAGTCTTAACTTTGATATACGTTGTTTTTTTTAAACAAGTTGTCTATAAAAACAATTTTACTTTTTCAAGATCGTTCTCACAGTAGAGTTCAACCAATTCTGGTCTTGGTTTTAAATTGTGTGTAATTTAGTTCGAAAATTGCGAAATTCGATTAAATTTACAATGTTGGCGAATCAAGGCGAGCATAAAATGACCTTACTCGCACATTAATGTGTTTGCGATAGGTGCCTACTTACCTACTACATGCTTTTATCAGGACACTGAGGTTAAATGTACGTAACTTTGTAATGACCATGTATGTTATGTACATTTTTGGTAAACATTTACATCACGTATAAGGTACCTAATAATTTACCTCACTCCCATTACTAAACCTACAATTTTTTTTTTATTTTTTTTCGAATTGACAATATGTTGTTGACTGCAGATGGCCATGACAATGTTACCGGACTATGGCAAGCGCAGAAGGCGTCTAGCCGCAAAAGTTAGGTTGGGGCAACAAGCTCAAGGGCACCACGGCTTAGACTGTTGCCAGATTTTTGTATGTAGTGATGGTTAACGTCCAGGTGCAAAACTGCACCTTAAGACGGAAGAGTGTATTCTTCGGCCCCGCCGGCGGGACCGGTTATTAAAAGTGTGTCTAGCAGCTAATGTGGGACGGGTTGACGTCACCTCCGGGTTAGCGGCGGTGAGCTCGTCAACGGGCAAGCCGAGAACGTGTCTCGGTCGACGGAGGAAATAAACCTACAATAATTTTCCAAATCGGTGCATAAACGAAAAATTCTAGTGGCAAAGATTCATCCTCATAACAGCCGTAGGACATCCACTGCTGGACAAAGGCATCTCATAAAGACTTGGAGATCTAAGTACTGATCAAGTGGTTGTTGCCATACTCACCACGCAGGCGGGTTGGCGAGCGTAGTATGGGATTTTTATATACGGAAAGACATCTTCCGGAATCCCTTGGCAAATTCTTACTGAATCCACGAGCTAGGGAGGAGGGGCAACATTCTACTCTCGGAACCCCACAGCAAAGATTAAAATATATATATATATATACAATAGACAACTTGATAAACTTCTCCTTTTAAGTAGTTCCGTTAAAATATTTTCGTTGCGAAAAAGTAGGTACGTTTTCATTAAAATCTAACTGTCGAGCTTAATAAAATTTAGATTTTCCTACGAGGTCAACATTCCAATTGGTACTTTTGATATATCAATTCTAAGAAAAAACAAATTGATTAACAGGAAAATATTTAGGTAGGTACCTAAAAGTAAATAAATACCTAATCCTAATGACTCTTCCTGCTTCTTGCCGTGGGGTGCCGGTAGTAGAATGTTACTTCTACTTTCATGCCCGTGGATGCATGAAGAGCATGCTAAGGGGTATCTCCGGAAGATGGGCAGCAGCGTCTTTCCGTGTATCAACAACCCGTACTGCACTCGCCAACCCGCCTGCCAAGCGTGGTGAGTACGGCAACTACCTCTCATGGAGATCCATGAGGGAGGCTTGTGTTCAGTAGTGGACGTTTTACGGCCGAAATGATGAATGACTCTTTAAAGGAAGTAAAATCCTGATCAACGTAAAATATAAGGAAGTAAATGCTGTAAGGAGTCATTTAGACAATAATTTTAGGAAAACATAAAAAAACAAAATTGGTTAAACCCACGCACGGTACTTACACATTCTGGTATTGGGAGGCCTAATTTATTTTGCCATGATTTCTATGAGCATGTTTACGCCAATTATTAATAGTTCTGGTTTAATGCTAGTATATGATCGTAACATGACATCATTAAAGGTCTAACCTGTGAGCTCATTCTAACAAGTAGATTAATATAATTTGCGTTGGATGTACGTACCTTTCCAAGGGCGATGATATTCTTGTTATTTATTCATATCTAATTATAAACATTGTCCTAACTTCGATGAGACAATTAAATCAGCAGAGAAAAAACAATCCAAAGCCAATCTCAACTCGTCATCAGAGTCATCAGTCATCCATCAGTCATCTCATCACTCATCCATCACACATTGTGGTTGTGGAGGCAAATAATTAAATAAATGTTGTGCCTTTGCACAGATATTTTACAGCCATTTTACCTACTGGTCAAAGTTTTGATATCAAGTACTTATTTTTATTTTAAATGTATAATTGCTCGAAAAATATCTCTGATATAAAACATTTGTAACAACCTTAGTATAAAAATATATACAGTCGAATTCAGAAACCGCCTCCGTTTTTTTACCGTCGGTTAAAAAGGTTCTTGTAACCAAACTGTTTATCAAAACCAAGTTTTAATAATAATAATGTTCCTATAATGTTCCAATAGTAATAATGTTCATTCAAATTAAATGGTTTTATCGTTAAGCATTATCATAACATCCCACTAATATTATAAAGCCGAAAGGTTGTGTGGATGGAGGTTTGTTACCTCTTTTCTTCATATTTCTTTCTTCATAGAACTAAAATAGCGCTGCGATCAAGATGTATGCTATTCAATGACTACTAATAACTCATCTAAAGCCTCAATTCATGAAGTCGGATCACGTCGCAAGGTCTAGTTAGTTGTCGACCTCGCGAACGCACTCCCGCGTCTTTTATAGACAGCTGATGTCACCTTCCGGTGGAACAGGTCATATGACGTCATGCTTTGATATACTATACACCTGTGACGTCATGAGGCTTTTAAAATGCATAGGGGCATAGGATGGAAACGGTTTCGAGGGATTTAAAAATAGTATTGAATTGCGCCAACATTAATTCTTTCATAATAACATATTGACACGGTATGGTAATCAAAATTATATATAAATCTTTAGTTAGATATAAATCGTGAGGTCACTAATAATTGTTTCAGCTTATGATAACTGATGACGTCACGAGCTCTGTTACATATTGCCCTTCACGCAAGTAAATAAGATAATACTCTAACTCTGTTATTCCCCTAATTAGCTAATACATTCTTTGTTAACAATAGGTTCATTCCCAAATTGTATTGTAAATAACTTATTCATTAGTCTTAAGGACCTTATTTTTGTTTACGACTATTTTCAAGTATTCTTCCACTTCACAACAACCCTTAATTATGTTTACTTATCCCACGTTCCCATGTATAAAAGCTCTGTATTTCATTTACCACGATTTCTTAACTCAAACGTGACACTCCTAGTTCACAATTCAAACTCGTCACGTCTCGTAATTCTAAGTCTCTAAATGATTGTACCTAAGTCTAAGTTCAAATTCTAATAAAATTATTTTTTAAAGTGATTGTGTCATTCGCCACGTAACAGCTCCCTGACTCCTTAAATTAATAATAAGTGCGATTTAGCTGAGTTTTTTTTCTCTTTAAATAATAAGGCAAAAAGCACTTTTTAATAAAAAAATATTAATCATAAGCTGAAATAATTAGTGACCTCACGCGACATTACCACTATTTTCACTCAACGTACCATCATTATAGAAATGACCATCATTATTTAAAAAAAAAAAGAAAAAGATAGTTTGTGTTTAATACATTTTTATTTTGTACATGACGGAAATTAACTTAAATGATATATATAAATTAGGCATTTTACCGACAAGGTTATCTTTGTAAACTTACGCGATCTGTAGACATAATTGTCCACCGTGACCACGAGGGCAGCAGGGCACTCGAAACGTCGGGAAATAATAAAATAAGGTAATTACACGATAAAGTCCCGTTAATCAGTTTAAAATTAAGGTTATCTTTAAAACGAAACAAGATAAAATAGATACGCATGCCGGTTAGATGTATACTATGACAAATTGAATTACCGTAGAATTAGTAGATATGAGCCGGATTTGAGTCCGATTTGGTTCAAGCAAGATACATGGTTTATAAAATTATTCATCGCCTAAGGTAAATCGAATCGTTTATCTTTATAACGAACCCCGAAAACGTCCCAGCCCCATGTTTTTTTAAAGAAAATCCGTTATTTTAGTAACTAGGATTACAATATTTAAGGTTGAAACCTTATTTTAATATACATATACACACACACACACATATACACACATACACATACACACACACACATACGCACACACTCACACACATACACGTACGAACACACTGAACATCCGCTACCTTTAAGGAAGAGCAGCAAACTACAGCTTAAGATATAAATAACCTTACATCCATATATTTAGACAATTCCTCAACTCCTCCTCCACTCAAACTCGACGGAGAGTGCCTCGAGCATTCCTCCAAAACATACTCGAGTTCGGTATGCTTAGTCGTTATTTTGGTTGAATCTCCACTACAAAATCCCCAAAATTCATTTTAAATAACAACAAACACTCTCGTAATTACAAGAATTACAAGAAACACTTTCGACGAACTTTCAAGGAGCATTCAAGGTAGGTCGCGAGATACCTTGAGATGGCAGTTTATTTCTCCACTCGTATGAGAAAAAAAATCTAAGGTTGGTTCGAGTGGAGGATTTTTTTACGATCAAGTATACCGAAACGCATTTGGAGGTTGAGTAGAGGTTGAGTCGAGGTCGAGGTAACGACTAAAGATATAGGCGTTAGTGCAGTTTCTTAATTGCCGCTAATGGTGGCAATTCTGATGGTACACTTCCTAACTCAAGGTAAATAAAATTGCGTAAATTGAACAAAACTGACATAAAGATATTCTGTTGGTGACGTTCTAAAATTAAAACGGACAATTTTCCCTAACTTTACGTTAACAGCTCTAAATTTAGAAACGTCATATCAACAATTATTTATACTTAGTTTTAGGAAGTTTAAAATAGAATCGACACCACTGTGTTACGATACCAATTATAATAATGTAACTGTAATGTTTCTATATATACCCAAGTTTGGTATCAAAATGAAAGGTTATTTATGTGTAGAAAACATATATAGTATTATAATGTATTGTATATCACATAATTACCATATAGAAATTGGTCGAGCCATCATGAGATATAGGGGTTAAAAGAAGGGGAGACCAATCGAATGTTTTTAAAGATACCCAAATGTGGTATCAAATGAAAGGGTTTGAAGTGTAGCTTGCAAAACTGTGGGTACACATTACAAAAAGCAAATTATGTAACCTCCGGGACTAGGTAAAGTGTCGGGAGCTACTTAATTGTTTTAATTTTATAAACTTGTTAAGATACAAGACGATCTTAACACCTTCCGAGAAGATTGGTGGGACATTGCCCTTGATAGGTACGAGTGGAGGGATTTGGGGGAGGCCTTTGCCCAGCAGTGGGACAATATAGGCCGACAAAAAAAACTTGTTATAGAGAGAAAGGGGAGAACTTTGCCCAGCAGTGGGACAAAAAATGGATAAAAAAAAATCAAAAACTTGTTATTATAAATTGCCAGAGGGTTTCGCATTCCAATAACCAAACAATCGTGAACTCAAATTTATTTCGTTTCTTCCAGGCGCTGACCTGTTCTTGTGTGGCCCTGCACTACCACAGCTACAATGGCGACGCAGACATCGGCATGCTCGTCACTGGCACCTTCGTCGGATACCTCATTATCTTCGCCGGCGCTGCTGCAGGTACTAACCTTTATGTATCTTCAAGTAGCTATTTGGTGTAATTTTATGAATGTTAATTGTGTAATAATTGTATGTTGTATTTTTCTATATTTCTTTGTCGTTTTGGTGCTGCACTGTTATGGCAATGTAAATATGTAACTAAATAGATAAAAATAAAAATAAATAAAATAAAATGTAAAGATGATATACTTAGATATGAAGAAAGCTGTTATATTTGCCGATGTGTAATGTAGTGAAGATAAAAATATGCTCTTATAATGTAGAGCAGACACAAGCAACATTTTTTTATTATTAAAAAATGCTCTCGTAATTTAGAGCATTTTTTCGGTGTGTTAAGAGTATACAATGCTTTAAATGTCTTCAATCCACGGCAAGGTGAGGGGAGGTAGGGAGTGTGGGACAGAGACAGGTGTATTTAAAAACGTATTAGGACGAAAGGGATAAACATAGTGTCACTGTGTCATCTACCTCACTTGGCCTAAACAATGATAGTTTGAAAAGTGAAACCATACCGCAAAAATAAATAAATAACCGACAAATTAGCCGTCTATATCACGGGTTCATTTCAGAAATCCCCTGCGACGATCCCCTGCGAAGGGGATTATTGAACTTTCCTTTGAAGAGATTTTTTATACATGATGTTCCTTATATCTTCCAGGATACTTGATGCAGACCCCGTCCCACAAACGCATAGACATCTTCTATTCTCTGGTCGGCGTGGGCCTGTTCGTCGCCAGCGGTGCTCTTATTATTGACAGGTAAACATCTCAATAAAAATGTCTAGGACTGATTCATCATTTCGGCCGTAAAACTTCCACTACTGAACACAGGCCTCCCTCATGGATCTCCATGAGGGGCAGTACTCACCACGCTTGGCAGGCGGGTTGGCGAGCGCAGTACGGGATGTTGATACACGTAAAGACGCTGCTGCCCATCTTCCGGTGGTATCCTTTAGCAGGATCTTACTGCATCCACGGTCATGAAAGGAGGGGTAACATTCTACTGCCGGCATTCCAAGGCAAAGACTGATTCAGTAATCAGTCCTTGCCTTGCACATCAGTATGTGCAATATTAAGATAACCATGATAGATGAATGATCATGAATAAACTGACTTTACCCGTGATCATGCGGTGCGTATGTAGTTTGCTTAGAATTAACGGTAACACGTGTATTATTTATATTATCTGTGGTAAGACTCACTTTTGTGTTACCCGATATTTCGACGCAGTTAAACACAATCATATTAAATATGCCGTGAGGTACCGGCAGTAGAATGTTGCCTCTCCTCTAAGAATCTCGAAGAAATCGATTATGCTAAGGTGTAGAAGATATATGTATATACCTCCAGAAGATGGGCATCAGCGTCTTTTAGAGTGTCAACATCCCGTACTGCGCTCGCCAACCCGCCTGCCAAACGTGTCCGGGTCCGGATTCGGGCGTACATACCACTAAGCCAACACAGCTATTCATATCAAGATTCATTTAATACAGGAATCAAACCCACATTGAACAGGCGATCAATGCAACCCGCATTGATCGCCTGTTCAATAAGTAAACGGAGAGTTTAAACTATTTAGCTACAGTGTCATAGCGCTTAATCGAAAATTACACATACATTTATCTGTAGATGGCACAAAAATAGGTGCTCTACCGATAAAGGATGTCAACATACCACAAAAATGTCTCTTTAAATAAAACCCTATTTCAGACTTTTTTGTCAAAATAATTTTCACGTTATAACATACACATTTGTAAGCTTAAATATTTTTATCTCACGAAGAGTAACATGCATATTTTTTATTTATTTTCTGCAACTCTTTTCCCACTGCTGGAAAATGGCCTCCGTTCTCTTACGAATTGATGCAAAATCTTAAATGTGATAGTAAATGGGCGTCAAGATTATTGCGCAGAATAACATAACTCGCCTTTAACTTTCATGAGTTAAAAAAAATCACTTACAATTTTAATTCTCCTATTAATTCCAGATTCCAACACTACGGCAAGAGCGACCTCCGAGACAAGAACCTGGCAAAGGCATCGTTGGCCATCATTAACGGAGCTGTTCTTCTGGTTGACGCCTTACTCACGCAGAGGGGAGGATAAATATTATCACGCCTAAAAGTCACTCCGGGAGCATTCGTCTGTAATGTAATAATCTAAGAACACACACTATAACAAGTCACTAATTACGTTACCTTACTGCCTCACTGACTGATGGACATTATTCTATAATGTAAAATACCGAGATCGATTTTAGCATTTAACGTTAAAAATCTGCCTCATTGACTGACGAGCAGAAAATTGTGTACTCGTAAGTAATTTATCAAGCGAAAATTCGATTCTAGCATTACTTTGCACTACTTACTGCCTCACAGTCTGACGGTTTTCCTCACTCATTAATGCTATTTTACAATTATAAATCGTAACTTATAGTTCTATAATACCCGGTTCTCCTCAATTATTAATAGAACGCTGAATACTGTAACATTTCAGGCGAATACTTATGGTGAGGACCAGCATAGAATAGAGGTATGCTTGCTGTTGTATGTGTTGTTCTTATCAATGCTATTGATAAGCTTCTGAAAATGTCAAACTACCTTTTTGAGATTTATACAGGATCAAATTTAAAATCTATGTAAACGAGTATTTTTGATAAGATTACAAATAAAAAAATCGATTTTTTACAACAGTCATCATTAATACAACTGAAGTACAAAAACGTACCTACGTAATGTTTATCATTTGCCAATTGGATTATTTGCCTTCCTTTTTTGATGTTCTTCACGATCTGTGTGTTGTAATCAATTTAAAAAAATATGGTTTTGCACCGTTATAGAGCTTTAAGTCTAAGATAAGTTAATTTTATACTATCTTCTTACATAAAATATTTTCTTAGTAGCAGACATACTGTAAGTTCATTACTATTACTATTGGAAAAATATTATCAATCGTATTTGTGTCGTAAGCAATGTTTTAAGTAAGACTTTTTTATACTAAAATTGCACAAATCTTCTGCATAAGCTGTGTTATAAATAATTTATTTTGTTAAATATTATGTTGTTTGCTTCATTTGCTTAATATATAAATCATAAAATATGAAGTCTGAATCAATGTTTCCGACCCAACAGAAATTGTCTTTAATTTTATATTGCATTTTGATATTCTACACCTAAATATTTTATTACATGAATTTGTATTACACTTTGAATTAAAATATTACTTAAATAAAATAGAAACATTTTTGATTATACTAATCATACCTCAAGATTCCCTATCATTAGCATGTCAATATGTAAGTGTACAAACCTGTACAAACAATGATTGACAGCAAGCCTTTATTAAGTAGAGCAGACAGAGAGTAATAGTAAATAGACAAACAATATAGGGTCATTATCATTCTTGTCAGTAACGTTAATATCGGTGATTTATTATCCTTTTGGACTCAGTCATCAACGATATCAGTGTATCAGTTTGATTCATGTATGGTGTTAGGTTTCCGAATAAATTGTTAAGGTGAGGGGAATATGTTAAGATGAAGTTTGACGTTACAATCATTGTGGTTCTACTCCAAGGGCCTATATATTTCTGTTTAAACATTTCGCCATTGGTTCAAAAAGCCCTCCATATAGCAGATTCAACATATGCCTTCAACTTTGCTACTTACATTGCATGGTGCTCTACGAACAGCGATGAACAAGTTACACAATTTTTACGAACTTTTAAAGGATCCGTACGTCTGACGCCACTTCAGAATGAAAATCAAAAACAAATACGTAATTATTATAAACAACATGGCTACAAACAGACAGTTTTCTTCGCTAAAGACGTCGAAGAATTTGATGAATTTGTTACAACTCTGAAAGAAGTTTTAGTGGTCCCTATACGACTTATACTAGTTATGACTCAACCCATAATAGACGCTAAAATAACTGATATTACAAAAACAGCGTGGGATAATTATCTTACTGATATTATAATAATAAGTGAAAGCGAAGATGATAAAGTCAAATTGACTACTTACTATCCTTACAAAGATGGAACCTGTGAGGATAATTCTCCAAGCCCTGTCAAAGATGATAAAGAGTGGTTTCCTATAAAGTTCATGAATTTTGAAGGATGTCCAATAAGAGCAACAGTCCTACCCTTTTCACCGTACATCAGATTACCTGAAACAAAAGAGACTGCAATGGATTTGTACGGCTTGGACGGAAAAATGTTCAGTCTGATTATAAAAAAGCTCAACGCAACCTTAGATTTAATCATATGCTCAGACCGAGGCAAAATCGGGACGTACATTAATGGCACTGGAACTGGTTGCTTCGGAGATTTGATCTACAATCGATCAGATATCTTTGTTCCTACACTGGTAATAGATCATATGCGTTATCCAGTAGTGCAAATAACAAACTCTCTGCACATGGTCGAAATCTCATGGTTTGGCCCACCGAGAAAACCGAAAAACCAGTGGCTAATGGTTCTTCGACCTTTCTTGACGGACATCTCACACGCTGTCAACGCTACCTTTCTGATTTTCATAATTATAACAAATCTTTTAAAACGATATGGTCTTCATAGGGCTGAAAATAGTTTCAGCGTAACATATCAGTCGTTAATTATCCTCATCGGTCAAGGGGCCAGGCTTCAAACTCGTTCTTTGCTGCTAAATTATCTATTCGTTATTTGGATATGGTTTTGCGTGGTTATCCGCATTGCCTATCAAGTTGATATTGTCAACGCGTTGCAAATAACAGTTCTGGAACAACCCCTACAATATTTAGACCAAGCACTTAAAGAAGTTGACGGCTACGGAGGGCTTGAATATACACAAAATATTTTAAGAGGTACGAAATATTACGAAAAGTTCAGATTATTAAACTTTAATGAAGCTCGATTGAAAGGAAAACATCTTTTGGATGGGGAAAGATTTCTTCTAGCTACTGAGACACTGATGGCTGCAGAGCTGGGTACTAATCTGCAGAAATTGGAGCAGCCACTGAGTCGGCTTCTAGTGTGCTTTATAATGCGACCAGGCTGGCAGCCTGCAAAAGAATTTAACATCATTTTAGTACGTCTAATAGAAGCAGGTATTTTGGATAAGATCGTGAGAAACGCAGTCAACGACTGGACAAAGAATGAAGAACATAGTCATGAGCACAGGGATGCTCAGCCTCTGAATATAAACGCTCTGAGTGGATGCTTCTATGGACTGGGGTTTATGTATCTGATTTGTATAATTGTTTTTATAGCAGAGATCATTTATTACAATGTAATGTTTAAACCTGTAATAAATACAATTTTATAAGCGTGTTGTTAGTAGATTTGAATTTATATAATTTGATTTTTAATCGAGCAAGTATTGTGTTTTTGTCTTTACTATCATTAATCTGTAAGATGATATGTCTGTACTCTGTGCTGTGTGTGTACCAAATAAATGCTTTATTTAAATGCTTTATCTATCTACTTATCTATCCACTTATCTATCTACTAGTTGCAAACATGAATAGTTCCAAAATCCACTTACGAATGTACATATGTCAAGCTAAAAAATAAATTCATAGTTTTGATAATTTTAGAGAACCGCCCATATTAATGTTAGTTTATATTATATACATATATGTACATAATAATGTGCATTGTAAAAGTATATATAATCTATGTATATATATATGTATATATATATATTTAGTAGATATATATTTTAATGTATGTATTATATTATATTATATTTGTCGAATATGTATGTATGTTTATTTTGGTTATAAATGTATATTATAAATTTTTGCATATGAACTACTCAGTACACCACCGTCTACTCTTCTTCACCTATTCGTGTCCATCGAAAGGTTGCCTGGAAGAGATCGCTTTTAGCGATAAGGCCGCCCATTGTGCCTCATTATGTCTTTTTGTTAATTTTCTACTGTTTGTATTTTTTGTGTATATGGTGTACAATAAAGCATACTCTATCTCTATCTCTATCTAATGTTATTAGTTATTCTATGCGTTTTATTTGATAGACCCCATCTAATAAAAGGCATAGAATGCTAAGAAAAAAGTCCGGGTCTATTTATAACAATGTTTAGCCACTGGGAATTTTCAGTGGCACTAAAATATTGAACAAATCACAAAGCAACACTTTGATGTGCCACTCAATGGAAGACACGTCGATTAGGCACTACTCTCTGCGGTGAATTTAGATTTAGGAAGGCGCTTTTAGGCCTTATTAAAATTCAATATATGGGAAAATTATAATTACAGGAAATGAGGCTCCAACGTACTCAGGGACCTATAAAAAATATAAAGAATATGGTAAAAGACCTGTCATAAACCAAGCTTTATGTGCAATATTTAATTGTTTTGTGTTAGTATGTGAAGTTTTTATGCCGTGGGGTGCCAGCAGTAGAATGTTGCCTCTCTTTCTTGCTCGTGCAAAAAACGGAACCTTTATAGGATCACTTTATTGTCCGTCCGTCTGTCTGTCAAGACCCTTTTTCTCAGGAACGCGTGGAGGTATCAAGCTGGAATTTATATTAAATACTCAGGTTTACTGTTCCTTGAAGCTGTGAAAAAATCAAATTTCTAAGCAATCAAAAGATACAGCCGTTTACGCCGCAAATTTCCGCTTTTCGACACTTGCAAGGGAATGAAAACCTACAGGGTACTTCCCGTGAACACAGAATCTTAAAATTTGGTACGAAGCAACGTCTTATAGCACAGATAAAGGAAAAATTGCGAAAATGCAAACTTTTAGTTACATCATAATAATAAAAATATTTTTAATAACTTTAAACTTACTACCCCTTTCTTCATGAACGCGTAGAGGTATTAAATTGAAATTCATATCAAATACTCAGGTATTACATACCTACAGGTTTGTGCGGAACCCTCGGTGCGCGAGTCCGACTCGCACTTGGCCAGTTTTTCAAACTCTGTTCTGATGATGAAATCCATGTGAAATCGAGGGAACCGCGACAAACTTCGACGAATCGTCGGTATTGTCACTGGTCACTGCTCACTTAACAAACACCTTTTTACACTGGATATTACTGATAGCCCCCTTTGTAGGGGGTGCATGATAGCAGAAGAGACGGCCGCGCACGTACTTCTGGAGTGCAGCAGCGTGGCGTCTCAGAGACGACTACACCTCGGGGAGCCGAGGACGCCCAGGGAGGCCTGCGCCGACACTACCAAGCTGCTGGCTTTCCTGGAGGACATCGGATGGCTGGACTAAGCAGACGCCGTCCGTCACGCAAAAAGGGCCCATCAGAGGCCTAGTTGCGGAAACCAGTCCGCTCACCAAGTACCAAGTAAGTACCAAGTAAGAGGGAACCCCTAAATATTATAGGCATACAATTTTACAGGTGTTTTTTTTTGTATTTTCTGAAACAATATCACTCTCAATATCCCTCCCCCGCGTCCTCAGGAGCCTCACTTCGCCCCTGCCCCTGCACCCCTACCCCGCCTCACTAGGCCCTCTCAGCCAGCTCCTGATGCTGAGAAACCTAGCCTGGGGCTGCCTGACATCGATTTCGGATCGGTGAATGCGCTCCTGCGCAAACTTAGCCTGGCTGAATCGGCTATCGAAAAACTGATGATTATCTCCAATCATCAGGACGTCATGGCCTCTCTCGACGCCCTTACTTTTAAGTCTTTCTAGTATGGCTGTACAAAAAGAAAGACTTAAACCCCGCTCCCTCTCGTTAGCATTTTTAATGCTAACGGCCTCTCTCCTTAGAAAGAACTCGTGAAGCAATCCTTGTAAACCACAAAGTAGATATTCTGCTAGTGCAGGAGACTTTCTTGAAATAGTGCCATCGGGATCCTAGGATCGCTAACTATCACATGGTGCAAAATGATAGAACGATCGCCCCCGAAGGCGGTACTGCCATTTATTTCAAGAGGTCACTGCACTGCATTCCCATCGATCCCCCGCCCTTAACAGACTAAGAAGTCTCTGTCTGCAGACTTGCAATAACCGGTCATCAACCGGTTATTATTGCATCGTGCTATCTTAGCCCTAATAGGAAGCTTCTTAAACCTAGAATCCCGTCTCAGTCTTGGAAGCTTAGTCATTCTGTTTGGCGACTTCAATAGCAAAAGCCCTATGTGGAATTGCTCGAACGTAATAAAAATGGTGGATCAGGTTATCTAGATATTATTTCCTCCATGTGTCATACTCGATATTCTCCTCAAATTGGTTATTTCAACCAAACTCTAGACCTCGCGCTGCTGCGGAACATATCCTTTCGGATGAGCTCCATAGTAGTGATACAGGAACTAGACTCGGACCACCGTCCCGTCATAATAAGGCTTGGCCCTCTGCCGGACCTTACTCCCCCCCACCAAGACTGTGGTGCAGTGGTATAAACTTGAGAAAGCCCTCAAGGTTATCTATTCTTCAGGATCCATTCTTCAAGGTTATCTAGACTTGGAGAATGATATCACGTATAAACTGGGGCGGGCTTCCTCCTGTTTTATTTGACGGAAAACTTATCTTGCAAAGCGAATCGGTGAAAAATTTAGGTGTCCTCATTGATAGAAATCTGTCGTGGGGACCTCATCTCTCTGAAATCAGCCGAAAAGTATTTGCAAGCGTAGGATCACTACGTAGACTGCGTAACTTCCTTCCTATTGCCACTAGAATTTCTCTGGCTCAATCTCTTCTTCTCCCTATCCTTGATTACGGCGATGCGTCTTTCCTAGATCTGACGGAGCAACAATTGGACAAGCTTGAGCGCCTGCAAAACGTCGGAATACGGTTCATATTTGGCTTACGCAAGTATGACCATGTTTCGGAGTTTCGCAGGAAGCTAAGTTGGCTACCAATACGGCTCCGTCGGAATTCCCATATCCTATTTTTATTGTACAATATTCTTTTTACTCCTTCTTCTCCTCCCTATCTAAAGGAACGATTCAAATTTCTTCATCTTTCCCACTCTCTATCTCTTCGTTCTTCTGATACTCTTCAGCTCATGACACCTATGCATAACTCGTCGTACTACCACAATTCCTTTTCTGTCAAGGCTGTTAACCTGTGGAACGCATTGCCTGTATCTATCAGGCGTGCTCCATCCCTCACAATCTTCAAATCTATGGTTAAGGAACACTATTTGTCCTGTTGTCACTAGCTGCTTGATTCATTGACACTTTATTTATATATTTATTATTAACATGTAAGTATATATGTCTATACGTTATCTTTGATACTCATGTTATGTATTTTGTATGTATAATATGTTATGTACTTATAATGTATATTATGTATGGTATATATGTAATTAGTTTATCTACATGTACACCATTATTATAACCCCTTGTCATATATTACAATCCAATCCATCCCAAGGTTGCCTGGTAGAGATCGCTCTTTAGCGATAAGGCCGCCAATTGTCACTTTGTTTTTAAGTGTTTCTTGTTATTATGTTTAGTTTTAAGGTGTGCAATAAAGTATTTTCTATCTTCTATCTATCTATCTAAAATCCCCGACGACATTAGGTCCCCGGACGACATCGCTATTTCGGTCGACTCCCTGACCAGTCACGTCCAATCCGCTGTTCGCGACTTATCTAGACAGGTCCCAGCTACGCCTGATCGTAACTATGACCTGCCTGATGAGATAAGACGACTGATCACGGAGAAGATCGCAGCGACTTTAGTTCTTGGACCTCCGAACTAAATCGCTTCCGAATGAACTCGCTTCGCCGCAAGGTGAAGAGGGCCATTCAGGAGCCGTAACGCTTCTTGGTACAATCTGCTTTCTTAGATCGAACCCGGGCGTCTAGCTGACTAAAGCCTGGCTAGATCTATGACATCGGGTGTTATCTCGATTTTGCCTCCTCTGCTTCACCCGAATCACCAAATGCCTGCGTTTGATGACAAGGAAAAAGCAGACGCTCTAGCTGAGAGCCTTGAATTGCAATGCTCTATGCCTGGCTCTGAACCCATCGACCCTGATCACCTTAATATGGTAAACAGTGAATTCGACCGCTTAGTTTCCCTTACTCCCTCTGCTCCCCTTTTGGATCTCATTAGGGCAGCAAAGGTCGCCAAGTTCATTAAAGATCTTCGCCTCAAGAAGTCCCCTGGCTCGGACGGTATCAGCAACAGAGCACTCAGGAAGTTCTCTGTTGCCCTCATACATCTCCTTGTCAGCATTTTCAATGCTGCCATGACTAACTGCTCTTTCCCTGATGTCTGGAAGGAAGCCCATGTAATTGGCATCCACAAACCGGGCAAAAGGCAAACAAGCCTTCCTCCTACCGTCCTATCAGTCTCCTCAGCTCTCTGGGGATGATCTACGACGAGCGCTGTCTTCCTCGATGTGGCGAAAGCCTTCGACAAAGTCAGGCATAACGGATTGGTTTACAAGTTTTTTCTGCTTGGAGTGCCAGACAGACTCGTACTCATCTTACAAGACTACATGTCGAACCGCAACTTTCTCTACCGCGTGGAAGACACGCTCTCAAACCCCAAACCCGTCCGAGCTGGAGTTCCTCAAGGCTCAGTCCTTGCTCACCTTCTTTTCACGCTGTACTTTGTAGCGTCTCAGAATCAACTACAACTACTACTCTTCAACTACTTAACAACTATAAGTCCGCTAATCGCTGTCGCAAGCGCTGCACGCGCTATGGCTACCATACGATCTCCCTCTGCTTCGATTGTTGACGTAGCTACCCGTTGTAGCTCAATAACTTACACCAGCGACATCCCCCGACACCCGCAAGTCGAACTTGCCCTCTTCGCCGATGACACGGCTTTGTACGCGTCCCATAAGAACAAGAGTCATATTGTTTACTGCTGGTGTTGTGAGCCTTTTTAAGACCGGATATCATATTTTTAGGTCGCCAATCTCCCTCTTTAATGCGTCAAATTCCGATGTTTTATTGTTAACACTTTCATTGCAACCATTTGATTTGGTTGTTAAGCTAGATACGTAATTTTTCAATAATCTAATCGTTAGTTCTTTAAGAAAAGAAGTTATGTCAATGTAGTCAAAACTAACACTAGGTAATTTGTTCAGATTTTTTGCCACAAAAATTGGCAGGTACAGTTTCCTTTATTAGGATGAGAATTTCTTGAGTATAATTTTCTTCAGAGGCCTCTTTTCTTCTCGTATATCTTTTCGTTGTGGCCAGTAGCTTTAAAACATTCGCGTCTTCAATTTCCTCTGCCGAGTACGCATTTTGGCATAACTGGATAATGCTTTTTTCGGGCAGAGTATCAATTTTGTTAGTTATGAAAGCCAAAAGCTCGTTAACTACCATTTTACTTTTACGACATTGCGATTCATAAGTTATTGAGCTACAACGGATAGCTACGTCAACAATCGAAGCAGAGGAAGATCGTACGGTAGCCATAGCGCGTGCAGCGCTTGCGACAGCGATTAGCGGACTTATAGTTGTTAAGTAGTTGAAGAGTAGTAGTTGTAGTTGATTCTGAGACGCTACAAAGTTTTCCGGTACAGCTAGTTTATAAAGAACAAACTAAATCAAGAAATTAAACATTGCATTGAAGCCGTGTTGCGCACAGCATGCCCGTTGACTTTCCATCAAATCAATGCAATAGCTTAATGAAAGTCGTTATATACTCAGCTAGGCAAACTGGTACTGAAACTCAGGTGGAAACTAGCCAGAAGCACGGTTCCATTTGCCGATGAAATGCAAACATAGGTTACCCACATTTGATCAGAGCGATCGCAACTTTGGAGCGTGCATAATTTAATTGCACTGAATATCTTTGGTGGTTGGAGCCCATTATTAATTCAATTAGCTGACTGGAACGGGAATACGCCAGTTATTCATAGAAAAAGATAAAATAAAGGTTTATTATCCGATTAACGTCTAGTTTGCTTAATATAATATGTTATCTTTGGGATTTAATTCATAACAAAACCTTTATGGTTGCAATGACGAAACAAAGGAGGTTGGGAAGGCTTGAGTTGAATCCAAACTTTTGTGTTTTCTGCAAGAACGAAGTGTCATGATTTTCATCAATATATATAACAAAATTCATAGGTGACAACATCGATTGTCTGTCTGTGGATCTGGCAAGGCAGAAACGGCTAAAACTATCAACTTGATCACTTCTTTCCCTCACTTGGAAAAAAAAAGTTATCTAAAGCGAACGTATTCAATTAAGTATGTGCTTTATTTAATTTAAATGTGTCTCGTTATTCTTTTGTAAACTTACTATTCTATGTAGCGTTTTGCTCTATTTAATAAACACTTATTGACCTTGACTTTTTTTATTTTATTAATTAACACATACACAGATGGCCTAACAGCTTGCGCCAAAGCACCCAAATATTAAATTGATTTATATAATACAAATATATACAATTACAAATTAAAGCAATAAGTAAATTATAATTAAGATCAAATAGTCAGATTCAATATAAAATAAAAAAAAATATGTCCTATTATATTCAAAAACAATAATATAATATTCAAAAAATATGTCAAATAATGTTTAAAAATGTCACTAATTGTCTAAAGAAAATAGCGAAATTGTCAGCGAATATGTCGAAGTCGGTTTGAGCTATAAAATTATTAAGCAGTGATAGTTAGTGCACGCGGAGTGGCTTTGACTTTGTACCAATTTTTTTTTATACGACAATATGACGAGACAAGCCGAAGTCCCACCTGATGCTTAACATCAGGTGGGCCTTCGCTTTGTCTCGTCATTGTAACCTTTACCTATTACAACTACAAATCCGCGGTGATCACTCTCACGAAGCACGTGGCCAACGCTGCATTGCATTGCGCTCGTCACCCTGAGACGATGAGAGTTAGGTATAAGGTCTCATGTACCCGTAATTTTACCGGCCCCTTACCCTTCAAAACCGAAACACAGCAATTTAGCCATTACTGCTTGGCGGCCGAAATAGGTAACGTAGTACCCGGGTGAACTCTTCACAAAAAGTTACTACAACATCAAGGATGATGTCTTTCAAAAATCAAGATTCTACCTCAGCCTCAGGGCATTCAGAAGTTACAGCGAAAAGTGTAAAATTTTGTATGAAAATGACACAAATGGAAATCCTCTAGGGCACTCCCAGAAGTCCCACGACTCTGAAATTTGGAATGCTGGGAGAAATTGTGGCATAGGTAAAGGAAAATTTAGTTTTTGAAGTGAACTTCTTATGGGAGGGTAAACCGCTTCGTTACGTAACGCGTTACGGCGCCAGTCTGTCTGGCTTCCCTTCCTCTCACGCATACGGCAGCGGTAGGCAGGCTCCTCCTCTCTCACTCTAACTCGAAGACTAGCCTAAGTTATCACTTCTGTCGTGCGTCTCGACGCACACGCTTTTTTTTAATTTAGTTTTTTAAACCCACAATAGCATTATGAAGTTTATCGGAGTACTGTTTTAAAATTAGGTTAAAGCGTATTTTTAATAGTTTTTAACGGTGGCTCCATGTGTGGCGGTATAGGTTGTAATACGAAGTAGTTGAAATTATATTTTGAAGTTGTATTGCTGAACAGAACACACAAAAAATATATATATGCACATTATGCACCAGCAAATGGCGTAAAATGGCTGATCGTCCTAGAATCAAATATTTTAGTCTTCTAATCTCGGAACCCTTTGGGCTCGAGTCTTGCTCGCACTTGTCCGCTATATTTACGATAAGATTACGTTACATGGTTCTGGCAATATATGGTTAAACTAAACACAAAAAACCATCAAAGGAGAAGAAGAAAAAAAAACATATCGTTATTAAACATCAGCAAAACAACATTCTGCTTGCTCTTGTACAGGGTGAGTGGATAAATATTGGAGATACGTTCATGTTATTTTTCCTCTTTACATTTTGACCAAGAAATGTATGTAAATGTGGCCATATTGTTCCCGATTTATAAACGACGGCTTTTAGTATTGGAATCTTTGAATCTCTGATGCTATTTTGTTATTTTAGATTTTCTTAGGGATTTGCAAGCCAAATCAAAGCATTGCTTATTCCAACTGCTGATGAATTTTATAATACAAAGTGGGCAAACAAGAAAGAGAAACGACAATGAAGGCAATATCATATAAACTTACACTGGTTTTACAATATACTTTAATATTGACGACCTCCCTGGCAGTTGGTCTAATAGTCGGACAGATGAGACGTAAGAGGTTGCGGGTTAGATCCCCGCCGGGGTAAAAATGTTTGTTTTTCTGCAGATATTTGTTTCCGGCTTAGGTGTTTACTGAGTAGGTACGAATTTGAGAAAAAATGTATATATCTATTCAATCAATCATCTGGTTTCCATAGTGTACAAGTACTATAGGTATATGGGTATTGTGCTAGTAACGTTAACCTTCCTGATGGAGCTAATCTTCAAACAATTATGTATGCCCTAAACTTGCAGGATCTCCATCCATGTGTGAGCAATGTTCTAATTTTATAAGGTCCATAATAATAACTTACGAGGACGGCCATAACTTACGTCGCATTTGCACCAATAGCGAGTAGCTTTAACCCTTGACCTTGATTTAAAAGAGGAAAAACTGAATAAGAAAACATATGCGAACAAAACACAAATACGGTACTTGCTTTTCTGTCCCCGAGAATTTGTTACAGAGATTCTTTCAAAAACTGGCAAATTATTTAGCAAAAGCGCTTTGAAAGCTATGAGAAAAAATAGGTTAATAAACAGCGTGTATTATATAATATGTGAACCCAAAATGGCCCACCCATTTCACACCTTATAAACAAAGAAGAGTAGAAGGATTTTATTAGGTATTTTTATTTACAACTTTACTATAGTCCGTTTTTTCTAACGCTGCCAATAATGTAAACAAAGTAACGTCACTTGATGTCACTGCCAAACTGTAAAGACAGTGGAGCATAACCTTGTTTTATATGGATCACTACAAGTATAGTTGCCGTGGGATGCCGGCAGTAGAATGTTACCCCTCCTCTCCTACCCGTGGATGCAGTAAGAGTCTGCTAAGGGACACCTTCGGAAGATGGGCAGCAGTGTCTGTATATCAACATCCCGAACTGTGCTCACCAACTCGCCTGCCAAGCGTGGTGAGTATGGCAACTACCCCTCATGGAGATCCATGAGGGAGGCTTGTGTTCAGTAGTGGACGTTTTACGGCTGAAATGATGATGATGATGACTACAAGTATAGTTCCACCCTACACTATGCTATGTTTGTACCTATCAACAAGAGCCTCGGAGCATAATAAAACAAAGAAATAGTTGCAATTTTTTATTAGTGAAGTAGTTACATCATATTTTCACTGCTTAGATTACTAAAATCCTAGTCCAAAAAAGGCGCAGGAACAGACAAATACATTTTTTTGTTTTTTTATTCGTAAAGACTATTTTTAATCATATCCGATGATGACAGCAGTTGTAAAAACGTTGGACGATCATTCTGATAGCAGAATATGTGTATTCATCAATGTTTTGTTTGTAATTCAATTTGGTCTTTTAGATATTCATTAAAGAAGTACTTTTTACATACTCAAAAGATAGAACAAAATAAGTAGTCGTTTTGTGCCTTACCTTTAGTTTTCATATTTAGTATAGATCCGTGATATCTTTTTTATTTTTTGTATATTATATTGCGTGCAAATTGTTCTTGTTTAATTACTTATTTTGTGTCTTACATTATCCATGTAATTTTATATTCCTTTTTTGTGAAACTGTTATATTATTTATTTTGTATTTCTTTTTCATTCGATTTTAATGTGTTCTGTGTGTTACCAACCGCACATCATGGTTACTACGGAAGACCAGCGCTGTGGTACGACTCGTTCTGCCACAGCACATGCTGAGTAGTGACCATTTTTGTCACTAGTTTTAAAACCGAATTGATGATTTTTTTTTATTTGATTGTAAAAATGTGACAAAATAAACGTTTCTTTATCTTTATCTTTAATTTGTTTTGCGACCTTTTTTCTTGGGCGAAGCGAGTCTTCCTGTTGATTTGTGTTCTTTTACAACAACTCTTACTGTTCTTTGAGATATTCCCAAGAGCTCGGCTGTTTTGTTTACACAGGCTAAAAATTACCAATATTCGCTTTTGGGCCAGTTCTTGTACGTGTGCTTGTCCACATTCATTATCATCAGTTTTTCTGTTGAACTCAGAGCTTTTACCGGCCGCTTTTTGGGCGGTGACAGTGTAGTAGCAGTGTCAATTGTTCTCGATGGACCAGCTACCGGCTCCAGGAGCGCAGCCGCGGGCTCCGGCTCCATAACAAAACAACAAAAACTCAACCAGATAATATCAACAACACAAACACAACAAGATAACTTTAACGAGTAACAAACAACTTCAACAAATAAACAGAACAGCAAAAACAACAACGGCGGCGGCGGCGGCGGCGGGGCGAGAGAAAGAACATTCGATTCCAGAACGGACGAGGCACAGGAAACGAATTACATTTTAACCCAATGTGCAGTACCAATGCACCTTGATAGCTTTCCCCAAAAAGTGACCAGTGTTACAAAATAATTACCCATAAAAAATATTAATTATTTTATTTTCTTTGTAAGAAACGAAATTATTGAAAAAAAATGTTCCAAGACCATAATTTACATACAATTTGATAAGTTTCGGCTGAAATAAAAAATCCTAGATTTTTTTATGGCAAAACGTAGCTACGACGAATTAACCTTCTACAAAGGAGGATCTTTTTTTACTGGTATCACCTTTGTTATTGTTTTTGGCAGCGTTATACGAGATATAGTATAGTTGGTGTTATGTGAAGATGATCCTGAGATCATGTTTGAACTTTTTGTTTGGTTTTTTTCATTAGAAAAAAACTCTTTGTTGTTTTGGTATTTTTATTTTTTACTGTACGGCAACTCATTGCGGAGGCATCTATCAAGAATCATCTGTCAAGAATTTAGAGGAACTCCTCAAATATTGTAGGCAAACATGAAGCGATTTTAGCGTATCTAGCTAATAGTCCTTGCATTCTGAAAGTTTGACTTGGTGGAGTGGAACTCATGAAGAAAACCACAAATGCACATCGTACCTATTCGTTAAATCATTCTATTTAAAAAATCACCGGTCGAGTGATAGTTATAATTAAAATAGTACACCTATCCACGTCATACATAACTCACCTACATTCACATTTGGTTTTTGTTGCGGTGCGCGGAAAATTTTATTTTTTCAAAGAGTGTTCTTGGAAAAAGAAATGAAAATATCATATTATTTTCGAAAAACACTAGAACTGGAACGAAAATGAAAATTCCCGCTTTCGTCGTCAAACAGCCGAATGGTAATACGTTACCGGCCGGTATCGGCAGCATATAACCGTAAATTGTAGCCGGCTTGAGACGGAAAATCTGTCTCGATTTTTGCAGAGAGAATACTTCATTGTTTGTGCATTGGTCTGAATAGTTGGTCTAGCTTTAGACTCATTTGCAATTCACTGAATGCGATTTAGTTTTATGGTTTAATATAAGAATGATTGTAAGTTGTAGGTATTTCTTACGTGATAAATGTTCCTGTAGCTATAGGTATCTAGTATACTCTCTAGCTGTAGAAGATAAATGCTACTATTATTGTTTGTCAACGGAGAACAAATTGTTTACATCTACCTTGGCTAAAAAGAAATAATAAGGTCACAATAAATTCGTGCTATGTCATAGAAAATATGAACATATTTTACCACAACCAAACATTAGTTTGGTTTATTAGATGGTAATCTAAAGTCATATATGGCTAATTATAATAAGTAAGAAACGAGCAACATTCAATAATTAAGTTTTCAACAAAAAACCGACTTTAATGATAATATCCTTGACTTGTTGCTGAACATTATATTATCCTTATTACGTATATTTGAGTATTTTTCTCGATTTCACTCAGTCTCACTTCATCACCAGAACGAGGTGTAAAAACCAGCAAACATTATAAACAACCGCAAGTTTAAAGGGCATGAAACTAGTCTTTGAGGGACTCCAGTAGACACTATTACAATAATCAATTCCGCATGGATCCTACCCATCATCGAATTCGAGTTTTGATATAAATAAGACCCAATTGAAAGTTTATCTATTAGAACCTAAATAGCAGATTGTTAACCGAGGGTCGAAAGAATCAATTCCCGAGGTATTTAAACGGCTAATATAGTCCGAGTAGGAATTGATTTTTTTACCCGTGTTAAACACTCTACTTTTCATTTTGAATATGAGGAAAATAAAACTAGTTGTTTATCTAAACTATTTATTGATATTAAATAATAATATTAGTAGTACTTACCTATTTAAAATTAATTGTCAAATTAGGACCTATTTTTTGAATTCCGTCACAGATACATAAGAGATTACTTTCCCGCCAATTTATGTCGACTTTTTAAATTTTAAATATGGAACTCACCGCGTAATTGTTGCGGCTTATTCCGCTCAAAGAAGTTTGCGCTAAGTTCACACTGGCTGTTTAAAAGTCACATGGCCGCAGCATTTTTTTAAATTATTTTTTTTTTACATAAAACTCTTCATAGCTGACAGCAGTTCAATTTTTAACGTTCATTCCGGCCCTTAGGTGGGAAGTAATTTGTATGAGTTTTTCCCTCTCTATGGAGGGAAGCAGCATTTTCCACCCAATAATCACAACAAAACAACACTACTTTCCGAGTATGAGAAATGAAAAAAATAATAATACACGACGGAGTTTCTGAGGTAACAAAAATAAAAAAAAACAGACGACAAAAGAACCTGCTCCATTTTGAAGGCGGTAAAAAATTAGAATCACTTAATTACTTAAACTAAACTTTGGCAGCAGTGTCTTTCCGTATATCAACATCCCTTATCTGCGCTCGCCAACCCGCCTGCCAAGCATAGCGAGTATGGCATGATTTTGTAGATCCATGAGGGAGGCCTTTGTCCAGTACTGAACGTGGACAGCAGTCCTACCGGTCCTACGACTGAGAGAGAGAAAACATTGTTGAAAAATTATCAAACGCAATAATTTTATATTATTTATTATCCAAAATTATATATGCTCTATACGTTTTTTTTTCAACGATACATTGATTTTGTTCAGCCATGTCATATCTAATAATTTGGGATATCAGTGCCCGCAAATTTCCATACAAATGAACATTGTAGCGATGCGGCTCAGTATCTCCGCTACATATCTTTAATAACCATAAATCTACAAATCGAGGCAGGCCCATTATTATTTATGGCCTAGAAAAAACCAGGATGTCATTTCAGTCTCCTACGAAATTATGCATGGCGGGCGAAAATTTACAAATATTGTTAAAAATCTTGTCGAATAAACAGACGTTGGCAAAGCAGTGGAACTCTTTCCTGTCACAAACGCCATTAATAAACAAGAAGAAGAAGAAAACGTACAAAAATAGACTGCGCTAATTCGCAGGTACTCCATAGTAGCATCGTATTTCAATTAGGGTATGGGGATATACATGTCCGTAGTAGTAACTAGTTCTATTACAAAACATAAAAGTCAAAAACCGTCTTCAATGGTAGTTTTGAAAAATCTTAATTTAATTAATTGACTAAAATGGAAACTACTCTCACCAAATCCAGTCAGGATATAGTAAGAGTATTACTTTCAGTGTGTAATAAAAAAAATAAAAATCCTGTTTTAGCATTCATTCAAAATAGGGACGACAGTATTCCTACTTAAAAAATTATAATGTTTTCATTTAAAAAACGTCACCCTCCAGCCACTTTTGATGTAGAATTTTTGTCAACAAACTGTCAATACTTAACCTAAAAATAACTTTATTTCTGTTGGTTTTATATATATTTAATTTTGATAATATAATACTCAAATATTGGATTTATTACTCCCTTCAATATAAATTACTATTAACTCAGTCAAAAAACCAACCGAGAAAGAAAGCAATTTAATTTCAAGATTGACAGTTTGTTTACAAACATTCTACATCGAAAGTGGCTGGAGTAAAGGTATACAGATATTTTAAAAACGACTAATTGCAACCTTGAATAAATCCCATCAATTTGTATCCTTTTGACGATCATTTCCATTACGACATAAACAGAATCAAGTAACGCATCTGTTACAGCGAAAAACAAAGGATGGAAACTTGATGGTAAGAGCTTAAAAGCATTAGTCTTTACGGTACGGCCATAGACAGACTTACAGAAGATGCTATCTCAGCTATAGACAGAGTGTACCATTTAATGTTTTGTTATTTTCTAAAGCAATACGAATATATAGGTCGCGGGTTCGATTTCCGCCGCGAAACAAATCTTTATAATATTTTGTTATGTATTTAAGTTTTCTATGTACCTAGTACCCATAACACAATGCTAAACTTTTCACACAGCAACATCTAGACCCAAAATAAGCAGAGCTTCTGTATGATGAGGTACAAGATGATTGATGGAACCTTTTTTTTATAAAAACATACTAATCATACGGTGTAAAATAAAAGCGAGAATTAAATATATGCAGAAAAGAAAACATTTGTTTCCGGCGGGAATCGAACCAAGAGGTTCGCGGATCAGCTGGCTATTAGATCAACTGAGCCATGGAGGTTGCCACGACGGTGTGCATTCACGTGCTGGAAGAACGAATAGTTCTTACAAACATACATTATTATGTTTGAAAGGTTGACAATTTCTCAAGGTTATTACAGTTCCACCTCGTTTGATTACCATCGTCTATATAGAGCTGGACTGGACACATGGTGAGGTGTGGTGATAGCAGCTGGAGTAAAGCTATAACTGAATGGTAGCCGAGACCCCTTCTGACCCACCGTTCTACCGACCATACCCGCAGTGGTACGGTGGGTAATTATTTTTCCCTACGATACCACCGTAATGCTGAGACTCGGATTTCGATTACAATAATTAGGTCATCATCATCATTTCAGCCGTAGGACGTCCACTGCTGGACAAAGGCCTCCCTCATTGATCTCCAAGTACTGCGGTTGGAAGCCGTCTGCATCCACCGCCGACCAGCAGTTCTCACCAAGTCGTCTGCCCATCTTGTAGGTGGACGTCCTACGCTGCGCTTGCCGATCCGTGGCCTCCATTCGAGAACTTTGCTGCCCCATCGGCCGTCAGTTCTGCGCGCTATATGGCCTGCCCATTGCCACTTCAACGTGCTAATCCGTTTGGCTATGTCGGTGACCCGAGTTCTCCTACGTATCTCCTCATTTCTGATTCGATCCCGTAGTGAAACCCCGAGCATAGCCCTCTCCATAGCTCGTTGAGCGACTCTGAGCTTGTTCATAAGGCCAATAGTGAAGGACCACGTCTCGGTTCCATATGTCATCACTGGTAACACACACTGGTTGTAGACTTTCGTCTTAAGGCACTGAGGTATGTTGGACGAAAAGACGTTGCGAAGTTTCCCAAACGCTGCCCATCCGAGTTGGATTCGACGATTGACCTCTTTCTCGAAGTTGGACCTACCTAATTGGACTGTTTGTCCTAGGTATACGTACGCGTCGACAACTTCAAGAGCCGAGTTCTCAACCATAACTGGGGCAGGCACGACATGGACATTTGACATGATTTTCGTCTTGTCCATGTTCATTTTAAGGCCTACCCGCTGGGAGACTCGATTGAGGCCTTCGAGCATCGTGCTGAGCTCTTCCATCGACTTTGCCATGACCACAATATCGTCGGCAAATCGAAGGTGAGTGATGTATTCGCCGTTAATATTGATGCCCAGCCCTTTCCATTCCAGGAGCTTGAAGGCATCTTCCAAAGCGGTCGTAAACAGTTTCGGAGAGATTACGTCTCCCTGTCTTACGCCTCTTTTTAAGGGAATCGCCTTCGAGCTCTGTTCTTGTACTCGGACTGACATAGTGGCGTTTGTATACAAACACTTCAACACTTCGATGTACCGATAGTCAATTCGGCATCGTTGGAGAGACTCAAGCACCGCCCATGTTTCGATCGAATCGAAGGCTTTCTCATAGTCCACAAACGCAAGACATAGCGGCAAGTTATACTCTTCGGTCTTCTGTATGACTTGCCGCAGCGTATGTATGTGGTCTATGGTACTGTAGCCTTTTCGGAACCCGGCTTGTTCGGGAGGCTGGAAGTCATCAAACCTGCGTTCGAGACGGTTCGCGATGACCCTTGAAAACAGCTTATAAACATGGCTCAACAGCGAGATGGGTCTGTAATTCTTAAGTAAGGTTTTGTCACCTTTCTTGAAGAACAGAACCACCACGCCCTTGTTCCATGCTTTTGGCGTCGTACCTTCAAGCAAGGCGGAATTAAATAGCTTCTGAAGGACTTTAAGTACCGGTGATCCACCCGCTTTCAGAAGCTCTGAAGTGATTCCGTCCTCACCCGGCGCCTTGTCGTTCTTAAGCTGTTTCAAGGCCATCCTGATCTCGTACAGGCTGATGTCCGGGATATCCTCGGTATAATGTCGGGTCAGTTTAGCTCTTGGGTCGTTGGCCGCACTGCAAACAGGTTTAGTGACCGAATCGTAGAGCCGTCCATAGAACCTTTCGACTTCCCTTAACACTTCTGCTTTACTTGACGTTATGCTGCCATCTTCCCTCTTCAGCTTCGTCATCTGGCTCTGCCCAATAGAACTATCTCTCGCGAACACTTTGGAGCCTTTATTCCGCTCTATCGTATCTTTAATACTGGCTGTATTAAAGGTACGAATATCGTGCCGCAAGGATTTCCAAATTTGTCTATTGAGCTGCCTGTGTGACTGAGCATCATCGGGAGACTGCAGTCGCAAAGAACGTCGTTCAGCCATGAGGTTAAGGGTGTCATCAGAAAGTTTCTGAGGTCTATTAGTACGGGGGGTCTTAAAGAACTGGGACCCCACCGTATGGACGGTTTCTACGAACCTGTTATTGATCTCGTCCACCGATGCATCAATCAATAATTAGGTATCTATAATTTATTTATATCTATCTATATTTGAATCTATAATTTATCAATGCTGTAGATCTATTGTCTCCCCTGATGGATCTCCTAGGGGAGATCCATCAGGGGCTCCACGAGATTCTTGATATGGTACTTCTGAAGGGCCTGGAACTCGAATCCTTTAAAGCAGACGTCGCATTTGAACGCAGCTTCAGATATCAGGAAAAAAAATCCTGTTGTCTTCCCTAGGCAAGGGAGATATCAGATCTTACTTTTAAAAAACTGTTTTAGTACTGTTGTCTCCCCGCAGGGACAAGGATCAGAAACATCGGTCGTCCGGCAGAAAGATGGGCAGATGACATTGATAAAGTCGCGGGAAAACGATGGATCGGACTGGCGCAGGAATGCGGCGGATAGCACAAACCACGGGAGTCCTATACCCAGCAGTGGTTGAAGGCGGCCTGTAGATGGTGTTGATGGTGATGATGACGTCTACATAAAAGTAGCAGGGCCTTAGATCTATAATAGATGATTTATACAGCATCAGCAACTGGTACCCATGCTATACGAGACGCTGCAGTGTCTGGAACATAGTGAGACGTACTAGGCTTGCCCAGCACCTATATACCATCCTCCCAAGAAGGATGGATTATTCTTTCTTAAAAAATGTATGTGCATATTTAACCCTTTATTTTCTCAGGCACTACCGCTTGGCACTACTCGTAGAGTGAAGGGAAATTTTACTTTCCTGTTGACACTACTATTCGTATTGACTGATCAAACGCATATTATAAAATCTCTCGTGGATTACCTCATTACCAATGGCACTACTAGTACTTAGTATATCAATGCAAGGTAAACACAAAAATTATTTGTTCCAAAAATGTTTTGAAACATAAGTTATCTCTTCTTATATATAACAAAATCAAGTTATCTCTTATATATAACTTTAGCTGTAATTGTTCCCGGACATTTACCTACATTTTCTTAAAAGCTGAACATCGCCATACAGATAAAATATTTTCAAACTCTAGTAGCTTATGATATTGGAAATCACGATTCAGAACTAACGTACCTACGGCCTTTATATTATTGTCTGAAGAACAATCCATTTTCTTTTTCGTCCATTTAGAAATACTTAAACAGTTTTTTTTCTACTTTCGCACAAATATTAGAAATTTTTATTCCAAATAGTTTATGATTGCAGTTATGATAAAGAATGAGATTAATAGCGTTTATAGGTAACCCACTCAAGCCACGGGAAATAATATTTCCCGTGAAACTACTGGCACCAGTGTAGTGTCACTGGAAATGTACTTTTACCCGTAGCACTACCAGTAGTGTCACGGGAAAGTGATATTTCCCTTCACTCTATTAGTAGTGCCAAGCGGTTTAACACGCGCTTTAACGGTATAGGAAACTTCGTGAATACGTCAACATAAACCTTATTTAGAAGAACCACATTTCAACGATATTTCTTAGAAGTCTACAATACCTACGGGGTTTAACATCTGAACAGCATGTTCAAAACGAGCGCTGTCATCAGCATGCCTCATTTGTAATACCGGACAATGCTGTCCACTGTTCTGTTCTCCCGTGGTCAATAGGTAGTACACGAATTGTTGTGGCGTCTACGCGATAAATCGTTAGAAACAATAGTAGAGCGTTCGCCTAACATTCTGGCATTGTCGACGTAAATCACTCTATACAGCGCGTTGTATGGACAAGCATTGATACAGAGCCTATTGAAAGTGTTTTAAATTTTATATTTGTCAATTTATCATGAATTCATGACTTCTAAATTTAAAATTCTCTTGAATTCATGGTCCTTAAAGTACCGCGCACGAGTAGCGATACCAAATATAAACAAAGCCGGCGTAAGATTGCAGATGAAGCATTATTTCAAATTCATTAGAGCGAAAGAGATAGACGTATGATTGTCAGTTCCATAGTCACGTTTGCGGTGGATGTCCTTTTGTGTCGCTTCTAGTTTGCCTTACTCTTGTTGAAGAAGGAGGAATCTTTCAAGTTAGGACCATATTGTGATGATGTAATGTGATAGGAATAGAATGAGATGTAATATGATTATTATTAAATGTACCAGCAGTACGTATAATAATAGTCAGGAATTTTTGATCACAAAATCTTACGATTCTTCTTACTATCTTGCGATCCAGCTAAAAACTAAGTTTAATTCTCTGAGATTATGAAGAGGCGGAAGTAACAACAACAATTATTTTTTCTTATTTTAGAGGCTTCTTACAAACTATTGTACAAAGCGTTTCCCTTCATGCATTTGATTGGCAGTAGTTGTTCATTTTATTGAAACGTGGCACGTTTACAATTAACTAATTAATTAATTGAAAAAAACCTTTCATTTATTTGGCAGGCAAAAGTTCGTGACATTTGCTACAGATAATCCCGTTCTAACTCGTTTTACCTCTACAAATTCTCGTCGTCTAAGTTGGACAGTTTACACTGCAGTTGGCATTGAGTTGCAGTTGGCTTGACTACTAGGTACATGCATGAGGGACTGATTCACCTGACTTGTTGATATGTAAGTATTCGACTTTAGAGGTTAACTTTCGGCGGTAAGACTCACTTTTAAACGCGTGTACCGTTGTGAAAATAAGTAGATAAATAAAAAGAAAGAATTTCTTTCTTTTTATTCGAATTTAATCAGGCCCTATTGAAGCTGCTAGTTAGTGTATTGTTTAGAAATGAAATGAAAACTATTTTATTTACCTTAAATCTACTACACAATACTATAACTTAAGACACTAAATGAATCCTAGGCTTAACTGCAACTTTTTGTGCGTTTTGTGCGAGTTTGGGGCAAATATGGTCTGCCCTCAGCATTTTGCTGGGTAGACAGTAGTGTGCCTACCCGGCGCTGGTTTTCAGTACAAGCCAAAAATAGGTCACTTCACAACCATCTAAGGTAGCGCGTTTGTTTTTTTACTAAAAAAATAGTAGACAATTTAATACCTACATACATAAAACAAAATTGATTTAGAAATTGTCAAAAACTGTCTGAAAAAAAATTGCAACGCTGTCGTCGCCGTATTCGGTGGGTCAATTCTATAATTTTGCGAGGAAGGCTTTTTTTAATGCTATTCGTAGTAGGATTGGTAGGATGGTGAATTAGAAAGCTAAACTCACTTCACTTGGAAAAAAAGTTTTCCGAAGCGAACGAATTCAATTATGTGCTATAATCAATTTAAATGTGTTTTGTTTTTATTTTGTAAACTGACTATTCGAAGTAGCGTTTTGTTCTATTGAATAAACTCTTATTGACCTTGATTTTATCTTTGTCTTTGCAAAAGGTCGTTAAATTTGTAGATACATCCCATTGTAACTCGTCTCACCTAAGTTGGACTGAACACTGCAGTTGGCTTGACTACTACATAGGGTCGCTTGCAGGAACCGATGCACCTGACTTGCTGACATGTAAACAACTTCCGGGGTTAACTACAGGCTAGCTAGAACTTTTGAACGCTAAATTCTCAGCGCCTAGCGCCTATCAGGTGCACTGTAGTTAAAGATTAAGTATCTGAATGAAGTATGTGAAACATCTTTTGTTAGACCGCCGAAATATGAAGCGAGGAAATAAAAGACAGTGGAGAGTTACTAGTTACCGTGTCCTTCGTCTAAACTTAACAAGTTCTTCGCCATGCTCGCTCGTTCTAATAACAAGCGGGCGAATTATGTTAATGAAGTTCTATTGCATTTAAACTTGATTTGTGCTGGGAATAGAAACTGCAAACTCCTGCGTTTCAATCGGCTACTACCCATGTGGTATGTATGGTAAAATCTCCGTGTTTAAATTTCATGAAAATCCGGGCATATGTTGAAAAGTTATGCTCGGACAAAAAACATCGACTAATCAATTCCCATATCTCAACAACTTCATCATTTTTAAAACATCCCCTACGACAGTCGATTTGAATTGATGTACTTAATCTTCTTATGTTTAATATTTATTCAAAATCGGATCATCCGTTAGAGAGTTCTCGAACAAAAACAACCCCATAAATCAAAATTCCCCAGAGACAATCGATTTGAATTATTACAAATCGGTTATCTTGGGGAATCTCCTTAAAATTGTAATTTTATCATAATGCGATCAAGAGGACATCGTTGATCGTCGATCCTTGGATAAAAAAAAGAGCAACCCATCCAAAGGTTGTCTGGAAGAGATTGCTTTTAGCGATAAGGCCACCCATTGTGCAGCATAATGTGTTATTTTAGTTAATTATTGTTTGTGTGTTTGTTTTTATGTTGTTTCAATAAAGCGTATTCTATTATATTTTTATTTATTTATTTATTTAAACAAAATCCACAGTCCTTAATCTACCTCTACATTACCCTAAATTACATATATATCCTACGACCAATAATGGATTTACATTAAATTCTATTCTATTATTATTTCTATTCATTATTATTCTATTCTAACTATTCCATAAATTAAAATTCCCTCACGACAATAAATTTCTATTGATGTAATCTCCATTAGTTTTACCTGCTCAAGAGTTATCCTTGGACAAAAATTGCGGAAATACATACGTACATACATACATAAGGTACCTACATTTTAAATATCATCAAAATCCGATCACACGCTCAAGAGTTATCCTCTGACAAAAGTTACGGACGTACATACATACATACATACAAACATTCAGCCGAAACGCCTTGTTGCACTACTTCCTTCGCTCACTCGTGTGAAAATCCTGGATGGTTCTTACGATCTTTACCAATTAAACAAATAAAAATAAATAAATAATGCTGGACAGATCACATATCTTTTTTAAACTTTCGCGATCACAACACATTATTAACATACATATAACCGGGTATTTATCGCGTAAATTACCTTTATTATTTCCCGACGTTTCGCTTAGATTGCACCAATCATGGTCCCGGGAAGGCAGTCTTCCCGGGATCATGCTAAATAAATAATATAGGTAATTTACGCGATAAATACCCGGTTATATGTATGTTAATAAGATCACACATCATTGACAGAATTGTTTAGCAGGATAGTTTGTGTTTATAATAAAATTAATTAATGTTTTTTTTTAAATTGGTTGAATTATAAATAACGCTGATTGTTAATTATTGTACATCGGAAGAAATCAAGCCGGCACTCCTTTGAAAATGTTTTACATATATAAATACAAAGGCGTCTCATTGAGGGATTTTTTTTTCTTATTATCATCTTATCCGACAATTCGCTTGAAGTACCGATTATTCCAGAAATAAACAGGCCAAGTGCGTGTCGGGCCACGCGCTGTTTAGGGTTCCGTATTTACCCATAAACCTGATGTTAAAAGTTGGTGTGTGTGTTTCTTACGTTTACCAAAACATATATTTTATTCATTGAGTTTTCGGTTATGTTTCGTATACCGACTATTTCTAGAAACTAAACATTCTAGCTTAACCGTTATACTTTTCCTGGAAAGTATATCGTTAAAACTACGTCCACGATTTTCAGATTTTTACACCTAGCACATTAGATTTTAGAGGGACCAGGGGGAAAGGCCCCCCTGCAGCCCAGCTCTCTCTAAAATCTTAAAAATATTGAATATTTTCAGATATTTCGCAAACGGAACCATATGTATGGTATATGTCATCATCATCATTTCAGCCGTAGGACGTCCACTGCTGGACATAGGCCTCCCTCATGGATATCCAGTTATTGCGGTTGGAAGCGATCTGCATCCACCGTCGACCTGCGGTCTTCACCAGGTCATCATCCCATCTTGTTGGTGGACGTCCTACGCTGCGCTTGCCGGTCCGTGGCCTCCACTCGAGAACTTTTCGGCCCCATCGGCCTTCTGTTCTGCGAGCTACATGGCCTGCCCATTGCCACTTCAACGTGCTAATCCGTTTGGCTATGTCGGTGACCTGAGTTCTTCTACGTATCTCCTCATTTCTGATTCGATCGCGTAAAGAAACCCCGAGCATAGCCCTCTCCATAGCTCGTTGAGCGACTCTGAGCTTATTCATGAGGCCAATCGTGAATGACCACGTCTCGGTTCCATATGTCATCACTGGTAACACACACTGATTGTAGACTTTCGTCTTAAGGCACTGAGGAATTTTGGACGAAAAGACGTTGCGTAGTTTCCCAAACGCTGCCCATCCGAGTTGGATTCGTCGATTGACCTCTTTCTCGAAGTTGGACCTACCTAATTGGACTGTTTGTCCTAGGTATACATACGCGTCGACAACTTCGAGAGCCGAGTTCTCAACCATAACTGGGGCAGGCGCAACATGGACATTCGACATAATCTTCGTCTTGTCCATGTTCATTTTAAGACCTACCCGTTGGGAGACTCGGTTGAGGCCTTCGAGCATCGTGCCGAGTTCCTCCATCGACTTTGCCATGACCACAATATCGTCGGCAAACCGAAGGTGAGTCATGTATTCGCCGTTAATGTTGATGCCTAACCCTTTCCATTCCAAGAGCTTGAAGGCATCTTCCAAAGCGGTCGTAAACAGTTTCGGAGAAATAACGTCTCCCTGTCTTACGCCTCTTTTTAAGGGAATATCCTTCGAACTCTGTTCCTGTACTCGGACTGACATAGTGGCGTTTCTATACAAAGACTTCAACACTTCGAAATACCGATAGTCAATTCGGCATCGTTGGAGAGACTCGAGCACCGCCCATGTTTCGATCGAATTGAAGGCTTTCTCATAGTCCACAAACGCGAGACATAGCGGCAAGTTATACTCTTCGGTCTTCTGTATCACTTGCCGCAGCGTATGAATGTGGTCTATGGTACTGTAGCCTTTTCGAAACCCGGCTTGTTCGGGACGCTGGAAGTCATCAAACCTGCGATCGAGACGATTTGTGATGACCCTTGAAAAAACAGCTTATAAACATGGCTCAAAAGCGAGATCGGTCTGTAGTTCTTAAGCAAGGTGTTGTCACCTTTCTTAAAGAACAGTACCACGACGCTTTTGTTCCATGTTTTTGGCGTAATACCTTCGAGCAAGACGGAGTTGAAGAGCTTCTGAAGGACTTTAAGTATCGGTGATCCACCCGCTTTCAGAAGCTCTGACGTGATTCCGTCCTCCCCCGGCGCCTTGTCGTTCTTAAGCTGTTTCAGGGCCATCCTGATCTCGTACAGGCTGATGTCCGGGATATCTTCGGTATAATGTCGGGTCAGCTTGGCTCTAGGGTCTTCTGCCACACTGCAAACAGGTTTAGTGACCGAATCGTAGAGCTGTCCATAGAACCTTTCGACTTCTCTTAACACTTCTGCTTTACTTGACGCTATACTGCCATCTTCCCTCTTCAGCTTCGTCATCTGGCTTTGCCCAATAGACATATCTCTCGCAAACACTTTGGAGCCTTTGTTCCGCTCTATCGTATCTTTAATACGAGCTGTATTAAAGGTACGAATATCGTGCCGCAAGGATTTCCAAACTTGTCTATTGAGCTGCCTATGTGACTTAGCATCATCGGGAGACTGCAGTCGTAATGAGCGTCGTTCAGCCATGAGGTTAAGAGTGTCATCAGAGAGTTTCTGAGGTCTATTTGTACGGGGCGTCTTAAAGAACTGAGACCCCACCGTATGGACAGTTTCTACGAACCTGTTATTGATCTCGTCCACTGATGCATGTTCTTCGAGACCCAGACAATCAAAGCGATTTGAAAGTTCGAGTTGAAAGCTCTCGAGGTTTTGGATATGTGCACGAGTGGGTCGGAGCGTAGATTTCATCAGACGGGACCTTTCAAGTCTAACGTTCATATTCAATGTGCCTCTAACGATTCGGTGATCACTTCCGGTTTTCACCCTGTGAATCACAGTGACATCATTGAATACCCGTTTCTTGTTGTTCAAGATGAAATCAATCTCATTTCTCGTGAAACCACCGGGACTCATCCAGGTCCATTTCCTGTGAGGCGGCTTCTGGAAGAAAGAATTCATCATAAAGAGTCCTTCTTTCTCCAGAAAATCGGCCAGCCTCTGTCCCCTGGGGTTCCGTTGCCCATACCCAAATTGCCCCACTCTCAACTCATCATCGCTTCTCTTGCCTAACTTTGCATTGAAGTCCCCCATAACAACAGTGAAGTGAGTTTTGTTTGTATGTATGGCCCTACTAATGTCCTCATACATAGACTCTACTTCTTCATCTGGGTGTGACGAGGTCGGCGCATATACCTGAACGACCTTCAGCGAATATCTTTTGGATATTCTGAGTGTTAGGTATGCGACCCTGCTCGACACACTGTCGATGGTGACAATGTTGTTAATGAGTGACTTGTGAACGAGAAACCCGACACCACCTTGGGACTGTTGGTCGCCCTCCCGGTAGTAGAGTAGATTACCGGACTTAAGGGATATCGTGTCCTCGCCCTCTCTACGGACTTCTGATAATCCTAAAATGTCCCAGTGTAACCTACTCATTTCTTCTTCCAGCTCAACAATCTTTTCGTCTGTCCTCAAAGTGCGGATGTTGTGTGTTACCAGGGCCAGTGGTCGTCGTTGGGGTTGGTAGCCGTCCGTCTCCCGGGGATTCTTAGCACCCCTAGCCCCGCCGTTACCGTGGCCGCTACCGTAGCCACGACTAGCGGGGCTGCCGGGGACTCGGGGCCTGGTCCTTGGTTGTCTTATCATGAAGGGTTGTTGCCATACTCGCCACGCTTGGCAGGCGGGTTGGCGAGCGCAGTATAGGGTGTTAAAGACGCGGAAGACGCTGCTGCCCATCTTCCGAAGGCATCCCTTAGCAGATTCTCACTGCATCCACGGGCAAGAAAGGAGGGGCAACATTCTACAGCCGGCACCCCACGGCACACACGGCAATGGTATATGTATTATATATTAATTACCTTACGTGTAGGTATGGGATACCCAAAATAATTATTGTTGAGCATATGTATTTTTGTACCGATATCTCGGCGTAATTACTTTATTATGGCCATGCAAAATACAGGTTTCTAGGACCATATCCTTTAGCTTAACTTTGACAGCCAATCGTCTTAGTAACAAATAATAGTTGGTTTAGTATCGAATTTACACAACTTAAAAATTAAAAACGGAACTGAAATTCACACAAATCTTGTTTTACAAATAAACACTGGCCAGCAATTTGTATTCACGCTGAAACCAGCTTTTAAACATCATAATAATTTCTTTGTGATTGTAGTGAACAAAATAATTTAAAAATTAATTAAACAGAGCCGAACAATGTCTTCAACGCGACGGCTCTAATTCAGCGTTCAGAGTAATTCCACAGCTCATTACATGAATTAACTAGCTTGTGCCCGCCGCTTCGCATGCGTTGTTCCCGGATATAAATTAAAAGTAAAAATACTTTTTTATATACACGCTTTTATTTAAACGAACCCACTAAGAATAATAAAATAAACATTTTTCATTACATTTTAATGTCAACTTAAGTCTTTACACAATTTATGTGATAAAAAAGCTTGTCGCCAGATTAACCTGTGTACCTGTAACTTAATCTAATAGATTTAATATTTTTTGCAAACAATGTGAATAAGAGTACCTGCTTAAATCTCGTGACAAGCTTTTTTATCACATAAATTGTGTAAAGACGTTTTAAGTTGACATTAAACTATAAAGGAAATTGTTTATTTTATTATTTTTATTAGGTACGTTTAAATAAAAGCTTGTTTATTAAAAAGTTTTTTTTTTTTACTTTTTTTTACTTTTAATTTATTTTTTACTTTTTAGTGTTCACTGGACAGTAGGTTTCCTGTCTGTTTATCTCATGCCCGTCATGTTGGATTTAGAGTGATGTCATATAATTTTTCGAGTAATTCTCAGGAAGTGCATTAAGAATAACTAGTCCGCAATCTTGGATGTGCCGCCATGTTTTATTCAGAGTATCGTCAATTCATTTTCGAATTATTCTTAGCAAGCCTTTTCATTTGATACCCATATTGTAGGAGTCCATTCAAAATAACTAGTCCACCATCTTTGGTGTTTCGTCATGTTGGATTCAGAGTGACGTCATTTAATTTTTCGAGTTATTCTCAGCAAGCCCTTTCATTTGATACCCATATTATAGGATTACATTAAAAACAAGTAGTCCGCCATCTTGGGAGTTCCGCCATGTTGGATTAAGAGTGACGTGATTTAATTTTTTGAGTTATTCTCAGCAAGCCCTTTCATTTGATAACCATATCACAGGAGTACATTACTAATAAGTAGTCCGCCATCTTGGGTGTTCCGCCATGTTGGATTCAGGTTGGAGGGACGTCACCATGCATTGTCATCGAAAAAAAACATATATACAAAATTTCAGCTCAATTGGTTGAAGATATCGGCTTCAGAATTTAGTTACAAAATTCCACGAACAAACATACCTACATACAGGGCAAGCAAATAAAAGCTTGTAAATTAGTAGCCTATGTGTTATTCCTGGTCCACATCTATACGTGTGCAAAATTTCAGCTCAATCCGTTGGGTAGTTTTTGCGTAAAGAGGTAACAAACCTCCAAACAAACTTTCCACTCTATTATATTAGTGGGATATTTCTTAAATATACTTAGACCTTTCTAACTTGAGCAGGCGTCCGAAAATGGGGAAGGAAGATTTTCAGTTCTGCCATACTAACTGATCTATACTCTACACTGTATTCAATAGTAACTATTAAACATTCTGCACCCTAAGGGTGGCAACAACTGTCGTCGGATTTCACGATTATTCCCTTTGCCTTTAAACTTGTGATGCCTTTTAATTATTTAATAATCGTGAAAAAGAACCCACCCTTTTCCCGAAAAAAATTAGGGTTTTATTGGGTTTCTCCTGTTTTTTCGGTAAAAAAATAATGAACTAAATTATTTTTTATATACCGAGAAAACAGGAGACATTAATAAGACGAAAAATATTGAGTTTAACTTGTGAACATAAGCAAATACGCTAAAGAAAAATATATTTTGTGAACAGTTCCGTTCTAAACGGGTTTTAATTTAATCACCTTCTAGCTGGTAAATAGGTGTCTCAAGGAATAATCTAAAAATAATAAACAAGGTCTTCATAATGCAAGTTCAGCCAAACGCTATAAAATGTTATACCAAACATCCTACCTACCTATTCATATTAGTTTATATGGAAGCGGTAACTCTGTTTCTCGGGTTTTATGTGTTCTTTTGCGATGACGGGACCGTTGACCCAACAAATTCGTTCATGTTTTTATGTCCATATAATTTGGTTTAGCTTTCCACCGTACATTCAGATTGCTGATGCTCTCTTATATTATGAATAAGTATATGAAAGCATTGTAGTTTTTTCCATCATCGGACTACCATTCCTTATTTTCTAATTTGACTCCAACCTGTTTTTACTTCGGAAAATACAAAATATTTAAACCCCTTACAATATTATTAGTTAATAATATATTAGTTATATTATTATTTATATTATTATATTAGGTATATTATATTAGTTAATAATATATTTAGGATGATGTTGGGACTGCCTCGCTTCTGTAGTGCTTCAGGGATGTTTGTGGAATATGAAGTGGATGGCTTTGCAGCCTTATTTCGCAAAAAGACAACATCCCTGATCCGCAGAGTGCGGGACAGTCCAAACAGCATCCTAAAAACTATAGCTGATAGATTTTCCTCGCCCATATGGGAATGTTTAGTTCGTAGAATTATTTAATTATTATTATCAATTCCTAAATCTGTTAATTTGTATATTATGTTTACTAACCATTACTTGTAAGTGTGTGCTACTAACCAAATTGTACCTATATGGATTATTATTATCTGAAATAAATATATTCATTCATTCATTCATTCAATATTTAACAGAAATAAACATAAACAAAAAAAATATAAATTTTCCACGGCAAGGCCCCGACGAGATTCGAACTCGTGATCTCCTGTTTACTAGACAGGCGCTTTAACCAACTAAGCCACGGCGCCTCGAGCTAGCGACGCAAAATTAGTCAACATACTCTACAGAGCATGGTAGAGCTATATAAAATTGTATGTCTGTATCTCATTTTATCTTATGATAATTTAGTGGGCTAATTCATTTGAGTCGAGCAAACATTTTGCTGCTATCCTGATTAATTTATTTATGTGAAATTCTCAGTTTTCAATCTGTTGGGCGTTCATCATCAGCATATCAGCCGTAAAACGTCCACTACTGAACACAGGCCTGCCCCATGAATCTCATGGACCGTGGACCATAAGGTGTAGTTGCCATACTCACCACGCTTGGCAGGCGAGTTGGCGAGCGCAGTACGGGATGTTGATACACGGAAAGACGCTGCTGCCCATTTTCCGGAGGTATCCCTTAGCAGGCTCTTACTGCATCCACGGGTATGAGAGGGTATCTGTTGGGCGTTCATTATAAATTAACTATTGCATCTTTTTGACATGATTGAAACAATAGCAATTTGTCATTAATTATTTGGAAATATTTGAAGCTAAATATTTTTTGCTTGTTTGTATTACCATTCCATTTCATTTAATTATAAAGCATGATTGCTATAATACTTTTGTAATAGCTCATAAAAAAGAGAAAATTTATATAGGTATAAGATTACTAAATAGTATAAAAATTGTAAATTAATCATCATATTTCCTAGAAACTGCTCTTTGGGACCTCAGTAGGTTAGGAAAAGAAAACCACGATACTTTTCAGTTTATTCAGTAACATTTAATTTGTAAACAGTCAACATAAACACGCATACAATTGCATCACAATTTTACTATACAACAATTCGAACATACAATACGTTTTAGGTAGGTACGTCTTTGGCAAGTCAACTCTTCGTCAAGTCAAGTTTCAAACAATATTCCTAGACATGAGCATACCTTAATTTATCAAAATAAATACAGCTGAACTTGCGATTCCTTATACACTACCTAGCAGATTCAAATATTAAGTAAATCTAAAAGCAAAAACTTGCATTGAGGCACCAAACCTTAAATATTTCAAAATCTCTACCAGTAAACACAATAAATGTCATAGACGAGATAAACTATTCACGTACGAGACTTTTCATTGAGATCTGCTAAAATATGATCTATATTAAGACAAAGATTATTTTAGTAATTACGCAATAAGTAGAAGGTAGTACAATAAAAGACAGTTGCATTGATAGCCTCAAGAAATATTCTTATGAAAATAAACAGACGCAGTCTGAAAGTTTCACGTTTACCTACGATATGTGCCTTCTTGAGCTTTCAGCTATGGTAACAAGATTTAAAAAATTGCAGATAACGGTACAACTAAACTATGCTTAGGAACTAAAGTAACTGCATTTTCATATTATGTACATTAACATTGCACTTCCGCCTATTGATATCTCACAAAGGAAAACTAACCAAAATATACAAATAAAATTATCCTAAAACTCTGTCATACCAACCAATCAATACTGTCATAATCAAAAATTTCACAACGAATGCCACTATACCAATCGAAAAATTGCTGCTCTATTTGGCATAAACATGGCTTAACATAATCTTGTGGAATGGTTCTTATATTATGCACATCAATAATTCATTTGGACGATCTTTGGCACTAATATTCTTAAATTTAAACTTTAGTTACAAGTCTCTGCGACCAAAGAATGGGACGATGTTAATCAGTCAGTCAAAATCAGCGATTCAATAATATCAGCTATACGACTCGTGACGTAAGAATGTTGAAACTTAAAAAGTATTTTGCGTAAACGCGATAGCAAGTGAAACTCGTGAGTTATGATGGTTGATCAAAAGTTCCACGTGTTAATTGACGCAAACAAGATTATTAAATGAAGATGCAACTTCAAGATATAAGTGAACGAGTGCGTGCGTCATCAAATTTTTAAGGTCGCTATTTGTAGGCACGAATTATTATTTCTATTTACTCTGAGAAAAATTTTGCTACCAAAAATTTTAGTAATAACAAAAAGCGTCTTTAAGTCGAGCCGAAAGCTGCACAATATTTATGTTTTATAGTACCTAGTCAACTATTGTATAGTAAACCATAAATATATGTACGACTTCGCTATTTGGTAAGCACGGTGTCACTGTTGATTTTATTAACATGTGATTCACTAAAGGCAGAATTTTATACAGCCGCAGTTATATTATCTGACTGACCAAATCACTTTATCCCATAAACTCTCACTAACAAGTTTTGTTTTCACAATCAGCCTCTTGTGAGGCTACACACACACACACTAAGGAGTTCGACTTCACGCATAATGCTACTCCTTTATCACAATTGTATCCAAGAAGTATAAATACTACTTTTTCGGTCATACGAAATCGTTGACTTCCTTCTGGAGCGGGTTCTGTGCTTTGTCGACGCATTTCCTGATTGCGTCAAGGACTATTCCTATACGTCGGTCCAGGGCAGCGAGGTGGGGCTCCCATAGAATTGGGTTTACGGGGTCGGCCTTGAGTGACTCTGCGAGGCGCTTCGATAAGGGAACACCGTTGTTGTATCTGAAACAAAGTTATGGGTATATACCTTATATTTTGTTGTTTGTGTTTATGATTGTAATTGACATACATTGTCTGCATGGCTGTTTCATATAAAGATATTTTATTGATTAGAGGTTTTGATTTAAAGTAAAAGTTGAACGACAAAAAACGACAAATGGAAAGTAAAATTAACATGTGTGTATAGCGATTAACAATTTGTCATGTGTAGAAAATATAATTTCCTAAATGTACTTATACTAAATACATAAGTAATTGTACTGATCATTATAAGATAAAAGATAAAATATTATTTATAAATTATAAGTTAAAACGTTGTACGGGCTGTCCACTGCGTGATACGGGGTCATCGCGCGGGGCGAGGCGACTCGCAATCCTTACTGGCATTTGGATTTTTTTCCGAATTTCGCTCACGTAGTATTAATTGTTATTTTTGTATGCAAAAAATATCACCCGATGCTACTTGAGCAAGTAATGTCATTCGAACGAGTCATTAATAAAACCGCACTTCTCATAATGGACAGCTTGCTTCAGAGCCATTCTACGATAATGTGATATATAGTGAATAGTTTATTGTGTACTCGTAATCTTCAAATTCAGAGGCCTTTTATAGCTACCGCATTTTTCTCAAAACTGCAGCTAAATAGTCTTGAACTTTTGAGATAACATTCAAATAATCGCTCGTGTTGAATTATGAGGATAATAAAGATAATTATAATGTCATGCATTCAAGGTTTGTTGGTTAATAACAGAATTCTCTATACATATTTAGACCATACCATACCAGTTACCTAAATACTTTGTTTAGAAAATGTGCTTAGGTACTAATTGAATAATGAGTTTACAAAACAATACGTTTGGTGGAGGTAACTAATGATAAAGTTGGGACCTATTTAAAAAAACAAACTTATGTGCTCTCAAATATCACATTCGATCAACTTTTGTTGGTTATTCATAAGCAATTTGTTCAACGAGCAAGGGTTTTAATTTAAATCAAAATGAAATGATTGACCCAAATCAACTTTGCAATTTACGGGCAAAAACCTCATTTGTTCCGTTTAACAAAGCAAGAGTATTGACAATCAAATATGTACATAATTATGTTAACAAAGTCAGCTATTTGTGGCCACGATAATTGAGCTAAAACTAAAGTGCAAACTGTTCCTACTTATTACGTAATTAAATGTTCTACCTATCTGACGGTGAAGGAAAACTTCGCGGCAAGCCGCGGTTCTGACGTGTTGATATACTCTTTCCTCTAAATAAAGCCGATTAAGCTGCCGGGGTGCCGGCAGGTGAATCTCTCTTACCAGTGGATTCAGTAAGCATGGCAGATCCAAGGGATACCTCCGTAAGATGTGCAGCAGCGTCCTTCCGTGTATCATATACCGTAGTGCGCTCGCCAACCCGCCTGCGTGGCGTATATGGCAACAATCCCCTCATGATCTTGGAGAACCATGGGAAGTCTATGTCCAGTAGTGGGCGTGGACAGCAGTCCTACGGCTGAGATGATGATGCCGAGAGGAGGATAAGTGCTGGGCAAGTCTAATCCATCTATCAATGCCACAGGAAGGACTAATTCAGCGTTTCTGACTTCAACTGATTAACAACAATCATATCGCATGCAATCCGTTGGGACCTTATTACGTTACCACCATCATAAGTCCGGTTTTTATCTACTGCGGATCATATAGATGCTGGGCAAGCAAGCCATTACAGTGCCCATGCAGCATGAATAGCTCCCAACTTTTTAATATTATAAATCAGAATGTTTGTTTGTAGGTATGGATGGTTGTTACCTCTTTACGCTGATACTTAAAAAGCTGAAACTTTGCACGTGTAGATTAGTATTAACACATTTTTTATCACAGCCCACTTTTTATCCGGGTACAATACGTGCGAAATTGCGGGCAGAAGGTCATCTATAAGGGAGAGTATATAGTATCAATAATTAATGTGATGTAAAAGGTAAATTGCCGTGGGGTGCCGGCAGTAGAATGTTACCCCTCCTCTCCTACCCGTGGATGCAGTAAGAGCCTGCTAAGGGACACCTCCGGAAGATGGGCAGCAGCGCCTATCCGTATATCAACATCCCATACTGCGCTCACCAACCCGCCTGCCAAGCGTGGTGAGAATGGTAACTACCCCTCATGGAGATCCATGAAGGAGGCCTGTGTTCATCAGTGGACGTTTTATGGCTGAAATGAAAAGGTAAATTTACTCACTTGAGCAACGCAGCAAGGGTGGTGTGCCTGACCACGCAGCACTGCAGCAGCGGCGCCAGGATGCTGAGCTCGTCGTGGAATGCCTTGCCGAAGGCGCGTCCTTGGTCCAGGTGGAGCGTGAAGGTCTCGTTGCCGAACATTCTGGTGACACATGTCATTTTTAAGTATGAGCATTCGCTATTCTGTCTGTTTTTCCTCTTATAACTGAACTAAGAAGGTAATGGTGGCAATTCTGTTGCTGCACTTACTAGCTGAAGCTAATTCAATTGACGTAAAATATAACAAAATGACATATGTATGTGTAGCTATTCGGTTAGTGCCGTTCTTAAATAAAAACGGAGCTAATGGAACCAATTTCACGCTGACAACTTTAAGTTTAGAAACGTCATATCTCTAATGAGGCTTATTTTTAGGGAGTGTAAAACAGAATCGACACCATTATTTATACCTCTATATAAGTAAAGACGGCTGGTCGTTGCCGAACATTTTTAGGTTTCTGAACCTCAAAAGTAAAAACCGGAACCCCTTATAGGATCACTCGTTTGTCTGTCTGTCAAAACCCTTTTTCTCCAAAACGGTTTCAGGTATCAACTTAAAATTTATACCAAGCATCACAGAGTACGGGCAGATGAAAGCCTTTAATCAAAATCGAGGTTCGTCTCAAGCCATTCAGAAGTTATTACAAGTGAAACGTTTTGTATGAAAATTGCAAAAATAGAAAACCTCTAGGCTAGGGCACTTCCAGCAGTCTCGCAACTCTGAAATTTGGAATGCTCGGAGCTTTTGTGGCACAAGTAAAGCAAAAATTCTGAAATTTAGGAATATACCTCTAGTTTTATTTACCCCAAATCACCGTACTGGAGTTTTGAGGAAATTGCGTTTGAAATTCGAAAAGGCCTTAATTATTTTAAAGAATTATTTAGAGATTGCGGGTATTTTAGATCAAGAAATGTAAAACCAAGTCTTGTCTATTCTAAAATTAAGTGACTGGTAGCGCCATCTAGCGTAAATTCAATACGTAGTAATTGAAATACTATTTTTGATAAGCAAGCACTGCTGAACACACAAAATAGATGTATCAGCAAATAGCGTATAATAGCTGAACGTCCTACTACCTAGCAGTAATAGATAGTGTTATGTCTGTTAAGAAAAGTCAGGTAAACTTGGCGTAGAGCACGAAAAACTTTAATTCATACACTGTGTTTGCAACTTCTTGCTTTTGTTTGCAAATAATTAGTACGTTTTTTATTTATTAAGAACTGTCAAAGATAAAGCTTTAAAACGGGGTTATAACGCAGATGTAACCGTTGCTTAAGGTATGGTTTACTACTTATTGTGTTTTCGAAGGGACGTAGCAAATCATATAATATTCGTAGGTAATTGAAAGATCATACTCACTTGAATGTCTCATAATGATGCCTATCCATGTTTCCAGTAAGGAAATCGAATATAGCCATGTCCATTAGGTCGAGCAGTCGTCGGCCAGAATCGTATGGTGGAGTGCTCCGGACCTAGAACACATACAAATACTACATTGAGTACTACGTGGTACTATAAACATTTGATTAAATAGAAAGATAAAATTATTTATTCACTGACAGCACACAATTATAATAGGGTACATAATAGCAACTACATGAAAATAAAACTAAACAAATATGTCCATCGGATAAGTGAGACACATAATTAGGAATACCAGACAAGAAATACCTCTATGAAAAAAAAATTGTACAATTAGAATTTTAGAAAGACAGCGACTTAAATTGTTGTATCCAACTATGTCATTAATGGAAACTATTAGGCACATTAGCATCAAGGATCTCGAGGTGCAGTTTGATACGAAACTCACGTTTCATGAACACATGCGATCTCTCACTGGTACCTGCTTTAAAAGGTTAGGTTTTGTATCACGTAACTGGAAAGCTTCACGAACTTAAAGACTATCAAACTTTTATACATCTAGCTGGTAAGAGCAAAATTGGAGGCTAGTTCGTCTGTCTGGATCCGCGGTCTGCGAGGCGCGGGCGGACACAAGGGCATTCTTGTGTTTGATTTTATCTGCGGGTGCGCCGAGGGCGAGGAAGCGGCGCCCGCGCCCCGCCGTCTCAGTATGTCTCGCGCGCCACCACTTCTATAGATTTTGTATGGAATATTAAAGAAGTGGTACCGCCCCCGCGCCTCACCTCCGCCCGACGCCTCTTGTATTTGTCCCGCACCTAAGGGGGCCGGTGAATATAATTTTCAATTTATCCTTCGATTCTGGAGGATCTACGAGAAATTGAATAATTTTAGTTCGGAGTCAAGGCATAGTTAGATGTCATAAATTTAAACTTGCGGTTGGTTTTTTTGTTTCACTGGAGGAAATACTCAAATGTAATAGGATTTCATATAGTGGCTTGGGTATTTTCAGCAACACGTCAAGGATTTTATCGTGACGTCATTGCAGTCGGTATTTTTTTGTTGAAAAACTAGAGAATTATTTCCTATTACTGTTGATTTTACGAGACGATTAGCTTATAGTGTTTTAACCACATTAATGTAGGACATTTCTCAAAATTAAAAACCTCGTAAGTTTTTGCCGAAACAGATTTTTGGTTTTCTATTTCCGCAATAAGTTACTTGGAGATTTTAACGTGATGAAATAGATCCTTACCGTATCACAATAATCAGACTGTATCTCCCACTGCGCTTTCCTCCTCTTGTGATACGATCTCCTCCAAGGATGTCTCCACACCTGCAAATAAAGTAATATACTTAATAAATAAGAAAGTAAAATAAATAGAATAATAACTATAATAAACATTTCAACCAAACATCATGAAATAATTGCGTAGAATAAAATACTGCATGCAGTCTAAGATATCTTTAAAAAACGTTACGTCAAAATTTGTAGGGATTTTGGTTCATTTTTATAGCTCGTAGAAATAAATGTAAATCTGCAATCGAAAAATAGAGAAAAATATATAGAGAAAACAATACGTATTTATTGATTTGAACCCACCTCTATCTACCATAGAAATTTTAATGAACAAAACTTTAACAAAACACCTTTAAATTTAATCAACCTCCTGAATTCGTTCGCTGTAGTGAAGTTTTTTGTAGCGAGGGAAAGAAACGTCGAAGAAACCTCACTCCTTCACTTTATTCATTATATCAATTTATTATACATACTAGCTTATACCCGCCACTTCGCATGCGTTATACCCGGATAAAATGTAGCCTATGTGTTAATCCTGGTCAACATCTATACGTGCCCAAATTTTCATCTCAATCCGCAGGCTAGTTTTTGCGTGAAAGAGTAACAAACATCCTTACATACTCACAAACCTTCGCGTTTATAATATTATATAGTCATCATCATATTCATCATTTCAGCCATAAAACGTCCACTGATGAACACAGGCCTCCCTCATGGATCTCCATGAGGGGTAGTTGCCATTCTCACCACGCTTGGCAGGCGGGTTGGTGAGCGCAGTATGGGATGTCGATACACGGATAGACGCTGCTGCCCATCTTCCGGAGGTATCCCTTAGCAGGCTCTTGCTGCATCCATGGGCATGAGAGTAGGGGTATCATTCTACTGCCGGCACCCCACGGCAATATTATTATAGTAGGATAGATATATTATTACCTTTCTCTCTGCGACATCCGAAGACGGTAGAAAAGCAGCAAAACTGCCCTCCAACATATCCGGGTTCCCACAAATCGCGTGGCCCGTGTCACAATAATACGAGCACTTCCCGTGAAAGCAGAAGTTGTTGGCTGGAGACACGAAGAACGTCTTCAGGATGTCTCCTTCGGTGACGTCATAGATCTCGGTGGTCATGTTGAGTACGCGACCCACGACCGGCATTGCTCGACGGAATCCAAGTATCCTGGATTGGACGATTTATGGATGTTAGCTATTAGGCTGAGTGGGTATGCTGCTATTACCAATTGTGATATTTTTCTGGATTGCGTAAGGCGAAGTTGTTTCACTTTGGTAACTATTCTGTTCGTTTCATCATTTCAGCCATAAAACGTCCACTGATGAACACAGGCCTCCCTCATGGATCTCCATGAGGGGTAGTTGCCATTCTCACCACGCTTGGCAGGCGGGTTGGTGAGCGCAGTATGGGATGTTGATACATGGATAGACGCTGCTGCCCATCTTCCGGAGGTATCCCTTAGCAGGCTCTTACTGCATTCACGGGCATGAGAGGAGGGGTATCATTCTACAGCCGGCACCCCACGGCGTTCATTTATTGTTCGTTTGTAAAGTTATTTTCAAAAACAACCAGATTATTTGAGATATATATGTATAAATGCTTTGAGATTTAAATCGCATTTCAAAGAAATCTGATAAATTTGTTTTAAGAAATATCAACGTATTCAAATTGTGTTTCGCAAAACTGTTATCTTGATGTGACCCCTCGCATACAAATGTATCAGTTGCGCTCCACAAGATTACTCAGTATCATGAATAATGTTTTTGAGGAACAAACTTCAAGCAGGCTGTCTACTCCGAGCTGAGTGACCAGGTCTGCTATAGCTGAGCATGTAGTGGACTCAGGACCCAATCACTGGATTGAACTCCACAATCCCAAAGTTATAGCCAACGAGAGGCACTATTACAAGAGAATGGTTCGGGAAGCAATTGAAATTAAGAAGTATCCTAATTTCAATCGTGAAGACGGCTTCAGACTCTCTGTCTCATGGAATCCAGTGATAGCCAAGTGTACTCGACGTATGAATCAACCTAAGTGTGCTGATACAGTTAGTGTAGTGTGCTGTCCCAGTGTGAAACTGCCTTAATCTCAAGTTACTATATTTATGAAGACCAAGTGAGGGTAGTCAGAAAAGACGCCTTCGCTTTGCTGCGGTCACCTCTAACATGTCAGTCTTCCCGGGACCACGATGGGTGCAATCCTGTCGAAACGTCGGGCAATAATAAAGGTAAATAGCGCGATAAATACCCGGTTAAATATGTGTTAATACTCCGAGCTGTTCATTACAGTGAGAGCAAGCTCATTAATTACTGGTCGAATGATTTGATTCGAAATGTGACTTAAAACGCCCGCAATGTAAGACTTGCGAGTCATTAATAACCCAACATCTCGCAGTGGACAGCCCGCATAGCACTAAAGTAGTGACGTCCGTCCCAACAGTAGCAGTAGCAAGTAAGTACTTAAAATTAATCTGTAAATGAGCTGGAACTATCTACACTATAGGCTAGTAACCAGATATAGACCAATTATAATCATAAAGTCATAAGTAACATTAACAATAATAGTCAACATAATAAAATACAATCGAAATACTGACCTGTCCAGATGAAACGCAGCTATTTCCGCGTTGTGTCGTTCGTAGTCGGAAAAGTAAAAGTGATTTGGTAGAGTTTGAACATCTCTTGGGAACCTGCAAGAGAACGGATTAAATAAATACTTAATAAATAAATAATGCTGGACAATTCACACAGCATCACCTAGCCCTAAGTTAAGCAGAGCTTGTGTTATGGGTACTAGATGTCTGATATACTTAATACATTATAGTACATAGACAAATATTTTTTGTTATATGTAGAAAAACATCCAGAATATCATGAAGAAATATCTGCAGATCGTACAGAAATTTGTCCCGAAGCGGCAATTGAACCCACAACCTCTTGCGTCGCAGGCGAACATTCGCCCGCTGCGCCACAGAGGTCGTCAACTTTAAAACCTAAATGTCTCAAACAAAAGTCTATATAATTTCAATAAACAGTTTATTAATAGACCTTATTCGTTAATAATATTAATGGTTATGCACTGGTTTAAATGTTAAACAAATATCTTACTAACGATTGGATTGTTTCATTTCGCCCCAGGCATTGAATTTGCCTTGAGAAATACTTTGATTGTATAAGAGCGTTATTAATACAATATTATAAAGCCGAAAGTTTGTTTGTATGGAGGTTTGTTACCTCTTCACGCAAAAACTAGCGTACGTATCGAGCTGAAATCCTGAACACAGGCTACTTATTATCTGGGTACAACACATGCGAAGCGGCGGGCACACGCTAGATGTTTATATTAGTGTGCGTACGATAAAGATTTGGTCGATTGATTTCGTCCCGTACAGCATGATTACTAGTTGCTGACGATATAAATCATCTATAATAGATGCAAAGGCCTTACTTACTAACTTACAATATAGAGTTAATCTATATATCTATTTATTAATCTAGGCCGTGGGGTGCCGCCAGAATGAATGTTAGAATGTTACTCCTCCTCCCATGCCCGTGGATGCAGTAAGAGCCTGCTAAGGGATACCTCCGGCAGGCGGGTTGGCAAGCGCAGTACAGGCTATTGATACACGGAAAAAAGCGGCTGCCCATCTTTCAAAAGTAACCCTTGGCCGATTATTAATGCATCCACGCGCGAGAGAGGAGCAACATTCTACCCCACGCCAGCTACTACTCCAATATGGCTGACTACAGTCACTTATCGAATTTCCAAGAGCAAGAGTTGATAAGAGTCGGTATATGATAAGGCACGGACTTGGCTTACGCTTGTCTTCAAAAGCAATCTGGCGTTGTATCTTACCCTACTACTAATTCTCATCTACAGCACCTTACCTATCTTATCGAACATCAAAAGAGTGCCTTTAGTCGTACATAAGGGATCGTTCACCTGGCAAAACTGGCGATAGCGATCCAAGCAAAAAATAAAACCGGCCAAGAACGAGTCCAACTCACGCACCGAGGGTTGCGTGCCATCATACAATATTAAATTGTATTAAAGGCGATGAGTATATGTAACTGTAGTAAGTACCAAGACATGTATTACTATAAAATAAATAATTTGTATTTGAAAAGGCGGTTTGTATTTGCTGGAGAACATTGACAGCGCCATCTCTTGTCTGATAGCGGAACTTATGTAATTTTTTTAAACTTTCGATGATTCTAAAAAACTATTACGTACAAAAGTTTCAAGTGTTTACATCTGTAAACTTCGGAGATAAGGGCGGGATCGGTATTTTTTTATTAGTGTTTTAATAAGGCATCACATCGGACGCGATAAAAGTGATGTGCTAATTATAAGTCTATTTAGGTGCTATTGTATTTTATAAACTGTATCTATTTTAATAAAATGAAATGAAAAATATCTAGTTTTAATTCCGCTAATACTGAGATGCATATGCACCGCCCTCCCGCCCGCTAATTATGCACATGCAGGGGGAACCAGGCTGTTAGTGCAACATGCATACCCAAACCCACACGACGACACGTGTTTCGCCTCTCCTCGTATGCATATGCATCTCAGTATTAGCGGAATTAAAACTAGATATTTTTCATTTCATTTTATTGTCTTAGGTATGTATTTCCGCAAAGTAACGCCTGAGTCTATTAATTATGTATCTATTTTTTTGTATTATATATATGTATGTAGTTGGAGTGACCTTGCCTTGCCGTAACACAGTTTTTTTAACTAGCACGGGAAGCAAGGTCTTGCTATATGTCTTGTTATATGTTGTTAAGGTTTATAAATTAATAAAAATAAAATAAAAAATAAAAAGTTAATAAATAAATTATTGACTGATTGATTGAATAAGGCTCTTTCATATGATATCCCACATGACCTAGTAACTCATAAAACTTTGAGACTCCTTTAAGGCTCTCTTTGCAATTATAATATATGCAATATTACTGAATAATCGTTATCTAATACCGTTTCAAAATTCAAGTCGACGGCATCAGTAGTTCCCAAGAATATCCATCTGTTACAGACAGACAAAGTAACACTATAAGAGTTTCTTTTTACCATTTTAGTCTGGATCCCTAAAATACAATAAACTTTGTGAAATTCATCCAAATAATTTAATACAGGATGTAAGAAGCGGGTTCGTAAATTCCACAGAGTGCTTATTGTACCCATTTATTCAAAATGTAAATTGAAACCCTGTAATATAAACCCATTAAAGGGAAATATCAAATATCTCGATAAGGGACCTCTGTCATTTGGAATTTATAGTGTCGAAAAATTACATTAATTGGGTACAAATCTAATCCTAACGGCACACAGCAGTTAATCAATTGAGTCAAAACGATTAAAGTGGCACTTAAATCGTGAATCTGGTTAGATAGGAGCAATCCCGGTAACATAGTGCACCGAGACTCTTCCGATTTATCGTCTCAAGTCCGCTTCGTAAGTGAGATAGTAGGAACATTTTAAGAGGTCACAATCAAATGCATTTGCATTTAGTTTCGTTTGTTTTATGCTTCTATGATAAGAGCATTTTTCAAACAAGAGAATTGAATGTTTTGGTCCTAGTTGGCTTACGTAAGCAAAGATAATAAGAGGTTTTTTAAAACATAGATGTATTATGTTTTACAAAACCTCTTATTACGTTTTAAATACGGGTAGATTTCATCGCAGTGTCTGTCAAGGAGCGTCTATCTGGGACCATGGCTAATAAAATAACGAATGTATTAGATACATGTGGAAATTTGTGATTAGCCCTCAGTAACTATATTTTTTTGTCTATTAGTTTATAAGCTAGCTGTTAATTTCCCAAATATTGTAAAAATAAAATAAAATAAAATACATCATGCGACAAAGTCACGTGTTTTTTGGTATTAAAAATGTATTTGCAAAAGTTACAAAAACTGTTATCTAAGCTATCGGTAGAGCAAAGGAAACCTTTTATAACAGAACGCCAACTAAATCAGGATAGTAACATCGTCGATCTAAACTTGCATAAGGTGATAAAAGTAATACATGCTTGGGGTATCGAGTGTACGTGACACAGGGGCCCCACGTGAATTGTTACCAAGGCCCCTTGAAATGTCGCCGGGATAACCCCAAGAGTCTATATTTTTTCTCTGAAAGTTACACTGACTGCGAAATCCCGAAGCGGAATCTCTTTATATTTTCGATGGAATTATATTTTCAATAGATACTTTTGTTATTTAAATTATGTTTAAAATGATTTCCAAATTTGGTTCATTATTAAATTATTATTGCAATTGCCATGGGTTGCCGGCAGTAGAATGTTACCCCTTCTCTCATGCCCGTGGATGCAGTAAGAGCCTGCTACCTCCGGAAAATGGGAAGCAGCATCTTTCCGTGTATCAACATCCCGTACCAACCCGCCTGCCAAGCGTGGTGAGTATGGCAACTATACCCCTCATGGAGATCCATGAGGGAGGCCTGTGTTCATTAGTAGACGTTTTTCGGCTGAAATGATGATGATGATTATTGCAATGGATACTTTTGTGATTTAAATTATGATGAAATGATTTCCAAATTCGGTTGTACATTTTATTTGAAGATATATTAAAACAATAATAACCTCATAACTCTCGTAGCTTGATCCAATGCAATGGAAGTGATAACAAAACATATTTTGTAAGAAAATGAAATTATTTGTTTTATTTGTGGTCGTTCTAATAGGAGTTTAAATTCTGTTGGTTACATCAGCTATAGTAGTTTTAACTGACGAAAAAAAAGGAGGAGGTTTCTCGATTCTTTGTTATTCGATGTCTGAAAATCATAATTTTAAACAAGGTATAAAAGCTAAGATCTTATTTCAAACTCAAGCAGACATTTCAACTTTGACACATCCTTTATTTTACATGAAAAATATTCCTAAAGTGGGCACGAATTGCTAAGATACTCAATATACAGGCCCACTGGGAACGTAACAGTACTCCTGCGAGCATTTTTGGAAGCTGATGTCTTACCTTTGTCACGACAAAAATTGTATTTGATAGCCTTTCAGAATATTATACACGAAACACAGGCTCAAAGGTTCTCATAATTTACTTACTACAAAAGCTTTATGTTTGCGAAAGAATTTATGAAATAGAACAAAGTCCTAACAATAAGTAGACGTAAGTAACAGAAGTTGTGTAGAACTCAATACTTGAAGTACTGTTGGAGTGGGCAAGCCGCTAAGCCGATCGTGTGAAAGAACGCTCGGAAAGTTTTGTGAATAGAACCAACAACGCACTGAACAAGCGACATAGAAGTTTTCTCAAGTACTACAGCATACGAGGACACAGACTCTCGAACTAAAACGAACAGAAGTTTGGAATAAAAGTTTATTCGCCGGTTAAGAGATGGCGTGCGATTCAAGTGGCTACTCCAACCCTATTAGGACAAAACTAGACGTTATCAAATTGAATGAAATATGACTGCCTCTGCCTACGAAACTCATGTGCATGTTATATGCACATGAGTTTATATGGCGATGTGTTTAAAATGAAGCTGAAAATTGTGGCGTATCAACTTACCTCATCGGTTTGAACAGTGCTTGAACCCCGTTTGGATAGTCAATTATGAGCTTCAACTGGGTCCCTCCTTCTTTTTGCTCTGTGAAAAGCAATTGCAGTTTATTTGTGAAGTAATCGATGGTTATTATAATTAAATACAACCTTCAGAACACTAGTTCGATTAGAATGTTGTACTTGTTTAATTTTCGCAGGTAATAATACCTACAGATGCCATTAGGGGCCATACCTCACTATCTGTTCTATTTATTAAACAGATATAAATTATATACGAATATATTAGATAGCCGTGGGTTGCCGACAGTAGAATGTTACCCCTCCTCTCCTACCCGTGGATGCAGTAAGAGCCTGTTAAGGGACACCTCCGGAAGATGGGCAGCAGCGTCTTTCCGTATATCAACATCACGTACTGCCCTCACCAACCCGCCTGCCAAGCGTGGTGAGTATGGCAACTACCCCTCATGGAGATCCATGAAGGAGGGCTTAGTTCAGTAGTGGACGTTTTGCGGCTGAAATGATGATATTAGATAGATATTAAATTATTTAGCAGGCACCTGATATAATGAATTCGTGAAATATTTAATTAAGAAATACATAATATCAAAAACCAGAAAAAATAATAAATCTATAATATTAATAACACAACGAAAAATCGCAAATACAGCCGAAAGGAGTACCAGCAGAATAATAAAAGTTTTTCGAGAATCGAACCCGCAACCTGTGCCACACCACAACGTGCATAGGTTAAAATGAGAGATCTCAAAATAAGGAAATGTAAGTATAAAATATAACGTAGTGAATACAATGCACGACCATCATTTATGGACGAATTAGTAGTTTTGGATTTTTCCATTTCACATGAAATAATCCTAACTATAGTTTCTTAATTGCTGCAACATATGCCAAGTGACACGAATAGGGTTGAGATGATGTTGATAATATGCCGGTAAAGTTGGTTACTATGACTCATCGGCATTGCACATCACTATTCGTGCAGTACCACCCTTATAGTATGACTCTCATTTATCCCGTTACAAAATTCAGAACATGGTGAGCTGGATTTAAACGCAGCTGTTTCGGACCAGCTGTCGCAGAGATTAGGCTAATTTTGACGGACTATAATCCTAACTTTTAATACAATAAACGCGTAAGTGAATTTGTTAGTTTGTTACGATTTCACGCCTAAACCACTAAAGCGATTTGAAAAAATCCTTAACCAATGGATAGCTACATTATTAGCGAGTAACATTGGTTATATTTTAGCTCCTTATTCCTACAGGAACGGGAACTACGCGGGTGAAACCGCGGGGCGCTGTAAGTAAAAGAACAAATTGTATGTGACGTTTCCTTTACTCAATCAACTTTTGTTTTCCGGAAACATTAGATGGGTACGATAAAGTTTGATCAACAATGAAATCCATTTAAATGGTTTAAATATTTAAGTCCAATTCGAAGTAAAGGGCGAGATTGTTGTGGCACTATTGTCCGCTAGACCGCTAACCCCACAACTGATTGCAGACCCGGCTTCATTTAAAATAGATACGCCTTTACCTGTTTTAGCTCTATATAATCCTCTACATAATTAACAGGGGCTTTAATTATGTACTGTTAAAAGTTTAGGATTTGGCTTGACGAATTCAAATTAGACTTTTTGTCTTTTTTAGCATATGAGTTTATTTTGTCACACGAATTATTTACATTTATTTTCCTCTTTAAACATTGTAATGGGTAAACTTTTGAACGAAACGATTTAATATTGTAGAAATGAAAATTGCAAACAAAATGTTCGTTTCTGACTTAAAACACGCAACGTTCTGATGAACACCTTTAAAAGGAAGCCAGCGTTTAAGGTGTGAGTCAGAATGTTTCAGCTATAGAGCCAGTGATTTAAAATTGTTTGAAAGACAAAGCATAAACTCGACCCTGTAGTTATCGCCTGCGTACCTACACTAAGTTTTAACCAGATAAAAACGCATGAGTAAAGTCAAGTGCATAATCTAATAAAAATATATTGTAATGGATTCGGCTGGGTATCTATTGACGTCTGTCGAATGCTAAGTGTCAGTATAACCTTCATGAAATAAAAATGACCGCCCAGTCCACCAGAGCCGAATGTAGACGACATAAAGGTAAATACATACTGAGCCCACGTATGCAACGCGTTATGTCGTTTACACACTCCTAAGTGTGTATGATAGATAACAGTTGACTTTGATACATACTTATCATACGCAACGCTATTGCCCACACAACTTTAGATCTGTCGATCCAGATCAGAGTGGTATGGTGGAGAGGATCATCATATCGGTATCCCAAGCGTAAGACCAGTATTTCTAGAACTTAAGTTCGTAGCGCGTCTGCCTACGCGTTGTGTACGCGGAACAAGTGTGCACACCACCTCTCCCACGTTGCATGTTATACATCGAATACGTGGCCTCAGTATGTCCTTACCTTAAAGGTTCTGTCTAAAACGTAATTGGTTTTCTAAGTCCGATCAACTTGAATGAATATTTTACCACTTTAGATAATTACCTACACAAATTCAAATCCAAGGGTTTACCGTGGCGACTGAAATTGTTTCTAGATAGCCGTATTTTACTGTCCAATAAAATCGAACAGGTTAATGTCCTGAATAAATCTAATGAGTTCGGATGGAATGTGATCTTTATCGTTTAGTGTTCGACGTCCATTTTTGTGCCAATTAAATGTTTTTTTGTTTGCAGCCAGGTGCACCTATACGGATTGCATTTTTTGTACTTTTTAGTTACATTTGGTTTTAAATTTGTTGATTACTACTAAATCATTATTATCTCAGCCATAGGAAGTCCCCTGCTGGACATAGGCCTCCCTGATGAATCTCCAAGTACTCGTCATTAGGTGGTTGTTGCCAATCTTGCCCCGCTTGGAAGGCGAGTTGGCAAATAGGTATTGATACACGGAAAGACGCAGCCCATCTTCCTTTAGAAGATTCTTACTGCATCCACGGGAAGGAAAGGAGGGGCAAAATTCTACTGCCAACGCCCCACAAAGGTAAATACCAATTTAAACGAAAAAGAAAGATTTAAAAAAATGTAAAGATTTAACTTAAATTTACCTGCATGAATCACCGTTTGAGTTGCCATGTCTTTAAGTAAGCCGTCAACAAGTGGATCTCCTGCTTCGTAGAGCTCATGCTGAGCTATCTTCAACTGGAACTTCTCCAAATTAGATGCGTTGACACTGCAGGAAAAAATATCGTTAGGGAACATAAAGATGAAGTAAATACAAACTGATTGGTCTACATCAAGGTCAAACAAAACAACGTCACCATTCGTTCGTTCATCTAAATTATGAAATAATGTTTCTGTTCACGACATATTGTTCACCTGGCTGTATTGTTTGTGTGAGATAAAAATGGGTAAATCATGGTTGACATGGAAAATTCCCGTTAAAACGAGGCTATCCTTTGACAATTATCATTTCAGCTGTAAAACGTCCACTATTGAACACAGGCCTCCCTCATGGATCTCCATGAGGGGTAGTTGCCATACTCACCACGCTTGGCAGGCGGGTTGGCGAGCGCAGTACGGGATGTTGATACACGGAATGACCCTGCTGCCCATCTTCCGGAGGTATCCCTTAGCAGGCTCTTACTGCATCCACGGGCATGAGCGGAGGGGTAACACTAGGGGTTCTAGTGCCGGCACCCCACGGCATTTGATATTAGTGCCAATTAAATTAAGTTCAAGGCCAAAAGCGCAGGAAAATAAAGTCGTAGGCGACTGCTTAAAAATTTTACCACATATTTCTAAACCTGGTCGTTAAAGTCAAGATTTACATGGAAGATTTTCCGATGGCGGGCGTGTTGGTTTTGGCTGCGTGGAACACATAAGCGGACGTGCCTCGCCTACTAGGTGTAGGTGCGAAACTCCAGGCGACGGCATACGACTCCACTGAATACTAAGGAGCCCTGTAACGCTTCCGATTTGTGGCATGCTCCGATAACCTGCATTTAGAAATCAAGCCGGCACCTACTCACAAATTTATTGACCCTCTTTTGGAACGATCTGTCGAGTGATGTGGGAATTCAAAAAGCACGCCCGTTCTGCTGGGAAACGGACGCTTTGAATCCTTAATGACCGCGACACGTCCTATTAGAATTACATTCACGAAGCTATTTCAGCTATTCGCTACGGAGTAAACAAACGGATTCAGACAACAAAAGAAAACATTGTATTGAGCGCGGACAATGTAAGCGCATCTCTTGTTCATTTGCTTAAATTACATCTATTTCTGAGATCGTGTGAGAAAATTCACCACGTATCCAAGTGACCCTTCTTTGTACGGATCTAGCAATATAAGGCCTTGTCATATCGCGCTACATTTTGAGGAAGCCATCATGCATTCATTCCATTTAGTTATATTGTCAAAGACCCGCGCCTATCTCGGCGGGACCCGTAACTGGATTTTAAATAAGATTCCTTAGGCTTGTGAAATTCGCCTCGTACAAGATAAAGAAAGGTCGCTGTCTGTTTCGTATTATAGAATCATCGTCTTGAAGAAATATGATATGATCCTTTTTTATAGGAATGTATAAAACCAAATTCTGTTGATAGGGTAGGTAGTGAAGTGGAGCAATGTTATATTATTTTCATTGCTTTCAGAGTGTCCTGCGAGATTTGGTATAATATTTGCTTTGGTGAAATTACGTCAGCCACGGGAGGTCGGCTTCAACCTGTTTGATTTTGATGCATACTTCAGTGCTCTGCGAGGCATTCGGGACGGATGAAAAGCTGACGCTTTACAAAACACACGCCAGTATGGAGAGGTCAGGGGTTAGCATACTTTTTGCATATATACATATATATATCTGCGTCTTTTGTACCTAAAATTTTATCAGGCACCAAGGTACTTTGTGACACATCTGTTGCGGTCACTGCGATCAGAACGCTGTACAAATGAACGGCACAGTGAAACAAATTTGCAAACAGTTAAATAGCAGTTGAAGACTCAATAAGTTATCTCTGCGGACTTGCAGCAATAATGCGGTTATAAACAATTTTAATGTGGTAACTTTAATTTGGCGAGGCATAAATTGTACTTGGCGATGTCAGCTGTCCGGAACTTTCCTTGTAATGTTCTTAGCGCGTCGTTTTTCGAGGAGTGTTTTAATTAATATTCCTGGCGAAATATTCTATTACTGAATTGCACAGTAGGCAGGGGGAGAGAGACGATTGTGAAAACCTATTTTACAAGCTTTTATTTAGCTTACCCTGTATGGTATGTATGTAACTGATTTGAACTGTTGATTTGAAAAAAAAATCATTTAATTTGATAACTATGTTTGTTCGGGTGGAATCTTGCAACTCAATTTTGAAGCAGATTTCTTCAACCAATTGAGCTGAAATTTTTTATGCATGTTTTCTTTCGATGACAATGCATGTTCAGCTATGTGACGTCACTTTGAATCCAACATGGCGAAACACCCAAGACTACTTATTTTTAATGTACTCCTATAATATGGGTATCAAATGAAGGGGCTTGCTAAAAATAACTCAAAAAATGAAATGACGTCACTCTGAATACAACATGGCAAGCTTTTATATTACATAAATTGTGTAAAGACGTTTTAATTTGACATTAAACTTTAATGTAAAATGTTTATTTTATTAATTTTAATACGTTTAAATAATAGCTTGTTCGTTAAAAAGTTTTCTTACTTTTAATGTATTTTTTACTTTTTAGTTATCACTGGGCAGTTGGTTTCTTGTCTGTTCATCTCATGCTCGCCATGTTGCATTTAGAGTGATGTCATATAATTTTTCAAGTAACTCTCAGCAAAACCTTTTATTTGATATCCGTATTGTAAAAGTGCATTAATAAAATAACTAGTCCGCCATCTTGGGTATTCCGCCATATTGGATTTAGATTGATGTTATTTCATTTTTCGTACGTTTAAATAAAAGCTTGTATGTTAAAAAGTTTTTTTTTACTTTTAATTTGTTTGTTCTAAACCAACCCACATTTAAAAATGTTTAAGAAAAATATGTTTGTGAATTTTATAACAAAGAGGAAATAATCTATACTTAATATATAAAGCTGAAGAGTTTGTTTGTTTTTTGTTTGCTTGAACACGGTAATCTCAGGAACTACTGGTCCGATATAAAAAATTCTTTCAGTGTTAGATAGCCCATTTATCGAGTAAGACCATAAGCTATATAACATTCGCTACGACCTGCGGGAGCGGAGCAGTAACCAAAGATGCGGGTGAAACCGCGGGCGACTTCTGTAACATATAAAAGTAATGAGGTAATGGAGCCAGTTAGGCTTTATTCTGTCGTAACTTATACTACAACGCTGCGGCGTAAGATTATCACATTTACTTATGTATGGAGAAAATAGCTTCTTTCATAACATTTTCTTAAATGGGAAAGAACAGCATTTTGTATTAGCTCTAGGTTTTGTCTTACAAAGTTTTTACATTATTCCCTGGTGGAAAATTGCAGCCTATGCTCACCCAATTCAATTATTTTTCTGGGTAAAAGTTTGGCTCATTAATTTATGTTTACATCTTATTTTACAAGCTTTTATTTAGCTTGCCCTGTATGTGTATGTATGTAACTATGTTTGTGGGTGGAAGGAATCTTGCAATCCAATTTTGATGCAGATATCTTCAACCAATTGAGCTGAAATTTTGCATAATTGTTTTCTTTGTTGACAATGCATGGTCAGCTATGTGACGTCACTCTGAATCCAAGATGGCGGAACACCCAAGATGGCGGACTACTTATTTTTAATGTACTTCTATAATATGGGTATTAAATGAAAGGGCTTGCTGAGAATAATTCGAAAATGAAATGACGATACTCTGAATCAAACATGGCGGAACATCCAAGATAGGAGACTAGTTATTCTTAATGCACTCTTACAATAAGGGTATCAAATGAAAGGCCTTGCTGAGAGTTATTCGAAAAATTAAATGACATCACTTTAAATCCAACATGGCGGTATACTCAAGATGGCGGACTAATTCGAAAAATGAAATAACGTCACTCTAAATCCAATATGGCAGAATACCCAAGATGGCGGACTAGTTATTTTAGGATATCAAATAAAAGGGCTTGCTGAGAGTTTCTCGAAAAATTATATGACTTCACTCTAAATTCAACATGGCGGGTATGAGATGAATAGACAAAGCTTTTTATCACATAAATTGTTTTAAAAAAAAAATATTAATTGATTAAAAAAGACGTTTTAAGTTGACATTAAACTTTAATGGAAAATGTTTCTTTTATTAAATTTAGTACGTTTAAATAAAAGCTTGTTTCTTAAAAAGCTGTATTTAAAACGATATAAAATCGTAACTATGCAAAACTAGAAGTGCATAATATCACACACCATGTATGTATTTATTTATATATGAGAACGCCGGAAGAAAATAACAAAACATATTTAAAAACAAGGTATAGTAATCTATTTACATAAAACAAAGCCGGCTTAGCTACACCACTTATAGCTCGAGAACGGCTGGACCGATTTCAACGATCTTGATGTTTTGGATTTATCGGAGCCCGAGTTAACATAATAATATGCATGTACATTTGAAGCAAATAAATAAATAACTATCATCATTTCAGCCATAAAACGTCCACTAATGAACAAAGGCCTCCCTCATGGGTCTCCATGAGGGGTAGTTGCCATACTCACCACGCTTGGCAGGCGGGTTGGCGAGCGCAGTATGGGATGTTGATATATGAAAAGACGCTGCTGCCCATCTTTCTGAGGTATCCCTTAGCAGGCTTTTACTGCATCCACGGGCATGAGAGGAGGGGCAACATTCTACTGCCGGCGCCCCACGGCTTAATAAATAACTATAAACATCGTAAATTAATTTTCTCGTACATTTTATACGGATGATATTATGACATTATTTGGTTGTCAAATATTTTAAGGTTTATTCAGAAAGTTACTAAACTAAAAACTCAAGTTGATTATATTTAGGTAGTAGAGTAGTTGTAGAGTAGTAATAATAGGTTGTAGTAGTAGTAGAGTAGGTAGTTATAGAGTAGTAGTAGTAAGTTGTTGTAGTACAAGGGTGGTACGAAGTAAGTACAATTATTTCACAAATTTTTAGTTAATACTCGTCGGTTTACTTTTATTGTACAAAAACACTTATTTAATATTTTTTAGTGATTGTTTCAAATGTTGATGATGTTGATAGTTAACACCCCCGTATATCATAACAAGATTCAAGATTATCTGTTCATTTCATCATCCAACCCATATTTTGACCAACTTAGGAGTCGATTTTTTTTACCTCTATACGGAATCACCATAGGGGTTTCTCCTTTCCAACAAAAAAGAACGCGTTTATTTTATTCGCGAACACACTTATAAACAAAAAAAATATATACATACATATATACGATTGAATTGAGAAAAGTCCCCGTGGGTAGGCAGTTTTGGGTGTTAGCCCTTTGCTGCGGTGCCTTACTTTCCGCTCTTAGTTACGACTATGGGGTCCTTGGGATGGCCCATCTGGGCTGTGTGTCTGTGCCCTTGTGGTGTTGGGCTCGGGGTCGGTGTTCGTGTGGTCGCTTGGGTCGTCGTTTTCAGAGTCGGTGTGTTGCTGTAGTAGCTCTCTGGCGTATGTTTTTTTTCGTCGGTTAAAAATCATTCGGTTGTGATTGTGTGAAGTATATGATAGGGGTGATTATGAAAGTAGTGAGTGTCGAGTTGACGGAGGAGATTGGAAGAGAACATGTGAATCGGAAATGTATGATGACAGCAATACTATTAGATAAACACAACCTCAATCAAATTTTCTTTAAAATTCTATAATAACGTACCTCGGTTCCAAATCCTCCATCTCTCCTATCGTAGGGTTTTCCGGCCGCAACACATTCAGGTCTCTTTGCACAGGCACTACCACCGGATGGTCGTCTTCCTTCCCCTGGACTTGGAGGACTAGTATACTATGCAAGTCTTCATATTTGTCGGGAGGGGGCGCCGGCGTGCGCGGCTCTGTTTCGCCACCACTGGTTTCACCTGGAGCTGACTGCTCGTACTCTCGAGATCCGTTGCTGCCATTGCTGTTGGGAAGAAAATGAATATTTAACGTAGCTGTAAAGAAAGATTTTTTTTTCTATACGTATTTTCCAAGGAGCCAGCGACTGATCGGCCAACCCAGATACAGTTGGAAGGATGAAGTGGAGAAAGAACTTCGCTCACTTCAAGTTTTCCCGGACTGCGTGGGTTGGCGTGGGACAGAAGCCGATGGCGTTCTATTGTTTCGGCGGCTAAGACCAACTTTGGGGTGGACGCGCCAGGATGGTAAGTAAGTTTATACTATATCTATGTTGCACGGGGCGCTGCAGTGGCTGGGACATTGTAAGATGCATTAAGCTTACCCTAGACCCTCCCAGCTTAGTCCGGCATTTACAGAGGAAATATTTCGCTTGACCCCGTAACCCGTGTCGTATTGTAAAATCCAATCCATCCCAAGGAGTAGTAGAGATCGCTCTTTAGCGATAAAGCCGCCAATTGACACCTTTTTTCAGTGTTTCTCCTGTTGTTATGTTTAGCTTTAAGCTGTGTAATAAAAAAAATTGTTTCTATCTAACCAAATTAAAATTTCTGACACTGTCTAATTAGCCCCATTGCAATCATATTTACAAATGTTATATTACATTTGCAAAATCATCGTTTTCTAAAACTAAGATCATATTTCAAGTCGATGTCAATAATAGTTCAGACGGACAGACGGGGTTATTTTTTAAAATTCTGGTCAAGAACCCTGAAAACAGTTCAATATGTCTGAAGCTGAGACTAAGCCGCGGGGTTTTTCATGATATTAACGTTATTATACTTTTATCATCTTTTTATGTGGACATTTTTCTACTATGTAACTCCAAAAATCGATTGCCCGAAAATCACAATCAAGAACAAGTATCTCCGAAACATCACCATCCATAATATTATGGTCCCATAAATATGTTTAACAATAAGATATTATTCATCCTACTGCTTTACGCATAAAGTTATATTATGTACCTTATACATATATTATTTCTATAATTTTCATTGTTATAAACATATGTATGTGTCATAATAATAACGAATCATAAAACTTATTCTACCGGATCCTTTCGAACGATTATAAAACCTTTCAGAGACAGAACCGAGACGGAAGGACAGTAGTAGGATATTAGGTTTTTTATAACCATCCGAAAACACTGCTTGTTAGAGATGAAGAGACAGTAGGTTATCAGGTTTTTGTTTACAACCATCCGAAAACACTGCCTGTGACATAACGAAGATGGAAAGACAGTAGGTTATCAGGTTTTTTTATAACCATCTAAAAACACTGCCTGTGACAGAACCAAGATAGAGAGACAGTAGGTTATTAGGTTTTTTTACAACTATCCGAAAACACTGTCTGTGACAGAACGAAGATGCAGAGACAGTAGGTTATTAGGTTTTTGTTTATAATCATCCGAAAACACTGCCTGTGACAGAAACGACATGGAGAGATAGTAGGTTATTAGGTTCTTTTTATAACCATCTAAAACAGTGCCTTTGACAGAACCGAAAATTATCATTTATTTATTAGATTTTTTCGCCAGAGGCCAATTTCTGCAGGTGCAGGAGGGTGCTGGCTATTTAGAGCAGGTGGGTGAATATTCAAGTAAACTATTTAAAATGCTAGTAAAAAAAACTACGTGGCAGCTGTAGCGGCCGCCAACTAAATATTATAAACATAAAAATTATTCTAATACATAATTATGAGAATAATGTTTTTGAGTTAATAATGTTATGGAGTTGTTTACTTATTGCAAATCACTTTATGGATTGTAATCATTTGGATACCGATATTAGTGGAAACTAATACATTAGGGATCCTTATATTATAGATTGTGATTATTCGGCCAATCGATTATTAATTCTAATACATTATTATGAGAATAATGTTTATGAGTTAATAATGTTATGGATTTATTTACTTATTGCAAATCTCTTTAAGGATGGTAATCATTATGGATACCAATATTAGTGGAAATTACATTAGGGATCCTTATATTATAGATTGTGATTATTCGGCCAATCGATTATTATGAAAATAAATTTTAAGGATTATATTAGGGATATAAAATTTCGGAGACAAAAAAGAGAACCCCCATTTTTTCATTTGGACATTTTTTCATTTGGACATTTTTATAATTTTTATTTTGTGATTGTTCGTAAATCGGTCGAGTGCCGCTATTTGCTGTAAGCACATCGCGTACTGTGGCGCGTCAAATGTCTCCCGTCTGTCGCGTACAAAAGCACTTAAATATTTTATTAAAATCCCAAACACAGAATGTAGATATATTTGTAGATAGATGGCGGGCACTAGAAAGATCTTGCCTAACCTATTGTGAGAACATTTAATTTATTATTATTACCATATTATTATTTCTATGTTTTATTAATGAGAATTGTGTGCTTTATTTTTGTTCTACTTCATTGCTATTTTTATATATTTGATTTTAAAGTGTAGTTAGTATGTTGTTATTGCATGAATTATAAAAGTAGGTATATTATAGTTATGAATAAGTTCCTTTGTCGTGCAATATGCAACTCTAACCTGAATTTAATGTTTTTAGATATGATGGATGTAATGATTTAGGTTAAGTATCTGTTATGTTACATTTATTTTTTTGAACAATAAACAATAATAATAATAATAATAATCTATAATACATGTAAAGGCCTTACTTTTTTTGTGTCATGGATGAAAATTATCACTAGACATTTAGATTGGATAAAAAATTACATTAGACATTTGGATTTGGTTTGATTGATATAAAATACTTGAAACCTTTTCGTATAAAACATATAATAACCCACGGCGAAAATCTCCAGATCATGGTAAAATTTATCTCGTGGCGGGAATCTTACCCGCAACCTCCTTCGCAGCTGGCTAGTAGACGGAATAATATAAGATCCTACCACGGAGGTCGTTAAATTAATAACAATTTCTCAGTTAAATAATGATTAAAACCCACTTGTTTAATGGTAATAAAATACGCGTAAAACATTACGGAAAGCAGTAAAGTTAATCACGTAGGTAGGTTACACGGTGCGCTGCTATCTTAATCAGACATAGCTGTAAGGTCGTTTTAATTCATGAGTATCGAAGGAAGTGTTATGTTATAGTTTATGTTTTTCTTAGTGTGTATTGAGATTTGTTTTGTTTACAGATGTTTTATAATAAATAAAATTAAAATCTTTTATTTCAGATCACAATAAATAAATCCATATTTACACGAGTTTTATACTTAGACTTAAAAATAAGGGGACTGTGGTGCACCACGGGTGATTAATTAATGATAAAGGTTCCTTCATTAATCACCCTCTGTATAAGGCACTTCCAGAGTGTTATGGGACGGTGTGGTCGCTAAGCAACAAAGTCCTTTAGGTAAAAAAAAGTGAAAAATCGTGAGTGCATTGCAAATACTAATGCGTACTACTCATGTTCTTTCTTATAACTGTATGAGTTACTCTTTAAGAACAGCGCGTGCGAAGCTGTGGGCAAAAGCTAGTCATCAGATCATCATCTCAGCCGTAGGACGTTTACTTCTGGACAAAAGCCGGATCATGGATCTCCAAGTACTGATCTTGAGAATCTGTTGCCATTCTCGCCATGCTTAGCAGGCGGGTTGGCGAGCGCAGTACGGGGTGTTGATACACGGAAAAACGCTGCTGCCTATATTCCGGAAGTGTCCCTTAACAGATTATTACTGAATCCACGAGCAAGAGAGGAGGGACCACTTTTACTGCCGATTCCCGTGGCAGAAGTCAGTATTCTATATACATATTTACGGAGAATGGTACTAAGTTGTGAAAACAAATATGTTATTTTATAAGTTGTTCGACTTGATTCAAGTGTTTCCCAAAAACAAAAGATAGTAATTGATACATTTAATTTTGATTGCAGCCTTTTGTTAATGTGCTCAATTCAAGATCCAGTATAAATAGAAATACAGGGTGGACCAAAAGTCTCCTAACATTTTGAATAGCTGTAAAAAATAAATAGCGGTGATAGTTTGGAACTGTTCATCTATTTTTAATAACAACACAAATAAGGGTTTCACTTTTTACATAAACATCACATAAGTGTTTTCATTTATACACTGCTGTCACCTGGACCGATAATTCATTACCACTAGGTTATGGAAAATCGATAGGTCACGTGAGTTAAAATTTAAAAGATGAGGTGTAAAAAATTGGCTACCGCAGCGTCTGCCGAAGTTCATACATAAGTCAGGTAGAGATTACAAAATTGACATATAAAAGTGGAGTTCATAAATCAGCCTTTTTCACCGTAAAGTCAAGTTTGTGCGCTTGACTAAGTGAGAAAAAGGCAAGTAAGTTGTGAGAAAAAGGCACCAGCATATATTTGAAAATAGTACATTTTTGGACCCTTACTCCTGAGTTGCTCTAGTGACACCCTCACCGCCCCGATACCTTCCACCGTTCGCGGTGATACAGCTTAAGCCTCAAATATTGGTAGAATTTTTGGTTCTCTCTGTAGTTCAGGATATTTACGGATGTACATAATCTTGAGTAAGACTATGCAAATATTTAATTTATACGTCCGCTTGACGCAAGTGTTCACAAAAACAAAAGATAGTAATATTGATACCTTCAATTTGATTGCAGCCTTTTGTTATTGTACCTACTCTATTCGGGGTGCGAATTAAAATAGTCATAGCAAATATAAGAAGAAGAAGAAATACATTTATTAGACACACACTAAACTTAAAAATAACTATAGTAAAAAAAACTGACTTACTTCTAATTTTAATCTAGGAGTACCTACCCAGTTAAATATTCTGCGACATAGTGACAAATAGATGGTAAGCAGCACACTCAGCGGGTCAAAGCAGAATAATACTATTTCAATTAATGAACAACCAGATCACAAAGTTGTGCGAGTCCAAAGGGGCCTGACTCAGTATTATGCTCCCACACATAAGGAATTCTAGGAAGCGCTGCTTTTCAGTCAGACCCTATTTATTATCTATCTCGGTATAAAATAAAGATCATGTACCTACCAAAATAAATAAATAAATATATATAATTATTAGTGCATAATTAAATAAATGAATAAATATTGCATTGCAAATAATATAAATAAGTTATAATATACGCTATAAGTCAACTACCATGATTTTATCAATCACCTCTTAAGAACCCCTTACTTTGGTAACGAGTATCACATGGTGATTGCTGATGCTGAGTGACGACCGGTAAAAAAAAGAAGGGAGGCAGCCAATCCGCTGGATAGACGACATCACTGAAATGTTTCTTCACACTAAAAGGCCTTAAATTGGGCTGAAGAAAGAAAAGAAAAGGAAAGATCATATAGTAAAGCCAAAATTGCATGCATGATGTTGTCAGTTTTCAAGATCCGAAACTCCTTCTCATTGTTTCGTTAGCGCTTTTCACTATTTTAGTTTTAAGTCTGGGCTCATGTGCTTCGACAAGTCTTATATATTACTTTTGGTGAAGAGTATCTCTTGGTGAGGTTGAAAAGTGAAGGTGTCAGATTGAACATCCAAAACACCTTGAATTTTTTTGTTAGCGTTTTTCACTATTTGGTGAAGATAAGAAATGATAGTATTAGAAAATTCAATTCATTATTTTCGTTAGCACTTTTCAAAATGGCGCCGTTTAATTTTTGATATGAAATAATAAGCACGTTAATGTCGTACAAAGGTGACAATCACCTAATTAATTGTAATAAAATGTTAGAAACACGAACAAGGAGTAACAAAATTGCCATTTGTACCGGTAATTTACGCTATATTAATAATGTTATTTCATCAAACGTAAGATGCTCACGGAGATCTATGACAACACAGTCCTTTGTAAGTTAAAAGGTAAAAGGTATTTCTTAAATAATTATGAAATAGTCAGTTGTTAAAATCATTGCTAAATAGAAGGCCTTTAACCAGCAGTGGGTGTCACCGGCTGATTTTATAGATAAGCAATTAAATTACACATTAAGCAGACATTTGACGAGCTCTGTGGCGCAGTGGGCGAAAGTCCGCCTGCGACGCAAGAGGTTGCGGGTTCGATTCCCGCCCCGGAACAAATGTTTGTATGATCTGCAGATATTTGTTCAGGGTGTTCTGGGTGTTTTTCTATATATAATAAAAAATATCTATCTATGTAGTATAATGTATTAAGTATGTCAGTCATCTAGTACCCATAACACAAGCTCTGCTTAGCTTGGGGCTAGATGATGCTGTGTGAATTGTCCAGCATTATTTATTATTTATTTATATTTATTTAAACAGACTACAATTCAAAATTGTATTTCCTTTCTAAACATATTTCGTCCCACTGCGCGGCAAAAGTCTTCCTCAAACTTCCAACAATCTCTATCTCGCAGACCTCCACACCAATCTCCGTCGAAGGTGACGAGATCGTCGACTACAAATTGAATTCAAATAAGCGAGTTGACAATATACGAGAACTATTATTTTTCCTTTCTGAATTTGGCAACGAAATAATTTAACATTTCCTTATCGATCACTCGATAACTTTACGTGATGTGCCGAAATTACGTTTTTATCTTTAATCAAAATGATAAAGGTTTGTTTGTATACCGATAATCACTTCAAGAGTGAGAGAGAACTAAATTTACCTAACACGGCCTTGATAAAGGTAGCATGGACGTATAATGCTGTTTGTAGTGAGTCATTCAGTGGGTACAGTGCATATCATCATCATCATCTCGGACGTTGGACCGCTGTCTACGTCCACTGTTGGACTTAGGCCTCCCTCATAGATCTCCAAGATCATGAGAGGGGTTTGTTGCCATGCTCACCACGCTTGGCAGGCGGGTTGGCGAGCGCAGTACAGGATGTTCATACCCGGAAAGACGCTGCTACCCATCTTCTGGAGGTTTCCCTTGGCAGATTCTTATTAAATTAGCAAAGGCTAGTTTTTGCGTGAATAAGAAAAAGAGTAACAAACATCCATACATACTCACAAACTTTCGCATTTATTATATTAGCAGGATCATAATTTGAAGTGTTGTCGTGTGTTTAGATGTAACATTAATGTTTATTTATTTATTTATTTATTACTAGCCATTTTCGTCCCACTGCAGGGCAAAGGCCTCCCTATCCCCCTTCCATTCATGTTTAATTCTTACATATATGCACAGCCGTTGGATGCCAGCAGTAGAATGTTACCACTCCTCTCTTGCCCGTGGATTCAGTAAGAATATGCCAAGGGATACCCCCGGAAGATGGACAGCAGCGTCTTTCCGTTCAACGTACCATACTGCGCTCGCGAACCCGCTTGCCAAGCGTTGTGAATATGACATCACCCCTCTCATGATCAGTACTTGGAGATTCATGAGGGAGGCCTTTGTCCAGCAGTGGACGTACGGCGGACGAGATGATGATGCTGATGTTAAAGCTAAAACGGATGGTTCCTTTAACATGTTAAAGTATCTTATCCAATGTTCTTTGATTGTCTAATTAACGTCTGCCTACGGTTTCTCTGATGTGTCATTTCCTTTAAGGAATGTAATGTTGGTGATCAAGTTCAAGTAATAACACTGCTATTTTTATGTTTTATTTATCTCCGCCATAAAACGAAAAGTTATTTTGTTTCAATAACGGTAGCAATATTTGCAAGTTCAATAGACGAAATGAACATATCATAGCGGCAAGATTATTGTACTATTTTACACCAATTAACAATAAAACAAGCCGATTCTCATTACCTTCCCTTTTCCTACAAAAAAAGTAAGGCCTTTTGCATCTATTATAGATGATTTATACAGCGTCAGCAACTGGTAATCATGTACGGGACGCTGCAGTGCCTGGGACATTATTAGATGGATTAGGCTTGCCCGGCACCTATACCATCCTCTCAGCTTAGTCAGCTATTATTCAGAGGAAAGAGCAGGTCAATACGTCTGAAGCTAACTAAGCCGCGGGTTTCCTCACGATGTTTTCTTCACCGTTAAAGCACGTGTTAAGTGTGCACATACATTTTTCAAGAAAGAAAAATACATTTATTAGACACACACTAAACTAAATCGAAACTTCGGATTGAAAGTCGGGGGTAGATACCACTCGGCCAACACGACTTTTTCCTACAAAGGGACAAAGTTATATCTACTTTTTGTAATTTCCTTTAATTCAAAACCCGAAAACTTTTATTCAAATCATTATGAAACAGTTAGGGTACACAATGAATTATTTCTTATCATAATGAAACAAAGCCGATGTTACCCCTCCTTTCATGCCCATGGATGCAGTAAGGGCCTGCTAAGGGATCCCTCCGGAAGATGGGCAGCAGCGTCTTTCCGTGTATCAACATCCCGTACTGCGCTCGCCAACCCGCCTGCCAAGTGTGGTGAGTATGGCAACTACCCCTCATGGAGATCCATGAGGGAGGCCTGTTCAGTAGTGGACTTTTTACGGCTGGAATGATGAATGAAACAAAAAAAATGTCATGTAAATATTATTTGATCTTTATTTAATTTGGCCGGAGTATTTTTAATTGTATGAAAATTAACAATAAGAATTCAACAATTTGGCAGATAATTCGTTTTTGTTTTACGTACGAAAATTTGTCTTGTCTTGTCTTCTTATTTTATGGCTTTTTGTGTTTAGTTTGTACGAAAATTTACTGCTATTATTGTAAATATCAATGTAGCAGTTTAACAATATCTGACAGACAGCTGCTCTGTAAGATATTGTCAAACTAGTCAACATTGTGATACGTGTGTTAGATAAAGTCACGTATAAAATAATATGGTAAAGAAATCACGGTTAGAACATACACAACCAACCGTAAATCATTTATTTAATTCTATACTGTCACATTTGAAGGTTTTTGAATTTATATGGTATTTGAATTTATACCTGAATTACTTTAAGACCTACAACTACAATTCGCTCATTTATAATGTAAATAAATTCAACCTTAAAATTTGCATACCATATGGTAAGACACCGTATGGAACCCAAATCGCAACCCGTTGTTTTCAAATAAATATTTTGACTTTGACTTTGAATAATGATATTAAACATCATAATAATAACAAAACAAAATAATAATTACACACCTTCAAAGTCAAGGTCAATAATTGTTTATTTAATCGAGCAAAAAGCTACTTAAAATAGTAAATTTCCAAAATAAAAACAAATGTAAATTGAATAAAGCACTTTATTTAATTCGTTCGCTTTAGAAAACTTATTTCAAGTGAGGGAAAAAAAAAACCTCACTCTTTCCTTTCTCTTTAATGTTGAACCAATACACAAGGTGGGTAATATGAGCCGTGTGAGCCAAGTGGCATGTACTGACTTTCGATCAGATGGTCGTGGGTTCGATACTGGCCGGGTCATGGATATTTCCTTCTTAAAAAATGTATGTGCAAATTTGCCGTGGGATGCCGGCAGAAGAATGTTGCTTCGCCTCACTTGCCCGTGGATGCAGTAAGAATCTGCCAAGGGATACCTCCGGAAGATGGGCAGCAGCGTCTTTCCGTGTATCAACATCCTGTACTGCGCTCGCCAACCCGCCTGCCAAGCGTGGTGAGTATGGCAACAACCCCTCATGATCAAGTACATATTGATCTAAGAGGGAGGCCTTCGTCCAGCAGTGGATGTCCCGGCTGAAAGAGAAGGGAGTCCTATACCCAGCAGTGGGTAAAGTCGAGTTGTAGATGATGATGTGAAAGGCCTTACTGTATAAGTATACAACAAACCACGCATTCCATTAATTGAATTGAAAGGTTATTTTTTAGGTTTAATATGAAGACTGTAAATCTGGCTGAATTCTCCTTTCTCCCTCATTTCATTGGTGCCAATTTGATAATTAATCATAAAGGATTTCGAGCGGTAAAGTAGTAATTATCGTGTCGACGTCTGATAGAGAAGAATGGAAGTAGGGAACATGTTGTGGGACCACACGTAGAGTGGGATAAGGGCAGGGAAATGATGATGACTGTAAGTATGGCTGAATTCTCCTTTCTCTATCATCTCATTGGTGCCAATTTAATAGTTAAATATATAAATTTAAAAGATGTGAACTAAAAAAATACCAATGAGAAATTATCGCTAGTTTTTAAATACAAATTATATGCTATGTAGTAGCTTACCTGGAATTAAAAAAATATAAAAAGGTCGGTAAAAAAATATAATAAGGTCATTAACTAATGTCACGGTAATGGATTCCTAGAACTTTTAGGTTTATTTACAAAATATTCGTAGGAGCTATGTGTGTTTATTTATAGTTGGTGATATCAAGAGGTCAATGTAACTTTCGATAAGATAAGTGCCAATATACTTGAGATATTACTAAGAAATCATTATCTAATAAAAAATACGCATAAATATCATTTTATAAAGAAAATACCTAGTTAAATCTGTGTGTGTAGACGAATCTGTGTAACGAATTTATTTTACTAAGGAGTTAATTATTAATGATTATTTTTTTTATTGTGTCTGTTGCATAAAAAATACATTCTCAGCGAAATTAAGGTTTTTTTGTATTTTTTTTATAGGAAGTGATTTTTCAAAACAAAATGTGTTTAAATTTAAAAAAATGTAGAGCAAAACCACTTACCATGAGTAAAACTTAAACAAATCCACACAATTCATCACCAAAAAAATCACAACACCAACCTTTTCTGTAAAAATCTCTTCCGGAACTCCATATACGCGGACCTCCCTTTATCATCCGTATCCCCGATCTTGACTCTCCCATGCAACGGGACTCTATGCCCGGATATGCCATAGTCCATCTGCAGATCGACCACAAGCATGAGAGTGAATAGTATGATGAAGGCGCTGAGTGCGAGCGCCAGGCGCTCTTTTAGTTTCATGTTGAGCATGGTGCGCGCGGTGTGCCGGCGCGGCGCGGGTGGACTGTGCCCGCGCGCATCCTCGGGCGTCGGCGATCGCTTGCGGCCGCGCACGCCGCCGCCACGCCACCGCCCGCGCCAACTGAAACAACAGCCTAAGTTAGAACTGCCTGCAAAGGGGAGGGTGGTTCTTATGCTTGTTCGCGTCTAAGTAACGTCAAAACGGGCTCTATTTTAAAATCGTTTCGAATTTTCGCTCGACTCATCACGATTGACACGATTGGTTATGATATGACCACAAGATTCCAGAATATTAGTCTTGTCGGTCAAAATAAAGAACGTGATTGGAGGTTGGTGGGGGATGTAGGGTTGTGTTCGTTTTACACCCTTCTGTTTTAGCGTTTTATACCTATGGGTGGTATTTTATGCTATGGCTGGTTTGTGTAAAGTATACAAACCGCCTATGGACTACACTCCTTCTGTGTGTCCAGAGGATTTAACGTGCAAAAGCGAACTCATTAAAATTACTTTAAAAGTGTAAAATATACAAACTTACCAAAAAAAATACGTGCTTGTAATCGAGAAAATAACTGAGCATAACTATTTTAATATAACTAAGTATAAAAGTCAACATAGCAAATTTGTGTAAGTAGGTCAATAATTTGCTATGTATGGATCTAGCATTTCAAACAATTTCTTCGAATAAAAGCAATAACTTGCCCACTCTTGTGAAACACAACAATTCTTTATCAGCAAAACTACGTTTTACGATAGAAAAAATTAGATACTCTTTCAAAATAATTTTACACCAAGATAAGACTTTCTTTGAATTATAAACGATAGTTAGAAAATTATCATCAATATTTGCGCAAGTGAGTCAAACTTTTGATATCGCAAAGATAACAAAAATACGTGTCACTTAATTAAAATTCCATTGTTTAAGGCTTCTCTAGCTACTAGGTTTTTTCAAACCTTGTACTTCCTATAAATGTACGGAGTTGTTCTTAATAAGAGTCAGTGCCCTTTGTTTTCTATGCTTAGATAATTATATTGAATAAAGTCGACTATCTACTAACACTACAACAATCATTATTAAGTCTCTTTTGTCTGAACTTAGCTTTATTGTGTTTACCTACTGTCTGCATTAACTGCTCAATTTAATATTATCAGGTATCATATTTGTTCAGATAAATGAGTTAAGTGTCGACTATGTTATGTTAATGTTTTAATTTGTAACCTCAGAATAGGTACCGTGGTTTAAAAAATTGATTTCGAAAGGATAAACTTCTAGATTTTTTTCCAGACCTTTCGATTAAAACTCAGTTCTGTTCCATGAAGGTTCTAGGGAACACCTCTAATATTTATAATCTCTATATTTCCTGATTGGAATATTTATTAAATTTTATCATTAACAGTGATATACCTCTATTTGGTTTCAATTAAGGTAAATAAGGAGTAATAACTCTACCTTTTAAGTCGAAATCATCATTTCAGCCGTAAGACATCCACTACTGAACACAGGCCTCCCTCATGGATCTTCATGAGGGGTAGTTGCCATACTCACCACGCTTGGCAGGCGGGTTGGCGAGCGCAGTACGGGATGTTGACACGGAAAGACGCTACTGCCCATCTTCCGGAGGTATTCCTTAGCAGGCTCTTACTGCTTCCACGGGCATGAGAGGAGGGGTAACATTCTACTGCCGGTACCCCACGGCCGGTTTTAAGTCGAAATGAAATGCATACTATATTACTTCTTATTCCTATTAAGATAAATTGTAAAACAATATTTTTTGAATGCAAATCAAATGTTTTTATAAACTATAATCCTATTAATTAAATCAATTTAATATATGTATTTTGATTTCATTCATGATATAACCCTATTAAAAGAATGATAATAAAAAAAAATGTAAACATATAGCAATTTCGTCACTTGGAACTGATGAAGACAATCGACGACAAATGGCCATTTAAATATTTCAATGTCAAAAATATAACGGGTGACGTTATCGGAAGATGGTTAACCGTCTTAGTTAATAGGTATATTTTGAAATCTACTTAATATTCATGCTATCCTGATCATCATCAGAGTCACCAGATTTTTTTTCGTAGTTATTTCAAAGAGTTTTGTGTACTTGATGTTTGTAATTATACCAAGTTCATTTAAATTAAAGGTCCAGCGGAGAGGCCTACGAGTAAGTCAAGAAGTAGTCTTTTTATTGGCCCTTGAAGTAGTGAGACCATGAGATATAGATATTTTGAGTTCCCAGCAAGGCAATGTAACTCGAAAATCTTCCGAAATCTTTCTGCCATACGAAAAATAAATCTAATACGAGTAACCAATATTCTAGGTAGAGTGTACCAACCGATGTACAACTTATACAATTGTTGTAAAATAAATTTACACTTTAAAGAAGATTTAATAGAATTTCTTAGACACGTACGCACCTACGAGTACAAGTAAATACAAAAGACAAGTAGACCACCGATATCCGCATCTAAATAGCCCCATTTAAATTCGTTCTCCAAACAAATCCGCTATCTAAAGAAAGCTCATAGTTATTCTCACAACGGAGGAACGTCTCTCCCATTCAATCTGTGAGTGTAAAGATCATGACAGTTTTATCAAAGAGGAAGTTACCTGTTCGTGTTATAACAGTTTTGCAAACGGAGAGAGTTTTTTTTCTATTCCACGAGTATGGTACAACATTGACAAAATATAATGCGGAAAATCTTGAGCCGAGATCTACATATATGAACCGATTTCAAAATGGTTCGTATAGTATAGATACACTCAAGATTGGTCACATTTTTCTCGTAACTCGGTTCTGATGATGGGATCCATGAGAAATTAAATCATTTTTATAATGTCTGTCCACTGGTAGACTGCCTTAAGTTAGTTAGTTACTTGCCTAATTTAAACTTGCGGGGTTGGGTTTTTGTTTCACCTAATAATGTTTGCTGGTTTCAAAATGTTATAATGGGATCTATGAGAAATCGAGGCAAATACTCAAATGTACTCTTATCAGGCATACATTTATTTATTTATTGCACAGTAGATATAAAACATTACGGCGTATACACACCAAGACGTTAGAATCTATATAAAATAACAATCAAGAACAAGAACAATCAAAGCCAGATAGATAATAATAAAAAATAAACAGGAAAAAACATATACAGGTCTGGGTATTATCAGCAAAAAGAAAAGCTTGATCATTGAAGTCGTTAAATTAAGGAATTATTTTGCAATTGACGCAAAATCTCAAAGAAAGTTTTTGTGAAAAGCCCGCTTGAGTGCCAGTAAACCGGAGAAAAGCAAGGAAATCTTGATGAAATCATGAAAGTTTGCTACGAAGAGATAATCAAATTTAAAACAATCTGAGATGATGGTGAGATGGTTCTCAGAGGAAGCAGTCCTCTGAGATGATGGTGATGATTGTCCACGTCCACTGCTGGACATAGGCGTCCTTTATGGATCCCCAAAATCTTGAGGGAGTTGTTGCCATACTCGTCACTCTTGGCAGGCAGGTGTAAAGACGCAGGCAAGAGGGGAGAGGCAACATTTTACTGCCGGCACCCCACGGCACTCGATCATACGTTATGATAATTGACATTCGAGGAAAGTGATCTTGCATGTCCGAAAAACAATTACCAATAATTGGTATTTGTATATAAATAATACACACAATCCAATATTAATTGACCTAGAAGGTTATATTTGTTAATTGTTTGGGCACGGGTCAGCAGATTAATAACCGTCTCTAGATGCTTAACTAAGTTAAATAACATATGCCTAATTGGATTTATAACTTATCCTTATTAACTGCGTGTAAGAAATGTACAATGTAACAGGGTTAAGAATCTGACCTCACATAATCAGAAACACGTGTAGAATAAAATGCAAGCGTCAGTACAATATCAATTTGCGAAATATAATATTCTAGGTTTGCTTTATTTGTCTTACAAGCGATAATAGCAACACTTACATAACAAAAGTATGAAGTTTGAACGTGAACAATTAAATTAGGATAAGGTGCCTAAAGAATGCATTTCAGCATGTTATAGTATTGAGGTAGCGTGACGAGCTTGACGTCCATTTACCATCCTGGCTTGTTGCTGCGTTCAGCTATCAAGGAGGATTTTGCCCAGCAGTGGGACAGTTATAGGTAAAAATAATAATAATAACAATATGATTGCCGTGTGGTGCCGTTAGATACCTCCGGAAGATGGGTAGCATCGTCTTTCCGTGTATCGACATCCCGCACTGTGCTCGCCAACCCGCCTGCCAATCGTGGAGAGTATGGCGATAAATACTGATGATCTTGGAGATTCATGATGGAAACCTATGTCCAGCAGTGGACGTGGACAGGAGTGTTTCGGCTGAGATGATAATGATGAAGAAGTATTATTAGTAGTAGTATTTATACCTTCGGCACACTTCTGCCGCTACTTTATTTGGCTTTGGATAATCTACAAGTCATTGCTAGGTTAATAATTTTAATCATTTTTGACAACCTCCGTGGCGCAGTTGGTTTATTAGCCGGCTGAAACGCAGGAGGTTGCGGGTTCGATTTCCGCAGCGAGACAAATGCTTGTAGCTTTTCTGCAGACATTTTTCCCTGATCTGGCTATTTTACATTATGTATGATGTATTTTCAAAATATATTTTTAACTATTCTATCAACCATCTGGTATCCACAACACGCGCTCTGCTTACTTTGAGAATAAATGCTGCTGTGTGAATTGTCCAGCTTTATTTATTTATTAAATTTGTGAATTTTCCTTTCTTTCTAAGAGTGTCCAAACAGTGCGAGTCGACAGACAGGCTAAACTACCTATTCCTGGGCCATTTAGTGTTACGTTTACATATAAGGTCCTATAAATTGTGAACTTACATTATGGCACAGCCGTTTGACACTCTTATCAATCAATATTTTTTTTATTTAACCTGTATTGTCCCACTACTAGGCAAAGGTCTCTTCCAATCTCTTCCAACTATCCCGGCCTTCAGCCAAATCTACCCATTCCCCGTCGAAGTGCTGCAGATCATCGCACCAGCGTTTTCTCGGACGGCCTCGTCATCTATTAACTTCTAAGGGTACCCAGCCTGTGATCAATTTTAATAACTATGTAAAAATGATTTATTAACGGAATTACTTAAAATTCGATGCAAATCAAAAACAATCAAACTAATGTAAAGGTAAGATAATGAATTAAGTTATAATTGGACCCTTCGATTGCCTGATTATATTCCCTTGCGTATACTTAAAATCAACTTTTATGTTTTTATTAAATGGATTGTGTCTTCGATTTTTAGTTTCAAACCATAGGAAAGTACACGAGCATAATGTGTTTGTCTCAGATTTTAAAATTTAAACGTTTTATGAGAACGAAAGCTTTTATGTTGAAACGTATAAAAACCAATCTCTGCTCAGCAGTATTGAAGTCGACATGTGGCGACAGATGCAAAAACACTTGAGAAAAATACAACAATACTTTTCAAAGAACACTACGAACTTCTTTTAGCTTAGAAGCCAGTCAAAACATTGCAAAATGCATTGTTCTGTTGGTTATCATCATGAACATTTGATCAGTTTTCTGACAAGAGTCAAGAAAAGACAAAGTCTACAAGACATTGGATATCATTTGCATAAGCGAAGATGCCTAAATATTTTAAAAGGACGACGGTGACCTGTCATTGCCTGTCATATATTTACACTTGCCAAATATGTACAAGTGTACACACGGAAAACAAAATGTATGAATAGCCTGTTGATGAGCGGTTCAAGACGTTCTATATATTTTTTTTATAAAATACATGGATTAATAACATAATCGACCTGTGCAAATATTATTGAAGTGTGTACTATGGTACTATGGTTTGCCGAACTGCTTATCAACCAGCTTTTATGTAGGTTATGAAAATTAACTTAACCTCTGCTTGGTTAGCCATTGATATTACATAGTGTTTTTGTTCAGTTAATAAAATCTGTATTAATCTGAAACGGTATTATCTAAGAATATTCAGTAAGAAACATGGAGGTAGAAGATGATGCAGCGATTTCAGATCTCAGTGTTAAACCTGAGAGAGGTACCGGGAGCCTATTGATCCCTTTTCTATAGAGACGATGTTATGATCTACTTTTAGAGGGTTTAATGTGTTTTTGTCGAAAATAACTAAAATATTTGCTCTACTCTCTTTTCTATAATAATCTATGTAACGATCACTGGTGTCTCTTATAGGTCGTATATGATAAGGATGCTTACAATCTTTATGAAAATCAAATCGAAGTACCCAATATGCCATGAGAAGCAGTAGCAGCAAAATAACGACCAATTAAAAACAACAACAGACAGGTAGTTCTTACACTTATTAAACCATTACTACACAGAGTGACAGTTGTGTTGCAACGAACAAAAACCAATTATTCTAATTATCAATTCGTGGTTGAATAACGCTCTTATTAATATGGAAATAAAGGTGACAATTTGCAGAATACGACGCTTCTGATAACAAGTATGTTAACAGTGCGTGAATTCTGTGGATTAATTGGAATACCTTTGACTTTGGCTTTTTAATAAATAAAATATCATTCACTTTAATTTTATTGTTTGTAATTAATAAACTTGGACAGGTCAACACAATAGATGTATTTATTAACCGACTTCAAAAAAGGAGGAGGTAGACTGTATATTTTTGTTATGTATGTTCACCAATTTCTCCGTCAATTGTGGACCGATTTTCAAAATTATTTTTATATTGAGTTGGCGAGTTGATACACGGAAAGACGCTGCTGCCCATCTTCCTGAGGTATCCCTTAGCAGGCTCTTACTGCATCCACGGGCATGAGAGGAGGGGTAACATTCTACTGCCGGCACCCCACGGCTTTCGACCCCACGGGTTCGATTCATGCCACGGGACAAATGTTTGTAATTGCTCTTTTTAAAGTCCCAGGTCTGGGTATTTCTTTATTTATGATAGGTATGTACATATTTTAAAAAAATATTTTGGTAAAAGTTAGATGGTGTTTGTAGTCTGTGTTGAAAAGCTTTGAACTTTTGAAACTATCATGGTTGTAAACACTATGTGCAATATTTACGGGATATATATATCAAGATTTGATTATTTTTGAGTTTCCCGATATTTTGGCACAGTTCCACACGCCAGTTTATCCGTGATCATATCCCATAAATAATACATACTAGTAAAAGCTATTAAATAACAAAGATCTTATCAATAGTTAGTTTTTAGATGTTTTGAGGCTGGAGCAAATTTCATTCCAAGCATTTTCGTCATCTAGGTAATCTGATAATCAGCTTTTTGAAAAAGATTTAACAAGCCATTTACCATAAAAAATAATTATTTATATGCGTCAACGAATCCGTCATAATGATTTAGATATACCTCATTACGCACAAGGCAAAAGTACAACGTGATATAAAATATACATAGATTTACATAAACAACGATAACTAATATAATTAATGGAATCAGGCGTTACTTTGCGGAAATCCATGACAATAAAATGCAATGAAAATATTTAGTTTTCATTCCGCTTATGCTGAGATGCATGAGAACCGCCCTCCCGCCCGCTAATTATGCACATGCAGGGAGAACTAGGTAGAACTGGAACGCTGGAAGTCCAGCCGCCGACCAGTCAACACCTCAGCGTGACAACCTAGTTCTCCCTGCATGTGCATAATTAGCGGGCAGGAGGTGCTCATGCATCTCAGCATAAGCGTAATTAAAACTAAATATTTTCATTGCATTTTATTTTTAACGATAACTAATCCACGGTCATCGGCGTTTATGTGAATATTATAATTTATTAATACTGCGTCGCCGTCGTTGCCGTGGAGTGCCGGCAGTAGAATGTTCTCCTCTCTTGCCCGTGGATGCAGTATGAATCTGCTAAGGGATAGCTCCGAAAGATGGCCAGCTGCGACTTTCCTTGTATCAACATATCGTACTGCGCTCGCCAACCCGCCTGCCAAGCGTGGCGAGTATGGCATGAGGGAGGTGGTCCAGTGGACGTGGACAGTAAGTCCTACAGCTGTGATGGTGATGAATACTGCGTCAGGAACTGGAATTCATGTTGTACGGGGCTGCAGTGCTTGAGATATTCTTAGATGGATTAGCCTTGCCCAGCGCCTGTAACCAGCATACACATAACTTTGATAAACACTACTTACGAGTACAATTCCTACTTTAAAACCGGGTATTATATTTGGAATTTCTTTAACTAGTACATAACCAGCCCATGACGAAGGTTTTGAAAAGAAAAAAAAAATCCTTTACAAAACCCGGTTTTGGAAAAGGAATTATTTGTCCTCTTCCAGTGCTGGTTGTGTAACTTGGTTATGTACAGGGAATAAGGGATTTATTTAGCTATCTATCAAGTGCTCTTGCGTTGAGAAAGAAAATGCTCTAAGTATAATTATTTCTTTATTTTCCTGTCTTAGTAGCAGGCACTCTGTGGCGATCTGCACTTTAGCAGTTGCTGACGTTGTATAAATTCTTACTAATATTATAAATACTGTATGTTACGTATGTTTTCATAGCTAAACGGCCTAAAGAAGCATGATAACATTTGGTATAGAGATAGTGCCTACCTAGGAGAAAGTGAAACTCTTTTTAATACGCAGAGAAACTTGAGGGTACCAGCAAGTCATCTATAAAGATGTGAAAGATCAATTTACCCTTATGACTTTCATCATCATTTTCCTGCCCTTATCCCACACTAAGTGGGGTTTGCATAACATGTCCTCTTTCTCCATTCATCTTTGGCAGACGTCCAATCGACATAGGTACACACCTTCACCTCTCAAAGCATCCAACCATCTTTTCAGGGTTCCGTACCCAAAGGGTTAAAACGGGACCCTATTACTGAGACTCCGCTCTCCGTCTGTCTTTCTGACTGTCTGTATGTCTGTCTGTCTGTCACTAGGCTGTAACTCATGAACCGTGATAGTAAAACAGTTGAAATTTCACAGATGGTGTATTTCAGTTGCCGCTATAACAACAAATACTAAAAAAAAAATATATACCGTTAATAAATGTTTGCTGTTTTTGCTAGATATTAATAATGGCAAGAGGACCCCTTCGTGCGCGAATCGACTCCCGCTTGGCGATTTTTTTTATTATATTCCCTATGACTTTCTATTAAGCTTATTTAACTCGAAAGCCCAGGGAAACGTTTGCACAACTGGCGATGATTACAAAGCAGTCGCACGCTTGCTTGCGCCTGTGCCTGCTGTTAGTGCTTAATTTGACGCCTGACATCCACATTGCTTAAGTTAAGAATTGAAGGTTTTCCATGCGGTTTCTACTTTCGCTCTTCTTACTTATAACTTAGAACATTTGTTTATAAAGATAAAGATACGTTTATTTTGTCACACAATTTACAATTAACCCATATACAATAATAAGGTTTGAAAAATAAAATAAAAATGTATTAATTTTTCTCCTTTTCTTGTGATTGTTACGACGTAGTATTTAAAACATGTTTTTAATAATGCAAAAGTTATTACAGACGCATCAATAGGTACCGTTTTGTTTTTCTATTGTTTGTTTAAAGTCACTTTCTTACCATATTTGTTTTCAACCGGACTATGGCATACTGAAAGTTGTGAGACAATTCCTGAAATTTTGGGCGATTTATTCCTCACAAGAAAACTTTTGGTTATGCGTAGTTACCCTACGTAAAAGCGTCTAATTTCACTCAGTGATGGAAGAAAGGATTTTCGTCTAAGGATATATTGAGAGACCTCACACTGTAATTGAGGTTATTATTTGTTATGTTTGTTCAATGTTGATTCAAGATTTAACAAATTTTTTTACAAAATTTTAACATAAGATTTATACTTATGTCCTGTTACCAACCCGCATACTATGTATATAGTGGTGTAAAGGATATTGACTTACATTTAATTTTGTTCAATTTACAGGACTTTTACCTTTGATGGTAAGTCAGTCCCATCATACCACAAATACTTATAACTAACATGCAAAGAATACTTTTAACAATAAACAACAAAAAACGATTAACCTTCGACTAACCCTCAAAAATGTATTATGATATCTTAATAATAGCATGTCCGGTAGGCATGAAGCTTTGGTATTACACTACTTCTGATAGTATTTTTTATCTGTGCATTTCATATTAGCAACAATAGGTGCTCACTGAGCTATCGTGATATATCTTCATTAGGAAATCTAATGTTAGCTCTCTGAAAAGATTTTTCAGAGAATGGAGAAAAACAAAAGAGTTCTTTTGTTGTTAGCACTGGCCATTTGTGTTCAAAGCATATGAATGCACGACCCACGCAAAAGCATATTTAAACTAATTACATTAGCTCTTAAAGGTACTTAATTAGAACAACAACTTATCAATCTTGATAAGAAAAAAAAAATGTTTTTTTATGGTATTAGTATATTATTTCGATAAAATAAAAAAATACAAATGTGAATGTTTCACATGAATTTCGCCGGCTTTGATCGCAAATAAAAAGTCGATGTATATTTCTTACATATTTACTTCCATAACTTCCACAGAAATACGTCATTCTGTGGCAACAAATACCTTAAATTAATTCACATATTAACTCGTAGATAATGATCTACAGTAGTTTAAACGATATATGTATATGTACGTATGTACCTACAAGCCATATAACACTAGAAGTTTTTTGAGACCCACCTTTAAAAATTCACTAATATTAATATAATATTTATTTCAGCCGACCTATTATTACTCTAAAATCTTAAGTAAGGGCCAAATATTTTTTTTAATTCAACACAAAATATTGTTTTTTTTTTCAATGTATTTAATTGATATTGAAAATACGTCATTCATATGAATTAAAGTAAGAAAGTTTGGCAGGTAGCTTGCCTTTGTACCTACATGTCATTTATTTAAGCTTTTGTACTTATGTACTTTTGTTTATATGTATTTACCTTGTAAACAATAAATAATTAAGAATCTATCTATTTATAAATAAAAATGAATCGCTGAAAGTACCACTGCTACAGATTGGATAATATTTTTTTGTTGAGTTCGTTATTGCCAGGACAAGGTTTTTACAAAAAAATAACAACTTACTTAGCTGTTATTTTTTTAAAACAACTAAGTAAGTTGTATAACTTTTCAAACTATCATAGTTGTGAAGTAGAACACTAAACATTAGTGTTTTACTACTGTGGCATTAGTGACTACTGCCATAGTAGTAGAGAGCCTAGGTATATGTAGTAGTTGGAACATACGCTTTATCTTTTACAAAATCGAATATTTTTTTTTAAGGTTTTTGTTTTTATTTTACGATAAATAAAAAGAAACCTGTTTGCCATGGCACGATAAAATTATCAACAGGACGTGCAATGCCAAAAATATTTTTCAGTGCGAAATATTTCACGAGTAGATTAAGGTAGTAACCCAAGTTAATTTATACGTACCATGGTACAAATTGATTTGTACTTTCGTAGCAAATCAATTTCATGCTAGAATACAACCATTCTCATAACACTGCGCGAGTCAATTATTATGATTAAAAAATGAGCTAATAACCTCGAGATAACAAAGATAATCCTTATATAAGTTAATTAAATGATTACCTCCGCTTCAATGAAAATTGTCTGATACAATTATCTTTTTTTTAGACGTTGACAAATCAATTCTTTAGCTGCATTATACATGATTATGACCGCGGTTGTTTGAGCAAGAATAGATCCACTAAACATCCGATGAAATGTATGTCCATACATAGAAGCAAAAAGATTTAAATGGTTAGATGTGCCGTCACACCAAAAACTGTGGGATTGTGTGTTAAAAATAATGACAACGCACGCACACTAGTTTTATCAATAAACCAAACTGTTATTGTTACCATTTATTGTGCAATCATATTACAGGAACTTTCGTGAAAAAATGACACACATCACGTCCGGCTAACACTGTTTTTTAGAAGTACACTGACTCCAAATGAGTGAACATTTCATCAAACAAAACAGCGCGGTCTTATTAAGTAGTAAGGGCGTATCTAACGATAAAATTTGAAAGAGGCATTATAAATTAACTATAAGTTTTGCATAGTTACGGTCAAAGTAATTAAATCGTTTTTATTTTTATTTTTTTATATAATTATGTAATTCAATCAAACCACACATTCTATATCAGCAACCTATACGTACATATAACCAAAAAGTTGCTATATTCTGATAAAGATTCGATAAGCAACCATTTGACTATGTGACAAATGGTTTGTTCATAACACATTGTAATATTTCCTGGCCTGATTAGTAGGTAATTCACAAAGAAATCTGCCGTACTAGCTGCACCAGACAATAACTAGGAAAATCTTCTGTGTGAAATAGGTTAGTTTTTGCAACGACATACGTCTCACGGTATTACCTACGTGATAGTTACAGGCGATAGGCATGTTGTATCAAAATCAAACTCAATATATAATAAAAAATGTAAACACCTTTTTTTGGTTTTACATATTAAAAAAATAACAAAAAAAAGCGATTTGAGGCTCGTGACATCTTAACGTGTCTTAAAATGAGTCTCGTAACGTCATGTGACAAAACATTTCAACTCGATGTATTATTTATAGCCCTTATTTTTAAATGACATCAAAAGACCAAATTACGTGTTTTATACGATATTTTATGACGGACTAAAAAAAAATATTTGATGACCAAATACTATTGGCATCACAACGTAGGATTATCTCAACATTCCATTATAAGCACTGAGTGAACAATTGGCTAAATTAAAGCTGGTTATTGCAGTTGATTGGCAGGTGGGGACGGTTGGCTTAGGGTTAAGTTAATAAACACAATTACGGACTCTAGGTCGTCGACATTTGTTCGACGTCGACCAATGTCAAGGCGCAGAAATGTAAAACTAAGCCTGAGGCCAAACGAGCGTCGCGTATTATGTATGAGTTGTCAAATGCGTTAACTTCTTTCCCTCACTTGGAAAAAACCTATCTGAAGCGAGCGAATCCAATTAAAGTGCTTTATTCAATTTAAATGTGTCTTGTTCTTCTTTTGTAAATTGACTATTCTGTGTGGATTTTTGCTCTATTGAATAAACACTTATTGACTTTGACTTTGCGTTCAACTGGAATTGCCGCCGGCTCAATTTGCGTCAATTTGCAACAGGACTTTTGTATGAAACCGAATGCAGCGTAAATTCCGCGACCCATTTTACGCTACTCACAACTCAAAAAATTACGCTCGTTTGGCCTCATCCTAAGATCGGCTGTGATTGCGTAAATCACTAAAATTAAATGCAATTAACGACATGTCAGAATTTTACGATTTGACTATCTATTAATTGTGTATCTTTTTTGTGGATAAAGCGAGAGGCAGGCCAAAGAACCGATGGATGGATTGTGTTAAAAAAGATATGAAAAAGAAAACAGACAGATTACGGAGCCCTAAAAAATGAGTGATGAGATGGCGACGGAGATATTATATAGTAAGTTATGCCGATCCCGCATAGAGTGGCATGAGGGCAGGGAAATGATGCTTTGTTCATATGCTAGAACATAATTTATAGTAGAGAAAAAATTGCTCAGACTTTACGAACGGACTTCCAACAATTAACCTTACCTGAGATAGATTATGACCATCGAAATAACAATTATCACAATTAGTTTTTTAATGTAACAAGGCTGGATTAGATTTGTTAGCTGACTCACTCTGAACAGAGTGAGTCTAATCGTGATGCCTAACCTTGCTATATTATAAACTGAGTAACATTTTTAAACAAAGTTAGCAACTTAGTAGAATATAAGTTAATTCTACCTGAGTGACCACGTTGAACATAATAAGTGCTATCTAAATTACCTCGTTCAAGCAAATCGTCGTTAACGTTAGCTTATAAGCATTGCAGGCAGCACCAGACCTCACAGACTTGAGGAAATGGCTGGGTGTATTATAGTTTTGATGATGAGCGAAATCCGTTTAGTACTATACAGGTATTTATATCACTTTTCGATGCAGATTGATCGTGATCAATTTGTAAGTCTCCAGAACATATAATTCATAAAATAGATAATGTTGGACACTACATACACAACACTATCTAGTCCCAAATAAAGTAAAGCTTATATGTAGAGGTACTATGGAAACCAGATTATTGATAGAATACGTAATTATTTTTTTTTTGTAAATACATACTTATCCCGAACCCGGGACAAATATCTGCGGAACATTACAAACATTTGTTCCGTGGCGGGAATCGAACCCGCTGTCTCCTATCATTCGGCTAATAGAGCAACTGAGCCACGAAGGCTGAAATTATAAGGCTAGTGGGCTTAATTTATTCTTTTATTGTCGAGAACATTAAACAATAATATTATTAAACGTATTTTATATTCAGTCGAGATGTCCGACGATAGTCGGCACATCTCGACAGAGTCAACTGAAGGAGTAGGTCCCACAGTTTGGTTAATTTACACTACCTTTATTTACTTTTGTGATGATGAAAATTATTTGATATGTAAAGTATTTATTAGACACACACAAGAAGAAGCAGCTGTTTAAAGACTGGACCTATGACTCATTGTTAATATATTAACACATAATATGAGTAAAAGATAAAAAGAAGTGCCGTGGTTAGATGAGTCTAACAGGACGTGACTCGTGTTCATGTACATATCACGTTAGTGATTTAAAAGTCAGATTACGTAAAACATATGCCACGACTAGGAAAACTCCCTTTGTTTTTATTACGCCAAGAACTCAGGATGTACTTAAAGGGATGCATAGAGCAGTTAACGTCAAGTAAACAAGCTGTCCTAGTAGGACTGTAACAACTGTCCTTCAATTGCATTCCTAGACCGAACGCGGCGAAGGCGGCAAATTGTTTCCTTCCACATCGGCGGACTTGAGCAATTTATATGCGCTCATAGCACTAAGGACACATTTTACGTATTTTTATGTTTATCGCCACATTGCTTGTTGTCATAAATGTGTTTTTTGCATTTACTGCTTATCATTTTAACCGGCGCGTAGACACGCAACGTCTCTACCTTCTCGCGTGTAATTTAAATAAGCCATAGCAATTCGAAATGACAGTTATATGAACAAGTCTTTTACTGTCAGTTTTAGCACTGATGGTTCTATTAATATTCAGCCATTAGCGTTTGTATATCTATCATAGAAATGTGTTAAAAAAAATGGCCGCCTACATGGCTAGCCAAATAACTTACGAATTTTTATATTAACTTGACACTGGCGGAATTGTGCTAAACCAAACACAAAAAGCCATAAAATAAAAAGACAAGACATATCTATCATAGACTGGTCGGAAATGCTTAATGCTTAACTGTATTGTGAAATACAAATTATGATACAAATATATTGTTAGTAACTTACTAGTAACGCGAGACAATTATACGTTTTATACTTTGCTTGCATTTCATATGAAACAGAGAACAAGATAAACTATAACAGGTTAGAGGATATGTAAAATGATTATGAATAGAGGCCAATTTGATGAAACAAAACAATAAACAGGTTGGTACGTGTAATTATAGTTACACTGTAGGATGTAATGAATAACATTGTCATTAGTTTATGCTAGGAGGCGGTTTTGCCTATCCATATTAAAACGTAAATGGTTATAACCAATACGACAATTATACTATATAAGTAATTAAGTATTATTGGTTTCTTAACAGTTTCTGCCATAAACAAATCATAAAAACTGACAACCGCAAAGCTGTAAACCTCTTTCAGCTCTTAGAAACATAATAAACGCAGAGCACAGTCTAAGACACTCGTTTAAAAGTAAAAACTCCGTGAAAGAAACTCATTTCCGGCGAGTTTTTCAATATATTTCATTTAAATTTCAGAGTGGAATTGGTAAGTGTTTTAATTCTGCATTTCTTATCTCGTGTGGGCGACATGGAAACGCTCTCTGTTGAGATTTGATGACGTCGCAACGGTAAGATAGCGCGAGTGTATAGTTGATATCTGCGATCTTCGATTTTTACTTGACTTGCTTCAAGGCACTCAACGGTTGCGTGACTTTGATATCACAAAAAAAAATATTCTGGACATTTCACACAGCACATCTGATTTAATAATAATACTGGTCAAGAGGGAGGGAAACTCGCGCACCGAAGGTTCCGTGCAACACAATTTGTGTAATACAGGAGTTAAATTGTTTTGTGTCAGTGTCAGTGGTCGTAGGCTGTGGTCGTAGGAGCTCCTAACAGCGCCATCTCTTAACCGACAGCGGAACTATATAGTTATTAATTATTATCATACGTGCCATCATCATATATTATATTAGGTTCACTGATAATTCAACCAATCAATAACAGTTCATTAGGTTCACTAGTAGTTTAATAAAATAATATCTATCAGAAGTTAACAGTCTTGTTTTTTTTTATCTAGAGGTTCTTGACGATTGCTCGGTCTCAGCAATAGTTGCTCTATTGCTGAGACGGAACCTCTAGGAACAACCTTTTGAGACACCTTTCACCATCATCATCATCATCTCAGCCGTCGGACGTTCACTGCTGGACATAGGCCTCCCTCATTAAACGTCAAGCACTGATTATGGGGATTGTTTCCATACTCATCACGCTTGGCAAGTTGGCAAGCTCATCTTCCAGAGGTATCCCCTGATAGATTCTTACTGCATCCACGAGCAAGAGAGGAGAGGCAACATTCTACTGCCGGCACCCCACGGCTAACACGCGTTTGAGACACCTTTACTTCGTTGGAAATTGTAATTGAGAGAAATTGTTTATTTCATCCTAATTATTTCTGAGATGGGGTTGAATAATGTTAATGTCAAGTAAATAAATAACGAATAGGCAAATGGTAATGCGAAGGACGTAGCTAAAAACTAAAACATTCGGTGGAACACTCCGTTTGATCGTCAGCCGTGAATTATTTGTGAGATTCAAACGATTCCAGTTGTACGGATATATCCATTTGATACTTTCATGACTTTAAGAAAATATAGCTTATTAAACTTTTGCGATTTTATAACATAACTAGCTTCTGCCCGCCGCTTTGCACGCATTGTACCCGAAAAAAATTGCCTTGTGTTAATCCTGGTCAACATCTATAAGTGTGCAAAATTTCAGCTCAATCCGTAGGCTAGTTTTTGCGTGAAGATACAAACAAAACAACTAACGAACTTTTGTTTTTATAATATTAGTGATATAGTCATATTTTTGACAGGTCTTATAGCGCCTGTGCTTTTAATTTATCTCTTTTGAATGTCAAAATAACACAATTATAACCAAAAATGCTATGATATTACATCTAATGCCGTGGGGTGCCGGCAGTAGAATGTTACCCCTCCTCTCCTACCCGTGGATGCAGTCAGAGCCTGCTAAGGGACACCTCCGGAAGATGGGCAGCAGCGTCTTTCCGTATATCAACATCCCGTACTGCGCTCACCAACCCGCCTGCCAAGCGTGGTGAGTATGGCAACTACCCCTCATGGAGATCCATGAGGGAGGCCTTAGTTCAGTAGTGGACGTTTTACGGCTGATATGATGATGATGATGATTACATCTAATAGAGATGATTTGTGCAGCCTCAGATATTTCTAGTTTTGCTATTTAGCATTTTCAAATATCTTTATTTGGATCACACTTAGCTAAATATTGATCATTTAATCATATTTTTAGCTAAATGGATCCAGATAAAACACTATCCAATAGTTCACGGTTGCCCGACCTATATTTTTCTTATATTTCAGAAATATTTTGCCTTTCTTCTTCATGAATTAATTAATTTAATTGAACAAGGATTTGTTCAATAAAAATAGGTATTTCATAAAATATAACAATTATTATGGTTTCCCTCACATGAAAATAACGGCATTTACTCACAGACAAAGGTTTCTTTTTTTCGGTTTTGTTTGTCAGTCCCGGCTAATCTCCGATACGGCTGCACCGATTTTTACAGGACTTTCAATGTCAGACAGCTGATGTTATAAGGAGTGAGTAACAATTTACTAAAATGTTAGTAGCCCAATTGGGCTTTTTTTCGCATTTAAGGTTAAGGTTCTGCGCAAAAAAATCAAAGGTAGGCAAAACCGCGGGCTAGTTTAGCTAGAGCTCTATATAATTACTACTAGTTAAACTGCTAACTTTCGATTGAACTACTTCATTATTTAAGGTTTCGTGTACCAAGTTGGGTTAATTTATATCAACCGGCCAGTAATTGTGTCCAATTTTGTGGCTGATTAAGTTGTCAGTAAAAAGGGTCGATTCCATTTACATTTATGTACAAAAATTGTTTTAATTGTTTCATGTCCATCACATTTTATTTTAATTTTGCATTCTACCGTGTTAATGTGCAAACCCGACTGCTATAAACTTGACGAACGGACGAGATAGCACATTTGAAAAATATATTAATTCTGTTTGTCAACTCGTCCGCTCATTTTAATTGCACCAAAGGTTCGTCTGACTTGTACATTTAACGACAAAAGTTTGCTCCTTGCGCGATATTCCAACAGGGTTGGTTACAAACATAAGTATAATAAATTAGGCCAGGTGCGTGTCGGGCCACGCGCTATGTAGGGTTTTGTAGTTAACCGTAGACCTGTCGTTAGAAGTTGGTGTATATCGTGGTCGCGGTAGGTAATAAACAAATTTAATTCGATAAATACCCTCTCTTCTCTTCCAGGCGTAGGACGTCCACTGCTGGACAAAGGTCACCCTCATTGATAATAATAATAATAATAATTTATTTATTTACCACAAAAAGAAAGATACAATTTAGGAACATACAACAATGACTTAAGAATAAGAACTAGTAGTAACACAGATAATAGTATACGCAGATAAACTACACTAAGATTGAAAATCTTGTGCTGTAGTTCCTCTGCCCTTCCTAATAGGCATCGAATTGTTCTGTCATGCTAAGATAATGATAGCTAAGTACTGATCATGAGGAGTTGTTGCCTTACTCACCACGTTTGGCAGGCGGCTAGTGCAGGATGTTGATAAGGCAGAGCTTGTATTTTAGGTATGTGGTTGATAGAATACTTATTTTGTTATAATTCAAATAGCAAATACCTTGGGACAAGTACCTATCTGCAGAAACTAACAAACATTTGTTCCGTGGCGAGAATCGAACCCGCAAGGTTAATAAACCATCTGCCCCACGGAGCTTGTCAGTTTTTACTTCAAACCACATCACCCACACAATACCTAGGTTTATTATTTAAGATTCGATTTGACCTTCAATATTGCCACCGAACTGACATTGCTTATTTAAATTTCACAATAGCCGTAGACGTGACAAAAGTGTGTTATGTATTATATTATGCTCCATGCCTTTGTTTGAAGCAAATTAACGCCTAGAAAAACATGTATTTGCTCTTACAAAAGTGCTAAATTTAGTTCTCATATCGATTTTACAATAGTAAAAGCAGCGACATGAGAAAAGACTAATACAGCAACCATTTTAATACAATTGAAGGGAAATAAAAGAAGCCTTTAAATCTATTATAGATGATTTATACAGCGTCAGCCATGTTGCCTAAGTGGCATGTCCCGACTTTCGAGCCGAAGGTAGTAGGTTCGATATGCATGATTACATTTAACACGTTCTTTAATGCTGAAGGAAACCCTCGTGAGGAAGCCCGCGGCTTACCCAGCTTCAGACGTATGTTCTTTTTTCTGACTAATAGCAGACTAGCTGGGAGGATGGTATAGGTGCTGGGCAACCCTAATCCATCTAACAATGTCCCAGGCACTGCGTCCCGTACAGCATGAAAACCAGTTGCTGACGAATAAATAAATTTGAAGTGTCCGTTTGATTTATGTCATAATAACAAAATATAAAAACATATAGCAAATACCTATTCAATTTATTTAATGTTTGTCTGTCTGTTTGTTCCTGCTAATCTACGAAACGAGTGAATCGACTTTGGCAGGGCTTTAACTGATATATAGCTAATGTTGTAAGAGGTAAATATAATAATATTTTAAAAAGAATAAGGGTTCCTCGCCAAAAAAACCCCTTGAAATTGTGGAAAAATTCGATTCAAAATGGACAACTCGGGTATAACGCGTGCAAAACCGCAAGCAGCAGCTAGATATGAAAGACCAATTTAATTAACATGCGTCTAACGACAGAAACAAAAACAAACTACTTACATTTTTGAAAATGAATAACCACACCAAATGATTAACCACTACCCAAAAACCCCTTGAAATTGTGGCAAAATTCGATTCAAAATGGACAACTCAGATATAACGCATGCAAAGCCGCGGGCAGCAGATGTGAAAGACCAATTTACTTAACATGCGTCTAACGACAAAAACAATTATATCTAACCCATGCTTAATTCACTGTCGGCCGTAGTTTCACGGATGTGCACATGTAAAGCGATCTCTATCGATGTCACGAAGGAAATTTGGTTGAATGTAGTAACAATCGAAGAAAGCACTAAACTGGTCACGATTCGCGGTCAATGTCAGTGTGTGCATTGAAAGAGTAATGCTCTTTTAATCTAGATTCTAGAGGAAAGAAAATTAAGTCTATCTGTTGAGCGTCGACCTGGTTTTATTTAAATGGTATTTTATAATGTTGAGATCTCCAAGATCATAAGGTGGTTGTTGCCATACTCGCCACACTTGGCAGGTGGGTTGGCGAGCGCAGTACGGGATGTTATACACGGATACACAGAAGCGCATCTTCCGGGGGTAGCTTCTTACTGCATCCACGGATAAAAGAGAAGACAACATTCATGCAACATTCTACCGGCACTCCTGTATTGCAAACCTATAATTTTCAAAATTTCTAAAAACTTTAAAGGTTATTTGACATTGATACTGCGGTTCTAATGGAGAAATACAGTTGCTGATGCTGTATAAATCAACTATACTAATATTATAAAGCTGAAGAGTTTGTTTGGTTGAACGCGCTAATCTTAGGATTTACTATTTATTTATTTATTTATTTATTTATTTAGAACACCAACATAGCTAGCACTAAAACATTTTTAAATAAGTGTAAGGAGATACATTTACTATTACGGTCTACTATCTTTACTATTTACTGTCCCGAATCGAAAAAACAATTTTAGTGGTACATAATAACTCTACCACAAATCGTATACGAGCAGGGCATCAAAACACGTACAAAGTTGCGGGGAACATCTAGTGATTAATAATAGATGGCGAAGGACATTATTTTTAACCTTCTTCAAAAAAAAGGAGGAAGTTTTCAAGTCGTCTGTATTTTATTTTAAATCTTTTTTACTTTTTTTTTCGAAGTGATGTTTAATGTTGTTGACCGCAGATGGCCGGGACAACGTTACCGGTCTATGGCGAGCGCAGAGGGCGCCCAGCCGCAAAAGTTATGATGGGGCAACAAGCACAAGGGCACCACTTAGGTACGAACCATGGCTTGGACTGTTGCCAGATTTTTATATGTAGTGATGGTTAACGTCTAGGTGCAAAATTGTACCTTAAGATGTAAAAAAATGTATTCTTCGACCCCGCCGGCGGGATCGGTTGTTAAATATTTGTCCTAAGAACTCGGTCGTTTATGAACCGATTTGGAAAATTATTTTTAAGTTCGAATGCTATTGTTCGAACTTTCAACTTTATAGATTTTATCATTTAAGTCGGTATATTTTTTAAATTAAAGAATTATCTTAAGGTAGTTAGGTACCTAACTACCAAACCACCGTGTTATTTATTTCTACTACTGATAATTCGTCAGGCTTAAGCTGGACTGTATTAAATGTTTGGAAACAAATCGTTACAATTACCATTTCCATACATTACAATTGTATAGACATAATACATATTTAAAATACCTATTAATATTATTACAAACCATTTTATTTAAAACTGGTTTGTGCTATTAGACAATTCTGTATTAGTAATAGGTGGGCACTATATTATATCATTTACAAGATCTATAATTACCTCTACAATGGTAAATAGACTTAACAACTAGACAGTCCATGTCTTTAACATCACCCGGCACCTGAACGAACTACCCGGCTGTTGAAACGAGGTTAAAACACAGTCGAAACGTCAGGAATAATCAAAGGTCATCATCATCATCTCAGCCGTAAAAAGTCCACTACTGAGCACAGCCCTCCCTCATAAATCTCCATAAAGGGTAGTTGCCATGCTCACCACGCTTAGCAGGCGGGTTGGCAAGCGCAGTACAGTATATTGATACACAGAAAGACGCTGCTGTCAATCTTCCGGAGGTACCCCTTAGCGCGCTCTTACTGCATTAACGGGTATGAGAGGAGGGGCAACATTCTACTGTCGGCACCATATATTTTTATTATAATTAAATATTTTTTTGTAGAACACATTCGTACAGAGAATAAATACATACAGACCTGAGACCACAGAATATTTAAAGGGTTTTTTGACCTTTAAAGAATCAATCAGAGCGTGAGACTATCTGCAGATAAAGGAAACATTTGTCCCCCGCCGGGGATCGAACCCGCAACCTCCTTGCGTCTCAGCCAGCTATCAGGTTAACTGAACCCCGAGGGAATGATGATAAATAACAATGCCTTAAATATTTTCTTAACAACCTACGAACCCCCAGCAATCCGGTAACAGAAGATGAACCACAGATTACATAACCCGATTAAAGGCTGCATAATATTTTTTCGTTTTAGCCGTAAAATGTCCACTACTGAACACAGGCCTCGCTCATGGATCTCCATGAAGGGTAGTTGCCATACTCACCACGCTGTTTTAATCTTCTGATCATCAAATGAACTGAGAATCAAATTTCTGAATGGTTTTTACATGGAACCAAATCTCATTTTCATACCTACATTACCAAAAATCTTGGTAGGCAAACCAACATTCAATCGTTTGCTAATAAGATCAAGGAGAATTAACGGATTATGAGAAAATTAAGCAAGTAGATAGTTTATCGTGTGCACTATAAAACGATAAAAAGGATAAGATATCGTGTTATGTGACAACTAAAAATAACACAGCTTAAATAATTATAGATAAACGTTAATGGAATTTACCCGTGTCTGATGGATGAGGCGTTTTTATCTTGACAGTGTCTGTGACACCTAAAATTGTATCACAGTTTGCTTCGTGATTTAGAGACCCTTATTGTTTTTTTATTATTTAAAAAATTCTTAGAATAATATAAGTAACTTAATATTACTTATAAAATTCTGTGGTGTAATTAACAGTTTTAGTTTTCCTTTAATACGTACCGTTTTTAAGTTGTTTACAAAAATGTTGAAAAAACTACCGTTTTAAAAGGCTTTATAACCGAAGTTTTCAGAGATAAACCCGTAAAACTTTTATAGCTAATAGAAGTGTATGTAAACTTTATACGAAAATAATAGCGAACTCTCTAATTTGCATAGTTTTTTAGACAAGGGGGGTGGAAGGGGGTTTACAAAATGTTTGTGAAGTTACTAGGTCGTGTGGGGTATCATATGAATGGTATTCATTTGCTTATTATACAGTTTTTAGTTTTCCTTTAAGCCGTATCGTTTTTGAGTTATTTACAAAAATGTTGAAAAAACGACCATTTCCCCCTTTTTCTCGAAGTTTGCAGAGATAAACCCGTGAAACATTTATAACTAATAGAAGTGTATGTAAAATTTATAGGAAAATTATAGTGAACTCTCTAATTTGCATAGTAAGGGGGGTGAAAGATGGGTTTTAAAAATGTATGTGAAGTTACTCAGTCATGTGGGGTATCTGAAAGGTTATCTCCCCTTATGTCCGAAGTTTGCAGAGATAAACCCCTGAAACTTTTATTGCTAATAGGAGTGTATGTAAAAATTACAGGAAAATTATAACGAACCCTCTAATTTTTATAGTTTTTTTTAGAAATCATCAAGTGTTCTACATAAGTTCCGCTATCAGACAAGAGATGGCGCTGTCAAGGTTCTTCAACAAAATATAATTTGTCTTTTTCATATATTATATTGTATGATGGCACGGAACCCTCGGTCCGCGAATTCGACTCGCTCTTGCCCGGTTTTATTTAACTATAAAATTAGGCCATCATCAATAAAAATTAGAGATGAGCACATAGTATCAACGCACCCACAACGCTCATCTACCTTGGCAGATTCTGACTGCATCCACGAGCAAGAGATGAGAGGCAACATTATATTGCCAGCACCCCACGGCAAACTACATCTCCTACTCTCTATATGTAATTATATTATATTCAAACTCAATCTCATCAGTCATCACGAAATAAACTTTCCAAACGGCCAAATATTAGAAGATATATGTATATTAATATTTGACAACCAAAAAAACCATTAACATCATCCTTATAAAATGTGTGAGAAAATTAATTTACGTTATAATATTATCAAAATCAATACGTCGACGATTCAGTTTAGTGCCAATAATTATGAACACAATTAATTACTATAAACCTTTAACTATAAACAGTCGTCTGAATCTGTTGCAAATCGATTAATAAATATTTAGGCATACCTTTCCCTCATAAATAAAATACTTGCGCGAAAACGAGAAAGGTAACTATTCTAAAGCATGGCATACTGCCAAATCGCTTTATCACCGCACTTGACCTAGAGTTACATTTACAAACATAGCAAACTTGCTATTGTGGAATAACAAAACGCAAGGAAATAGCAATGTTTTGTTCTGCATACCAGAGTAATGCTCCTTGCGAGCAGAGAATAAGATCTACATAATAAAATATAGGTTGCACAGCGGCGTATTCTATACACCACGCATGGAGGATGTTTTGGCATAAAGACCCGGAGCTTTCGATACTTGTTAGATATGCGAATAAGATAGAGGAAATTTAAAAGAAGCAAACGGATTTTTGAAGATGGAAATTCAGCGAGAATATCAAATCTTGGAGAATATAGAATTAATTTTCAACTTCGATCGACTCTAACGTACCTACCTTAATTAAATAAGTATTTTGCTTGCAGATAGAAAGTAACATTATCATAATTCTGTTTAGTGTTACATACCCTTACCTATACCAAAGACAATAACAATATCATATTATATGGTACGTCTATGTCAATACCTACATACGAAAGCATTGAATACTATGAATAAAATATAAATAAAAGTACGAGACATGATCACGTATAAACTGTAATCAGTGTCCGTGATCTTAGCGCGTGCAAAATGTCGGGAAACTCTAAAGTACTCTAATCGTGGTAGTAGTGACCACCATGATAGGTTTAAAAGTAATGTCGAAGAAATAAGTACAAATTGATGCTCATATGATCTGATCAAGATTTACGAGCCGATCTTATACATATGTAGCTCAATTGGGTAAAACACTTCCAGCTTTAGGAAGGATCAGTTCGATCAATGCGATCGAATACCGTCAGAATTTAATTTTGAAAAGAATTCATTGCCATGAAATATCGAACTAGCCGTTCGATGCAAATATTTCATTTTGTGATCTACATTCAAATACAACAAGGTGAGGCATAAACGACGTTACTTGGAGACGTTATTCCTCCGAAACTGTTTACGACCGCTTTGGAAGATGCTTTCAAGCTCTTGAAATGGAAAGGACTGGGCATCAACATTAACGGCGAATACATGATTCACCTTCGGTTTGCCGACGATATTGTGGTCATGGCAAAGTCTCCCAAGGGGTAGGCTTTAAAACGAACATGGACAAGACGAAGATTATGTCAAATGTTCATGCTGTGCCTGCCCCAGTTATGGTTGAGAACTCGGCTCTCGAAGTTCTCGACGCGTATACCTAGGAAAAACTGTCCAATTAGGTAGGTCCAACTTCGAGAAAGAGATCAATCGATGAATCCAACTCGGATGGGCAGCGTTTGGGAAACTACGCAACGTCTTTTCGTCCAAAATTCCTCAGTGCCTTAAGACGAAAAAATCAGTGTGACCAGTAATGACATATGGAACCGAGACGTGTTCATTCACGATTGGCCTCATGAATAAGCTCAGAGTCGCTCAACGAGCTATGGAAAGGGCTACGCTCGGGGCTTCTTTACGGGATCGAATCGGAAATGAGAAGATACGTAGAAGAACTCGGGTCACCGACATAGCCAAACGGATTAGCGCGTTGAAGTGGCAATGGGCAGGCCATGTAGCTCGCAGAACAGATGGCCGATGAGGCCGAAAAGTTCTCGAGTGGAGGCCACGGACCGGCAAACGCAGCGTAGGACGTCCACCAACAAGATGGGCTGACGAGCTGGTGAAGATCGCAGGTCGACGGTGGATGCAGATCGCTTCCATCCGCAATAACTGGAAATCCATGAGGGAGGCCTATGTCCAGCTGTGGACATCCTGCCGCTGAAATGATGATGATGATTCAAATAGATACAAAATGTTTCAGATAGATACACTTGCCGATTACAAATTATTTTATAGTTAATTGTTTCTAGTACAAAGAATTTGGCAAAAACAACAACAAATCATTTCTCTTTATAGATATAACCTATCAGTTGTCATATTAGACAAATGTTACAGCAGATGTTATGGTACACACAGCACCAGCACATTATAGTGGAAGCGGAAACATTCAATTATATCAGTTGTCCCCTCAAATTAGAGTATTATTGGACGCGTTACGTCCTACACCAAATGCTTGCGACAATATCTATCACATGGTACTAATAAATAATATTCGCTAATCGTGCCAAGATGTATATTATATTTGTTGATTAATTTGCCGAGAAATAGCGGATAGACTAAGGAGACGGGTATTTACGAGCCGAGAACTTGGTTAGCTCTATGTACACCCACATAGTTTGTTGCTAAGTCAATACAAATGCATTATGATAGATTTGCAGTTGCTGACGCTATATAAATCATCTATAATAGATGCAAAGGCCTAGTTACATATGCCGTGGGGTGCCGGCAGTAGAATGTTACCCCTCCTCCCATGCTCGTGGATGCAGTAAGAGCCTACTAAGGGATACCTCCGGAGATGGGCAGCAGCGTCTTTCCGTGTATCAACATCCCGTACTGCACTCGCCAACCCGCCTGCCAAGCATGGTGAGCATGGCAACTACCCCTCATGGAGATCCATGAGAGAGGCCCGTTCAGTAGTGGACTTTTTACAGCTGGAATGATGATGATGATGAGGTAAGATTAGGTAACAAAAACCTAGATAGGTAAAAAAGCACCTAAAACAACGTGATTGCCAAAGGTTGAAGACTACAAAATAAAACAAAGACTGTTGACTTGCAGTATCTAACCAAACGTATCTATTTTATAACTACAAAAAATAAACCAATAGTTTCTAAAAATTTTACACTTACCTATAAAAATACTGTAATGCGGAACAAATCGCAGATAGACACAAAGTGAATAAAGCAATTCCTTAACTATCAGATGTATCCAAACAGGTTCTTTTTTAAACTACGTACCTGTTTAATTTGGCAAAACACTGCTGTTGTCAACCGCTGTATAACAACTCCCATGATGCGAGACAGTACTTTCATAGTAGGCAATAACATTTCTATAATAATTTATCTGACACGCCTGCCTATCAGGCGTGGCAGATGATACAATGTAGTTAGTGTCACACCTCAGTAGGTACTGTGTTTCAGTGGTATTATAACTGCGTATTTGTTTATATCTGGAGAACAATCCCCGTAAATTGTGTCACAAACAACAAAAACTGTCAAAACTTCTATTGAAACAAATTTTCTGCATTCTCGTGATCTCACGATAGACAAGTGTCTATTGCAAACTGAGGTGAGACAAAACATCACGTAAAATCATAAAGGGAGAAGAATTCATGCTTCAGAGAACTGCCACCCTGTTTAGTGATTATTGTAAAAATGTCTATGAGCTTGAGTTGGATTGTTTAAGGTACATAGGAATACCTACTCAAAACAAATTTAACTCAATATTACGATAAGAATCAAAACAAAAATGATTCTGGCACTATCAAAATAAAACTATTTAACTTAATTTTATTACTTTAAAAAAACTTACATGTCTTTCATCATGTCAGCCATAAAACGTCCACTACTGAACTCAGGCCTCCCTCATAGATCTCCATGGATAGGGGTAGTTGCCATACTCACCACGCTTGGCAGGCGGGTTGGCGAGCGCAGTATGAGATGTTGATACACGGAAATACGCTGCTGCCCATCTTCCGGAGGTATTCCTTAGTACGCTCTTACTGCATCCATGGGCATGAGAGGAGGGGTAACATTCTACTGCCGGCACCCCACAGCATGTCTTTATTTCCTCTTTTTTCCCGCTTTCACCACTCTTTCACCTATTATAGTTGCGTGGTTAAGAAGGCCAGCGCCTTCTCTATATGCTCGAAATCATATAATCGAAGAATCAATTAACGCAAAAATGGTTTTACTATACAATTTTAACATACGTAAATGATAATTATTTACATAAGCATCGCTCACACGCGTCGCTCTGGAAACTCTAGCGCATCCTCGGAAGCGGAAGCTGCAGACACGCAGTCAGTTACATGGTTTTCGAGCTAGCAGCCCTGTATCCCTTTTTTGTTCAAGTAAGGTAATCCTACATGGATAGGATAGGTATACATATATTCTGAGGGAAGAATAATGGTTATGTCGAAAGGAGATGTTTCACGAATGTATGGAATCCAGGCTACCTAGGTGTACAAACATGGCTAAATATATATTAAACATTTTCCCACTATCAGTTTTTTAATATGTTGCTTCATTTGATGCATTTTCCTAAAAATAATTAGCTAAGTCAAGCAACACAAAACTGTAGAACAATATGGCGGACCAATACAGTTGGTGACGTCATTTTGACAGCTGTTGACATAATAGTAAAATGAATGATTTACGATAGAGGCTAAATCAAGTCAACCTGAGGTATTTCGAGTATATTGAGGTAATTTATTAGAAACTGTCTTGGCTGCCTAGTAAAAATGTTACCAGTGATAATTATGCCTCGTATTTAAAACATTAATAAAACAATAATTTTAGTTTAAATTAAATAATGAGTATTTTTTCCGAAATCACCGATTTTTGCGCAATTTCTCAGTCTGGGTACATAGACCTAGCCCATTTTGAAACATCTCCTTTTACCGGCTTAACCCAACTGCAAGGACGACGCGTGCCGGTGCCGTCCATCTTGCCGAAGCTACATGAACGCTTGGGCATTTTATCGCGGCTTCGATGGCGAGCCTTAGGCTAGGGATACCTACCTAGCCCTGTTCTCAAGAGTAGGCCTGAGGCAGGCCTCTGAAAATATATATTTTTGTTTTTACCTGATTTTATTTGCTTTATCGGTATAGCTATCAAAAAAGGAGCAGGTAATTACTCAAAATATTAATTAAAGGTGCTCTCAGGTAATGAAAACCTTTTTCAAATTTCAAAAACAATTTATACCTTTGTTATTTGCCATTGTTTATGAATAATACTGTGAAGACTTCTCTATGCTACTTTATTGTGTAGTATTGTAAATAACAGGATAGGTTGTCATGGTTTTTAATCCATTTATTTGTAATCTCCAAAACATTAATTGGATTGAGTGATTCGATTGTTGATTATATTATAATTACAGTTAGAGTCAAAACGTGATTCATTAAATTCCATTCAAGTAAAATGAAATAGAAAATTGAATTTATAGAATACTCGTTGTAGACAAAGAAAATGTTTATTCGTGTTTAACAGTGTTCAGCAAAGCAATTCGATTGAAATGAGCGAATGAGAGTGAGGTTTCTTGCTCGCTTCTTTCCCTCACTTGGAAAAAAAATTATCTGATGCGAACGAATTCAATTATGTGCCTAATTCAATTTAAATTCTTTTGTATTCTATGTAGCGTTTTGCTCTATTAAATAAACACTTATTGACTTTGACTTTGAATTTAGTAACTATACCTTACTAGGATTGTTTGTGGTCACATATCATAAGTACATTATTTTGGCTTTTCAAATCTTATTATTATAAGCCATTTGAGTCCCACTGCTGGGCAAGGGCGTCCCAAAAAATTTCCTCCATTTATCTCGACTCTGAGCTACTTCCCTCCTTTTAACTTTCACATTCCATCATCATTACCGCGGCCGGACGTACATAGACCTCCCTCATAGATGTTTAAGCATTCGGGGTTGTTGCCATATTCGCTACGCTTGGTAGGCGGGTTAACTATCGCAGTACGGGATGTTGATACACAGGACGACGCTGCTGTCCATCTTTCGGGGGTATCCCTTAGCAGATTCTTACAGCATCCCAGATAGGAAGGGCAACATTATTCTGGCGGCACCCCCAGCAACTTTTACATCTATTATTTTATAAACAGTCTGCAACCGTGCGTTGCTGGGCGCTTTGTAGTACCTTGAACATTGTAAGATAAATTTGGCTTACTCAGCAGATATACCATCCTTTCATTTGACAGTCTTTTTAAAATTCTTAAATTTATCAAGGACTTTTCAAATATCAAACGCGTTTTTCTTCGAATTTAAATACGGTTTTATAGGAACAAAAAATAAAAAAATTAAATTTTAAAATTTGTCCTTTACTTGTGTCACAAAAGTTCACCCACCAACTATATTTAAGAGTATCATCACTACTCTAGACTTCTGGAAGTTTCCTAAAGGTTATCCTTGTTGCCATTTTCATACAAAAAATGTACACTTGTTGCTATAACTTCTGAATGCCCTGAGGAACCTTGATTTTTTTAAAGGGCATCATCTGCCTGCAGACCTTGATGTTTGATATAAAGTTTTTACCTTCAGCCGTGTTAAAGAAAGAGGTTTTTAACAGACAGACAGACAAACGAGTGATCCTATAAGGGTTCAAGTTTTCCTCTTGAGGTTCGGTACCCTAAAAACAGGCGAATACATCTGAAGCTCACTAACCCGGAGGGGTTTCCTTACGCTTTAGGTAAATATAAAAAATGCTGGGCATTTCTCAGAGCAACATCCAACCCCAAAGTAAGCAGGTGCTTGTATTATGAGTACCAGATGATAGATAGAATACCTACTTAATACATAATTTTTGTTAAGGCAATTTTATCGTGCATAAAATAATAGACAAACCGGAGACAAATATCCACAGAGAATAAATAATAAATAATCGTTTATTTGACATTTGTATTTTTACAAAGGTGATTGAGTCCATAGTTCAATAGAAAAGCAAACATTTGTTCCCTCCAACCAACCAACTTCTTGCGTATCAGCTGGCTGAACGCAAATTACAGTCAAACCGGTAAATAAGTCATAAAATAATAACATTAGACAAGAGAACTACCCTGCGGAACTATTTTAGTCATCACTCGCATGTGGCCAAATAGGTGCTATCTCAGCTTTATGCTGCTTCTTTGGAAGCAGCGCTGGTTATCAAATAGCACTTGTGTGGGTGAAATCATAGTTCAAAAATACATACATACAATAAAATAAATAAATAGGTAATAAGTAATGCTCGACAAATCACACAGCATCATCTAGCCCCAAGCTAAGCAGAGCTTGTGTTATGGGTACTAGATGACACATTATACTACATAGATAGATATTTTTATTAAATATAGAAGAAAAACACCCAGAACACCCTGAACAAATATCTGCAGATCGTACACACATTTGTCCCGAGGCGGGAATCGAACCCGCAATCCCTTGCGTCGCAGGCGGACCTTCGCCCGCTGCGCCACAGAGCTCGTCAATAGATGTAATAAACAAATTAAAGTAAGAAGGAATCTAAATTGAGGAAAATAAACCTATATACATAAAATAGCTCTATGAATCATCTACGGTATGCACATTTCACAATTCACATAGTAAAGTACCCTTACTGCCGTTAGCCGTCAATGCACCATGGAAAGCCATGTATTACCTACCGTAGAGCACTCAAACGTGTAATTGTCAACTTTCCGTTCGCAGCTGAGTGTCCAATTAGAAGCAAAACAGAAAGGTTCTAACGTAAGCGTGTGTTTGGGCTTTTGGTTAGCACTTACGAAATTAATTGAACGCATCCGTTTGTTCATATTCTGTTAATCGAGATGTGTTAAAGCTACATCTTCCACGCAATTCGTTGTTACAAGGTAACATAAAGCGGTACCACAAAATAAAATAACATTAAATTTAAACACACCCGACCCCAACATCTAACCTTATTTTTAATTTTAAACGACTGACTTATTTTTTTCTAAAATAAAATCAAAATCGATTCAGTAGGCCGCAATGATGTCACAGACAGACATTGTTAAATTAATGACAGCTTTCTTTTTTTCTCGATAAGAATTATCAATAAACAAGTCACAACTGTCACTTATTGTATGAAAAATATTATGCCGAATTTACCTCACACAACACCATCCAGCTCCTTTGGAGCTATCCTAAGCAGAGCTTTTTTACGGGTACCAGGATGATGTCTTGTTTAGAGGTAATTATGTAGAACTGACCACTACGATTTTGAACTAGCTTATCATGCGTGTAGTTAATACTCTTGGAAGAAGGTTATGTACAAAAGTGAACTGTTTGAGGTGGTTGGGACATAATTAAAATAATAAATATATCATAATAAGATTATTTTCTGTTCGGCGGTCGGAGAGGAATCACGTCCAGGGAGAAGTAATGGTGTTCGTTACAGGGCATTAAGCGTCTAAGCATTTTTTATTGTTTATCATGCTTCATTCTGTCATGGAGAGTCGATTTTTCCTGAAACGACGAAACACTTATATATGTATGTGCCAAGTCCCAAATTGATCTGTCATGTAGTTGTTACAAACAAACTTTCGGTTGTATAATACTACTGGGATTTTCTAAACGCATTCACTCTACCGAGCCGGGAGCAACCGACTGTCGACTCAACCATTTAATTATAATAATCAATTCCTTGTACCTTCACTTTCTTTCAATGGCATGATCAATTACTGTTGAGTTGTAACTCGTTTAGAATTACTCAGTAAACTAATGACCGAAGTATTTCATACGTGTTTAACGGTAAAAAAAACATCGACAGGAAACCCGCGGCTTAGTCAGCTTCAGACGTATTGACATGTTCTTACCTCTAAACATAGACTTAGCTGAGAGGATGGTGTAGGTGCGGGGAAAGACTAATCCATCGAACAATGTCCCAGGAACTGCCACATCTTGTAAAGCATGAATACCAGTTATTGTTGTATAAATTCCCTCATACAATAATCATAAATCTATAGTAGATGTGAAAGGCCAATTTAATGGCTACGCCTGATATAACGACAAAAAAGTTATAATTACAAGTCTTCAATTAAAACAAAACACAGCTATGCTACGTAAGACCTTAGAAAACATGATTGAACTTTATGTTTTATCACCTGCATTGTCTTTATGCAAAACACTTCGAATTTTCACAGCCTAAGAATAAAGTAGATAAAGACATAATTAAATGTAGTAAATTTTAGTCATATTAGATTCATCAAAACGAAACAAATATTACCTAGTTCAATTTCAAAATTAACGTGAGATGAACTACTCATTTTGTAAAATATGAGGATTACTCACGTAGTATGTGATGCTGCTCATTCAATCCCATGAAGATGATTTTCTTGAAAAATCTTAAGCTTCGGAATAAGCTTCGACGTTTTAGTAATACTGAGTGAGTATTCCCGTATTTTTATTTACAAAATAAAATAATACCAAGAAAATCTTACAACATTTTTGAAAACTGAACTTGCAAACGTGCAAAGTTTTAATTCTTATAAATATAATATATTTACAAGAATTCTGGATGATTAAGACTTTGCATATTATATTTGCTATAAAATTCCTCCCGCATGAAAATGAAAACGGAATCTACGCTAGTTATTTAAAGAGGTGGTGTTTGTAAGTTGGCATATCGAGGTCAATCTAGAAAATAGTTTTATATATATATATACATACATATATATATGTACTATTTATGTATTATGTTATTTAAATATTTTTATTATACCTATATATTTAGAAAAACAAAACTTCCGAAACTCTTACTTAGACTACTTTTTATCAGGTTTGATCAATATAATTTTGATGTCATATATTCCTTGCCAACCCATCTTTTTTCTGGTCTTTTTAAAACTTATAAATAATAAACCATAACGATAAGTTTTAAGGAACCCTGTTTGAAACATCGGGCAAAATTAGAGGTAAATGCGACAAATACCCCGTTAAATATGTGTTAATATCCTTCTACTACTTAAAACCTTGATGTGTCCACAAAAGTAACTTACTCTGTCGATGTCTACAGTAACAGGCACAATAGGTCATGTTGTGTCGTGAGAGTGGCACTGCACTAGTCATTGTTCACGGATTCACTAACCTGCTTTTAAAATGTCACATACTACACAATAACCTATATAACACCTAAGGAGACCTTTCCGAAAGTTTACAATAAGGTAAAGTGTGGAAACAATCACCAATGGAATAATCAAATCAAAGAAGTCGCGTATTGACAACAGTTTGTTTTTGCTTTCGAATTTGTATGTGTTTTTTGGCCGTACTTTGATGGTTCGATAGCTCTGCCTAATTTTACTAAAAATGTAATTACTAACCATTTTTTATTAAATTGAATAATTTTAAAATAAATTAATTACATTTTCATTGTCTACCATAAAACATCAAAACACGTGATCCTCTTTGCAAATTTTAATCCTAGTCTTGTTCCTACAAACCAATTTTTGTTAAATTGAATAATTTAAAATTAAATTAAATACATTTTCATTGTCTACCATAAAACATCAAAGCACGTGATCCTCATTGCAAATTTTAATCCTAGTCTTGTTCGTTTAATTACTTATCTAAATTTTAACTCCTACTTATATTAATTAAATAATAAAATATTGTTCTAGAACTTACCCGCAGCAAACGAGGCAAGCTGCTTCCAAATTCCTGTAAATAAAATCACGCGTTAGTTAAATTTCACTAGAGCGTTTTGTTTAGCTGTTAGACAAGTTTTGTTAGAAGCTGGCAAATATTGAATAAAAATTTAATACTTCGTCATCTTATTACAGTTTGCCCTATTTTAGGTCTTTAATGATTAGTCGTAAAACTGGCAGTTGACGACACCATCTACCGACCGACACCCCATGAAATTAGAGGCAAAATATCGAGGCTTTCGCAATAAATATTAATAACCAACACTAAAATGTCAATAAGTGCCGAGCCATCAGTCTACTATTAGGCCTTCTAAGGGAAAGAATCCACTGTTCTCAGGATACTGTTTTAATAATTTCAATTATCGCATACTATATAATATTATCATCATTATCTCAGCCGTAGGAAATCCACTTCTGGACATAGGCCTCCCTCATGGATCTCCAAGTACCGACCATGAAGTATAGTTACCATACTCACAACGCTTGGCAAGACGGTTGGCGAGCGCAGTATTGGACACACCAATTGGATACACGGAAAGACGCTCCTGCACATCTTCTCGTGGCAGATTCATACTGCATCCACGGGCAAGAGAGGAGGGGTTACATTCTACCACCGCCATCCCACGGCGAATATAATATTATAAATAAATAAATAAATAAATAAATAATGCGGGACAAATCACACAGCATCATCTAGCCCCAAGCTAAGCAGAGCTTGTGTTATGGGTACTAGATGACTGATATACTTAATATGTTATACTACATAGATAGATATTTTTATTATATATAGAAAAACACCCAGAACACCCTGAACAAATATCTGCAGATCGTACAGACATTTGTCCCGAGGCGGGAATCGAACCCGCAACCCCTTGCGTCGCAGGCGGACCTTCGCCCGCTGCGCCACAGAGCTCGTCGATTATAGTTGTCAATTATATTATTAATCATCTTTTTATAACAAAAAAAAGTATACATTCATTATGTTGAAACGTAACAATTTTTAATATTGCGTTGTTTACAGATGTATCTGATCTTAGTTTGGGGACCAATAACATACAAATGTATGTTTTATATTTCTGAACAATAAACATTATTTTATTCTTATCCTTCTTCCGCTATTCTCTCTGCACCTTTCTCTGGTAGGCCAAAACTAATTACACCAGAAAAATATCACCAGCATCCAAACTTTAAGTTGCCGTTGTGTGAGTTTGCTTTAGTAGAGAGATTGCTTTATACAAACTGCGGTCATTAGAGGCAAAAACGTTTCAAATCAAACAAACTTGTACCGACAGACGAAACTTTACCTAATTACGAACACTCCTTCAGATACTTAATTAAGGCGAAAATGTAAAAAAACATCAAAATAGGTTCACCATAAAAAGGTAAATACAATGTTTGGAAGTAAAGTTAAATAAAGTAGTTTTTTATCCTCGTTTAATTGCAAAAAATCTGTTAGCTACCAACCCAGTGCTTTGAAAGAGAATAAATGTTTTCATTCATAAATAGTTCTATTTACGATCGCATCACTATCTCGAAATAAAGCACGCATTACACACATTACATCACTAGTGCCGCTATTGCTTATAGTTAATGTTCCCTATCTCCTTATCCTCGAAACTTTTTAAAATTATATGATTTTGACATAATAAATTAACTTCAAATTGCAACTAGAGTCAGCGTCATTAGATAAGTCTTAAGGCAAAAGCGGGAACTAAAGTCTACAGCACAGTGTGTAGTCTGTAATTAGTTACTAGTCTGGAATTTTTTGATAATTAGTCAAATATGTTGATATTTGTTTTAATTTGGTACTTAGAATTATAGGCCTACATATACATATGTTGTAATCCCACGTTGTGTATATTTTTGTGCAATATAGAATTTAATTGCCTATTTATTATTGTATTAAATAAAATTAAAATTAAATAATGCTGGACAAATCACACAACATCATCTAGCCCCAAGCTAAGCAGAGCTTGTGTTATGGGTACTAGATGACTGATATACTTAATACATTATACTACATAGATACATATTTTTATTATATATAGAAAAACATCCAGAACACCCTGAACAAATATCTGCAGATCGTACAGACATTTGTCCCGAGGCGGGAATCGAACCCGCAACCCCTTGCGTCGCAGGCGGACCTTCGCCCGCTGCGCCACAGAGCTCGTCAATGTATGTCATCGATATGATAAAATTGTTGATACCTTAATATATTTAAGACCCTCATGTATGTATTTGTACTTACACAATTTAACAATAAAATTTTCTTATTTCTGTATTTAGTTCTATGATAGCAGTGCCACGTCTGTTGGACTTCAATGGTGGCGCGCACTCTATCAATCAAATGGGACTCTGTAGAAAGGGATTATGGCGTGTTGTTAGTTATATACAAAATACACAGGAATATAAATCCTAAAACGCAGAAATAAAACATATCGTTAAAGTTTGAGGTTTCTGGGGTGCTTCGACTCTTCTCACAAAATAAATAATGTTGTTATGAAGTGGAAATCGGTGACTTCACACATTTGTAAAGTGTGCGCTCTGTCTAATACATAGTCAAATTGCTATATCCCTTTTATTTATTGTATTCAAGAACTTTTTCTGGATGATTTTTTTATGTTAATAGGGTTAATAGGGTAGATGACTGTTTCTTTATATAATTATAAAGACCCTATTCTAGAGCACGTGTAACATTTTCCATACAGACTTCTATGTAGTTTACATCAAAAGTATAGCTAGGTATTACACTCCCACATTACCTACTTGTGCATTTTCAAGGTCATCCATATTGTGATTATATCTATCTTCTTTTAATCGTGCATGTAACCAATGTAACAAAACTGTGGTCGAAACATAAAAGTATAATAAACAACAAATAAAATTTTCATTTTATTTGTTACTTTCGTAACGGAAGGAAGCCGGCAAAAACAAAAAAGAACCACACCAAGGTTAGCATCAGATGGCCTTTTATTTCACTAAATTAACTACCTGTTTGAATGCCTCTACATTAATTACCGAATGCATTATTGTGCGTGGGGGAACATTGACCGCAATATATAACAAACAAAAACTAACTCGTTTATAATTTAACTGACCGTAACAATGCTTTTCCAAAGGTCATATGTGTTATAGTAGGAACGTTGTAAGAAAAACCTATTTTTAAACAGAATAAGCTTTAATACTACATAAACAACTCTAGTTTGATGTTTTATGTAAGCCTGCTAAACCGTACAACCGTGAAAATAGCGATGTTTAGGTATTTAATGATAACATGTATTACTTTTAATATTAACAGAAGAAAGAAAGACTCCAGATTCTCATCTAATTCAACTAGGTGAAACATATTAAGGCATTTGCAAAATATTTTAGTGGAAGTTCAAACGCTTTGTATAAAAATATGCTATAATGCTGGACATTACACGCTGCACCATCACCAAACTAAGCACAGCTTGTGTTATGAGTACCATATGGTACTCATATGCTACTTATAACACATATGTTGATATAATCATAATCATCATCATCATTTCAGCCGTAAAACGTCCACTACTGAACACAGGCCTCCCTCATGGACATACATGAGGGGTAGTTGCCATACTAACCACGCTTGGCAAGCGGGTTGGCGAGCGCAGTACGAGATGTTGTTACACGTAAAGACGCTGCTGCCCATCTTCCGGAGGTATCCCTTAGCAGGCTCTTACTACATCCACGGACATGAGAGGAGGGGTAACATTCTAGTGCCAGCACCCCACTTGATATTGATTGATTAATTGATATAATACTTACATACATCTTCTTGGTCCTACACACTAATCATACATAGAAAAATACCCAGACCCGGGACAAATATCTAGAGATAACGCAATCAATTTGCCCCCGACGGGGCTCGAACTCGTAACCTCCTGCGTTTCTCTCATCCGCTTCTCTCAGTCGGGTTTTAAACCAACTTCGCCACGGAGGTCGTCGAACTAAGAAAGAGTCAAGTTTCTCGTTAACATAATGAGGTCAAATATTTCAAAGAATCCATCAGTAACATTTATAGTGGATGTCTCAACGTTTTGTATGTGATGTGTTTTTCCTCAAATCTTTTCTGAGTAAACAGGTTTCCTACGATCTCTAGAATCTGACACATATGACAGCAGTAAAGATACCGGTCCAGCGCTCAAGGTCGGAGACAGGTTTTGCGGTGAGATTGCACAACTAACGTAATGTGAATTTGCATCAATGTTCTTACAGTGTGTAACTGGAAGAACATTGATGCACAGATTAGTATGACAACTAGTCATATTATTGTGAGGATTTCGTCTTTCTGATCCCATCGAAAGTTTTGGTTAACAGTGACTTTTTGAATGGTCATCTGAGTAGTACTTAGATGAGATAAATCTCGTCTGAGTAGTACAAGGAACACTTGTCTAAAATGTTACGAGTGCATTTATTGATTATTAAACAACTATAAGTATATGTATATATATAAGTCAACCAGTGTGATATGGTTCTATAACAAGATTTACCGTGTATGTAGGTAGTAATAAAATAATTTATAGTGACAGTCGCAGGCATTATAATGCTTGTCGTTGTTAATTATTAATATGGCTAACAAACATTAAACAATCCTATGTACTCGTAGTTATTAAATTTGCTTGGTATGTTCTTAAAAACATCTACTTAAGACGGAACTAAGCAATAACTGTGACTCAAATGTATATAACATTTAGAGGTACCTACGGTTAAATAAATTTTAGTCGCATACACGTTATTTCGCAAATAAGAACTTTACTATACTTAAACGAAATTATTACATTGACTTTCGAATAATTTGCATAAGCATTAAGCCGGTCAGAAGTCGTACATTTAACAGTAACCATACGGACCTTTCTTAACCTTGAAACGAATACTTTAGTTATAATAAACACGAATCTCGATTGACCTTCTGATATTTCGACCCAACGCAGCCGACTTACATACACACATTATTATTTACACAACACAAAAATACTCAGAGATATCAGCACGTCCTAAAACTAGCATAGCAGAACATTTTGTAACGCACGAGTTTACTAACAGAGATAATTGATATATATTGAAAATTGTCCTTGCTCGTTAAAATGTAGAGCAAGTGGCATGTTAAAACTTACTAGATTTTGGAACATACATTACCGCATTATATCAGTAGTAAAAGTATAGGTTAAAATTCTGATAAAATAAACCAATTAACTCTAAGAAAAACTTTCAAAAACCACATAAGCACTAAAAATGATTACAGACATCTCTACTAAATATGACTTGTTCGTTAATATGTATGTATATTAAGAATTATAACTTGCTTTTGATCTCACATGGTACCCACAATAACATTTGAATAAAGGTCATCAACCTACATATCAGACACAGGCTATAACACCGAGAAAACTTCCGGAAACCACAAGGCATAATTCACAAACTCGCATATTACCTGAACAACAACACCAAACAAAACTGAAAGTAATTCATCATCACTAATCACTGCACTACATTGTAAATTGTTCGATGAAAAGGAGTGTAAAACGATCCGGTGGAACGCGTGAGAGTGTTTTGAGCGGATCTCGTGCTTCTCGTAGAATATCTTTCGCGATCGCGGAGTGCGCCCACGCATCTGCCGCGGCTAAAACGAGTGCCGAATGTCGCCAGGGCAAGGTCGGCTGGAGTATCGACGAAAAAATCATTAATTCACGTTAAATTAAGTAATAGGAAAAATATGTGAGTGAATATAAATTTTCCTATTTATTCTATTAATTATTTAGAATAAAAAATACAAATTTCACACATATAAATCAAGAGATATTTTAACTACTCATCCTTATGAATACTCATCCTGACTCTTTTTATGAACTAACGCCAGTTTTAATAATAACGATAGTTACTTACAGCATACGATATACATATATATATATATATATTATATAGTTTAAAAAGTCCAGTTATATTATGTATTAGTTACAATACAGAATTACTGTATTGTAACCTCGAGATTTAAAAAAAAATTAACATAAGTAACTATGCCTTGATACTAAACATAAATAAACTAGGCCATTATACGCCATTTGCGTGTGCCATTTTGTATGTTCAGCTATATGTATATATAAAAAAACCTTTAACTACTTCGTTTTGAATTGACGCTAGATGACGCTACCAGTTATAAACTTTAATCAAAAGTAAAATATAAGACTTCGATTCATAAATCTCTTGATCTAAAATACCTCCTATCTTATAACTTGTTAAGCTTTCGCGATTTGTTAACATATTTTTCAGTTTTAAAATTACAGGATTTATCGCGTACCTTTTTTATTAATTTCCCGACGTTTCGAACACATTTCAGCGTTCTTGGAGGACTGATATAAAAAAAAATATAATAAATAATAGATATAATAATAAAAAAGGTACGCGATGAAATCCGGTAATTTTAAAACTGAAAAATATACCTCCTATCTTTACATAATTATTGAATTAATGAAGGCCTTCCCGAAATTCAAACGCATTTTCCTTCAAACTTCAATACGGTGATTATGGGGTTAAAAAAATATCATTAATTTCTGAAATTTTATTTTCTTAAGCCCGTAAATGCTCTCCCTGCTTTTCGTATTTCAGTCGTGAGACTTCTGGAAGTAACCTAGATGATTTCCTTTTTGCCATTTTCGTACAAATATGTACACTTGTTGCGGTAACTTCTGAATATCCTGAGGACTTTGATTTTTGTAGAATATATAAATAATATAATATCATCTTTCCACAGAATTTGATGTTTGGTGTAAATTTCAAGTATATATCTTTAGCCGTTTCGGAAAAAAAGGGTCTTCACAGACAGACAGATAATGAAGTGTTTTTTTTATTTATGTTTTTGAACCCTAAAAATAGTAAATAATAAAAAATATTAGCTTCTGGTTCACATAGGGCTAAGATGTATCATGGTTATAATAACATATCTCGAGAATTTATATTAATATTGCTCAATGCCATGGGGTATCGGCAGTAGAATGTTGCAACTCCTCTCTAGCCCGTATATCCAATAAGAATCTGTCAAGCGATACGTCCGGAAGATGGGCAGCAGCGTCTTTCTGTGTATCTAACACATTCAGATCTAGACTCAAAGCCGTTACGAGCCGGCTATGTCTAGTACTTCTAGCATAGCACATTTATTTAATCACTATAAACATTATTAATTAGCGGATTAATTAAGTGTTATATAAAGGGGTTTCAAATAACATTTTTATGAAACCTAATCCAACCTCACCGGCCCGTGGCACGCCCTTCCGACCAACAGACGAGGCTCTGGCGCTCTACCCACCAAACCGTGGTGCGCTTAGGACCAACCCCTCCAATCATGAGTCACATAATTTCGCACCAATTACACCAATTTCGTTGTCCTGAAGTGTATCTGTTATCTGTACTTGCAACTTAGTCGCTTCGCTGCGACCGATGATGACGACTTGATGCAAGCTAATATGAACCGTATCTCTAAGGAACGAGAATCATACTTCGCCGTAACACAGTTACAAACTAGCACGGGGAGTATAGATTTTTTAACTGGATGGGTACCGTCATATATTATTTTTATTTTTATACCTTGTATATTTTTTGTAACTTATTACAGTAACATAATTTAAGCGTAGTACTTAGTGATTAATGATTAATATGCAAGTGTACCTTACCTATGTCATTTAAGTATTTTGAAAATAAACTATTCTTATTCTTATTCTATTCTTATAATATCTAAATAACATATAATTAGTCTTTCTTAAAATTTCGCGATTATACTACATTTTAATTATCAATAATTTATCGCGAAAAGTTGGAATAATCAAAAGAATCACGAGATAAATTTTCGAGATTTCGATAACTATGTCATCATCATCATCACAGCCACATGACGTCCAATGCTGGACATAGGCCTCCCTCATTGATCTCCGAGATAACTAAATAAAACTTTGATTTTCATACCCTGTAAATTTTCTATAACTCTAACCTATTTTGGGCTCTGCACTGCCAGACTGATGTGCCTAAAATACTTTCCGCCCTATTCCGCTTTTAAGTAGGTCAAACGATGTTTTTTAAATCTGCCGTGGGGTGCCGGCAGTAGAATGTTACCTATCCTCTCTTGTCTGTGAATGCAGTAAGAATCTGCCAAGGGATGATAATAAAGATCTGGCAGCAGCGACAATCCAAGTATCAACATCTCGTACTGCGCTCGCCAACCCTCCCAAAGCGAGTTGAGTATCCCCATGATCAATAGATACTTCGAGATTAATGAGGAGGGAGCTCCCGATACCACTCATTATTTCGAAGCAACCTTACATTTAGACCTTTACGTTTAGTCATAGATTAGATGGCAGAGGACAGATGTTACGACAGAGTTCACTTGTATTATTGGGACGACTCGCGAAAGTTGAAGAGCCGGTTATTACAATAGGGTTGTCACTGCAGATGATGACACAATAGATGTAACCAAAACAAGAACTCAGGTGAAAAAAGAATGATAAAGATTACATTTTTAACGGATTCTTTTGACAGATTTACCAGAAAATTTACTTATTCGTATTTATTTTACAAAAACAAAGATGTTCGCAAGTCGTCTGTATTTTTAATGTTTGATTTCTTAGTACTCTGTCTTATATGCACCGATTTGGAAAGTTATTTTTGAGGTTTGACTAGACACACTTCCAGATCAGTCTACATTTAGCGTAATTTGCATTCAGAAAGTATGATTTGGTGATCTGAAACTGACGAAGTCTTCTTCGCACACAGATAGGCATCAAAGATACGCTCGATATTAAAAATTCATGGGTGGTGATATCAAAAGATAGCTATGATACTGTATGATGCTGTATACCTACCTATCCATTTGTCGTCCATTAGGGTCATTGAAGTCAGTTTTTAGGGTTCCGTACCCAAAGGCTAAAAACGGGACCCTATTACTAAGACTCCGCTGTCTGCCTGTCCGTCTGTCTGTCTGTCACCAGGATGTATCTCATGAACCGTGATATCTAGACAGTTGATATTTTGACAGATGATGTATTTCTGTTTCCGCTATAACAAGTAATACTAAAAACAGAATAAAATAAATATTTATGGTCAGCTCCCAAACAACAAACGTGTTTTTTTCCGTTTTTGCTCGATATTAATAAAATAACAGGTAGCCAAATATTGGTACGGAACCCTTCGTGCGCGAGTCCGACTCGCACTTGGCCGATTTTTTTAATTAGTGATAATATTATAGAGGAATACTGGATCAGTGAAAAGATTAAAAAGTTATTTCATTAAAATAATTCTTGATACAATATTACAAATCCATATTTTCGTACAAAACAATTATCTCATAGCAACATTAAAGTGCGCGTCTCTGAGGCCTGAGAGGTCGGGACGGACGACGATATTTTCATCGAAGCGACAGCCCTAACAGTAACGCAATACTTACAGATCACAGAATAGTTTCTGTAATCTTGACTGGCCACTGTGTCATCGGAGCAAGGCGAGTCATCCGAGAAAAATTTACAATAACCGGGGCGCTGCCGATAAGAGTATGTTTTTGTAGCTCTCTTTTAAATTTTCAATAGCCCAATGTCCCAATACTTCCGCATTTAGCTTACATTTATTAATATCAAGGCCACTCCAAGTCTGTTTAAATACTCGTACCAATAAACACTGCATTAATTACAGCAGTTTTCTGATTATAGAGTTTGACTCTTGACTACAGCTGCGGTATTTCTCTACTTTGTTCTCTCAAGGTCAGCCTTCTTGACATGCCCTTACGATATGGCATCGAGCCCTTTCTTCATTACTATATTTTCTATCATACCTTATTCTAAGGGTGAGGGGTATTTAAGAAAATACACATTTCCTTCTGCCCGGGTCCTTCTGTGCGTCCGCACGTGTCCCTGATTAAAAAGATGTGTGACTCTACCAATCGAAGATTTCCCATAGTAAAGCTTATCTTAGAAATGTTAGTTATTTGAATGTTTGACTTGTGAAATAAATTTTTAATAATTTAAAAATATAAAGGCATTCTGATTCGTACTTCAATATTTTTTTCCAAACGTAGAACTTTACCTCAAACAATAAAAGTGTAAAGAGTTTGTCCTTTTGCATTCCCTAGCAAGTAAAAATGTCTTGTTTGATCTTAAGTCGTGGAGGAATCTCTTTGTTTCCAGTTATGGATGTTTGTTCGTATAACTTCACGTGTGTTTTACAAATGGAAATAAACTTTCAATTAACTAGTTGATTTGGTACCTTTTTATTATTTTCCCGACGTTTCGAACACATTTCAGCGTTCTTGGTCGCGGGAGGACTGATGTGCTGGGAGCTACTTGAAAACTAAAAATATGTTAACAAATCGCGAAAGTTTAACAAGTTATATAGTTGATTTGGTTTCATTACTTTTGTGTGTTTGTTTTTTGTAAAAAAATGTGCATAGATAAATGCAAAATATAAGAAATTAAGTAAGACCTAAATAAACCATTCCTAATTCTGGGGCTTAGTACCTGAACTGTACCGGGCAAAATATATTAATTATTGTACTTACTATATTTTGAAACAGGTATTTGGTAACTATCAGGACCCGAAGTCAACAGATTTGTGATCCCAGAATTCCAGTTTTTTGTTCTGACTTAGTGAAAATGCGTCGGTGCGTTGTTCAATGGTATTTCAAGTGACTGAAATGCCATTAACCAATGAGCGAATCACGACAGCGACAGTGATTGATCAATTATGATCGTTATGAAATTTAAAGTTACGAGTATTTCTAGTTCAGAGGTATAAGATATTTTAGGCTAATCGCTATGCGTACGAATAATGCTCGAATACATTTATTTTACATTTTTATTTTTTGCGTGTACCTATAATACCAGCTCTGCTTACTCTGGGGCTAGATGGTGCTGTGTGGAATGTTTTAACTATTCGTTATTATTATATTACGGGATATCAATGATTGATAGGTACTCTCTCACACAACTTTATTTATTTAACTATCTGAAAGTTTTGCAGCACACGTGGCGAAAATGTTATAGTCTACAAACGATCAATTCTATGCCAATTTAAAACCTCTCTGTCTGCGTGAATAAATTAAGTCCTTTTACCCCGGCCTCATGAACTCATTTTGATTTAAAACTACGACTGCCTTTTTGCACCCCAAAGTACGCCGGGTCATAAATATCTGTCTTTCATATAACATTTAAGTATTTTCCGGTAATCTTTCGTTATTTTAATGGCGAATAATTACAAACATATGTCCCGTGGCGGGAACCTGCGTATTAAGCTGGCCTAACTGAGCCAGGGGGCAGACAAATAAGAGCCAACAACAAATAAGCAGATAAAGATGATCTGAATGAATCACATTGATTCCTGATTGGTGTAGGTGTATATCCAATCAATTAGTTTAAAATACGTGAAGCCATTACACCGAGTGCGTGACAAAAGTCACTTGATTTGATTAAAATGTTCAACAGATCATCAGAGTGGCCTTTAGAATAGCTATACTGGTTTATTGACCCATAAATTTACTACTAATTTGGCTTTTCACATCAATTATAGATAATTTATACAGCATCGCAGCTCCTCTCTTGCCCGTGGATGCAGTAAGAGCCTGCTAAGAGCTACCTCTGAAAGATGGGCAGCAGCGTCATTCCGTGTATCAACATCCCATACTGCGCTCGCCAACCCGCCTGCCAAGCGTGGCAACTGCCCCTTATGGATCCATGAGGGAGGCCTGTGTTCAGTAGTCGACGTTTTACGGCTGAAATTAAATGATGATACAGCTTCGGCAACTGGTATTCATGCTGTACCGGACGCTGCAGTCATGCAGTGCCTGGAAATGAGCAGGGAAGAACATTGCCCATTGCACAGAGGAAAGGTCCTCTGGGCAATATTATTTCCTTTCCTATTATTATGTCCAGCCGAGTGTAGCTGAGAGTATTGTATACTCGTAGATGCTGGGCAAGCGTAATACACTTAACAGTGTCGCACTGTAGCGTTCCCTACAACATCAATATTTGTATTTGTATTTATTTATTGAATCATGTACAGGATTGCATAAGGTCTAAGCAATTCATTATTATAGATAATATACATGAACCATTTTAAGGCGCTACAAATTGGAGTTGGATTTTATGATTTCATGAATTGATTAAAAAGTGATTATTTGAATATGAATAATTAATTGATGTTCATGTCAATAAATAGCAGTTGCTGACGCTGTCATGAATGATCAAGACTATATGTAATAGGCCAATTTAGTTGTATAACACGTGTAGTGATCTTCTGGGTTACTTAGCTGGCCATCACCTTTATCTATCTTTTACCTATAATCTTATTAGTAAGCAACGCGTACTAAGGCTTCGTTGCAAAGGTCTTGCTTTCAATTCCGGTTTCTAATTAACCGTGAACTTGTCAGCTTTTCATCTACATATAGATATTCAATTAGGTTAGTACTTATAAACCAAATATGTGTTCGAGATTCAGATCCTGAAATGCTCCCATTTCAAAGCAAAAACCGTGAAACCTTAAAATACTGGAACAGATATCAATGAGTAGGTAGATAAACCTTTACATGGTTTTTTCTAAGCTAAGAAATAAATAAGAGAGTAGCTTGATTGGTTTATTGACCTAAAAACTTACTAGGTACTGAATTGGATTTTCACATCTATTCACATTTCAGCCGTCAAACGTTCACTAGTGAACACAGGCCTCCCTCATGGATCTCCATATGGAGTAGTTGCCATACTTACCACGTTTGGCAGGCGGGTTGGCGAGCGCAGTTCAGGATGTTGATACACGGAAAGACGCTGCAGTCCATCTGCCGGAGGTATCACTTAGCAGGCTCTTACTGCACCCACGGGCAAGAGACAAGGGGTAACATTCTACTGCCGGTACCCCATGACACATCTATTATAGATGATATATACAGCGTTGGCTGATACGCATGTTATACGCTGCAGTCATGCAGTACCTGGGAATGAACAGGAAAGAACATTGTACATTGCCCAGAGGATCTTTCCTATGAACTTACCACTGAAGTCTTACTAAAAAGCGGGAACTTTACAGTACAGTGTGTTGTCTGCAGGTATTTAGTTCTATGATAGCAGCGCCGCATCTATCGGACTTCAGTAGTGGCGCGGACTCATTGCATTCGTTTTAGAAGAATATTTTTATATGCTAAACTAAATTTCCAATAGTAAAGCGTGAAACTGGAAGTGGAATGGAAACCAAATTTTTGACTCTCATCTTTTAATCTCTGTATATAATCCCCCTCATCTTTTAATCTCTGTGTATACAGTTTCGAATGTTTAAGCATGTTGTTAGATTGTGGTGTACTAATACTACGTGTCTATTTATCTTATATTTCATAGTATTTAATTATCCATACCTTTCTAACCTACCCCTTTCTTGTATTTACCAATCAGGCTAGGTAGAGCCGTACCTTTTGTTTCGTTACGTTACAAGGTACAAGAGAATGTGACTAATTCTCTTATACCTTGTAACGTAATGTACTATTTCTTGTTACGCATATTACTTAAACGATTTGTAGAGTTGTAGCGTTACAAAACTATGTAAGATAAGAATCCTTTGTAATGGACACGTAATTTAGTAACCAGCTGCTTGCGGCTTTGCCTAAGTTTTTATTTTTTGCGAACTCTAATCATCATAAATAAATTTTAGAATGATAGTAGCCTCAGTTACTCCGTATAAAAACATCTATCTGTCAGTAAAAATCGTAATTCAAAATCAGTACATCCGTTTTGGAGATTAGCTAAAAAGACTTACTTCCTTAATGAACAGAGTTCAGGTTTGACAGTTCCGGTTTGAAGGGCAAGGGGCCGTTGAAATTACGGGCACATGAGACCTTACTCTGATTCAGGGTGACGGGCGCAATGCAAAGCAGCGTTGGTCACGCGCTTAGTTAACGTGATCACCGCGACGTTGCAGTTTTTATAGGTAGAGGTTACCGCTTAACATAAAATGAGCCTTCGGCTTGTCTCGTCATTTAGTAGTATAAAAAAACCCGTCGTTTATAAACTGATTTGGAAAATTCTTTTTGAGTTCGAAATCGAATAGATACATTTTCAAAAATCAGTGGAATCCAATAAAAAATCAAAAGAACTCCTCAAATGTTATAAGCATACAATATAGCGGTTTGGATGTTGTCAGCAACATTTAATATTTTATCATGAAGTCGGTTTTTTGTTACAAAAATTAAATAATTATTATATAAAACGCGAAATTTTTAATGGGCGGATGTTTGTAACCACTTCACGGCTAAACAGATGACGGACCTAAAATTTTGCATAAATATAGTTAAAATCTCAAAAAGTTATAGACTTTTCATCTTATTTATGTATTATTAAACATTTTGTATAATTTTACCCAAGCTGCGGGTTGAAGTAGTAATACACAAAACTCAAATTTTATTTTGTTTGTGGCAAGTATTTTTCCGATTCTGTAGCGCTTCGGACGGAAGAAAAAATGGCTGCCAACAAGTAAAAATTAAGCAAGACAAAAACTGCAAAATTAACTAAAGGGAAAATAACAAAACGTTAGACTAGGCGGTATGGTTTTAAACTATAGCCTGGTCCGAAAGGAGCGAAAAAATTAACAACAACAACTGTAGCGCTTCGAGGTGTCAAAGGGAGCACTGGGTCCAATTGTGAATCTAGACCACTCCTGTATACAGGGGAAGAAAACAAGAAAAAATACTCAAATCGGTCTGGCTTTTCTAAAGTGATGCGCTCACACACATTGGGAAATTGGTGTTTATTTATACCTGGGAGATAAATAGATAAAAGAAAGAATATACTCGCGAATCTTTGCGAGATGAGCAGTATGTATTAGAATAGAGATTTGCCTACGCGTGTTTACAATCAGATAACATACTATGTAACCAAACACATAAAAATGAGTTATATTGCGAAACCTTGATTCTATTTTGAATTCGCAGTGACGTGTCTGGTGACGCCCGTCTATTTGTTCATCTGGTTGTCGATTAACAAATAATTGACCATAAATGACCATACCGAATTTTAAATTCCTAGTCAATATAATCGGGGTATGTACCTATTGTGTAAATAATCATCATCATCATTTCAGCCGTAAAACGTCCACTACTGAACTAAGGCCTCCCTCATGGATCTCCATGAGGGGTAGTTGCCATACTCACCACGCTTGGCAGGCGGGTTGGTGAGCGCAGTATGATATGTATCGTCCACATTTCTTCATAGGTCGGATCATAAGATTAGTTATTCAGGTGATCGGACGTGCATGTGCATATCCAGTGACCATTCGCCGCGCATGCGTCCGTATTCATTTGCAAATCACTCATTGTGTCAGCCTTAATATCCTCCTGAGTGGATTCGAAACGGTAAAGCAAATATTTGAAAAACTATGGCGTATGTTTTTTTTATTTTATATAGGCTTGCGTTTGACCACATCTTGGCAGTGATGTGGTCTAGGATGGGACACGCTTGCGTAAAAAGTACCGTATGTGAAGCCGTGGGTGCCGGCAGTAGAATGTTGCCTCTCTTCTCTTGCCCGTGGATGCAGTAAGAATCTGACAAGGGATTTCTCCTGAAGATTGTCAGCAGCGTCTATCCATGTATTAATATCCCAAACCGCGCTCGCCAACCCGCTTGCCAAGCGTGGCGAATTAAAATCCCTTTATGATCTTGGAGATTGATGAGAGGGGCCTATGTCCAGAAGTGGACGTGGACAGTAGTCCTATGGCTGAAATAATGATGACGTCATAGGCATTTGAGTAATAGTAACTTAAATTATTCTTTGAAATTATATCATCATCATTATCCGAGAGACCACTTGTGCGAAGACCAGAATTAGAGTTATAATCATCAGGACGTCCATAGCTGGACTGCTGTGCTACTCCTTCGTGGATCTGCTGGAAATAGGCCTCCTCATTCAAGATCATGAGGGGGTTGTTGCCATACTCGCCACGCTTGGCAGGCGGGTTGGCGAGCGCAGTACGGGATGTTGATGCACGGACTGCCTATCTTCCGGAGATATCCATTAGCAGGCTATTACTGCATCCACGGGCATGAGAGCAGCGATAACATTCTTACTTCATCCACGGACAAGAGAGAAGGGCCAGCATTCCACTGCCGGAATTTGACATATTTTCATACAAAACTGTCAAGAAAACTAGCCAATTAAGTGCTGGATAGTTTAATCAGCGTTTTGAGTAAGGGTGACTCGGTGCTGTGAGTAGTCATCATTTCAGCAATAAAACGTCCACTGATGAACACATGCCTCCCTCATGGATCTCCATGAGGGGTAGTTGCCATACTCACCACGCTTGGCAGGCGGGTTGGTGAGCGCAGTATGGGATGTTGATACACGGATAGACGCTGCTGCCCATCTTCCGGAGGTACCCCTTAGCAGGCTCTTACTGCATCCATGGGCATGAGAGGAGGGGTATCATTCTACTGCCGGCACCCCACGGCTGTGAGTAGTCGTCGTTTCAGCCGTAAAACGTCCACTACTGAACACAGGCCTCGCTCATGGATCTCCATGAGGGGTAGTTGCCATACTCACCACGCTTGGCAGGCGGGTTGGCGAGCGCAGTACGGGAGCGCAGTACGGGAGTGTGAGTAGTGTCCAGCATTAATTATTTATTTGATATCTCTCATAATATTGGTAACACAGAAAGCGTATGAGTGCCTTCTGTATTGTTATAGTATTTTCTTAAAAGATCTGAGCGTCAAAACCTCTTGATGTATTTGGTTTAACCCAGTTTACCGATACGACAGAGACCGCCATGGGAAACGACAGCTTAGTTTAGTTCCAATATTTCAAATTGAACGTAATGATTTTGTTCCCTCTCGAATCGCGTGGGGTCAACATCATTCAATTGAGCTAATGAGGCTAACATAGATTTTTCAACAACCATCTGTTGCATACGATCTCTGACCACGGTTATAACATCAATAAATAAATAATGCTGGACAAATCACTCAGCATCATCTAGCCCCAAGCTAAGCAGAGCTTGTGTTATGGGTACTAGATGACTGATATACTTAATACATTGTACTATATATTTTTATTATGTATAGAAAAACAGTTATAAACTCTTTTGCATGCCGTGAGGTGCTATAGAATGTTGCCTCTCCTCTTTTGCCCGTAAACGCAGTAAGAATCTAGGATATCTATCTCCGGAAGATGGGCAGCAGCGTCTTTACGTACAACAAGATCCTTTACTGCGCTCGCCAACCCGCTTGCCAAGTGTGGCGAGTATGGCAATAATCCCCTATGTGCAGCAGTGGACGTGGACAGCCGTCCTACGGCTGAGATGATGAACTTTTGTATCACTTTAAACACTTACCCTCCTACTTATCATCATCATCATCCATAGAACGTCCACTGCTGAACATAGGCCTGCTCATGGATCTTCAAGTACTGATCATGAGGTGGTTATTTCCATACTCGCCACGCTTGGCAGGTGATAAAATTATAGCCATGCAGACATATCAACAACTATTTGACATTATTAGATAATGGGTATGCAGTGGCGAAGCATGGGTATATGCCGCCCCCTTTTTCGGAAAAAACGCAATTACAATATAACAGGATTGTTTATCACAGAACGTGGAGAACGTAGGAACCTAAATAGAATCAACTGAGATCTGTTATTTGAGTGCCTGGGTCAAATTTATGAATGAATGAAGTATTTATTGACCACATAAAGATACAGCACAAAAAGGTTAACGAAACAACCAAAGAGAAAAAAACATATTTTAAAGTAACAAAGCTAACAAATAAAGAAAAAACAGTGTAACCTATGCTCACTGTAGCAGTATGGGTCAAAAGGTCCCGTCTCTGCTTTATGCTGCACTACCCGCGTAGGAGCGCGTAGAGTAGCGCTGGTATTCTGACGAAACCCCTCGAAAAAATTTGATGGATTAAGTTTGCCCAGGAACTATTTATCTATCCCAGCTTATTCGGCTATTTAGAAGAAGGAACAGGTTAATATGACCACCACCAAAACCAGCGCTTTCTAGCGCCTTATGTGAAGGAACACAATGCTGAGTCAGGTCCCATTGGCCTCACACAACCTTATGGACCGGTAACTGGGTGTTTACTACCATTATTTTCTTTAGCCGCTGAGTGAGCTGCTTGCCATCTTTTGGTGATATATTTTGGTGAATGAGGGAATGAATAATCGATTTTTTCCAAATATACCCAAGTTTGTAAATAAAATGAAAGAAAATGATGTGTATAATCCAAAACTGAAAATTATACAGAAATCCGTCGAGCCATTCATGAGATATGAGGGTTTAAAGTAGGGGTGAACGAACGAAGGTTTTCCAATATATCATTCAAATATACTAAGTGTGGTATAAAATGAAAGAGCATGATAATGTAGATTTCAAAACTGAGTGTACACATTACAAAATGGTTATGTGGGTATACATAACATTTTGGGGGTTAGTTAAAAATGTTAATTTTATAAACTTGTACTATTTAACTGTGTTCATTTAATTAAGGGTGGAATGTTATTCCAACATTTCGTGGCATCATATCTAAAGCTACCACGCAATGCAGCCGTCCTATGTCTTGGACAAATAAGGCGGATGGCAAAACGGATAAGTCGGGATAAAAAATTTAGTTTTTCATACAGGTAAATTGGTTACCGGTGCTTAACAATCCCAAAGAGTGAGGTCGCAAAATGAAGAGTTCGGCGAGATGCCATATTCAGTAAACCCTTAGCACTGATGTATGTCTAATAAAAGTTTTTCTTCCTTATCTTTGATAGCGGAGAGGTTGGACACAGACTGTATTTTTATGGACGAGAAAGCATGTCAAGCTTTCTAGACCTTTTATTAATACAGTTTTAGTATGTGAACACTTGTATCTCATTTTTGTCATAATATGGATTACTGTATTGAATTTATTCCCTCTGTAATCTGAAATAAACGTTTTTAGGGTTCCGGACCAAAATGGTAAAAAGGAACCCTTATAGAATCACTCTGTCTGTCTGTCTGTCTGTCTGTCTGTCACAAGTGGATATCTCGAGAACTACTCATGCTATCGACTTGAAATTTAAAATGGTAAAAGACAACACTTTTTTACTAATATAGCATATATGAAAATGTTAAAAAATATTCTTATTTTGATTGCAGGGGGGCGGATAGGGGATCTCAAAAATTTTAAGTGAAGTTACTAGACCGTGTGGGGTATCATATGAAAGGTATTAATTTGCACATCAATAAACAGTTTTTAGTTTTCCTTTAAACCGTATCGTTTTTGAGTTATTTACAAAAATGTTGAAAAAACGACCGTTCCCCCCCCCTTATCTCCGAAGTTTGCAGAGAGAAACCCGTGATACTTTTATAGGTAATAGAAGTGTATGTAAACTTTATAGGAAAATTATAGCGAACTCTCTAATTTGCGTAGTTTTTTAGACAAGGGGGGCGGAAGGGGGGTTTTCAAAAATTTTGTGAAGTTAATAGGTGATATGGGGTATCATATGAAAGGTATTTATTTGCACATTAATAAACAGTATTTAGTTTTCCTTTAAACCGTATTGTTTTTGAGTTATTTACAAAAATGTTGAAAAATTGACCGTTCCCCCCCCCCTTATCTCCGAAGTTTGCAGAGATAAACCCGTGATACTTTTATAGCTAATAGAAGTGTATGTAAACTTTATAGGAAAATTATAGCGAACTCCCTAATTTGCATAGTTTTTTAGACAATGGGGGTGGAAGGGGCGTTTTCAAAATTTTTGGAAAGTTACTAGGTGATGTGGGATATCATATGAAAGATATTCATTTTCACATTAATAAACAGTTTTTAGTTTTCCTTTAAGTTGTATAGTTTTTGAGTTATTTACAAAAATGTTGAAAAAAATAGCGTTCCCCCCCCCCCCCCCTTATCTCCGATGTTTGCGGAGATACACCTCTGAAACTTTTATTGCTATTAGAAGTGTATGTAAAGATTAGAGGAAATTTATTACAATCTCTCTAAATAGCATACTTTTTTAGAAATCATCGAAAGTGTAAAAAATCTACATAAGTTCCGCTATCAGACAAGAGATGGCGCTGTCAAGGTTCTCCTACAAATATAAAACCGCCTTTGTCATATGTTATATTGTATGATGGCACGGAACCCTCGGTGCGCGAGTCCGACTCGCTCTGGCCCGGTTTTATTTTATATAATTTAATTTCATCCGCGGCTCAGTCGAAATGTTTAGCAAAATGAAAAACACCTTATATTATACAAAATATGCAGTATATGGTCATACATGACTGACTCACTCGAACAGTAATTAATCATTACGTAGTCGCCTATCAAAAAGTCATGGAAAAACCATCTAAAAATAGCAGCACTTGAGTTCCTGAGTCTCGTTTTGGTTCCTGCTTCCAAAAGCGATTATTGACGTGCCATTGGCATAAGTGAAAGCCGCATTTTTGTTGGTATATTGGACTGTGAATATGGATTGTTGACAAAAAGTGGAGTTAATAATTCTAAAACTGATTAACGGGACTTTATCGCGTAATTACAGTTTTAAAATTATGTCTACGAAAGTTAAAATTATGATCGCGAAAGTTTACAAAAAGTTTTATTATCGGATAATAATGTTTTTATTATTGTGGTAAATGCCTTGGGGTGCAGTAGAATGTTACCCCTCCTCTCATGCCCATGGATGGGGTAAGAGCCTGCTAAAGGATACCTAAGGAAGATGGGTAGCAGCGTTTTTCCGTGTATCAACATCCTGCGCTCACCAACCCGCCTGCTAAGCGTGGTGAGTATGGCCTGTGTTCATCAGTGGACGTTTTATGGCTGAAATTATTGTGGCAAAATTGAATGAGCCGTTTTTCATGAAAAAGAAAAAGGTATGTAGCTACATAGATAGATAGAAAATGCCTTGATGCACACCTTAATTATAGCATACAGATACAAATTCAACAACATAAAGAAAACTACATACTACACGTCTGGCCTAATTTATTAATTTTTTCCTTGACTTTTCGGGTTAGTACCAATAGTGCATACTAACTATCCGAAACTTACAATTTAAACAAAGTTTAAGCAGGTTTGGTGACTTTGGTCCAAAATTAAAAATGACTAAGTATAATAATGCCAACAATCACAAAATAAAAATGTCAACATGAAAGAATGACAAGGTATACAATTGTCCACATGAAAAAATTACAAAGTAGAAAAATGTCCATTTAAAAAAATTACCAAGTATAATAATGACAAATTAAGCGTCTAGTTTCAAAATATCTTTCCTCCGTCGATCGAGACACGTTCTCGGCTTGCCCGTTGACGAGCTCACCGCCGCTAACCCGGAGGTGACGTCAACCCGTCCCACATTAGCTGCTAGGCACACCTATAATAACCGGTCCCACCGGCGGGGCCGAAGAATACACTCTTCCGTCTTAAGGTGCAGTTTTGCACCTGGACGTTAATCATCATTACTTATAAAAATCTGGCAACTGTTCAAGCCGTGGTTCGAACCTAAGTGGTGCCCTTGAGTTTGTTCCCCCAACCTAACTTTTGCGGCTGGGCGCCCTCTGCGCTGCCATAGTCCGGTAACGTTGTCATGGCCATCTGCGGTCAACAACATACATATATAGTCAATTCGAAAAAAAAACTAGGAAAAAAAATAGTTATTGAAAAATAACTATTTTTTTTTCCAGCGCTTCAGTGACTTTCTCAGGTGGTTAAATAATGCTTGTTCAGCACCCATACCACAACTACAGCGGTAACGCACGGCTCACCTTGTTGTTTTACTATTTAAGTATCAATACAATTATAGGAGTGTAGTTTTACAATATAAATATCAATTATAATAAAAATCACTTAGTTTTAATGCTTGAAAACCAATAAAAAAGCCGATAAACATGTCTAGGATAAATATATTCGAAATATTAAATTATAAAATAATATCTTGCTCCTAACTCTAAGCGATGACCCCTTCTTAATCACACGGGTTCATTCAGAGACAATTGATTCATCGAGACGTAGCAAATGTCCTGCCGATTGAATGAAAAGGACATTATAGTTACTGCTTTTTTCTGGACTCATAATTAACGCATGGAAAAAAGCTTATAGTTCGTTATACAGGTTACGACGACTTTTTGGCATCGCACATCACTATTTGTGCAATCCCACCCATAAAGTAAGACGCTGCCAAAGGTCATACAGACCATTACAAAATTCAGAACTTGATGGGCGGGATTTCGATGATAGCTGTCGCAGCGTACAAGTTTTACTATAGGTACTAACTCACTCACTAGGTAGGGCGGCACAACACGTTTTCTTTAATTATTCTCTATCAGACGTCAACTCGGCACTTACTCCTTTCTTATTCATTATCATCCCTCGCACAATAAACTCTCATTTCGACACAATATGATCTTACGCATAATATGTCCGCACCACGCCAACCTATTACTTCTCACTCACGTGTTAAATTGACTCTCTCCCACCTTACGATATTAAATCTTACCTTTTTTTAACTTCTTTTGTCTCTCCTATCTCGTGAAGAAGTACTTACTTCTTGTAGCGCGTTGGCACTGAAGAATTGAATTAGATTTGTATTCAGCCTTAAAGAAATCATAACTGCACTCAAAAGTTCACAACCAGATAACAATCTAAAACAAATGTTTCGTTTCAATGAACACTAAACTTCCCACAATTATGCCGCAACCAATGATTAAGATCGCAATTTTTATCTGAGCCTTTTGTCTTGTGCTCTATCTTGTCAAGCATTATGCTTAGTTAAAGAGTAAACATAAATTAAAAGTACTTCATAGTGTTAAGCATTTAACTATTTCTTAAGATTTGTCTCCGCATTAAAGACTCAAACAAGAAACTGCCACACTGTAACAGACACACAGGCAGTTTGTTGCATTGTTGTAGTTATAAAAAAAACTTCTCTTGTCTCTTATTTTAAAGACAGGACTCGTAGATACATTATTGGCTTTTTAAATAACCAAAGTAAAAAGCTAAATCTCACAATTTAAAATATTCCTAGGCGAATAATATTGTTAAACGACCTGCTTTTGCCCGCGACTTTGCCCACGTGGAAGTCATAAAACGTAAAATCCCCTTTTACACGCAGAGCCACTTTGATTCGAAAATATAAATCCCTATCCCGTGGGGATTTTGAAAAATCCCTTCAAGTGCACCTCTAGGATACTCAAGGTATATGTGTGCCAAATTTCAAGTCTTTAGGTCCAGTGGTTTAGGCTGTGCGTTGATATATCAGTCAGTCAGTGAGTCATTGAATAAAGATTTCTTTTTTTTTTGAGTTATATTAAGCGTTGTTATGTTAAACGGGTTTTCTACTCACGTTAATTATTCGTTGAAAATAGGTATCCAACGTGTTCAGTTCCTCCCAGGGGAACTTTCGTCAGGGATTATATTAAGCGGTTATTTAAATTGTTGTTTAATAATCAATCATCAAACTATTAACACATATTTAACCGGGTATTTATTGCGTTATTTACCTTTATTATAACCCGACGTTTATACGCATTTATGACGGTTAAATATGTGTTAATAATGTGTCGTGATCGCGTAAGTTTAAAAAGACTATCATCTAACTAATCTTCCCACTACCAGAAAACTTTATGAATTTGCGTCTTTCTTTCTAGATGTCAACAATTGAGGAGATATTACGTTTTCCTGGGAAATTTCAGGTTAAAAACGTGAAATAAGTCAAGTTTTGGTTCACATTTTATAGCCACCTATGAATAGTGTTCGTTAGGGAGAATTATGCAAAACTGCTAGTGATAATGTAACCTGTAGTTACGCTGCTAGTCGGGTTTTGAAAGACTCTAAACCGGCTAATAATAGAACCTGCTATTAAGTTTGCGTTACAAACGTAATTTGAGCTGTTGATGTGCGCAATAACCCTTAAAAGCTGAGTAAACGTTTATTAATTAAAACGGAAAAGTGTTTCGAAATTAGAAGGGTTCCGAAATGATATCTTATTTCGGAACCCTTAGACATATCTATGCTAGGCTACTGCCTACTGGACGTACATTTAAAGTAGTAGGTTTTTAAATCAACACTGCTTTTTCAACGACTTCAAAAAGGAGGATGTCCGACTGTATATTTTTTAATTAATAGAATCAGGCGTGCGTTACTTTGCGGAAATCCATATTATTATGACAAACAATGAAAATATCTAGTTTTAATTCCGCTAATGCTGAGATGCATATGCACCGCCCTCCCGCCCGCTAATTATGCACATGCAGGGGAAACCAGGCAGTCAGTGCAACATGCATACCCAAACCCACACGACGACACGTGTTTCGCCTCTCCGCGAGGCATCTTCAGGTTAAACGCCGAGATGTTGACTGGTCGGCGGCTTATTAGAAAAAAATAAGATAACCTCCGAGTCGGAGGTTATTTTTCTTTATATTTTAAACTTGTTCTTTAAACCCCAATATCGTATTATTGAGTAAAAAAAGTCGAAACGCAGTACTCATGTGCTTAAATGAAATTAATATAAATAAAAAATAAATGCTGGACGCTAAACACGATATCATCTAGTCCAACTAAGCAACTTGTTAGCAGATGGTTAACAGAATACTTCATTATTTTTTTTGTGAATACAAAAAAAAGGATCTGAAATTGAATTATACATAGATGATACTCAAACCCGAAAAAAATATCGGCAAAAAAGCAAACAGCCCGGCGGGGATCGAACCCGCAACTTCCTGCCAATGCCGGAACAAACAGCCGACTGCAATCAGTCGGCTGTTAGACCAACACTAAGCCACAGAGGCCGTCAATTATGGTTGCACCTCAATATTCCGGCACCGGAAACCTAGTTTTGTCCCTTACATATAACCAACAGAGCGAGAAAGTGACGTTTGTAATTGTACTGATTGCAGTAATGAAGGAGTTTTCTCGTGATTGCACAAGTGGAATTAATAGCGCGACAACGTTAAAACCATCAGTATGGTGCAAAGAGCATCTTTAACATTCCTTCTTTTCTTCTTCCCGGATCGGCACAACGTGTTTTTCTTCCATTCTGCCCTCTTCAGATTCAAATTTACAACTTTCCTGGCCTTATATTCTTTCACGCAGTCCATTCATACTTTCTTTGGTCTCCCACGTCCCTTATCCTTTACCTTTCTTGTTATATGACTCTTATCACGCTTAAGAACATGACTTTACCTTTAACGTTTATTAAATACTAGGTAATATGGCTCTTATAAATATAAATTACAGAATCGTATACATTTGCACCTTGAAAAATTGAAAAGGCGACATGTTGAAGGTTAGAAAGCAGACCGAGACGTAGATGATGGAACAAGCTCGATGCTTTTACGCTGGACTAGACCAACGTTGCTGAGGAATGATATGGTATACGGCAGGTCATACAAGATCAGCACGCTAATCTCTAACGACGGGAACCAATCGGCTGCAAGTCACTGGATGCGTCATTTGTTCAGTGGACATAGGTAGCCTTAGTATTTCTCCTTAAGATTTTTATCAACTATGTACGATTAATTACATTATAATTCGTCATTGTCTGACGTGAGAATAGAATGATAACAAGGATTGTAATGGCAAAGGTAAGTTAATCGGTGATTGTTACGTCGAGGCATTGTGTGCAACCTTGACCGTCATCTCCCTATTGTGGCTGCTACCGGAATACTATCGTGATTTTGTGTACCAGACGAAATAATAAAACTGTCTATAGTGCGGTCAACGAGAAGCTATAACAAAGTGTACTGCAACACTTTAATTCTGCAACGCATGATGGATATGCAACCAATTATAATATATAAATAATGCTGGACACTACACACAGCACTATAGTCTCAAACTAAGCAAAGCTTCGACATATTTCACGTAGAGTCATTTAGTATTGTTAAATCTCTTCTGGATATTTGAGTAAAATAAGATAGTGTTTTGGTGTCATTACTGTACACTTCTGTCTATTAAAAGAAATAAATCTAAAGCTATCAATATGGAGACCAGATGATTGATGTCTTAAATACATATTTTTTTGTAATTACATACTCAGACAAAGAAAGCACCCAGACCCAAGACAAATATCTGCAGATAAAACATTCATTTGACTCACTGAAAATAAAATATTAATTTGTCTGTCACGACACGCGCCGAGCACGCTCGATGTCTAAGCGTAAAGACATCATAATGTGGAATCAAACTTTGATTAATGTATAATTATAATTCATAATTATGAATAAGCTTCCAACTAACAGATAACCAAAGTCTTCACTTGTTTTGTCTAAAGTAATTGATCTAATTAACTTATCATGGAGAAAATTCTGCTTATATGACTTTGCATTTGCTTAAGCAGGTCGGTATCTGTGATTAATCCTGGCTTTCCACTGTATTGGCTCCGCCAGACAATTCATTCGAAACACTCACTTCATTACAGTTGACGTGAACAGCTAGTTCATTAAACGGAATGCGAAATGGTTATGCGACTTGCTTCGTGCGATTGATTATGAAGAGAAATTAGTGCCTTGATAGAAAAATGTTGAGAGACAACCAAATAAGTTGTGAAACAATTTCGGAAAGGCGCTGGTCAGTCCTCTCGCGACGATGATCAGGTGCAATTCGGTCGAAACGTCGGGAAAATAATTAAAAAAGGTACGCAATAAAATCCTGTATTTTAAAAACTAATAATATGTTAACAAATGGCGAAAGTTTAACAAGCTATAGAATAAAGGGTGTTTATCTTTAAATTCTGACATTATGGTAAAATACCTATACGTGTTGAAGAGAAACCAGTGTAAACCCTGACATTAATGACCCACCTCACTTTTTGTCAACTCTACCTAAGCAGTAAATGGAGAACGAAAAAGAAGACTACGAATAGATTCTGCCTACAGATCAGATAAACTTGTTCAAGAGGAAGCAGATGTATCTCATGGCCCACCACTGCCTTTTAGCAATCAACGCTATGGCAGGCTTACATATAGCATCTTTTGGCCCTATGTTCACGAGTGGACAGGCCGCCCCTTATTGCTATATTATCACCAATATTGCTGTTTATTAGCCTCAATTAGCCTTTTTGCAAAGTAGTTAGTCTAGACTCCATTGTTTTTGTTGTATCCTTACATTTTTGTCGATGTTGTATGTCACTAGTTTTGAGAGTTTCGGAGAAATCCCCTCTTGTTTTACGCGAGCCAACAAACGGTGTAAATCTGAATCACCTTATAGCAAACCGGGTCAGGGTCCCGCTGGTATTACGTAAACAAGCATAGACCAGGGCATCGCACGTATAAAATGTAGCATTACATGCCTATTTGTTTGTAAGTTTATAATTGTTGCCATTGAACATCGCTCGGTAATTTGCTAATAAAGATCTTCACTATCTCTCGAGTAATATCAATAATAAGTGAGAGACTCACTTAATGAGTGAACCAGCTGTTTAGAAGTGCCGTGAATGATTGCACTCACTAATAGACTCTTTCCAGGTAAAGGTGTTCGTAACGCCTGAGCTCATTATGTATGTTCTTTTTTTATTTTGAACTCATGAATTAACAATCTCTTACTCCATCATGGCTTAGTTAGGTAACATATAAAATCTGGTCAATAGCTAATCTATGATATTTACTACGATATTCGTAAAATATGGCTTAGAAATTATCTTAGATCTCTGGAATTGAGCCGCACACAAGGTCAGTTGAAGTTGAGATCTTTTTATAAAGATTTGTTTCGGTACTATTACTCTGCAGGGTTCTCATTTATGGTGAAATAAAACTATAGTAATATAACTTAGGGTAAATTTGGCATTTCATAGACACTGAGCTATAATTTATTCATTGCTTTCACAGACAATGTGAAGGAATCGAGCTAGATGTTTCATTGTTGCTCTAAAAATAGGCTTAGCTAGAAAACCACTGTAATTCTTAAAGTGATTTAACGGGAAATCGACTAACCACAGGCTTGAGTATTCGTTTCTAGAGCGTGTCTACGGAACTTTATCGTGCTTGATTGGTTATTTTTTATCTTTAGCATAATTCACCCAAGGCCGACATTTCATCAAGGTAATCTCAAATTAAACACATAATTTCTTTGGGTTCTCAGATTCTAAGGATAGCTCTTAGCGTGCTTTGCTCAATATCTCTGAAGGAAACTCATCGAGGTGTTTCTATCAGAGTCTTCCAAAACGAACTTATTTGACAGAAAACCAAAGTCATACATAAGCTACGTAACATAGCATATAGGATTAGCAAGCTAAATTACAGTGGATTAACCATAATAACCGATGGGGTAATCGAGTCCTCGCCAAGCGTACGTAGGACGTCCCATCATTTAAAATTAATAATTTTTTCAAGCTCTGCTTAGCTTGGGGCTAGATGATGCTGTGTGATTTGTCCAGCATTATTATTATTATTATTTAAGAAGAGTGAAGATTTGCGAACGGCTGTTGGTGGCAGACGCGGCATGAATGCGGCAAGCAAGACAAGAAGAAATACAGGCTTATTATGATAATCATATTTTATGTATGGTATTATTTTAGCTATGCAGCTCAGAGTCTTTCTAAAGGATAAAATTAGTAAAAACGAGGTTATGGATTGAAAACCAGAGTCGTCGATCGTCATAGCAACCGAAGAGTGCCATGTACAGGTAACTACTAGAGTTCTCCTGTTCATTGTCTGAAGTTGCATTCAGTAGCAATGACTAGAGATGTCGCTATAGCTTATTCTATAGTTTGTTATTTTTATAGTAAAGTTGACTTAAGACTGAAGATGGCGCTCTTCGGTTGCTCTAACCGACATCACCTTATCACACATGGGTTCAGTAGCTTAGCGGTCTAAGCACTTCCGGCTTAAGGAAGCGTCAAGTACCGATTTGACGGACGTGGGTTCGAATCCCACCGGAACCGTAAAATTTTTGATAAGGTTATTCATTTCTTTGAAAAAGGGTTTTTTTGTCTACAATAGATGGAAGGCCAATTTACTATATGCGCGTAAAACTGAAGCCAAACTGCGGGTTCAAGCTACAAGCTTAATAAATTCAAGTACAAGTGCATTTAAGTACGAGTATAATAAATTCTTATATACTATTATACTTGTACTTGTTGTTATAACATTCTTGCTGTAATACAACCTCAGTAAAGTGCATCTTACTCTATAAGAAATTAGGGCAGTTTGCGGCTGCATCGTCACTTTCATCAGGAAATGCGGGCCAACTCAACTGGCAATGCTTATAGTAAACTTAGTGGTGTATTCTCGTTTTAAGATTAGGTTTTTTGATTTTTTTTTGCTGTGTAATTTTTAAGATTAGGTTTTTTGTTGTGTCTAATAAACGTTAAACACAAATCCTATGTAGCAATCCAGTAAGCACTGGGAATAGAACAGGTTACAAAATAAAATACTATATAAAATGTAAACCGATAAGAGGCCTGCTCAGCATTTACAATAATAGCATACAAGCTTAATAGCATATATAGGTTTATTTCATTAAAGCCCGATGTCTTTTTAAAAGTATATTAAATTAAGATCTACTAATAGAATAAACGCCCGATGTCTGTTTCAAATGACGATTTAGATTTGGTTTCTGAGTGTGAAAACCTACTACAACATGCCAGTATTGAATAAAAATAATAAAAAAATTGTTAAACTGCCAATACTACATTAAAAAACGTAACGTAACGTTGGGCGTTTATGAGTTTGTTTGATTTAAGTACGGTGGGCTTTTTCAATGATGATCGATATAAATGCTTGGGCTTCAGGAGGTTATGGGAGATGTGATAGCTCAACGACAAATCGATAGAACAAAAACAAAGGATGCTGCTAATGTTAGTACCTACCCCTCTGATAGTTTAGTGTTATTACACTTTACTTGCCGTGGGTGCCGGCAGTAGAATATGGTACCGACCCTCTTGCCCGTGGATGCAGTAAGAATCTGCCAAGGGATACCTCCGGAAGATGGGTAGCAGCGACTTTCCGTGTATCGCGTACTGCGCTCACCAACCCGTCGCCAGGCGTGGTGAGTATGGCTACAGTCCCTCATTATCCATGAGGGAGGCCTGTGCCCAGCAGCGGACGTCCTACGGTTGATGATGTTAATAATGACACTTTATTTTTGGGGATTATTTAGTTGTTCCTATTGTAAATGGCATAGTTTAGAACTGTTTCTAAAATACGTAAATAGCCTACTGTTTGCCATGGTAAAAAAGTTACGCGGTGAAATCCTGTATTTAAAACTAATTAACATGTTTCTAAACAATATGATATTTAAGTACTTACAGCTAAATTCCTTATTACCTATAACACTTTTAATTATTCACAAAATCCACAGTTCTTAGTTATAACAAATAAAGTAATATGTATCACTGACAACGAATAATAATTTATATATTGTTATTTTGTATATTCTATGTATACTCTCATAAGCATTTAGTAAAGAGCTGTTAATTAGACAACACAAACGTCATGACAACATTGGAGGCGATTCTGTTGTTGCTTTCACTAAAGCTAACTAAATTGACGTAAAACGGACTAAAATGACATAAAGTTATTCGGTTAGTGCTGTTCTGAATTTAAAACGGAACAAACAGACCCGATTTAACGCTGACAGCCCTAAATTTAGAAACATCATACATATATCTATTTATAATTCGTTTTAGGAAGTGTAAAAAGAATCGACACCAATGACACTTTAATTTTATTTATTTGTATTGATTTATCTATGGCTATAAACGGTAAATTACATATGTTCCGGGACCGATGCGCGCACGCATAAAACAGATCTGCTCGTTACGCGTGCGTGTTATAATCGCTGTATTATGTTACTGCAGTTACGCTTTCATGTAGGCAGGTTATTGAAATGCCTTTTAATTACTTACTACTGCATTGGAGTTCCGTACTCAATTTAAAAATTGGTATCTTCGTCTTGATCTTCTGTGTGACTTACTACACTGCACTCAACAATATTATTATACTACTATGTATGATAAGTGAATTTATTTATTTATTTATTATTATTTATTTATAAGCCTGATGTTTCCCACTGCAGGGCAAAGGCCTCCCTTCTCTCCTTCCACTTATCCCTGTCTTGAGCTTGTTGAAGCCAGTCTATGCTAAAGCTAAGTGAATTTACAAAAATAAAATATTTTGGTATTCCATCCACCATCTGGTACCCAGAACACAAGCGCTGCTTACTTTGAGACTAGATGTTGTTAGGTATATGGTATATGAAATGGCAAGCATTATTTATTTATAATGTACATCATACATTCTGTTGCATGTCTAATTTATATTCATAACTAGCTGACACGATAACGAACGGCCTCAGAATCAACTTCCTTTTAGTCTACTACTAAAAATAAATAAATACTGCTGTACCATTCCCTCAGCATCATCTAGCCCCAAGCTAAACAGAGCTTGTGTTGTGCGTACTAATACGTTATACTAGATAGATAGATACTTTTTATTACATATAGAAAAACATCCAGAACACCCTGAGAAATATCTGCAGATCGTACAGACATTTGTCCCGAGGTGGGAATCGATCCCTCTTGCTCCGCAGGCGGACCTTAGCCCGCTTCGCCACAGGGGTCGTCAAACAAACTATACTCAAATACTAACTGCACCCTACTAGTACTAACTACCACTTCTTTATTTTTCTAGCAAAAACACTACTTCTACTCCTCTACTAACTACAAGTAATCTGTGCTACAACTACGTGTCTTCGTTGTACAACAAAAAAAATATCGAAATCATCGTAATGGCGCTGTGCAAAATGACCATTATTTCTACGTTAAAGTTATGAAGGAAGCTAAAGTGGAACAAAATATTTCGTCACAAAAATAGGGCGTAGGTACATTGTAATTATCATTATTACTGCGGCCAGTTAACCGTGACTCAGTGACATTTCGAACAAAATGTTCAAATCATAGGCGTAATATTGGCTTTCTTTTTTTGACAGTTTAACGCTACTCGCTATTGTATAACTGACAGATTAGATAATAGAATAAGGTACGTTGGTTTAAGCAATTAAGATTGGTTAGGAAATTACAGAGATCGGCTGTGAAATAATTGAGTATACGAAACATTCTCAATCATTCCACAATTAAAACGAAAGCCCCCATTCGTAGTTCTTTATTTTATTTAAAAGTAAAATTAAGTTAATCTTACTTGTAAGCTTATTATCTTTTGTATTATATGTACCTACTATTGTATTATATGTACATACTAACGGTTTTCTTAGTTGCAAATAAAAACATTTGATTATGTTTACACACACTGAAAATACATAAACAAAAACTTCAAAAAATTACATGTTCAAAGGCGAGCTTAACCCTAACAAGAGTTTTCTTCCAGCAAATCTTTGTGACATTGGCCTTCCTCAAGATCATGAGAGGCAAAATATATTATACTAGCCGCACTCCAACCGTTTTACCCTCGTAGTTCCCGTTCCCGTGGGAATACAGGGATAAAGCCTATGTTACTTAGGAATAATGTAGCATTCTAATGGTGAAAGAATATTGAAAATCAGTCTAGTAGTTTCGGAGCATATTTAATGCATACAAACAAACAATCAAATCTTTCCTCTCTTTATTATTAGTGTAGATAAAACATGTTAATACAAAAAAGAGAAATAATATACATACTAAATAAGCAAATCATAAATTCTTAAAATATAATGACAAAGAATCGCAGTAGGTGTAAGCGAAGCTATTTTAACCTTGACAAATTTTCAACCTTTTAAACAAATTGACCTGAGCGCGTCAGTCACCATCATCATCGCAGCAGTAGTAGTGGATGTGTTCTCGCGCGTTATAGCTGCTTCGGTTCGGTATACCCAAGTAACTTTAAAATATTTCCTTCTATTAAAACTGTAATAAAATTACACTTAGATAGATAGATAACTCTTTAATGTACCCAGCTTTTCTAACACAAACAATATAATATAGGAAGTAAAGTATAATTACATTGTCACTATAAGCGATCTCTTACAGGCAACCTTTGGATGGACAAAAACAACAAGAAAGTAAAAGCACGGTTTCGTCATAGTATAATTAAAATAGAGTACCTACGTAATAGCTATAAATATATACTTAGCTAGTATAATTACATATCGAATAATAATAAACAAATAAATAATAAAAATACGAATCAATGCGTAGGTAAATGTCGTTTCAATAAATATTATTAAATAAAACCAACTCAAGTTAGGATAAGTAATAATTCTACCATTACTTTAACTTGGCAGAGACAAATCTACTACATGCATCGTAAGGGCTATTTTACTTAGCCAATAATACCAGGTATAATTTTTTACTTCATCACACGTTTATACAAAAGTTGTTAATACGATTATTTTAGACGATCTTCAACGTGCTATGTAGGTTAAAGGTAAAACTATAAATGCATGTAAAGGTTAAGCACATGAGGAAAACTATTCAAAAATACACATCACTGATTCAAATCAGACAATAGGAAAATCAAATTAGACCATTCACAGTCCGGACGTGTCATTACACTGCAATTCTAGGTAATGTCAGACTGGCGTTAATAAGCGACCAATCAATCTTAGCCACATTTTTCACGTACCAATTGCTTGTAAAAATTACGGGGTCCATACTGTTATTAGGTCCGCTACGGTGTTCAATTAGTTCCTAGCGACACAGAAGACATGACATGGACGTCAAAAGTAAGATTGGTGCATGTAGTCATCAGAAAGGAGGCAATTATTTTAACGCTTCGGTAGGTAGAGTAGGTAAATAACCATAGGCTATAAGACAAGGCTAGGAAAATGAGACAAGAATCTTAGTAGGTTGGTCATCAGTGTTTTTATATGTAAATCATCTTTAAACAAAGACCTAGAGGGATGAAAGATACTTAGAGGTGATTTTAGTGTAAAAAGAACTGTAGGTACCGACAATTTTTCACAGACCTTATAAATAACTGCTTTTATTGGACAACGAAATCAGAAGCTCCAAATATTTGAAAACCCTGTCATATCATGATGATGAAAAATAACCAAGAGATCATCATCATTTCAGCCGTAGGACGTGAACTGCAACATAGGCCTCTTCATGGATCTTCAAGAACTGATCATGAAGGGTTGTTGCCGTACTCACCACTGACCACGCTCAGCAAGCAGGTTGGATAGCGCAGTATGGGATATTGATACACGGAAAGACGCTGCTGCCCCCTCTTCTGATGGCAGATACTTACTGCATACACAGACAAGACGGCAACATTTTATTCTCAGCACTCCACGGAAGTCAGCGTCCATGAATACGTAACACGTTTTACTCATTTTTTTATTGGAGATAATTCACATAGATGTGTAGAAAAGACGTAACATACTCGTAGATGCTACAAAGGTGCTTTTTGCTTGATAACGAGCCTAAAGAATTTAATGTAGCGACAAATGGCGACCCCTACGCTCGCCACCCGAAATTGACTGCTATAAACGGAGACGACTATCTTCATGATTTAAGGGCTCACCTATCTCCCCGGAATGAATAGTCCAGTGGACTAGCTTTTGTGACCCTATTTTTATCTTCCAATACGCTTTGAACCTACTATTCAGGGTTATTTTAAACTTTCGCAAATTGGTTTCAGGTATTCAGCTCAGAATATTCTGAGTAAGCGAAGTACCTATGTTAAAAGTTGAATTAAGAATTTTTTGTCAATGTAAATCGATTTAAAGGTATAGGTTTTAGTCTATGAAGTCAGTATTTACAAAATGCACATACTAAGCACCAAATTCCGAGTATTAAAAATCAACAAGAAGATAGTTTAATGATAAAGTGAAGTAGATAATCATTTTGTTTCCAATACTTATTCTCATGGCTAAACTGCTGAATTAATCCCACCTTCTACGAGTTAGTTTATAACACATTCATCTACCTGACAGTGGCAGAGTAGCAGCAAGTGGTTTACAATAGCCACGAAGGCAGAAAATATGAAGATAGCCCCCAACACCACGTACGTGCTGAGCTGACCATCTACATATCACGATATAGCCTCATTCATTTTCCTGTCCATCCCAAAGTTGCCTGGAAGAGATCGCTCATAGCGATAAGGCCGCTCTTTGTACTCCTTTGTTGTTTTTTACCTTATTTCTAAATTGTTTATGTTCTTTTAATGTGGTGTACAATAAAGAGTTTTCTATCTATGTATCTATCTAGGCCACGTGAGGGGCGGACACTTCCAACGAAATTACTTATCGGATGACCAAAATGGTAATGGCAAACACGTGAGAAAAACTATATAATTATCCCTTGTCTTGTCTTTTTATTTTATGGCTTTTTGTGTTTGGTTTTACACAATTCCGCCAGTGTCAAGTTAATTGATAAATTCTTATGTTATTTCGCTGGCCATGTTGGCGGCCATTTTCTCTACCATAATAATTAACCCTATCATAATGTTACTTGACACTGGCAGAATTGTGTAAAACCAACCACGAAAGCCATGAAAGAAGAAGATAATGATTTTCCGTCGAAACGTCGGGAATAATCAAAGGTGTTAATTACACTATAAATTCTCGTGTTTTTGTTATTAAGATAATGATTATTTTCAATATTTCCTTTGCTAGCTTGCAAAACATTGTTTTCATTTTTCGAAACAAACAATCAATGTTTTATGAATAAAATCGAATAAAAAGAACAGTAAAATGGTATTGAATGTTAGCGCAATCGCTAGCAACGCAACAGTTTGTAAACAAATCCATGTTTAAAACTCCTTGCATTGTATGTTTTACGCTTTCTCTTACGCAATGGTATGTGGCCATCATGGGCTGGTAATATTCGATGAAATTGACTTCTGGCCATATTTAGTCGCACAAAATCGAACCAACAGTCATAAAATTCAAGGCTGCATTTTATTTTTGGCATCCTGACAAATGCTTAGGCAGAAATGCAATTGTTTATTCCAAAGCGAAGTATTTAATAGCCGGGTATTTATAATCTGTTGATATAGCGGTTATGTTGATATGATATAGGGATATGTTTCGGAGTTTCGCAGGAAGCTAAGTTGGCTACCAATACGGCTCCATCGGAATTCCCATATCCTATTTTTATTGTACAATATTCTTTTTACTCCTTCTTCTCCTCCCTATCTAAAGGAACGATTCAAATTTTTTCATCTTTCCCACTCTCTAACTCTTCGTTCTTCTGATACTCTTCAGCTCATGACACCTATGCATAACTCGTCGTACTACCACAATTCCTTTTCTGTCAAGGCTGTTAACCTGTGGAACGTATTGCCTGTATCTATCAGGCGTGCTCCATCCTTTACAATCTTCAAATCTATGGTTAAGGAACACTATTTGTCCTGTTGTCACTAGCTGCTTGATTCATTGACACTTTATTTATATATTTATTATTAACATGTAAGTATATATGTCTATACGTTATGTTTGATACTCATATTATGTATTTTGTATGTATAATATGTACTTATAATGTATATTATGTATGGTATATATGTAATTAGTTTATCTACATGTACACCATTATAACCCCTTGTCATATATTACAATCCAATCCATCCCAAGGTTGCCTGGTAGAGATCGCTCTTTAGCGATAAGGCCGCCAATTGTCACTTTGTTTTTAAGTGTTTCTTGTTATTATGTTTAGTTTTAAGGTGTGCAAAAAAGTATTTTCTATCTATCTATCTATATAGCGAAATTTTATCAAAAGATATTAATCACTAAGAAACCAATAAGAAACACTGACTTCGATGTTAAAGTCTGAGATGTTGCTACAAATAAACAAACCGCTATTTGTATGCATAAAACATTTCAATATTTCCCTTTATTTATCACTGATCCCATTTGGTAACTTCCTCATTGTAGTAACGAACCTTTCCATTTCCATTCGCCATTCGCGCCTCCCAAAGAATTTTTGCTTAGCGAGTTAAGCAATTTTATTTAAGAAAACACAGACAATATTACAGTATTTAAACAGGTGCTTAGTGGTTACAAAATTACTTCTTACTTAAGCTTAAGTATTTACATACTTTGTTTGTTTAAAGTTACACAAATTACCTAGAATTTTCCCCGTCGTAGACTGACTTCACCTGGGTTAATTTACCTCAAACATAATAATATTTTTGGCAACAAACTTAGTGTAAGTACAAGATCTGCAATCACTACGGCACTTAAAAACCCTAATATCAAATAAATTTATTGCATTAGGTATTTCGTCAAGTTGATCGTCATGATGGCTTTACATCTATGTGTATATATATATATATGTATATCATTACATAAGGGTTTAAATATGATAATGTTTTTTTTTATAGCTATATGTATATACAGGGTTTCCCAGAAATGGTGGATAATCCTGCACATGCGTGTACGGGGGAGGGGAGTGGGGCCCCATATCCCAATAAAAAAATTCTATTCCCAACAGTCCGCGGTCAACGACATTTTTTGTAAAATTTAGAAAAATCCCAGTTTTCCTCACATTTGCGGGCATCACGTCCGCTGTATGAGGCCAAGTTCAGATTTTTTTCTTTTAACGTGTTCCCTAATAATGGTATTCCTAAATGACTTTAAAAAAAACTCAACTACTTCGGATAGTAGTTAACTAGAAGTACCTAAACATAAATGTTATTTTTGAAATTTATTTTACTTCTAAGTTTGAGCACCTGAGGTGTAAAAAAAATGTATAGGAGTTGTGTAGCCAATCACATAAAAAATTTACCTACATCATAAGGATTCTAAAACCGTAGCATACTTATCTACTTTAATTGTAAAATTACTGAGCTATAGCTATTAATGTGTAAAAGTAGGCGTTTCATTACAAAATTGCAAAAGAATAAAATTTAATAAATAATTACCAAAAAAGTATTTATTATAAAAATATTCATAATAAATGTTTAAATTGGGCTCCTCCCGCAAATGTGAGGAAAACTGGGATTTTTCTAAATTTTACAAAAAATGTCGTTGACCGCGGACTGTTGGGAATAGAATTTTTTTATTGGGATATGGGGCCCCACTCCCCTCCCCCGCACACGCATGTGCAGGATTATCCACCATTTCTGGGAAACCCTGTATATGTATATGGCTATAAATTACAACAAAATCCTATAATGTGGTTACTATATATTACAAAACAAATGGAAGATTATAGATTTATGAGAAAAATTATGGACATAAATTTAGGTTTTTCACATCTATATAATTTACCTCTTGATATTTTTATTTTAATCTTGTTAATAATTATATATCTTGTAATGTCAAGTTCAACAAATTTAAAAGTTTAAAAATTTTTTTGTTTAAATTTTAGTTTTTTAGTAAAATTCATCATTATCATCATTTCAGACGTAAAACGTCCACTACTGAACACAGGCCTCCCTCGTGGATCTCCATGAGGGGTAGTTGCCATACTCACCACGCTTGGCAAGCGGGTTGGCGAGCGCAGTATGGGATTTTGATTCACGGAAAGACGCTGCTGCACATCTTCCGGAGGTATCCCTTAGCAGGCTTTTACTGCATCCACGGGCATGAGACGAGGGGTAACATTCTACTACCGGCACCCCACGGCTAATAATCAGTATAATTAATTTTTATATATAAATAATGTTAAGTAATTGTGGTAATTAATTAGTATAACTGGTAGACTGTGCCGTTCTAATTAAAAAATAGACAAATATACATTATATGATATTTGTCGATTATTTGTTTTTTTACCTATAAATTGGTGATCAGTGTCTTATAACTAATTAAAACCTATTTGTTTTTAATTAGTACTACAGTCGGCACTAATTTATAACATAAACCTACTCATGACTGTTGAAGCCGTGTTGGCCGAGTGGTATGTACCCCCGACTTTCAATCCGAAGGTCGTGGGTTCGATACCGGCCGTGCACCAATGGATTTTTCTTTCTTGAAAAATGTATGTGCACACTTAGCACGAGCTTTAACGGTGAAGGAAACATCGTGAGGAAACCCGCGGCTTAGTTAGCTTCAGACGTATTGACCTGTTCTTTCCTCTGAATAATAGCTGACTAAGCTGAGAGGATGGTATAGGTGCTGGGCAAGCCTAATCCATCTTACAATGTCCCAGGCACTGCAGCGTCCCGTACAGCATGATTACCAGTTGCTGACGCTGTATAAATCATCTATAATAGATGCAAAGGCCTTACTTACTCATGACAACATCGGTAATAGCGGAAGACCAGCGTTGGTGTGGCGTGGCGACATGCAGCAGAATTATACTGCGCTTAGAAACGTTTCACCACCAGTGTACTTAACTAAATATATTTGTGAAGACCTGTTATAAGTTTTGTTTAGTTACTAAATTCTAAGTCTCTAAGTTTATAAATAGTCAATTATTTTAGTATTGGTTGCAATAAATCTGTTTTCATTCTTACCTTTCTTGCCGGGGTGCCGGCATCAACTTCTGTACTTCGCTCGCCAACCCGCCTACCAAGCGCGGTGAGTATGGTAATTAATGATTCATGAGAGTACAATTAAGAACACCGTCGTCATATGTCAAAGCCGCTACAGCAACTTAAAAGCCAGTTTTTGTAAACCAATACACGTAGCTGAGTATCGTGTTAAATTGCCAATAGATATACAGTTACTTGAATGGTTATTCGATTTGTAAAGCTTAGTATGATATTGATATTTCACACGTTCTCGAGTAACGTTAGGGTGCATGCAGAATTACATAGTTTTAGTATGTATTAACTTATTACAATAAACTTTGCCATGGACACATAATTATAACATCATCATATCAGCCGTAAGATGTCCACTGCTGGACAAGGGCCTCCCTCATTGATCTCCAAGTACTGCGGTTGGAAGCGGCCTGCATCCAACGCTGACTTGCGGTTCTTGCCAAGTCGTCTGCCTATCTTATAGGTGGACGTGCTACGCTGGGCTTGCCGGTCCATGGCCTCCATTGGAGAACTTTGCGGCCCCATCGGCCATCCGTTCTGCGCGCTATAAGGCCTGCCCATTGCCACTTCATGTGCGAATCCATCTGGCTATGTCGGTGACCCGAGTTCTTCTACTTATCTCTTTATTTCTGATTCGATCCCGTAGAGAAACCCCGAGCATAGCCCTCTCCATAGTTCGTGGAACGACTCTAAGCTTATTCATAAGGCCAATAGTGCAGGACCACGTCTCGTTTCCATATGTCATCACTGGTAACACACACTAATTGAAGACTTGTCTTCAGGCATTGAGGTATGTTGGACGAAAAGACGTTGCGATGTTTCCCAAACGCTGCCCATCCGAGTTGGATTCGACGATTGACCTCTTTCTCGAAGTTGGACCTACCTAACTGGACTGTTTGTCCTAGGTATACACATATGTACGCGTCGACAACTTCAAGAGCCGAGTTCTCTCTCAACCATAACTGGGTCAGGCACGACATGGATATTCGACATGATTTTTGTCTTGTCCATGTTCATTTTAAGACCTACCCGTTGGGAGACTCGACTGAGGCCTTCGAGCATCGTGCTGAGCTCTTCCATTGACTTGCCATGACCACAATATCGTCGGCAAACCGAAGGTGAGTCATGTATTCGCCGTTAATATTGATGCCCATCCTTTCCATTCCAGGAGCTTGAAGGCATCTTCCAAAGCGGTCGTAAACAGTTTCGGAGAGATAACACCTCCCTGTCTTACGCCTCTTTTAAGGGAATCGCCTTCGAGCTCTGTTCTTGTACTCGGACTGACATAGTGGCGTTTTTATACAATCACGTCAACACATCGATGTAACGATAGTTTATCATAGTACTTTGTAAACTTTCGCGATCTGTAGACATATAAAACGTTTAACATTAAAGTGGAAGTGGAGATTGAAACATTGCTTGGGTCGGGTTTATATTTTTTTTTTTAATTTTTTTTAATCATAAACTTTTCGATAAACGGTCTTGAAATGCTCGTCTATATTTATTTTACTTAGTAGTCTCTTTTGATTACGTATTTGTTATGTGTATTTTATTTTATTTTGTTTAGTATTTAAGATGCGAAACATGCAATAAATATCCGTTTGACCACGTTTGATAATCGTTGATTCTGAGTTAACAATATTACTCAATACCTAATATAAAGTCAAAGTCAATAATTGATTATTGAATAGATCAAAAGGCTACATAGAGTCAATTATCATAATTAAAACAAAACACATTTAAATTGAATAAAGCCCTTGAATTGAGTTTGTTCACTTCAGAAAACCTATTCTAAAAAAGTATTATCTATTCATCAGAATAATGAATCTTTTTAATTCTTTACGTATGCTCTTCGGTATCACTACCAAGTAATGTTTTTTTAAATGTTTTGTTAATTGAGAAAGCATATTGTAAATGGGTAAGGCGTTTACTGGTTCTATGAATCAATATCCATCATTAAAATCGGCGGTGTTCTACTCGTAATTAATTTAGAATGTGCATCGAGGTAATGCCATATTTAATGAGTGGTAAAGATAAACATCAATATAAATAAAACTCTTCCGTTACTGACTGAGTGAATGACAGACAACGCACAGCCTAAACCACTGGACTTGAAATTTGGCATACATATACCTTGAGTATCCTAGAGGTGCACTAAGGAGGTATTTTGCGAAATTCTAACGGGAACGGGAACTACGCGGGTGAAACTGCGGGGTGCGGCTAGTCCTTTATAAATAAAAGCGTAAGTCAATTTTAATGACAATTTGTACAATGCGGGACTTAAGTTAGTTTTACCTGCAGATATTGGTCTCGGGTATACACGCTACTTAGGTATATACGGTATACGACCTTAAAAAATATATATGTTATTTAATAGTTTTTTATCAATCTGGTACCATTAACAAAAAAAAGGATAGAGGTATAGATGATTTATACAGCGTCAGCAACTGATATTCATGCTTTACGGGACGCTGCAGTGTCTGGGACATTGAAAGATGGATGAGACTTGCCCAGCACATATATCATTCTCTTAGTTCAGCCAGCAGGTTTATTTACAATGTTTTTCTTCGCTTTTGAAGAACGTGTTAAATGTGCACATACATTTTTTGAAAAAGAAATCCATTGGTGCGCGGCCGATACCGAACCCACGACCTTTGGATTGAAAATCGGGGGTACATGCCACTAGGCCAACACGGTTTTATTGAATTAATCGAGGCTGTAACGCATTTTTCTTCCAACTTCAACTACAACGGTATTGCGGGGCAAAAAAATCGAAATTCCTAAAATTCAGAATTTTTCCTTTAATTGTGACAGATACACTTCCAGCATGCCAAATCTCAGTCGAGAGACGTCTGGAACTGCCCTAGAGGTTATACATTTTTGGCATTTTTATACAAAAAAATCCTATTACATCTGATTGAACCTTGATTTTTGAAGGACATTATCTGCCCGCAGAATGTGATGTTTAGTATAAATTTCAAGTTGATACTTCAGCTGTTTTGGAAAAAAAGGGTCTTGATAGACCGACATACAGACAGACAGACAAACGAGTGATCCTATAAGGGTTCCTGTTTTTCCTTTTGATGTTTGGAATCCTGACAAGTTTGTCGATATTACTATATTAACTGTATTAAATAAATAAAGGTCTAAATGTCTAAGCAGTCAAATCATTTTTATAGATTGTAAAACATAGCTTGATCACTGCGACATATGCCAAGTGACACAAATAGGGCTGGGGCGATGTTGAAAATGTGCCTCCTCCGTCCTACAAGTAATATTTTATTTAGTGTAGCACCTACATGTAGTTTTATAGAAAACTAGCTTCTGCCCGCCGCTTCGCATGCGTTGTACCCGAATAACAAGTAGCCTATGTGTTAATCCTGGTCAACATCAATACGTTTGCCAAGTTTCAGCTCAATCTGTAGCCCTAGTTTTTGCGTGAAGAGGTAAGAAACCTCCATCCAAACAATCTTTCGGCTGTATAATATTAGTGAGATGTAATATTAAAATTCCACATCTGCAGATAAAGCGAACCTTAAGTCCCCCGCCGGGGATCGAACCCGCAACCTCAGCCGGCTTTTAAACCAACAGCACCACAGAGTCGACATATAGGTATAGAATAGATACGGTTTGAGTGTGAAAAATAATCACAAATCATTTCACGATTAAAGTGAAATGATTTGTGCATAAAATTCGTTGCGTATCCATGAGGTTTTATGACAGTGGGAAAATATTGCGGTGGTACACCCACCTAGCTGCCGCAAACGGTAATTTGTATAGAAATATTGCGATGGTACACCCAACTAGCTGCCGCAAATGGTAATTTGTATAGAAATATTGCGGTGGTACACTCACCTTGCTGCCGCAAATGGTAATTCGTATAGAAATATTGCGGTGATACACCCACCCATCTGCCGCAAATGGTAATTTGTATAGAAATTTCAATTGCATTCGGCCGTGGTTTCTTCTCAAAGTTAACTTTAAACTCCTCTCAAAGTACCTATATGACGACTCTGTGGTGCTGTTGGTTGACCTGGTATTTATCGTCTAAATTATCTTTATTGTTTTCCGAAGATTTGTTGTTGTGTCGAACTACAAATATACTTTAAACGGTGTATTTGTAGTTCGACATAACAACAAAAACTTCACGAGGTAATAAAAGTAATTTACACGAGAAATACCAGGTCATGTACCTATATTACTCGTAATAACAACAACAAAAGTATGGTACAAATACTCTGCATGTTTGTATGCATACAACGATGTGGTTGTTCGCTTAGTTCCTGTCTGATAAGCTATATAGTACCTATAGTTATTTATGTATTCAAACACTTACAATACATAGAGAATAAGAGTCATCGGATATGATTATTTTCCTCCATTGGTGAGTAGAGCGTATCATAATATTTACGTACACTTTTTAAAGAAGGTTCTAATTAACTTCTTCGAAATATGGCATGGCAGTACAACAACAATTTAGAGCACCACTTAATAAATCGGAAGGTGTCTCAACATTTTGACATCGCCGAAAAGTAAGCATGGTCACTATTTATACGTAAACAAACACATACCTGTCAAATGAACGTCGCCGCACCGGCTTCAAAACCGCGACGCTGGCTAGAAAACGAAATGAAGAGTTATCCGTAGATATTTCTGTATAAATGTTCCAAATTTTAGCGACAAAAATCACAATTTTGCGGTTGCTAAAAGTTTATAAAGTTTACGTAATAATACGCGAACGCGGAGCGAGAACGCGCGTGGTCTCTTTAGCCTCACGGTTATTACTAACGTATTTCGCTTCAAGTTCCGGCCGCTACGGTACGTAGAATGTCGTAGACGTAGTTATGGACCTACGGCATCCTTGCTTCAGGAATTACGACGTAGTATGTTGAGGCGTAGAGTCCAGAACCGCGCTATGAAATGTATATAGTTACAATCAATTGAATGCTTATTGCAAACAAAATTGATAGTGCTGTGCAACTACTTATATCTGTGCCTACCTACGCGTTATATAACTCGGTGAGATGATAAGAAAACTGCGCTAACAACGTTTGCAAATAATAAATATTAGGTGGTATAGGAAGTACTACATAATTAATAATTACGGATATGTTATTTATTATTATAGATGAGATATGACGATAACGTAATTCGTATTATTAACATCTCAACAATCTTTCGAGATAAAATTCTTGTTAATATAGGCACATGCCCTTCGGCCACTTACGAAACCGAAATTCGAAACCAGTTCTTAAATAGGAATTATTTTTCTTCTTTCGAAACTGGTTTTGGTAAAAGAATATTATTTCTTATCTCGAAATTTATTTCGATATAAGAATATGGTTTCATGCACTGAGTATAGGAAAAATAGTGAATGATTTTAACTTGTATTCCTAACCGACTTCAAAAAAGGAGGAGGTTTGCAAGTCATCTGTATTTTTTAAATCTTTTTTACCTCAGAACTCCGTCGTATATAAACCGATTTGGAAAATTATTTTTGAATTCGAATATACACTTTCAATTAAGTCCCATTTTTTTCACAACTCAGTTCTGATGATTGGATCCTAATGTTACTTGATTTTGATTGATCATTGGATGATAATTTAAGGGAAATACTCAAATGTATTAAGCGTATAGTGGTTACGGTATTTTTTATTTTCAGTGTTTCTCTTGTTATTTATATTTAGTTATGAGGTGTACAGCAAAGTATTTTCTATTTATCTATTTTCAACAACATTTTAGATTTTACCATTGAAGTCGGTTTTTCTTGTTAAAAGATTAAGAATTATTAACAGCTAACAAGTGGCGGGCTACCAGCACGACACGTAGTGTCTGGCCCCCTTGTTAAGCAAGTGACATCGTTCACCTGGACTGCCCACGCGCGTTAGGATCCGTATTTAAAGTTTGTTGCTTTTTTTATGTACTCATTCATTATATTATTTATTTAACCCTACATTGTAAAAAATATACTTGATATGTAGCTACTTGTTAAATTTAAAAAACCGACTTCTATGATTCTAAGTGTAAAAACATTGAAAACACAGTGATTCATAATCTATTTTTAGGGTTCCGAACCAAAATGGTAAAAAGGAACCCTTATAGAATCACTCTGTCTGTCTGTCTGTCTGTCTGTCTGTCTGTCACAGATGGATATCTCGAGAACTACTAATACTATCGACTTGAAATTTGAAATGGTAAAAGACAACACTTTTTTACTAATATAGCATATATTAAAATGTTAAAAAATATTCTTATTTTGATTGCAGGGGGGCGGATAGGGGGGCTCAAAATTTTTAAGTAAAGTTACTAAGCCGTGTGGGGTATCATATGAAAGGTATTCAGTTGCACATTAATAAACAGTTTTTATTTATTCTTTAAGCCGAATCGTTTTTGAGTTATTTACAAAAATGTTGAAAAAACGACCGTTCCCCCCCCCTTATCTCCGAAGATTGCAGAGATAAACCCGTGATATTTTTTAAGCTACTAGAAGTGTATGTAAACTTTATAGGAAAATTATAGCGAACTCTCTAAATTGCATAGTTTTTTAGACAAGGGGGGTGGAAAGGGGGTTTTCAAAAAAATTGTGAAGTTAATAGGTGATGTGGGGTATCATATGAAAGGTATTCATTTGCACAATAATAAACAGTTTTTAGTTTTCCTTTAAGCCGTATTGTTTTTGAGTTATTTACAAAAGTGTCGAAAAAACGACCGTTCCCCCCCCTTTATCTCCGAAGTTTGCAGAGATAAACCCGTGATACTTTTATAGCTAACAGAAGTATATGTAAACTTTATAGGAAAATTATAGCGAACTCTCTAATTTGCATAGTTTTTTAGACAATGGGGGTGGAAGGGGCGTTTTCAAAATTTTTGGAAAGTTACTAGGTGATGTGGGGTATCATATGAAAGGTATTCATTTGCACATTAATAAACAGTTTTTAGTTTTTCTTTAAGTTTTATAGTTTTTGAGTTATTTACAAAAATGTTGAAAAATATAGCGTTCCCCCCCCCTTATCTCCGAAGTTTGCGGAGATAAACCTCTGGTACTTTTATTGCTATTAGAAGTGTATGTAAAGATTAGAGGAAATTTATTATAATCTCTCTACATAGCATACTTTTTTAGAAATCATCGAAAGTGTAAAAAATCTACATAAGTTCCGCTATCAGACAAGAGATGGCGCTGTCAAGGTTCTCCAACAAATATAAAACCGCCTTTATCATATATTATATTGTATGATGGCACGGAACCCTCGGTGCGCGAGTCCGACTCGCTCTTGCCCGGTTTTATTTTTTCAGCCGTTACTGTCCCACTGCTGGGCATTGGCCTCCCTTTCCTCCTTCCACTCCTCGCGTCTTAACGCAGTTACAGGCTAAGTTGGTAAATAAGCGTCAAGCTCGTTCCGTCATCTCATTCTCGGCCTTCCACGTCGCCTTCTAGCATTGGGTGGGCCCCATTCTGTGGTGGTATTCGCCCACAAATCGCTGGACATGTGACAGACGTGTCTGGCCCAGTTCCACTTCAGGTTGGGCTTTGTGACCAACGTCAACGATTTGTGTTTTGGAGCGCAGTATGCTGCTCCGCACGTGGTCTGACAGCGCCTAAGATACTGTGCTCCATAGCTCGTTGGCAAACCCCGAGTGCGAACAATAATGACGATAATCTCTTAGGCAATTTCAATAAGTATAATTAATATAATAAGACAGAGAAAGGTGGAAGGAAGGAAGGGAGGCCTTTGCGCTGCAGTGGGACAGTACAGGCTCTTAATAATAATAATAAATAATTAATGGAATCAGGCGTTACTTTGCTGAAATCCATGACAATAAAATGCAATAAAAATATTTAGTTTTAATTCCGCTTATAGGCATAAGCGGAATTAAAACTAAATATTTTTATTGCATTTTATTAATTTCAATCAGACCGAAGTTTTAGATACAAGGCTTTTTGTGATATTTCAATAAGTTTACAATTAGATATAAGTGTCCCACTGCTGGGCAAAGGCCTCCCCTCCATCTCTCCATGCATCCCGATCTGTAATTTAATTTTCAATAAGTTTACAATTAGCCATAAGTGTCCCACTGCTGTGCAAAGACCTCTCCTCCATCTCTCCATGCATCCCGATCCGTAATTTAATCTTCAATAAGTTTACAATTAACCATAAGTGTCCCACTGCTGTGCAAAGACCTCCCCTCCATCTCTCCATGCATCCCGATCCGTAATTTAATTTTCAATAAGTTTACAATTAACCTTAAGTGTCCCACTGCTGTGCAAAGACCTCCCCTCCATCTCTCCATGCATCCCGATCCGTAATTTAATTTTCAATAAGTTTACAATTAACCATAAGTGTCCCACTGCTGTGCAAAGACCTCCCCTCTATCTCTCCATGCATCCCGATCCGTAATTTAATCTTCAATAAGTTTACAATTAGCCATAAGTGTCCCACTGCTGTGCAAAGACCTCTCCTCCATCTCTCCATGCATCCCGATCCGTAATTTAATCTTCAATAAGTTTACAATTAACCATAAGTGTCCCACTGCTGTGCAAAGACCTCCCCTCCATCTCTCCATGCATCCCGATCCGTAATTTAATCTTCAATAAGTTTACAATTAGCCATAAGTGTCCCACTGCTGTGCAAAGACCTCTCCTCCATCTCTCCATGCATCCCGATCCGTAATTTAATCTTCAATAAGTTTACAATTAACCTTAAGTGTCCCACTGCTGTGCAAAGACCTCCCCTCTATCTCTCCATGCATCCCGATCCGTAATCCGTTAATTTTTACAAAGTCGTAAGCTTTTCGACTTTAAAAAATTAACCTAAACAATAGAATCTAGCCTTTTTTTAGAATCTAGCCTAGACATAGACCTCCTCATGGATCAATGGATATCCAAGTACTGATCATGAGAGGATTCTTGCCATACTCATCACGCTAATAGGCGGCGAGCGCGATTTGGATACACGGAAAGCTGATGCTGCCCATCTATCGGAGGTATCCCTTGGCAGATTCTTACTTCATCCACGTGCAAGATAGGAGAATACTAACCCAGGGCAACAAATATAAAATATGCGGTTTTTATAAAAAAAATCCGCAGTCAAAATCGAACCCGCACTTCCTATGCCTCAACCGGCCATAAGCCAATTGCGGCACGGGGGTTTATCAAATTATAAGACATTTTCCACCATTAGTAGTTAATTGTAGAAGCGCGTTGAGATCTTTTGTATAGCATTTTGGTATTTTCTCCTTAACTTATTTTATAACTCGACTATATTTTCGCTTTTAGTTCATATTAGCAACAATAGATGCCCTCTGAACTGCTAAGGTTCCTACATACATACACAGTTAAAAGAAATCATATTAAGTATCGTTTCAGCCATAAAACGTCCACTGATGAACAGGTGAGCGCAGTATGTGTTGTTGATACACTGAAAGACGCTGCTGCCCATCTTCCGGAGGTATCCCTTAGCAGGCTCTTACTGCATCCATGGCCATGAGAGGAGGGGTCATATTCTGTTGCCGGCACCCCACGGCATATTAAGTATATGTTTTTTTTAATCATAAGCGAAGCAGCGCGTGGGTTAAATCTGGTTTAGATTAAGTTTACCGTTTAACATCTGCCAGGCATGCCGCGACAGCACATATTTTTTTTATTTTGGGTGAGGCTTAGTCGCACAAGGTTGGCTTCGACCTTCGCTCGAATCGATCGATTCTCGCCACGGGGCAAATATTTGTATGAACTAAAAATATTTGTCATTGTCATATTATTACAAAAATTTTAAAGATATTCGCTCGAAACGGCATTACTTTAGACATGACGACACGCGATCGCAGGAGCCCTTGAATTATACAAGTTTGTCTTGCCACCTATCAGTGAATAGTTGAAATTACAACTATCCCGTATAAAAACCTTTAGCTACTCAACACTAGATGGTAGTTTTAATAACGAAAAAATTGTCTATGTATAGATTTTCTTAGGAATTTGGTTTGTTTTGTTGGCGCACCTGTGAGTTAGAGTGAGGTGTCTGTGTGTGTGACCGTGACAAACTTTCGTTCGTCTTGATTTGATGTGTATCGTGGAATTCTGTTTTACGAGTTTTTTGGGAAACCATTTGTAATCAGATTAATTTGCAATAGTGCAGTGACATCCCCGTGCGTACATATTGTAGTTTACATGCACCTCAAGTCTTTATTTGTCATAAAACTACAGAAACCTCAATGAAAAATGTTATTGTGCGATCGTAATGGCGGCCCGTCGCGTCCCCCGCGCCTCCATTTCGGTGACAGTCAAACTATGACAATGCCGATCGCGAAGCTTGAAAATGTTGTGTATTTGTAAATAATAAGATATGAAAAGTTGATGCAAAGTAAATGATACTTTTAAAATGAATCCTGAGCATCACAATATCAATACGGGTGGAGGCCAGCCTCCTGGGAGCTCTGAGGTTTGCAAGATGAAACTTATTCTTGTTTTATTTTTTGTTGAAGTTTTCGGATTGCTAATTTTGAAGGTGATTTCAGTCTCAAAATCAAAGACAAGCTCAGCAGCAGCAACAGCAGGTGACGTTGCCTGCTACCACGTCTGCTACCGACTTACGGGTGAACTCTGCAGCTGTGAACGTTGCGTTGTCCAGCGTTGCAAAGTACTGGGTGTTTACGAATTTATTCCCCGGACCAATTCCTCAAGTGTCCGTTTATGGGCTTCCAACTGGGACAAGAATTGAAAATGGAAAAGCTGTACAGGTAACAAAATCCGTGATTGCTTAGCCAAGAATAAATCTATACTTATGTACACAAATAATACTTACCATTTATTTTTATTTATAAGCCTGATGTTTCCCACTGCAGGGCAAAGGCCTCCCTTCTCTCCTTCCACTTATCCCTGTCTTGAGCTAGTCATGATGATAATACTTACCATACCTAAAATAAAACCTCTAAAGTTGTCTCTAAATATACTGAAGGCATCAGATTCACAGAGATTTAACATTAATATTTATTATCCAACACATGAGACCATGATTTTGATTTAAAAAAATATAAGCTCTGATATAAATTACCGTCCTTACAGACAAAGGCATTGCAGATCAATATAAATTTTTAAATTATATTCTGAATACCAATGAAAAATATTGCAAAATTGTTAGATAACATCATTCTATTGAGATTGTACATAGTCTAAAACAAATTTATGCATGTTGTGTATTCAACTAAGTGGAATCTATTAATTTTGACCTTGAGCATCTGGATGGGACTTGTGAACAAGTGAAACAGATAACCTACATTGAAGTTCTTATCAGCAACTTTTTGTTTGCTTGATTTTGGCAAGTGTCTTGAGAGGCTAGATCATGAATTTTGGAGCATGGTTTTGTTACTAATTCATATTATTTTATGAATATAATATGTATTCGAATGTAATTTGAATTTGAGTAGGTTCAGTGTTAGTTTATTTATATTATTAGTGTTCTGTATCATCAGTTACATACCTTTGAGCATGAATATGTATGTTATTATTATTTTATAAAAATGAATTTTATAGAAGCACCACATGTAATATGTTTTAATAAATCATACACCATTGGATTTGTATTGAAATTTTCTACATGTTTATGTATTCTACTAAACATAAAATAACTAACGTGATTTAACTTATGTACACTTGTATACTAAGCGCACGGAGCGTTCAATCCTTATGGAGACCCGTCACTCCATAAAGCGCTTCAGGGGTTAACTCTTCTGAAAATACAAACCAGTTCCTCAGTTCATATACTTATTTAGTCCTAGTAGTTTATGAAATTTATTTCTACTCAAGCTTTTGACTCTGTTTTGCTAAGCGCTCACCCTGAGACCCTTGAGGATATGGTTCTTCAGATTCCCACTGATGTTGGTTATTCATAGGTCTGTTGTTAGTACAAAAACTGTACCCCCACAAACTGTCCTAAATGTTGTTACTGTATTGCTGCTTATTTCTTTCATCATCATCATCATCACAACGACTGCTGACTGAGGACTGCTGTCCATGTCCACTGCTGGATATAGGCCTCCCTTATGGACCTCCACGGTCGGCAGGTGGGTTAGCAAGAGCAGTCCAGGATGTTAATACACGGAAAGTGGCTGATGCCCATCTTCTGCATTATTCATATACTGCATCCATGGAGATGATGATGATGATGAGGATGAGAGGATGCAAGAGAGGAGAGGCAACATTCTACTGCTGGCACCCCATGGCAACGCCTTGTTTCTTTATATCAAAACAAATGAAGCAACTAATAATAATATTGATTAGATTGTCAAATTCTCCTTTTTAGGATCTTGGTCAAGCACATAGCATACTCAATGGAGACCCAAACATCATACTGGGACATCACGGAGGGCAGTCCCAGGTCACAGTATCTGCTGCCCAACAGATTCCCGTCTCTCAAATCATTGCCACACAGTCTGGACAGACACATGGTAAGTGAATCAGTTCATGATATGACTCATACTTTGAGGTTTAATAGACTCAGTATATATATATTACAACTTCACTAGAACTACATAATGCTAAAAAAGCCTTGACTGAGCTAATTTAATTTGCTACATGTATTAAGTTTTTGCTAGTTCGGAAATACATTATTGTTAAAATTTTACTCAATCACTATATTTTGAATGCAAATATTGGGATTATATTTTGAATAAAATATTATTTCCTCATACTGATTCACCTCATGAGATAAGCTCCTACTAAAGAAATTAAGTTGAAAGATGTATAGGTAGTTACATGTTATTTTAAAGAATATTATAATTCCAAATTGTTTGTTATTTATTATTATTATTTTTTGTGAATTCAGCCAAATCTAGACAAACATTAATGCACAAGACTAGACTTAAGCAAAACAGTTAGCCTGAATCATCCCATTGTTGGGCAAAGGCAGGAAGCCTAGACCTAATTAAAGTAAATACTTATATTAATTGGCAACTTTATTTTCGGTAAACTTTAAGATATTTCATTATTCTGAAAAACCCTTTTTAATATATTTTTACCCAAAATAGTACATCTATCACCTAAATTAAATCTCAAAAACTAGATAACGCCCTCACAAACCGAATATAGGTTAAGTTCTGATTGTGTGCAACGACGCACGAGCCAAGCGAGCGTGCCACGGCAGCGGCCGACCGGCGATGTGCCAGCACCAATTTCTATACTAAGAACAAATATAATTCTTAGGTAATTGATACAATCATACCCTTATTTTAATATACTTATTTATTCCATTGGCTCAGGGAGCCTAATACGAGAACTCGCCCCTTTCTTCTATCTATCGCTGAGTCTCCTGGCAGTTGTCGGCTCCGATGTCCGGCCGTCCTAAGTATTACTGGAGTGATCCATCCTATCACTCCAGCAAAATCTGACCTGCGCAATTTAAACACTATTATTTTAATTTGTATTGTAGAGGTAGAGGTTACTGCTTAACATTAGGTGGGTCTTCGGCTTGTCTCGTCATTTGGTCGTTTATAAAATAAACGACTGCATGAAAAGTTGGCTTATTCAAAGCTGGCGGCAATCAAGGCTCAATTTGGCTTTATAATACTTTTTTATTTTTTTTAAACACAGGAAAAAAGCAATGATTTATTATTTCAGAAGCGCAGTTGGTGGCGCACAGTCAACAGCAGGAGCTGCAGGCCACCAATCAGGTCCAGGTCACCACATCGCATCACCAGGTACCCACTAACCGGGTCGAATTTGTTCAACACCATAACATTGATATGGTAAATCCAAGTAACACTGATTTCTAGCGAGAATGCCTCAGTCGCTGTTTTGTAGATTAGTATGTAATGTGGACATGTGAGACCAATTGCTTTTACATGTTCCTATCAGTCAGCATGAAAAATATGTAACCTTAGTTTGTTCAATAAAAATGTGATTCTTTTGATAGAAACATATTATAAAGCATGAATCTAGTGGTGTCTTGCAAGTTTTTCAAGATCTTGCATGTTATGTTGTAGATAGAGATACCCTAATTTTGTTCTTGTAACCATGGGTCTTAGAACATAGTTATAATACCGTAAATTATTATCATAACCATGAGAACTTAGATAGTTGATCTAAGTTAATCTATTAATTTGTCATATAACCAATACCATTAATTGTATCCTATATTCCTTTTTGTTTCGAACAGAGGACATGGGTTTTAACCTTGCAACAAGCACCAGACAGAATAAGCATGAAGAGCGTTGTTATTAATGTAAATGATATTAATCATTCCTTTTCCCCAAGGGACATCACACACAACAGCAACACATAATGCAACAACAGCTTATGACCGCCACCCGGCCAGAGCATTCAAATCAACAGGTATGTGACTAACAACTGCTTATATGTATGTCCACGGAAGTCTTGCTACTGAAAATATGAAATTACTAGCTTTTGCCCGCGACTTCGTCCGCGTGGAAATCCCCTTTTTCACGCAGATCCACTTTGATTCGAAAATATAAATCCCATTTATTCCCTATCCCGTGGGAATTTCGAAAAATCCCTTCTTAGTAACACCTCTAGGATACTCAAGGTATATTTGTGCCAAATTTCAAGTCTTTTAAGTCCAGTGGTTTAGGCTGTGTATAGATAACAGCCATTGTGTAAATTTACTTAATAATTTATGGGCAACTAAAAGAGGAATCACAGAAAATTATCTGTAAATAAATAAGTAGTAAAATTCCACCAATTAGTGTGCAATCGCGCTCAGGGTAAAGGATACCACTAAGGTAAACACTAAGACTTAATGGTAGGTATACTTTACTATGAGCGCGACTGTACAATAAACCACATTAATGAAAAGGCTTATCTTGATCTTAGATTCAGACAAAGTCGGAAAGCGCTAATCGGCTTAACCGTTAAAGATTTGCTACGTTCAAGACGTCACCGGTTCTGTAGCGAATGCGAACGCGTTTGCTTCGTCCGTCGGTGGTTCTGTAGCGAATAGAGACGCATCCACACACTATTGATAAAAAGGACGCGAGTCCAAATTGCATCACAAAATAAACTTTTTATGAACACTGTAACGCTCATTATCGTTAGCGCTGACGCGTTCAAGCGGACGTGACAGGCCATGAAACCAGTATCACATACTAAAACTAGCACATTCCTCTGCTTTGTGACGTCTCTAGCATTTCCATGTATTGACATTTACAATGCTACACTGACTCACCCAAACCGCAGCGCAGTGTGCCAAGGCTTATACTTCAGCAATTTATGTGGAAAGTATACCTATAAGGTTTTTATACCTAGCTGGGAGTAATGTATCGTAATTCTGCTACGAAGCCTAATCTTTCCCAGTCTTGCAGCGTCCCGTACAGCATTATTATAAGTTGCTGGCGCTGTATAGATTATCTATAACAGATCTTTAAGGCCTGTTAATTGGCCTTTATGATAAAATTTTCCTTTAAGATTCTTCCACTAACTAATAAACGACTAAAAACAAAACATTTCACGATATCGACTTTGGTACTGTTAAAGTCAGTTCAACATTGATGACGCGTGAATCATCCAATCGATATGGGCTTGGTAGTAAAGTTCAACCAATTTTCTTGTATATTACCTATGGTGATGCTTTAAAACAGCGGACTTTTGTGTCGCCGAACTTTCGCTTAACTAATGCTATGCTTGAAATGAAATGCACTTGTAAAATACATGTTCCTATGGTCACGCTGCTTACTCTTCCATGAAAAAAAGGTCAGCGAGGTAAGACAAACAATTTTGTACATTAGTATTTGCTTTACACTTTTGCCAAAATGTGATCGTGTCTGTTTTTTGCTAATTTATCTAGTATCATCACGACTTTGGTATTCTGTTATTTCAGTTTGGGCATTCTAAACAAACACATGTATTGCCATTAGCTAAGAATTGTTTCCTAATTTTTATATCTAAATATTTAAACATTAGGTATGTTTATTATTCTAGCTATATTCTAGAGTGGGGTGCCGGCAGTAGAATGATACCCCTCCTCTCATGCCCATGGATGCAGTAAGAGCCTGCTAAGGGATACCTCCGGAAGATGGGCAGCAGCGTCTATCCGTGTATCAACATCCCATACTGCGCTCACCAACCCGCCTGCCAAGTGTGGTGAGTATGGCAACTACCCTTCATGGAGATCCATGAGGGAGGCCTGTGTTCATCAGTGGACGTTTTATGGCTGAAATGATGATGATATATTCTAGAATCGTAAATTACGTAGTAGGTAGTTATTTAATGTTATGATATGAAACAGCACGAAGTATGACGTATAACTGTTTCGTGTGCTTATGAAAATACTACGAAAGATTCGAATGCGCTGTTTGCTTTGGTACTAAAAATATTGAACTAATGAGGGAATACAAAGAACGAATTCTCTCAAAGTTTCGTCAAAATCAATCAAACGCAAATTCCAACAACAACATTTGAAATTCATATTAAATATCGGGAATGTTCACGTACTTGTTAAACTGTTTCGACCCTTATCGAGGGCCTTCTTCAGGGTGATGACAGGCCGCGACCCTTTCCCTCCGCGTTTCGTCGTGCGTACACGAAGTACGTGAATATATTTAATATGAAATATTAGATAGATTAGATAATTCACGATAGTTATTATCGTAAAATAACATTTGATTGAAATTTTCAAAAAATGTTTGAAGTGTTATGTTTATTTCATAGACCATTATTCCGATAAATTTAAACTAGAAATTTATTTATACTCATAAACAGTTTTGGAAGAAGTGGTCGCTTAAATATCTACAATTACATACTCAAAGTTCGTTATTAAAGAAAAACACAATAACAAATCTTTATCTAGAGAAACTAAAGTCGCCTTAGCTAATTGTAAAATCAGCTAGGGTGACTATTTTATACTGCCTATTGTCTTTTTTAACTTACGCTATCACAACACATTATTACAATTACATGTAAGTATGTATGTGGGTGAATCAACTTCTAAGGCACTCCTTTGACAACATTTTGAAAGATGAAAGTAAAAAAAATATATTTTTTTTATGAAAATTAATATGTTAATAATTGCATTACTTATCCTAGTTGTAGGTTTAGCAACGGGGCATGACATCTAAGCTAATTTAAACGAGTTTTTGTAGAAAACCGATGAGTGAGTCTAATAAATATCCATTGCGTTACTTATTTGTAACGACCAAAACACGCAATAGTACAAAGAAATTAGAAAAATTAACATGTTAGTTACTTTTTTATACCTTATTTCAGTCTTTCTAACTTATTAATAACGTTTTTTTATTACTATCTTATGAAATAGAGACAATCTTCGTCCACTGCGTTACTTTGCATGCTTTTAAACGCTTAACTTTCGAATAAAATCTCCACACAGTATAATCAGAAATACATTTCTAATATTATCTATAGACACGAGTCTTGGCGACTTTTAACTCAACATTGTTTTGGCACAAATTAAATACAATTAGTGTTATCTTCAAAAGGCATAATAAAAATCAAGGGACATTATGAGTAACGTCAGAAAAATAGTAACGCCTGAGAATTTTTTATCAGTTGAACTATAATGAACTTGGCTTAAGAATTCCTACAAGCCTTGTAATATTATATTCACCGTCAATTCATCTTTTTTTTCTCATTTTCTCTGTACACCTCACTATCCGTTTCAACTCTCCTCCGGCCCACTTTTGCTAAAGGAGTAGCGGCTTTTCTTAGTGGCGTGGTATTGCTTGCTCGTAGGGGTAGCTAAAAGTGGTTTTGGTGGTTGGTCTCTTGATCGTATTGTTGGTTGTATTGATCGTTGTGGTTGTTTTCTTAATCTAGTGTTAAATTTTGACCACATCCTGACCTTTACGCCCGCGGAGGCGTATCTGGTGGAGAAGTAGCATGTGAAGGCGTCGGTGGTGGAGTTCCAATATATTCGTCAAAATTTCCTATACTGGAGTCGGTTCTAGGCGATTCAGGGGGTGTTTGTTGTCTCAACACGCCCTATATCATTATAAAGAATCCCCAAACAACATGATTTTGTTTCTTTGGCTGTCGTTTTCGTTATAATTTTCTTTTGGATTAAATCTGTAACTAATCTTTTAGTTTTATGTTATCAAGCTAGGTGTGTTTTCTTAGCTTCTTCGTACTTTTATCTATTATTTAATGGTGTTATATATTATAGCGTTTCTGATTTTCTGCTGCACTTAGCAGTTTAGCTTAGCTTAGCATACTTAGGTTTCTAAGCTATTAGTATAAATAAACTTTACAATTAGTAGAATTTGTTAAAGATTTGGGCAACATAATCCAAAATGACACTTAGTGCAGCAGAAAATCAGAAACGCTATATAGAAAACCATTAAATAATAAATAAAAGTACGAAGAAGCTAGGAAAACACAACTAGCTCAGTACCATAAAACTAAAAGATTAGTTACAGATTTAATCCCAAAAGAAAATTATAACGAAAACGACAGCCAGATACAAAATCATGTTGTTTGGGGATTGTTTATAATGAAACAGGGGGTGTTGAGACAACAAATCGAAATATTAGCACCATCTCTTGATATTGCTCCGAACTTTTATCGGTAACTCAGTATAGTAGCTGATGATTTAATCTAAGCTTAGGACAAAAGTTGAGGTTTATGTAAAATACCTAATTTAAACTTTCGCGATCACAACACATTATTAACATGCATATAACCGGGTATTTATCGCGTAAATTACCTTTATTTGCTTGGATTGCACCAAGCATGGTCCCGTGAAGACAGTTTCCGGGACCATCCAAGCGAAACGTCGGGAAATAATAAAGGTAATTTACGCGATAAATACCCGGTTACATGAATGTTAATAATACCTAATTTAAGCCCAACTTTTATGAATTTTTACATAAAACGTAAGCCTAACTTTTTCTTAGTCGTGAAAATACAGTGTATTCATATATATTTTTTAAGAAACATGCATTATTTCTTTACCTAGGCCTGGGGACACATGTTTTTTGTATGGAGATTGCCTATGCTCCGCTGTGTTACCATAGAAAAATCAAAAATATTGCTGTAAACTATAAAAACCTATAAACTACCTTGTAAGCAGAGAATCTAAGTTTACGTTAATATTAAAACAATCCTATTTTAAACTGAATGAAGGAATGAATGAATCACTTTATTGTACACCAAAGAGTTACAGGAAAACGAAGAGTTATTAAAAACTGAATTACAGACGTTATCGTTTTTTTTCATGACAAGGACAGAAAAGGAGTCCTGATGCCTTAAAAGTTGATTCACCCACGTATGCAGTATTTATAGCGTAATAAATCACCTTTATTATTTACCGACGTTTCGATTGAATTGCACCAGTCAATGTCCCTGGAAGACAGACGTGTTATAATTAATTATTTAATAAAGGTAATATCTACGTGTTAAGCACCCGGTTGGCCGTGTATTAATAATTATACTGCCTACTTAAGCCCGTTCATTAACCCCTGACAAAAAAGAGGGGTGTTATTCGTTTGTACGCTATGTGTGTGTGTGTCTGTTTGTGGCACCAGACAGTCAGCTCTTAAACGAGTGAACCGATTTGCATGCTTTTTTTTTACAGCAGGTTTTCCTGCAGTGGTTCTTAAACATGTTTTATCAAAATCGGTTAAGAAGTTAACAAGATACGAATAGTCGATTTTTTTTAAATATTACCCGAGCTTGGTATGAAATGAAAGGGCATGATGTAGCTTGCAAAACTGAGGGTACACATTACAAAAAAAAAATAGGTAACCTCAGAGACTAGGTAAAGTGTCGGCGGTTACATAAAATTTTTAATTTTATAAACTTGTTTCCTCTAGATCCAACTAACAGTGAGTGAGGACGGCATCGTCACTGTAGTGGAACCAGGCAGCAGTAAGATGGTGGAAAAGGAAGACCTGCATGAAACGATCAAGCTTCCGGCGGACCATACGCTGACCGTTCATCAGTTGCAGCAGATTGTCGGCCAGCAAGTATGTTGTAGACTATGTTGAGAATATTCTTACGCCCTTTCTGAATAATACTTTAATATGGAAAATGTTCGACTCCGATGGAGTGGAACCCACGTTAGCTTCTAGCTATCAATGTCTTCTAGACCCTAAAGACGGAAGTGCTTTAACCACCAATTTGAATGATGTAGGAACATATTCAAATTGGTGTGAGGTTTAACACTATAAAAAATATAAAATAGTTTGAAAACTATATAGTTATCATTATCAAGCTTTCTACAATGTTCAGCGTTTGTTTCTGTGAAAAATTTATCAATTATTTTGATGTGATTTTGGCTCAAAACCATTACTGATTTAATAATTGCTGCAAACATTAAAACTTTTTTTTTCTAAATGAGGAAAAGAAGCAAAAAAGAAACCTCTTTCACCTTCATTAATTATTGCATTTTTTTGTCCGCTTAATTTAATGTCCGCAAAGATATTGCATAGTTTGGATATTGCAAGGTGACGTCATTTCATCATCCCCGTATTTAAACCATATACCCAGAGATGTATACAGTACTCCTCATCGATTTCTATGACGGCGACCCTTTCCTGAGTTACCCTACCCGTTTTTATTTCTGACATGAGCCCTGATGTGGCTTGCCAGACCAAACTTGGTCTTAAATACGCGATGACACGTGTGGCAGTATAGTTGACCCGCGGAGTTGTATGTGTAGGAGGGCTTTGATCTCTCTTTGCGTTGTTGGCGTTTGGCATCTAGCGTTTGAAGCCGGTTTCCTTTAAAAGTTTTGATTTTATTGTCAATAGTAGACCGCCAAGATGACCTTTTAGATCCTCTCAACGTTCAGGATCGATAGCGCAGGCGTTAAGGTGTCTTTTGAACACGTCCTTGTAACGCAGATGCTGACCACCGTGTTTTCGCTTACCCTCTGCAATCTCCGAGTAAAAGACAGCTTTAGGTAAACGGCGGTCATCCATGCCATGCGGAGGACATGCCCACACCACCTGAGTTGCCGTTGCATTAGAAATGCTTCTATGCCGTTAATTCCGGAGCGTCGCAGGACCTGAGAATTAGGTACGCGGTCCTGCCACTTGATCTTCAGTAGAGCTTAAGCATCGAAGGTGGTACGTTTCTAACTTTTTTATGTCTGGTTTGTATAGACACCATGTCTCTGCACCGTACAAAAAGACAGGTATAATTAGTGCCTTATGGACACAATTTTTTGTCTCCAGCTTAAGGTCATGGGACTTCCAGACACGATTAGTGAGTTGACATTAAATTTTCTGCTTGTGCTCCAAGCAGAAAATTTAATGTCTAAACTCATCCATCCGGTGAAGAAATGAGCTTGGCTGAAATTGGCAGCGGAGTTAGCAATGCGCGATGGTATCTCCGAAGCTAATTTGTTGTCATGCCGGATATTGCTTCTAAGATATCTGAAGTAAGAAACCTCTAGTGGTTTCCCATATAGATACAGCAAGGATATCAGCTGCCTCTTGGTGGTTCTTTGAGGATTTGGGTCTTGGAAGCACTTATAACCAGGCCAAATCATTGGCATGATTCATGCAATGCGTCAATATAGCTTTGAAGATGCGCCATACTATGGGACATGAGGCACACGTCGTCTGCGCAAAGTATCTCCAGTATAGAGATCGTTTGAATTTTGGACTTTGCTCTAAACCTTGATACATTAAATAAGCCTTTATCAGTCCTGACATTAAGTTGTGTTTGGTCACCGCAACATTTTAAAGCGTCTCTCATCACAATTGCGAAGTATATGGCAAAAAGTGTGGGTGCCATGACACATCCTTGTTTGACTCCACTTGTGATCTGGATCTCCTCGGAAAGTTCGTTCTCATGCCAATATGGGATTGGCGAATGACGTTGACAAAACTTCTTTGGATAACCAGATTTTTAAAGAACAAACCAGTGGGCCTCACGTGGAACTCTGTCAAATGCTTTTTATAAATCGACAAAGCACAAGTAAGCCTTTGGTGTTCAAGGCTTTTTTCTTGATGAAGTTGTCTTACAACAGTAATGGCGTCAATAGTTCCTCTGCTAGGACGAAAACCGCACTGGCTTTCGGTGAAGTGATGTTCTGCGATTTCGCTAAGGAGGGAGTTAACAATGTGGGCAAGGATTTTACCGGCACTAGAGAAGCGATATGCCTCGGTAGTAGCTGCAATCGGAGACATCTTTCCCTTTGTACAGCTTACATTATTATTGCGTCTCTCCAGTCCTGCGGGATCTCTTCACTGACCTACACTTTCAAGGTGAATTGATAAAGCCTGTTCGTAATGCCTTTGCCACTGTATTTATATACTGGCCGGCACTGCTCTCACGAACTCTTCAAAAGTTGGTGGATTATCTAGATGTTGACAAACTGGTAGTTCTTCAAGCGAGTTTATATATGACATGTCAAATCTGAGCGCATTAGGATTCAGAACACCATTGAAATGTTCTGCCCATCGCTTTAATACGGCATTTTTATCCGTAACTCTATTGTTAATTGGTGCTATTTTTCTGACTCGTGGACCAAAAATAGCTTGAATGCCTGCGAAAAACTTACCTGTTTGGTGAGTATCAGCGCAGTGCTGTAATTCAGCAGCTTTCTCCTTCCACCACTTGTCCTTCAGTTCGCGAACCTTCGATCTTAGTTTGTGCTGAGCTACCTCTTTGCTGAGTACATCTGGTGATTTTGAGTTTAATTAATGTCTGTACCCTGTACCCTTCAACAACCGTCCTGATGTTGTTATCTGATGCGTCAAAACAGTCCTGGTTCTTCTTATGTGGTTTGCCAATAATGTTCAAGGCACATGCATGAAGCTTTTTGCAAATATTCGCCAATCGTCCTGTCTTGTACCAAGCTCGGTCTGCGGAGCACAAGCAAAAAATGTAATGTCCAACTCATTACCTAGCTCCGGTGAGGAAATGAGCTTGGAAAAGGCTAGTTTTGTTTGTATTTTGTGTGGCGCGCGTCGTGGAGCTTTAAGCTTTAGGTACATCTTCGATCTTATGAGACGATGGTCAGTCCAGCCGTGAGCCCCACGCATCGCTCTCGTAAGAGAACGTCGCGTAGGTCTTTACGACGGACGTACAATTACCTAGTCTAAAAGATGCCAATGCTCGGATCGAGGGTGCTTCCACGAGGTCTTATATTTATCGGCTTGACGGAAAAATGTGTTAGTTATGCCAAGATCTAATTCTGCACACAAGATCCAGACCAAGATCTAATTGGGATGCAGCGAAAAGGCCGTGAGCCACTAAATGGAACCAGATAAATGCCCTCAAGCCCTCCTTTTTCGCGTTACCTTTGCTACACCGATATACTGAGGAAGTGATCGATTGTCTTTTTTAAACTTTCGCGATCACAACACATTATTAACATACATATAACCGGGTATTTATCGCGTAAATTACCTTTATTATTTTACTTCCCGGGACCATGCTTGGTGCAATCCAAGCGAAACGTCGGGAAATAATAAAGGTAATTTACGCGATATATACCCGGTTATATGTATGTTATTGAAGTGATCGATGTAGACTTTATATATTCGGGGATCATCCGACAACTAAACTACAGGTGTTCGTAGATTAGCCCCCTTCTTCAGTTTCAGCCCACTTGTACCTAGCCTTTTGACGACTACCTTTTTAATAAATCAAAAGCAGCACTTTTCCTCACATGTGTTCATTAAAAACCGATACACTGAAATACCGGCAACTAATATCCAATACAAATAAATAACCCGTAAAAAACCCGTAGATTGACTACCTTATAATAAATCAAAAGCAGCACTTCTCCCAACAGGTGTTAGACAGCGTGGTTCGCATCGAGCAGGCGACGGGCGAGCCGGCCAACATCCTCGTCACGCACAACCCCGACGGCACCACGTCCATAGAAGCCAGCGCCGGCGACCCGCTCGCCGTCGTCAAGGACGAGAAGAGCCAGAAGATTGAGACGGCGCAGTTCGCTATACCTACGGAGATCAAGGAAATGAAGGGCATTGATTTGAAGGTAATTAATTGTAAGCCTTCATTGTCCCACTGTCCCAATATCCTCGTCGGGCACGATCCTGACGGCACCACGCCCATAGAAGCCAGCGCCGGCGACCCGCTCGCCGTCGTCAAGGACGAGAAGAGCCAGAAGATTGAGACGGCGCAGTTCGCTATACCTACGGAGATCAAGGAAATGAAGGGCATTGATTTGAAGGTAATTAATTGTAAGCCTTCATTGTCCCACTGTCCCAATATCCTCGTCGGGCACGATCCTGACGGCACCACGTCCATAGAAGCCAGCGCCGGCGACCCGCTCGCCGTCGTCAAGGACGAGAAGAGCCAGAAGATTGAGACGGCGCAGTTCGCTATACCTACGGAGATCAAGGAAATGAAGGGCATTGATTTGAAGGTAATTAATTGTAAGCCTTCATTGTCCCACTGTCCCAATATCCTCGTCGGGCACGATCCTGACGGCACCACGTCCATAGAAGCCAGCGCCGGCGACCCGCTCGCCGTCGTCAAGGATGAGAAGAGCCAGAAGATTGAGACGGCGCAGTTCGCCATACCTACGGAGATCAAGGAAATGAAGGGCATTGATTTGAAGGTAATTAATTGTAAGCCTTCATTGTCCCACTGTCCCAATATCCTCGTCGGGCACGATCCTGACGGCACCACGTCCATAGAAGCCAGCGCCGGCGACCCGCTCGCCGTCGTCAAGGACGAGAAGAGCCAGAAGATTGAGACGGCGCAGTTCGCTATACCTACGGAGATCAAGGAAATGAAGGGCATTGATTTGAAGGTAAATAATTGTAAGCCTTCATTGTCCCACTGTCCCAATATCCTCGTCGGGCACGATCCTGACGGCACCACGTCCATAGAAGCCAGCGCCGGCGACCCGCTCGCCGTCGTCAAGGACGAGAAGAGCCAGAAGATTGAGACGGCGCAGTTCGCCATACCTACGGAGATCAAGGAAATGAAGGGCATTGATTTGAAGGTAATTAATTGTAAGCCTTCATTGTCCCACTGTCCCAATATCCTCGTCGGGCACGATCCTGACGGCACCACGTCCATAGAAGCCAGCGCCGGCGACCCGCTCGCCGTCGTCAAGGACGAGAAGAGCCAGAAGATTGAGACGGCGCAGTTCGCTATACCTACGGAGATCAAGGAAATGAAGGGCATTGATTTGAAGGTAAATAATTGTAAGCCTTCATTGTCCCACTGTCCCAATATCCTCGTCGGGCACGATCCTGACGGCACCACGTCCATAGAAGCCAGCGCCGGCGACCCGCTCGCCGTCGTCAAGGACGAGAAGAGCCAGAAGATTGAGACGGCGCAGTTCGCCATACCTACGGAGATCAAGGAAATGAAGGGCATTGATTTGAAGGTAATTAATTGTAAGCCTTCATTGTCCCACTGTCCCAATATCCTCGTCGGGCACGATCCTGACGGCACCACGTCCATAGAAGCCAGCGCCGGCGACCCGCTCGCCGTCGTCAAGGACGAGAAGAGCCAGAAGATTGAGACGGCGCAGTTCGCTATACCTACGGAGATCAAGGAAATGAAGGGCATTGATTTGAAGGTAATTAATTGTATGCCTTCATTGTCCCAATATCCTCGTCGGGCACAATCCTGACGGCACCACGTCCATAGAGACCAGCGCCGGCGACCCGCTCGCCATCGTCAAGGATGAGAAGAGCCAGAAAATTGAGACGCCGCAATTCGCTATACCTACCTATACCAAGGAAATAAAAGGCATTGATTTGAAGGTAATTAGTTTAAGCCTGCATTGTCCCACAGCAAAGACGGGAAGTCTTTCTTCCAAAATCTACCTTAATCCAGTCATACATCATCATCCCAACCGTAAGATATCTACTGCTAATCTAATCTACAAGAATTGATCATGAAGAGGTTGTTGCCACGCTTGGCAAGCGGGTTGGCGAGCGCATTACGAAATGTAAATGTAATAGACGCTGCTGCCAATCTTCCGGCGGTATCAATTGACAGATTCTTACTGCATCTACAGGTAAGAGACATTTCTCTGTAAATCCAGTAAGAAAATTCACAACACCCGACCCATGGCATTACCAGCACCCCACGGCATGCGGCAGTACATTCAGTCGTAAAAGTTTGCCTTTATCTCGTGTAAGCTTACTTTTGTTTTTTTTTATTTAAAGTTTTTACTACCTTTCCCCTTTTAATAGATTTTTTTTGTATAATTTTATGTTAGTTTTGGTTTTTGTAGTCTAGCCCATCCCGCCATCGCTATTGTATACTCATTGTTATTAGTTTTTAAACTCATATGTAAAGGCGTTGTGTTAGAACTTTTAACCTGAAGAATAAAACCATACAAATGAAATGCACTGAATTTGAGCTGACATTAAATGCTAAAACTAGTTTGTTTGTGCGAGCGAAAAATATGTATATATATCATAGTTTTAATCCACACTATCAAGGAAATATTACAACCTTATCCCGAAATCATAATTTGAGCACCGATTAAGCGCCATCAATTCATATCTCATTCAGTTGAATCTTTTGGCAGTCAACACAAGGTTGCTGTTGATACCTGGTAGTTGTAGAACTTCTTGTGAAGAGTTCATCTGCTGAAGTACCACCAGTACCACCATACCTATTTCTGCCGGCGCGGCGAACAGTAATGTCTGCATTGCTGTGTCCCGGTTTGAAGGGTAAGGGAGCCGGTGAAATTACGGACACGTGAGATCTTACAACTCTGGCTCAGAGTCACGGGCGCAATGCAATGCAGGTTGGTCACGTGGTGCACGTCAATTCAATTCAATTTGAAGCTTCTTTATTTTTGGTCTTCGCGATACAGGCTTGGCCTAGTGCGAGGACCACTGATAGCTATGAAATGTTTGTTTGTTAGTTTTTATGGTATTATTTTTTAATACTTCATAAATTATTAATTGTCTGTTTACTTGTGATTGATTGTTAAACTGTCTGAATAAATATTTTTTTTATCTTTTATCTAACATGTTAGTTAGGTAAGAAGGCAAGAGTTACATATCAACATTACAACTAGTGCACATTTGAGCCCACGTGGTGAACGTTATCACCGCGTTATTGCAGCTGTTATAAGTATAGGTCACAGCGTCAAGCTCGTCACGCCATCTCATCCTGGGCCTGGGCCACGTCGCCTCCTAGCATTTGGTGGGCCCCACTCTGTAGTGGTCTTCGCCCACTGCTGGGCATGCGACAAACGTGTCCTGTCCGTTACACTTCAGACTACCGGCTTTGTATCCTCATGCATTTTTATTAAAGTCAAAAGTCAAAACATTTATTGCAACCACGTTGTAGTAAGTGAAAATGTGAACAAAATATAGTTCCAAACATGGACCTGGTTTGGGCACGACAGTAATGCACTTATAATTACAATTAGGTACATATGTACGTACCTTGTACAGTCAAGGTCAAAAATATGTATACACCACAGAGTGACAAAAAGCGTAGTCATCTGAATGGTCATAAATTCGGCAAAATAAAAATGTACTTAAATTTGTATACATACTTTGAGAGATAACTATGTAAACAACAGTTGCAATAATATGTCCTCATTTATTTAATCATAAACTTAGATACACCATAAAGTTCAAAAATATATATATACACTATAATGTGTCACTTTTGAATTTTTAATTTCATTTGACTTCCCGTATCATTGTGTAGGTGAAAATGTATCGCATTAGCGATCATTTAAAACACAGGATTGTTGCCTTCTGCGAGGAGGGTGTATCCGTGTCTGATATAGCTGACGAATTGGGCATCACGGTAAGAAAAATGTTATGTAATTAGAACTTACCGCCGAAAATGTCACTTTCTTTTAGCTTTAGAATACTTCGTCATAGATAATACGAATAATTTTCCATTTCAGAGAAAAACAGTTTATATATGGAAGCAAAGATACGGGTATATAGACATATTAGATCAGGTACTCCTTCCAACAGGTCATACATACTTTGGAAATTTACATATCAAATTCGTCCATACATAATGCGATACTAGTGCAGCAGTGGATTAACTAGCATGAGGACCTTAATTTAATAAAGATGCCCCCAAAAAGTCCGGACATAAACCCAATTGAAAACTTGTGGGGTCTAATGGTTCAAAACTGGGACTCTTCAGTTGTGAGAACCACTGAAAATTTAAGAAATGTTTAAACATGGTAAACTCAATGAGAGACCGACTAGACGCGGTTATTGAAGCTGACGGAGGATATACTCGCTATTGAGTAATTTTTGTTTCAAAATGGAGGACAAATATTAGAATTATTATTTTCCACTTAAGTTTAAGGAGCTACTTTTTTAGTTATTTATTACAGTTATTTTAATTAAATATATGCCTCTTATTAAAAATACGTAAAAAAACAGAAAATAGGGTAAGTCGCCAATTACTGGCCACCTTTCATAACTGGCCCCATCATACTAATAATACAATCTGTTCACGTACAGAATTAATTTTCAGTTTAAGGTGTTATTGACTGGCCACCCTTCAATAACTGTCGAAACCACGTTATACGAGAATAAAACGAATGAAGTAGGTGCACATAGTTCATGTTTAGTATGACGTCACGCCAATAACGTCGTGACAGGTCAAAACATGAGACAAACATATGCAATGACAAGTCTGCACTGTTTTCGTGAATTGTCAAAACATTCTATTCAAATTTGTTTCGTGTGACAAGACCGTAAAGTTGATTTTCGCTGATTTATATTTTGTATACATATTTTCGTAGCAGTTACTGAATCTATCTTTAATGACATAAATATGACTACAATATTTTGCATCATTTGCAGGATACTTATTATGTAATTTTGATTGCATACAAGTTTTTGAACTTGCCTTATACATATTTATGTGGCCATTGCAGTTTGCATATTTATTAGTGTTTGGAGGAGTACATATCTTTTGAATTTTTTATGATTACTTTATTTTTACAACATTACTTGCATATATATCTTTGACCTTGACTGTACATGCTAGGTGACAAAGTATTAAGTAGGTACATATTATCATCATGCTTCCTCATATTTACAGACTGTGAACGCGATGAACATGGAAGGCGCTGTGGTGAAGATATCAACGGGCGCGCCGGAGCACGACCTACACGCCATGTATAAAGTGAACGTGGAGGATCTGTCGCAGTTGTTGGCGTACCACGAGGTCTTCGGCAAGATGGGATCGGATGGACAGCCTCAAGCCAAAGTTGTGAGTAGGGGTTCTGTTTTTGCTAATCTTTGCTTGGGCCAGCTCTGTTACAAATGGAGTATAAACATTTTGTCTCACTTTAACGAAAACCACGGATTGGGAGCCATCCTTAAGTTACGACACACGTTAAGGGGGTGGGAGGGTTAAAAATTGTGACTTCACTTTTAAAAAAGTGTTATATATTAAATTTTTAATTACAGCTCATTTAAAAAATGCAAAACACTCGCAAAGTTTTTTTTTTATATTAGATAGGTTAGCTCTTGACTTCATCCGTGTTATGGCAAGAATAAGATCGAAGATGCAGCGAGCTTCCCTAGAAAATGCCTATTCTATCCTATCTTCTTTAACGTATTCGGATCATAAGAGGTCAGAAAACGTCGGTAAAAAATTAAAAAAACTCATAAAATTATACCTACAGATCGCGAAAGTTTACAAAGTGAGCAAGGGCGGTTGTTTACTAGTTTCCTGTAAAAGCTAACATGTAACAAGTTTTCGAAACATATCTTTGTATATTTTCCACAGGGTGAAATTGAAATAGAAGTGCCAGGAACAAGTGCTGGTATGTCTGAAGCTGAGCAGTCTCCCGGCCACCACGCGTGCGACATTTGCGGGAAAATATTCCAGTTCCGGTATCAGCTCATCGTGCACAGGTGATTCTATGTTCTTCTTTAGTCTATGCATCATTAAAACCGCTTAGCGCCTTAGATTCCAATATTTTTATTTCTCATATATTTCGCCTGTCATTGTAATATCAGACATTTATTTACCCAGTGTCAAATAATTTAACTCATGTCGTAAGTCGCCGCAATCCTAGTGCGATGAATATAAAAAACGTCGTTCAAAGAAGTCTTAAAAAATCGCGTGTTTGCCAGTTAAACCTTTGCCGCGACCTTGACCTTGAATCTCAAGAACATATTAAGTAACATCTGTAGTTGTATTATGAGATAGTTATCAAACAATTACGTTAGACGGAAAATAAAACATTATTTTTTGTTTATGCCTTTCTTTTATTATTTTATACAGACGTTACCACGGCGAGACCAAGCCTTTCACGTGCCAAGTATGCGGCACTTCATTCGCGAACCCCGTAGAGCTATCTCGGCACGGGAAATGTCATCTCGGTAAGAAATAAACAGTCAATTTATCGCGAAAAAAATAAATCTTTATTATCTCTCAAGAAAAAGGTAAAGATATCCTAAATTTTATTCAAACTTTTAAAACACAAAAATACCATTTGCCTTACAGCCGGTGACCCAGCCGAAAGACACGCAAAGAGAATGGCCCAAGACAAACCTTATGCATGCTCCACTTGCCATAAAACATTTTTGCGTAAGGAGCACCTAAACAACCATGTTCGCAGTCACACGGGAGAAACGCCATACAGGTAACGTCTGTTTATGACCCTATAACGAAATTAACCAAGTCTCAAATCAATTCTATCTTGCAATTAGTATGCTATATACGGGAGTCGAAAGATTGATCAAGCTAGATTTCATCGCACTAGGCATTTAGCTTTGGCTGTAACACATGAATCTGAGTCTTTATTAGATCCTCGAATCAGCATTATTCAATTTTAATACTCACCATAACGTTCTTCAGATGTGAATTCTGCGCGAAAACCTTCACCCGGAAAGAACACATGGTGAACCATGTGCGAAAACATACGGGCGAAACGCCGCATCGCTGTGATATCTGCAAGAAGAGCTTTACACGGAAGGAGCACTTTATGAACCATGTCATGTGGCATACAGGTATGTTACTCATAAATAATAAAATAGATATATTAGCAATACGCGCGAAATTGGTATGTTGCCGCTATTACATTCAGTTCGCTTTCGCCGCAGAAAGCAGGGAATTGAGCAGCGCGAGAATGTACAGTTCTCAACTACTATAGCTGCCATTCCCGCTGCCCGCTGTTTCGAAATCAGTGTGGCAAATGCTTTGGGCAATGGTAGGCATGTGCCGGTTGAATATCATCTTGATCGTGACAACGTAAGCAACGATGTTTATAGGATTTAAATGGTTTTCGCTATTTGAAACTAGATGGTATGGTTTGATGCGTCGTGATTTTATACAACCCGTAGCTAACTAAAGTCACGGTCAAGTAGTTGAAAGGCGCACTTGCTACACTAACATTGACCAAAGCAGAACCAGAATGTATCATTACCCCCACACCTACGGCAATTATTCGGGTATCATGCCGGCAGCGCGCGTAGCAACGCAAGTGACTGAATGTAAATGAGGCATAAAGTCCGTTTCAACAATGGATTTATCGTAGAGTATAGAGGGCGCTGTGCAATGTACATACGTGATTGTGCCGTGAACAAAAGCTCCTCTTGAATAGGAAAACAAGCCATTGTAATAAAAGCCAAAGCGCACACAATGCACGCTGTACTAATTTGCTCTGCATTACACATACCTGTGCGCACAGGCATAACATCAATTATTTCCGTCTTAGATCTTATCACGTTTCCGTTGTTAACTTCTGTTAGGATTTATAGTTTATGTAGAATAGGTATTTTATTTCGGAATTTTTAGTTTGTAACGAAAAAGCCAAGCCTGCACTGCACCAGCATGCAGAAAGTAGAGAAAAAAAACAATTTAATGATTCAACTATCTATCCAGTAAACAGTAACGAAATGTTTGCTATCATACATTCAAACAAACTAAATGTTTCGAGAGAAATAGTTGCATCATTGAAGTGTTAACATTTTATTTTTGCCTACCCTAATAGGTGAAACGCCACACCATTGTACGATATGCGGGAAGAAGTATACTAGAAAGGAACATTTGACAAATCACATGAGATCGCACACGAACGATACCCCGTTCCGTTGTGATCTGTGCGGCAAATCCTTCACGAGAAAAGAGCATTACTCCAATCACATTTTGTGGCACACTGGTTAGTATAGATTTGATTACACTGGCAATAATCTTTCTAGCAGCTAAGCGATAATAAATAACGTACGTAAGTAACATAAGCGCCCGGAAATATATGCGAGCGCTTGTAAATATCGCTTTGTTTTTCGTATTTTCAGTTTGTTTTGTTTCATCGTCTTAGATTGACTGAGTATAGCAGAGTTATTTTTAACTGCCTAAATTGTACTTCCAACAACACTGGAGAATACTGCTGTTACTTAAAATGTGGTATCAGGCTTGGATTTTTCGTAACCCATATTATAACACCGTTAAACGACGCGTCATAATGCATGTTGTGTATGTGTTGCCGTTATACGCAAGTTTGTAAGTTCTATGATACACTGGTGTTTTTGGTTTGTGTTGTGTTTATTTCCAAGAAAGGTAGAGGAAAGAAAAACGTTTGTAATAGAAAAGAATAGTAAACTAAACTTCAAATAAATTCGATATGAAATATTTGTAAACAAACTGCAACCATAAATGTATTTGCAACACTTATAAACCGAAGCAGTAAAACCTAAACTTTAAAACTTAAGTCGAAGAAACAACTAATAATTTTATTGTCATAAAATGGTTCCGGTTCAGCATAATGTTAGTTGCATGCACAACTAACGCTGATCTTCCAGAGTCGATGGTGCAGTCACAGAGGTAACCTTATAAATAAAAAAATAAACTGAAAACTAGTTATTTTCTAGATTAAGTATTGGTTGGCAGCAGCTTGTTGTTTACTAAGATATTACATCGGATTTGGTTGAAGTACAGTTTCTTCATTCTAGCGATTTTATGATTACCTAAAACGAGGAAACCGCTGTACCGTGTATGTGTTCAAATACAGTTCTTAAACTTTGGCTCCTAGAAGAATAACCAAACTCGCGCATTGTTTCAGGCGAGACACCTCACCGCTGCGATTTCTGTTCTAAAACGTTCACTCGTAAGGAGCACCTACTCAATCACGTCAGGCAACACACAGGGGAATCGCCACATCGCTGCAACTACTGTTCCAAGTCCTTCACGCGGCGCGAGCACCTTGTCAACCACGTGCGACAACACACTGGCGAGACGCCTTTCCAATGCGGCTACTGTCCTAAGGCTTTCACGAGGAAAGACCATCTAGGTAACTTCACTATACAATCTTACCTTCTCACGTGAAGCAGCAAATGCCTTACCTCCAACAGAGTAGAATACTTATTATATTTTATTATAATATTGGTATTAAATACAACTTTTATCGTTTCTGGCAATATTATTCAAATGACCAGTATGTTAACTTAGAAATAGAAAATGTTTATTTCTGTCTAAAAGTTACAAATACATAAAAATTACAAATTAGAACAAACATTGCTACCTAACAGTACCTATATTCTTCCAGTGAACCACGTGCGGCAACACACCGGCGAATCTCCTCACAAGTGCTCGTTTTGCACCAAATCCTTTACTCGCAAAGAACACCTTACGAACCACGTGCGACAGCACACCGGCGAATCGCCGCATCGCTGCACTTTCTGTGCCAAATCGTTTACCAGGAAGGAGCATCTTACCAATCACGTCAGGTGAGCAAAGTTTTAGGGTTTTATTGTGGATCATTTTGGTTGATTTATACATAATGATCGACTGATAGTCCATTGCACATTCACAGCGAAAACGCCGCGAACCGCCTCGCGCGAAACCATACGCGAGTTGGCCAGGTATCGGTGCCAATACGTCGCTTCCACAAGACACGGACGAAAGACGTTTTCGCATCTCCTGGCCTAAGCCTTACGGCCGTATTCTGAGACCTTACTCGAAAAAATATTCACTCAATTCGAGTTACATTATGTCTAAAGTCAGTGAAGTAAAGTTGGCCTAGCGTTAATCTATTTAATGGAGAAACTTCCGAGTAAGGTCTTAGACTACGACGATAGTTTAGTTCAGGAGGTTCAAAAACGCAGAGTTTTCTCCCCTGTCATGTAGACACGATGTACTGGCACCTATAATACCTCGCCAACACACGCATGACTTCGAACGAGACAGCCCGTGGCATTTTCCCTTACGTCTGAACAAGGTACTTAAGATCACCACCATATTACTTGATATAATCGTATCAAAGTTTAGTAACTCGTGCAAATCCTTTTTTTCTATTCAAGTAACGTTAATTACGTATGAGTCTTCCAAAAAACTCCACAAAATATCACTTAGCATTTATAATTAATTGCTCATTATAATAACCAACCTCTTATTCTAGTTTGTAGAAAACGAAGTTGTGTTACAATGCTGTGCTACGACAAGTTATTAGAAACTATACCGTCTTGCGTAGATTAGTGCATGAGTAGAAGGCATGTGGACTGACTTTACTTTCAAATCAAAAGTAAATCAAAGTAGACCTCTATGGTTATGTCCAAGTTGTATTTTGATGTAAACTAAAACAATGTAATTGGTTTATGTATCAAAGAACTACTATGTACTTCTAGCTAGATAAAACTTCACTGATCTCTCATTCGTATAGTTGCGTAGGTCTTTCTTTTCTGTAGATTTTTGTTTCTCCCCGCACTAATAACCCGCCCCTTCGCTGTTTTTGATTCGTATCTTAATATATGCATGATGGAAGTACTCTTAATCATAATCGTCTCAGGCGGCATTTGTGTGAGGTTTTCCTGTAGCACAGCATTGTGCATTCCGATTTGTGTCTCTGACACGTCCATGCCTCGGGTTACAAGACAAGCTTTTGTAGTGAATAGGTTAGCGGGGGTATGTGTGAGTTGAATTGATAAACGAAACTATGCCTTAGTTGTATGCAAATAAATTAATGTTACAAATCGGAATGTGCTCTGTGCAGACAGCATACGGGCGAAACGCCACACAAGTGCACGTATTGCCCTCGCGCGTTCTCGAGAAAGGAGCATCTGAACTCGCACCTGCGCCAACACACGGGCGTCACGCCGCACTCCTGCTCGTACTGTAGCAAGACTTTCACGAGGAAGGAGCATCTCGTCAACCACGTACGGTATGTTAACCCCACATTCAATCATACAAGCAGGTCACAAAACATTCAATTGTAGTTTTTGGCAATGGTCCATCCTACGCTCATTTTATAGTAAAGCATCTTCATAACGTAAGGTCGTCACAGGTGACACAGAATAAGATAATGCAGTGTGGCCCATGTTTGCTGCTGTGAATCGACGCTTTAACACAGTCATCCATTTTACAGATTCGTCCTATCGTAGACGTTTTTTTCGGCGATTTTGTATGTAGTTTTACGAAAGAATTCAGACACGACAGTATTCCAGATCAAACTTAGTAAATTAAGAGATCCGTTAAAAACAAAATGTTAAAATGGACCTCATCTGCCCGTACAAGTAGATAAACGATAGAAAACAACTAAATATTCCACTCGTTACGTTAGGATGTAATCTCAGTTGTATTTGACATAATAGTTGAAATATACATGGCAGGAAACACACTGGAGAAACACCGTTCAAGTGCACGTTCTGTTCGAAGTCGTTTTCGCGCAAGGAGCATCTAACGAATCACGTTAATCTGCACACCGGGGAAACGCCGAACAAATGTCCGTTCTGCACTAAAACCTTCTCTAGAAAGGAACATCTAACAAACCATGTCAGGTAAGTGAACATTTTTTTGTTTCCTGGGCGATTCGGGAACATTCGAGCGTGTATATTCAATTATTTAATAATGCTGGACGGTACACACAGCTCCGTTTGCTAGTTAACATTGAATATAAATGTTGCATTCTTTCCAAATCGGTTTAGAGTTTTTGGGTGTTTTTTCTAGTGATATCTAAATGTGTAGAAGTAACAATATATAAAACTAACATGTTAGAGCTAGAACATCTTGGCTTTTTTTTATTATGTGTTAGTTTATTCATATAAGCTGTATTGATTACGTCTGAGTGCCGACTTAGCTGGGAGGATGGTATAGGTGCTGGGCAAGCCTTATCCATCCTACAATGTCCCAAGCATTGCAGTGTTTCGAACAGGCATGAATACCAGTTGCGATAGCTGTATAAATCATCTACAATAGACGTGAAAGGCCTTACTTACAAATTTTTTGTTATGATTTTCCATACAATAGCTAGAAAGAAATCTAGATGTTATATTTAAATTAGCTATACTTCAGCTAAATTCGATCCGGAATATTTTTAACCCCACTACCTTCAACAAACTAGCGATACGCGATGAAATCCTGTAACTTTAAAACTAAATAATACACTACACTACTTTCAAAACAAATTATTATTAACTCTTTCGAAAAACCGACCGATAGCAATTCAATTTTAAGTGTGTGTTCGTTTACAAACATTCCACATCGAATTTGGCAGCAATATAGTATGCATTGGTTACTATTCAAATATTACTCTATCTTCGGTTTCTTTTACCAGAATACACACAGGAGAGTCGCCACACCGGTGCGAATTCTGTCAGAAAACTTTCACTCGCAAAGAGCATTTAACGAATCACATGAAACAACACACGGGTGGCGCGGCTCACACGTGCAAGATCTGCCAGAAACCTTTTACCAGGAAAGAACATCTACAGACGCATATGAGGTCAGTACAACTTGTATAAATAATTTTCCTATGCCATTTTGGGATATGAGAAAAAATATAGATTGAAAACGGATATAAGGCCATACGTCCACGAATCTTACGATTTACGCCTCCTTGTCACATTTGTGAGATTCTGCCCTTCCCTGGATCCTTCCCTATTTTGCAATTTTAGTTTTTTTTTTATTTCCATATAAATAAAAGTGAATTTACGAATTTTAGGACCCTTACCACCCCTTGTCACACAATTTCACACCTCTTACCCCCCTCCCTCTGCCTTAATGTGTGAGTTATTTATGAATGGCCTCTAACAACCACTGACTCATAACGTTGTCAAGGCCATCTGCGGTCAACAACATTTATAGTCAATTCTAAAAAAGAACACTATGTCTATTTTCACTCGTTGATTTTTCTAATATTTTTCCAGCTGCTATTTTCCACCCATTAATTTTACAAGCTTGTATTTAACTTGCGATGTATGTATGTTTGTTCGAGTGGAATCTTGCAACTCAGTTTTAAAGCAGATACAGATATCTTCAACTAATTGAGCTGAAACACGTATTGTTTGGATGACAATGCATGGTCAGCTATGTGACGTCATTCTAAATCTAACACGGCGGAACACCCAAGATGGTGGTTTTGGGGGGCTCGCTACTGACATCCGTAGGTGTCAACCCTGAAGAGGCCCTACACGTGTTCCCCGGGTGGTGCCAATAGTATAGCACTAAATGGTGCCATAATTATACAAACAGTAACAAATCGACTGAGTTTTCTCTATTTAAATTTGAATTTGTTCTTAATTACGTGACCAGCCAGTAAAAAGGAATACTATGTTTAGAAGTAGTGTAAAAATGTTGTCTATATATTTTTAGCTAATGATGTGTATCAATGAATACAGTGGTATTATGGAAAAGTTTTACGATACCGAGAGAAAAAAAATTGTGTGCAATTAGTTTTGCCTCTTAGTTTGGAAAAAATCTTCCCTTTATATCAGCGTTCTTAATTATATGATCACCACTGTATATTTACAGGTACCACAGTTGCGGCGACCGTCCTCACACCTGTGGCGAATGCGGCAAATCATTCCCATTGAAGGGTAACCTGATGTTCCACGAGCGATCACACAACAAAGCCGGCGCCGGCCCCAGGCCTTTCCGGTGTGATATCTGTAGCAAGGACTTCATGTGCAAAGGTAATTTTCATTGGACACCCGGGCGGTGTGTTGTGGTATTGTGTGAAATGTCCTTTTTAGGGTTCCAAGGAACCCTTGTAGTTTCGCAACAGGTAGACGCTTGAAGTATTCACAGACTAGTACGGAACCCTGCGTGCGCGAGTCCACTCGCACTTGGCCGATTTTATTCAATAGTTACAAAATATACCCAATTGTAATTTCAGATTAAAATGAAATGAGTGTAGAATGCAAAACCGAAAGTGACAGAAATTTATTGAGCTATTTACAAGATATGAGGGGTGAAAGTGGGAATTAACAAATCAATTGTTTTTAAATATACCCAAGTTGCATATCAAATTAAAGGAAATGATGATGAGTACAAGCTCTTACTTAGTATCGGGGGTTACCTTAAATTTTACAAACCTGTTAATTATTTGCTTATTTATTAATTTATTACATAAACGACACAAGGTAAACAATCGAAGTGACATTGCGAGTGCGGTATTCAACTATCCACGCCTTAGAATAATGACTTAATAGAAGTAAGGCTAAAATACAATTCTGTCTGAGCCTTACTTCCTTTGTTAGAAGTAATCTTTATAGCTAACTTCACGTTTATTATTGCTTTATTTAGCTTTATACGTCATAAGTGGAACCAAATTTAGAACCATTTGACTGTTTATTTACACCATCCTTGTAAATTCCAAAGAGTATGACTGTATATGCATCTCTTTCAAACTCTGTTATAATGCCATAAGTAAAAAGAGTACAGAATGATTGATTTTCGTTGCCATTTTAGCCTGGTTTCTATTACGTTATTATTCTAAGATCCACGCTAACCTTCTTTTTCTTTTTATATTTTTTGATCACGCCAAATATTTTCAGCTCATTTACTAAGTCACCGGAGGATACACGCCGACGCGGGCGAAGAGGGCTCCGCCGAGGCGCAGGCTGAGGGCGAGGAGTGTCTGGCCACCGCCACCGCCGACTGCACCAGTAAATGCATCAAGGTGGAGCTGGAGGCAGCGGAACGGACAGAGCAAAGGTGAGAAAATATACATCTATGTTACTATCTAGTAAGCCGGTAACATTGGGTAAAAATACGTTTTCTCGTAAACGCCGCAAGCCTGGCGGTCTTGTGCCAGACTGTGGCGTGTGTGAGGAATGAGTTGATCCACTGTTTTCCTACTGCTGTAACAATATCATCCGACCAGCGAGCAAGTGGTTTGCCCCGGGGCCGCCTCATCTCGGTTAATATAAATGCAACAGATTTAATTTAATTCTACATAATTTGATGTAAAACATCTTGCACGGGGGGGTAAGATCGATCGAACGAGAGGTGACGCGTGTCACTTGAAGATGTGCGAGTTGCTACTAGGGCGGTCGCCCTAGTACGTCCATCGTGCCCATCATGTTGACTGTGGCGACTGGGGCTACTATGGCAACTGTAGCGACTGTAGTGACTGGCAATTGGGGCTACTGTAGCGACTGTGACGACTCAATTTTTTAAAGTTTTTACTACCCTTTTGTACGAACAACCTTTACAAGCCATGTATTTCCACACTCACTGTCGTCTGTGATCTGGGTCCCATAATTCACGTTATTCGTAGGGGGCATCCATTAATTACGTGAGGCGTTTTGACGATTTTCTGACCCTCCCTCGCCCCCTAGTGAGATCTCGTAAGATATGACTAGACCTCGTCCCCCAACCCCTATCTCACTTTTAGTGTAAATGTATTGGATTTATTTAAACTACACAATTTGCATCATTATTTTTATATTTAAGACTAGTGAGTAATAATCTAGTTTTTAAGATTACTGAGTTTGTTTATTACATCACAGTGACAGTGAAGTTTAACAATATAATTCTTTAAATTTTACTCTTTTCTGTGGAGAAAAAATTACGTGATATTTGTCGAGACCCCCTCGTGTGAGATTCAGCTCAACCCCCTCCTCCCTGAACACCTCAATAAATGGACGCCCCCTTGGAGCTAGGTTGGAGCTTGCTTTGTGAAGTCTATCACAAATCAAGCTAGGTATCATTTTTTCAATCACCTAATAAATATTCTTGTTCCTAAAATCACCTACGTTGTCACCACATCTGTCACCTATGTATGTACGTTGAATCACCAAGTAGAATTTGGTTCTGGCTCCCCGCCGGCCGCTTGCAGCGGTACGCTCGCTTGTAGTTACCATTATTTTCCAGCTAAACTATCTATATAAAAATATATACCTAGGTACGGTTGAATTGAGAAACCTACTTTTTTTTCGTGAGTTAAAAAATACCCATCATTTGAATTTTGTTCATGATTCTTTTATGTTCCAGAGTTTCCATTGAAAATGGACCAAATGAAACTATAGTGGTCCAGCCTTCTCTCGATTCCCCAAACCACATAGTAGCTCAAACACAAAACACAGTGATGCAAATAAGCAGTCAAGTAAGTACTAAGCATCTAATTAGAAACCATCTCTAAGCTCTGGTTGGTAATGAGCCTGCAACCTCGTGCGTCAATATAAGTATATATTGACGCACGAGGTTGCAGGCTCGATTCCTGCAGTGGTAAAATGATTGGTTTTTACTGCAGAAGTTTATCCTAGGTCTGTTTTATTCAAATAAATTTCGAAAAATTAAGTTAACGCTTATGGCGCGGCTTCCTTTTATCCGATCGACAGTGGTCTGAATCTTTAGCCAAATACAATATTTTTAGAGTTCCGGACCAAAATGTTAAAAAGGAACCCTTATGGTGTGACTTCGTCTGTCTGTCATAGATGTATATATTTAGAACTACTGATGCTATCGACTTGAAATTTGAATACTGTAGCCTGTTTTTTGGCAATGGCCTCCCCCCATTCCCTCCACTCTTAACGATTTGCGCCACCATTTCCCAGTCCTTCTTGCTGTTGCTTGCGGATGTTATTAAATATGTATTTACTTCAGCAGGTGCAGGTACGGGTGCCGTCATCAAGTCCGACAGCTGTACCGACGGGCACTTTCACTCACACAGTGACAGCGCAGCACCACCCGGGCGCCACGATTGCGCACCACCCTGTCACTGTGAACTACTAGCATACGGACGCGTCGGCCGGCGAGGACGACCTTGCGAGCTGACCAACAGCCCCTGTCTATGTGACACTCCAGAATATAGACGCTCGTGTTCAGTGAACTGTGGCAACACAGGTGGCTGGGATTTATCCGCACAAAACTGACATTTACCTCTTTGTTTCAAATGTTTGGAAGTGTAGTGGGAGCGAATATATTGTTTATTGTAGCGACTTGTGATATCGCACATTGCGTACTTTAACATTGTATTATGTTTTATTTTAATTGTGATGCTTAAGCGCGCAATATGTGGTTCTTATGTTTCGCTGTGCTAAAATTATCATGTACTTTATAAAGATGTTAATATTGTAAATATTTTGTTGGTTTAAGATATCATGTGATATCGGATAGATTGTAATCTAAAATTAGGTACCTTAACTTTTTATCATTTTAAATCAAGTTTTTTAAGTTTTTACTACCTATATCACTATTATTATTTAAGTTAGCTTGAATTACATGGATTTATACATTTATTTTCATGTGCCATTAATTTTACTTTAAGAAATTTTTAAAATGTAGTATTGATTGTTAATAACTGCAAAACCATAACTGGGTACTCAATAAATGCCATACTGAAAACCAACTAGTATTTTTATAAAGACATGTAGTTCAAGAAGTAGTTGTAAACTCATAGCAAAATCATCCCTTACACTAAGTTTCGAAGTTCATATTTTTCTGCCATTTTACTTGTTATTTCAAACAGTCAATTAGTGGTTTTCTCTAACTACATTCCAAAGTCAAATTTTGTTTGAGATGCTCAGTGGCTTTATATTCTTCCTCTAGCTAACCAAGACTTAAGACACTGGAGGAGTCCATAATAAGCCAGTAAAAATTAACTGGGACCATAAAGGTAAGAAGCACAACTGCTCCTTACACACGATACATTGAAGGTAGACATTTACACAGACTACTTAGTTCAGCTAGAAATCAAACAGTTTTGTCCTTTTCGGATCCATGTCAATAGGTCCACAGATCTTGGTCAATTGATTGTTTAAGTGGTTATTTTATTAGGTGTCGCTGTAGTAGGTGTATCTCGCGCTGTTTTCTCATGGACCCACTAATTTGACCCACTGGTGGGACCACGAGGGAGACTTATTTCTCGTAGACCCACTAGTTGAAAGGTACAGTTCACATAGAGCATTCAATCACTTTTGTAGAACTTAGCATAATGCACTAATTGATAACCCTTTCAAGGTACTGATTCATTTATTTACTTTTGTTGTACATAGCAAAATGCATACAAGTTACAAGTTCATGAAACTAAATTTCCTGGGATAGAATCTCTTTGGTTGTATGTAATATTGTTACGAGCTGGGGGTTCGGGATTAAATTATGTAGTCCAATTTTACCAAAATGAACACTTTAAATCACAGATCACACCAATAAAAATCTCCAACTCTACAAAATTGATTGAATGCTCTATGTGAACTGTACCTTTCAACTAGTGGGTCTACGAGAAATAAGTCTCCCTCGTGGTCCCACCAGTGGGTCAAATTAGTGGGTCCATGAGAAAATAGCGGTATCTCGTGCGCCAGTGTCTGTGCACATTTGTAAATAATAATTACCCTTATTAAAAAAGGAGGTGACGCTATGGCTAAGCTTCATACAAAATTTAAAGGACCATCAGATGAAAAAAGTAAATGTTATCATCTTTATTTTACGGTCTCCGCTTATTTAGAGGTTTTTAATTTCAGACGCATATTTTGGCCTATTTAACGTACAAGGTTGAATATAATTGCATTTCAAATTAGCGAGAATCTTTAAGGTATAGGTCAACAGTAAAATAGTGATGAAACACTAAACTTACTTCTCAAATTCTGGTCCATTGATTTTTGTGTGGAGTTCAGCACTAAGGTTACCCTTTACCTGTAAGTATGTAACTTAGCTGTAATACTATTAGGCTATTTGTAATAAAATATTTATAATAGCAGCTGGGTTTGTAATACAACGATTCTAAATCGTAAGATTTTAGTAAGATTTTCATTTACATGTCAAAATATGTGAGATTACATGAAATACACAATTTACTTCCTTTCATTGTTGTAGCCTGAGATGAATCATCAATCCAAATTATACTTTGGCTTCTATTTGAACCTATGAGTTGGCTGAAATCCTTATTGGTTTACAACTTATTTTTATTTATATTCCCTAGCAAATTGATTATATTTAATGATAGCTTTTATTTAATTTATGTTCATTATTTGATTGGTGAGATTAAAAACTAAAGAAAAAAATTGTTTCATTTTTCAAGAGTGAGTAATCAGTGCTCCTAGTCAAATATTTTGTTGTTATATGGTTATTTGGTTTTGACACCCAAAAAAAAAAAGCTGTGTTGGCCGAGTGGTATGTACCCCCGACTTACAATCCGAAGGTCGTGGGTTCGATACCGGCAGTGCACCAATGGATTTTTCTTTCTTGAAAAATGTATGTGCACACTTAACACGTTCTTTAACGGTAAAGGAAATATCGTGAGGAAACCCGCAGCTTTAGTTAGCTTCAGACATATTGACCTGTTCTTTCCTCTGAATAATAGCTAAGGTGAGAGAATGGTATAGGTGCTGGGCAAGCCTAATCCATCTAACAATGTTCCAGGCACTGCAGCATCCCGTACAGCATGATTACCAGTTGCTGACGCTGTATAAATCATCTATAATAGATGCTAAGGCCTTGACACCCAAATTTAAGATTTGCAGAGGGTAAGGAAAGCATGCCTATATTAACTAATATATTGTATATTGCTATGAACAATTAGTTTTTATACAATGCTGCAATTCAAAACTAAAATTGCTGACATAGGACAGCATGCTCAGGCCCGGATGAAGGGATCCAGGGCGTCTAGGCACTTGTGTTTGAGGGCCCCCTACCTTACAATATTTTCTACACGCACAATGAATTTATTTATTTGATGATGAATGTTTCGCCATGAAGGCCCGGGCCTTGTGGGCCTAGGGGCTAATCTGGGCCTGAGCATGCTGGTTGCTGCACTGAAATGGAATTGGATCGGTCACCTTGCACAGCATGCCAAACCAGCTGTTTCAAAAATGTCACCAAATAGAGCCCTGACACAGTAAGATCAGTGTCACAGGCCCTATAGGCAGTGACAGAATTGACTCGACCAGGACCATAAAACATGGATTGAAGCTACTGGAAGAGATTGAGAGAGGACTTTGGCCAACAGTATAGTAGTCATGCTTTTAGCATAATTTACTAGGGTTTGCTAACATTTTCAAAGCCTTGTGGAATGGGAAGCGATTATAAAACACAGCTCTTATTAATAGTTTAATAAGAGAAAAGATTGTGAAATGTAAAGTAAAAGAAAATTGATAAAAAATATATTAACTCATTAGATTTCTATGTACAAAATCTTGTATCTTAACAATTATCACTCAAGCTTCAACTGCCACTCTTTTTGGGGTTTTAACTCTTTCTTTTTTCTCTGAATCCTCTTCAGTAAGATCAGGCAACCTGTCTGCAGGGACATCAGGCAGTTCATCCTTCACATCAAGTATGGCCTCTAGTTCAGCCTCAACAGCCTCATTGTCCTCATCAGTCAGTTGACCAGAAATAAGCTCATCAATCTCTTGTTGCTTCTCAATACCCTCTTTAGTCTCATCCAATATCTTTTCAATATCATCAATGCTTAGTATGTCGTGGACTTTTTTCAGTGCATCATTTCCAGTTTTCAAGCCATCAAGCACCTGCAAAAAAGTTATTTGTAAGACAGGTTTATAAGTGTAAGAAGTTGTACCTTGACAAAGACAAAAATTGTAAGATGTAGCTGCCTGTAATTGGGAGAACACTAGCTCATGATTTTTATTGCTTTTACTTTTGTAATTTTTTACTTGTGTATCTTCTGTTGGTGGCTCAAATAAATACCTAAATAAATAAAGACAGTGTTTTTATTTTGGGAACATACCTGTATTTCTATCTGCGCAAATTCAAGATCATGAGTAAGCTGTTCAAGCCTCTCCAACTGCGTATCTGTGTTCTGCAATAGATTCTCTTGGTACTTTTTCTTCTTTAGCAATGATTTAGCTTTATCACGTTTGCCTTCTCCCAGCAACTTTTTCGCTAGTAGCCGGTCCTTCTCAAGGTTCAATTCTATCTTCTTCTGGTACTGTTTTAGTTTATCTCTTTGTTGTTTTAGTTGTAGGACGGCTTTATCCTGCTCTGTAACTCTACTCACAGGCTTTTTATGTTTTCCGAATAAACCTCCCATTTTTTTCTTTTGTTCTAGCTAGACATAAAATATGGAATGTTATTTGTTTGGTTTCTAAACTGTGGCGAAGGTGCAAGGAAGGAACAAGCAACCAACAGATAGTACTCAATCCATTAGCATTTAGCAGTAAACATAGCTAGCTAGCACCACCCTACTCTTGCACGGCACTTCTTTGGCTTTAGCTAGCAGGAATGGAATGGAAGGAAACCCATCATCATAGATTAAGCGTCCTATACATGTTGGGCCAACGTTGCCGAGTGAACGCCAATCCCAACGTGTAGACGGCATGTTTGCCTTGCCTTGCCATCGCTCGGTGTCGCTCGCCTAGCTGGCCGAGTTATTACAAGCGCCAACGTGTATAGAGCACATTTGCAGTGACTTGTCACCGCTCGCGATCGCTTGCGCTGACTCGCCTCACTTCGGAGCCGTGTCGGTTTTTCTGCACAAATCAAAGGCGCTTGCCTGCGTTGGGCCAACCGTGAACCGTGTCCACATGTTTGTCTGCCCGCCATTACGCGCTTGGCGTTGGTCACCGTCGCACGTATCTGTCTGTGGTAATGTCGTTCGATACAAATGATGATATTATCAAGTTTTTGGAGTATTACCAGAACGAACCGGTAATTTGGAACCCAAAAGACGTAAAGCATAAAGATAAAAAGAAAGTAAGTATGTTATATAGGACTTCGACTTCGTAGACTGAATAAACAAACAAAATTACTAGGTAGTTACCTACCTACCTACTTACTATTATTTATTTATGTAGTTTATAAATATTCGATTATTTATTTGTTTATTATTATTAAATATGTAATTATACTAGCTAAGTATATATTTATAGCTATTACATAGGTACTCTAGTTTAATTATACTATGACGAAACCGCGCTTTTACTTTCTTGTTGTTTTTGTCCATCCAAAGGTTGCCTGTAAGAGATCGCTTATAGTGATAAGGCCGCCCATTGTGCTTCTGCTTTAAGTTAATCATACTTTATTTCCTTTATTATATTGTTTGTGTTAGAATTAAGCTGGGTACAATAAAGAGTTATCTATCTATCTACTAACACTGACGTAATAATTATACGTGCTCATCAAATAAATAGCAGCAGCTGCAACAACTTCTACGTCCATATTGTTCAAATCATAAGACGAGCTCTGTGGCGCAGCGGGCGAAGGTCCACCTGCGTCGCAAGGGGTTGCGGGTTCGATTCCCGCCTCGGGACAAATGTCTGTACGATCTGCAGATATTTGTTCTGGGTGTTCTGGGTGTTTTTCTATATATAATAAAAATATCTATCTATGTAGTATAATGTACTTATTAAGTATATCAGTCATCTAGTACCCATAACACAAGCTCTGCTTAGCTTGGGGCTAGATGATGCTGTGTGATTTGTCCAGCATTATTATATTATATTAAATCAAATAACCACGACCACGTAGTTCGAATGCACAACAAGAACTGACAGCGCCCAACGTGTGGGCAGCTTCACACAAAACTCGTCAACATTGGCCGCTTGCAATAGTTTGCGTAGACTTGCCAAACGTCTAGACGGTAGCACTTGCCTTGTAACGATTTGCCTACGCTCGCGTTGGTCTTAGCTCGGCCAGCATGTATAGGCCGCTTTAGATTGACCAATCAGCTGTTCCAATTTTTTTTGGTTGGCAAATTTGCTGACTTTGACTGTTAATTATAGCAGTCAATGTCAGTTTTGACATCAATTTAATACGATTGTGATTTCTGGGTTTGTGTAATTTTGGGATCTCTGATTCTATTTTTCTTAAAAAATAAACAAGAAATAGGGGTGGGGAGTGAATTTTCAGTGGTATTTTATATACCATTATCAATCAAATGGTGGAAGCACCACCCACTTTTGGTTGTGACTTGTCTTGTACATTACAGAAGCAAAAAACGGCATTGAAATCACGTTTGGTGTATGAAAGTCCCGGTTAAATATTAATTTTGTTTTAACTATTTATTTTTAAAATGAATATACAAATAAATATTCTGTAAATATTTCAAGCGTCGTTTTTAGCTCGATATTAATAACGGCACACACAGGTCCGTTATTAATATCGAGCAAAAAAATCACGATTGTTGTATAGGAGCACCCTTAAATACCCGGCAACAGAAATACGAGTAGGTACCTACATCATCTGTGAAAAATTCAACTTTACTACATACAGCTATCACGGTTCATGAGATACAGCATGGTGACAGACAGACGGATAGCGGAGTCTTAATAATCGGGTCCCGTTCCTTTGTAGTTGGTAAATACGTCGTAATACGTTTCATAATAAAAATCTAGGATTATTAATTTTAGCTATATACTTGTCAAAGTATAAATATAATAGGATTCTAGCATACTTTTTTTTAATGGGGACAATTCATACAGCGTCATCTAGACCCTTTTTTTTTCCGCTGGGAAAATGCATTTTACGCATATTCTCTGGTTCGAGGAGAGCCAGAGGGTTGTTGGGCTCGCCACTGGGCTACTAACATACTGCTAGTAGTCGGTGGCATACCAACTAAAAACCCACCGTTATTTAGTCGCTCACCTTAGTGCCAGAGCGTCGTCAAACCATTCGTCACCAGACGATTCGTTCGGCAGCGCACTAGCACTTGACAGGGTTGCGGTTTCCCGGTCGGATTCGACCGCTACCCCGTCGGTGATCATCCGTCTAGGACGGATCCTTCCTGATCGCCTCTGAGGCGAGACATGTCTCGTTGGACTAACGGCATTTGGAGGCCTGTGCAATGCCGAGGTGGTTCTCCTCGCACCATCTCCCACCCAGCTGGTCTCCATCAAGAGGAAGAAGGCGATGGAATTGCCGTCGCCGTCTTCCAGTCCTCCGCCGGCGATGTGGTTCAGCTTGAGGGTTTTCCTCTCTGACACGCTCCGCTGCTTCCTTCTGTCTGACCACATCTTCACAGAAGGAAGCGTCATCTAGACCCAAGCTAAGCAGAGCTTGTGTTATGGGTACTAGATGATTGATGTATTTATTACAATATACATACCTACTACTTGGATACTTAAATATGTTTATTGTACATATGTAGGTACATAAAAAATATGCAGTACACCCTGAATAAATATCTGCAGATCGTACAGACATTTGTCCCGAAGCGGAAATCGAACCCGAAACCTCTTGCTTCGCAGGTGGACCTTCACACACTGCGTCACAGAGGTCGTCTTAGAGTAAATTTGGGTTTTTAAAAAGCAATTCATAAACTTTTTTATGGGTAATTATTTTATGTTTACACTGGTTACATTCTGGGAAATGCTGGCCAAGGTGCATTGGTACTGCACATTAGTCTAAAAGTCATTCGTTGGTTTTCGAAAATATTAGTCATCGTAGGATGTTTTATTACATTAAAAATGCATACAACAACTTAGATATAAATGGAGAGTTTTGGATCAATTCAAATATTGGCATCAGCTTAACCTAGGTATTTAAGGTGTAACCTAAATTGGAGAGTGTTGAAATTATGTCCAAACGACCTGGAAGTGTCGCGGTGGACTTGTCAGGGTTTAGCTCAAGGAGACCCTCTGTTCCCCCTTCTTTTTAATATTGCTGTTATATAATATTTGTAGCAGTATTAAAATTATCTCAATATGTCGACGATTTTATTATCTGCAGTTCTCCTATAGGTACATGCATCTGTCGCTATTAAAGAATTACATTCAGCATATAATGAGGTGTTTTCATTAAAAAGTAAAAACTTCAAAAATAGTTCCCTCGAACCGTATAGATGGCGTTAGTTTTATTTTACTGGTAGGAAACACAATTTGACAATGACAGCAATTGTGATTAATCACAAATTTGCTTTCTCCGCTTGCCAGCTCCATCTGTTAAGTTTAGTAGGAAACACTTTTTTGTTTTTTACTGAAAACGGCTCATTCAAGTAGTACTCTTTTACTAAAGATTGGTTTGGCCTCTTCTATTACACGCCTACTTAAAATCAAAAAAATGTTGTTAGATAAATACTTAAAACTAGTGAGATGTTGTTTAGCTGGATTAATCTTAGAGGTAGGGACAATGTCTGGAGTCAGGACAAACTTATGTCATTATTCTAAAGGGGCAATGGAGATTTAGTTAAAATTTTAACGACGCCAAAAACCCGACCCCACGTTTTTCAAAAGTACCTACAAATACAAGTTGTACAGCAATTTACCACTAAAACATGATAATAAACTTAATAATAAAAGCAAAAGAAGGTCACTTCACATTGACGATTTGGAGTTGATACTCTTTCACCTTATTGGTTAGGTATTAATAACGGTTAGGTCTACTCATGGCGTACCGTTTCTTATTTTACAGAAACGGCCCTAAAATGACAAATAACCTATTCTAGAATCAGAAAATATCTGCAGGGCGTTTTCATTCCGTCTACCCAATCTACTCTATTGTTTTCCGATTAGACGATGTCGCTCAGCGGCAAAGCCTTGTTTTGTTTTGCGTGTAAATAAAAAAAAAATCTACTCTATATCAAGAGTTAGACGTATGTATTAGTATGGCAACTCAGTACAAAAAGGCAAAAAAGGTTGAGAGAGGTGGTTGGTTGGCAAGATGGCAACATTTAAATTTTTCTTTCATTTCGTTCTGGCGCATTCTGTCTGTCGTCTGCGTCTGTTTCATTTCATTCTGATTCTGTCAATTCTGTTCTGTCTGTTGTATTGTATGGTGTTGTATCCATCTAAGAATTTTCGCGATTCGAATGTTTTGCAATCATTGCATCCATCATTGCGGGCATTGTAAAGTTTTTATTATTAAACAGTTGATTTCGCCTCAAGATTTGTGTGATCTACGACAATGGCGGTCCTAGCCGCTGCCCAGCTACTCGACGAGTTGATGGGAAGACATCGCAACACCAATCCTAACGAAAAGATACGTAAGCCCAACTGGGAGGACCCCGAGGTAATATGACCCAAGAAAGCTTTCCCTTGTATTATTGAAAAATTATAGCTTTTAGGCTTATATAAAGCTAAGGCTATCTTTTCACACTTTGTGTAACAGGAATTATGCGTTCCTTGTTCTTTCTAACCTAACTGTTTAGCCTCATATTGAATTAATTTGGGCAGTTTCCATGGTACTCGTGAGGAGTCGTATTTGTAAATTGTATTCAACAAACCAAAGTAACTTTTAAGATATTGTATGTATGTCTTATTTATTTCTCCCTGTTTTACTCAAACTCATCTCACCTACCTAGGACCTAGATTAGCCTATATTCTCTGTACCTTGATATCCATGTTTGTTGCAAATTGTTCTGAGGAAATATACATTCTTGAAATTTTGTTCCAGTACTGTAATTACTACATGGTGAAGTTCTGTCCACATGATTTGTTTGTGAATACTAGAGCAGACCTGGGAGTCTGTCCTAAAGTTCACGATGATGAAGTCAAGGAGTTGTTTGAGAAAGCTGAAACCAACTACAAGAAGTCACAGTATGTGGAGGAGTTTCTACGATTTTGTCGGCACATGATCAATGATGTTGAAAGTGAGTATAAAAGGTTTTTATTAATTAATTATTTATTTATTTTTAGCCATTTGTGTCCTACTGCAGGGCAATGGCTCGCCTTCCCATCTTCCACTCTTCACAATTTAACACTGTTACAGGCCAAGATCTTAGATGGGTGTCTGCTCCAACTCCGTCAAACGTAACATAAGACAAAATAAAATTGTTAAATGATGACTATAACGACCGAGTTAGGTTCTTCTGTTCACTTCTTTTCCTAACTCGCGTGTCATCTGAAGTGAACAGATTCAATTATGTGCTTTATTCTATTTATTTGTGTTGTTTTATTTTGTAATTTGTGACGCGTCAATAAGGTCCATGCGGCCGCACTGAATAAAGTATTTTTTGATTCTTGATTCTTGATTCTTATTGCACCATCTCATTCTGCGCCTCCCATGTTCCCTGCATGCATTGGGTGGCATCCACTCAATAAATAACTGCCACCTTGTAATTAAATCAAAGATGATTTTGCAAATACACAATCAAATTCAATTTAATTTATTAATTTACACATTCATAATAATAAGGCCGCCAGTTTGTACATATGTTTTCTCTTGTTTTTTTTTCTATTATGTGTGTGTTCTTTGTGCATCAATAAAGTGTTAATTCATTCATTCATTCATTCATTCATACAAATATTTGTTGGATCTTAAAATTTCCCTAAATTTTTTTTGTATGTAAAACATGTGATGGGTTGGAAAACATTAAAATCAAAAAGTGTTTTATTTCATATATAAATAATTTATTGATTGATAAAACAGAAACAATTGGATTTAAAAGTGGGTGCCAGCTTTGGTTAAGAGTGCATGCAAAACTTTGTGAGCCTTGTAATGTTAGCTTCTACATCTGCATAGTACAGTTTTTAGGGTGTAGAGGGAAAGGAAAAGTAAAATGGGTGTGAGAGTACTATGTAGCATGTTTATTTATAACCCAGTTGGCAATATTCAATGAACATGTCAACGTGCGCATCTTTCCATTTGCTACAATGTTCACAGAGATCATAAAGTTTTAGTAGGGTTTTACAAATATAATAAGTTTGTTTTTAATTCAGTTTAGTAGCCAGCGATTGTGCAAGACAACAGTGTTTTAATATTTGTGATTACTTTCAGGGAAAATACAGAAAGGAAAGCAAAGACTGGAACTAATGAACTCAAAGCCTGAAGGTCCTGCAATGACAGCTGCTCAAACTGAGAAGAACCAGGAACAGGTATGTTATATACAACTTATTATTTTTATAAATCAGCAGCTCATGCTGATGTGTCTTATCTATGTCACCGTGTTGAAAAGTCATAGGATTGTGATTATGCTTAAATGTTTCATATTGTTTGTTGTTGTAGGCAGTAACAACTTCTTCCAGCAGAGCATTAAAATTTTTGAAAACTAAGTTTCAAAGTAAATTGGCCACTCTTTAATTCGTAAACTATTACATTGATGATTTATACAGCATCTGGAACATAAGATAGATTAGATTTAGGCTTGCCGAGCACCTATCTGTACCATCCTCTCAGCTTACTTAGTTGGCTATATTCAGATGAAACAACATGTCCATATGTAAGCTGACAGAGGGCTGCCTAATAATGTTTTTTTTTACTGTTAAAGTGCATGTATATGCACATATGTACATACATGCACATTTAACACTGCTCATGCATTTTTAGAAAAATCAACAAACTACTAACATAAACTAATACCTTAATCTGCTTAGTGGTTTACATTATGATTATTAGGAGGGTTGTTATGAAATGCCAACATAATAGTGGCACTGTGTTCAAAAAATTTACCCTCTTGAACTTTTTTTATGTATATATATTTGATTATGCCGGACTCTTATTGGTTCAACCCAACCACTATTTTTACTTGTAGTCAGTCTATGCTATACTTGTGAATTCTTCCACAGTAGTTCCAACATAATAAAAATTGTAACATGCCTATAGGTAACACTCCTCTCGGAAAAGGTGAAGGCCCTAGTTCAAGAGGCAGAGGAAGCTGGCACCAGGGGTGAAGTGGAACAGGCACAAGGTCTGATGAAACTCTGCGACAGACTGAAGGATGAGAAGGATCAGCTGTTGAAACAACAAGAGAATAGGTGAGCAGGAAATGTTGTGATAGTTTAAATACTAGTGCAGCATTTATCCTCTTACATAAAGTCTTTTTAAATTAAATTTAATTTAAAAAAACAATATTTTAATTTTTTTTTAATTTTATTTATTTTTAATTTAATTTATTAAATTCCTTTTCGCTTATGTACAAAATTTTTGTAATTTCTTATTGGCCTAAAACATTATGTTAGTGATTGATTGTGTTTCTTGTTCCTTCTTTCCTAGTTGATATTTAGCTATTTTAACAAATGAATACTGCTAATTCATATCTACTTTATCGAAAAGTTTGATGGTTTCCAATTTATAATTCAATCACAGCCACTGGTCCATAACTGCGGAGCTGGCCGCAGCCCAAGAGAAGCAGATGGAGGTGTGCCCTGTTTGCGGCGCTTTCTTGATCGTCGGCGACGCACAGCAACGGATCGACGACCACTTATCTGGGAAACAACATGTTGGGTATGTTCACTTGTCATCTCATAAATGGTCACCATAGCATTTGACCACAATCTCACCTAAGCGACGATGTGGTCTAACAAAAGATGTGCTATTGTTATGCAAGGCATACACAATACAAGTACAATTGCCGTGAAGAGTTTTAGAGAATCGATAAGTCCTTTGTTTGTATACTAAATTATCTCGATAACATCTGAAAAATAATAAATTGATTAGTGCATCAATCTAGCATTTTTTTCATGACAGGGCGTTGAACGTCATGCAGAAAAATGTAAGTACCGTAAAACGCGATGAATTATATTTACAATGCAATGTGAAACCTTGTCAACTGATAAATGAACAGGAATTAACTGTCAAAACATCCACAGCTACTTCAAACTCCGCCAAGCCTACGAGGGGATGAACGAGGCCCGCGAAAAAGAACAGCAAGAGAAAGAGAAGAAACGCAGAGAGGAGAGAGAAAAGGAGAGATCACGCGCCGGAGGCGGCCTCGGGTCCGACCGCCGCGACCGGGAACGCATGGAGCGCGACAGGGAACGGGACAGGGACCGCAGCGAGAGGGGAGACCGCGACAAGGATAAGGATTCTAAGGATAAGGAAAAAGATTCTAAGGATAAGGAAAAAGATTCTAAGGATAAGGATCGTCATAGTCGCAGGTAAGAGAAACTATTTGACGACCCATGTAACGCAAGTCACAGGTAGGTAAGAGGAACTTATATGACGACTTTCGTCACTTTTTTGCCGATAAAAAATATTTTATTCAATAAAGCGGACAATTGCGAGCGAGACTCGCGCCCTAAAGATCCGAAAGTGGAGATTATAATATTCTATGAACTATTTATGTCATGAAAAATAACCTTTCAACCATTTAATGTGTTTAATTTACGCTTGTTGGCGCTACCAGTTTATAAACGCTATTAAAAAGGAGCATAAAATGTATTTATCGATCTTAAATACCTGCGCCGTGGGGTGCCGGCAGTAGAATGTTACCCCTCTCATACCCATGGATGCAGTAAGAGCCTGCTAAGGGATACCTCCGGAAGATGGGCAGCAGCGTCTTTCCGTGTACCAACATCCCGTGCTGCGCTCGCCAACCCGCCTGCCAAGCGTGGTGAGTATGTAGATCCATGAGCGAGGCCTGTGTTCAGTAGTGGACGTTTTACGGCTGAAACGAACGAAATACCAGCAATCTTTAAATAATTACTAATTAATCAAGGCCTTTTTCGATTTTTAAACGCATTTTTCTTTAAACTTTAGTACGTTACTATGGAGTTAAAAAAAACTAAATTCCTAAATATTAGAATTTTTCCTTTACTTTAGCGACATAAGCTCCCAGCATAACAAATTTCAGTGTGTGAGTGAGAGGTTTTCAATTTTTACCATTTTCATCCAAAAAAATTATAACTTCTGAATGCCCTAAGGTAGAACCTTGATTTTTGAAGAGCATCAACTGCCCGCAGACCTTGATGTTTGGTATAAATTTCAAGTCGATACCTTCAGCCGTTTCGGAGAAAAGGGTCTTGACAGACAGACAAAGAGTGATTCTATAAAGGTTTTGGTTCTTCCTCTTGATGTTCGGAACCCTAAAAAAGCTGCTTCAATCAATTAATGTTGCATATTTGTGTTTTAAAGGTCGAGCCGCGACGAGAAGAGCCGTGACAAGGAACGCGACAGGGACCGCGACCGAGACCGCAAACATCGCAAGGACAGACACCGTAGGATTTTGATATTATTATAATTAGAAATTGCCATCGTCACCGCTGAGTGACGATTTGGGAATGGCCGCTAGTTGATGTATGCGGCTTACGTATCTCGCGACAGGGACGCTGCAACAGACGTAAATCTCGCGATATTCGCTGTCGTTGGTCAATTTTGCAGTTCAATTTTTCAACGCCTGATGCAAACCTGTCGCGAGTTACGTAATCACACAAACACGCTGAAATGGAGGAGCGAATTGTGGGAGGAATATTACAACAGTGGATTTATACTGATGGTGACAATGTATTAGTGGTGACTCTCGCTGAATAATCTGAAACATATGGTCACTAATGGCACACCGGAAGTTGTATAATATGAAACTTCTGAGATTAGTTTTCATATTACGTGACATTCTTCACTCAGTTCAAATTTACAGGAAAAGATACTGCATTATTCCTTTTTGTGGCATACATAACTGTGCTGCTAACTATATTTAAATCATGATATGACATATTAGGAGTTATGCTTATTTACCACAATATATCGTCAATAGGTCTAGGTCGTCCAAAAGCGCGATGGGTCGACATTATCGCAGTCGCTGGGCACACCTGGATGCGAAATGCACAGGACAGAGGAGGCTGGCAAAAACTTAGGGAGGCCTATTCCCAGCAGTGGGTGATTCCGGGCTGAGAAGAAGAAGAAGAAGAAAAGCATTATACAAGGTGTCCCGTAACTGGGGTATGAAGCCAGGAGCTGCAAATTACCCCCAACCAAAGGAATGCAAAGGCGAAGAAAGATTTCAGAAAAACGTATTTTCAGGTTTCCATACAAAATTAAAGTTTTCCAAGTCGCTGTCAACCCTAATGTATAACAGACGTGTGTCCGTAATACATACCTACGCGCCGACGCACACCACGCACCTATACCCACACTCAATATACGCACAAGCGCGTTGCGGGCGCGCCGCGGGAATCCCCGGCGGTCAATAGGTCATTGCCCGTAACAGCTGAGAGCAGGGGTTGTCACTCTTATGAAATTGGTATAAACTTTGAACGTTATCTTATCACTGAAAAACTTGAAAATCAAGAAAGTCGTAGAACAAACGTTGTTTGCCAGGGGGGTAGTAAACCCCCCTTTCGGCTTAGTACCCCAATTACGGGACACGCTGTATAATTGGACGTAGTTAAGCAGAAAGGACTCAACCCTCAAAAAGTAACTTTTGAGATATCGAGGTTTAAAGTTGTCGAGGTTAAGATGTTGTTTTTAACATGATTCGTACTCGCAGTAATACAAAATTATTGTCTCATATTATGCACAAAAATACTAACTTTTATATGTTCTTAGTTTTGTTTCATAGATTAACGTATTTTTTGAGTTATTAATAAAAATATGGGTCTGAGTCGTTTTTGCTAAATTGGTTTTAACATTACGGAGTGTTTCTTTGAATTTCTCAAAAAGGATTTATGTTACAAATAGATCCAAATATAGTCATATATAAATAAAAATCAATAGTTTTTTATGCAAAATATGTATTTATTTGAAAATATTATAATCATTTCAACAGTCTTCCCCGTCATTCTCATCCAGCTCCACCATAAAATCTGGTTCTGCTCCAAATCCATCCATGTCCTCCATAATAGTATTGCCTTTTAATGTCTTGTAAAAGCCCAGACAGTCTTTTGGAATTAGATGAAACATAGATTTAAGGTCATCTAATTTGGCCTGCGCAATTTCTTTGCCATTAGGCATAAGACAAACGAAGTCATCTTCACAATGTACCTATATAACTTTATTTTCAATGCTGAGCTCTCTCCACCCCATCTATTTTCGTAAAGATGGAATGTTTTGAACTTTTCTTAATCCAAATTTCTTTGGTTTTGAGCCAGTTTACTTTTTTACGTCCACTGCTGGACAGAGGCCTCCCTCATTGATCTCCAAGTACTGCAGTTGGAAGCCGTCTGCATCCACCGCCAACCAGCAGTTCTCACCAAGTCGTCTGCCCATCTTGTAGTTGGACGGCCTACGCTGCGCTTGCCGATCCGTGGCCTCCATACGAGAACTTTGCGGCCCCATCGCCCATCTGTTCTGCGCGCTATATGGCCTGCCTATTGCCACTTCAACGTGCTAATCCGTTTGGCTATGTCGGTGACCCGAGTTCTTCTACGTATGTACATATCTCCTCATTTCTGATTCGATCCCGTAGAGAAACCCCGAGCATAGCCCTCTCCATAGCTCGCTTTCGTATTCATAAGGCCAATAGTGAAGGACCAAGTCTCGGTTCCATGTCATTACTGGTAACACACACTGATTGTAGACTTTCGTCTTAAGGCACTGAGGTATGTTGGACGAAAAGACGTTGCGAAGTTTCCCAAACGCTGCCCATCCGAGTTGGATTCGACGATTGACCTCTTTCTCGAAGTTGGACCTACCTAATTGGACTGTTTGTCCTAGGTATACGTACGCGTCGACAACTTCAAAAGCAGAGTTCTCAACCATAACTGGGGCAGGCACGACATGGACATTTGACATGATTTTCGTCTTGACCATGTTCATTTTAAGGCCTACATGTTGGGAGACTCGATTGAGGCCTACGAGCTTTGTGCTGAGCTCTTCCATCGACTGCCATGACCACAATATCGTAGAAAATCAAAAGTGAGTGATGTATTCGCCATTAATATTGATGCCCTTTCCATTCCAGGAGCTTGAAGGCATCTTCCAAATCGGTCGTAAACAGTTTCGGAGAGATTACGTCTCCCTGTCTTACGCCTCTTTTTAAGGGAATCGCCTTTGAGCTCTGTTCTCGTACTCGTACTGACATAGTGGCGTTTGTATACAAACACTTCAACACTTCGATGCACCGATAGTCAATTCGGCATCGTTAGAGAGAGTCAAGCACCGCCCATGTTTCGATCGAATCGAAGGCTTTTTCATAGTCCACAAACGCGAGACATAGCGGCAAGTTATACTCTTCAGTCTTCTGTATCACTAGCCGCAGCATATGAATATGGTCTATGGTACTGTAGCCTTTTCGAAACCCGGCTTCGGGAGGCTGGAAATCATCAAACCTGTGTCCGAGACGGTTCGCGATGACCCTTGAAAATCGCTTATAAACATGGCTCAACAGCGAGATGGGTCTGTAATTCAAAAGTAAGGTGATGTCACCTTTCTTGAAGAACAGCACCACGACGCCCTCGTTCCATGCTTCTGGCGTCGTATCTTGAAGGTTCCGCCCTGCTTGAAGCAAGGCGGAATTAAATAGCTTCTGAAGGACTTTTAAGTACCGGTGATCCATCCGCTTTGTCGTTCTTAAGCTGTTTCAAGGCTATCCTGATCTCGTACAGGCTGATGTCCGGGATATCCTCGGTTTAATTTCGGGTCAGTTTAGCTCTTGGGTCGTTGGCCGCACTGCAAACAGGTTTAGTGACCGAATCGTAGAGCCGTCCATAGAACATTTCGACTTCCCTTAACACTTCTGCTTTACTTGACGTTATGCTGCCATCTTCCCTCTTCAGTTACGTCATCTGGCTCGTCCTGTGCTTCATTAAATTGCAGTAATTATTTCACTTTTTTGTTTTATATTGTAAATTAAAAACTATTGTATTTAAAGTGTAAACCCACACTAAGGTATCATTTATAGAAAATGAAAAATGCAATCAAAATTTTGTCTCCGACGGGACTTGAACCCGAACTTCGAACTCGAAGCCGATAAAGGCAGTCAAGATTTTCGACCCGACGGTCAATTGTTCCGTGGCCGAACGGTAAAGGCAGCCTGCGTTAAAGGTATTCGTCTGAACGTTACGGGTTTAAGTCCCGTCTGGTACAAAGAAAATTTTGATTGCATTTTTCATTTTCTATAAAAAATATTGAATCTCAAACATCATTTTTGTTGAATCGGATAATTAACTTAATTGGTGTGTGTTATTAACGTAGTTTAGGGTTTCTGTAATCTGTGGTTTAGGTCATTTAGGATGAGTGCAAAATTTGATAGTTTCCTTGTCAATCAATTTATCAGTAAAAACCCACACAGTTTGAGTCGTTTTCGTTAAACGTAAAACAAGCTTGTTTCTTAATAAATCTTTTTAGCAGATATGACCCACGCGATTTGAGTCGTTTTCGTTAAACATAAGACAAGCTTGTTTCTTAATAAATCTATTTAGCAGATTTGACCCACGCAGTTTGAGTCGTTTTAGCTGAATGAAAGATAGACTCGTTCTAATGAAGGTAAATTTAACTGAAACGATTTATGTGGCTTGAGCCAATCCTGTTATATTCAATTTAGACTTGCTTCTTTGAAATTGGATTTCTCTAAAACGATTCAAGAAGCCTGGGTTATTACAGTTGATAAAAAAAATATACCCACCCTTATGTGGGTTGGCTCGCATCATTCAAAAAACTAACTTATGCTTATCCTATCACGGATCTTTTTTGCTGGGTGAAAGAACCAACCTTTAGGACCTCTTTGGTATAAATAACTCATTTTTGACCAAAGTGTGGGTTGAGTCCTTTCTGCTTAACTACGTCCAATTGTGGTTTGGTGGTGGAGGCCTCATTCCCCAGTGGATGAATACTAGCTGATATGATGATGATGAATTACCAGTTTATAAACGCTATTAAATAGGTCAATAACCCAAGCTTGCCTATTTGTGTTGATACAAAGTTTGTCATTCCAGGTTCCCCCCACGAGCGCTCCCGCCGGCGCTCCCGTGACCGTCGCTAGCTTTGACTGAGGTATCACAATTGCACCTTAAACCGGTAAGTATACTGTCCTCATTACTCCTACACATCCAACCAACAGTAAAACCTATTTCCAGCCCCTCCAGTGTCCCCGCAAACTAAATACCATATCATTCACACACTCAAACATTCCACATTCCAAAAAATCCTATCCAAAAAATATAAAAAGACACAAGTAATAAAATGAACAATGTTGTTTTACAGCCTAATGTAGAATTCCAAAATAAAACCGTTAAACAATGGCAATAATGGGGCGTATTGTTGAGCCATTATCGATTCGGTAGTTGTCGTCACACCGACGGACCTGGCAGGTATTTAATTGGTTATATGAATTGTTGCCGAGCGAAAGGCTATCGCCTATCTGTCGTTAATTGGCGATTCCCAAGGAGCTGATGACTTGCGCATTGTTTTGAGGTATTTCTAAATATTATTTTTCGACGTCGCGAACACTGGTGCCGATTGAAAATGCCAGGTATTTGTTAGGGCGTTGGTTTAGGGCTCAATCCTAAATACTCATGTTTTGTACTTTTTGTCAGGAAAAACATTTGATACTTTTAACTGTGATGTTTCCAAAATCTAGAAAAACCTGTGATTATGGAGTAAATTCGCTTATCAACTACATAACATGATAATTGTACATACGTTTCGATGTCGCATTACGGAGTACGGAGCACATGCTGTGCCAATCACACCATCTTCTGTATGTTTCCAGGTACTTACCCAAACTCAGTGTAGCAACAAGTTCTAGTTGCAATCTAAACATGTTTGTTTTTTTTATCTTTTGATTTTGTAATAGAAACTTGATGCTACATAAAATTATTAACCACCCCTACTACACCCAATGAGAATTTGATTGCTAGTGATCGTAAAGTATCTTATTCTGGGTATAATGAAAAAGGGCATTACCACATTGATCCTAGCAACTAATTCCGTCCACTAATAAAGGGCTCACTACTAGCATACTCCATGGACTTTTCAGTTGGGACCGTTGACGAAGAGCGGTGAATCGCCGAGGAAAATGAGGTACTTTTCAAATTCAGGCACAATTTTGAAGGCAGAAGCGGCGGCGGCGCCGACCTGAAAATGTCTGAACATCTCTCCAACGGTTTCGAGGTGACATAGAATAGTCACATTTATTCTCAACACTGTAATAAATTGTGTAACTGCATGATGTTACAAATTGACTAGATACTTATTTAGATAATAATTGTATGTGTAGCTGCAAAACGAACCCTAGAGAGGTCAGTTTTTACTGTATACCAGATTCCACTCAGGATTATTCAGGTATTTATAATTTTGTTATATTCACGATGCTATGTCGCGTGTAGTGAATGTGTGATTAGGGTTTGTTTGATAAAATAAAAAAATATGCATAAAAAACATTTGTTTTTTTTAATAACTTACCTAGACCTCTCCTAGCTCGTAGTATGGAAAAAGGGTGTAGGTCTATTGTTTCCCCAGATGGATCCCCTAGGGGAATATCAGGAAAAAAAATCCTGTTGTCTCCCCTAGGTAGAGGAGATATCAGATCTTAATTTTAAAAAACTGTTTTTAGTACTGTTGCCTCACCGCAGGACTTATTCAGGATGTTTCTACATTTATCATTAATTATGTTACTATCTACCTAACAAACCGTCCTGTACAGCATTATTACCAAAGAAATGAATAACCTTATCAACATTTTACGGTTCTGGTGGGATTCGAACCCACGTCCGTCAAATCGATACTTGACGCTTCCTTAAGCCGGAAGTGCTTTGACCGCTAAGCTAAAGAACCCATGTCAGGACCTGCTGAAATTATTGATAAGGTGGTGTGTTGGTTTGAGCAACCGAAGAGAGAACCGTAAAATTTTTGATAAGGTTTATTAATTTCTTTGAAAATGTTCTACCTAAGCGTGGTTAAGCACTATAAAAATAAAAAAGCATTATTACCAGTTGCTGACGCTGTAAAAATCATCTATAATAAAATGTACCCTAAAAAACAGACTGGTCAATCATTATGCTTTTGATATATGTTAAATATGACAGTAAATGTCAAAAAGTACAGTAAATGTTCAGTGTTTAAAGAGTCTAGACTCAAATTACATAGAGCTAATTGAATGCATTGACTTTCACTTTTCCGATGACAGCCTGAGGCTGAGCCTAGTGAGGAAGCCGACAATAATAACATTACCTAGCTAATAAGTGCCCAGCATAACATTTTTTGTAACTATCTACAACTGTATAATTCTAGGCTCTGTGTTTTTATTAATATTGACTAATAAAAACACAAGTTATAGAGCATTTGATATTAACCTACATTGTTTTTGCTTTAAATAAATATTTTTGAATTTTTTTTCATTTTCATATTATATATGGATTATGAAGTCCAGTTTAATTGTTTGCATTCCAGAATATTGTGAAGTTCCTAGATTTTATTTAACATACAATATAAAACAAAGCGATACAATAAAGGTTTCTTGTTTTACTATGAAACCCTAAAGTGGTCCAAGCTGACTACCTACAATTTTATTTCAATGAAATTATGAAATGAGAATTAGTACAGTATAGGCTATATCCACAGGACATTGTGATTGAAAAGATAAACAGAAATTGAATAAATCACATTTATGACATATCCACACAAATTTAAAAATAACATACATAAAACCTAAAATAAACCCTAATACTTAAAATGATCAGATTCTACAAATTAACGACCACGCAGGTCCTCGTCTGTATCTGCTTTGACCTTGCAGCGAGTTGGCAATATAATAGAACTAGTGAACTCAATACAAATAATGTCATTTGTTCTCATTAAAGCTGTGTTCATGTTTTCCCCGGTTGGGGTTTGGAGGCCCCGTATAAGGAATTCTGCTCCATCTGTCTTCCAGCCTTTGAAGACACCGCTAAGAGTGGTTTCTTCAAAAGTTGTTAAGTTACAGGGCTCACCTGAAACAAGATAACTAAATATAGCTCATTAGCTTAAGCCTTGTATAAAATTATGCCTGTGTGTAATCCTGGTCAATGTTGATATTATGTGCAAAGTTTCAGCTTGATCTGTTCAGTCGTTTTTGCTTTTGGGTAGTAACAAACATACATCCATACAAACCTTTCAGACTTATAATATTAGTGGGATATATGGTGGTGAAGGGAAAATATGGGAATGCAGACCAGACTACAAGCATACAAAACTCGCATAATGCTCCCAGAGAGTAAAAAGTGATTGATGATGAAAGTACAGATGACAGTAGGTATCACCATGGGACACTGTGATCTCAACCACCATCTGCTCAAGACAGGGGTCATAGACAGTGGACTATGTTGCAGGTATCTTGAAGAGGAGGAGACTAGAACATGAGCTACTGCAACATAGTGCCACAAGGGAAGCTAGATTAAAAACAGGAATGCAGATTGTCAGTGCTGATCTGGTAACCCCCACCAATATTAGAATAAGTGGGATGAAGTAAGACTAGACAGACTTTGCATCTCAAATCCTCACACTTCTTGTAAGGTACAATCATCATATCCCTGCTCATATCAGGGCCATATACAAGGTCAGCACAACATGTCTTCCTCTTCCACTCCACTCTCCTCTCACAGTCACCATCTCATCACTCAAACCTCTGATTTTACATTAAGATGCAAAATTATTTTCACTTATACCTTATGAAATCTAGATCAGACCTTCACTTGCACCCTTTCAACCCTTTGGAACATAGATTTTTTAGGAGTTTCATAAAATTTTTAATAATTATCAAATTTTTAGGATACTATTAATGATACCAATTTATTTACCAATAAACTAGCAAATAAAATACATAAAACAAATTGCCGCAGGTATGAAGTACTTATCATCTATCATAAAACTATGTAGGTTCGAATGTCTCTGGGATGGATTGGATGCAACAAAAACAAGTAAAACTTACCATTCAATTCACAAAGGCCGTACAAAAAATTAGCACGTAAATGGGATCGTGCTCTTTGTTGCGGAGATACATCTACGATGTTCATGTTCGTATCTTTGTAATAATGATTAATTTTAGCGAAATAGCGAAGCGAACCGTGAAGGAAAGGAAGAAGGCGCAAGTACCAGCAAGTACCTAATAATAAAATAAAACTTGTTCTTTCGGCGTTTTTTATTCTTCTTCTTTCTTTTTCGGCTTCTGTAACTAGCGTTTACGTTTCAGTTACATTATTCCATGAGACAGAGTCAGGAAGAAATAATAAAAAACAACAAATGAATAAGGCTGTTGATCAAGAGAAAACCATCGGCAGCCCGATTTTTTTCAATAAAAACTTTAAATTTTAAAAATACGTTGATTAAGTCTTGTCTTGTTTTTTTATTATAAGGCTTTTTGTGTTTGGTTTTACACAATTCCGCCAGTGTCAAGTTAATTTAAAAATTCTTACTTCTAAATAACCTTGAATAAGTAAATTGAATCTTTCTTGTTACGGCTGTTAGGTAGGAGGTTGCTTGTGCTTGATACTTGCTGTAACTCTGTCAGTGTCAGATTTGAGTGTGAAATTCCGATTCCGCACTTCCCAAGAAGTTGAGTTATTAGACAAAAGACAATGGTAATTGATTGATTACCTACCCCTTTAACTGGGAATGAACCCGCTCCGGGTTCCATTCAAATATGGCGCATCTGCGCACCAACCCGCTCCGGGTTGATACGGAGTACGCACGCTGCCTCCGTTATTTCGCGGAATTAACCATAAACGCCTATCGCCACACTGCTCTAACTTAGTCAGTGGGTTTGTTGAAGAACAGAGAGAGGTAGCAAACATTGGCAACAGTGGCGCCCATAGAATAAAAGTTCGAAAATTCAGTCGATTTGCGCGCTCTTTTGCGGGAAGTTCAAATATTCAAGGCGGTATTTTGGTTGGGGTTTTTGTGTGTATTTTGTGTTTAATTGGTGTTTTCAACGTAAACGAACAATGAATAAGTAAGTGTTTAATGTTTTTATAATCAATGATGTCGGTTTTGATAAAGTTTACATTCAAAATCTTGCTAATTTCATCAGCCACCCAATTTTTCTTCTGCAAAGTACTCAACAAAAACACTTTGATTGGCATAAAAACTAATTGTCCTTACTAAAAAACCAATTAATTAGGTCAACAATACATATTGTTATGTTATTTATGTGTTATATTGTTATAATTTAATTCGATTTCCTCAAAATAGTGAAGTAAATACTAGCGTTCCATGCATCGGCCCGGAGCGGGCCAATACGCAGTCCGCGTAACGACCATTTTGCCGGATCTAGATAGGAATGGATGTGGCATTTCAGTATGTCAAATTCATCATCATCATTTCGATTTCGACGTTTCTATAAAGAAAAAAATATGTTTTGGTAATTCAGTAACTTATGAAGTAGGTACGTAATTTTAACTTGCAAAAAAGAGGAATAGACTTGCAAAAGTGACAAGGTATTTATTACTCAAAAAATTTAGATCCCAAATTTGACAGACAGACAAACACACTTTCAGATAGACAGACAGACAGACTGTTGATTTTTTCGATATTTATTTTTTATTCAATAGTACTCGTACATTCAGTATTTTCGCCGATTTTACTGAAATGCCATATCCATTTACGTTGGTAGATCCTTGGCGCTGATATCATAGAAAATTGTAAGTTTTGATTGTTGAATTTCTAAAAGTTTTTGTAAGGTAAAGGGTAATTATTTTATTACAAATCTATTGTAAATATATTGTAGTTTTTGGATACAAATGTTTTTACCTAACTCGTTGATTCTACTTTGTACTACAATACATAAATTGATAGTGTGTATTTGGTGTTAGATTTTAAGGGGTCTGGCATTTTGTTTATAAATCTTGAAATAGTATGCTTAGGATGTGAGAAGCTTTGTCTGAGTATTGTTTATGAACTACTCTTGAGACTTAAGCCATAAAAAAGGCAACTTCACTCTTGTGGAATTCATAAACAATCTTGGAATTTCATATTCTTCACATCTGGGCGCTAGGGCTGCCGAAAACAACCCTTTTTTTGTGATTATTTTTCTCGTAAAAATTAATAGGAAGTTATGCTTTTGTTGACCTTTTATCTTAGCATGGTGTTTATTTAAGTAGATAAAAGACTAATTTGATTTAAAAGTCTTTTTATTTATAAGATTTAGGGGTTTTTACACATAAATCGGTGATCCATCCGTTTACTCAATCTTTGACTTCGAGTAGCGAAGTGTATATTTGTAAACGAGTCTTAATTATTATTTAATTAGTTAGAATACTTCAAGCTGATTTCAAAAAGCTATAATGATACAATAGTTGCGGTAGTAAAATAAAAGACAATCATCAATCAATTACCGAGCGGCGTGCGCGCGGGTACAACCCACGAAAACCGCACCCAGATGTGTCATTTTTAGCGCGCAAGGCGCCGCAGGCGAGGGGCTACGTATGTACCTTAGACAGGCTTAGACGATAGTAGGCACCTCGCGACAGGTTTTGCCTTAGCGTCTATAGGTACACTCTGAACAATAATAGGAAAAGGCCTTGACCGGCGCTCGACCCGCTGGCGGGTCGGGTGATACCGTTATTTTATTATACCTACCGTTTTTTCATCGGTTTATTCTGTTTTTTGTGTTGTGGTTTTGTAAATAAGTATTGGCTTACATAAATAATAAACACATAAAGAAAAAAAACTTAGGAAGCTTAAACCGTTTATAGAACTTAGGGGGCCTAGTTTTTTTATGATAATTAAAAAATAAATAAATAAAAAAACCAAAAAGAAAGGCGCGCGGTGGGGAGGGTGGTGGGGGCAAATGTAGGGCGTTTGAAATTAGATAGGAATTGGTTAGGAATTGCAAAATTTTGACATCATTTTGACAGCCGGGTGAAAGGTTAATTATTGTCTTGTCATTTTATTTTATGGCTTGTTGTGTTTGGTTTTACACAATTCCGCCAGTGTCAAGTTAATTGATAAATTCTTATATTATTTGGCTGGCCATGTTGGCGGCCATACAATGCAACTTGACGAGAGCTGTGAGTAAATGGTTTTTGTAACATCATTATTGTGGCATTGTTTCCGCCGTGTGGTACCGGCAGTAGAATGATACCCCTCCTCTCATGCCCGTGGATGCAGTAAGAGCCTGCTAAAGGATACCTCCGAAAGATGGGCAGCAGCGAAATTCGTAAAGTCAGGTTAATTATTAGTAAGTAACACATATTTAACCGCCTGACAGTCCAGCCGTCGCGCGTAAACTTGCGTTGAACGTCCGGGCCGCGCGGCCGGAACTCGCGGCGCGGCGCGCACTCCCCATTTTATACATAAATAGTTATAATATCTTGCTAACTACTACAGAAAAAATATACCATAAAAATTACAAAACTATACGGAATAAATACATTTACAGATCTTTGTATAAGAAATAATCATATGGTCTCAAAAACTGTATAAACATGACAAATAGGTTGATATATTTTTTTTATTCTTCCTTACTTTCGGTATGTCGGTATCCAGGAGGAATGACCTGTAGAACGTATTGAGTTTAACATGTAATCTTCGATAAATCGAGTTTATTTCTAAGTAAAAACTAAATAAGGCAGATAATTACTAACTATTGTACGTCTTTCAAAGAACTGCTCCATGCTGCACGCGTACGTCGTAGGTACGTTGACAGCTGCCGATAAGCTGCCGATGCGGGTAGAGCAGGATCGCGCAGTCGCATAATAAGTATATTACCGTGTCTCTCAAAGTTTTTGGAAAAAGCTATATGCGCACAACTGACCGCCTACATTGAAGACAATAATATTCTTCCAGAAGTACAATCGGGCTTTAGAAGGGGAAGAAGTACAGTAACCGCTCTACTTGATGTCACGGACAATATACTTTGTGCTCAGGATGAGGGCTTGTGTACATTGCTCGTGCTTTTAGACTTTTCTAGAGCGTTTGATTCTATCAACGTTTAGCTTATCATAGCCAAACTAGATTATTATGAGTGCGACCTTAAAATTGTTCGAGAGTTACCTGACTAATCGTTATCAGTACGTCAGTTTAAATGTTGGTTCATCCAGAAAGTTCTCTAACACGGTCTCAGTAAATAGGAGTGTTCCTCAGGGGTCAATTCTGGGTCCTTTACTTTTTATTCTGTACTCAGCTGACTTAAAACAACATGCACGGCATTGCCGGTTTCATTTATATGCTGATGATACACATATATTATTATCTATCTTGCAAGCCTTCTGATATTGACCATGCCATAGCTAAACTTAATGCCGACTTGGAAAACATCGCTCTTTGGGCTAAGAATAACAGTCTCTGTCTAAATCCAGATAAAACCAAATATATAATTCTCGGCATTCTATAATTTCTTAAAACCTATTAGGAAATGTATTTCCATCAGTCCCAGTTCACTCCATTCACCCATTAAGCGTGTTTTTAAAGCACGCTCAATGGGTGAATTATTCAGCGAAACTAATCAATTAAGTATACGTCTGCAAGTTTGAAACGGTCCTATCGAAAGACCAGCGTAGTTTGTGGGCTCCCTAACAAACTGCACCATGCTGAGCTAGGTCCATTTTGCCTACATTGTCTATGTGTTTTATAAATTTAGTTTTTTTCTTTGGTATGCAAATAAATCTTTTTGTATTGTATTGTATTGTAAACCTGTATGTATAAATAAATAAATAATAAATAAATAATGCTGGACAAATCACACATCATCATCTGGCCCCAAGCTAAGCAGAGCTTGTGTTATGGGTACTAGATGACCGATATACTTAATACTTTATACTACATAGATAGATTTTTTTATTATATATATAAAAACACCCAGAACACCCTGAACAAATATCTGCAGATCGTACAGACATTTGTGTCGAGGCGGGAATCGAACACGCAACCCCATGCGTCGCAGGCGGACCTCCGCCCGCTGCGCCACAGAGCTCGTCGTATGCTTATTAAATAAGAATATTTCCCTTGATTTATCATGGATCCCATCATCAGAACTGGGTTTAAAAGCAAGCAAACATTATAAAGTGAAACAAAAAACTTTATGCTTAGTTATTAAACAATATAAAGTTTCTATGGGGTATATTTTTTTTTCATTGATCCTCTTGAAATTTTGCATGAATGTTGAAAAATAAATATAATCAATAAAAGAGTTTCAGTATTTCTTGAAAATCATCCCCTTATTCAGTAGTTCTACAAAACCATCACTTTAGTGCAATTATAGGGGATGATTAACCGTGTTGGCCGAGTGGTGTGTACTTTCGATCCGAAGGTCGTGGGTTTGATACCGGCCGTGCACCAATTTTTCTGGATTTTTATTTCTTGAAAAATGTATGTGCACCCTTAGCACGTGCTTTAACGGTGCAGGAAGCATCGTGAGGAAACCCGCGGCTTAGCTTCAGATGTATTGCTTATTTAGCTTCACCTGTTATTTCCTTTGACTAATAATTAAAAAAATAAGTAGTTCGCCAGGACAATACAGTCCAGTCCAGTCCAGGCCAGGCCAGTCCAGTCCAGTCCAGTTCAGTCCAGTTCAGTCCAATCCAGTCCAGTCCAGTTCAGTCCAGTCCAATCCAGTCCAGTCCAATCCTGGGTGTTCCGCCATGTTGGATTTAGAGTGATTTCATTTTTCGAGTTATTCTCAGCAAGCCCTTTCATTTGATACCCATATTATAGGGGTACATTAAAATTATGTAGTCCGCCATGTTGGATTCAAAGTGAAGTCACACAGCTGACCATGCATTGTCATCCAAAGTAAACATGTATACCAATTGGTTGAAGATAATCATACATACATACAGGGCAAGCTAAATAAAAGCTTGTAAAAAACAATTCTTTAATACATATTTGAATAAGGATTGATTCTATTCTATTTTACATTTTTTTTTGTCCTTAATTTATTTACAGTCTGAGCTATTTTCTAATACTTTTAGTGTTTTTATCTAGATTCCGATATATTACAGTTTTTATCATAGGGAATCAATGCTACCGCCAAACGCCTGATGAAAAACGGGTAATTATTCTATCAGTAATATTGCCATGGAAAAATGGTAGGCGTTAAAATTTGTTTTTAGATTTTCTCCTTAACTACGGGCCGCATTTTATTTCTGATTATATTTTTATGAGGCACATTGAACGTACGTTCATCTGGTAAATATCAGGTAACCATGAGATATCTATAATTATCATTATCACAGTACACTTGCGGTTCTGAACACCAGGACCGCAGCTCATTTTATTATTATTGAAATTATTCTTGTTTCATCAGGGAACATTGAAATTCATTTAACGTACATTCAGACACAATGGCTTGTACATTCCTTTTATGTATAATATTATCATTCATGTTGATTTTTGAAAAAGTACACCCGCCATCCTGACTCTCACGAAAAATTTCTTCCCCAAATTGTTTGAGTTGTAAAGTTATCAATTATGTTTCATATTTTAATGGAATGTGCCCTGAACTCGACTGATACAACTTTAAACTCTTCCTACAACGGGCACAAGGAACGAAATTCTCAAGGTCATTGGCTCACTACAGCGTCTAAAATAACGGTAAAAAAAACGGTTTCGGAACTATCGAAAAAACACCTTGCCACCACATACAGATACAAAGTTATATCTAATTTATCGTCTTTACCTTGGTACCCTACCAAAAGCGCAGAACGCGACTGTACCTACCTAAGGTCTTACCTAATCTAAGATCGAGGCACGGAGTTTACGAAAAACGAAAACACGTGGATCGGCTTCTTGGGGATAAAGGGACGTCTGCGAACGAGGATGGATGAGGCTACTTTGTATGGGTTATTAGGTTTTTCTTCCTGAAATGAGGTAGGTAGCGCCTATTTGCTGTTTGCAATTTATTAACGTTTTTGTTGTTTATTCGTCATTGATAGTTAACAAGGTAAGGCTGCTTCTAAATAGTAAAATAATAGCTGTTAAGGCGCAGGGGGGATCGGGAGCGTGGAGCATGTAAAATACAAGCTTGTAATAAAAATGATTCCGCACGCTAACAACTCCTTGGCCGAGAGATCATAATCCGTGCCATGAACTTATTAACGTTTCAAAACTACGCTTCCGCGATGCAGATTACATGTACCTACTACAATCTGCATCGCGGAATCATTTACACAGATACAAGGGTAGGCCTACAAGTGCCAACACTAGAGATGTCCAAACGAAATATTGGAGTTAGTATCGATGATTTATGTAGGTCGGCCATATTTGATTTTACCTGCAGGTATGATAAAGACAATATTAGAATACTGATAGAGACTTGTGATGTCATCTCCTAAATGATCTAGGTATCTGTTAATTACTGGACATTGATCTATTTAACCATAAATGCAAATCCTAAGTGCACGCTTTTTTTAAATTGCCTTTAGTAGATCTTCATATTAGAGCAAAACGCTACTTGGAATAGTCAATACTAAATAGTCAACTCATAGCTTTAATTCAATGTATACCTCTAAATTATGAACGTTTAAATTTAATAACGTGTTTTTCATTTCTATTAAAGTACGCGATTTCATTTTGATGGCAAAATTATATTCATAATTATCATTGAAAATTGCATTTTATTGCATAACAGATTTTAGTATAATTAAAATTTCATCTAACTTTGTTAGTAGCGGCACATCTCTACTGTAAAGCCTACACTCACAAGGACGACCCGGCCAGACCTGTTGCTCAATCGATTTGTGCCACTCTTTGTGCTACACTACGACTTGTAGGCGCAGCTTTTAACGCAGTTACTGAATTTCAATCCACTGGGAAAGGTCAACGTTATTTTAAGCTGCTGAGGTAAGATCGTAGCGGGGCTACGCCGTAGCAATGCTACGTATCTAATTAACGCAAAGGAAAACAGGTGTATACAATTGTTGTATATTCTAGAACATACAGTGAAAATTGCTATAGGTTCAGTACAATTTAGGCTTAGGTTAGCATAAAAATTTAAAAGATACCAGAACGATGGACTTAATCTAGTTTAAACAGTAGTTTGTACTAGCTATTCCTAAAATGGCCTTTCAAATGTCTACAAATTATATAGCATCAGCACATTCATTGTTAGATGTGTGAAGTCCTGTCCAGTACCTAAAGTCATCCTTTCAGCTTATATTCATATGCCATATTCAGATTGAAGAGCAGGGCAATACTACTGAACTACTTATAAAATGGTTGGTTCTTCTGAATAAACTTTGGATAAATAAACGAACATTACAAAAATACAGCTATTTTCACAGCGTCGCTGTAGCAAAGAAGAGAGGGCTCATTGTTTCGGCTCGCTTCGCTGTAACGGTATTCTAAAAATACGCAGGAACTTAACGATGTTTTATCTCTTGTTTCTGTTTCAGCTCGGTTCGGTTAGTTCTGCTCATAAGGGGCTCTAAACCACAGATAATGTCTAAACTAATAGAGGATCTGTTTTTGAATCGCTCTTATAATAAATATGTCGTGCCAGCAGTAGAATGTACCCCTCATAATGGGGATATGCCCATGGATGGCATGAGAGGCGGGGTAAGTAATTACATAATAATAACCTGTAATGATTTGTGTTACAAATAATTAGATTTTTCTGAATATTGTGATAACTACGAGAACTTGTGTAGGTGGTACCTACGCTTTCTAATCAAGATAAAATATCCAAATTATATAAATTCACTAGAGACGAGTGGTTGAGAACACTCGTGATATTTCGAAAGTCGTCCAAACATTTGTAGAATTTGAGCAATCATTCAAGCGATTTAAATATAAGTCCCAAGTTGAACCTCACTAATTAGACTCGTATTCTTGACGAATTCGGATGAGTGGTGCCAGGGCCATGATAAGATGAATATACAGGGTGGATTTATTATATGCCATCAGGAGGGTGAGTACTCTAGACAATGAAGATAGCAAATTTAACTTTGAGGAATCATTCCTTTATTTTTGAAAAAAAAAAAAACAAAATTGCAGTAAATAATTTTTTTTATTATATTATGATTTACACTTTTTGAAAATTCTGTGATCAATACTGCCCCTTTTGTTATATAATCCACTCTTTGACAATCAGAATTCACCAATTATCCCCTGAGTAGGTAATTTTCCTGTAATCTTATATGTATTCATAAAAGATTACAGGAAAATTATAACGAAACCTCTAATTTGCATAGTTTTTTAGAAATCATTGAAGGTGTAAAAAATCTACATAAGTTCCGCTATCAGACAAAACAAGAGATGAATGATGATGATGAATAAGGTTCTCCAACAAATAAAAACCGCTTTTATGATATATTATATTGTGATGTGCGAGTCGACTCGCTCTTGCCCGGTTTTATTTGAAGATGGTATAAATGGAGCCTATGCTTGGCGTCTGCTGTAACGGACCGATTAATATCTGTTAAGCAATTAAGGTGCTATGGTGGAACATCCGATGGAGGTTCAAAGCATTCTCGGTGACGGAGTAATAATAATTGTGGTAAGTATATTGGATAATTTTATAATTTCATTAGGTAATACAACTTTCTAGTTATAATCTAAAATAAGCGTTAGCTTGCTTACGAGTACACATTATTGTGTTTATTGGAACAATTTTAATATAATGAGGTTTAATTATTATTATTATTATTAAGAGCCTGTCCTGCCCACTGCAGGGCAACGGCCTCCCTTCCTTCCTTCCACCTTTCTCTGTCTTGAGCTACTGTGGTCCAGTCTTCCAAGTATGCGTCGAGTTCGTCTCTCCATCGACGTCTCGGTCTGCCTCGAGATCGTTTCCTGTCTTGTGGGATCCATTCGGTAGTGGATTTAGCCCATGACTTATCCGGCTAAAATGTTTTCTCTTGTTTCAGACCTAAAAGACAACCCATCTTTTGAGTTGAATCAAACTGTGCTCGACGCTATTCGCGGCAGCGTGTCCTTGGCGATCGTGGTCGATGGTATTGATATAGATTACATGGTGATATACCTCTAGATTATAAATATAAAGGATAAACACAAAAGCGTTAATGAAAGCGATAGTGAGTATGATATTTCAGATTTATTTAAAACTTAGTATAAATAATGATAAAATAAATTTGTAATTTTTTTGTACAAACAATAATGTTCTGCTCTAAACTCCACTTAAAAAAATGGACCTGCCGAATTTCAGAAATCTGGTCCAAATTGCTACGTAAAATCAAGTTCAAATGCAATGGGACTTCATTGAAAAAAAGCAAATCTTGCTCTTGTTAATTAACAAGCTTTACTAATTTTAGCCAGTTCTTTACACAATAAACATAATAGTTGTCGCATGGATAGGATTCCCATATCGAGTGAGAACGTCCCTTGGGTTTCGTTTGTACACAAAATTAAGACTGTTAACCGCTCTTTTGGTTTCGCGCCGATTACGCACCTCATTTGGTTTGCGTTTTGGCGCGAAATACGGCGTGCGCTCCGCGTCGGCGCTAAGTGGATACTGGCTCGGTTTTAACAATGGAACGTATTGTGTATTTATGCTCTATGGAAAGGGTTTGAATGAAGCTTGTCAGTACGTCTATTCATAATTTAGTCTGTGTTCGGAATAAACAGAGTAAAAATTACATCACCTGATAATGAGATTTTATTTTTAGTTAAAAATATTTTTGTTTGTAGTTCAAAATTTATTATCATCTATTTACATTTTCTGCTGTTTGTACATAGTTTGTAGTATAACCTCACTAAAAATAATTAAATAAGTAGGTGTCTTCAAACAAAATATTATTCTAATCGTAATTATAAAATGATTTTTTATGCGTTTTTATGCATATATTTTTTTTAATTTTAATTTAATCGAATTTTTATTCTTGGGCGACGTAAACCTTATTTGTTATTGTCACTATCAACTTGACTCAAAAGGCACCAAAACAAACAAAAAGTCGATAAATGGCCGCCAACATGGCTAGCCAAATAACTGACGAATTTATAAATTAACTTGACACTGGTGGAATTGTGTTAACCCTTAACCAGGCTATGGTTGGAGCGTCTCCCACATCGATTTTAAGATGTTATTATCAAGTTATGGCAAAGTATCTACCACAAACTGTCAAAAATGACCAAATAAATATATTCCCCAGGGCCACAAAAAAATAATTTGTCACTGTCATTGTCAAATGTCATTTTTACGGCCATTCTTTCAATTGTCGTCCGTGTAACGGTTGTTTTTGTGAAAAGTGCGGCGTATTTTATTAATTATGGCGAACCGGAGAAAGGTAAGTCGTTCGATTTTTTTATATGTTGTAGAATTAGAGTTTTTCTAGTGATATGTGCATAAATTATAAGTAAATACTCGAAAAAATTCATGATATACCAAAATAAAGCATGTGGGAAACCATACCTTAGCCTGTGAAACTTGGAATTATTGTGGGATTTATATGTACATAGCCCGGTGAATTGAAATCTTTATTTTATACTAGCTTTTTGCCGCGGCCTTTCTTTTTTGGTTTGCTTACGGACATTTTACATTAAAAGTTAAGAAGATATTACTTACGTTTTGTTCTATGGAAAATTAAATATAAATTGTGGGTAGACTTTTGTCGTCATTGAATTCTTAGTCAGTATAATATTTACCTACTTTAGTGTTTTTTTTTGTTATACAGGTATTACAACAACATCAGATCGAAAATGTGCTCAGTGAGATGTTTTCGTCAGAGGACGAAGATATGGATCATTCAGATTATGTCCCAAAACAGGACAAGCGGTCGAAATATGAATGCAAAATTTGTAAGGTAACATTGTGTATCACCCCGTGCATGAAATTGTACCACCAAGTCAGAATCTAGATTTCTAGAAGATGAATAAAAAGTTTTTTTATAACTGAAATTAAAAATTAGTGCCTACATTGTATGTTTCATTCGTAGATTACCTATAGTTTTCATTAAAAAGTTCTAAACTAAAATTCTTACAAACTTACAAACATTATATGTAGATATAAAAGTCAGTCGTCTGGGCAGGCAATGGGATTATGCTTTCCCACATGTTTTTTTTTAGGTTTTCAGCTAATTTTCTAAATATAATTGATGAAATCTCAAACTAAACGTTATTACTCATAGAAATCTATTAAAAAAACACTATTACTATAGGATTTGTCCAAGGCCTGGTAAGGGGTTAAACCAAACACAAAAAGCCATAAAATAAAAAGACAAGACAAGACAAATAAAAAGTCGATAAACACTATAGTTTACCAATAATAATTGTTTTAGTGGAACGCTAAATCACTGGTATCTCTAGCTACCAAAACCAAACAACGGCTAAAAAATCTTGTTATGTTTAGCTACCAAAACCAAACAAGCAGTTATATATGACTATGTTATACTGAAACTTTAATTAACAACGTAGAAAGGTAATTTTGTAGTAAGTACGTGAACGGGAAATAGTTTCGTGGTGTCTATCTGCCGAACGCCTGCCTGGAGGCGAGAGGGTTGCGCTGCTAGAAGCGCAGCCCGCACTAAACGGAGTGTTATATTACTCTTTGGCCCGCACTAACGTTCTTCGCGCTGATGACTCTGTCAAGGCGTGTCGAGTGGCGCCTGCCGTTTCGTGGCAGTGACAATGACAAATGCGATAAAGTTGCTAATTTTGAACGGCTTTGCAAAACTATACAATTTCACCCAAAATGTAAATTTGTTCCTAATATAAGCTAATCTGTTTTCAGCCCCTATCATTCAGTCCATTTATATTTATAAAATAGCTTTTAATAAAACTTATCATAACAAAAATGTGTTTAATATGAAAATACTCATACCACAAATTTACCAGGAAGACCGTAAATCCCAAGAGATTTATACGGAAACTTCCCCACAATGACCCTTGCAAAGGTACATGATACAAAAATGTATCGCCATACAAAGTAGTGAAATATTACCGCAGGATTCTATGAAGGAATTCAAAGGTACAATTCTATCACATGATTTTGTTACAAGGAGTAAGAAAAAGTTTTTTTGGATACTGTCATTACCCGGACTTAGGTTAGGTTATTCGCCAATACATGTGTGAGGTAAGGTTAATTTTTACACATGCACCTGTGTGACACAGAAATTTGTTAGATTGTTTAATTAAACCCACTGAATCGTAGTAAAAGTAGACACTTGATAACTTAGGGAGGTATAAGTGTGGGTACGCATTTATATGTTAGTAGGTTTCCTAAGTGTTGTCAAAGTCAAAAATAATGTATTAAATACAGCAAAAATGTACATAAAATAATCAATTTATAAAATAAAAACAAACCAAAAAAACACTGTGATTGAATTCGTTCGCTTCAGAAAACTTTTTTCCAAGTGAGGCAAAGTTACATCAGTCCTAGCTATAAGTAGTTGCCTCGTCTACATTCTTCTATAGTCCATGTTAGTCCAACGACTTTTGGTTTCGCCTGCGGTCGCCAGATTCGCTCAAGGGACTCTAATCTATATCCAGCAAACCTTTTTACCTGTCTGTTTGAGCTTTTAGAAATACATTCGGTTAGGGTTTTTGAGTGATGTGACATGGTTGGGTTGACAATATGTCGTTGAAACTGATCTTGCTAGTTTAGTGGATTAATGTGTCTTTGATTTGTGCCAACATCATGTTCATTTTCATTTACCACCTCCGTGGTGCTATTGGTGCAATGAGGCATTCCACTTAGCGCACCAAAACTGGTGTGCTACGTGGCAGTACCTTGGTGCGGTTAATCTTGGTGCCTCGGTGCAATACCCGCCGGGGACAAAATATTTTCTTTATCTGCATGTATTTAACTCGGGTCTGGGTAATTTCCTATGTGTATATTGTTGATAATGTATTGTGTATATATGTAGTAGGTATCTAATCTAATCTAATCAGCCTGTAGGATCCCACTGCTGGGAAAAGGCTTCCCTTCCCTCTCTCCATACTTCCCGATCCAAGGCGTTGGTGGACCAGTCAGCACAGTACATGTCCAGCTCATCCCGCCACCTGCGCCTGGGCCGGCCGCGCGGTCGTTGTACCGCATATGGGACCCACTCGGTGGCTATCTTTGCCCACATTTCTTTCGAAATGCGACACACATGTCCGGCCCAGTCCCACTTCAGTTTAGCAGATTTATTGACAGCATCGACGATTTTTGTCTTGGAGCGCAGTGTGGTGTTTCTTATGCGATCTGTTAATTTAACACCTAGAATACTGCGTTCCATCGCCCTTTGGCAGACTCCGAGCTTTGAGCGCTGAAGAGATGTCAAAGACCAGGTTTGATAATAATAACTAATTGTTTTTTGTAAATGCATGTAGGTATGCATTTACAAAAAACAATTAGTTATTTAATTTTTCTTTTAACTCTCTGGCAGGCCTGTGTTCTGTAGTGGACGTTTTACGGCTGAAATGATGATTAATATCTGTTATCCATTACATACGCTCTGCTTATTTTGAAGCTATGGTGCTGTGTATTTATTTATTTTCTGTCTAAAATAGGCACGAATTACTCGCGGTTGTTGGTCTTCAACACATAGTAAAAAACAAAGTCGCTTCCCGCTGTCTGTCTGTCCCTATGTATGCTTAGATCTTTAAAGCTACGCAACGGATTTTGATGCGGTTCTTTTAATAGATATAGTGATTCAAGAGAAAGGTTTCTATGTATAATACATGCATAATATAGTAGAGAAAAACTGATAATTTTGAAGGTTTCTAATATGAGGTCGTAAATAAACACATTTTTTTTGCGCTTACATTGCAAACGCTGGCTGAACCCTACTAGATCACATCGAAAACATCTTAAAAAGATCTACAAAAAAGTCCACCATTCTGTAGTATATTTAGTATCAGCATTGCACCTGTGCGAAGCGGGGGCTGGTCGCTAGTTTTTGTATAAAAACTAGGGTGAGCCTTTCATCTGTTTCATTATATAGTGGCTTACCTATCACCATACCACTCAACACACTTCACAAAATAAAGGCATCGTTAAGGCTCTCAGGGACGTTAAAAAACTTAATGATGATTTTTATCTATGCATAATAAAAATATCTATGTAGTAGAATAATGTATTAAGTATATCAGTCATCTAGTACCCATAACACAAGCTCTGCTTAGCTTGGGGCTAGATGATGCTGTGTGGATTTTCCAGCATTATTTATTTATTTATCTTTCACTCTATCACGGGTTTTCATTTTAAATTCATTTGTTATTCTAAAATCTTTCCATTATGCTTTCAGCTGCACTCTCAGTGAAGATGAGCTCTTTTAATGCTCCTTATAAAAACGAGGTACAATATAACAAATAGGCACTCAATTCTATTTTTAATTCTTGTTAGAAATACCTATCAGAAACCAGATTTGCGTTCAATAATCTGAATTATTCTGCTCACAATCATCAACTTAGCGAGGTCCTTGTTTTAATTAAATTTATAATGATATCTCGAAATGAGGTCGAGTGTAATAAATCTTAGCAACGCAGTCCTCCGAGATTTCCCTGAAAAAATCGCTTGGCGCCATCTGAACATTATTATCTGCCCAAACTTCCCTGTATTTTAAATGGATGGTCGAATTTTTAGACAAACAATTATATACAAATTTTGGAAACAACGGTTGCTAAATGAAACATTCTTTGTTGTGTCTTCAACGCTTGACCCAATTTTAAAATGCTTTATCAACACAATTTGAAATTGGTAGGTAGAGTGTTGCCACAGCTGAATAGGGTTGCGGGTAGGTAAGGTAGGAGATATTAAACAATTCAGCATTTTAAATATTTAGATATTTCATATTAAATATGTAATACAAAGTTTTTTTTACAGTTATTACGATATATAGTGCAGTGCAGGCCGCGCGACCGATCGCACGTATCATTGCATCGTTTCGAATTAACACATTCGCTACCAGTGCGGGATGTCATATTTTGTTAAGAACTTAAAAAATAAATGACTAAAATATAAAATTTAAAGAAATGTATGTATATATTGTCATAATTTACCTAGTGCTAACATGAATATAGGCCCCTGCTATGGAAATTCAAATGTTCCTTATATTGAAACAAGCATTGGTACGGGGGTACCAGAAAAGGGGGCGAAGGTTTCCGAAAAATGCTATTTTTGACCTTTGGTGACCTTTTGTGGTCACAAAACTCCGGTCCCTGTGACCCTAGGGTCACCAAAATCAATCAGTACCCTTCTCTCATTAAGACAGTGCTAACAAAAAAGGTTTCATGTAAATCGGTCAACGCGTCATTTGTAATCGTGTCATGCACAGACAGACAGACAGACAGCGCTATGCATAAAATAGGGGGCTTCGCTCCCTTAATTAACCAATTTGTAATTCAATTATTTCAATAAGAAATTAGCTTGTTTGAAAATAACTCATATATTATTCTTATTAGGTAATTAAAATTAAACTACATATATCAAGTAGGTAGACAAAACGCAAGAACTTTGTTTTAAGCCTATTCGCCCCCGGCTCTCAGTCAACAACCCCATTACATAAATCATTCTACGATAGATACTAAAAGCTAAGTGATACAACGTTTGTACGTGATACTCCATTGTTTTTCGAGCGTGGCGACTTCTAACGCCCAACGAATAAAACTATGATCCGAATTTCCGCCACTCACAAAAACAGGCCAAACTTGTATGTTTACAAAGAAACGGTTCCGTGATTAACGAGGTGGGTAATTTGCGAATGAGGGTCACCAGGGGTGGCGTCTTTGCACTTAACCCGGGAGATCACGTGAAGATTTATAGAACCTGCGCGGTTACCAATCTATGGGATGATAATTTGAGATATGATAAATAAATACACCTGGTTGAAAGAGGTTGGAGGTATTATGTCGTCTAAGATCAAGTTAAACATTGCATGTACGAGTAATCGGTAAAGCAGCAGCTTATTTTAATAAACTTTATCTATATAACTAAAACTCTATATAACTCTAAAAAGAAAACATAACTTAAAATTATATGGACGGAACTTTCTATGGAAATTACCAAGGTTTTGACCTAAATATAAGTATGTATAGTTTTGTAGACCGCCAGAATTATTTATTTTCATCTAATAGTGCTAGCAGTGTAAAACGTAACATGGCCAAACCTAACGATTTGGAATTGTCAGAATCTGACCTTATTATTTGACCTTGTTACAGTTTTATTTATCCCCTTCATTCCAACTTTGCCAAATGCACGCCAAACGCCAACAAACCAGACCGAACTGTGCACTAATAAAATGAGTTGGCAACCCTGGTCTCGGGTAATGCAATTAAGAATGTCTTTCCACCGATAAAAGAAATGTATAGTTAAACTATTAATATAATACATATTTATGTTTTAGGCGGCCTCGAGGTTGACTTGCACAGATAGATAGATAGATAGATAGAGTATGCTTTATTGTACACCATATAGAGGTACACAAAAAATACAAACAGTAGAAAATTAACTAAAAGACATAATGAGGCACAATGGGCGGCCTTATGCACAGTTGAGTTATGTATGTTCTAAACAGGTGGCCTATACCCAGCAGGTTTGTAACTTATCTCAGCCCATTGCCACCAGCAGTGTCAACGGGTAAGTAAGAAAGTTATACATAGGATCTACTAAAACTAGTCTTGTCATTCAACAGTATCACAACGTTTTATCAGCACAGGACAATTATTCTTTCGAATCATTAGTGATTCGGCAGATTCAATAAATCGTAAAATATGATATAAAGAGCCAAAGATATATTTTTGAAGCTTCTAGTACAAAACTTGCCTAACTTTTTGACCATTTCATCTATATAAAATTCAAAGTCCTGACTGACTCACTGACTGACTGACTGACTGATATATCAACGCACAGCCTAAACCACTGGAACTAAAGACTTTAAATTTGGCACACATATACGTTGAGTATCCTAGAGGTGCACTAAGAAGGGATTTTTCGAAATTCCCACGGGATAGGAAATAAATGGGATTTATATTTACGAATCAAAGTGGCTCTTCGTGAAAAAGAGGGGTTATAATTTTTATGACTTCCACGCGGACGAAGTCGCGGGCAAAAGCTAGTTGTATTATAACTTATGTTCCCTAACAAAGGGTCTTCGCATTGTTGCCCGGACAGCTTACTTACTTAGCATAGTTATAGGATGTTAGCATCACTCTAACATCCTTTAGACTAGATAAGACTAAACATAAACTAATAGAAAAAAGTTTTACTATAATATGGATTTATGGTAATTATGGTAATTTGCCTACTGCTACAAGTACCTGGGATGTAGTTTTCGAGATCACGTAATATTTAAAAAAAAATATTATGATGTAATATGTGCCCTATACAGATTTTACATATTATGTAAATAAGATAATGCAGCATAATATCACCATTAAACAAGTTATAGAAGATTTACACAGCGTTAGCTAATAGGTATTGATACAGTCCGGGACGTTGCAGTGGATAGGTAGTATAACAACCTTATTGCTTAACTTTCAATTTTGTCACTGCTATGACATAATAACGCTGCGGCAACCCCTACGGCGTAGCATGCTCTACGCCGTAGCATGCTCTGCCGTAGCATTTAACTTACACATATTTACATTGTACACCTCTGGTTTTCTACTAAGTTATTGAAATAAGTATGTTTTACATTATTGATTTTTGAGAAATATTGTTTGTGTCTGATAAGAATTTAATATAGTTTGCACAAAAAAATACATTAAATAGACCAATTACTCGTATCATCATCATCATTTCAGCCATAAAACGTCCACTGATGAACACAGGCCTCCCTCATGAATCTCCATGAGGGGCAGTTGCGATTCTCACCACGCTTGGCAGGCGGGTTGGTGAGCGCTGTATGGGATGTTGATACACGGATAGACGCTGCTGCCCATCTTCCGGAGGTATTCCTTAGCAGGCTCTTACTACATCCATGGGCATGATAGGAGGGGTATCATTCTACTGCCGGCACCCCACGGTGGTTAACCTTCCTACCGTTAAAAGATTACTCGTATGTGTGAATAAAAATACGTTGTGAATCTGCTAATAATTCACTATGCATATGTAGACGACTTTTCTGACCAAGTTGAATTTATTTATTTAAATTGAATTAAACCTACGTGGCACAGTAACTGCTCGTTGAGTCGGCTTAGACTCTGGTTATAGAGTTTAAACATGATATTTTGTATATCGTCTGTGCATTATTCTATGTAAGGGTCTAATATACATATGTTTTTCAAATAAGAAATATATTCTTTATCAACCACCTGGGAACCATAATACAAGATCTGCCTTCTTTGGTACTATTTAGTAAAACAGCAATTTTGCTGTTTTACCAGTTTTATTTATTTAATTCTTGAACTTAGGTATAGTTTCGCTGAAAATCTAATCACATTTTACGTGTGCTTCAAAATATATGCTTCACTGAACTCTTTCAATATCATACAATTATCGATCTCCATAAGCGGATTGAACGCTCACGGAGTTCAAAGGGTGAATCATGGGCTCCATTTGCTCGAGCTGAACCGTGCCAAGCCGAGAATTAAGGCTCACTGTTGATGAGTACAGAAGGCAATTACATGAGAGTTTAAAATAAATGGTTCGAATCTGTTTCCATCATCATCATCTTAGCTGAAGGATCCACGTCCACTGCGGGATATAGACCGCTCTCATAGATCTCCAAGATCATGAGGGAGCTGTTGCCATACTCGCCCCGCTTTGCAGGCAGGTTGGCGAGCGCAATACGGGTATGCAATGTTGGCTCGGCAAGTTAATTGATAACTATAATGTACGAAGTTTTCTGGGAAAATTACATTAAATAAACGTTTATACACTGGTCTGGGATAGCGCGAAACATATATGTTAATAAAAGTTGAAATAAATATATTTAGTGATATAAATGGATTTATAACGAAACTTCCTCCTTCTTGACAGTATTAAAAGATAAACTCTACCACAGAAAGTTATTGACTGAAATTAAAATAATTTTACCGTTGAAGTATCAAAGATGCTCTTCGCTGTATAAACAGCGAAAAAGTTAGGTCTTTTGTGGATCGTAAAAATAATTCAAAAAGTGGGTTATATTTTGGGGTTAAACAAATTTATTTCGTCCCGTAGAAACCGACTCCGTGGGCTGTAAATCAAGAGACACCGCTGCTTCTGAGCACCAATTTAATGGAGTACTGGCAACATTATTAAAATTAGGGAGCAGATGGGACAAATAGGTTGCAGTTGGCTGAATTGACCGATTGTGGCGTAACTAAGATTTACCTTTAACCTATTCTGTAACACTCATAGATACGGTGTTGGCCGAGTGGTACGTACGCACCACCGTCTTTCAGTCGAGGATCTTGAAAAATTAAAGTTCACATTTAGCACGTGCTTTAACGGTGAAAGAAAACATTGCGAGTAAACCCGCGGTTTAGTTACCTTCCAACGTATTTACGCACGTAACGTAACGTAGAGTACGCAATGAAGTGAGATGAGTTGTATAAAATCATATTTTTTGTTGATTTGGTTGGCATTTTGGACGTTAGGATGACATTGAAAGAGACCTTTGTCCTGCATAGGTCGCAACAGCTTAACATAAAACCATTATCCAGATGTTTATACGTTGAATTCAAACAAATTCAAAGATAGCATAAATCGTAAAAAAAATATCTAACGTGTGTTGATTCTGTTGGCACACTGCCTAACTAAAACTTGTTGACTATGTAAAATGCACTTAAAGGTAAGTGCTATCCTAAAACTAAAACGGAACAACTTTAAAAATTAAGAAACGCCATATTTTAATAATAATTAGCTTTTAGATGTGCAAGAACAGAATCGACATCAGTATTTGGATTGCTTCAACGAACCCATTGATTTTATTTTTACATAAACCTATTTTCTTTACACTAATACCGTTCTTTACATTCTACCTACTAAACATAAAGATGTGTACTTTAGTACAGTTGCCAGATAAATAGATGTACCACTTATTTAAAATTACCTGTTTAGTGGTAGCACAGTTCGCGGTCCATCAGGTAAACAAAAAGTTCGTCGTGTCCCACCGATACCTATCTACCTATCTTGATGTGTAAAATTAAAAATTTACTACTTTATATTAACCAACATAATTAGAAAACTTATGTTATGGTCATGAGTGCTTACCCCTATCTAATTTAATAACAGACTGATTGGAGTATGTTTAACAAAAACCTAATACACTTCATAATACCTGTTTCTGTCATTTTCATTATGTAGTAGTAGGAGGACGTGTTTTTCGTAAACATTTAAAGTCTTAAAACAAGTCCGCATAGCAACCGTATTATTTCGCAGTTCCCGTATGTGGGGCAAATGAAGAATACACTAGTCCATTATACAGTGTATCCCTGGATAAAGTGCAACCCCGAAAGGGGGTGAAACTAGATCAAAAATTATCGACAAAAAAATAGAAAAAAAAAATTAAAAAAATTTCGTATATACTTTATTGATGAATTAAAATTTGTATTACTCACTAATGACTCTATTTAATAAAAAAATGATTTCTTCCAAAGTAGTGGGTCTATTTTGTTAAAATAAAAACCATAATCATGTCAGATATGTGACGATGACGATAAAATAACAAGTAGCTCACAAACGAGTGGCTATCGTGACTTAAAGTTTAATTTTTGTATTAAAATTACATTTTTTATGCTGTTTTTTTCAAATAATTTCCAAAAATCTTAAAATTAAGCCTATAATACTAGATATTTTTATGACTTTTTATTATTTTCTATCATAATAGCTTTTAAATAAAAAAAAAACCTACGGTCTAACATAAAAAATGCGCTGGCTAGGAGCTTTTAAAGTTGACCACTGATTACGTCACCACTCAGGTAGAGACACTTTTTTAACTTCTATTGTTGTAGATTATGGTCGCTGGGCCTGTTCTATGAAAGATGAAGGGTGGGGATCGAAACAGGATTCACAACAAGGCACGCCCGCCCGCCACTCGCCAGTCGCTCTGATATTCTCGCCGCTGCTACCGTCTACCGTACCTTACTGCGCCTTCAAGTTTTTGTTACGTTGTTTTGCTTTTGTTTTGTTATTGACTTTTTGTTACGTTTTTGACTTTTTTGTTACGTTTTTGACTGTACTTTGTTGTGTTGTGGAGATGCCGCGATTGACTGAGTTCTCTCCGCGTGAAATCGCTGACATTCATTATTATTATGGTATGTCACGTGGACGCACAACAGTCGCTCGTTCTGCATACATATATGCGTTTCCGAGCAGACTTGTACCGTCAGCACGAAATTTCCAAGAAGTTCACCGAAAGTTATCCAACATCGGACTTGGATTAGCAAGAGATCGCCGTGAGCAACAAGCTACCATTATTGACCATTCCATAGAAGAGGCCGTTTTAAACGATTTGTTTGCTGATCCCACAACCAGCATTAGACGCTTAGCTTTGTGTCACGGTATATCAAAAACATCCGTATGGCGAATTTTGAAAAAGAAGGGATTGCATCCATATCATTATCAGCGAGTACAGCATTTGCATGAAAATGTAGACAATCGTGCAAGATGCGTAATGTCTATGTGGATTCAACAAAAAATTAGAAATAATCCACAATTCCTAAAAAAAATTTTATGGATGGATGAAGCGAAATTCACCCGGAATGGAATCACAAATTGCAGAAACTTACATGTATGGTCCGAGGAAAATCCACACCTAAAGAGGGCGTCTACTTTTCAAGTGCAATTTTCAGTTAATGTATGGGCAGCTCTAATAGACGACACGCTGATTGGGCCAGTTATTTTACCCGCAACATTAAATGCCGAAAGTTTTTTAAGCTTATTAAGAGACGATCTGCCACTACTGCTGGAAGATGTTCCGCTGGCTACAAGGCAGCAGATGTATTTGCAGATGGACGGATGCCCTGCGCACTACGGGCGCAATGTGCGAAGTTTTTTAAACGAAAACTACGCTAATAGGTGGATCGGCCGGGATGGACCAGTCGGGTGGCCGGCACGTTCACCTGACCTGACACCCCTAGACTATTTTCTGTGGGGTGTTATGAAACAAAGAGTCTACAGAACGACCGTAAACACCGAGGCAGAGTTACAAGATCAAATCATGCGATGTGCCGATGAGATAAGAAGTGACCCAGAGATGGTGCTTAGAGCCACACAACAAATCGCTCTTCGTGTGGCAATGTGCCTACAACAACAAGGAAGCCATTTTGAGCATTTGATGCATTAAACAAAACCCTTATTTCATACTTACATGTAATAAGTTAAATAAAAATGTTGTAACTAAAATTTGATTTTTAATACTACCTGAGCAGTAAAAACAAGTGTCTCTACCTGAGTGGTGACGTAATCAGTGGTCAACTTTAAAAGCTCCTAGCCAGCGCATTTTTTATGTTAGACCGTAGGTTTTTTTTTTTTATTTAAAAGCTATTATGATAGACAATAATAAAAAGTCATAAAAATATCTAGTATTATATGCTTAATTTTAAGATTTTTGGAAATTATTTGAAAAAAACAGCATAAAAAATGAAATTTTAATACAAAAATTAAACTTTAAGTCACGATAGCCACTCCTTTGTGAGCTACTTGTTATTTTATCGTCATCGTCACATATCTGACATGATTATGGTTTTTATTTTAACAAAATAGACCCACTACTTTGGAAGAAATCATTTTTTTATTAAATAGAGTCATTAGTGAGTAATACAAGTTTTAATTCATCAATAAAGTATATACGAATTTTTTTTAATTTGTTTTTTCTATTTTTTTGTCGATAATTTTCGATCTAGTTTCACCCCCTTTCGGGGTTGCACTTTATCCAGGGATACACTGTATATCTGTTGCTTATACCGTTGGGTGTTACCCTGAAAGTGATACGAATGTTTTTGCGGACGGAAAAAATACGGATTTATAATAATGACCGATACTGATGAATGTCTGTTTTCATTACTTCGTTTGCAAAAAACGTGCCGAGGTAATCGTAGGACGTCCACTGCTGGACATAAGCCTCCCGTTGCACATGCCACGCTTGGCACGCGGGGAGGCGAGCTTGTGGATACACGGAAAGACGCTGCTGCGCATCTTCTTACTGCATCCACGGGCGGGGGCAACATTCTAATGCTGGTACCCCACGGCAATGCCGTCCCATTTTTTTCCGTGAAGCTTAGCCTTAAACATATAGAACAGACCCTAATAAATGACGTTTCTTGTACGGCATCAGTATCATTATGATCGTGCTTTTATTCTTATTATGATATCTGCACTGACATCCCGCGTTCGGGTGTGTTAGGCATCGTCCTTCGCGAACGAAATGTACCGTAATATTCATAGTAGATCTATTTGGAATAAAATCTGCGTGTCTCAAATGTTCGATTAGTCAGTCTAACAATTTGGAATATTTCTGTCCAAACAGTTAGATAATCGAACTACTAGTAGGACTGGATGAAATAAACGGATACTACCCGGACATCAATCAGTCCTTTTTTGTCTTCTCCATTTCCTTGAAATACCGAAGATGGATAGTGTCCCGTAATGATATCTTTAAGATGGTACTCTCCAATCAATGAATGCACTTTAATAAACATTTGAATGAAATATTATGTTCTAACATATATATGCTTTTCCTGAATCGAGGTTCAAATTCCGTCAATTGTGCCGCTTCTAAACTTAGGTAAGTAAATTACCTTAATTACAAATGAGTATTTTGTTTGTCAAATAGTTAGTGTATCGTTTATTTTCATAACTTCACCAATGCTAATGGTGGAAAAGAGTTCAACGAAATTGTGTTGTTTTATATACGGATGCGTAAGATACCAGTTTAGTACAGTTGCCAGATAAATAGATGTAGCACTTATTTTAAATTTCCTGTTTAGTGGTAACACAGTTCTCGGTCCAACAGGTAAAGAAATAGTTCGTCGTGTCCCACCGATACCTATCTTGGTAATACCCTGTTTAAGCGCATGTTCTTTGTTATTCCGATTATGTTCAAACGGGTAGATATCCCATAAGCTGTTTTGGCCTTTGTGAAATGCTTTACAAAAGAGGTATTTTACAATGCTGTTTCTCTGTTTTTGTTAGTAGGTAATTAATTACAAAAAAAAGTATATCCGAATGTCACAGCTGATATTCATTTTAATAGCTGACTCAACTTATGCCCTAAGCGAGTTTTTAACAAACGTATATTTAACTAAAGCATAATCTAATGTATTGTTACTGGCCATTGAAACTTTGAAAAGGGACAAGAGGACACAAATATTGATTCACGGCCTTGAACTTTGGGTTGTTAGCAAGCAAACAGAAGGGTTTGGACCCACACACAAGGTCGCAATATATAAACGACGGTGACGGTTTTTGGTCATGAGACAAATTGGAACCAGCATCTAAAGTTGCTGAGTAAAAGAAAAGTAAACGTGGGGCGCCACCAAATTTTACCAGGAAACCTTTTTAGGCAATACGGCCGTAGGTATTGATGTATATGAGTTAGCTATAGGACACCTAGTTGTAGTGTTTGGCTGAAAGATCAGGCTAGGAAGATCGTTGCTGGGTGCTGTCGAGCTAAGTGACCTCTAAGACACAGTCCTTCGATTAGTTTAGAAGGAAAGGTATTATTGGCGGTACACAAAATCTTTCTGTAATCATCAGATCTTAGATTCATCATCATCATCATTTCAGCCGTAGGACGTCCACTGCTGGACAAAGGCCTCCCTCATTGATCTCCAAGTACTGCGGTTGGAAGCCGTCTGCATCCACCGCCGACCAGCAGTTCTCACCAAGTCGTCTGCCCATCTTGTAGGTGGACGTCCTACGCTGCGCTTGCCGATCCGTGGCCTCCATTCGAGAACTTTGCGGCCCCATCGGCCATCTGTTCTGCGCGCTATATGGCCTGCCCATTGCCACTTCAACGTGCTAATCCGTTTGGCTATGTCGGTGACCCGAGTTCTTCTACGTACATATCTCCTCATTTCTGATTCGATCCCGTAGTGAAACCCCGAGCATAGCCCTCTCCATAGCTCGTTGAGCGACTCTGAGCTTGTTCATAAGGCCAATAGTGAAGGACCACGTCTCGGTTCCATATGTCATCACTGGTAACACACACTGGTTGTAGACTTTCGTCTTAAGGCACTGAGGTATGTTGGACGAAAAGACGTTGCGAAGTTTCCCAAACGCTGCCCATCCGGAGTTGGATTCGACGATTGACCTCTTTCTCGAAGTTGGACCTACCTAATTGGACTGTTTGTCCTAGGTATACGTACGCGTCGACAACTTCAAGAGCCGAGTTCTCAACCATAACTGGGGCAGGCACGACATGGACATTTGACATGATTTTCGTCTTGTCCATGTTCATTTTAAGGCCTACCCGCTGGGAGACTCGATTGAGGCCTTCGAGCATCGTGCTGAGCTCTTCCATCGACTTTGCCATGACCACAATATCGTCGGCAAATCGAAGGTGAGTGATGTATTCGCCGTTAATATTAATGCCCAGCCCTTTCCATTCCAGGAGCTTGAAGGCATCTTCCAAAGCGGTCGTAAACAGTTTCGGAGAGATCTTAGATTCGTCTCAACCCAATTGTTCTTAGATAGGTATTAAAAAAACAAAATGGCAGATTTTTGGCGACAAAGTTTAAATCTAACGATACCTTAATTGTCGAAATGCATCCATGTTTGTAAGATACGTGGCAATAAAGGAAATTTACTAACAAACAAACATACAAGATACTCGCGATTAACAATACCCTTGGCAGTCGGGTAATAAATAATGCTGGACATTTAACACAGCAGATCATGATGATACTCTAATGTTGGTTTTATAATTTACTTGCGTTGAAACTTAGAACTCATGAAGTTACTTAATAAAATGTTTCGTAGGAACGATAATAGCGCTATTGAAGAGCTTTCGACAAATTCCTGTTTAATTATTTATAATTAGCACGGAAATTACGTACGGGGTTAATGATACCCGCACCATGCTTCCTGTGTGCAGAAACATGTTACCTATTAGGGGTTTTGGCAAAATTAATTTTGCAAGTTTATGTGACTTTTGTTTAGTAAGATAGGAAGTGGCCGATTTGGGGACTGTCAAATGCACGCAATCATCTTATAGGACATATAGTTAGGCATGCCTACTTAGCACAACATAGTATATAATATGTAAAGTGCAATTTTCTTTCATATGTCATCTTTACACAATTTATATTATATGTCGCGAGATTTAAGTCGGTACCTACTCGTATTTACATTGTTTGAAAAAAAAAATCAAAAAGATCAAGTTATTTAATATACTTATTTATGTACTCAGCTAAATCTCGCGACAAGCTTTTCATCATCATCATTTCAGCCGTAGGACGTCCACTGCTGGACATAGGCCTCCCTCACAAAGCCCGTAAAGAAACCCCGAGCATAGCCCTTTCCATAGCTCGTTGAGCGACTCTGAGCTTATTCATGAGGCCAATCGTGAAGTCGACAAGCTTTTATATCACATAAATTGTGTATAGACGTTTTAAGTTGACATAAAACTTTTATGGAAAATGTTTATTTTATTATTTTTAGTACGTTTAAAAAAAAGCTTGTTTGTTAAAAAGTTTTTTGCTTATAATTTATTTTTTACTTTTTAGTTATCACTGGACAGGATTCTCAGTGTGTTGATCTCATTCAACGCATCATTATTGCAAGATTGTTTGCCGGTTAATTTGGAACAGTCCAGTTCTTCTTCTTCTTGATGTTACCCTACTTAAGGCCACGTATGCTTGACCATCAGCGAAGAGCTTCGAGCCCAAGTATATAACGGTATGGTCGACAGTACTATTCGTAACTAGTCCGTCATCTTAGGTATTCTGCCATGTTGGATTCAGAGTGACGTCATTTCATTTTTCGAGTTATTCTCAGCAAGCCCTTTCACTTGATACCCATATTGTAGGAGTACATTAAAAAAAAGTAGCCCACCATCTTGGGTGCTCCAAGATGTCGGATGTTGGATTCAGAGTGACGTCACATAGCTGACCATGCGTTGTCATCCAAACAAAACGTTTATACAAAATTTCAGCTCAATTGGTTGAAGATATATAGGTAGCTTCAAAATTGAGTTGCAAGATTCCACCCGAACAAACATAGTTACATACATACATGTAAGTAAGTAAGGCCTTTGCATCTATTACAGATGATTTATGCAGCGTCAGCAACTGGTAATCATGCTGTACGGGACGCTGCAGTGCCTGGGACATAGTAAGATGGATTAGGCTTGCCCAGCACCTATACCATCCTCTCAGCTTAGTCAGCTATTATTCAGAGGAAAGAACAGGTCAATACGTCTGAAGCTAACTAAGCCGCGGGTTTCCTCACGATGTTTCCTTCACCGTTAAAGCTCGTGTTAAGTGTGCACATAAATTTTTCAAGAAAGAAAAATCCATTGGTGCACGGCCGGTATCGAACCCACGACCTTCGGATCGAACATGGCTATCTAAATAAAAGCTTGTAATAAATAAAACCGGGCAAGAGCGAGTCGGACTCGCGCACTGAGGGTTCCGTGCCATCATACAATATAATATATGACAAAGGCGGTTTTATATTTGTTGGAGAACCTTGACAGCGCCATCTCTTGTCTGATAGCGGAACTTATGTAGATTTTTTACACTTTCGATGATTTCTAAAAAAGTATGCTATGTAGAGAGATTGTAATAAATTTCCCCTATTCTTTACATATACTTCTAATAGCAATAAAAGTTTCAGAGGTTTATCTCCGCAAACTTCGGAGATAAGGGGGGGGGAACGCTATTTTTTTCAACATTTTTGTAAATAACTCAAAAACTATACAACTTAAAGGAAAACTAAAAACTGTTTATCAATGTGCAAATGACTACCTTTCATATGATACCCCACATCACCTATTAACTTCACAAAATTTTTGAAAACCCCACTTCCACCCCCCTTGTCTAAAAAACTATGCAAATTAGAGAGTTCGCTACAATTTTCCTATAAAGTTTACATACACTTCTATTAGCTATAAGAGTATCACGGATTTATCTCTGCAAACTTCGGAGATAAGGGGGGGGGGGGGAACGGTCGTTTTTTCAACATTTTTGTAAATAACTCAAAAACAATACGGCTTAAAGGAAAACTAAAAACTGTTTATCAATGTGCAAATGACTACCTTTCATATGATACCCCACATCACCTATTAACTTCACAAAATTTTTGAAAACCCCACTTCCACCCCCCTTGTCTAAAAAACTATGCAAATTAGAGAGTTCGCTATATTTTCCTATAAAGTTTACATACACTTCTATTACCTATAAAAGTATCACGGGTTTATCTCTGCAAACTTCGGAGATAAGGGGGGGGGGGGAACGGTCAAAAACGATACGTTTTAAAGGAAAACTAAAAACTGTTTATTAATGTGCAAATGAATACCTTTCATATGATACCCCACACGGCCTAGTAACTTCACTTAAAATTTTTGAGATCCCCTATCCGCCCCCCTGCAATCAAAATATGAATATTTTTTAACATTTTCTTATAATATGCTATATTAGTAAAAAAGTGTTGTCTTTTACCATTTTAAATTGCAAGTCGATAGCATAAGTAGTTCTCGAGATATCCATCTGTGACAGACAGACAGACAGACAGACAGAGTGATTCTATAAGGGTTCCTTTTTACCATTTTGGTCCGGAACCCTAAAAAGGGGTTGTTTCGAGAAATAATATTGAAACTTTTTATTATGTCACTGCCTGTGGTGAATTGTGAAACGCATACTGAATATCAATTAAAACGATGCAAACAACAAAGGATTTTAAAATATTTCGCATGACGCTATCTATTTGCTAAATTGTAAATGTGTACCTAAAAGTTTTAGAGCTTGTCCCGAAAATAAAGATAGAAGGTATTTTCGATAAAATTCATTAACTACATTTAGTAAAAAGTAAATTAGTACAATAAATTGAGAACATTCTTCAAGTATGTAATAATTAGGGTTCCAGACCAAAATGGTAAAAAGGAACCCTTGTCTGTCTGTCTGTCCGTCACATATGACATGACAGGCTTTATCTTGACAACTACTGATGCTATCGACTTGAAATTTGAAATATGTAGTTTAAGATAAAGCTTTTTTACTAATATAGGTCGCGTGGGCTATCGTATGAAAGGGCTTCATTTGAACTAATAAACAGTTCTTAGTTTTCATTTATACCGTATAGTTGTCGACTGATTTACAAAAAATGTTAAAAAAATACCGTTCCCCCTTATCTCCGAAGTTTGCGGAGCTAAACCCCTGAATGTTTTATAGCTAATAAATGTATATGTACAGATTACAGGAAAATTATAGCGAACTCTCATAGTTATATTATATCTCGCATAGTTTTCAAATCATCGAAAGTGTAAAAAATCTACATATCTCTATCAGACAAGAGATGGCACAGTCAAGGTTCTTCAACAAATATAAACCGCCTATATTATATTGCCGTGGGGTGCCGGCAGTAGAATGTTACCCCTCCTTTCTTACCCATGGATGCAGTAAGAGCCTGCTAAGGGATATCTCCGGAGGATGGGCAGCAGCGTCTTTCCGTGTACCAACATCCCGTACTGCGCTCGCCAACCCATCTGCCGAGCGTGGTGAGTATGGCAACTACCCGTCATGGAGATCCATGAGCGAGGCCTGTGTTCAGTAGTGGACGTTTTACGGCTGAAACGAATATTATATTATATGATGGCACGCAACCCTCGGCACGCGAGTCGACTCGCTCTTGGCCGGTTTTATTTTAAATTATTGTTGGGCAAAGGCCAGTCCCCGACACTTTTCACGACTTTAAATCATAACAAAGTGACTATTGAAACTTATTAGTTTCAAAGGTAAAATTAAAAAGATGATGAAGTAGGTACGTAACACAGGTACATACTTATTTACAAATTTATTTATATCATTTGATCAATAAACGTTATTTGTATTTGTATATTTAGATTGAATGCCTGGGGATCATAACTAGTTGTGACTTACAGATAATTTTCTAAAAATTAACCAATTCTAAACAAAGAGATTTCTTAGTCTGCTTAGTGCTTTAATAACTTTATTGTTACCATTAATTTCAGCTAGATTTTCAGTTATCGTGGTAACATTGTTATAGTTCTGAATACACAGACTCCCATCACGTAGTTCTGCAATTTTATTAGGGTAAATAGGTGTTCTCTTTTCCTGTTCTAACAACTTTTCCTTGTGTTTTTATTTTTCTATTGTTTTGTTTTTACCATGGATTCATCTTCAAATTATAATCAAATTGTTGTACAGTTGATCGATTACTGTTTCTGTGTATTTAGCTGTACGAGTAATTTCCATTTTAAAATACTTTATAATTTATTTTGCAAACTGAATAATTTCCTTTTGATGTTAGCCGAGACAGATTGACGTTGACAGTATAGACAATGTGGAAATAATGGTCAATGCTAAAAAGTTTATTTTAAAGTTTTTCAAGGTTTTTCTTTAACGCTGATTATACTAAGATTTTTGTTGACTATTGTAAAACATACTGTTAACTTAAACCATTAAAAGACTAAATTATTATGAAGTGTGACTTTAATTACTTTACCACAATCGTTTTTTTATATACTACAACTCAATTATAGATACTTCTTTTAATTTTTCAATCACACACCCCCGATACTTTCGAATGGCGTCGCAAGAGAGCGTTTTCGTGCGCCACCACCGCGCCATACGTTTCGTTCCATCCAAAAAAACTACTAAAAACGTTTCGATTGTTGATTAAATATTTTCTTCTTCTTTAATTTTATAGTAATGCTAACAGTCGGCTAATCCTGATAATCGGGATGTCCTCATCCCTGTTCGGCCATTCGAAAAGTTGTATGCCCTCATACATCAATTAACCATCTAATTATGTATTAATTTTAAAATTAACAGTCAAAATAAGTAAAAATAATGTTTCTTGAATGTGACACTATCATCTTCAGGTAACCTAAACACAATATTCTTAAAACAGATAATATAAAAAAAAAGAACTTGTTTAGCTAATGAGGTACATTATGTTATCTAAATTTGGTAGTTGAGTCTACCTAAGAATGCTAAAGTTAAATAAAAAAACCAATTAAAAAAAAATGTGCTACTCTGTGTCTTCAAACGAGTATAAAGCCGTGACGACCGGTGGTGCTTAAGGTCCGTTTTGTACTGCGCCTGTGATAGAGAAAAAAAACGATTGTTAACACAAAATCTATGTACCAACATAATAGTTGTAGACTTTTTGTTAGCTGTTACTAAACATCTGAATTGACAGCTACTGAGTTAAATTTATTCACTTGTTATGGGTATTCATGATTATAGTATAGATGAATAAGAAAGTGTATTCAAGATTGGGCCAACTAATGGTCACCCTGTATTTGGAAGGTGCCCAGTCAAATTTACTACTACATTTAAGTGAGTCCTCATAAATTCGTTTACTTTTATTTAAAATAACCGGTTAATTATATTACCATAAGTGAGCGAGTCCTCGTGATCGGCCAAACTCATTGTTGGCATGTGTGTGAGTTCTCGTGATCCAGCCATTTTATTCACATACTTACTTGAATACTTGAAGATAATCGGGTAAATATATAGTCATTGGTATGAGAGTCCTCATGATCGGGTACTCACCATAACCATGCTGTATGAGTCCTCATTATCGGGTAACTCATTTATTTGGATATAATCGGGTAAATACATAGCCATTGGTATGTGAGTCCTCATGATCGAGCAAACTCACCATAACCATGCTGTATGAGTCCTCATTATCGGGTAACTCATTTATTTGGATATAATCGGGTAAATACATAGCCATTGGTATGCGAGTCCTCATGATCGAGCAAACTCACCATAACCATGCTGTATGAGTCCTCATTATCGGGTAACTCATTTTAGTTGGAGATAATCGAGTAAAATAATATTATGTATAATTTGTTTCCACGCACTTTGCACTATGACGATGACTTCATGGGGTCTGACACCACTCCAGCAAGTCCTTTCGTCTTAATTCCCATCTCTCTGTAACAGATTGTGGGAATAGGATCGATCCATACATAGATATAATAAAGAACATGGTATATATTGTTACTCTCTTATGTAATACATCTTTATATACGTATTTACCTAGTTAATTAATGTTATTTATTAATTAATTTATGGTTAAATAATATTATTTATTTCTAAAATATATATTACTTATATTGCTTTGTATTGTTTTATCCAAGTTATAAATTAATTGCTTGATTTGATAAAAATAATATAAATTATGACCAGTACCGCAGTCAGGTACCGTACCTATTTGGATTAAGTCCTTCTGTTTCTGTGGTTTCGTTATTTAAAGATTCATTCGACACGTCGCTTGACGAGTTATCATCGTCATTTTCAGTTTCGCTTCTTACATTGAATGTTATCCAGCGCTTTAGTTGGTCTGCTGGGAATATGCTTTTATATTTTCTTTTAGAATGTCCTGGAATAGTTGATATTTCGTAACGATCATTGTTGAGTACTGCAGTCACTTTATAGGGTCCTTTGAATTTTGGGTGCAACTTTTTGCTTCTACCGTCGGCAGGATAATTGTGATTGGGGATCATAACAAGGTCTCCTTCATTGAAGAATTTTGTCGGAGCCCTGGTATTGTCATACCTTGTTTTCATAATGGTTTGATTTGATTGTGTTTTTGCTCTAGCAGATTCTCGAATTTCATCTACGTTAGACTCGGGGAAATCGTCCTTTATTGGTTCTTGAACTTCGTTTAAAATGTGACCTTCTCTTGAGTTTGTAGTCCGTTTCCCAAAAACTATTTCTGACGGTGAAACTCCTGTTGTTTTATTTATTGAATTATTTAGGGCCCATTGGATTTTACCCACATGTGTGTCCCATTCTCGTTCGTCTAGGCCATCATTGGATGCTGCCAAAGACTCGAGAAGAGTGCGGTTGTATCTTTCTATTTGTCCATTTGCACGTGGAGTAGCTACTGCATTTAACACATGTTTCGTACCCATTGATTCAAGATATGTTTTAAATATAGCTGCAGTGAAACTCGTGCCTCTATCAGATATAATGACTTTAGGTACCCCGATAATGTCAACAATCTCTTGCAACACTTTCACAGTAGTTTTGCTTTTAAGGTTTTTGACTGGTCTAACAAATATAAATTTGCTGAATCCGTCAATTATACCTAAAATGTAGGAATTTCCACTTTTGCTCCGCACAAATGGTCCCAAATGATCCATATGCAGTGTGTGGAATGGAGTATTTCCTTTGGGTATTGGGTGTAAATATCCACTACGTTTTGATGTCGATGATTTATTCAGCGCACAGCTCATGCATGCAGCAACATATTTTTGAACAAATCTTCTCATCTTGGGGAACCAATAGTCTTGTTTTATCTTGTCCAGTGTTTTGTCGAACCCAAAATGTCCCGCCTCATCGTGGTTGAGCTGACATATTCGCCATTTAGCTCCATTTGGAACAACCCAAGTCAATTTTCCCTCTACCCGTTTGTATATCTTTCCGTCGCGTAGAACGTAGTTGTTAAGAATATCTTGAATGTCTTTCTTGTCTCCATCCAGTACGGATTTAATGAATTTCAATTTAGGGTCTGTCATCTGTACCGTTTGTAGCCACTCGGTTGTAGATGTTGTAGTGACTTCTAATATTTCAAACTCTCGCATATCAGCCAAACTGTCAAAATCAGTGTTCGGGATTGGGTTCCGACTTAACGCGTCTACGTGTTTCATTTGTTCAGCTGTAAATAATGAAAAAATGGAATATGTGATTCAAAGATTTTACGTAGCCTAACCATGCCATCATTGACGTCCGATGCGGGAGATAATAAATCGTCCATATACGGAATCGCTAGGTCATATCGCTCTTCGCCAAGGGCCTTATTGATCATATGCTGAAAGACTGCGGGGGCATTTACTAGGCCAAAAGGCATACGTGTATATTCGTAGTGCCCATCAGGAGTTATGAAAGCTGTCAGATGTCTCGATTCTGTTGCCATCGGTATCTGATGGTATCCAGATTTCAGATCTAAACTTGTGAAATACCTTTTCCCATTTAGGCGATCAAGGAGATCGTCGATCACCGGCATGGGGTAGGAATCCTTTATTGTTTTCTTGTTCAACGCTCTATAGTCCACGCATAGTCTGTAATCATTATTCTTTTTCTTAACCAACACAATGGGGCTTGCAAATGAAGAGTTTGATTCTTGTACAATTTTGCTTTCTAAAAGCTCTTTTATCAAATCTTTAACAACCATCCTCTCACTATAGGCGACGACCTCTGTGGCGCAGCGGGCGAAGGTCCGCCTGCTACGCAAGAGGTTGCGGGTTCGAATCCCGCCTCGGAACAAATGTCTGTATGACCTGCAGATATTTGTTCAGGGTGTTCTGGATGTTTTCTATATATAATAAAAAATATCTATCTATGTAGTATATTGTATTAAGTATATCAGTCATCTAGTACCCATAACACAAGCTCTGCTTAGCTTGGGGCTAGGTGATGCTGTGTGAATTGTCCAGCAATATTATTATTATTATTATTATTATTATAGGGTAAACGATACGGTTTATATGAGACAGGTCCATCATCTGATAATTTAATATGCATCTCTGTAATAGAAGTTGTCCCTAATTCGTTTGTTTCTAAAGCGAAGCAGTTTCTATATTCATTAATAAGTTCTAACAGATTTAGTTTTTGAGTGTGATTAACATCCGAACCTATATTGAGCATGTCTATGGTTATTTTATTTCTAACTTGAGTATCAGGTATGTTATCAACAAAGTTCACCTGAATTTCTGCTGGAGGATTGTAGGAAGATATGTTATTTCCAGTTGGTAACAAGCGTGGACGTGCTAGTAACTTATCACATTTCAGAGTTACTTCTTCTCCCGAAAAATTAATCACCACTATGTGTCCTTTGCCTTCTTTGACATAATACACTCCCTGTAAAACAATCAATTCTTCGCCTTCTTTAAAGCATGAATTTCCAGGAATATATATATAACCTGTGTAATCCGTTTGAGATTTAACATTGATATTGTACATCCCTTTGAATGTAGTGTCAGTTGCGCAAAGTACTTCGACCTTATTCATATCTAAATTCACTGAATACAAAATAAGACTTTGATTCGTTTTGCATACGATTATGTCAGGTAATTCAGTTAAGGTCTGACCTATTAATAAGTCAGTTTTTAGAAGTTCATCTGGTACAACGTATGCTTCGATGCATGCATTCACAAAGTCTAGTGCAACTGAAACATCCACACGTCCTATCGGTTGTGTAACGCCAAATGCAAACCCTTTTATCATGGGCAAGTCTTCTTTATTGATGTGTAAGCGTAGCTCGGTTGCAACACTTTGCTTCATTATGGTGCATTGACTACCAAAGTCAATAAAAGCGGTTTTGCTGACACCATTTACTTTAACAATTTTGTTATAAATTCTATCTGTGGCAGTTGTCTGTGATGTTATACAATTTACTTCTTTGCGAGTTCCTGCTTGGTTGCTCTCCGGCTGCTTAGATGAACTGGCGACCTGAAGTCTCAGTTTATCTTTACAGTGAATCCCTATATGACCTTCACGACTACAATGGGAGCACTGCTGGCGCTCTTTGGGACATTTTACTGAAGTGTGCCCCATTTCAGAGCAGTTGTAACATTGTACTACTCGTGTATCTCTATTGTTGGGTCTTCTCATTCTATTAGTTTCAGTGGGTCGTTCCGGCATGTGATTTTTTTGAACTGGTGCGTTTCTTTTAAATTGTCGCACTGTTATGCTTCGGAGGTATCTTAAAAGTTTCATAGGGCTTTTAAAATCGGCACCCTGAGCGTTGAGTCTAACATTAGAGTCAAATATGCCATGAATGATACACTGGACCGCTTCTCTACCTTTGATGTTGCAGTGGTTTACTAATTTGGCCTTATCGTAGAAATATTCTTCAAGCGTCTCTTCTCTACGGCTCTTTCGATCAAGCATTTCTATTAAGCGATCAGCATAGTTGCGGTCGTCAGGGAAGCTCTTCAAAAGTTTGCGTTGCCATTCTCTCCATGTCAGCTTAACGGATGTAAGACCTTCATACCATCTACGTGCTAGCCCTTCTAGTTTCGGCAGTGCATGAAAAATTATTTGTTTTTCACTCCATTGATATATCTGTGCGGTTTCGTTAACCTTCTTTAGCCACGATTTTGTAGTCTGAGACTTCTCACTAGGATCAAACTTCGGGATAACATTGTGAGCACTACCAAATGACGTGTTTTCATGTTTACCAATAACATCAATAAATTTATTTATTATTGAGTGTTCATCGTGCCGTCTGGATTCAGACTGTCCGTCGCCATTTCTGGATCCAGAGCTCAAACTCGACGAACTGGATCTCGATGATAGAGAAGTGTAGTAGTAGGTGCGACGTTTTGACTTTCTGTAACGCGCTCTATTACGATGACTATGATCACTGTCCCTTGATGAACTCGGGGATGAGGTTGTCCGTGAGCGACTTCTACGACGACTTTTCCTTTGAGTTCGTTGCATCGATTGTGATCTGTGACATTGATTTCGTCTCGACCGTTTTGGACTCGGTGATATGTATCGACGACGAGTTTGATGAGATGTCCGTGACCTATGGCGTTTTCTTTCAGTAACAGAAATAGCATCCAGCCTATCAACATTAATAGGTGGTGTCAAAGCTCCAGATTCCGACATATTGTAAAATGTCAATTAAATTCTGGATAGTTCTGTTCATGCATTGTTAATTACATGCGTATCCATTGCCATAATTTTAATAAATAAGTTGCATAACACAATAGGCATAGTGATTACAGATGAATTGATATTTGTGTAAGGATTTGTGCATTAATGGTGTGCATGCAATAATAATATGGTGTATGTAATAAGGTTAATCGAGTAAAATAAGATGAAGGTAATAAAAGGTTAATAAAGTAAAATAATAGGTAAGTAATATAGGGTTAACATTGTATCAGTATCATAATATAATGTATATAATATTACGGGTTAAGGAAGGAGAAAGGTTAAACACAAGAATTATTAAATTCAATTCACCATTTTGGTAATCACTAATAAGTAATAAAATTAATATTAAATAGTCATTGTTTATATTAAAATTATTGTAATTCATTAGTTTGTTTATGTGTGCACATATGCACAATAAGCAGTGTTTGTAATATTGTTTCTGCATTATATTTCCATAGATAGAATTATCTAGTTGCTTTAACTCCGCTGTAAACACCAACCTAAATTTGCTTTTTTTTATATCAAGATGTTGTAATATCATTGGTTGCATTATAGTATTGCATTTTCCCTTTTTATAAAATATTCATTGAAGTAGATAAAAGTAGTCATAAGTTCCCACAATTTTACAATTATTAATGTTTATGATGGCAGCATATTATGTCAGTATGAAAGTCTTTTCTCCGAAGAACCAATGTTAACATCTCAGTCCACATGTTGTATAATGAAGTTATGTAAGCTTATGTGTTTGTTGATACTAAATACATAAAGAAATTAGCAATATTTACTCACTAAATACTATTTAATAGAAATATTTAGTTTTAAATAAAACATTCTTGCATAGTTCTTGAAAAAGAAAACTCATTTAAGGTTATAGAACTATATCCAATTAGATATCACCAGCTGGGAAGATAATTACCTATTGATTGCTTGGACATTAAACGCTCTTAAGCCCCAGGAGGGCTCATCTCAACTTTCACTGAACTTACAGATCCAAAGTATACACAAAGAAAAAACATTATTATTACCTATATAAATAATGTGCTCCATCAGAAAATATGAGAGTATAATATTAATTGATGAAATGACAAGGAGTATTCTGCTGATAGGCAATAAAAGTTTAACAGTAGCTCCCTTATAGCCCACAGCATTCAGTACCTTACAGGTTATGTTAACTAACAGCTAACATTTTTCATTAATTTTGCACAAGTTCATGCTGTGATTATTGAAACTTGCCCCTTCATGCTGGCACCGGGTATGTATAAGCCAAGCCATAATTATCAAGACACCAACTTATATTTCCCTTTGTCAACATTCGGTAGGTACCTATGTTCGTTGACCGCATGGCAGGTTCATAATTAAACTTGCCTACCATCGGTGCCAAAACCTCTTTGGTGTTGAAAACAAAGCACGATATGCAAGGTTATCAGCTCGTGCATACCAGCTAAATAAGTAAGAAAATTTTACATACCGAGTGTGGCCGGCCAGGCCGGGTTACGTATCCGACTTCTGAATTGTTAACTTAAACCATTAAAAGACTAAATTATTATGAAGTGTGACTTTAATTACTTTACCACAATCGTTTTTTTATATACTACAACTCAATTATAGATACTTCTTTTAATTTTTCAATCACACACCCCCGATACTTTCGAATGGCGTCGCAAGAGAGCGTTTTCGTGCGCCACCACCGCGCCATACGTTTCGTTCCATCCAAAAAAACTACTAAAAACGTTTCGATTGTTGATTAAATATTTTCTTCTTCTTTAATTTTATAGTAATGCTAACAATACTTTCTTATCATCCTCTTCATTGACAAACTCCGTGCCTCAGTTGGCTTTTATTTAAATCTTTATACATATATAAAATAAATTGCTGTGTCGCTTAAACTTTTTTGGTTGGACCCGAATTGACAAAATTAACTCGTTATATCGGAAATCATACCAGTTAGAATCTCACAGCAGATTCACACTAGATCACTTCTTCACAGAACTGATTACCACTATTGCATCTGCTTTGCTTTTGTTTTGCTCATGACCTATTAAAATTATTTACGCGATTTAAAATACTTTTAACGTTAACATTTTCTAACCGTGATTTTCGACAAGGAGAAAAATGTATCCACCATTTTATAAAACTCAATCATATTTGATCAATCAATTAAAAAAACATTCGTTTTATTATCAAAATCATCATAGAAGCAACTCTAGCCACTCATTCGATGCCGCGTCACAGATTAATTGCAAGTAGGTGGGCGGGTGAGCAAAGCAATCTCAACTCTATCGTTGCATACTTATAGTACACTCTTTCTCGCTGTGAACTGCTGGTATTATTAATATAACTTTGTAGGCTATTATAGCACAGGTATTTTCGCTTTTGTATTGGAGTGATGTATCTGTTAGTTTCTGTAATCTGTGCTATTACTGCGCCACCTCTACATGCAAAATCGTTAAGTTTATACGAGTCACTCTACCTCAGATTACGGAAGGTACATTTCATTTCCAAGTCTGCTTTAATTATGACACGAATATGTAGTTCCAGGTACCTGTTTTAATTAAACCCGATGCACACTTACTTTAGTAAGCCCGTATTTAGGGTAGTTTCCCAACTACCAGGGTTCTGTACTAAGGAGAGGACTCTTTAACGGCCGCGGCAAACTGTTTAAGCTAACATTAGATAAGAAACACCTATTGAAGCCCCTTACAAAATGGGAGTTGAGATATAGTGGGATCAAATAGACTTAGATGTTTGTTTGATGTTTGGGCATTCCTGGTGCTAAAGATGAATTATTTAACAAATTAATAAAGCAGCATCTCTCAAACTCTACGATTCTAATAACTATAAAGCCAAGTACGAAAAGTACCTATCGAAATAAACAATAAAACTATTTTAGAATCTCTATAAAAATAATCAAATGTAAGATCCGTTGTAGAAAAAAATAACAGTTTACCAAAGTAAAATTGATCTCTTTGCTTAATCGACCTCGTTTCACTCAGACATTATATATGTAGGTCCGTAGATATTATATAAACTTGCATCATATTTAGCCAGCTGAGGGGGTTCGATCCCCGCCCGGGACAAATGTTTGCTTTATCTGCAGATATTTGTCTCGGGTTTCGGTGTTTTCTATGTATAATAAGTATGTATTAGTAAAAAATGCTATTTTAAAAAATAATAATGCTTGCATTATCTATACTCCAGCCACTTTCAATGTAATTTTTTTCTAAACAAACTGTAAACAACTTAAAATTTAATTGTTTTCTAAGGGTTGGTTTTTGACCAAGTTAATTGTAATATAGTCTTTTTTAAACTTTCGTGATCACAACACATTATTAAAATATGGGATTATCGGGTATTTATCACTTCTACAGGTATAACAACTTGTTCACGAGGCTCGGTCATCAAAGTTGACTTTAGAAAGAATAATATACATAAGTCGTGTAAAAATTAAATGGAACAAGTTTCATAAATGTGGAGCCGCCCTAAGCACAAGTCTTCAGTACAAGCCGGGGCATGGGCGCATTAAAGACGTCTATTCCAGCTGTAACGAGCTCACATTTTCAAATACCAACCTGATAAGGTTTTATAGCTGCTTCTACATCATTTTTGTATAGGTAGGCTGCCACTAATGTTGCTTTGATAACGACACGAGATATAATAGAAAAGTGTTTTTTAAAAAGCTTCCTGATAATATAATAACATAAACACGGGAATTTCCCGGGTTGACCCGGGACCACGATGTTGAAACACAGTCGAAACGTCGGGAATAATCAAAGGTATTACGCGATAAATTCCCGTGTTTATGTTAATAAATTATAATGAATTGTGATCGCGAAAGTTTACAAAAAACTATAAGCTTCCTGATTTTAATGGGATTCCAAATAAATTAATACAAATAGTGTTTGCATTGTAAAATTGGTGAATTTTTACTATGGACTTAGCAATGAAATTGAAAACTGGGATACAGATAATCTGTCGAAACCATCATAGCCATACATAACGATATATAAGTACCTAAGTAGTTCTTGAAATTAGAAGATTCATCATTTATCGTCATATCAGGGTTCGTCTGCTGTCCACCGTCCACTGCTGGACATAGGCCTCCCTCATGGATCTCCAAGATCACGAGGGGTTTGTTGCCATACTCGCCACGCCTGGCAGGCGGGCTGGCGAGCGCAGTACGGGATGTTGATACACGGGAAGACGCTGCTGCCTATCTTCCGGAGGTATCCCTTGGCAGATTTTTACTGCATCCACGAGCAAGAGAGGAGGGGCAACATTCTTCTGCCGGCATCCCACGGCACTGGCAGCACTGCCGCCAACCAGAAGGTTACTAAGCCACTAATAAAGTTTGTCTGTAATCTTCTGGCAAAGGTGAAGTTCATTCAGCTCAAAGAACATACGAACATACTACATAAGAGAGTTCCTGCAATTATGTCGGATGGCATGAACTTTTCAACAAAAATATTATATTTGTTGAAAAGTTATCTGGTTATGCCCGACTTTATCTCAAATGAAGACTTTTTGAGCCCTTATTACGTCAGGTGGCTTGCGAGTATTATTCTTGGAATTGCTCAAAAAATATTCTGAATATTGAGTTATTGTTTCTTATGTACTCATTCAAGTCGTGGGATGGCAGTAAAATATTACAACTCCTCTTGCCCGTGGATGCAATAAAAGTCTGCCAACATAACGCGCTCGCTAGCCCGCCTGCCAAGCGTGGCGAGTACGTTAACAAACCCTTCAACATCTTGGAGATCCATGAGGGAGGCTTGTGTCTAGCAGTGAACGTGGACTGCAGTCCTAAGCCTGATGTGATGATGTACTACATTTAAGATGTAAGAAGTCAAATTTATTCCTAGATCATCTGTTCCTTACGTGTAATATATTTTTAGTTAAAATTCTCATGGTCCCCCAGCACAAGCTCAGTGTGTCATGTTTTTTGAAGCCAGATGATGGAATACCAGCGAAGCTAATGACTGCGCAGTCCTGACATTTAAATTGTAAGCACTAAATGGACAATTGTAATGAAATCCAGACGTAACAAGCCCATTATATAGATTTCAGACAAGATTATGGGAATGCCCGTCGCAGGGCAGCGTACTCAGGAAAGGATGCGGGAACTTCATCATTTCAGCCGTAAAACGTCAACTACTGAACACAACACAGGCCTCCCTCATGGATCTCTAAGGGGGGTAGTTGCCATACTCACCACGTTTGCAAGCGCAGCACGGGCTGTTGATACACGGAAAACGCTGATGCCCATCTTCCGAAGGTATCTCTTAACAGGCTCTGACTGCATCCACGGGCATGAGAGGAGGGGTAACATTCTACTGTCGGCACCCCACGTCGCCGATTTACTTATTTTCTGAATACTTCTACAACATAACTCATTATCATGTATTTGTGATTTGCAAATATGTAACAGATTCTTTACCATGGTCTGAACAAGGTTTTTAGGAACCCATAATTACACCTGAGTGTAAAAAAACATTACGATTAAAACTTTGTCGCATTTTATTATTCCGATCTTCGATTCGAGCGTGTAGCAGCCTGTTGGTGCCTTTTTATAGATTTTTGGTTTAATTTAGTTTAGTATTAGAAAATGTGAATAAAAACGCTAATTTTGTTACATCTAAATAATGGACCGCTGTAGGCTACTTCTACCTACGACTCTGTACACCGTTAAAGTCGTTAGGCTTATAAAAATATTCCAAGTAAGCAATGAATTTTGGAAGGGCACTTAATTTAATGCCCCCAGCAGATGCCATATTAATAGGCTAAGATTAGGTTCAGGCTTGTAGGCAGATTTACTCTTAAATGGTGATCAGTTAGTTTAGTCTCACACCGAAGCACATCAATAAGCAAAGCCATTGTTTTAGTTAAATGAATAATGTATACAATACTAAGTCATTACTAAGTCAAGGGTGATTTGCAAAGTTTTTTTGCGGTACCCACAATTTCTTGGTTTTATAAATGCCTAAATTATAAAACAATTCGTTAAAATAAAAAAAGTATAATTTGCTTAGCCGTGGGGTGCCGGCAGTAGAATGTTACCCCTCCTCTCCTACCCGTGGATGCAGTAAGAGCCTGCTAAGGGACACCTCCGGAAGATGGGCAGCAGCGTCTTCCCGTATATCAACATCCCGTACTGCGCTCACCAACCCGCCTGCCAAGCGTGGTGAGTATGGCAACTGCCCCTCATGGAGATCCATGAGGGAGGCCTTAGTTCAGTAGTGGACGTTTTACGGCTGAAATGATGATGATGATGAATTTGCTCTATTCCTGACATTATTTAATATTACTATGTTTTGCTACTGAGTATTTCTTCGTGAAGTTCACACATCTTACAAGATTATTCCACGATTCTCTCTGCCGTATTGAAATAAGGTGAGAAGCACTCAAGAACTCCTCACATCAAGGCCTTTGCTTTGGGGCTCGGTCACGTTCCGCCGGACGAGTCGACTGAGGACAGCTTCTCCAGCACCTATAAAATCGTTTTCTACAAGCGTGTACAAATGGTGGGCTATCTACCGCTACAGCTGATTTTTAGTAGATCTATATATTGTGTCTTCTAAAATCTATATCTAAGTATCGATATCAAAAGTGTCTTTCCTTAATTTCGATCAACCTCCGTTAAAATTAAGTGAGTTTTAGTTAGAAGGAGTCATCATCATCATTTCAGCCATTATACGTCCACTACTGAACACAGGCCTCCCTCATCTCCCGGATCTCCATGAGGGTAGTTGCCATACTCACCACGCTTGGCAGGCGGGTTGGTGAGCGCAGTACGGGATGTTGATACACGGAAAGACGCTGCTGCCCATCTTCCGGAGGTATCCCTTAGCAGGCTCTTACTGCATCCACGGGTAAGAGAGGAGGGGAAACATTCTACGGCCGGTGCCCCACGGCAAAGTACACACGCAGGCACTTAGAAGTAGTAAATTAAAGAAAATTGCCCATATAAGTTAGGCAACTTATATAGGCAATTTTCTTTGATATAATACTAATTACTATATGTATATTAAATACTTAAGTAATTGAATACGTAAAGGATATTGCCAGTCTTTGTATGGGATTTGGTCCAAATACTGCCCAGATTTGAGGGTACTTGTGATGGATTCCTTGGATCAAATGATCAATGTTGTCCGAAAACCCCGTTGAGATCGGTCCTGGGGTTTCTTAAGACAATCACTTTGAAAACAAGCTTCTTAGGGCAACTCTACGAAATCTACTCGTACTAGTAATCTTATTATTATTATAATATCGAGTGGAAACTCGATGAGTTCACCTCTTTAGAAAATGTAGTGCAATAAAACATGTAGTCATTGAGCTGACCTCTAGTATAATATGTATTGCTTAGACCTAATACAAACCTTTACATGATGCAATAAATAAATACAATACAATACATACACAGGGAACATATTACAGCCATATAGGAATTTACACAATACAATACAATACAAAATTCAATTATATAATTAAAAGTAGATTACAAGTATAGTTATTTAGCCTAAAAAGCGTGTTTTAAAAGTGATTTTCTGAAGAAACCCCAGGATCGATCTCAATGGCGTCTTGAGACAAAAGTTATCATTTGATCCAAGGAATATATCGCAAGTACCGTCTACTCTGGGTAGCATTTGGACCCAACCCTGGCAATATTCTTTATTCGCCCAAGATGTGAGTCTAACACCAATTGAAAATATTACCCGAGACATTTTGCCTCTAAATATATCTTTGAAGATCACTGTACGACTTGTACGTTCATCAGAAAACCAAGATATTTTTCAACCCTATGACAATGCCGTTAAGGTTCTATCTCATGTGGACTCGAGTAACAGGTGATGTGGATTCGCTCGTTCCACGTAATGAGAGCGAGGACCAGTTCTCAATGGAAACCGAGTTGAAATGACTACAATAAAGATGATTGCATCAGAGCAGCGCTGACCTAAATAGGTGGCTTCAGGTTTTTACGTCTAGATAGCTTAAGTAGATTAGTCTGTAGAAGTTCCTTGTATTTGCAAGTAACTTGTATTTTCTCTAGCTAAGTGTTAAAGAAAAACCATAAATTAAATTTATCCGTTATTTTGATATCAGGTTCCACCTACCTACATTGTTTATTCTAATCTAATAAACCTTTCTATATATTATATAGAAAGGTTTATTAGATTAGAATAAACACCATATAAAAATAGAACACGAAAATAATAAGCAATAAAATAAACAAAATAGAGTACGTACAAAGGGCGTACAAACGGGGTTTGTGTACAATATAAAAGTATGCACAAAAACATGTTTGGTCAAGTCACTGGTATTTTTCCATCTTCGTTTATGCAACGGAAACGTGGACACTCAGAGAAACATAGAGCGCATTAAAAAATGAGATGCACTTGACAAGCTCTTTTAAATTCGAGAAATTAATGTTAATCATGAACGGAATTCCGCACAAACCAGTCCATACTTAAAGAACTCGATGTAAAACAACGCTTATCATCTGTTGTGCAATCTTGCATCCTCACGTTCTTTAGCCACGACGTGTTTGGATGAGGAGAACTATCCACAGAAAGATAAAGATAAAAGATCATCATAAGACAATCATTTATTTAGACAAGTTACAAAGGCACTTAAATTCTAATGAAACGATGACAAACCCGAAGCTTTACAACTGTGTGGCAGTGTCATCGCCCAACTCCTAGACATAGAACGTTCAGTAGTGCAGGTAACGATCTTCCGCACGAAGTCGAAGGCACTCACCAGAAAAGCCTTTATCAGAGACGACTGGCGCATAACCTATTTTTATTTTTATTGTTGATACGTTGATGTTTGCTATGCCCGATTCTCATTAATTTGAAATAAAGTTAGTTTGATATCAGTAAGGTGAAAATTACCTATTTGTAAACAAAAGTTTTTTAGTTTCCTTCTAATATAATAATAGGTCTTTACCTATGAAATTGCCGTTCTTCAGTACTGGTAATTTCAAAATAAAAAAAAAAATTATATGGCTTGGTATTTCAAATTCAAATTAATTTTGTTTTAAAAACATGACATTCTTTTTACAAACTCAGTCTTTTTTTTATTGATTAGCGTTGTATTTTCATTACATTTGAACATTTTTCGTCATAATGGGTACCTTAAAAAATCGTGTAATTATGGAATATGAGTTCCGTCGTGGCACCAACGCGACACAAACGGCACGTAACATCAAAAACGTTTACGGGGAGAACTGTACAAACGAACGCACAACCCGTTATTGGTTTTCCCGGTTCCGTTCTGGAAATGTTGACATGAAAAATAAAGCTCATGGCCGTCCGAAGACTATTGTCAACAATGATGAATTAAAGGCGATTGTGGAAGCTGACGAAACTCAATCTACAGCTGAGCTAGCAGCAGCTTTTGATGTTAGCATCAAAACAATATTGATCCATTTGCGACAAATTGGCAAGGTAAAAAAGCTTGATAGATGGGTACCCCACGAACTTAGCGCTGGCGAGCGCAACGTACGCGTTGAGATCTGTCTCGCGCTGCTCAACAGACAAAGAAATGAAGGAATTTTGAACCGAATTGTTACGTGCGATAAAAAATGGATTCTGTTCGACAATCGAAAGCGCTCAACAAGTTGGTTAGATCCTGGTTCAGCACCAAAGCAATGCCCTAAACCAAAAATTACCCCTAAAAAGGTGATTGTCACTGTTTGGTGGTAGACCACCAAAAAAAACACCACAGTTTTTTTTAAAAAACGGCATGAGCATTACTGCAGATGTGTACTGTAAAGAACTGGAGACAATGATGGAGAAGCTTGCACATCTGCAACCAGCTTTGGTCAATCGGTCGTCCCCACTGCACCTTCACGACAACGCGCGACCCCATACTGCTCAACAGACCAGTTTCCAAGCTGCAAGAGCTGGGGTTGGAAGCTCTCCCTCATCCGCCATACTCACCAGACCTTGCACCTACCGACCATTACTTTTTTCAAAATTTAGACAACTTTTTAGTGGGTAAAAAATTCAATTCCCGAGGGGCAGTACAAAATGCCTTTGAAGAGTTTGTTGCCTCCCGTGCAGCTGATTTTTACAAGAAGGGCATCAATAAACTTCCAATGCGTTGGCAAAGATGCGTCGATTGCATGGGGTGTTACTTTGAGTAATAGAAATAAAAAAAATTGGAAAAAAAGTACTTTCATTTATTCCATACAAAACGGCAATTTCATAGGTAAAGACCTAATATATTATTATTATTTAGCATCCACTGTCCCACAGCAGGGCAAAGGCCTCCCTTCCCTTCTTTCACTCTCATATAATGCGCAAGAATATTAATCCCTTAGTTATAATAGAGACAGAACAAATTTATTTCACATTAAGAAAATAAACACAATTGTACACTTTTGTAAACACTAACATAAGTCTTACCTGTAACATCCTTAACATTACAAGTTATGCATACAATGCGATAAAATTCTCAGCTCAGCAGTAGATAAATAGATATGTATATAGATAAAAAATGCTTTATTGCTCACCTTAAAATATACAAATACAAAATTAACAACTAAATAAACACTGAACATAAAGTGACAATTGGCGGTCTTATCGCTAAAGAGCGATCTCTACCAGACTACCTTGGGATGGATTGGATATGCAACATGGGGTTCTATCGATAAAAGGACGTAATAGCGACATACGGCAATAGTAATTGAATATATATATTATCATCATCATCATTTCAGCCGTAAAACATCCACTACTGAATGTGTTCAGTAGTGGCCTGTGGCCTGTGTGTAGGCCTGTGGGCCTCCCTCATGGATCTCCATATGGGGCAGTTGCCATCCTCACCACGCTTGGCAGGCGGGTTGGCGAGCGAGCGCAGTATGGGATGTTGATACACGGAATGACGCTGCTGCCCATTTTCCGAAGGTAGCTCTTAGCAGGCTCTTACTACATCCACGGGTAAGAGAGGAGGGGTAACATTCTACTGCCGGCACCCCACGGCATAATTTATATTATACCATATACAATATATATCATATAAATACATAAGTACTTGATGAACATATAAACACTACATTTATATAGGTAATACACTAAAATACATATACATACGTAACAAATATATACAATGGTGTCAACGAATCAAGCAGTTCGTGACAACAGGACAAATAGTGTAACGGTAATATAAAATGTAAAGAATTTACTCAACTTACAAAAGTATGTTTACTTATTAAATTTGGCGCAAAATGTAGTGTTAATTTAAAAATATGTTGGTAGGTAAGCATATAGAATATAAACGCTGATAAATAATAGACTGGTCATAAATAACTATGATCCGTAAATTTTATTACACGCCAACAACGAAGTAGAATTTTATGAATATTAAAAGCAACTTCTGCTGAGTAGATTTAGTCAGTAGCTTTTGGTCTAGTTTTTAATGAATAAGGAAAACAGCAGCATTCAGCACTGCAAATTTAATTACGTAATTACGATTAGCAGTACCTCCAGCGCTCTTCGTTTTGCCTTCTTCTGAATTTAGCCTGCCTCTTCAGTTAAAAATACTTAGTGCTTGTGCTTACTGAATGGAGCTCGTTTAACGTCCTTTTTAGCCTGGCATTACGAGAATTTAAAGCACTGGATTTCTTAGAATTTGAATATTTCCAGATTAGCTGGTAGACGAAAAAACATTATGGTACCTACCTTCCATTTTGTAAATACTACGAGTACAATGTTATTCACGTAATACTTTCTTTTTTCTTTTTAGGGTTCCGGACCAAAATGGTTAAAAGGAACCCTTATGGTATCACTTTGTTTGTCTGTCTGTCACAAATGGATATCTTGCGAACTACTGATGTTATCGACTTGAAATTTGAAATGGTATAAGATAACGCTTTTTTACTAATATGGAATTTATAAAAATATTCTTATTATGATGCAAGAGGGGCGGAAAGGGGTCTCAAAATTTTTAAGTATTGTTACTGGGTCATGTAGGATATCATATAAAAGCTATTCGTTTGCACATTACTAAACTGGTTTTAGATTTGCTTTGAGCCGTATAGTTTTCGACTTATTTACAAATACGTTGAAAAAATAGCGTTCCCCCCTTATCTCCGAAGTTTGCAGAGATAAACACCTGAAACTTTTATTGCTAATAGAAATTGTATGTAAAGTACAGGAAAATTATAACGAACTCTCTTATTTGCATAGTTTTTAGAAATCATCGAAAGTGTAAAAATCTACATAAGTTCCGCTTTCCGACAAGAGATGGCGCTGTCAGGGTCCAACACATATAAACAGCCTTTATCATATTGCATGATGGCACGGAACCCTCGGTGCGCGAGTCCGACTCGCTCTTGGCCAGTTTTATTCTTTATCAAATGGCATTCTCGAGAATGCCCGTCCACGCATAGGGCAGCCGCCCCGTGCCACTGGCGTGGTGATATAAGCTGAAATATTTACTTTTGAGTTGCAATCAGCAAACTATATTTTTTCAAAAAAACGACGGACTACCTGCCTGATACACTTATGTAGAAACCTCAGACTGGAAACATAAACGTAAGCAAATTAAACTTGTAATATCTCTAAAGGCTATAGGAATATTTTGTTTGGTTCCGGTAGAATTCTGACACTAAACAATTATGCAAAAGCTGGAAAATCTTTCTTGGTTCAAATTTTATATTGGTCGTGGGGTGCCGGCAGCAGAATATCACCCTTCCTCTCTTGACCTGCATGCATGGATGCAGTATGAATCTACTAAGTGATATCTCCGGAAGATGGGCAGCGTCTTTCCGTGTGTAAACATCCCGAACTGCACTCGCCAACCTGCCTGCCAAGCATGGTGAGTTTGGCAACAACCCCTCATGATCAGTTCTTGGATCTCTAAGTCCATGAGGGATGCCTGTTTACAGCCGTGGATATTTTACTGCTGTGGTGATGATAATGATGATGATTGGTAACTTGAATTGTTTGATTGAACCGTCTGGAGCACTATTAAAGCGCACACCTATAGCTACTGTCATGTAGGTAGCCTTTGTTGGAATAGTTCCCGAAGTCAGAAAACGAATAAGATCACAGTAAATAACGGTGTTTGCGTGGTCCAGACGACTTATTGGATCTAATCAATTTGAACCACTCTACTAAATAAATGTTTACCTTCATTTACCTTCATCGATAAATCCATATAACATGAAGCAATTTATCGTGACTTTCAAAGGCGCCTGAAACTAATTAAAGGTAAGGTATTTTAATTGAAAACCATAAATTCTGAGAAACTACTTACATGGGTAAATAAATATAACCTAGATACCAACTTTTAAAAAGACAGAAATAATCAATTAACCAACTGCAAGTATTTAATTTAATTTATAGTAAAAGCTTTGATATGTTTTTCAATACTGTAAATAGCTTGACTCAATTTTACAATAAGATTTCAGTTATCTTGGTATATAGATAGATTCAACGTTTATTTTCGACTGCAGACACACACACAAATTGAAAATAAAATCAGAAAATCACAGAACAGAAAAATTACTAAGTATATGAGATATATACAAAATTAGAAATAGTAAATCAAGTTTACACACTCAAGGTTATGTGTGTGCTGGAGCGCGTCAAAAGGTCATGGCTCAGCGTGAAACATGCTCAAGAAGCAACTATACTCGTAGCTCGTACAGTGCAAGCAGAACGAGACGAGTCGCAATATATAACTACAATTTTTTTGTATATACCTAACTTTTTTGAATATGAAGATAATGGCAGTTGTCCTTAAAATATTAAACAAAGTATGAGTTACTTTATATGAAAGCGTTCTACATGTAATAACCATAAATAAGAGATTATAGAGGAAGCTCCCGACAGTTTATGGTCACTTTTATTGGAACTTTCAGACGGCGAAATGATCCTTGGAAAGTTTGTGACTATTGCAACTTTCTTTCTTGAAGTAAACAACATTTTGAATGAAGCCAAGATGGTGGCGTTTGTGACTCGAAGGTCCATGAATGGTGCATTTTATCATTGTACTTGCGACCCGCCCCGGTTATGCACATGTGAAATGCTGATACTAAACAAGCATTGGTACGGGGGTACCAGAAAAAGGGGCGAAGTCCTCAAAAGATTTTGGACGTTTTCGGCCATTTGCTTTTACTTTGACTTTTATTTTTTTGGTGACCTTTTGAGATCACAAACACTCCGGTCCCTGTGACCCTAGGGTCACCAAAATCAATCAGTACCCTTCTCTCATTAAGACAGTGCTAACAAAAAAGGTTTCATGTAAATCGGTCAACGCGTTCGGTTGTAATCGTCTCATGCACAGACAGACAGATAGACAGACAGCACTATGCTATTAGGGGGCGAAGCCCCCTAATATACTACAGAATGTACCATCGCGAACTTTTTTGCGGACCTTTTTAAGGTGCACAATACTGTAGTACATTGTTTTAAATTTTTCATTTTCATTATTACTATTATTTTTTTTATTTTGATCAATCTCGGCGGGTTCAGCCAGCGTTTGCAATGCGCAAAGAAATGTGTTATGCGATTTTATTGTACAACTTGTAGACTGGGAGTTGTTTTGTCGTGCGCCGCCTAAACCAAGTTAAGTGCAAGTGATGTCCACAACATTTTTTTCTCTATGAAAAGTCTACAAAAAATATGCATTTATTGCGAAGTCTTTCAACCAAATATGGTGTAAATATGTATCTTAATAAGTTTCTTTAACATCTTGAGTAGATCATATAGACCAGGGGTGCTCAGACTTATAGTGTCGGCGATCTACCAAAAATATTTTGAAAGCAAGAGATCGACTAAGCTACTATGTAGGTACGAACAATTTTTTTTGATATATCGCTTTACTGCCCTTTAAAATTGAACATGTACAAAATGAAGGAATCTTAACGTAACTTACGAACTACAAATTCTGTCTTGATGATGATGCATGGCACTGCATATTATCCGCGTACTTTTCATAGGATGGTACGTAGTTACTGAGCCCCAACCGCAAGCATGATGTCAGGTGTGCGTCAGTGAGTCGATTACGATATTTCGATTTGATAATTTTCATTTCTGAAAATGCAGCCTCGCACAAACAAGTCGATGCAAACAATCCTGTTAACTGAAGAGCTACTTATTTCAAACATGGATATTTTTCTTCAGATCTCAAGGACCAGAAATTGGCATCAGTTTCTCTGCATTTGAGATGTATGTCAGAAATCATCTGCAATAGGTACCTCATTCTTAATAGATGTTATTTCCATGTTAAGTGTTACGATGTTTCAGTAGCAGATGTTTCGACGTTTTCACAAGAAAACGGATAACTTATGAAAGTGACGATATTTTTTAGTTTGTTAAAGTCAGAGAAACGTCTTTCAAACTCACCAAGAATGTTTCTTAGCTCTGTCACATAAATATCACAACTTGTGTGAGTGCTTGCCCTTGCTTTCAATGCAGGAAATTTTTTCAAGTCATTTCAGTCATTTCAAGTCAGCTAAACGCAAACTTCATCTACACAAGGTAATTGAATGAAATAGGTAAATCAGAATTGAAAAAATAGAAAGAGACAAAAATAGTGCAGTGCGCAGGTGGATTGATTGTCAAAGTTCAAACAGAAAAACAGACTTCCTAATGTGAACTCTCTCCTGAACCCAATTATACTCAAATCTCGTGGTTTTAAAGTAATAGAGTGATTTTACGTTTGTTTACATTACGCGGCACAAAATAAGTCTTGTCTCTGCTAATAGGTGGCGTTGTCTCAGTGATCGTCGATCATCGCCGCGCACCGTTCATTGTTACCTATTATTTTAGGTATGAGTAGGTACTAGGTAGGTATAATAAGTATATTGCTGGCGATCGACTCGAAAAGCTTTCGCGATCGACCGGTCGATCGCGATCGACCGTTTGAGCACCCCCGATATAGACCATATAATTTAAATATATGGTCTATATGATACGTTTCGAGTTAAAACTCTCGCGCGACAAAATAATTACAGCGGTGCGGGCGTACTCCTCCTAAACAGTTGGACCGACGCAATTTAACCCGGTAGATGGCGCTGCTGTCAGCATGTCTACATAACAGCGCCGCTAGTAGTATATAAATAAAATAAAAAAGTCCCAAATTGAAATCCCACAACAACCAGTCATGAAATAATCATAATCTGATCTCCTTTAATTTTGGGCTCATGTTTTTAGTTTCGACATTGGGTACCCACTTATGCTTTTTTAATTTGAAATAATTTACACGACGCCATTTATTAGCCTTAAGAGTCAGCAAAGTGTTTAATTTGAATTAGAATATTTTTTTTAATTGACTTATATGTAGATGCCTCCTATCAGATTCGCTATTGATGAATGGAGTTATTAGTCAACCGAGCCTATCAAAAGTTACGAAACTCCTCGAGAGTTTCACTGTTAATGTCAACTAAGTAATAAGATCAGTAGGACTACTGACACAGACATGTAATATCTATAGAATGTAATATATCGCCTGTAAAGTTTACGAACACGGGATATTAATTACAAATTTAAAAACGAGATATAACAGGAATGTGGCATGGCATTTTGTCAGAGCCTATTTCATAGTATGGCCCTATTATCTATGGTTTACAATTCTATGAAGATAAATACATAGATAAATATCAAACACAGAATAATTACAAACATAATTACGGTTAAACATTTTTCCCAAAAAAAAATCTTATTAAAGCAAACAATTGTCTTTTTATTCGGCATTTTTAACGACGAAATGCCGACTGCAAAAATCAAAACAATTTATTTAGCCTATATAAGTAATATTCTGAAAATCTTTCATTAGTAGAATTCTATTTCAGGACATACCTACTCGAAGGAAAATCCTAAGTTATATTAAATAAGACAAAAGCAAACGCCTTCAAAATTAAATGCCGTGCAATTAACAATTGTTTACTCTTAGATGACCCTGTTCAGCAATCCGGCAGGTTTTAATTAAAAAATATCTTTAATTCCGCTTCAGTTCCTTCCCTCCTAGAACAAGAATTAAGAAAGCTCCGAGAAAGAGCATTGAGATGTGTAAATTCTGAATTAATATATTTTTTTTGTTACTGTCCCAACTTTAAGTTTCCCCATTCTCTTTCCACTTCTCTCGACTGAACGAAGTATTATTTTAAACTACGACTTTGCAAGATTACGACCTTGAAAATTTTAGGCGTTCATGTTTGACCTCTGCACTAAAAAAAATACGCTAGAAAATGAATTAAGATTCTGTGATTTTAGTAATTAATCAACTATAACCAATTTCTCAGAATAATGGAGTCGCTAACTAATTATGCTAATTAGTGACTGAAACCAGTATGCAAATCCACCATTAATCATGCAAGTTTGCAATAATGAGTAGGTAGGAGATAAAGGTATGGGTCAGTTGAATCTCTTGCATTAGTAAATGATATCAGTAGGTAATCAATGAAATATTTACTAGTATTTATTTGTATATTTGCATTTACACTATTGCTTTAGGATTCCCTTACATACCCTATACCTTACTGCGAGGAGGTATCTATAAATTGTACAATGTGTACTATGATCATTTATGGTTCAATCGAAAAGTAACGAACCCGTGTTTGTCTTTGACTTAAAATTCCAGGTTTCGTTTACGATAATACCAATTATTTGTTTACCAATTATTAGCTGATTATTCCATGAAGAAAACATATAAAAAAATATAAAAAGGTATGAAATTAACGAGTAGGCACTATTTTTCTGTGAACTAGATTAAAAAGTTTTGAAGCATGAACGGACGTTGGAAAATGTGATCAGCTAAGCTTCACTGACTTGCATACATTACCATAATAATCTTCTTTTGATTTGACGCTGTTGTATCTTATACATTTTTGAAAATTTACATAGAGAGGAGGATTTTAGATAGATTGGATACGTAAGTTTTCTGAACTTTATTCCTCTTCACAAAATCACGAAGCAATCATGTAGAGTGATAGAGTATTTTTGGCAACGAAATGAAAATACGAGTTGTGTTATAATTAGGCAGTGTGCAATATTAGGAGTAAATTTATAATAATTTGTCGTTTTTTAATCTCAGCCTTTCTGACGAGTTGACAACATTCTTAGACTAGCTATTGTCATTTATACCATAGAGTTCAAGCCATACTTTTAATGGTCAAAATGACGAACATGTGACGTCCTTTTTACAAGATTTTATTTAACTTGCCCTGTCTTGTCTATTATTTTTAGTAGCTAACAAAAAACCTTGTTTTTTAAAAAGTTTTTTACTCATAATATTTTTTTCCTAAATATTTGCTAAGGTTCATCCAAAACTATTAAAGGCGTTGTAATAATATCTATAGCTCATTACTTCAGCAATCCTTAAAATAAAGCCTGTAAAAACAAGTTGGATTAAATTACTGTTAAGTGTTTTTCTACGAAAACTCAAAGAAGCCTTAGAAAAAATGATCATCAGAGCCCGACTTAACCCACGGCTGAGTAGCTGTGGGTTAAGTCGAGCAGCGCAGATGTAGATAGATGATCTATTTTTAGCAAACAATAAAAAATAAACTAGACCATCTTTCAGCTCTAAATACAAGTCGAATAATAAAGAACCGGCAGCAGTGACGCCACTTCCCGTTTTAATGAGCTCGTGGAGAGATTTCACGGCATAATTCCTCGTTAGCTAAGCTAGTTCCATCTTTCGTGATGGTAGCTTTCAAATTATAAACAAATAATGCTGGAAATTTCACACAGCACTCGCCAGTCCCGGGTATGTAAAGCTTGTGTGATAGGTAATTCTTTTTTATTTATTTAGGCCACAAACAGAAAATACCCAAAAATAACATTTAAATAAATAGAATATTTTTTTTGTAAATACATACTTGAAATATACCAAAATAATTTTGCGTATTGTTTCTAATGAACTCTTGCCGGGTTGATTGATAACTAACTGCCAATACCAATAGCAAATTACGAGTAGTATTTACTCAATACTTTATTGTGTTCTATAATGTAGGTATAATGGTGTTGACAATGGTGTTAGGTAGCATTATAGACCCTGTTGGGCACAACAATAAATATAGTAGAGATTTAAGATATACTCGCAATTTGCTATGGGTATTGGTATATGTGTGTTGGCAGCTTGTTATCAATCGACCCGTTTGATTATACGTTATCTAAAATATAATAATCAATGTTGGATTTGGTTATGCAGACGGTTGAATTAATTTTGAGTATGTTTTGTACTAGCTCTCCCGCCCAACTTCTTCTGCGTCACATAAGAGATAGTGGGGCGTTGGCAGCTATAGTACAACAATATTGAGCTGAAACTTTCTTAGTTTCATCCACGACCCACTTGAGAACTATTATACAAAAATGTGTACTATTAATAATTATCTGGACCTCGTTAGTACTCATGTCGGTAATAGGTAATATTCATATTGATTAACGGTAATATTTGTTGGTTCATTTAAAGATCCATGCCCGCTTGCGCACGTCATTTCGCATAATCAAACGCGCATGGTAAAACTGTGATGTCTTTTAAGATATTCCTTGGATTCAAATGGTGTAAAAGACAATTCTGTTTAAAATTTAAGCTTCGTGATAAATAACGAATATTTATTTGGATAAGGGTTTATATGTATTAAAAACACCTTCGCAAATAATGCATTATTCAAAAGCAAACTTGATTACCATAGAAGGTTTATAGAGGGTCGTCCTTATAAAATAGACATATACTGTCGCTGATTTTATTTTAAAACTTTTTGAAGGGGACAAGTCCGGCATACAAGATGGTTGCATAACTTTAACCGTTTACACAGTACATGCAACGGAACCTGTCAAAAGGAATACATTTTCACCGTTTATGCAACACCTTTCAATGATGCCCCGCTCCTACTCCGTTTGGTCGTAGCGTGGTTTTATAGCTTATAGCCTTCCTCGATAGTTGAGCTATCTAACAACAAATAATTTTTCGATTCGAACCAGTAGTTCCTGAGATTAGCGCGTTCAACTAAACAAACAAATTAATGAGCCGTTTTCAGTAACAAAACAAAAAGAGTTTTCTACTAAACCTAACAGATGGAGCTGGCAAGCGGAGTAAGCAAGTTTGTGATTAATCCTGTCATTGTCAAATTGTGCCTACCAGTAAAAGAAAATTAACGCCATCTATAAGGTTCGAGGTAACTATTTTTGAAGTTTTTACTTTTTAATGAAAACGCCTCATTCTTCAGCTTTATAATACACTGTCAGATATGAGATAAAAGTATCTTATGTTCCTCTGACAGTCGGTATCGTAAAAACCTCTTGATGACTACGTAAACAGGCACACATTTAAAATGTCTACTACTACTAACTAATTCAAATAACAATCCTATAACAAAGCACGCGGGGTTAATAAGATTATAATATTGCCAATATTTTTTTCATAAAGTCTCACTAAGTTTTCTTATTCATCATTAACCAGATACAAGTTTCTGTAAAACGATTTATGTGCCATGACAATAATTATATAATAAACACTTTACGTATAATAAATCTTGTCAGCAATTAAATCTCTTTGATGAGAACAATACCTATAATACAATACCTATACCTATTTACAAATGTAGAAACAATTTAGAATTGAGTTCCTTTGCTTATTTGTTCCCAATTTCACAGATTTATCAATGAAGCATATATTTTTCAGAAGCGAACCATAAACGTATACTACAGTTACATGAACAGAAAGGGTTTGCGTTAGTGAATGTTTAATAATGCCTCTTTCGCGCAGGCATGAGCTGAATAAATAATAGTACCAAGGCACAATACCCTCGGGTACTATTTCATAACAGATTTGTACAGCGGCCATTATTCGTATGGCTACGCCGTTTTAAAGTGGTCAATAGAAGTACAAATGAGCTTTGAAAACTTTTAACTAAACATACTGCAATATGTATAGTTCAAAGTTTACAGCAACTACTGTAACTATGTAAAGTATAAATGTCCCTAAGTAACATTTTACTTTTATTATAATTCATTTTTGTCAATTTTTAAAACATGTTTTTTTTTATTTTCTTACGTGTTGAATATTCTTTGTTTTTCTTCTTTCTTTCTTTATAACTGAACAAAGTCCTCCCTCATGGATCACCAATTACTGGGCATGAGGGGGTTATTGCCATACAAATTATCATACATCGAGAATTATAAAAAAAGACATTATTATTATGATTTTTTTGTATTTACAATATAAGTGATTGTGATAACATTAAAACTTTTTCTATTTCTATTTAATATTAGAGATAGAAGACTATTTAGCAATTTTTTTACAACTCACAGAGACAACTTAATCCATAGCCTAGGTTTTATTACTCTTCTGTTCTGTTAAACATGATGATTGATTCGTTATAATCAATACTCTTCTTTTAAAAAGCACCATTTGCCAATGTAAATACGAGTACGTATTGCGAGTTTTGCTTTTAGATTCATGAATTTTGCGATCAATTTACCAGTTATATTTTCCCGGTCAGCGGTCGCACACAGACTAACACTACGGGACTTCTTTTTAATTCTCAAATTCAAAGAATTTTCAAAAATATTTTTTAGGATGAGACAGTTTGTTTATATTTTGTGGAGTAGAAGATAGAGAAGAAACTTCATGACGTTCGACTTTTAGGCGAGATCTACATGTTAAGCGCGCAAGTTATCGATGTTCTATCGATGACGAAAAAGGGTTTAAAATATTTTGTTGTTACAGCCGTAGACCGGCAGTAGAATGTTGCTCCTCCCGTGGATGCAGTAAGAATCTGCCAAAGGATACCTTCGGAAGATGGGCTGCAGCGTCTTTCCGTGTATCAAAATCCCATACTGCGCTCAACAAGCCGCCTGCCAAGCGTAGTGAGTATGGCAACGCCGATCAGTACTTGGATCTCCAAGTCCATGAGGGAGGCCTCCAGCAGTGGATGTTCTACGGCTGTGATGATGATGATGATGACTCTTTTATACAATATACGCTGAAATATCACGTCTAGTGGTTTTTCAAAGGAAGCCAGTGGTTTTTCAAAGGAAGCAGATTGCGCCCGAATATCTGATAGCTAGCGTCTCTGTGACCTTTTTGCAGAATTTGGGTCGTGTTATAATACCCATAATATTTATTCCAATCGTGACGTTTGACTGACAACTATAAAGAGCCACTGCCGCTGAAAATAAAGTGCTTAACTGCTCGTATTTTGTAAATAAAGGTTCATACAGAGAATATTTTACGCGTCAAATCATGTTTTAAAACAATCAAAGTTGTTTCACTTGAACTACTGTAAGTATCAAAATTATTATCTCAAACTACGACTTAGGATTATCAATTTTAGTATTAACTAAGTTCAATCTTAAGTCCAGTCCATATTTCAACTACCAAAGCTCTTAGAACTCAAGCAAAACTTTGAGCGACTAATATTGTTAGCAATAACTTATAAACTCTAAAATCTCTAGATCTCGAATTGTAAAAGTTAGTACCGATTTCTTATGGAAAGCCTTCTTGAGACAATGAGCTTTTCAAGGGAAGGCAAGACAGAGGCGAGAGCGTACCTAATTGAATTTATTTCTCGTTACAAAACAAAACAAAAGCTTGCTAATGTTGTAAAAACCAATTTGTCACTCCTCAAGTAGTCAAATAATGATTTTTTCAGTCATCTGAATAGCGATGTAAGTTAATTTTATGTATAAACAATATAGGGCTTACTTTAGATATTGTACGGTACAATTTGTACCTACTTGTAAAAGGTTAAAAATAAATAAATAAAGAAAACTTAAATTAACCTTATACAACAAATTTCAATAAAACGGAACGTATGAAACAGAAAATAATTGTGTAGTACTGGTAGCACTCTACAATATACTGTATCTGTAAGATATTTCCGAACAAATCAATCAAGAATCAAGAATCAAAAAATACTTTATTCAGTGCGGCCGCATGGACCTTATTGACGCGTCACAAATTACAAAATATAACAACACAAATAAATAGAATAAAGCACATAATTGAATCTGTTCACTTCAGATGACACGCGAGTTAGGAAAAGAAGTGAACAGAAGAACCTAACTCGGTCGTTATAGTCATCATTTAACAATTTTATTTTGTCTTATGTTACGTTTGACAGAGTTGGAGCAGATTCCCAAGTGGTTTTGTCCTCTAGGTAATCTGATATTTTATAATAAGCTTTATTGCATGAAAAATTATTGAAAAGTAACAAAACTAAGTCATTAGGAAAGCAGGTTTAATCTATAAGCTGTTATAAAAGCTTACGTAAAGCTTTACTCTTGGAAAAACTGCATAACGTGCCAGATATGTTATCGGAAGTTGTCGACAGTCTCCGAACATGAGGTGTAATTTCCGGAACATAATGGTGATCGCCTGTCAATAGGCAGCCCTTGGCGTGTGAAACTATTAGTTAATCTGCTGTTGATTGGTGCTAGTCGCAAGAAAAGGAGAAACTTTTCTGTTACCCAGTTTATTTTGTCGAGCTTAATCGATATTATTATGTCACGGGAACTATATCGTGCCGTACAACATCCAACTTTACACAGTTTTATCGTATACAATACCATCATCATGTCAGCCGTAAGACGTCCACTGCTGGACACAGGCCTCCCTCATGAATCGCCATGTACTGATCATGAGGAGGTGCTGCCATACTCAACCACGCATGGCAGGTGGATTGACGAGCGCAGTATGCACTTCCTAATTTTAGGTACCTAGATATTTTTTCTTTCTTTGGCGAGCCTAATAGATCTTCTGTCAACTTTATCGTCCCCTACAGCAAAAAAACGGTTTAACAAACGTACAAAAGGATTAAGTCACAAATACGTAGGAAATAAGTAGTAAAATGAGGAATTAAGACCGTTTTGACAATTTTAAAACTTAAAAAAAAAAAATTGTGCTTTCAGCAAGAGCGTAATGTCGATAGTTGGTGGATAGAGCGATAGTAAGTGATTCAATCATAAAGGAAAAAAAAAAAAATGACACCTTATAGACCTTAAACGATATAAATCAGGACAAGGCATATATAAAAAATACGGACCTTCCCCTCTGTTAATTCTATACGCAAAAACTCTGACGGGTTTATAAAAAAACTACTTCAGTAATCGATTTGCCAGTTACATTATCGCTTTCGGTGAGACAGGTGCTCCCGAGAAATATCCTATTATGTCATAAACAATATTCTAAGTTATAGACACCCATGACATTCTGTCCATGTGTGCTGCTCTAGTTATATGGTTTAAAAGTTGTTGACAACATAATTTGTTGACATATAAACAATCTCGATGAGATGTGTATGCATAAACCTATTTTAATAGCCTCAAGGTAGTTGATAACTCGTATAACATCTGATAGTGTTCTAAATCTGTTTATAATGGCCGGGTGTACCACATCAATAATTCACCAAAGTCAAACTAGCAAGGGCGCTTATGATGAGTACCTATTCGCACCAGATTAATATAGGACCTGAATTGGAAATTAAGGGCTGGTTTAAAGGTAATTTATTTTGTAGAGTATAATTTTTATACTGTTTAAGAAGTAGGTATGTTTTTTTCCATCATGAGGTTTTTACTTTGTTTACTTAAATCAATACTTTTTATAACTTTTGAAACTATCATGTTTGTTAACATTATAATTAGAAAGAGGGTAGATAGGGTAGATTTTGTCTGCCAATGACTAGCAAATGACTTCAGTTTATCCGTGTTCATGACGTGCGAAACTGCGTCGAAGCTCAAAGACTTTTTTTAAATATTGTATATAATCAATATGTTTTATTGTAATAAAACATTTGTTTACCTACCATTTTTAAATTAAATAATAAAACAATAGTTGCTCTAAGCATTAACGTACAGAAGTATAATAGTTTCCCGTTTTCCCAACGCAAATACGGGCCATGTTATTTAATTACGGTGGCTATGTTTAACTAGATTAAACTTAATAATACGTGTATGATATTGGTGTGTAGACAAGGTTACTTAATGAAACCTAAGGCTGGGATGAAGATGGGTGTGCTGAGCTGAAGTATATTTCCATCCATCATAGACTAGACTTTTAACCATAAGTAGATGATTTTGTGTAACTTATTATGACCTTGTTGTGTTATTTCTTCCATACGTCTTACCAGTAAAATTTCGACGAAAGAGCTTAATTTAGAATTCGTAAAATATTTTTTATAGCATTGCGAAGGCCAGTTTAGAAGTATGTACTACCCTTACCCCTTAAAATGAGTAAATTTAATCCATAATTTTTTGAAAATGATTTTTTTGTCGGTGTACACTGCAAACCAAGCAAGGGGCAATAGCTACTATAAACATTATTATCCTTGAGTAAATCTTCCTAAGCAACTACAATTACTTGGTAAGGAACACAAATTGCGGGAAACTTGAAACCACATAGAAATTATGAACTTTGTCTTCATGCAAACCCTTAACTTCAGTTAGACTGCCTAGGAAAATTACAACAGCAGTTTAGTTTCGATGTAATGAAATCGCACGATCAACTTTCGCACTCTCTTAAGAAACCATTTACCAAACACACACAACTAGGTAGATACCACAGATAAATCAAATAATCAGATACACAGATAATCAAAAAAATGTTTGCCTACCATCTAAGTGTGGGCGATCCCCATCCATTCCCTAGCATAAACGCCAAAAGAAAAAAAAGATGTGCCCGTGAAAATTAGTTTATTAAAGTACAAAATTAAATTTACTCGCTTCAGATGACATGCGAATTAGGAAAAGAAACGAATAGAATAACTTAACTCGGATGTTATAGTCATCATTAGCAAAAAATAAATCTAAATTCAAATGGCACCTTAGAACTGCTCCGTTTGACGTAGTTGGAGCAGACTCAAACTCCGTCAATAGGTTTTGTCTTTTAGGTACCTAAACTGATATTATTTTTATAATACCTAAGCTTCTTTGAAAAAATTGCGTTTCACAACGATTTCATAACTTCTACAACTCACTTGAGAAGTAAAGGTCGTAGCTGACTTATATGACAGCGCTCCCACACGGCAAAATAAAATTCATTGAAATGTGAGGGGTAACATTCTACTGCTGGCGCCCCAGTCTCAGGCATAAAAGAAGTCCCTATACTCGTCTCCTCCTAAACCTAACTATTTTAGTTAGGTGTTTTTGTTTTTTAATTTCTGTTTGATTTACACAATAAAGAGTTTATCTATCTATCTATCTACCTCCTCGTCACCAGTGCAGATTAGATAAGCTAACGCTAGAAATTATATGGTCCGGTAGGCAAAATAATAAACTTACATGTCAGTTACTAACATTTAGGCAAGAAATACTCTTAGCGTGTGATAAGGGTAAGAAAAAGAAGATGGACAAGAAATAACCAGCCTCTAAACTTGTCATGTTTTAATCATAATAATACAGATAACACGCTGCAGGTCAATATGTTTGTCCAACGGCGGAAATCGATCCTGCATCCTCTTGCGTCTCGCTCAGCTATTAGACCACGGAGATTGTCTATAACGACGATAGTACGACGACGTATTTGCAGTTTTGTAGACAAAAGCTTTTTCATTTAAAGCAAGTCAAGTAAGATTCTATTCCGAAACTATACGGAACTTTAAGTTCTCTCAAGTTGACTAGCAAGCGTCGATGTGTGTATTCCTTGAAAACTTTTTACATGAAAATCGTTTTACGTCGAAACACTTATATGTTAAGCCAATCCTGATAATGGCGTCTAATAGTAACTATGTGAAATCGTGTTGTCAAGTTTTTATTTATGTATTTATTTACAGCAATTATAACGTCATAACAGGTTTACCTAAGGCGATGTTACATGCAGAAGTTAGTATTTTTACAAACATTTTGTTTCAAATTACAACCTGTGCCATTTCCATAAGTTTCGGCAGGTTGTGGTGAAAAATATATACGTCATTGTCTGAAAGTATGTTGAGGAGATATATGGCAAGTGTCATTGGGGCAAACTTAAGCAGGTTGGTTCTAGAAAGAGGCCGACAAAGCAAGGCAGTGCATCCGTGTGGCTAGTAATTAGTCGCTAGTTGTTAGTAATTTTGTTTTCGAATTTAGTGCGTAAATATTAAACTTTGAAACTTTGGCAATCAAAATTCCTACCAAGTACTATGGAGTAAACCTCTCAAAAAAACATTCGACTGTAGCTGAAAGTAACTATTTTATAAAACAAAAAATTTTAAGCATTTCTCGACACTACCTAGTCTCGGAAAGACCAAAGGAGAGAAGGTGAAACAGTTCCACGCAAATTATAGTATCTAGTATATACACAAAATTTGTATCGAACGAGAGTATCGTAAAAATACATTATTGCACTGCACGTCGTCAGCTGTTGGTTAAAAGATGGTGTGAATTTATGGTACATCTCAAACAACATTTATTTTGCTTGGTTTACTTTGTCGAGGGATAAGCTTGCTGCAGACTTACGGGGCTATTGTAGACTGTTTGGTATAGCCGGGAAAGTTAATATTGTATCTATGAGACCTAAAAGTTTAGGAATACGTAAATGTATCAATACGTAAATGTGAGTTAATAACAATCGTAAAAATAGATTTTTATTTACGATTCTTAACGGTTGAAAATGTATTTTTATCTAAAAAATAGAGAGTTAACAGTGCCAAAATGTTGCTAGCAAATTGGTAATATGTGTTTATGTATTTATTTACAACTGTAAATAAATACATAAACACATAACACAGTTAGTAGGTACTAACAACTTGTCCGTTTTGCTTATTTAAAGCTGAACGGACGGGTACTGTCTGAAGTTACGGGGTATAAAGTGACACTCGCATCGAGCATGTTACGTGTCTTCTGAAAACCGTGTAACATGCTCGATTAAACTCTGTGCTCCATATTCGCCAGCCAGTCACCTTACCCTAACCCAAGCATCTTATTTATTTAATTTATTTTACTGTTCTGGATGAGCCGGGTTCCATAACAATGGTTCTTCTCTATATTTTTCTATAAATACAGTTTGTTTCTTTGTTCCAGTTCATCCTTCAAGAAATAAACAAACGGTTATATTCTAAATACGGAATAAAAGGAACGATGCGACGTGTGTGCGAGCGCTCGTGACGACTAGTTGCAGCGTACTGACTGAACCGCGAAACACTCAAAGGATTCGCCAAAAAACCGACTGCCGTGTGGAGCCCTCAAAGCGAGCATCGAGCGACTCGTTGCTCGCTGGTTTTCCCGTTACGCTGCGTAGGTACTTAGGTACTGACTACATGAACGCTCGCCGCGCAACACCGGTCAGCCGGACCTTAACTGATTGCACCTGCTTACTACTTCACAATGGTAGGTAGTTGACGAGTTATCCGTTGTAGCCTTATTTTAGCGAGTGTTTTGCATTTACTGATCGATTGAGATAGGTAGGTACTACATTCTAGTTGAACTACTAAGAACTAAGTTTCAGATACGTATGAACGGAAATAATATCAAGTAGGTATCTGATAAGTTTGCTTAACCGGAGAAATAACTTCTTAATTAGAGTTTGCATCTGGGTCAGGTCGGCTCCAGGCAGGCGAGAAAGGGAACCATATTTTTTTCTCTCATAATGATATTTTATTAATCATAACACTGGCCTATCAATGCCCAAGGGCAGGTGATTTTTGTGAAATAAAAACTTAATACTTTTTCATACCTACTACGCGCCTTAGGCGTATAATATATAATGTATACCTAATCTCTACTGAGGATCATTACAATCTCTTTTCGCAAAATATCTATCTATGTTATATCAGTCATCTTGTACCCATAACACAAGCTCTGCTTAGCTTGGGGCTAGATGATACTGTGTGATTTGTCCAGCATTATTTATTTATTTATTTAATTATTTTTAATAATGACAATTCTTTAATAATCTAATTAATTAACTTTTATAATAAATGGAATCAGGCGTAACTTTGCGGAAATCCATGACAATAAAATGCAATGAAAATATTTACCAAAACAAAACCCATACGACCGTATGTCGTATAGGTTTGGGTATGCATGCTGCACTGACAACCTAGTTCTCCCTGCATGTGCATAATTAGCGGGCGGGAGGGCGGTGCTCCTGCATCTCAGCATAAGCGGAATTAAAACTAAATATTTTCATTGCATTTTATAATTAACTTTTATACATATGTCAATTAGGTACTCAATCAAATAATTGGCTATGGTTTTCATTTCATTAGTATATTGACTTGTATTTTAGGCTTTGATGCTGAGCTCCACACAATTGTCTTTATTCCTAATCAAGCTAAGTGACGGTTAAGGTAAGGAACACATAGGAAATTGAAAGATCTATTCGAATATGTCGATTTATTTTTCAACCTAACATTGTCGTAACTTCGTAACTTGACAGATCACCAGCTAATTAACAGGTGTACTCAACTATGAACATTGTTCATACACTTAATAATAATTACACAATCAGTACTGAAAAACAATAATTTATCACGAAATTTACTTTTATCACGAAATACTATACTTAATATTACTAAATTCCGTTGAATCAATTTCATTAATGTGAGGATAAAATGAATAAGTACGTAATACAATAACGTTAATCACACTGTCTATCATACAATTACCATCTATTGTAGCTACTGATTCAAAATTCCCTTTAATAGCATTGAAGCTAAGGAATACGAGGAAATGGAAGACATAATTTCAATGAAAAGATAGATGCTAATGGAAAGACAAGCTATGAAGTTGTTTGTACAAAGTAGGTAGCTCAATTAGATTTGATAGTAGAAAACGTATAAAAGAATAAAGGCGTCATTAAATGCTACAATTTCTTACTATTATTTAAATACAAAACAGGGTTAGTAGTTCGGAATGATGAAATGAATTCCATAACAGGGGAAATGTCTTAAAAATACCAAAAATACACATGACGTAGGTATAAAGAAAACTTAATTAAGTCTTAACAGGGATTAAAGTCTACTTTCGAATTCCTAGTATACATTTAATGAGTCTACCACATTTAACTTCACAAGCTAATACGTTAGAAATAGGAAAGGCACAGTCGAAGTATAAAATTTATTGCTGACTTCCCCTAACTAGATACCTTCGTTACACACTTAGTAACATCTTCGGAATAAATTGCATTAAAGTTGAAAACCAATTCCCCATTAATACTTTAAGTACTTTGGCATAATTTGTCCATGTTTCAGCAAAAACCTTCTCTCTCTCTGGGGAGTTATTAAAACTGAGAAGTTCGAAAGACAAATTACTAAAATAATAAGTTTTAGATTTGGCACAGCTAGTAGGTACTTATAATAGTTGCACTAAACACGAATGTCTAAATATTCAAGCCTGTGTCGATGATAATTTTTTCGTACTTTTTCGTAATTCTACATTACATTCTAATGCCTAACTTGTATGTGCGTATTGCCAGTTAAGTGTCTAGTTACGTAAGTATATGTAAGAAAATAGGATTTAATTTGTTTAAAAAATATGTTTTTGTCTTTGAGTGCACATTCTAGTCAATTCACAAACAATTGGTTCCTCAGATACCCATAGATTGACGAAGATCTAGCTAATAACAAATTACTACGAGGCTACACAGTCGTTGGCTAAGTTTTTCCTTGAAGTAACACAAATAATCAAACATACAAACTATTATACTCGATACAAATACTTACCTAGGATCTATTCGAATCGTTGGACTATGAGTAGATAACTAATTCAGTGTTAGTTCATTACTAATTCCGTTTTCTTTAAAACATAAGACTTTTAAGAAATGTTCATATATTTATATGAATGAACGAGCTGAATAGACTATAATAATTACATATATGCCCTTCTAAAACATAAACCATTTCGTTGAAGTTTTTGAAACTTTAACTATACATAAAGAATTAATCTGTTCCAGCAAGCACCGTACTAATAATTAAATTACGAAGTGAACTTTAGCTCTCGTAGAAAACATTCCACCACAACAAATTGACTAGTTCTAATTCCTATCTAAGTAATTAATACCTACCTCTTAAGATAAATTGATTAGAGTCTCATTGAATATTTGAACCGGCCGCGAGCGGTAATGAAAGGAAGCGTGGAAGAAAACTAGGAGAATCATCACACTAAACCATAACAATCACCAACTTTCGATCGAATCTAGAATGCAGCACACTGAAACTTGTCGAAACATATCGTTTTATAAATCACTTTACTGCAACCGTGTTCAAACGTTCACTCACTTCGTCCATTATCTATTCATAGAGGGGAGAGCAGGGAAGAAGGATGCGCGACGAGGTGTACAAGTAGAGCACGTCTAGATGTAAACCTCGTGGTGCGAGTGCGGCCGGCCACGCCGGGACTAGGAGGCGCGCTCCGCGAGTTCTACGCCGCCACCCTCGTCCTCCGGCCGCTCCATCCTCCTCCGCTCCGCTATCACTATCCTGATGTTTTCCCCCTCGCTGATCGAGCGCTCCGACACCTCCGGCGTCGTTGGTTGACTCGGTGACCGCGCGATCTCGCTAGCTAACGACGTTTCCGCGGCCAGCCTTCTCTTGGCACCGGTGAGCCTGAGGCTCTGTCTTGTAGAAGGCACTGCGAGCAGGACGGGTCGGAGCAGACGGGCTTCCTCCCCGCGGAGAGAGTTGCGTTTGTCGACGCGCTGGCGACGGTTCTGGAAGGAGTCGCGACGCGTTGCGGGCGGGGGGCTGCCTGGCTCTAGCTCCTCAATGTCGTCGGCGTCTATGAAGCGCGCGTCCTCCTCGTAGAGCGCGGCGGGCGCCTCCGACGTGGTGGAGTCCTGTCGACGGCGGCTGAAGGCGTGCGGAGAGAGCGAGGCGCGGCGCGGCGGGAGCGCGGCGGGGAGCAGAGCGTGGTGCGAGTGCATGGTGCGCCGCCGGCTGCGGCTGGGAGATGGCAACGGCTGCTTCGGCTCGCTGTAAGTGAAGTTGGTGGGCAGAGACAGCACCTTAGTGATGGGTCGCGGCGGACTCACGCACTCCTCGAGCGCGCGGCACAGAGCGCGGTCTTCTTCATCGTCTGCTTCTCTCTCCAGCTCTCGCTCGAGTTCTACGTCCATATCCATTTCGTCTTCCATTTGTTTGTGCGATTCTTCAAGGTGTTTCATGAGCACCTTGAAAAACAAAGAGACGTCATAATTTTATAATTAAGGATCATATTTTCACTTCAAACTGCTCTTGGAAAGCTGTACGATTATTATCAAAATAATACTTACAGCGACAACGACGTTGACTAGCACAAACTGCGCCATGAGTACGAAGACTACGAAGAAAATAGGCGCAATGATGGTGGACACGCAGCAATTCCTTACACAGTCCACGGAGCTGTCACAGTCTTCCCGCAGGGTATCCTTCATTATACCGTTCCAGTTATCGCCGGTTGCCACTCGGAACAAAGTGAGGAATGCCATGCCAAAATTCGCAAAATGTGCATGTTCACCTAGACCTGCAATGGTAATGCTAATATTGATTTCTAATGAATGCAAATAATAGCTGAATTTTACTTAATAAATAAAATCATAAAACAGCAAATTTTGACGAAAATAAGTAAATGGTGGTAATGTACATATATCAAAATTCTGCTAGAAAGAATTCTAATTTCATTCACAAATACACTTCTTAGTTAATTTTCTGGGGAATAAGTATACGGGTTGATTTATCCGACCCCTTTAAGACACATCAAAAAATAATTTTGGACTATTTCGAAATTGATCCCTAAGCTTTTCATAAGATGGGATAGATTTGCATTTTATATTATATCTCAATAACCAATACAATATCTCTCAATACGAATAAAAAAAAAAATAAGTAACCCACTTAAAAATAAAGTATATTTACCTTGACAAGGCATTTCATCAGAGCATTCAAGCCTCCCAAATAGTTCCACCCCCAAGGCCGCAAATATGAAAAATAGTAAAAAAAATAGCAGTCCGAGGTTGCCTACTTGTGGCAAAGCTTGCATCACTGTGTCTAATAAAGCTCGAATTCCTTTCGCCATCTTCAGTAGCTTTAATACCCTAGCTATCCTCAACACTCTCATCACCCTCATTATGGTCGGATTTATTGGAATTATATTTGTTTCAAGCTCTTCCAAGACAATGCCCACGATCGATAATTTGACAATACCAACATCCAGTTGATTCCATTTGTCTTTCATGTATATTTTTATTCCAAGTGCCACTAACTTCATAACAGCTTCTAGGATGAATACTGCAGTGAAAAAGTAATTGAAGATCTTTAATGCGTATTGTAAGGCCGGCGGCATTCTGTAGTATTCAATCGCCATAGTGACAACATTCAAGCCGATTACCCCGGCAATGGCCAAATCAAAATATTTTGATGTGACAACGTTGTGGACGAATAGTCTGTATTGTGAATAATCTGCATAGTAAGGTCTTTGATGCATTTCTGAAACGAAAATAAACATTTATGATAAACGTAAAACTTATAAGGATGTTATTGACCATTTTATGAAGCACTTTGGCACAAACATGCGGCGGTTGTCTAGACAACTTTTATTGAGACAATGATCGCGTTTTTTGTCTGGAACAAACTTTGTTTTACTAACTTCGTCTTTTTTTCTCCATTTGCAGAGCTCGCTTTGCTGCCCGACGGACTCTTTCCTCTTTTTCTTGTTCTTCGCGACATCGGTGGAAGTTTTCAACAACAACTCCGACAAACATGTTCAGGACAAAGAACCCGACAAGCAATATAAACGCTATAAAGTACAGCAAACGCCATTCGGAGTAATTAACAATTGGCTGAAAAATAAATATCAAGCATTATTCGGTGATAAATTTTAAATAAATCCAAATCAAAGAGCTGTTATTACTCTCAACTTTTACACTTTATATTAAGTGGATGACGATAAAAAGCATCTGTTACATCGAGTGCGCATAATTTTAAATTAAGTTTCATAAAATTTATCAAAAATTGTTAATGGGAGAGGGTTAAACAGTCTCTGTTTTGTATAAAATATAAAACGGCCTCTCCAGGTTCTGTTTATTGGTGAATTGCATTTTAATTGATCAATTTGCTGGAATTTGTCCGCTTTACCTGTTGATCCACTCCTACAGCGTCCAGTCCAGTGTACATTATATTGACCCAGCCGTCTCTCGAGCTGAGCACGAACAAAGACATCAAAGCTTTGCCCAGATCGTCGAAATTATACTTCCGGTTAACCCACACATTGCCTTCGATGGCGAGGCAGTCTGTCCTGTTTTTAACGTTCTTTATATTTGCACCCTCGCAATAGAAAAATGCTCCTTTGAAAAGCTGAAAATATATTTATATTTATTTTACTGTGACTGTTGTCATTATTAGATTTTTTCCACTTAACAAAGTGCAAAATTTCTTGAACGGACGAAATTTAATGTATCATGCATTTTTAGTTGGTAGAGGTATTTTTTATATAAACAATGTCTTATCTCGCTTCGCTCGCTCGATCGATAATTGAGTATGCTACTTTTATACTCAGCAATGTTCAACTGTTTCGTCTGTTTGAAAAAAATGCACCATAGCTAGTGGAAAAAATCAACATAATTAAACTTCACTATAAAACGTTTATAGCAGTATAAGTATTTATAAGTAAACAAACAATCAATTTCAGCAAACAAAAAATAATATCGGCCAAGTGCGAGTTGGACTCGCGCACGAATGGTTCTGAGCCATTATTTTAATTTAATAATTAATTTTGAAGTGAATATACAACTAAATCTTCTATGAATATTTTAAGCGTCTACCTGTTGCCGTTATACATATCGAGCAAAAAACGCCAAAATATCACGTTTGTTCCAAAACAGAATAAAATAAATATTTAAACGGGAGCACCGTTTAAATATTTATTTTATTCTGTTTTTATAGTATTTGTTGTTATAGCGGCAACAGAAATGAATAATCTGTGAGAAAATCAACTCTCTAGCTATCACGGTTTATGAGATACAGCTTGGTGTCAGACAGACAGATAGACAGACTGACGGACTTAGCGGAGTCTTAGTAATAGGCTCCCGTTTTTACCCTTCGGTACGGAACCCTAAAAACGATCTTGCAAAAATATTACCTGAACTCCCAGAATGCCAAAGATGATAAAAAATGTGCAGCAGATCAGCACAATGTTTCCGATGGGCCGTAGCGATGACAGCAATGTCTGCACCACCAGCTTCAACCCTGGTGCTCGGTTTATCACCCTCAACGGCCTCAGCGACCTTAGTAATCTAAATACCTGGTGAAGAGAGTAAAGGTAACAAGAGTGTTCTGATTACATCACGAAATAAGACGACGTTTTCATAGCTATCAAACTACTAATTCGATAGCTCTGATAATTACACCACAGATTTATTGTTTGGAAAAATGAATCTGAAAATTTTATTTGGAACAAGAATCCTTAAAAGTAATATGCCGTTAAAACTGAAAAATAGTTAACAGTAAGTTATTTTTGTTCGAATTCAAAGATAACCTTACTTACCCTGAGTATTCCAAATATCCTTGGACTAGACTCCGACACCAGAGACATGAGTAGATCGATAATGGATATTATCACGAGGGAACCATCCATGATGTTCCAGCCAGATGTAAAATATGCTTCTTGACCGTAAAACATCCCAGAAGCCACAACCTATCAGGAAAATAAATAAATTATTTAAAAGCTGCTCTAAAGTCTGGAATCCTATATTGGCGTAAAACATCACAAGATTCGACAACAAAGTAAAAAAATATTGTGGACTGTATTTTTATTTAGTATGTGAGAACGTTGATTCAATAATAGTAGCTCAATTTGGCTCAAGCCATGACGGTATACGGAAGCAAGGTATGATACATTTTTATGATATTGTTCCTGTTGACGGATACCTACGTTGTAAAATAGCCACTATATAAAATAATGACGGATAGATCAAAGGTTCCCTAACAAAACATTCCCAACGTTATTATGACAACAAAAGGTTAACGTTAGATTCTGTATCAACAATGTTTAATTTTGCGGATGAAAGAGTTAACAACGTCACGGGACTTGAGTATCCCAATCATAGATTCGTGTTTTATTTTTTTAACAAATACGTTGAATTGTAAGGAAAGTCAGTACAAAAAAACATTTTTCTACTCTGAGAACGTTAGCAAGCTACATTTGATATTTATTTATTTATTTATTCATCTTAGGGAAACTATCAGCACAAGATACACAATAGTTATAAGTATAATAATAAGTGGCTATTAATAAGTTTCCACTTATAGATACACAGTAGTGGTTTACAAAGGACAAATTAAAAGAAATTAACAATAGTAGGCTAGTAATTCACACATACCCGAATAGATCCACATAATATCTTATAACTTACATTGATGGACTATTTCTATTCATCATCTATTAAATTCGCATTCACAAGATATATCGGGTTATAGATGTAATTTTGTTGAACTTACCTTTATAAACATCTCAATAGCAAACACAACAGTGAACACGTAGTTGGCAGTGCCTAGGAACGACCTCTCCTTGGAGTCAGGCGGAATGTTGGGGCGCTCCATAGCGAGAGTAATGCAGTTCAGGGCAATGAACAACAGGACTATGTTGTCGAACCAGCCTTGGGTGACCATCCATATGCATAGCCTTCTAGCCCTGCGTTTAAAAAAGGTGTAAAATATAGTTTTACTTCATTTTCAGTCATTTGATTTTCATTGAGATAGGGATGTAATGTTTTTCCAAGATTAGAAGAACTAGTTATAAAGAAAGGACATAAAAAAGTCATTTTTCATAAACAATCTTTACCAGATATTAAGGGGTAAATGCAACATCCGTCATTTTGAGGTGGTAGCCGTTTTGAAGTATCGCATATTTAATAATAATTAAAAAGGCTGGAAATTTCACACAACACCATCTTCAACCCCCAACGTAAGCCTCAATCTGTTGAGGCTTACTTGCAAAGCATGTTTTAACTTACTGCGCAATTATTTACTTTCATCTTCATTCAACGTCATGGTGTACTTGTTTAATGTAATTACTTAATTTTATTTGGAAATTATTAATGTGCTACCCAAATGTTTGCCATTATTTAAACAATGTGTACTGCCTATCTACTATGTGTAGTAATTAAGTTAAATTAAGACGAATATATGTGCCAAGACAAACCTCGTAGGGTTTTTATGGCACTGATTTTAATAACTATGTATTTAAGTTTTTGAGTATAAATAAATAAAAAAAAAGATAGAACACCCTTATTATTTTTTTTGTTAATTCATATTTTTATACCTAATACATAAACACGTACTCGACTAGAGACGAATATCTACAGAAAAGCAAACATTTATTCGGCGGGGATCGAACCCTTTTTAACCTTTTTGTCCTTTTTATCAGCCGGATATTAGACAATAGAGATCGTCAGTTGTCACTAGAACCACATAATAATACATAAATTACACTTAGAACTGATAAATAATACATTTTTGCTTATTGTCCCATGGTATCGTTATTTAAAATACTTCTACCATGTTTACACATGCACACGTACACAATCAAAAGTCAGAAAATACGTGAAAATTGTTGATTTTAAAGCAGGTCACGTCACAAAAGCTCTATGAACCTCGTTTCAAGTGCTGAACGGTATAAACGGTTGTATTGTTCCTTCTACCGGAAGCCTTATTCAGTTTGGCGAGGGAAACTTACATAGGAGATCATCTCAGGCGTTATTAGCCGTTCGATTTTTCAAGTTCAATGAATAGAAATTAACTTTGATGCTTTCAAGATTAACAAGCATACAATAAAAGTTTGAGGTCTTTGTCGTCGCATCCTCGGAGAAGTAAAAGAGAAGGTTAGTAGGAGGACAACTAGTATATGACGCTTTTTTCAAACTCATGAATTTTTTTATTAAAAAAATAATCAAAATAAAAAAATCTATGGGATCTAGGTCAAATCATTTGGGCTGGGTAGATAGCAGACGACCCCACCTATCTGTCATTTTCGTATGATCAACGTTCTGCAGAACACCCTGTATAATAGTCGGGCCACGCGCCATGTAGGATTTCGTAGTTAACCGTAGACCTGTTGTTAGAAGTTAGTGTATGATTTTTAACAAAACATATTACCAAGAATAATTTCATTTTTCTGTTTAAAAATTACGGTATGTTTGGTAAACCGCATCACTTATTTGAGCGACAATTTATCCGAAACTAAAAAATCCAGCTCCACCGTTATAATTTTCCTAGGAAGTTAATGGTTAAAATTGTATTTATGATGAGGTTAAAACTGATTTGTAAAGATAGCAGTTTAGATTTCAGAGAGGGGGGGGGGGGGATAGTAATTTTGGGGGAAGGGTAATTTTTTTAATATTTCGCAAACGGAAACCTAAATCGAAAATTGACTTCGCAACCCAAAGGTTTTGAAATACTATTCAATTACCCCACATAATGGAAAAATCAAAAAATAAAAGTTCTTCCCCACCTTTCGAGTATGGGAGTTACCATAAATTAATAATATTTTCAGCACTTTTTGTGGTGGTTATCTCGGCATTGTTATATATATTATGTCCATGCAAAACAACAACTTTCTAGGACTAATAGTCTCTTCACAAAGCTGGTGACGGACGAACAGACAGACTGACAGACTAAGCTAAACTATATCTTATTTCATTACAAAACCCTAAAAATTAAACAAAAAGCAAACATTTGTCTACCGGCGGAAATCAAACCCGTAACCTTTTGCGTATCAGCCGACTATTTAGACTATCTAAGGCACGGAGATCGTCAACCTGTCACTAGAACTACTCTAAATAAATAATAATAATGTATACCTACCTATAAAACCATATGTACATATGTACACTCAAAAGCCGTCACTGGTCTCTCAAAAACACGTACGTGAAAAATTGTTGATTTTAAAGCAGGTCACGTAATGCTGCATACACCACGTTTCAAGTGCTGAACTATGATAAGTGGTTATATTGTTTCCTCTCCCGTAAGCCTTATTAAGTTTGGCGTAGGAAACTAGCTTAGGAGATTATCTCAGGCATTATTGAACATTCGATCCTTTAAGATCGATGAATAGAAAGGAACCTCTATGCTTTCAAGATTGGCTTGCTTGTAATACAAGTTTGATGTCTTTATCGTTAGTATATCGCATTCTTGGTTGTTAGAATCAGAAGGGTAACTAAGACTAATTTAAGTGTTTATCCTACGGGTTTGAGTTTGCAGTTATAACTCGTAGCTATGAAAGATTTGGTTAAATAATGGAGATCTATTGAATACATTTTAATTTAATTATTTTGTTTATCTATTTAATGTGATCAAATATATTCTTGGCATAATCTTGGAAGCATTCAAAAAGAATTCATATATGTACCTACTAAGACTTTTTTGATAAGAGATCTCTTAATTCTAAGGATTTTTTTTAAAGTAGGTTCTCAAACTTTTCCAGTTAAATTCGTTAAAAAAAATTTTAACCTGAACAACTCCAAGGTTGCTACAATAGCAATAAAACAATAATATTAAAGATCAGAAGACTTGTATTACAAACACATTTCTGTGTAAATAATTGTATTTGGCTCCCGTTTACAGCCGTCGCTGTTTATAATTTCCGGGTCTTTCTCACAGCGGTAAATAGATTTTCCGAGATTTCGAGGCCCTTTTGCGAGAATGTACATATTTTAGAAACTTACTTGTTATCAGGAGCGAATATGTACAAAGAGTAGTCTTCTTTCTCTTTCAGGCATCCCGTGGGCTCCATGAAGCGAAAAAGATCTTTGAAACGAAACTGTCTTCTGTCAAATCTTGATGAAAATATGCACATTCTGTTGTTGTTGTTGATTGTCACCTACAACAAAAATTTCCTAAAGTGGTAAAAAGCAATTCAAACACAAAATTTCTAAATTTCAGAATTTTCCTTTATTTGCCACAAAAGCTCCCGGCATTCCAAATTTAAGTGTCGTGAGACTTCTGGAAGTTTTCCATTTTTGCCATTTTGATACAAAAGTTTGGAACTGAATGTCCACAGACTTCGATGTTTGGTATAAATTTAGAGGTACCTATAGCCGTTTCGGAGAAAAAGTGTCTTGACAGACCAATGAATGATCCTATAATGGTTCCGGTTTTTGGAATGGTAAATGGATGTGCCTACCATTAGATGACTTACAGAATAACATGACTTTGCAATAATGCATTAAAGAAATTAACATTGTTGTTATCTATCAAATATAAACTCACCTCCTCGTTGATTTGTTTCATAAGTGGCAGGGATTGGTTATTCGGTCTGGTGGGTAAGGCTGCCTCGTTGATCGTCGCGCGCGCAACCACTGGTGGCAGTGGGGGTGGTGATATGAGGTTGCTCGCTTTTACTTCTGATACCGTTGTGACTGCCACAAGGTACTTTGTTATTTATCTTAACATACTATACTTAATAAGATGCTAATGCGCGTTACGTAATGACAATTTAGTATCTAAAAATGTCACATTAGACACGTAGGCCTCCCGTTTAATGAAAGCTTTCCCACATAAAAGGAGGCCTACTTGTCGATATGATGGAGTTATACTCAATCGAGTACTTACTTGTTAAGTAGTCATTGGTAAGTGATAGCCTGTGGGGAGGAGACTTCACGTTATCCAATCGCACTGCGGACTCGGATGTAAAACCAGTCTCTGGAGCTTGCCATGATACCTAGAAAAACCACATTGTCAGTGACGGGAAAACCGTTTATTACCAGGGAAAAAATATATAGCGTATCAGGTCCATAGAATTTGATAATGTGTAGAATATCTATAAATATAAATTGATGATGATGATGAAGATGATGATGATGATGAAATATATACATATATAATATTTAAACGTTCTCGGCAAGATTAACTTTAGTCGCGTGAAGATGTTGAGCATTTGCACCAACGGTTTATATAAATTGTTGTTATTTATAGCTACAATTTTGACATACAAGAATATCAACTTTTTCACATATTTCATGAAATAAAGTATCGACGAAATAAATCGTTGTTTGACAGGCAGCTGGTCACAAAAATATAAAACTAAATCTCTAAAAAACAAGGTCCTAAGTTGGAAGATCTCGTAATGTGAGATAGGAACAGGATTGTGGAAGTAATGTTACTCACATCGGGCAGTAAAGGAGCATTGTGCGCAGATACCCTCCTAGCTGGTGGTGCCAGGACTCTGGTCGCAGGCAGCTGTGGTCGCGTGCGGTTATTGGGCATCTCCGACTGAGTGTCGTTCTTGATCACCATTGACGATGCGAGGAGGATCTCGTTCTTACGGAGACTTGAGCCTAAGAATATTTTTTGAATTTTATATAACAAAACAGAGGTTTTTAAAAGACATACGAATATTTAATATAATATGATAAGTTAAGTGGTAATTTAATTTACAGAGAAAAACTTGCTTACCATTACAAACAGCGTGGTCCCTTCCATTGTTTAGTATAACAGCATCCGAATCAGACCCAGTTCTTTGTTTAGGTTTCCTTCTGAGACTTGGTCTTGATAGTCTCCAGCTGTACCCTCTCTGAACTCTGCATTTGTCTTCTGCGTTTGTCTGGCCTGTGCCTACTATGCTGATGTTCCTAAAATATGAAAAGTCTTAACATTAAAGTCCTTGAAATGAAAACAACTTAACTTTAAAGTATTTGTTTTATTTATTTATTTATGAACAAAATCCACAGCCCTTATAGATAAAATAAATATATATGTCTAGCACAGGTATTACGTACTTAAAAGAGAGTCTTACACCCTGGATATTGATTAGATAAGAGAAAATAAACATACTTGTATTTTATAATGTAATTTGGCATATACCATAAAGCATGTTGAAAAATATACTTACTTCTGAGAACTGAGAAGACTTGACTTATCACTGGTGTTTATACAGTTATCATCTTTCTCCTTCACAATTGTTAGCTGCAGATTTTTCTCCGGCATGATAGGGGATTTTGGCGTAGTTGGAGTGGAAGGGGACGTCGGTCTCACTGGAGGTAAGGCTAGGGTCAAAGGGGGAAGGGCTAAACTTAGCGTAGGAGGGGCTAACGACATGGGCAGTCTGGCTTTCTCAGATCCGAGTTTTGCTTGAGCTGAGTGGAGGGTTAGGGTGTAACTGTTCGGGGGCTTCAGTAGACCTGGTATGCTTGCACACTGAAAATATTTTTTTCAATAAAATGCAAAAGAAATGTGTGTAATTGTTCAAGTGACTATGACGATCTTGAACATGAAAAACTTTTTATAGTATGAACTCTCTTGAAATTTTACGAATTACGGCAATCAAACAAGTGAAACACTTACAGACGTTCGGTCAATGGAGTCCAAGCTCGACAGCATCGAGGACCTCTCTAAGCTCAAAGCCATGTTGAAGTCCCTGAAGGTAGCTCCAGGCTCTAGAGTAGTAGACGGCGAGTCCTGTGGTGTGGCCGCGGTGTGGGTAATCATGGGTAAAGCTGGGTCAGCGTTGCCTGCATTATTTGCTAGCATCTTTTCCTGAACATAGACAAACAAGCGTAGTAATAACAAACCCAGATGTAACCAGTACGTAGCTATTTTAATTTTTTTTCTTAACGCTCAACACGATTTCAATTTAATAATCATGTTCGAAGGACCAAGTCAAATAATAAAATATATATAATTCTGGCAATATGCCATATTACAAAAAATCCAAAAAGATTTTGCCAAGGCAAATGGAAAATACCGAAACAAATACCTAAAGATTTATTCTGTTTACGATATCTTCATATAGATAGGCATTCGTTATCCCAACCCAAAGTAAGGTCTACCCAAACAATCTTATTATTTAGGGTACGATCCATCATCATCATCATTCATAATTTCCCTGCCCTTATCCCACTTATATGTGGGGTCGGCACAACAGGTTTTCCTCTTCCACTCCGCTCTATCAGCCGTCATCTCAACACTCACTCCTTTTTTACGCATATCATCCTTCACACAGTCCATCCATCTTTTCTTTCCAAAATAACAAATTGAATTTCAGCAGGGTCTAAATCAGGTGTTTTCAAAGCAAGCACTTATGAATATCAAAGTGTGCCGCAAACTCCCTGAATGGAAACTCCAGTGAATAGACGCCTAGCGGCCTAGGTTCTATAGCGACTTCTGGCCTTGCGCTCCATTATTCACATAATTTACTAGCCTTCCCAAATAAGCCCGTAAAAGAAATCCAAACATTGTAACGTGAAATTGAAACCTTTTCTCAGAGCCAAATTGTGATGTATCTCACCTTCTGTAAATTACATTTGTTGGATTGAGCGCAGTCCTTACAGAGCGTGGGATGGTGGGTTGATTTGGTTTTACGACGGCGCATTGACTTTTCCTTGTGTCCATTCACGTCGGCCTTTGCTTTTCTAACGTCGTCTGCCGACCGCCAGTAGTTTTTTATCTCGTTCTGGTAAAAATAATCAATGAACAATTTTTATGTTGACAGTTTTTACCCAATCATTAATTAAAATGCATGTAAAACAAGATCACAATTATATAATTTACTTTAAATTTTTTAAAGTAAAGTAAAATAAAGTAAAGTATCATTTATTGCTTGAAATACATGTGTACATTGAACATAGATGTTTTATGTAATTTAAAGGAATCAATGTATTCCTACCGTGTGTAACGGTGTGCAATGTCCAAACTTTTAAAACAATATTTCAATTATTATACATGTCAGTTAGATAAAATTATAATAAGAATCATCAATAAAATTATTTTATATAAACATTTTGTCTCTCATAAATTCATCTATTCATCATTTCAGCCGTAGGACGCCCACTGCTGGACATAGGCCTCCCCCATGGATTTCCAGGCATTGCGGTTAGAAGCGGCCTGCATCCACCGTCGACCGGCGGTCTTCACCAAGTCATCTATTGTGTAGTAATATTTACTTTCCAATGTGGCTTTCAACTTTTTCTTAAACTGCGAAAGTGGTAGATCCCTTAATGACTTAGGTAGCTTATTATAAATGGAAGGAGCCATGCAAAAGATACTTTTGCGCATCAACGCGGTTCTTGAATTTTGCACACAGATTTTGCTTTGATCTCGTCGATTTCGAATGACGATATCAGACAGCTGACAAAATAAATTAGGGTTGTTTTTAACGAACATGGCTGTTTCGTAAACATACAGGGAAGGTAGGGTCAAGATTTTATAATTTGTAAAGTAAGGTCTACACGAATCAGTTACTTTTACAATGTCTGTTTAATGTTTTTTAAGGTAGAAACTTTATCTTTTGTTTGAATTTTTTGTTTGAAAAATAAGTTGAGCTTATCTATTTTCTTATGTTAAATTATGACTCAGCAACAGATTTATTTATTTACTTATTTATTTTTATATTGTTGGAAGACAAACAGTACTTAATAACTAAAAAACTTATCTATGAAAGTAGCTATTTACCATTAAAGTGTCTCCACGTGTAAAGATCCAAGTGTAAAGATCGGTATAGTAAAATAAAAATATGTATTCAAAAGTTATATTAACAATTCTAATGTGCTTCAGATATTCTATTATTATATTTCAGATATTCTTCAGATATCACAAAAAGGTATTAAATGTTAATATTCACCTGAGAAAAGCTGTCACTGGAATGCGACCCTGAGTTGGAATCATCGTATTGTAGCTCGTTGTTATCTGAGAAGCATTCGCCTGACAATTTAGATTTCACTAACTCCCTCTGCTCACGTTCCCGCCTCTCATTTCGCTAAGAGATTGAATAACACATGAGTAGAGTATTTGTTCACGAATTTAACGAAAACGATGCTGATCTCATGACGTCACTTACCTCGGAGCTAAATCCTTCGACTAGAATAGCAACCAACAAGTTGAATAATACGTAATTCCCAAAAGTCATTAGAGCGACGAAATACAACGCGGCCCAATGGCTCGTCTTTTCCATTCCATTAAACAAGACAACATTCCAATCTTCCTGTGTCAAAACCTGAAATGTACATCAAAGTAAGCGTTTGACTCGGGCGCGGAAGTCGCTCTACCACATCAAATATCATCCAACATATTAATTCACTTTAATAAATCAAAATAAGCAAGGTGTGCTGTCACATTGTAAGTAGTGCCTTTGTTTGTTATAAATTGTAAAGTAAGTAATTCAGTGTTAATTAAATTAAAACTCAACAAAATTCAGAAATTATCATATTACTTTATTATTTTAGAGCGAGTGGGTTGGTGTTAGTGTAGACAAGTGTAGCATTGTGATGTTAGTGTACACTACTAATGAAAGGGAACACAGACGGCGGTGGGAGTACACAAGCATATCAGGGTCTCAACATAATCTAGTTTACAAGCAAGATGCACTAGCTACAGAACGCTCATTACGATGCATTACGGAAACATATATTTAATAATGCACTACGACGAATCTCTCGAGTTGTCGAATTAGTGTATGTATTTATAGTTACAATGAAAGTTATAAGTATTTATTCACAACCTCATCAAAGTTGTAAAAAAGACAAATAGAAATAATAAATTCGGTAGTACGAGAAACACGCGCCAGTCTAATAAAATATTGAAACGGGATCGCAAATAAACCGACTATTTATGCCTAGTCTAGGGACGGAGCTAGGCTTACCTGGAACACTGTGACAGTAGCCCACAGTATGTTATTAAAATGTTTCCTGTCGCATTCACACTGGGGGTGGTGCGAGACGATCTCTGGGCAGGTACAGTCGCGCTCTGCCCCATTGTCTTCGACGTACTTGCAAAACTTACCACCGAATAGATACATGCCCAGAATACTGCGCGGCGCGAGCCCGATGTAAAAATGAAAGAAAAAGAAAATGCTATGCGCATACGCCGCACCGAGACAACCTGACGAAGATGCGAATGTGCGAGCGACAACACTGCTACCTCCCGTTTCAACAAAATAACACTAATGTTACGGATCGTGTATTTACAAAACTCTGGGTTAATTGTTTATCTGTGCAAAAGTGCAACTATATTCAGCTATGAAGTTCAATAGTGACCGTAAAATTAGTCTTACTTAAAGAATTCGTGATCTATTGATACTGAAGTGGTCATTACAGTAACAAACGATCCAAGGCTTAGTTGGTTAAGCAGTGTTATCGCTGTTGGGACGCTACCACCAACAACGAATTTGTTATTTATCTATTGTAAAGGTACATTGTGTTATTTAGTGCAGTTCAATGTCGCTGTAAATTCATCCAATTATTAATTTCATTCTTTATTACTGCCTTAATAACTGATAAAAATATAATGCATTAAGCAAAATTAAAAAAAGTAGAAAACAGGCGAAAGTAAAGTGCATAAATACGGCATATTATAATAAAAAAAAATTATACTGTTTCACTCGTAGCGTAGCAAATATCATTTGATTGTTGTCATACAGTTTTTTGTTCATATTTACGTTTTTATGCAAATATTAAAATAAAGTAAAAGAAAATGATAAATAGGAAGGGTCAATTTTAGTCAACGTACATTAAACGGGAAATAAAAAGTTTAAGGAAAGGAAAGTAAGTAATTGAAAATTAGATTGTTGCTAAGAAGTTTAAACAAGGGTGCTGGGGTCGCGAAATTGGTGGAAACTTTTGTCTCAAAACCATTACTGTTTTCAAAGACGTGAGTGAAAACAAACGTGAATAAAGTAAGCATTCCACAAATTTCGATAAGTATACAGTTAAATACTAAAGTAAAAGAAGCTTCATGCAGAGTGATAGAGATACTGTAACCAAGTGCGGTCGTAGTAGTGGGAGTTAGGTATGGATTCGACGAGAAGGTCACGCGAGGCTCCGATGCCCTCAAGCTAACCTACGTACGATCAACAAGCTCTCTGACTAATGTGCTTCGACTCTGATGGGAACTGTACGGAACAACTGGTGATCGTAGTGGCACTAGATGGTGTTGGATCAATCTGTTACGTATGGGTCTATCTCACTACGCGGGTTCTAGGGTAGCTGTTACGCGAACGCCTGTTAACGACGCACGATGCTGCAAGCGAGACGATTGTTTAGTTATTGGCAAGTGCTCAGTTGTTCCTCTTGCAGCAAAGTGTCCGTTCGTTTGTGTACTCGCGTGGTTAGTCGATTAGCCGTCGCAGCACAATCCGATGTTATAGGATTGTCATTCTGTCAAGTGTTGACCGGTGACGGGCCCGTTTGTAAGCGTTTAGTATGTTGCAAGTACAGTCTGTTTCTGGGTTGTCTGTTAGGTACTTTTATTTAAAAGTTGAATACCTGAAACACCGTGACAAAGGCCCACAAGAGCGTATCAAAGTTTTTTCTGTCACAATCTGGATCGCCATCCTCATCTTTCTCGCAGAATTTGCACCCGAAGAGGTTCATACCGAGAATGCTGAACGTTATCACGCAATATACGATTAGATAAATATACCATTGTTTTTTACCTGTCTGTTAACAATAAAGACTATACAAATATATAGGGAAATATAATAAGGTGTGAGTAGAGGTCAAGATGAGCGATGTGCAGGTATAAATAAACCCGAATGGAGGAAAGCGAAGAAGCGTGAAGTCTATGAAAAAGATATTTTAAATATATTAGAAAAGAGTTGAACAGTGTGGTAGTGGCGGTGTGTGTGGATGTCGAAGATAGAAGTGACATATACATATAAGGAAAATAATGAAATAGGAGAAATCACTCACAGTTAGTGCACAGGTTAAGGGATGCGGGTGTGACAATTAGGTAGAAACATTCAGAATTTCATATTTTATGGAGAGTCGAATAAATCTTCTTGGCTACGGAAAAATGAATGCGCAATCAATAAGTGATTGCTGGGGAGGTGTCTCTACTCGCTACTAACAGGTATGAAATACGGCACAATAGGAGACTGAGTTCACAGATAACTATTACAGCTTAGATTCTGAAGGCCAGCGCAATGAAAAGGTAATCGCAGATCTTAGTATAAGATTAAGTAGTAATCAAGTTTTAAAATTAGGTGTTCAAGAACAGCTTTGGATTTTTCTTAAGGCAATATAAAATAAAAATAATGTCAAGAAAGTTCTTTGCAAAAAATAACGTATAAACTTAGACAGCAGTTTTGTATTTTCATCAAGTAACTGAAATTAAACTTTATGCTTAATTTATTTGATAATGGTTTTGATTCACATGCAAATTATAAGTTTGGTTTAAATTTTATTTATAAGTACAAATTGATTAATTCTTTATTATATTATTTAGGTTTGTAACTGTTTCCTTAAATGTATTATTATATTTATTTTAAACTAAATATTTACCTGAATATAAAGATGAATAGGACCAGTAATGAGAAAAATACTGCAACATTGTCCATGGTTCGGAGCATGACGAATAGTTGTCTGCGCAAGTTTGGCATAAAGCGCACTAGTTTCAATATGCGCAAGAGGCGAAATGTGCGCAAAACTGATAATCCAGAATTGCCAGCTATTTCTTTATCTTGGCCATAACTTTGCGTTAGTTCAAATCCGCTGTAAAAAATATTAAAATCAATTATTGGTACTGTTTAACAAGCATTGGTACAGGAGTACCAGAAAAGGGGGCGAAGGCCTCAAAAGGTCACTAAAGGTCAAAAATGGAATTTTTGGGTTTTTGGACGTTTTCGGCTATTTGAAGACTTTTATTTTTTTGGTGACCTTTTAAAGGTCACAATAACTCCGGTCCCTGTGACCCTAAGGTCACCAAAATCAAGCCCCTAATATGCATATTTTTTTTAAACGATACCACATACCAATAAGCGCTTTAACAATGGCCTGTACTTATTTTAATTTACCAATCGGAAATGTCCAATCACCAAATACTCGCAACTTTGCATGTTTGTAATACGTATAGTTACCTCAATATCACAATAACACCATCGAAAACGTTGAAACCATTCGCTATGTACTTGAATGGTCCTTCTGCGGCTATTTTGAAGATCATTTCTACAGCGAAAATGGCCGAGAACACAATGTTGCTGATTTCGACTATCACCGTCAACTCTTCCGGCTGATTGTGGTATTCAATACCCATTGATAGAGTGTTGATTAGGATTGCTAGCAGTATACCTGAAATTCAGTCATCTTTAGGTCTTAGCTCATAGTAGCAGTAAAGGGATAACTCGTATCACCATTTAATTTCCTACATTATTCTTACAAAATAAATCACTTTTGAATAGCTACTCATAAAATGCAGTAGAAATCTACATATCTTATATTGTTATTAAGTTGCGGTTGAATTTCGTTAAATTGTGATTGTTCTAATGCCAGATATTGGCGGCGATTCGGTTGTTGCACTAACTAGCTAAAGTTAATAAAATTGACGAAAAGCGGACAAAAGTGACATTTACCTGTTCAACGAAAAAATGATGGCCAATTTTACGTTCAATTTTATAAATTCGGATCTCTAATTATAATCCATTCACTTCCTAAAGGAGTATAAAACAGAAACGACACCACTATTTACTTAAAAAACAACCATCAATAAATACATTGTTTTTGAAAACTTTACATAAATATATAAAGCGATCATACAGAAAAGTTATCTGATATAAAACGTTTTTATACGTCAAATATATATCAAACACGCAGCTTAATATTCTGAAGAGCTATCAGGGCCCTGTTACTTTTATTGATAAATGTTATTAAGGTCGTGGAGATCGGTATCTATTTCGTCGATTCCCTGAATTTATTTCGAGGGCTGTAGACTTGAAAATATGGGTAACTGGCGTGAAATTAAGGCACGTATCAAGTTATTATATTTTTGTTTTGGCTCTCAAAGTAATAACCCACTTTAAATAAAAGGAGGTTCTCAAGTCATCTGTATTTTTGTATCTTTGTTAACTCGTTTATGAACCGATTTGGATTTCTTTTGAGTTCGATTAGATACACTTTGAATTAGGTCTCATTTTCAAAACTCAGATCTGATGATGGGATCCATCCAAGTCGAGGGAACTTCTCAAATGTTTTAGGGAAATATAACGATTTTGTCATCTTTAGCTCAGAAATTTGCATTTAGAAAGTATTATTTGGTGAAGCGGAACTGATGAAGAAGACCACAGATGGTTATCGAAATTCTTCAATATTACAAAATTCACGGATGCAACGACAAAAGGTAGCTAAGGTAATAAATCCCTATTCACTAATCATCATATTTAATCGAATGAAATAATGTATTAGTCTGTACTGGAAGTGTTATGCTCTAAATTTAAACTTGCTGTTGGATCTTTTGTTTCGCTTAATATTGTTTGATTGCTTTTAAACCAATAAAAATATAATGATGGCTTCCATGATAAATCAAGGGAAATATTTAAAAGCATACTATAGTGGTTTGGGTATTTTCAGCAACATTTTAGATTTTCTCATTGAAGTCGGTTTTTGTTGACGAATTAAAGAATTATACATATAAGAAAATAAAAATTTAGTTGATAAAGGTACGATGCGTCGTGCCATTTCAAAGTTGGTGGGTTTGAAGTAACAGTTTAATATAGTACAGATAAATGAAAATATCTCACCCTGTTGAAAATACTTGTGGTCGACGATATTTTTGACGTGTTTTCTTATAATCGAAAAGAACTTAGAAATCCTCTTGAAAAAACCGAAGCAAGCGTTTTTGATGCGAGTTTTCTTCGTCTGTTTCTTTGCTGCCTCGGCTGCGATAAGCTCCGCACAGCATGAAAAATCTTCGATTTCAATTGCCTACGAAATATGCAATTTGTTAAAAAGTCACTTTATCTCAACGACCAAGAAATACAAATAAGATGCTTGATATTTAAGTTAATTGAGGGTTTAGTTAAATTCCACCTTTATGAACGCACTTTCTAAACTATGAATCCTCATTAAAAAAATGCCTGGTAATCATAAGCACTTTACTAGTAAAGCTCGCTACTAGTAAAGTAATTATACTCAGGCTGACTTTATGCTGATGCAACTATTCAACAAGAGGAGTACTCTGAAATGTCTGAAGTATTTTACCAGCCGTCACTATGTCCTAAATCTATTTCTAAAGCACCTGTACGTTACTATAAAAGTTACCGACCAATCTCTACCAATTTTTACCTTGGTATCTCCTTTCTCCTCCCCAGCGCGCTTGCTGATTCCTTTAGTAAGTTCTTCAAAGAAGGAGTCCAAAGCCACTTGTCCCGTAGGCAAGGCAGCTGAGAGAGCTCCGGAGAGCGCCAGCAGTTCCTGGCACGACATCGTCCCGCCCGCTGCGGCGCGGTCCTCCACTGTGTCTGTCGGCAGGTCGAACTCTACGCCACGTACAAATATGTCACTACTTTATGAAGATAGAGTAGAAACAGGGGTTTTGAAAGCGTTGCTAACATCAACTCAAATAATTGTTTTGGGATTATCTAGTATAAAGATGTACAAGTCTCTTAATATTCTCAGTTGTAATAGAATGTTGTAATAAAATGAAAATCTAGACTTATTTGATTTCATTTGATTCAAAACAAATGCTTTTAAAATATAGACCACGCACGAAAAGACAGAAAAATTCAAGAAGCTGAAAGAGTATAGCGAAACATATCAATAAGAAACATATTACTCCTAAGTAGTTCTAGATAGTGAAGAAGCGAAGAGTCACACATGCCTGTCTAATCTCCCTACTAATATACGTTTTGTACAAACATTTATCAGTAAAGAAATGTCTTGAACTACGACTCTAGACTCACCACCACTCGGGCACTTAAGCCAGTCGCGCTGAATCAATGAATCTACAAATATGCATTGTAATTGTTAAAAAGTTCCTTCACTTGTTTTAAAGGGAAAGTTGGAAGCGTGGCAACAGGTAAAGTTTACACGGGATAGTGCCTTGAAGAGCTTTAAACTTAGAGTAGGGAAGTGTGTTTATGAAAAAAACTACAAAAATGTACGTCTACAGTGTGTAGGTGTAGAGAGCTAGTGTTTAAATACAACCTTTTAAACCCTTGTTACTGTTACAGGATGAAGTAAATTGTGGTAGGTTTTGATTTGAATTAATTGTTGTAGATCTAGTATCAGATCTCCGCAATCAATATTTTGTTCTCAATTAAACATTTGTATCTTAATTTTCTGCGTTTGATGGCTAAACTTTCTTGTGCATTTTGTCTGTATTTTTGAACACCACCAGGTTGTGAACACAAAATGAATTCTATTCTCAAGTTCAGATCACATTTTGCGTATTAAGTGGCTATTTAACTACGTTATGAATGGAGTTTTCATTGCCTTGTACATACCAGTCTGTGTCATCTTCTCGGAAGAGCAAACGTTATGTGGATGCGCTCCATGCGGGGAGTTAGATGTGTGGAGAAGGACCGTATCGCTGAACATTACTGATGACCTCCGCCGAGCAAGCGACGGTGGAGACAGCAGCGATAGGTTAGATGCATTCTAGGAAAAACAATCTCTATATTAATAAAAAAAATCGTCATCATCACCCAACTAGCACCAAAGTTGCATAAACAGAGTTTGTACAGCAACTTTGCGGTATATCAGCTGTAAGGGCTTAAAATTACTTATTAAAAATATAAAAATACGTACTTAGGCACAATTATCATAAATTGTATTTTATGTAAAAATGTAATATTTTGAGGGCGCGTGAAAACTGAAGCAAAATTACATGTATATTCATAGTATACGGATACTCCCAGCAATATATCGTACAACATAACAAATATTCAGCCTTTTGATTTTTAATCCAGATAAATTTATTTAATGTCTGTCCCACAGCACAGCATTCATTAGTAAACAATTTTTAACTTCACAGATAAAATTAATAAAATATCTAAAATTATACAATAAGCAATAATTCTGCGGCTGAATTATTGCTTGTAAGTATGTTTATTTCATTTATATATATTTTCAGCTGCTACAGAATACGATCAGAGCGGTTTATTATAGCGCTACAAAAACTTATTTAAGCGCTCGTAACAGCTTTTAAAGCGTCATTGTACATAAGCGTGCACTACCCGCTCTTGAAGCGCCTTTGTATGGCTCTTCTAACCCCATTACTACGGCTGTAACGTGATTTTATAAACTTAATTAAATGCCTATTTTGTGGGTAAATAGGACGTATACCAATGCTTCTACGTTACAACTTGTCTACGGAGTCAATGTCGTTACGATAGATAAAGTCAGAAAGACGCTGCTGCCTTTTTTCCGGAGCTATCTCTTTGCGGATTCTTACTGCATCCACGCGTGGGGCGCCGGCATTAGAATTTTGCCCTTCCTCTCATGCCCGTGGATGAAGTAAGAGCCTTCTAAAAGATACATCCGGAAGATAGGCAGCAACGTCTTACCGTATTAACATCCCGTACTGCGCTCGCCAATCCGCCTGCCAAGCGTGATATATATGGCAACTACCCCTCATGGAGTCCCATGAGGCCTTTGTTCTTTAGTAGACGTTTTATGGCTGAAATGATGACTGCATTCACGGACAAGAAAGGAGGTGAGCGTCGCTTTAAGCGTAAATTACCCGTTACAATATTATTAGTATCCAATCATCAATTAAAATAAAACGCTTAATGATACGACAACTGAACAAACAAAAATGGGAAGTAGTTCCGTCCATTAAAACCTTTTAATTAAAATTCGAGAGCGGAAAAGAGAAATTACATCAATGAATGTTGATTTAGGCTTGGGCTGGAAGCACCTTGTTCGCGTAAACACTGAAAAAGGCTCGACGAACATTAACGTTCCAGTTTCTATTGTACGTAGATTTTCGATTGCTATTCATAATAGGTCAATCAGATCATTGAAATTCTAGAATGTTCATAGCCAATATACTCCCAGTACTACTTGAATTAGAGGATTGACGTTTATAATCTATTTTATGGAATGAGTTATTATGAAAGCCAAGACTTTTTTTCATGGTTTCGTACGCATAATTTAATAGCCGTGTAAGCCCCCGAGTAAATTTTTGTCAAGCAGTTTAAAATCCAAACAGTGCAACTATTCGGTATAAGTTAGGCGTTTAGTGGTAAAAAATATCCTTACAGCGTTACACGAGTTTCCTTATAGTTTCAGTAAATTTAATGTCTGTGTCTGAGCCGGTGAGATGCCGGCATTAGAATATTGCCTCTACTCTCTTGCCCGTGGATGCAGTAAGAATTTGCTAAGGGTTCTGGTTTGCTCCGGAAGATATCAACATCCCATACTACGCTTGCCATGCCAACCCGCCTGTCAAGCGTGGCGAGTATGGCAAAAATCCCCTCATGATGTTGGAGATATATGAGAGGACGTGGACAGCAGTCTTGAAAATGATGAATATGTCTTCTAAAGCCCTCGGAATATCTGAGTTATCACTCAGATATTCCGGGTAGCATCACAGGAAGTGGGTGCCTGCTACCTGCTATCTGTAGTGTCAGTGTGTCAAGGTTACCTCCAAGTCGGCGGCGGAGAGCGAGGGCACGCGCAACAGGCTGGGCCGAGAGAGGGGCTCCTCCCCGCCTTCCTCGAGACTCTTGCCGTTGGTTTGCTGTACAAGATGTTACACTCGTTATTTGTAAGCTTCTTATGCAAATAAACAGCTTGAGCTTCCTGACTGAAGTTCTCAAAGCCTCTTAGTTGGTTGTCTCGACATCTGCGTTTTGGATTTTTGGGAACCTGTTGAATTTCTGTGGTGTTTTTTCGTTTTAAATCTGAGTATATCTTAGGTATCAAAATTAGCGTTTTCTTTCAGATTGAATTGGTGCTAAGTAAATATTTGAACGAGTGAGCCAAGCGAAAGAAGTTCTTAGTGGCAACTAGGCGTTTCGGCTGAATGATTGTGCGAGTATGTATGTTTGCCCGCAATTTTTGTACGAGGATATTCTTGAACGGATGATGGGATCTTAATTGAATGGGGTAATTTTTCAGAACATTTAAAGCCTCTTCGGCTTTAAATGTTTTTTTTTCTCCGACGATATCTCTATAAAGGATCATCCGTTTTTAAAGTAATTTAATAAATTATGAGATAACATCAATACAAACAGATTTTTGATAAAAAGGGTGGTATTTCGGGGTTTCATTAAATTTTTGTATCCCAGGACATCTCATGAAGAAATCACCCGATTTTGATGAAATTTACAACACAACATGAATTGAAGCCGGCATTTTTATGGGAGTGTTTTAATCAATGTGGTAGTTTTTTAGGGTTAACAGGATAAGTTATCACTTATAAAAATCTTTTTTTTTCAGTTATGTTGGGGGTTTAATTTACTTTTTTTGTTCGAGGACAACTTTTTAAGTAACGATTCTATTTTGATTAATAGTTTAAGGTTAGGAGTGCTTGGAGACGTAATCCAGTCCAAATTGCTACGTAAAATCAAGTTCAAATACAATTAGACTTCATTGAAAAAAGTAAATCTCAGTAAATTTGAGTACTAAGTTTGGGGCAAACAACTAGTTTTTATGGCATCAATAGCAATATTGTAATCTTGCATAGAATAATGAACAAGATCTGTTTACATTTTAGTATTATCATTAAATTTTGGCGTAGGTATTGGGATATCATTTCTCAAACGATTCAACGTTTTATTCGAAACTTGAAAAAAAATATATTTAACAAAATATAATTTTTTGCTCCGTGACACCTTACATTTTTACAATTAACAGTATCAGTTCAGTTGACAGAGCGCCCAGAGCGTTATTAATAAAAGTTGCTTTCACTTATTTTGCAAAGTTAAAACATTCACTATTCATTATTAGCTCACTTGAATAGCTTAATGAACCAGAAGTAAGTATTGAATTTATTTTATTTAATCATATTTAATATTTGCCGTGGGGTGCTAGAATGTTACCCCTCCCCGTACTGCGCTCGCCAACCCGTCTGCCAAGCGTGGTGAGTATGGCAACTACCCCCATGGAGATCCATGAGGGAGGCCTGTGTTCAGTAGTGGACTTTTAACGGCTGAAATGATGAAAGATGATGATTTATTGTTAAATTATCCGTTTTTTTAATGTTATCCGTTTATAAAACAAGTTTTCGGATAGTTAAATAGAACCGAGCCACTATTCACTTTGAGCACCTACAATCCTTTAGAAGTAGATAACGGAACTGTTAACATATAGTAGTATACTTTACTATCGTAACTATTAGACGGAAACAGTTAGTTATTATAATAATAGGTTTCCTTCAACCAAAATCTCAGAAGTGTTATTACTATTAGCATTTATCTAGGATTAGACTTGCAAATGGGCTTTCAAACTGTCTAATTTCTCCTATTTAGGAATATTAAAGTAGATTTTTGTAACTAAATACATCTCTGCATTTTTTTTTCTATCTCACTAATATTATAAAGCCGAAAGTTTGTTTGTATGGAGGTTTGTTACCTCATAACGCAAAAACTAGCGTACGTATCGAGCTGAAATTGCAAAGATATTGATTAGGATTAACTCATAGAGTACTTTTTATCCGGATACAACGGATGCGAAGCGGCGGGCACAAGCTAGTTATTGTATAAATTGTCTCGAAAAGCTTGGAACATAATTATAACAAACGCACGAATAAATGTATGGACAAAACAAACTTTAATCTAGTTTCCTTAAACATAACCAAAGATCGGAGCTTGTTCTCGTCAGTAGGCTAAGAGTTGTTTGAAAGCTCCGAGCGTATCGATGCGTATTATTTGCACGTAGCATTACCCATGACATTATGTAAAAACCTTGAAGCGCTGATTATTCATCATTTGTCTTAGCATAATATGTTATTTGCTACAATGGAGAAAAATGGCCGTGTACCAATGGATTTTTCTTTCTTGAAAAATGTATGTGCGCACTTAACACGAGCTTTAACGGTGAAGGAAACATCGTGAGGAAACCCGCGGCTTAGTTAGCTTCAGACGTATTGACCTGTTCTTTCCTCTGAATAATAGCTGACTAAGCTGAGAGGATGGTATAGGTGCTGGGCAAGCCTAATCCATCTAACAATGTCCCAGGCACTGCAGCGTCCCGTACAGCATGATTACCAGTTGCTGACGCTGTATAAATCATCTTAATAGATGCAAAAGGCCTAATATATAACAATGGAGAAAGATAAACAGTTTCTTTATTCAGACGAGGCATAATGGGAATGGCTTATTTGAAATTCTACTCTTTAAAATGATATGTATTCTCGCTCATTCAGGTTAATGACAATACATCCCGCCTACGTGACTTTACGAGTCCTTTCCTAACATTACAATGTAATTCCAAGTCCTTTGAGACATTTTCATGAAGAGAAAGTTTGAGTTTTGGGGAATAACTTATTAATTTTGTCACCTGGAGTTCAAACGGAGCGGATAATAAAATTTAAGTAATCCCGGAAAGTTGTTGCGTAAAAGGTTGGACTCCTTAATTTTAACTTTGTAAAAAATATCCTGAAGGAAATGTTAATGAACCGAATAATTACAATATTAAGGCCTGGAGCGGAGAGGAGTGGATACGTAACAAAACTCTCTAAATTTGCAGCTTCATTAAATATAATATTTAAGTTATTATTTAAGTGTAAATGACGGGTTTATATAAACCCGTCATTAAACCTTATCGATGATTCTTACCTGTGGATGTGCTTTTGGGCAGCACGGGTGATGTTGCTTCGGCTTGCTCGATGGCAACTGAAGAGTCTCTTTGCTTGTCCCCCATTGCGCTCGCTGATATCGGTACAACCTGAATATTTTTTTTAAATTATTTATCTTCAGAGCCAGTCAAATGACTTAAAAAAAGTTCCTATACCTAAAACAAATATTATTAAAATTAGGTATCAAACACACAAAATTATATTCATCTTGATTGGTTGATTGTTATGCACTATTATTTACGACCAAATAGAGTTCCGTAGCTTTGGTAAAAAAACCAATTAATATAGGTTTTAATTATAGAATACACAATATTTTTTCAACAAATAAAACTTTTATGATTATGATTTTTATTTTGCACTATAGGTTAAAATATCTCGGTGCATATAACAGTTTCATCATCATCATCATTTCAGCCGTAAAACGTCCACTACTGAACACAGGCCTCCCTCATGGATCTCCATAAGGGGTAGTTGCCATACTCACCGCAGGCGGGTTGGCGAGCGCAGTACGGGATGTTGATACACGGAAACACGCTGTTGCCTGTCTTCCGGAGGTATCCCTCAGCAGGCTCTTACTGCATCTACAGGAAAGAGAGGAGGGGCAACATTCTACTACCGGCACCTCACGGAAGGAAGAACGGCGAAACAGTTTACTAAGTTTTAATTTAGCCTGAGACTAACTTATAAAAAAGTTAGTCGTTGATAAATTAAGTTTGACCACGTGTTATAAATGTCCAGTGTGGTTATAATAAGATCTCTAGCACAGGTTGCTACACGGCACACAACAACACTGGACCAGACACCGAACTAATTGGATGTGGGTCGCCTACGAGCAGCAATGGGGATTACTCCGCAAATGAAAGAAAAAACAAGAACATGAATAAACAATGAACAGAGTAATCTTCATAATGTATCAGGTCTCCAATACTTCGAATACATCTCGACGAAAGAAATCCATTATTTCAACAAAATCTAGGGATCTGCAACGCACCGGATAAAAAGATTTGCAAACAGAAAATGTCGATTTCGTGAAGCGTGATTCTGTTGTCTGCATAACATATTCTTATTTTCAATACAAGTATTGGAAATATGAATATGTTTATAAATTCATTATTATATTAAAATAACGAACAAATATTAGTACTGGTGGGATCATGCGAGAGCCAGGGATGACTGGAAGGGTTTGGAGGAGGCTTTTGCCCAGCAGTGGGACAAATAGGCTAGGTAAAAAAAATGTATATATTATAACCGAACTAGTGCGAGCCGGATCCGCCCACCGAGTTCGAGGTGGGTAGGTAGGCTCCGTAGGTAGGAATATAATAAATATCATATTAAAAATGCACAAAAAGATTCAGTAATCCATCCAGTTCATGACCGCGCATAGGGTTGCTTAACCTGGATGATTGATTTCGTACTTTTTTATAGATGATTTTTTTATGATTCCATTGCAAAAGTATAGTTTTTGTATTTTTCTCTGTATTTACAGTTTAAGACAATATACCTTGCCAAATTTCATAGTTCTAGGACCACGGGAAGTACCCAATAAATTTGATTCCTTTGAGAAAGATGCGTTTTTTTGCGGCATAAACGGCCCTATCTTTTTTCAGGATAACTTAGAATCTTGATTATTTAACAGCTTAAAAAGGCTGTAGATAGGGTATAATAGGCTTTAATTTCAACACGATACCTCTACACGTTCTTGACATAAAGGGTCTTGTCAGACCGATAGACGAATAGAGAGACAGACCGACAGACGGACAACAAAGTGATCCTATAAGTGTTTCGTTTTTTTACTTTTGAGGTAAGGAATCCTAAAAAGTATGTAATGGATTTAGGGATAGAAGTATTTTGATGTATAGTTGCATTTATATTAAGAAAAGATTAGGGAAACAACAAATAAAAATAACTTGAATGCCAATTGTATCAAAATGTCCAGTCGTCTGTGAATAGAAAAGATTGTGAGAATACTTATGCCGTCACAAAGGCTTTTGTAGTGACTAGGGATACAAAGTGTTGTTCAAGCAGAAGTGGGATATATCTATTAAAAAGACTTGTGTGGATCGATGAGCCATTTTTCGATGTCCTATTTCAATATTGGTTAACTTTAAAAACAGGCGTGTTCTGGTGATATTTCAATAAATTGAATAACCATTTAATAATTTATAATGACTGTCGAAATAGAACTATTACTTTTCAGGTATTTATTTACACTAGCGCAAATTTAACACTATTTTTGTCCTATATTGATTCAGTTTAGTCTGTCACTGTTTAAATTTCATCGAACCAGAGGCGATTCGCAGCCACGTTTGGTTCACCCTTGACCACAGAGCGCTAATTATGTGCGCAAGGCTATATTTATTTTATATATTTTTAGCCTGCGTTGTTCCGCACCAGGGCAAATGCCGCCCAACCCCTTTTCCAGCCTTCTCGGTCTCCCTCTGTAGTGGTCCGATCCGGATGGTGCACATCCAACTCGTCACGAAATCTCGTCGTGGTCTGCCTCGTGAACGCCTTGCGTCAATGCGACCCCATATCGAAATGCCTTGATCTCTAAATCAGCTACGTAATCTTAACAATCATTATCTCAGCCGTAAGACTGCTTCGTCCACCGCTGGACATAATATGGGCATATTATGCTCACGGATCTCCAAAATCATAAAGCCATAGGTACCTCCACGCTTGGCAGACGGGTTGGCGAGCGCAGTACGAGATGTTGATATAGGGAAAGACGGTGCTGTCCATCTTCCGGAGGTACCCCTTGGAAAATTCTCACTGCATGCACGAGCAAGAGAGGAGAGGCAACATTCTACTGCCGGTACCTAAAATAACGATGCCTTAACCAATAGTACTGCCGTGGGGTGCCGGCACTAGAATGTTACCCCTCCTCTCATGCCCGTGGATGCAGTAAGAGCCTGCTAAGGGATACCTCCGGAAGATGGGCAGCAGCGTCTTTCCATGTAACTACATCTCGTACTGTGCTCGCCAACCCGCTTGCCAAGCGTGGTGAGTATGGCAACTACCCCTCATGGATGTCCATGAGGGAGGCCTGTCTTCAGTAGTGGACGTTTTATGGCTGAAATGATGATGATGAGCCAATGGTAAAGACAAGCCTTTACCAATACCTCGTAATTTTAGGAAGCAAGTGTTTGATAAAATATACTCACCGAATCTTTTTAGCCATCCTCCTCTTAAATCGCCGGTACAAATGCGCCACATACTTCACAATCTCTGCGTAGCACGTAGCTGGCTCACTGTTATTGGTCGACGAGGCCAATGTAGAAGTGGAATTAAACCGAGCTCTCTCAGCCCTCATTCTAGCCATTTCGCGCTTTTTCGTCTCGGCGAATTGTGTCGCGATTACGACTAGGCAGAGATTGATCATGAAGAATGATCCGATCTGTTGACATAAATAAAGATTCCTTAGTTTGGAGCTAATAAGGTTTTGATAGGTAACGTGTACCAGTAAAGCGTATATTGCCTATGAGGTTTCCACCGGAAAACCTATTTGCCAAGCGGGGATTATAACAAAATCTTCCAGACATGGAAGACGCGCATTACTGTGGAGCATTGTTGGATTAACCTTTGTTTTCCTTATTTAATTCTAATAGTATGCGCGTCGCGCATATCTAGTAGTCTACTTAATATAACGTGTTGTTGCCGATATTGGTGGATTGTTTAAAGGTTTTTTGTTTTTTAAATATTATACAAAATCACTACATAGTAAACAATTAAGAGCAGCGGAAAACAAAAGCAATATAAAACCTAAGGTCAGAAAACCATTATTTCGTTAATTGGAACAAAGTATTCGTACCTATTAGCAATTACCTAAAAGTAAGGAACTTTGAAATGATTTAGATCTAAATACCGCAATATTGTAAAATTCTAGTAGGTCCTTTGTAAATTAATTAATTCTCGTGCAGATTTGCGCTTAATGAAAAGTTAAAGCGTCTTTACCCTCGCCGAGATAAGATCGCTTTCAATTTGGAAGCCGTACCGAGGCAATTGAAGCGTTGATTACGAAGTATTGTTTTAATTAATTTACATTTGGCGGTTATCTTTACCTGACAGGGGACGGACCCTTATCATAACCTTGAAAGTCGATAAATTAAGCGTTTACTCCCTCTTTCACACGAGGAAACAACGGTATGCCGAAGTTCGTTCGACAATAATAAACTTCATCATCATTACTGCCGTAGGACGTCCACTGCTGGACATAGGCCTCCCTCATGGTCTAACTACGCATGGATCATGAGGTTATTAATTCTGATTGATTATAATCCGCTAGTTTTAAGTATGTGTTATAATGTTTTATGGATTTTGATCTGAAATAAATGAATAAATAATATTAATAAAAAATTGCCATACTCGCCAGCCTGTCAGGCGGGTTTGCGAACGCAGTATTAAAGGATGTTGAAGACACGAGAAGAATCTGCCCCCATCTTCTGAAAGTATCTCTCAGGCAATAAATAAACTTACCACAATTAAAAGTACAAAATAGATCCAATCCCAGAAACTGTGCGCGTCTTGCACATAGTACATTATGTCAGTCCAGCCTTCTAACGATATGACCTGGAAACAGGCAAGTTATTGGAACAAAGTATTTTATATACATGTATTTTGTAATGGTTTTGAACAAAAGCTTACCAAAAATATAGCGACCCATGCAAGTCCAATATTATCGAAGGATATCGTCCCTTGAAAAGGATTCGAGCCTCGCTGAGTGCAGTTCGTATAGTATTGGTTCCAGTTCACACAAGACACGTTTGTCGGCGTGTTGTAAGAATGTGGCTTCGCTGACTCGTTGCACACCAACGCTCCATATCGGTAGGGAGGGAAGTCGCCACAATAGTGCATTCCACTGTTTTCTGCCGTCGTGCAAATGTAGTCCAGTTCTTTTGAGAACTCATAGTAAAACGATATGCTGTGTAAGATAAATAAAATTTAGTACACGAATAAAGTAGCATCAGGTGGCTATACGTCTAAAATAGTATGAGTGCCTTTTAGTTTGAGATTTATATAAGGTTGTGTGTTAAGACGAATGTTATTTTAATGAGATTCTAACATGTCTAATTTATAATTGTTCAGTAAAACCATTACAAAAGAAAGTAAGTAAATACAACTGTCTAAAATGCCATGCTAGTATCAAAAGTTAATAGAAAGATGCCAAGTTCAGGCTCTGTAACGAGCAAACAAGATTGGAATGTTTGAACCGAGCGTGAGCTTGGCAAAGTTCTGGAATAAGTAAGAAAAACATTTAGTGAGAGATTTTATATCCTGTTTACGTTCATAGAAAATATACTAAATTTTTATTGCTGGTGCATTTTGCTAACATTACGAAATATATTTATACTTTTTAACCGATTTAAAAAAAGAAAGAGGTTCTCAAGAGGTCTGTATATATATATATTTAAATCGTTTTTACCTCAGAACTCCGTCGTTTATGAGCCGAATTGGAAAAATCTTTTTGAGTTCGAATATATGTATACCAATTAGATGCTGGATTCCATGAGTAATTTAATAGTTGTATAAGTGTCTACTGGAGTCACTTAATGCATAATTAGATGCTCTAAATTTAAACTTGTGGTTGGGTTTCTTGTTTCAAATTTTTTTTTTGTATTTCACTTATAATGTTTATTTGTTTTTTAACACACGCAGATGTGATTCATGATAAATCGAGGAAAATACTCAAATGTAATAGGCGTAAGTACATTATAGTCGATTTATCATGGATTGATCTACTACTGGCACTAGATTCAGTTATTTCAACAACAACAAGTCAAGAATTTTATCTTTGATGTCGGTTTTTTTGTTGAAGAATTTTAGATAAAAATATATATTTACTGACGAAATTGAGTTTAAGGCTATCTATGAATGAAAATTTAATTGTAACATGCATGCTATAAAGGTTACATTACACATCGAGTAGATATACATACAAACAGTCAAATATACATACATAGATACAGACAGATGCATGCAGGCATTTAGTGAACTATTTCGATGCCAATCTTTTAATGGTAATGATAGCGCTAATAACCCTGGGTTAGGAAGATCGGTATCGCTAAGATTAACGTTAGTAGCCATACAGTCGTTATTCGTTTAACGACAGTACATGCGTCGGAATACGAACCGCGGCAGTAACCCACATCATTTGGGGTGCCCGCTCGTTACCCTTGATGTTGGCCATAAGCCTTTTATTGTGGTCTCCGTCTCTCAAAAACATCTCTGGATTGGGAGACGTATAGACACGATAGCATTTTTACCGTTTTTACACTTTGAGTCACATTTATTTGATGGTAAAGCAGAACTGGACGTCACATTATGAACACACAATGAACAAACAAAGCTGTATGGCAAATAAATATTGTCAGCAATGTAATGGCTCATGTTAATTTGATGTGTGTGGGTAATTATCCAATGTTCGCCGTTATAAGAATGGTACAGTATTTTTAAATATTAAGGTCATCAAATAGTTAGGACAAAATAGATGTTCAATAGATAGGCTAAGATTTTATGTATGTATATACATATTCAAGAGGAAGTCGAAACAACTACCCATGTGTATAACTCAGAAAACAAATTGGCAGTTCCTCAAACTGTATTTGAGTTATGTGATTGTTAATTTTGTTCTTAAAAACTGCCAATTCGTAAAAGGGAAGCAAATACGATAGCACATCTGGACGGCAGACGTGTGAAGGTACACGGAACAACAGTTTGCAATATTTTAATAGATACACATTAATGTTGTACGCAAATTCTTACGAGTTCACTCTGACGCGCACTCTGTACCATTCGGACAGGTCTCTGGAACACAAAGTTAAGAAGCCGTGACGGGTGTTAAGTTGTACCTAGAATTCTAAAGGATCCTATGTTAAAACGTCTGAAGAAAGTGATTTCGAAACTCGAACTCCATAATACTTTTAATGTGGTTTATTTTGATGGTTGGCGTCGCGCGTAGCAAGGTGCTACGAAATATTTTTAATAGCTATAAAATCACTTTATGCTAGACGTTCTAGGTCAGTCTAAGTTTGAATCAATGGTGTTTGATATTTTTATGACATTGATTTACTTGGATTTCTACATATACTATAATGTTCTATGTTTAGGTCATGTATTACTGGACTGTAATGATCCACCATGCGTGTGTATCAGTTAATTGTAACAATAAAGAGTTGTAAAGTGATTTTTGACGGAATGCAATATTTAAGTTTAGTGTCATGATGTTAGTAAGCAAACCTCTCAACATGCGCGTTTCACAATGTGTTCACTAGAAACAGTGCAGAAATTGTATGCTATGAAAATATAATATTAAAATGACATGAGAGGCGCAGCGATGTAGAGTGCGCTGCGAGGATGTTAGCGTTAAATATTGCATGCAGTCAACGTTAGCCATGGGACGTGCCGCTAAGTCGAGCGCTTGCGAGCAAATGGAACAAAATGAAAGTCATTTTACCCGCCCTTTCCATCCACAACTTATTCCTACTCAACGGGTTCATCCAATTTCAGGTATTTACTTATTCAAAACTTAGTTAACGCTGACTTATTCATTGGGGCAAATGAGAATTTGATTTGAAACATACTTGGGCCTCAGCACGTTTGGTGGAAGTACGAGCTCGCATCGTTGTCTCAAGATTCCTTCCCACAGTTGGACTCCCACTATACCAAATATAAAGAAAACGAAGAAGCATAGCAGTAAGACGTTGCCAAGCATAGGCAATGTGTCGAGTAGCAGCATGACTAGAATACGCATACCTGTGAACAAAAAAGCTAAGATATGAACTCAAATAGTAGGTACGAGAACATTGCTAAATTATTACATGCAAATGATGGTTAATGATCTTATCAACGTAGGCAATTCCATAAATTATTATGAATACAAATTGTACCACAGACTTCCGAAGAAATTAGGTTAATAGTTGTGATAACCAGAAAAACAAGCGGAAAGTTTCATAACTTATTCATATCGTGGATGGAAAAACAAGATATATTTCCATGGAATGCGCTGAACTTTATGAATTAATTTACTGCAGAAGTGCAGTTGTTTCGTAATGAACCGGTAGATGAGTTTCGATAAATTTGTCCCCAGGACAGGAATGCTTACTCGTGACACGATCGCATGGTGCTGGCATGATTTACAAAGCCTGTTTAGAATCCGGTAATTTTAGCACAATAACGCTAGTCAGCTATTGTAAGTGCTGCGGCATAGAAGTTCTAATAGGATATAAATCACAGAGCGGGATTCACTTTAACGGAATAAAAAGGCACGTGAGAGCGATAAATCGTGCGAGGGCAAATTAGTGTCAATGTATGTCTAACCGCGCCGGCGGCGGTGGCTCGATTTAATTTGCGGGAGAGTTGCATTGTCCCAGTTGTTTGCAAGTCCCAGCTGGGTTTTGTGAAACTTTACTTCGCGCCCGTCTTTTGTTTGAATGTTCAATGGCAACCGTTTGGAAGTCATGACGGTCCACGGCCCGTTCTGTACAGATTTATTGAATTCCAAACGCTGCTTTGTTTTCTTGAGGAAGTTGGCAGCAGTTTTGCCAGAACTAACTGTACGTTGTTGGTTAAAATCGAAGTTATAACAGATTTTGATTACAGCCACAAAAGCCCACAAGAGAAAACATAGCTGAATTATAAACTATTTGACTTTGGTTTCACTCTGCCTACCTACAGCTGAATTAAATATGAGGCAGGCGTGTTTGTCGGCTGGGCCAGCTCGTACGAGATTAGGAACCTTGCGGAAGGAAAGGAACAAATTTCCGCCTTGGAAATGGTAGGCCTAAAGGTCGCGATCATTAAAAGATGATTAATACCTTACAGCCAAAATCACGAACCTTGTTGGATAGCAAAAATATCCAAATTTAGAGTATAAATTTCAAGATTAATTTGGGTAAGACTGGAAATTTTAGGAACCCGTAATTAAAATAGTTCAATAACAAAACTTTCATCATTAGTTGTATGACTAACTGACAAAAATGTTTATGAATGACTGACAAATCTACCCGTGTAAAGAAAATGATAGTTTGTTTTATTATTTATAACGTGTTGTGAATGAAAAGGTGCGCAGACTCTGTCCACTCTTATTGCACAATTAATCATATTACACAAACAGTTTTACTAGTCATCATAGCAATATACTTTTCAAGTTCTTTCATTTCTTATATTTTCTGAGTTATCTATTCCATTTGTCTTACTTTATCTCGTGGAAAAAAATTATGTCTCCACTACTTTGAAAACTTATTATATTAATTTTATTTTAAGTTATTTCTTCCACGGCTTCGCCTGTAATGATATATGTAATCTATTTTGCGTCTAGAATGTAAATTATAACAGCCCAATATGTATATTTTCGAACAAGATTAACCACCTTTAACCCCTATTTCGAAACTTATACGGTCAAAGACTAACAAGAAACTACTATGGCAATTTTAAAGTCTAGCAATCATTGCAATGTTATTAAATAAACTTTGCCCCCTTTTTGAACCCCTTAGAGATTAAACTTGCAAAATCCCGTCTTATCGGCTGGTCAAGTCCTAAAATCAAGCTCTTAAAGTTTTTGAGATTTCATGTTGACCTATCTACATGTTGTAAACTTATTTATGTGAGTACCAAAGTTTTGAAGTTAATTAACGTATCGTTAAATTACAAAATCCAAAGAAAGTAGCAAAAGTAAAAAAAAACTGACTGATTTTTCCATATGTTAATTTTTCCTTAGATTATTTCCTATCTCTAACTAGGTTATACTTAGTAGCCCTTGCCAGCACTTTGCACGCTCTGTGCCCCGATAAAAGTACCATATTTATTTCTTAGATTTATTATTCTTGTATGTACATCTTAACATACCTTTGTCTTACTTAGTCTGCTGGTATCTAAATTGCATCAGTAACTAACACAGTAATTACAAATGCAATTTACCACCCAAACTATTAGCATTATGGCATTGACATAAGGTCTCTGTAATCTACTGGCTGTATTGACGTATTCCACAAAGCTGGTTGAGCCCGGCTCACTTGTTGCTTCGATCGATAGCCGCGGCCCCTTGATAAGCGGGTTCATTTCAACAGTATAGATTTTTGACCTTAACGAGTTCTCATGTTTGCTGCTATGTAATGGAAAATCTTTTCTACGACGCAATTGATAAACTTGCAGAAATTTTCTATTTCGTTCCAATGTCGTAAGACGTCGACATTGGAATGGACGATCAAATAGTGATAAAAATGTAGACAAATATAAAATTGAGCTACCATTTTCTATTTGTATAAAAGAAAATGTAAAACAGACCTAACACAGCAAAAACTCAGCTAATAATAAAATATTTTACATTAAGAAAGCTTCATTATCATTTTTTCTGCAGAATGTTCTTGAAGATTGGCTATGCGAGTAAAACATCCATTTCAATTATTATTAATATATTTTTATTTTATTTTCGTTGTCAAGTTAAATTCCATATGCATTTTAGGTAAGTTGAATTTTCTAAATCTGGTTCCCGCTAAATCTCCACGCAGGTCACTAAGTAAAGGGCTCTTGTATTAAGAGCACTCTCCTTAAGGAACCGGGGTTTAGAACAAGAAAATCTGCCCAGATCTTTAATGAAGAAAATATACTGTTGATTTTTTAGACCGTGTTGGCTAAGTGGGAAGTATACCCGGCTTACAAACTAAAGAATCATCTTCACTACTATTGGGATTTTGCACTAAGGGAATATTCTATTATTTTTAAAGACGTGTCTTAACAGAGTTAGCGATCATGTTAAGACATTGTAGTTTTCCGTAGAACGTGGGTTAAAATTTGTGGGTTAAAAACTGAATAATTTCTAGGCATGAATAATCTTTAATGGTTGCAAGTAAAAGCCAAAAGTTTGCAGCTATTGCTCAAAATGAATTAGGTTAATAAATAAATAATGGAAAGCCGACCCACTACGGCAATTATGTTTTAAGTTGTCCATCAAAATGTTAATCAAGAGCACAAGATATCACGACTAGTATTAAAAATATTACAGTTTGTATTTTTTTCTATTATGTCCGTAATTGCATATGTCTCAATATTTTTAATATTTTTAGGAAACTAACTAGATATCTTTTCAAAACTAAAACATTAAATTCAGTAATCCGAAAGTGCTTTAGCTTACTTAATATAAATATAATATTAGTATATAACATAAATATTACTTTTAAATGTAATATACCAAGGCGCCGAGAATTTCAAGAACATTGGGCATTTATCGGTACAGATGCTACTTTCGAGTAACGGATTCGTCTGCTACTCGAATGTAGCGTAAGTTTTAATGTAAAGGTAATAAAGTAAAAGGAAAAATAAAGATTTCCTTCACTCACTTACCGAAGTAAGTGTGTGGAGAAAATCTTTATGATTTAGCAATGGATATAAGGTAGTAATTACATAAAGAAAATCAATGTCTACACCCAAATCATATCAGTGCCGACACAACAATTAAAAAGTAAATTTTGTTTGATACTCACTCGGTATCCTATTGATAGCTCTCAATGGACGAAGCACTCTTATTGTTCTGATCGCTGACAAATTTATATTTTCCACATTTAATCCATACTCTAGAGATCTGCAAAGAAAATATTCGTTCACTTACATTTTTTTATCCTTCTTGGGAAGTATTATGGAAATGGTAACTAACATCTACCCTACTTTGCACATAATGTAGGGAAACGGATGGAGCTTAGTTTATTTCTGATATTTTCTACTGAGTGGATTAGTTTCATACCAAGCTACTCAGTAGTTTCGCCGCTCGACACATCTTCAAAAGGGACTCGTCGTTTTGAATAAATTTATTGGTAAGAAAAAATGTACCTTCTCAGAAAATGGTTTTATGGTTTAATATTTTATAAATCCTAAAATACTTACCCAGCCATAACAATGAAAAAATCCAGTCTATTCCATGAGTCAGCTAGGTAGGTACCATGGCCGTAAGTACCCATAGCTATCATTTTGATCGCCATCTCAATTGTGAAAAATGCGAAGATAACGTCATCGAAAACCTAAAAAAGTTCACAGATTTAAATAAATTTATCCTATTAATAAACAAACAAAAACAAAAAGACATAATTAAAATCTACCATATTTCTTGGTTATTATTCTTGTTTTCCATTGTTGTCCAAGAGGTTGTAATGAATCTCAGAAAAGATTCTTCAACACGTAAAATAAAACAATAGAACGACGATTTTCATATTTCGAATGGCTATTATATATTAGTAGCGAACATTTATTCTGAATGAAAACTTTTTAAAGGAAAATAACAAAAGCTATTTTACTCCTTGAAAAAGATTTCATGCCAGTTTTTGTATTTTTTTTGTAACTTCAATCTCTTCAGTTTTGCATTGGAAATATTTTATCAAAGAAACTATATTTTTTGTCTTGCAGAACGCTTTAGATACTTCTTGGTCCTAATGAAATGAATCTTGTTCTACGTTTACTCATAAATAACGTTGACAACATAATTAAATAAATAAATTATGAAAAGTATGAAAAAAAAATATTTTCTGGTTTTGAGAAGTGTTTTTGTTAAGACCTACCTACTTCAAGATGGTAAAGACTACACAATAAAACCGCAAAAGTGGGAACTTCAATCTACAGAAGTGAACGTGGCAAAAAAAAAGGTTAAAAAGTAATATTTGTCGGTGTCCCACTGATGGGGAATGATAGAAATGCTCTCCAAATGTCTTGAGCCTGAATAACGTTGTTACCGTCCTCCAGAAAAGCATCGACCTGCGATCTCGTAGGCCTGCCGTCGCCATCACTTGCATATCCCACGAGCGATTTCCAAGAAATTGCAAGCCGAGGCGATGAAGCCCGCATCTTAACCCGCGGCGAGCGCGCAACGAGATGGTGTTATACTTACTACTGTTTCTGTACAAAATAGCAAGTAATTAATATAATAACAACTCGCAGTTCCTTCACCTCGCTTTGCAATTGCTTGCTGATCTCTAAGAGAAGACAAAAAAGAATAAAGTACCTTACCTGTAATATCTTACACCTATTCGTCACGCACTGGTCGTCCACACATGGCTGGTACATCCCGAGGGTCACACAGTTCAGTAGAATCACCAGCATCGATATCCGCTCGAACCATGTGCAATGGAGTTAAGGAATGTTTTGGTTCGCTTAGCAGTTTGATAAGACATAAATAAGACTAGACATAAATAAGTTTGAAAAGTCATAATACATAGAATAATAACATATTTACTGATTATAAATAATAATAATAATAAATAATGCTGGACAAATCACACAGCATCATCTAGCCCCAAGGTAAGCAGAGCTTGTGTTATGGGTACTAGATGACTGATATACTTAATACATTATACTACATAGATATATATTTTTATTATATATAGAAAAACACCCAGAACACCCTGAACAAATATCTGCAGATCGTACAGACATTTGTCCCGAGGCGGGAATCGAACCCGCAACCCCTTGCAGCGCAGGCGGACCTTCGCCCGCTGCGCCACAGAGCTCGTCAAATTAAATTATGGTGTATACCATGATTGAACAACCTGACGAACGAATAATAATAACTCTGCATTACACAAAATATCAGTAGTGGACGTTTACGGCTGAAATGATGAAACGTACTGTAGGCGGTCTTATCGCTAAAAACGAATCGTTAAGTGGACAGAATGGCAATCTACGAGTATTATATAAGACGGTGGCGTACTAATAAAAACCATAATATAATATTCAGTAGGTAAAAGCATGAATGCACATACAGAGGTACCTATAACTGATGTCAACTGGCTGTCACTATGGATTTTGATAAACACGTCGTACTTTGTGTGGCATCCCACATGCCAAGTAAACTGATATGAAATAAATATAAAAATACAAAATATATTTATTTCAAAAAAACAGGTTAACAAACTTCTAATTACTAGACACATAAGATTAAGCAATATATTTGTAACTTTGATAATTTTTTTATTATCATAGGGGATTAAGACAAGTTGGGTATTATATTTCTTTAGCTTCATTTTTCAGATATAAATAGAACAGGTAAACAATGTAGTACTTTTTTCAAGCTACTAGGCAACTCGCACAGTTAAAAAGTAAATCGATTAATCGATTTGAAAACGAACGATCATTCGTTATCCTACCCTACGATATCCGATCCAAGCTACGCGCTCTCATTCTTTTTTTGTGCGAGGCAACGGTAGCACGTCTTCTACGGGCTTTATCATTTACTTAATCTACTTACCTAGTAAAGTGTAACCTGTGATTTTGACTGGACGATAATGCCAAAAAGAAGAAACGAAGATAAAATTAATTACTATGAAACGAAGATTTAAAAGTTGCGGGACAAACAAAGGCCCGCCTCAATTACACGCCGACGGTGTGTAATCTATTCTGATTCTTCCTCGGAAGAAATATCAGGTGAGTGAAATGATAACCTTTTACTTGTGTAAAATTACAATTTTATTCCTTTATTCATATCCTGGGTATTGGCCGCGAGTCAATGCGAAGGAAAGTCAAAGCCGGGGTGCTGGCCGAGAGTCATCACGAAGGCATTATTTTATGGTTTAGGTGTCGGCCGTGAGTCACACGATAACCTTAGTCAGAATTAAAAAAAATTGAAATTTTTTTTTCAACTACCCTCAAAAATTAATAAACGTTTTACGTTATTGCAGACCAAGAAATAACGAATATTGCTGAGAAAATATCTTCTCAGCAAGAATGTATCGAGGTTACGTCGGAACCTTCGAGTATTTCGTTAGAACCACAGAGCGCGGAGGTTCACGTACCTGCTCAAGAAGCTGAACGCCCCGAGGAAGAAATCGATGATGAATTTCTTTCTGCATTGGGTGATTCAACTCAAGATGCACCAATTTATGGTGAAAAAATCCATGAAATTATGGCACAACGTTGGCTACCAATTCTGCGCCGAGGCATTTCTAAAGAGACGAAGGAAACTTTGCTCAAGGAACAAAAGATTCCAGAGAATTGCAAATTATTGAGAGCCCCAGGGCTGAACCCCGAAATATCGGCAGCGCTTATCGAATCGATGCGAAGTCGGGATAAGAAAATAGAAAACCAGCAACAACAGTTAGGACTCGGCATAACAGCTGTCAGTCGAGCTATGAATATTTTAGTCACTGGCAGTGAAAGCAAACAAACCAAGGTGCAGGCCGTAAAAATCCTTTCAGATGCCTGTCGCATACTATCAGATCTCCACTATATGGAAACAAGATCAAGAATAAATCTGATTACACCAGCATTGGATAAATCATTTATCACACTTATTCAAGATATAGAACGAGACGAATCACTCTTCGGGACAAGACTTTCTGACAAGATAAAGGCTTCGAAAGTCATAGAAAAACAAGGACTACAGATTAAAAAACCTATAGGGCCACACTCTCAAAGAGCCCCTGCGCCTTCCTCGTCGCAGCCAACACCAACAAACCGAGGTCGCAACCAGGGAAACTGGACAGCTCCTTCCCGGAATCAGCCGTCAAACCGGGGGGGGGAGGGGCAGTGCTCAGAAGACCCCATATATTCCGCGCAGACAATCGAACGCGACGTCACAGGCCAAGAACACGAAACAACAAGCTCCCCGACAATAACCACGGTATGTCATGCAGGCAGAATTCAATTTTTCTTTGATTGCTGGTTGAAAATAACAGATAATCAACTAGTCTTAAACTGGATTAAAGAAGGGTTTTCTATACCTTTTGAAACCAAAGTTGCTCAAACTATGGTTCCTCAAAACAGTTTTTCTACTTCTGAAAGGCTAGACATGATCTCTGCCATAGAAAATCTGCTAGAGTTAGGTGCTGTTACCAAATGTGTCCCTTGTAACGATCAGTTTATATCAAAAATTTTTTTGACACCTAAGCCTAATGGTAGTAAGCGGTTTATTCTTAACCTAAAACCACTAAACAGGTTCATTTCAAAACTTCATTTTAAAATGGAGGACTACAGGACGGTCACCAAATTAATTCCCAAAAACGGGTTTATGGCCACAATTGATTTGAAAGAGGCTTACCTTCTTCTTCCAATCGCGTCTAATGACAGAAAATTTTTAAGGTTCCAATTTCAAGAAATAGACGAAACAGTTACTTTATTCGAATTCTGCGCCATGCCTTACGGCCTTTCTGTAGCTCCCAGAACATTTACAAAACTAATGAGAGAAGTCATAACTCACCTTAGGTCACGTGGCTTTACCTCAGTTATTTACTTAGACGACATTTTATGTCTGGGAAAAAATTACCAAGATTGTTTAGAAAATGTAAGGGAAACAATGAATTTGTTACAGCGGCTAGGATTTATAGTTAATTTTGAAAAAAGTTCATTACAACCTAAACGGGTTTGTAAATTCTTGGGTTTTATTTACAATTCAAAAAATATGACGATTTCATTACCTGACGAAAAACGTGATAAAATTGCTCAACTCATTCAGAGGTTTCGTTTGTTACCGTATTGTTCAATCAGAGATTTTGCACAATTAATTGGTACACTAACAGCAGCTTGTCCAGCAGCTCGTTATGGATGGCTGTATACAAAATCATTAGAAAGACATAAATATCTTGTTTTGAAGAAGAATAGTTCATTTGATGCAAAATTTAAACCTTCAGTTGATATTTTACCTGACCTGGAATGGTGGGCTCAAAACATTAAATCAACACATAACTCGATAGGTATGCTTTCCTTTGATTTAGAGATATTTACTGACCCATCCAGAACAGGATGGGGCGCATTTTGTAATAACAACAGAATTAGCGGAGGCTGGACAGAAAGCGAGCAAAACTTTCACATAAATTATTTGGAACTTTTGGCAATATTCCTGAGCTTAAAATGCTTAGCTCAGGATTTGTCTGAATGCGCTTTGTTATTACGTGTTGACAACACTACGGCGATCAGCTATGTCAATCGAATGGGGGGAATTCAATTCCCTCATTTAAATGAATTAGCTAAGAAAATCTGGCAATGGTGCGAGGTGCGTAAAATTTGGTTGTTTGCTTCCTACATAAACACCAAAGAGAATAAAGATGCAGATGAAGAATCAAGAAGATTAGTTAATCCTGACATAAGAGTTATCATTATCTGACCAAGCTTTTACAGACATTGTAAATTGTTTAGGAACTCCTGAAGTAGACCTATTCGCATCTCGCATCAACGCAAAATGCGATACTTATTTTTCATGGAAACCGGATCCAGATGCAAGTGCTGTCGACGCTTTTACTTTGAATTGGAATCAGTGGCTCTTTTATGCTTTTCCACCTTATTCATTAATTTTAAAGTGCCTTCAAAAGATAATGTATGACAGGGCGGAAGGTGTTTTAGTTTTCCCGTATTGGCCTGCCCAGCCCTGGTTTCCTCTTCTTAAAAGCATGTTGACTTCGGAGATAATGTTTCTGAGTGACGATGCTCTTCCTCGGTTTCATTACAGGAGGCGCCCACAGCAGGCTACCCTGGCTGCAGCGAAGCTCTCCGGCACGCGTTTTTAAGAAGGGGAACCCCAGGTGTCGCTTGTGATTTAATGATTGCGTCACTTGCTAAAAATACCTTACTTCAATAGAGTGTGACGTATAAACTTTGGTGGGCTTTCTGCAAAGAAAAATGTTTATCCGCTCGCTTGCCCGTGTTAACCAGTAGTTAACAAAACGCACAACGCTAAAATGTCCATGTTAACTGGTAGTTAACATCGCGATTCACTCTACTATGCCCATGTCAACTAGTAGTTGACATGACGCCGCCATGCCAAAATGCCCGTGTCAACCTGTGGTTAACATGACCTCGCGGTCGAAAAAGTGAAATATACTCGTCCTTGTCGCTCTAGGGCTTTGTTTGTATTATTTATCTCGTTTCTCCGTTAAATTTTCCGTCATAATTATTCCCAGTCGAGTATCCAAGCCATAGACAAAAGAAAAGAAAGTAAGAAAAAAACGTTCCTTGTCAATCTTGTCATTGAGTGTTGATTCGGTGCGGGATGTGTTAGATGTGTGCGCTATTTCTGCTGATTTTCTTGTGAAATTTAGTTTTGTTCTTCAAGATTTATTGTGTAAATCAAGGAATGTAAATAACTAATACGTAAATATAAAAATTCCAGCATGAAACATAAGATTTGACTTTTTCGAGTGAAAGTAAAACTAAGTGATTTTACTGAGAGCATGGGAATTGTTGCAAAAATGTTCATATTTCTCAGAAGTGGTGAATGCTATCCCTATGGTTTTTGTTTGTTTTAAAAGAATATAAGACTACTTATTAAGTGTTACTTTCACGTTATGCCTAAAAATGATATTTGTGTATGATATGCCTTGTCACGTTTAACATAAATTACGCCGCGCGGCGTCAGATAATGGTGTGGAATCAGAGGCCTGTGAATTAATAAATATGTATGGACAAGTGTACGTTTTTATTTCTTATCTACTATTATTTATTTTATAAGTAATGTAAGCAAAGATTAAAAACTATATCAACGCTTTAATTATCGAGGTATGAGCTTTTAAATACAAGACGAGCTTTAAAACGCGCTATCTCAAGTTCAGCACAGCATAACTCTGCACCAGAGTCGTAATCTGAGAATCAAAAGATAACATTGTATAGCTAGTTTCAGAATTAACATAAAAAATATAACACTTGATAATCTTTTAAAACAAATTAAGTCACAAGTAACGATTGCGTGAAAGCCGGCCCGCGCGCCGCAGGCGTAAAAACGGCGGGGCACGGCGACGTGTGCTAAGTATTTGTCGCCGGGCGTTTGGGTTAGCAACGCTACAGGGGGCCGGGCACGGGGTGCCGCGCGGTGTGCCGCGCGGGGCACGCGAGCGGTTAGACACTTATACTTGTGAACCATCTCATGTTATTGTTTTCTTGACTGAACAGTTTAACAAAGGTTCAACATTCGGTACCCTGAATAGCCATCGATCAGCACTCTCCCTCCTGGTAGGAGGCGATGTCAGTACTGACGTCAGAATCAAACGACTTCTGAAAGGCGCCTTTAGGCTTAGACCTTCAGCCCCCAAGTATACAGCAACATGGGATCCACAAGTTGTACTAAACCACATTTCTAACTGGAATCCCAACAATAACCTTTCTATAGAGAAGATTACTAAAAAACTTGTAATATTACTTGCCCTCTGTACCGGCCATAGAGTACAGACTTTGTCGCTCATCAATGTGGAAAATATAATTATCAATCCAACTGAAGTAAGAATTATTATATCTGATTTAATAAAAACGTCGGGACCAGGGCGTAGTCAGCCTGTTTTAATATTGCCTGTTTTCAACGAGAACAGGAGTGTTTGTCCAGCTACTGTTATACAAGATTACTTAGAACTCACAAAAGATTTAAGACCTATTGGCTCAAAAAATCTTATACTTACTTGGAAGCGACCTCATAAGATAGCCTCTGCTCAATCCATCAGCCGGTGGATTAAGCAGGTGCTGGCGGACAGCGGCGTCGACGTGTCCGTGTTCAGTGCTCACAGCACTAGGCACGCGTCCACGTCTGCTGCCAGCTCAGCGGGAATATCTTTAGAGGTTATCCGGAAAACAGCTGGTTGGACAAAAGCTTCTGAAACGTTTGCGCGTTTTTATCAGCGCCCTATTGTGCCTGATGAAGGAAATTTTGCAAGATCAATATTATGTACCTCTAATGATCTAAACTGATTATTGTTTTTGTTTATAGTACATACTGATTGATGAACACCATATGTGTTATTTTGAAGAAATAAATGTTTATGTTAAAATGGACAAAACTTTTGACTCTAAACATCTACATTGTTTACCTGTTCTATTTATATCTGAAAAATGAAGCTAAAGAAATATAATATTATGATCAAATGAACTTCACGGGTGAAGTTCGATCATTATTATATGATTTAGCTTCATTTGAAGATATAAACCCGCCCACCCTAAAAAACCCTTTTAAAGTTTGGTCCAAATCTCTGAAAAGAATGAGAGCGCGTAGCTTGGATCGGATATCGTAGGGTAGGATAACGAATGATCGTTCGTTTTCAAATCGATTAATCGATTTACTTTTTAACTGTGCGAGTTGCCTAGTAGCTTGAAAAAAGTACTACATTGTTTACCTGTTCTATTTATATTTTCAAATGAAGCTAAATCATATAATAATGATCGAACTTCACCCGTGAAGTTCATTTGATCATAATATTTTTGTTATAAGGGAGTTTAATCAACTTTTTTGTTTGAGAATAATTTTATACTAACGATTCTATTTTTATGAAAGATGACGTCAATCCAAACGATTGTGTTCCGGGAATTTTGATAAATGGGGTAATTTTTGAGATATAGGAGATAAATCGATATTTTGTCCACGCATAACTCTTTAATGGATTAACCAATTTTAAAATACAAAGAGTTCGCTATAATTTTTCGATAATCTTTACATACACTTCTATTAGCTATAAAAGTTTCACAAGTACATACATATATCTCTGCAAACTTCGGAGATAAGGGGGAGATCGGTTTTTTTTCAACATTTTTGTAAATAACTCAAAAACAATACGGCTTAAAGGAAAACTAAAAACTGTTTATTAATGTGCCAAGTAAGCCTTTTCATGTGGTATACCACATGACCTAGTAACTTTTTTTTTTAACATTTTTATATATGCTATACTTACTAGTAAAAAAGTGTTACCTAAAACCATTTCAAATTTTTAGTCAAAAGCATCACTAGTTCTCAAGATATCAAATATATGTGCTAGACAGACAGACAAAATGATACTATAAGGGTTCCTTTTTACCATTTTGGTACAGAACCCTAAAGAGAAGCACAAAATTGCCAGTCTAAATATTTAGTATTGTTTGAAGAATTTTTTGCATGAATTAATTTCTCACATTTTGTATTTATCAACGAACGATGCAATAAAGCTATAGTAGAAAATAACTGTATTGCTAGGAGTAACGAGTACCTTTACGTTGACGCATAATATCTGGTACTTACGTATTGAGAGTTTTTAGCGAGGGCTTATAACATACTCAACATCTCTCTCTAATATATTTTTTTAAGCAAAATACTCGTGTTTATATAATCCGAATTAAGGACGAAGGGAAAATTTCGTTTATGACATAGATATAATTATTTTTTTCATGGCAAGTGTGCTATCTATTGCGAAAACGACGAGAAAAGTCCAAATAAAAAAAATATTTAATTAATTAGTATGTTCTTAAAAATAAATTAACCCTTAAAGATAAAGGTCCTAATGCGGTAATTTATAAATGACATTTATAGCTTTAAACAGTCTAAACCTGGACTGGACACATATGCCACCCTCGCACCGTACTGCACATCCTGTACATAATGGATTTTGATAAACTCATTGTACTTTTTGTGGCGTAGGGCACATGCCTAGTAAACTAAAACCAGTAAACTACTTTTTTCATTGACATGTGTCAGTAACAGAAAACCATTTCAGAATTGTTTAATGCCTCATATCGTTCTACAGTTTAGTGCTACTAGATCATCGAAGTCAAATACCCAGTAAACGTTCAGTCTGTATTTAGCCTAATAGTCTACAGGCCCATTGTCACTCACTACTCGAGGTTTTAAGCGGTTTTGATCGCCCAAGCCATTGTTTCAGCCGTTGCGAGCATAAAGGGGTATTAAGGAGGTCCATTATTGAAATAGAGACGAATAAGCTACATTGCAATGTTCGCATAGAATCCAAGACAAAAGCCACCCCACCTAATTAGTAAGGTAAGAAACAATGCACGTGGTGGGGTGAATGGTGAATTATTCCTTTTATGTAAAATTTCTTGGTGCCGTGTTCTGGTCGTTGGTGTTTTGAGGATTTATTATCTGAGTCGCTCATAGTTTTTATTTAAAAAAAATCTGAGAAGGAAAATGGAGAAAATAAGAAGATTTCACGTTATTTTATTCACGGATACTCAGTAGGTAAGTAGAAACATATTCATCTCTACTAGAATAAATTAAATAAATTGAAGTCTTTTCTTGTCTGTTTCTTTTTCTGTCGGTTTTGATCGCTTGTTCTTCCTAAACCACGCAACGAGTTTTGATGCGGTTTTTAGCCACGGATAGAGTGAGCTTTCTTTTGAAGAAAAATCGTGTTGTTGATGCAACACAATGGCTTTCCTGCACATAACGTCCAAAAAGTCCGCGTATACCTCGGTTTTGCACGGTGATGGAACGGGCGCTTGGGATATAACTTGTGCCCATCATGATCATCAGACTTGACTTCTTCTAATTCACGTTAAGTTACCTTATAATATAATTTCAATAGCTGCTGTCGAAAGAAAAACATAAATTTTAAAATGTATTTGTTATTGTTTATACCTCTAATTTATTTATTTGTATTTTAAAATTGGTTAATCCATTAAAGAGTTCTGTGTAGACAAAATATCGATTTATCTCCTATATCTCAAAAAATATTCCATTTATCAAAATTTCATAACACAATCGTTTGGATTGATGTAGATGACATCAATCCAAACAATTGTGTTATGGAATATTATATATATTATATATATATATATATATATATTATATATATTCATCAAAATAGAATCTTTAGTATAAAATTATTCTCGAACAAAAAAGTTAATTAAATTCCCTTATAATAAAAAATACCCCACTTGTCTCAATCCCCTAAGACAATAAAAAAAATCAAAGAATTATATTGATGTCATTTTGTTATGTTTTCATTTCATCACAATAAGATCGTTTGTTTACTCGGCGTATGTCGTGACAGAATGAATTGTGCCACAGCCTGTTCTTCCATGGCTCTTACGCTCTTAGCGCAAAGCGCGCTTTGTGCATGCGACACATGTTAGGCAAAGAGATTTAAATCTTTGATGTTAGGTATATCCATGGTCGAGACTACGTTTTATCAATGTTTATAAGACAAATGTCATCGGACACGGTGTGTCTCAGCCAAGCTTGGAAAAGATAGGGAGACTTTCTTGCCAAGTTATCAAAGTCGTCACCATTTCTATAACATCATTGTAAGAACATTGCACATTTTCTGCTGCTTTAACATGGCACTATTTCATATGTCACCACTTTTATTGGTGACGCTAAAACCTACTCGGCGTTTATTAAATGTTTCTTGTGTTAACAAAGTTGTATAAGAAATGTTAGGTACAAGATTTCAAATATAGTGGATTGGGTTTACTGAACAAGATTTTAATCTTTGTTAGCAACCCAACGTGTAAGTATAAATCCTTATGTAAAATGATGTAGTAATGTTATGTTAACATTACTACATCATTAGTACCCGGCCGGCACCCGCCGTGGGGTGCCGGCAGTAGAATTATACCCCTCCTCTCATGCCCATGAATGCAGTAAGAGCCCGCTAAGGGATACCTCCGGAAGATGGGCAGCAGCGTCTATCCGTGTATCAACATCCCATACTGCGCTCACCAACCCGTCTGCCAAGCGTGGTAAGTATGGCAACTACCCCTCATGGAGATCCATGAGGGAGGCCTGTTGTCATCAGTGGACGTTTTATGGCTGAAATGATGAATGTTATGTTTCACTTTGCGCAATAGATGTTGCAAGTCCGCGTCAAGTTTCAGCTAAGGGCGCGGTGCGCCAATCGTTGACAGCTCATACACTAACGCCCTCTATGTTAAGTTTTGTATTAAAAAGGTTTGATTTTAAGCAATATTGCCAACTTGAGCCATTATTTAACGCGAAGTGAGTGAATGTCTGTTACCGATATCCGTGCCGACACTACTAACTTTGACCTGGGTCTCAGGTAAATATGGACGTTATACAAAGTTCATTATACACATTGGAGCCGAAGCTCGCAGTAATGAGGAAACTTGATAGATGAAAACCGATATAAGTATACGAGTAGTATAACTTCGGTACAGACGGATGTTTTAAGAGTAGGTACGAGTAACCTTAGAAACAGTCTGTTTGCTACGATATTAATTACACGCAACCTAGTTTTCAAAATAATACAATTATCGTAGCAAACATAGATACTGTAATGTTCTGTCTATATTTTAAATCAGATGAAGCTTAGAATCTAGACTCTGGATTGTTCTTTTTAATTAAGTTTATTATATTAATATATTAGACCTTTGCCCAGCAGTGGGACAACATAGGTTAAATAAAAAAAAATATTAATAAAATCTCTCGGATTTTTTTATAATGCTTTATCTTTTACTTACCTTATAAACTACCACTTTTTTTAAACCTATAATGTGTCCCATTGCTCGGCAAAGGCCTCCCCCATCTCCTTCCACTTCTCATGATCACGGGCCGCGTTTCTCTTACTCTTTCTTTTCTTTTACCAATTTACATTCTAATAATGTTTTATTTTCTCTAATTAATTTATATTAAGAACAACAAACATGAGATACACACTCAAAAAACAAGGTTAAAATTAAAAAAGATTAGTGCTCTTATAACTGTAGAGTGTCACTTCATGCGTTCTAATACATTTTCGAATAAACTATTAATTTTTAGCGTAACTTAGATTAAAGTACGCACCATAATCTAAGTGGCGCTAAAAAAATTATAGTTTAGTCAAAAATTTTAAATAGGGTCAATTTAATAACCAGTACATAAAATTTTAAATTTTAGTTAACCTTCTTTTACTCAACCATATCTATAAACGTCGGAACTGATTTTAATAAAACATAACTGCATTAAAATCAGTCTACTCGTAAGAGCTACAGCACCACAGACAAACACACATACACACACACATGGTCATACTTATAGCACCCCTCTTTTTGCCCGGGGTTAAAAATAAACATAATAAAACCAGATTGGTTATGCAGGCAGTCAGCATCCCTAGAATGTATTTACTGTTAAACGTCAAAGGCTTTGTACAATTCCAGTCTGACCATGGTCTCGCGTTTGACCGTCAGAATTCGTGGAAAACTCGATTACGCCGAAGTTGAGGCCTGGGGCTCAATTCTGCGTTTGTCCATTCAAAACTGACAAATCAAGTCAGAGATTTATTTATTAGGACCACCAACAAGAGATACACAGATTCAACACAATTTAAAACTTAGGGACTAAGGGGCTTGTGCTCCCCCAATTAAAGGCGGATAGATAAAGATAGACCATTTTGAAGCCAATAGCCAATAGACTTGACACCATGTTGGTATGCGCAATTCCCGAATTGAATGAATGTTTGTCTGAATCGCTGGTTTAATGCGTTCGGTTGTAGTAAATAGATGTGCTAATTAAACCGTATAAATTTGTGGTTTTCTCGTGGTTTCGGGTTTTGTTTGAACTGTTATTTGGCAAGCAACGATTAATTATTTCGTAAACCTCATCAATAATTTGTTAAATACAATGATGGTTGACAACAATATTTTTTTGTAAATATAAAATTGTAATCGTATACACAAGTAGTACCAGTAGTAACCCGTTTACAAAAGTACCCAAAGTTCTCAAAGAGCTTTGATGTCAAGTTTTTTTATCTTTTGATATTTCAAAAAGTCAAAAGCTGATGAGGACAGGAAGGGATTTCAGGGCGAGAGGGGAGAGAAAAAACGGATGCTTTAACAAAGAGCTGAGCCGACGCACGAAGTACCCGTTGTGGTGCGACGTAGCGTCGTCGCAACGACTAAACCAAATAAATAATACTGCCGAATAACTTACAAATACCAAAAAATATTTTTATTTCCATGAAAACAGGTTAACAAACTTCTAATTACTAGGCACATATGATTAGGCAATATATTTGTAACTTAGAATGTAAATAGAAGATGGAAAAATAACCTTGTGGAGTCAAAGAGGCTGATACCTCGCTCTAACTAAATTTAACACTTGTATTTAGACGCGAGGGCTCACTGCTTCGGCAATGGCTACAGAAGGTTAAAGGATGATGTTGATAATAGGAGAACAGATTATTAAAGTTTAATGTTTAGGTAAAAATTTATAGGAAATGGACATTTAAATGGCTCATGACATTTAAATCCATTTAAATATCCAATATATATAAAATTAAATTACAAAATGTTACCAAATTTTAAACACAAAAAGAATTAGAAACTTATTTAAGTTCTTCGTCACTTTTAGGTTTGAGTTTAGATTTTTGTTATTATTATCAAATTAAATCAACTTTATTTAATGTGGCTGAAATATAATAGAATTTTGAACATATTCAAACACGTGAAATTTCCTCGGGCATGTAGCCCGGAATTATTTTATTTTTAACTAGACAGACGGTATAAGCACAGAATAGTAATGTATACAGTGTTCCGACTTCATACAAACGGACGAAGCGCGAGCTATACCTACGCGCCTCGATCTCGGCTCTCGCTCGGCATCTAAACAGTCGCGACTGTGCCGCAGTGACGAATGGAGGTGTGTTATTTTTTTAACACTAACCACGCGATTTTTTCAAGGATGTATTGTGCTGTTTTTGGTTGCATGAAATCTTCAAGAACGCATCCAGAGATAACTTTTTTTAGATTACCTGGAAACTCTGAAAGGTAACACTATAAAATAATTTTACTTACTACCTAGTAGGTAGGTACATAATGTGTGTCTTTTTAATGGACAAGTATTTCCTTTTATCTCCCGAAAAAAAAGATGTCTGGATTCTTAAATAAAGTGAATAGAGTAAAGGAAAGTGATTGACACGAGTGAAATAGGTAGTTACAGGCGGTTCATGAATCATGTTACGGTAGATACGCTTGTGTAAAAACCTCGGGGCATGTGTGTTTCGTTTTGTTAATTTGTATAATTCAAAGTAAAGACGTGGTATTTTATTTATTATTAACTAGCTTCTGCCCGCAAATTCGTCCACGTGGAATAGTTTATTTGGGCTAACGCTAACTTTTACCCACGACTTCGTTTACGTAGAAGGTAAAAATATTTTTAAATAATACCTATGTACGTTAAGCGTAATTTTAGGTAGGTACCTACATCACGCTTTCATCAGTAAGAGTGGAACTTTAAAATGTTAGGTAAAAGTACTGGGTCTTATTATCTTATATCATTTAGATTGTAGGTTATTCTAATAATTCATAAATATGTTATTTTATAGTACTTCTGCGTACACTATATTTTCAATTTATCTATTCAGTTCACAAAGTATTATATTTGTTTATATAAAAAAAGTATATTTACAATCACAAAACTAAATGGAAACACAAGGTAGGCAAATTTAATTAAAATGCTGGAGGTGGGCAGCCCTATCGCATGTTTACGTACCACGCGGCTGTAGGTATTTATTTCAAAAATACGGCCGAGTTAAAATACTGTATGCATTACTATTCTGTGGTATAAGCTTCGTAATATGGGTATAGGGAACCGTTTGAGCTTTTTAAGCATTTGTTTTGAAAACTTAAGCAATAATTATTAATCTATTAAAATTTATACTAAAAACAAATGAAATAAAAAAATATTATAAAAAAAATATTTTAGAGGTCCGATGGTGCTCCTTTGGGTACAGAACTCTAAAATCTTAAAACGAAATCACAAAAAAGTTTGAAAACTTGCCAATCATACTCAATCTTGAGTTCTTAAAAAGTTGCATAAGCTTCTTACTTACAAATATATATTCAGCTCTGGGTTTTTTTCTGTTTTGCATCCAACATAAAAAAAAACATGTACCAAAACAGAAACAGAACCCAGTTATACTATCTAGGTAAAAATAACTCTATCAGGTTGCTTCTTATTACTTCATCAGATAGTTATTGAAATAATATACGCTAATACTACCAAGAGATTAACTAGTGAATGTATAATCAAAACCTGAACTCAGTTGGTTTGTGTTACGTTTAACGCAATTAATAAATAATGTATCCCATTAGTATTAACTGGAATAGTATGATGGAAACAATTTAACTTGTTACGTATGCTATTAATTATTACGAAATCATTTATACACACCGCCCCAGTGTCAAACACATGTTTAATTTTAAGTGTATGTATGTATGTTAGTCTACCTCTATAATGATGTTCCGTAGATACCGAAATCTTATATAAAATGTTATACAATAACAGAAAGTCATTTTTGTGAAAGTACCTTTGTACTTAATAACTTATAATACAATCAAATTTATTTTTGCGATACGAATCTATTATACAAATCCGAATAAGGGTGAATGTGACCAGACCAGGGAGAAACTTTAGTATTACGACATTCCGGATTCAGGACTTTCCGGTTACGGTGGTAAATAACCTTTAATAGCTACCTACTGCGCATACTGTTTTTCTAATACCTATCTTAAGAATTACGGTCATGCTTTTTGTCTATTCCAAAATCGATTGGAGTATTTAAAAGATACACCTCAACCTCAATAGATCACCGTGAAATAGTAGCTGCCTTGTTATAACGTCATACGACGATGTAAATAAAAAAGTGTCAGTGTCAACATGATACCGTACTTTAAAACTTGCCCATATATTTACACTCTAAGTGACGTCATGACCACAGATAAATAATGGCGTCCACTGCGTCTTATTGAGACACTTTTCAAAAATGGGTGTAATAAACACCCTATCGCGTAACACCATTTATGAAATGAAATTATTTTCTTGTAAATCTTTCGTCATTGAGTTATTGATACTCTGAGGAAATGAGTATTAAGGCATTTTCAGATTTCTCTACCATACGGCTGAATAGACTGATGATATAGGTTAAAGATGCTGCAAGCCCAATCCATCTAACAACATCCTAGGTATCCTGTAACTATTGCATTTAGTCATCACAAGCATGATTGTTATAACATCCCAAACAACTAGCATGCTGACAGAAGAGTCGAAGATGTGAAAGCCAATTTTATACAACATGTGTAAATGTACATACCGTATAACGTGAAGGTAAAAAACATCCCGAATCCCTTTGTAACGGCCAGATTATCTCAATAATGGGCGAGCGTAAGAACTTTCTAAGAGCGAGCCCCAGTCGACCTGACTTGCGTTTTCCCTTATTCCTCGTCTGTTTGCTAAAAGGCCTTACAATGCTGAGTGCCAACGTAGCATAAATCAGTTCAAAGAACGGTAATATCCGCGGTGTTGTGTAGTAGGGTTCCGGCAGAAGAACGTTGTCCATTCTCTCTTGCCCGTGGATGCAGTAGGAGTCTCCTAAGGGACACCTCCGAAAGATGGGCAGAAGCGTCCTTCACTGTAGTCGCCAAAAAATCTGCCAAGCGTGGAGAGTATGGCAATAACTCCTCCATGATAATGCACTTGGAGACCCATGAGGATTTTTCACGATTTTTTCATTTTATACCTACCTAGTAACAATCTTAAAAATATGTTATGAGCTACATCGAGATGGTTTTTAACCCCCTATAAAAAAGAGAGGTGTTATAAGTTTGACCTGTGTGTTTGTGTGTCTGTCTGAGACACCGTAGCCTTAAAACCGATATGGGGGGGTGAAAGAGGGGATGAATAATCGAATGTTTTCAAATATACCCGAGTTTGGTATCAAATTAAAGGAAATGATGTGTAAAAAGAAACTTTTTTTTTGCTGGACGATTCACACAGTATCACCTAGCCCCAAGCTAAGCAGAGCTTGTATTATGGGTACTAGATGACTGATATACTTAATAGATTCAAAACATCCAGAACACCCTGAACAAATATTTGCAGATCGTACAGACATTTTCTCCGAGGCGGGATTCGAACCCGCAACATCTTGCGTAGCAGGCGGGCCTTCGCCCGCTGCGCAACAGAGGTCGTCAAAGAAACTGAGAGTTATATAGAAATCGGTCGAACCATTCATGAGATATGGGGTTCGAAAGTAGGGGTGAACAATCGAATGTTTTCAAATATACCCAAGTGTGGTATCAAATGAAAGGGCATGATGTGTAGCTTGCAAGACTGAGGGTGCACATCACAAAAAAATAAGGTAACCTCCGAGACTGGGTAAAGTGTCGGGGGGTTACCTAAAATTAACAAATCAAACTCCGTGGCGCAGTTGGTCGAATAACCTGCTAACCGTTTAGTAGCTCCCCGGTCTCTTATACTCTTATATCTAAGTATATACTGAAAAAATATAACAGTGCATTAGCGATCAACTGGTACCTAACCATATATAAAAAAATAATAGATTAAAAAAATAAATTGATTTAAATCATTCTCTAAATCTCTATAAACTTCTTTGAAATCTATGTAGTTCAACCATTTATATAGCAATTAATGATATAGTTCCTACCTTAATCTATTTATGACATTATAATATTATACTTATCTCTATATTTACTAGCTTTTATGTATTTATTTATATTTATTATGGTATATAGTTATTATTTAAAGTGTGTTTTTAGTTTAATAAGTTTTATATATTTTCTTTTGTGTATGTTAGCACGCCTGTCTTTCTGTCTTCGACCTTTTTGGTTGGCAGGTAGAGAATGCCTTCGGCATTATGCCCACCATTTGTATACTGTTTTTTGTACACCATTTGTATATTTTTTTAATTGTGTGCAATAAAGAATTAAATGAATAAATAAATACAAGCTCTGCTTAATTTTGGGCTAGACGGTGCTGTGAGCAATGTCCGCACTGTTTAATTTATTTATTTATTTCAGTTGTAGGACTACTGTCCACGTCCACAATCTCATAGACATATACCTCCCATATGGATTTCCAAGATCATGAGGGATTGTTTCCATACTCGCCACGCGTGTCAGGCGGGTAAGCGAGCACGGGTGTGATACACGGAAAGACGCTGCTGCTCATCATCCTGAGGTATCCCTTGGCAAAACTTACTGCATCCAAGGGCAAGAGAGGAGATGCTAAATTCTAGAGCCAGCACCCCACGGGATTAATTTAATATTTAATGTTTTCCGGTTGACTCTTTCAACCGGAAAACTAAAAATACTCAAAAATATCATCATCATCATTTCAGCCATAAAACGTCCACTGATGAACACAGGCCTCCCTCATGGATCTCCATGAGGGGTAGTTGCCATTCTCACCACGCTTAGCAGGCGGGTTGGTGAGCGCAGTATGGGATGTTGATACACGGATAGACGCTGCTGCCCATCTTCCGGAGGTGTCCCTTAGCAGGCTCTTACTGGATCCACGGGTAGGAGAGGAGGGGTAACATTCTACTGCCGGCACCCCACGGCATAATCTCAAAAATATATCCCGTTGGTAAATAAATAAATAAATCTCGTGGGGTGCTGTCTGTAGAATTTTGCATCTCCTCTATAAAAATAAGAAATTTTTGATATTTCTTGCAATTATACTTTGGGAAATAGCGAAATGGTTCTGAAATAGAACAGCAAATACCTTTATTTATTTAAGAAGCACGTTGGTGTTCTTTGAATGGGCAGTCTGTTTCATTGTTATGCATAAGAGTTTATTGCAATGCTTTGAACTTTTTAAATGGGATTTGCTCATTAGTTAAACATACAAATCTATTCTCATCAGCATTAAAAGCTTCTTTTTAAATATTTCTGGTATTAGATAACTATTTTTTAGGTTTTATATTCAAAACCTATCATATTGAAAAATAAGTTAAATATTAAATCCTTTTTCCATACTACGTATAACGTATAACTTTTAAACCCTGAACAGTTAAAAATGATAGGCGTGGACAGCGGTCCTACGGCTATTATGATAATTTCGAGAAATACTCAAATGGTGTTAAATATTCCGTAGATATTGTTCACGGAACTATAATTTCACGTGTTAAATGTCTTCCTAATAAAAGTATTTAGTTCCATCTCTAAAGTAAACATGAGAGACCTTGCCAGAGACCCTAAAGGTTCCAAACTACAAACTTAACGCAAGCAAATGCGTAAGTACAAAGCCAGTTAATCCACTTACCCCTCTTGTGCCGTGGAGTATTGTTCTTTAGGAGTTAATGAGTTTAAACAAACTACCGTCTATTTACCTGGAGCCTTGGCAACAATAACCAACTTAACTTTAATAATACTTTATTAAGACGTGGCATTGTTGGTCCTAAAGCGAGCTAAGACGGAGGAGAAAGCTGGTTCAATTTCCTGGAATGTCTGCTTTAACAGTAGATTTTCGTCCTGGTTCTATCCGTGTCTGGATGTTTTTCCATGTTAAATAAGTTTATTGTTTATACAAAAAAATGCTACAAACATTATATCAGACACCTGGTACCCATAAGATAATTTTTTGCTTCTAAATTATTAATTTTATTGTTTTTAAATGTGTAACTATAATTATTTATCTATTTTTTTTAATTTATGCATTCCATTGTGCCTATAGTTTAATCTAAGATCTCATAATAATTTAACTTTATAGTTTTTGTATACACACACATATATGTATATGTATATATATATATGTATATATATATAGAACAATTGGCATATTATAACAACTGTTCCTTGCAATTGTTGAATGTGTTATGCATACACTGTTGGCGTTCCTTTTATAAATAAATAAATAAATTTGAGGGCATTGTGTTACAAAAGTTCAGCATTATAACATCAGTATTAATAACTTTAATAAAGAAGCAGTTAGCTTTTCCTGCAAAACAACGCAATCGCAGAGCAGAATATGAAAGTTTACAAGAGTTTTCGAGAAAATTGTTTTCAGACATTCTACAGTCCCCGTCTACAGTGTGGCATATCTCTTATCGTGACATACTTATCGTTCTTTAATGCATTCGTGATTTACGAGCAACAAATAGCTGGTACCAAACGTTCTACTGTATTTTAGTAGTTTGTGTCATCGGAAGCAATCGCTCATGGTTTTCTTGCGATACTAAAAGCTCTACTTAAACGTTCACAAAGTAATATAAGAAAATGGAAGTTACTTTGTAATGTATTAAAATTTCATTGCATATTATTTCAGACCTTCTTTTTTAAGTAATTATAGCATGGTAAAGAACGAACCCTGACAAGATCACGAATAGGCTATACAAGAAGGTTTTCTTTGTTTTTAAGTCTTTTAGGTTTTAGCATATTTTAGGCTTGTGTTTAGCAGTTCAATTAATGCGGTTCGTGTGGCGATTACTGTGCATCATACTTTAAGTAAGTCGATGGTTCGATTCGCTTTTATAACTAATTCCTATGTTGACTTCTTCTTTTCATAATGATCCCATAATAATATTTTATTGGTTCATTGTCTTTTGTGTTATATCGTTTAATTTTTGTACGAGATAAGTGAAAACATGATTATGATCGAAAGTTTTGTATTCAATAGATCAACTAGATACTGTTTTCCTATGAAATAATAAAATTTAATAGTTTTATTCATCAAATCCACACGTCAAGTTTCAGTAATTTGGTTTATAAGCTAAGTAAGCTTTATAAAAGCTATATTTATTTTAATACTATCTAGTTTTTTTTATTTATATTTTGAGTAGTAGGACTTTTGTGAAGAGTTCATCCGGGGAAGTACTACCACCATACCGATTTCTGCCGCATTGCTGTGTGTTTGAAGGGAAAGGGGGCCGGTGAAATTACGGGCACATGAGACCTTAGGTACAGCTCTATGTCTAAGGGTGACGAGCGAAATGCAGTGCAGCGTTGGTCACGTGCTTTGTGAAGGTGATCACCGCGGTATTGCAGTTGTTGTAGGTAGAGGTTACCGCTTAACATCAGGTGGGCCTTCGGCTTGTCTCGTCCTTTAGTCATATAATAAAAAATATACAGTACCTAGGTCAAGAGCTAAAACGCATCGATAGTGCGTTCTAAAAGTTAGACGAATTTAACAGATCCATCTAGTACCACGAATGGTTGTCTATTTTGTCTCCGAAATTTAATTTCCCTAATATAATAATCCGTAAAATTTATTTTCATAATCATGGATTACCCGAATAATCACAATCTATAGTATAAGGATCCCTTACATCGTTTCCACTAATATCGGTATCCATAACGATTACAATCCATAAAGTGATTCGCAATAAGTAAATAAATCCATAACATTATTAACTCATAAACATTATTCTAGTTTTAAGGCGTGCAATAAAGTATTTTCTATCTTCTATCTGTTCTCATAATTACTTATTTATTGGAATAATTTTCATGTTCTATAATATTTTGTTCGCGGCGGGGTTCTGACACAGGCAGTGTTTTCCGATGGTTATAAAAAAAAACCTAATAACCTACTGTCTATCCATCTCGTTTCTGTCATAGGCAGTGTTTTCGGATAATTATAAAAAAACCTAATAACCTACCGTCTCTCCATCTCGGTTCTGCCACAGGCAGTGTTTTTGGATGGTTATAAAAAAAATTAATAACCTACTGTCTCTCCATCTCGGTTCTGCCACAGGCAGTGTTTATGGAAGATTATAAAAAAACCTTATAACCTACCGTCTCTCCATCTCGGTTCTGTCACAGGCAGTGTTTTTGGATGGTTATAAAAAAACCTAATAACCTTCTGTCTCTCTACCTCAGTTCTGCCACAGGCAGTGTTTTTGGATGGTAATAAAAAAAACCTAATAACCTACTGTCTCTCCATCTCGGTTCTGTCACAGGCAGTGTTTTCAGATAATTGTAAAAAAACCTAATAACCTATTACCGTCTCGATTCTGTCAGTGGAAGATTTTATAATGTTTCGAAAATATTTGGGATAAAAGGTTTATGATTCGTTATTATTATGGCACATATGTATGTTTATAACGATGAAAATTATGGAATTTATATATAACGTTAAATTATTTTATGCGTAAGGAGCATTAGGATGAACAATATCTTATTGCAAATGATATTTATGGGACCATAATATTATGGATGGTGAGGTTTCGAAGACACTTGCTATTGATTGTGATTTTCGGACAATCGTTTTTAAACACAAAATGGGCACCCACCAAGAACATTTTACTACACCACGAGTATTTTACAAACTGATGAATCCAAACACCTACTTCAACAAAACCTGTCCGATGCATGGCAATTTCAAGTTTTGTAAGTGCTAGGTAATGTAAGGAAGCATAAAACTAGCTTCAGAGCTAGAGATTGTTTGTAGACGTTGACTCAGCTCGGCTCCCGTCATCCATAAAACCGCCATTACCCAGCCTCGCGTGTCAACCCAGGACGACATATGGAATCCACAGAAATATGTCTTTTTACCAGTATGCTCACTTTAGAGAATTTTGGTAGCACTTACACAATAAAACCTTTTTTTGTCCTAATAATTACAAATTCTATGAAAAAATAATGTTCTGTCATACATGTAGGAATTATTTTTTAAATAAAAATACAAATGTATAGACACATGTTGGTACAAAATAGTCTTGTACGACTACGCGCAGGCCAAAATTTGAATTTCCCAAAACACTCAACGAATTGAAGATATTATTGATATATTGAAACCGTCACATAATGATCGATGTTATAAATTACTTGAATGAAAGACAAGCTTTTCAGTAAATTATAGAGGCCACACAGCCGCAGGAATAAATCTTCATATCAAACATTTTCTATATCAGTTCCAACTTCATTTAAAGTTTAGGTTTAGTTTAGCTTCTCAATTGAATAGTACTGTGACTGGGGACCTATGAGGTTAATACAACAGGGGTTTATTCGCCTTTAAATGTGACAAGAAGATTGCGCAAGCTGTTACAAACGTACCTTTCAGGAGGCTTTGTGCATTTGAAATCACCTTTCTGTTTACTTGCTTTGTGTTCAAGCAGGCCTAGAACTTTTCCCACCTTTTGGTCCATATTTAAGCTACCATCAAAAATGTAATTAGTTAACTTTTTAGCTGTAGCAAAAATATCACAAAAGAATGACTTTAATAGGAAAAAGGTCAAATAAGAGCAAAATTTTATATCCTCTAGAAATTTTGTCATTGACATTTTCTCTTTTAGTCGTCAACGACCCTTGAAACACGGAGCCTCCCACTTTACCATCCCACTTTACCGAGAATTTTATTCCTTTATGCCTGCATGACCTTGTCTGTACAAGTGGTTTCTATGGAACTCAGTGTTGTAAAGCTACAAGTGGTTATGAAACGTTAGGTCTGCCTTTAAAAAAATTAAACATTTGCCAAAATATTAGAGTTGTAAATACAGATTTATAGAAATATAGAGTTTTGCAACGCAATCATAATAAATATTGAAATTTTATTCGAAAAATTTAACTTATTAAAAGTTATGAAACTACCAAAAATCTTGTGCCCGTGTGTGTGATTTGTGAGTGTGGTTTATGTGGGTGGTTTGTGTGGGTAGTTTGCAAAGGTCCTGAAAACAAAAGCAAAATAATACACGACATTAATAGGTTTCAAAATACGAGTAGATACTATTATATAAAATGTTATCCTATTGAACTCAAACTGCTTGATTTTTTAAGTAATTTGATATTTTCAATACGTAGAGTTACTTAATTTGACAATATTTTTTTTTATTTGTCACCGGGATTCTGACGATGAATAACATTCCGCATAGTGAAATGAAAAAAGAGAAACTTTTTTCTCTGCGAAATTTTATCACGTTAATAAAGGCAGGCCCAAAAGCTCGGCTCAATCAGAGCTCGATGAGTTAGCTTTCAAAACATCCCATCATTAGCTACCGTTATACTGCGCTTAACTTGTTTTGTACACAGATACGTGGTACACTAATGACGAAAGCTTTTTGCTTAGGTCGGTGATTCTGATAGTTGCTCTAGTATCAGACTCACCGAATCCTAGTAAGTTTATTGGAAGATGATTTATACAACGTCAGAAACTGTTAATGCTGACGTTACATTAATCATCTTAAATGATGGATTATGCTTGCTCAACACCTATACCATCTTGTCAGCTAGAACGAAATGGGTATTTACGAGACACTCAAATAGATAAACAAATCATTGATTAGTCGCAACAAGGTTGCAAAATATCTTAGCTGCTTACTGAAACAACTCCGATACCTTCTGGAGTGAAAAAAGGCGAGAATTTACAAATTGTAAAAGTTTCGTGTCCTGAAAGCAGGCGACATAATACTCATACATAAGCATGGGTTTCCATTTGTACTCGTGCCCTTTTATGAACTTTTTGTTGTGCTAAGTAATGTAGAGCTTTTTCCCTTCAGTATATTTTTGTGTGTGCGTTAAAACATTTTGGTTCTCTGCGCTTCTATCGTTTGAGATTAATTATTACCCGTGGGGTTTTTGCCGTGGGTACCGGCTGCAGAATGTTACCCCTCCTCCCATGCCCGTGGATGCAGTAAGAGCCTGCTGAGGGACCCCTCCGGAAGATGGGGAGCACCGTCTTTCCATGTATCACCATCCCGTACTGCGCTCACCAACCCGCCTGCCAAGCATGGTGAGTATGGCAACTACCCCACATGGAGATCCATGAGGGAGGCCTGTGTTCAGTAGTGGACGTTTTACGGCTGAAATGATGATGATGAAGTTTTTCTGTGTACTTACATGAAATAACTTAGTTACTCTATTATCTAGTAGGTAAGACTTATTTCCTTTGGGTGAGCCTACTCCGTGCTGTTGCAAATAACTTGCTGTTCCATTTTTAAGTACATTTCTAACGAGTTTTTATAAATAAATGGGGTACCGGCAGTAGAATGTTGCCTCCCCTCTTGCCAGTGGATGCAGTAAGAATATACTAAGGGGTGGTTGACAGACTGCTATCCACGTCCACTGTAGGACACCTGTCCTACAGTGGATAGCAGTCTGAGATGATGATGAATGTTAAAATTATTTAAAAATATCTTTATAAAAGCCTACAATTTAAACATAAGCAGCTCTTTATTTTCTAATTTGAATAAAAACGAACATAACCGAGTTTTATTTGAGTTTCAACACTTTTTATTCAAAATAAAGAGAGCATGATTATGTTCCAATTTTGTTTACCCTTTTTAGTCTAATGACCTGTAAAGTGAATAATGCTACCACCACCCATTCTTTTAACTGTATAATACAGGGTGTATCATACTTCGTTGTTAACAACGTATATACAACAACGTATAACGTAACAACGTATAATCAAAGTCGCTTAAGTTCCCTAAATTAATTTAGGGAACTTAAGTGACTTTGATTTACTCAGTACCTAATTCGATCGCTACACGTTAGTTGGTTGACAAAGATTCTCACACAACACAACTTTGTAATATTACTAAGGTGTGTCTCTCCTATATAGGAGACACTTGCAACTAATAAAAACCCTTTCATCTTATTTATAAAATACAATAGAATGCAGAATCTCCTATTTTTTTAAGGGGGTTGAAAAAGAAAAGGGGAACTTAAAGTGATAATAAGATGATATTTTAAATGAGACGTTTTCTTTAAAAGAAAAACTAGGCCAGGTGCGTGTCGGGCCACGCTTTATTAGGCTTCCGTATCTAATAGATGGCGATAGTGTTAGTTTATTGTTGGTAAACACATGATTGAAGACTTCAATCAGTGTGTGTTAGTGATGGGAATCGAGACGTGGTCCTTGACTGCTGGCCTCATAAATAAGCTCAAAGTCGCTCAACGAGCTATGAAGAGGGCTATGCTCGGAGTTTCTCTACGGGATCGAATCAGAAATGAGGAGATACGTAGAAGAACTCGGGTCAACGTGCTGATAATCTAAGGCAGGCCTACACGTAGGACGTCCACCAACTAGATGGGCGGACGACTAGGTAAGGTCTGCAGGTCGGCGGAGGATGCAGGCCGCTTCCAGCCGCAATAACTAGAGGTCTATGAGGGAGGCCTATGTTCAGCAGTGAACAACTTACGGCTGAAATGATGATGAAACACATTTGACAGTGACAGAACTGAAAACGGCTCATTACTCGTATTGTATTAGTTTTCAGTAGAGAAATCCAGTTCCGTGATTTTAATGAATAACCTCTTTACAATAAGTAAAGCGACTGGTATCACAAAGGTTGTATTACTGATGGGAATTCTACCGTTCTACCCGGCCTATTGTGTCGCCAAGCGGTGAAGGTCTGTTCAGTGTGTTTTAGTTGGGTTAAATCTTAATGAATCGCTTTATGTTTGTACTTAAATTAAGTTATGAATAGATCGGCAGTAGTGGTTGATATAAAAGTGTTTGCGTGTGTACATCACAATCACAGCCCGCGATCACATAACAACGATGTTTGCACGGTGCTTTACCTGGGTTCAGGTACTTTGGTATCACCACTGATTAATTTAAAAGATAATAGGAATTAGATTATCACTCGCCTGGCGGTCTTGTAGGTACTCGTTAAAAGCTAATAAATCGCATGCAAATAAGCTTTTTACGAAAATACCCCAAGAACAATATTGGTTCACCGTTTCATTAAATGACTGTCATTGATTGTGCATGATGTGGTTTTATAGGTCGTAAAACTGTCGTAAACTTGCACGTTCTGTTTGCTTTATGACTGCATTGTTGGTATTCAATGTGATTTCCGCTTAGTTTTATTAATTTGACCAGTTACTTCAATTCTGTTTATCACGATCAAAAATCACATAGCGTTATGAAAGATTATGCGAAAATTTTAATTAACTATCAATAATTTAATCAGAATTATATTCATGTTTTGTTCTATATGTTCTATCGAGCACGAAGAATAAGGCCGACAAATCCATCAAAGCATCTGGTTGTGCGTGGAGATACTGGAAAATTAATTAATGCATCAAAGAGCTATGCTTATGTCTTGTTACAGACAGCATTGAATTGTTACAGGATGTTTCTCTCGATGATGTCACATCATAATATTAATAGTTTAAGTATCGAGCTGGATACTGGGAATGAAGTTGATGATTGAAATGGCGATTTTTGTAAAAAATAATCTGGAGCTTTTTGAAAAACCCAGCCACTCACGCAGCAGACGGGATGTGAACCGTCTTTGCCGACTTCACCGATGCAACACAGCAATGTATCAAAAGAATGTGGTATAGCTCCTAAGATATTCAACAAATTACCTGTCACGCTACGGGATCTAAACCTGCTTGCCTTCAAACAAAAACTATTTAAGCTGCTCACGCAAAAGTGTTACTAGAGGTATAATATCAATGAATTCATGTTTGACACTAATATTCGAATAATTTGACATTTATAATTTTTAGTGATTTATTATTTTATAATTTGACATTCGATAAATAAGTGTTATGGATAATTTTTTTTATTATATTACCATTGTTATTAAATTACCGTTATTCAATTGCTGTTATTATATAATTGTTATTAAATTAATTTCATAAAATTGTTGATGTTAACATAATAGAATCAAATTATTATTTTTTCATGACATTCTTATAATACTTTTAATTAAAATTTGCTCTATAATTAAATTCAATTCAATTCTAAAAATTTGCATACCACATTAGCTGGTAAGATATCGGATGGAACCCATAATTATTTACCAACCTTTGTAACCCGTTGTTTGCAAATAAATATTTTGTATTTGTATTTGTGTTTGTAGGTACTCGTTTTAAAGCTTTTTGCTGACGACGTACATTACTAAAGTAACTAAACTGTTTTATCTCGTGTAAACGCAGCACCTTGGAAGATACGCGATACCAGCTCCGATTTCAAATCATCGAGTCTTCAGCTTTAGTATTTTATTCTTTATAAATATACAGACATTGCTAAAAGAATTTCGTTCTAATAAAAACTGTGAGTTTATTAAGTACACCATTATTTTGCACGATCGTATTTAAGCCTTGAGTTTGCTGTTATTAGGGACTGTTTCATCGGTATTTATTTTGTGAGTTTGATTATTAAGATTATCGTGTTTGACGACTTTGGTGCAAAATGAAAAAAATCTATGTAGGTTTAATAATGCCAACAATTACATAGTAAAAATGTCAACATGAAAGAATGACAAGGTATAAATCGTATCTGATGCCTCGAAAAAAAGTATGACGACTCTTTCTCATCATCATTATCAAAATAATCATCGCGATAGCAAATGATGTCATCTTGCAATATAAAAACTTTCCAATATCCTTGCGAACATTAAATAAAGCAGCTTATTTCAGAAATCTCCTGCGGGGGGGGAATTTTAGAATGTTGGTCCAGAAATCCCCTTGCGGTTCTCAGAGGGGAAGCAAAGGGGATTTCTCGATAAAAGTTCCACAAATACTCTTATCCACTTATATACGTTAAAAATCACCTACGATAAAAAAATATCGTACAATAAGCAAATTTTCAATCCTGGTACGTAGTAGCTCATGAAAGTTCGTTTCTAATAAAGTACAGGACAGCAAACGTCAAAAATTACGAAATATCATACAATTCAGAAGCTTCGTATTACCTGTCAAATTTGACAGAAGTCAAAAATATGTAGAAACAGTATTAAAAGGTCGCCCAGCTTGTTGGTGGACGACGACATCCGTATACTATGTCGTAATTAGTGAGCGCGATTAAAGAATCGTTTCATGAGTAGCTTACATTAAATGTGCTTGTAAATGTAACAATCGTTTAATTTAAAACAAAATTGCAAACTGTTTAGCGTTCAACCCTCAAAAATAAACTTATCAGCAACGCAAAATTACTGTGAAAAATACAACTCCCTTGTGGCTTGTTACTAATGGAAATAACGTGAAAATCTGTTTCAAGTTGCAAGGAAACTCAGAAACAGCAATTTCTGCCTCTAACTGAATTTGAATGCGCGGATCTCGGGCAGATATTAGCATAATTGTGGGTCTGATACCAAATGGGTAGGTCCCAACAATACTCGTTCACGGCAGACCTACATTGTATTCACGTACGTATGATTCTAGGGAACTCGTAGACTGACATTTCAGATTTGTTGAAACGATAATAATGTGAGCACGTGTTTATTCTTTCCGGGGATTCCAAAGCACTGGAGCCTCATATTATTAAGGGCTTTGAATACAGCTTATTTGATATATTCCTAAACATTACATTGTAAATGCCTTTTTATCTAATAACTAATTTACATACACCGCCCTACTATTAAATATTCACACATCTAAGCTACACTATTAGCAAAATTTATATACAGTAAATACAGTCTATTTTCTAGCCTCGCTACCGTGGTAAAACAAACAACTAATACTTTTTCATATCCCGTGAAAGTTGCTCACAAAACAGCCAGAGTAAATCCGCAAAAGCCTGAAATCCGGAATGTAAACGGCTCGAATGTTCGCTCGTAACGATAGATAGATAGATAGATAGATAGATAGATAGATAGATAGATAGATAGATAGATAGATAGATAGATAGATAGATAACACTTTATTGATCACCACATGTAACAAAAAATATACCGAGGTATAAAAACAAGCAAAAATATAATAAAACAATTTTGGGCAATTCAACGGGCGGCCTTATCGCTGGAAGCAATCTCTTCCAGGCAACCAATTGATTCAGAGAACATAGGGCAAGAAGAAGGCGGTGGGTTACAATCCCTTTAGGAAAATAGGTAACTTAGTGTACATCTACTTAAACATACATTATTAACTTAACTATAACTAATAAAAACAAACTAATACATAATATTAATACTAGGGTATAATTAATACGTAGGGTAACGACCTACTAACAAGCCATTGCAAACACGTAAGGAGACGCCAACAACTGACTTAGGCAGAATTTCCTACTTTTAGTGTGGTCTGTACTCTGTTGTGTTTAAACAAATAGAGAGTTAATACTTTTAAACTGAATGGCTAGGCATTATATCTTTATTGTATTAACTCTTTATTGTTCGTACACCATAAACAGAAATAACACAAGGCAAACAAATACTTACATATACAGTCTATATAATTTATGTTTATGGTGTACGTACAATAAAGAGATAATCTATCTATATATCATTACGGATGCATTTTATCACGGATAGTTTAGTCGTGATCATACTGTGTGCTACTGAATCGACATAATATCAGTAACTCAATAATAATCAAATCATGGTAAATTATCCCGTAAAAATTACACAATCTTCACAAGCATGATAGTTTCGAAAGTTTTATCGTGAGTTTTATGGTTTTATGGCTAAGATCTTGAAACTTTTGACTATTTATTTTCTATGCTATCTTTTATTACCCATATCTCTATACCATAAGAGATAGTATAGTAGTAGAGCTGAGGAGATTTTAAAAGTTTTATTGTCAATGACATGCCTCTGTATGGCAATGTTCAAACTATCATAATCATCATTTTATCAGCAAGTTAACCTATTGCTTAGACGAGTCAATAACTCGTCTGTTCTTCCAATTTTTGTCACTCCTTTCGGTGTTGGGTCGATAGCATCCAGGTCTAATTGGCGACCTTAACGATATCATCCACTCATCTAGCCGGTGGTCTGTTCAAAGTTTAAGAAGTAACTTACTCAGACCGATATTTTATACAGAGCGTCAGCAACCATTTACCCGTACTAAGCAAGACTTGTGTTTGTGCCTAGCACTATAAGGAGGAGAGGCTTTCTCAGCCGTTATGCTTTCTCAGAGCAAGTATAAATATCTATGATTTTTTTTCCGAGATGAAAATATCCTTTGTATCACGTTTGGTATCGAACCCACGAACTTCGGATGTGAAGGGTATGGTCCCACTTTACTAACTTGATATAGCTAGTCTTTTGACGAGCTCTGTGGCGCAGCGGGCGAAGGTCCGCCTGCGACGCAAGGGGTTGCGGGTTCGATTCCCGCCTCGGGACAAATGTCTGCACGATCTGCAGATATTTGTTCAGGGTGTTCTGGGTGTTTTTCTATATATAATAAAAATATCTATCTATGTAGTATAATGTATTAAGTATCAGTCATCTAGTACCCATAACACAAGCTCTGCTTAGCTTGGGGCTAGATGATGCTGTGTGATTTGTCCAGCATTATTTATTTATTTATTATAGCTGGTACACTATTTGGTTCTGCTAGTGGGGTCCAGCAGTATTTTTTTAGTTCCTAACTTGTTCATCTCTACTGCTCTGTACATCATGCTCAATAGGTAGATAGATAGATAGATAACACTTTATTAATCACCACATGTAACAAAAAAAATATAGCGAGGTATAAAAACAAACAGAAATATAATCAAACAATAGGTAGATAAGTTATATTTTTTGTTGGAAGCCAGCCAGTTACTAGTCTATAAAGTCTATACTTTATTTACCCGCCAGTAGTGTAAATAGTAATGTGGGTGAATCTGTTGTATAACCAAGGTTTTCATGTATTTCACGAATTCACTTACAATTTCAAAGTTTCAAACTGTGTACAGACGGTAGGTTATTCTGGGAAATTCCTGAACTGCGAATATTCGTGATAATTCAGGTGTAATTTGGAATCACACACACAACTTTTACTTCACTCACTCTATACTCTATAAAAGTTTCACTCACTGTGAAACTTTTATAGCTAATAGAAGTGTATGTAAAGTTTATAGGAAAATTATAGCGGACTCTCTAATTTGCATAGTTTTTTAGACAAGGGGGGTGGAAGGGGGGATTTAAATTTTTTTGGAAAGTTAATAGTTCATGTGAAAGGTATTTATTTACACATTAATGAACATTATTTAGTTTTCCTTTAAACCTTATCGTTTTTGAGTTATTTACAAAAAAAAATAAAAAACGACCGCCTTAGAAACCGTTTTTAGAAATCATCGAATGTGTCTGCCTCCTTAGAATCATTGGGTGACAGATAAATTAATTTTGATTTATTTTTTGCGTAAAAATAATGTCAGTCTCGTACTGTTCTTGTGTGTTCTTATCATCAATACCGCATTTTTTCATCATCTGAGCCGTAGGACTGCTGTCCAGCACATCCACCACTTAGACAAAGGCCTCCCTCATGTATCTCCGAGATTACCTATGATGGGGATGTTGTCATACTCGCCTCTAGCAGGCGGGTTGGTAAGCGCAGTACGGGATGTCGACACACGGAAAGACGCTGCTGCCCAAGTTCCGGGGATATCGCTTGGTGAATACTTACTTGCCGTGGGGTGCCGGCAGTAGAATGTTACCCTTCCTCTCCTACCCGTGGATGCAGTAAGAGCCTGCTAAGGGACACCTCCGGAAGATGGGCAGCAGCGTCTTTCCGTACTTATATCAACATTCCGTACTGCGCTCACCAACCCGCCTGCCAAGCGTGGTGAGTATGGCAACTACCCCTCAAGTAGATCCATGAGGAAGGCCATAGTTCAGTAGTGGACGTTTTACGGCTGAAATGATGAAGTACTTACTGCATCCGTGGGTAAGAGAGGAGAGGCAATATTCTACTGCCGGCATTCCACGGCATTGTTTATGGATAGCTTAAAAACTGTCCAGACAAAAATAGTTTCAACATAATATTCTGAGGAGCCGTATTGCGCAACAGTTAAACTTCCAAAGCCACTGAAGTTTAATCTCACTTAGGCTGCCAGTCTCACTGAGACTAGGAATGAGGAAACCTCGAGAAAACCGTCAAAAATGCTGTCTGTCTTCGAATGAAATTTCACAGAATTTGAAAACATTCTTTCTATTTTCGCTCATTCAAACGTTTTAATATTTTAGCAAGTGCTAGCATTCATTACGCTTTCTAACTTCTAACTTAAACATTAACCATTAAAGGAAAAGTTGTATTTTGCGTTTCAGTTGATATTGCAGTATTATTTTCAGCCTCAAATTCAAACATATAGCAAATATTTGAACTAAATTAATAATAAAACTTTAAATACTGGGTAAGCAGAGAAGTTAAACTCTATTTCCAGTGAAAATATGTCTTCTGCTTTGGAGTTGCACAGAATATTGATACCATTCCACACAAATAAATAGACTGCAAGAACATAAAAAAGTACCATGTACATAAATATATATAAATTATTAACTTATATCGCTGTCCCCGGGCAATATAGCGGTAAACGCCGGTTACGCCCTTTTTAATGTTATTTGATTTTTGGCTTCTCTGAGTATCAATCTATCACTCTTATTTTTTTCAGTTTTTTTTATTAATATTTCTTTAGAATAAATTACAATAACAGCTTTATTGCATGGAAAATTCTCTTACGACTAAGTTATGTATTATTGCATTACTCTAAGAAACATAACACAAAAAACTGGCGAACATCTTTACACTAAATTTATAAACAAAGAGAAACAGTAATAAATTTAACCGCGTTTTTGGAAATAAACGTATTATATCAATAAACTGTAAACATTTAATACGAAGTAATCACAAGAGATTTTGTTCTGTATAAGCTATTACGCCTTTCTTCCTGGAAATTTATTGTAACCCCGGCGCCGTACTGTCCTGTTACGCTGATCGCCATCTCTTTCACTCCTACGCATAAATGATTACCGCATGCTTTCACAATACACCACCAAAACCAATCTACAACGACAGAAAATGTTAACGTCGAATCTAATGATTGCAACCAAACTACAACGACAGAAAGTGTTCCATCCGTATCTGATATACCATCAACCACCAAAGAACTAACTAGAAAAAGAAGGCGACACGAAGAAAATTGGGAAAAAATTAAGAATAAAAAAACAAAAATTCAGAAGTAATTCGAAAAAAAAGTTTGATTCCAAAACGATGAAGGACGCCTGTAAATGTGATAAGAAATGCGGTGAAAGGATTTCTCAAGTCTCTAGGCAGGGTATATTCGACGAATTTAGTCTGCGATCACGAGGATCAGTGGCGACAAGATATTAAAAAAATGCAACTGGTTAGAACAAAACACAGGACACAAACTATTAGCTATTTTTTCAAGATAAATGGATCAGAATTAATTAAAGTTTGCAAAAAAAATAATTTTGAATAAATAAATAAATAATGCTGGACAAATCCCACAGCATCATCTAACCCCAAGCTAAGCAGAGCTTGTGTTATGGGTACTAGATAACTGATATACTTAATACATTATACTACATAGATAGATATTTTTAGTATATAGAAAAACACCGAGAACACCCTGAACAAATATCTGCAGATCGTACAGACATTTGTCCCAAGGCGGGAATCGAACCCGCAACCCCTTGCGTCGCAGGCGGACCTTCGCCCGCTGCGCACACTTAGCATTAGCGAAAAAACAGTGTACACAGCATTAGACAAAGGGAAATCTGAAGAAGTCAAAGATAACAGGGGTCAGCATGAAAATAGACCACGGAAAATGAGTGTTTCAACCGAGCAAAGTGTTATTGCACATATAAAACAATTTCCAGTTAAAGAATCACATTATGTCCGCAGAGATACTAAGAAGTTATACTTAGAAGAAACACTGAACATTTCAGCTGTATTCTGATAAATGGTTTAAGAATTAAAATTATCCAAATGATGTAAAGATGGCCACCAAACGACAGTATGAAACTGTGTTTAATACAATATTCAATTATTCTTTTCACAAACTTAAAAAAGACATGTGCGGCCAATGTACATTGTATCGTCAAGCTGATGGTGAGAGACAAGACCAACTCCAAGAAGCTTACACAAAGCACATTAGAAACAAGGAATGTGTTCGTGCACTCAAAACTACAGATAAAATAGAAGTCGATTCTACTACTACTATCGTTGCTATTTATGATCTGGAAAAAGTCCAGACGATTCCTCAATCAGAAGTAGGAATCATTCATAACAAGCGAAAGTATCCTATAATATAACTTTACGATTTACAACTCATTAAGTGGAAGAGGTTACTGCTATCTTTGGCACTATCAAGCGACCAAAAGGGGTGCTAATGAAATCGGCAGTTGCGTCCTAAATTTCATTGAAACTGAGTGCCAACGTGGTATCAAGAATTTTATATTTTATTCTGATGGTTGTGCTGGGCAGAATAAAAGTAGGATTATCTTTGCTCTTTATTTATATAAAACATAATACATATTAATTTCATAATACATATTAGGTACTTTGAAACTGGCCATAGCCAGTCTGAAGGAGATTCGATGCATTCTCTTATCGAACGCGCAAAAAAGAACCACACGATTTATACTCCCGATCAAATGTATGGCATAATCATGAATGCCGAGATCAATGGTGAAAAATTTAATCTTAAGGAAATGGAACAACATAATTCTTCGATTTATAGGAGATAATGGACAAAAGACACTGGTTGCGGGCAGACCAAACTAATGAAAATGTTATGTGGACAAAGATTCACGAAATCAAGATTACTCAGGCGCATCCAGATGTTCTTTATTTAAAGTATAACTTTGACGATGAGTATATTTCTTTAAATACTGCATCAAACACCAGATCTTAGAGGAAGACCCAAAAAGACCCCAGTAACTGATGTTTCAGGAGATGAACTGAGAAATCCGTACAGAGAGCCAATCGCCTTACAGACCAGCGTTACTAGAGTAATGGCTCACAGCCTTACCGTAACAATAGCTGAGTGGCGACCATTTTTGTTGTCAGTATTTCTAATTTTGTTATTGTGTGTTATATTTGTTTTATATTTTGTGACACAAAATAAACGTTTCTTATTCTTATTCTTATTCCTTACCAAAACCACTTTACGATGATTTGATGAGTCTCTGCAAAACTGAAGCAATCCCGAAACCTTATCATTCATTTTATAACAATTTGCATTGTGTTGGGTACTCAGAAGAAGAAATCGATATTGAAAGAGAAGATTCAAATTAAAGTAGCATAATTTTTTTTCATTTTAAGGTTTTGACCACTTCATTTTTGTTTCCAAAGTTTAATATTTAATAAAAAAAATGTGATTTTATTCAAATTAAGGTAGCATAGTATGTTTTTTATTTTTGAAATGTTTTTTGTTTTTGTTTCCAAAGTTTAATATTTAATAAAAAATATGTGATTTTATCCAAATTGAGGTAGCATAGTATTTTTTCTTTTTTAAAGGTTTTTGTGTGTTTGTTTCCAAAGTTAAATAATTAATAAAAAAATTGTGGTTTGAAAGGATTTTTTTATACATACAAAATAATTATCACTTAATATTTAATTAAACAAAAATTTGGTAGTAGTAACATTAAAAAGAATGATTAATTTTATATAATACTTTCTAAAACGGTAAAAAATAAAAATAAATCACATTATAAGGTCGGTCTGTTACAATGGTTACATAAAAATATGAAACATTGATAGGATTCTAAAATAGCGATTAGTGGATGATACAACTAAGATTTGGCTATAAAATTTCCCTGAAGAAGGTGGTAATCGGCTGGTACGCTCGAGATCTAAAGTGGAAATTACGTCGTATTATTTTCTTACATTCCTGAATCTCAGTGGTTAGTGTGTTTATAAAGTCATTAATGATGCTGCAATTGAAACAGAATCGTCTATAATTTGTATTATACATTTTTTCGATTATTTCTTTAAATACTTATATTATAACAATTATTTTTAAAAGGTTAAAATGGTAAAAAAAATAGCTTTAATTTGACATTTTGAACGCCTGTTTTGGAACACTGTACGCTGCACTATAAACAAATTAGCTTCTTTTATTTTTCCTGTAAAATTTGATTTTTGACATTACCACTTTATTGCCCGGGGCCAGCGATATATGCCGTGGAGTGCCGGCAGTAGAATATTACGTGGATGCAGTAAGAGCCTGCTAAGGGGTACCTCCGGAAGTTGGGCAGCAGAGTCTTTCTGTGTATCAACATCGAACTGCGCTAGCGAACCCACCTGCCAAGCGTGGTGAGTATGGCAACTACCCCTCATGGAGATCCATAAACAATAGGTTTAAAATCCCAGAATAGATTTCAATAGACGCCCACAAAATACTAAACCTTGGTTTGCATTATTATTTGAAAACAATGTATTCATTACTCACACGTTCTGCTATGATATTAACCAGATTTTTGTAATTTATTGGATAAACTAGACCGCGGTAACAATGGATTGTTTAAACTTTCATAATTTCAGAATTCATAGGTTCGGGGCCGCATATTGTAGGTAGAAAGATTATGTTGCAAAATGCTACTATTGTTTTTTATCAGTGTTTTAAAAAGCCGTGTTGCCCGAGTGGTATGTACCCCCGACTTTCAATCCGAAGGTCGTGGGTTCGACACCGGCCGTGCACCAATGGATTTTTCTTTCTTGAAATATTTATGTGCACACTTAACACGACCTTTAACGGTGAAGGAAACATCGTGAGGAAACCCGCGGCTTAGTTAGCTTCAGACGTATTGACCTGTTCTTTCCTCTGAATATTAGCTGACTAAGCTGAGAGGATGGTATAGGTGCTGGGCATGCCTAATCCATCTAAAAATGTCCCAGGCACTGCAGCGTCCCGTACAGCATGATTACAAGTTGCTGACGCTGTATAAATCATCTACAATAGATGCAAAGGCCTTACTTTTTAAATGAATTATTTTCTTAACATAAGAATACTAGGTTATTTTAGCAAAGTAAAATTTAATACCAAACATTGGTTTTATACGAACTTAACTTGTAAAAAATATTTTAGGTAAAAGTAGTAGTACTCGTATGTCAAGTATTGTTTACGGTTTTCTCTATCAACGACGATTTCCAACAAAATGGTGGTCTATTGTTCATTAGTTATGTAAAGCTGTGTACTCAGTAGGTAAACCCTCAAAGCAATTGAGTTATACCGGCTTCAATATTGTCCCAAACGTGATTATGAAAGCTTGTCCCAATTTGCAAATTGGGCGGCTTTGTCATAAGCGTTCAAGACATGAATCTGCTTACCGAAAAATTATAAGTAATGTTGTAGAAAAGGAAAATGAGTTATGAATCTATAAAAGATTATTGAAATAAATCCAGTTAACTCAACAACTAAAAAAATTGTATGTATGATTTGCCAACTTTTAACTCAAAACACTGAATAAATAAGAGCATTGCATTTTTGCATAACTGTTTGTCGTAAAATAAATAAATAATAATCTTCTTTAGATTGTTATTTAAACACTATGACTTTATGCCATGACAAGTGTTACACATAATGTAATTCCACGTAGATAAATGAGTGATTCTACCAATGTAACAGGACTCACTCAAGGTGTGTTGTCTAAGAGTGCTTGCTTTGAGAAGTCACCTGCTGAAAACAAAATAGCTATAGCGGCTAACTCAACACGTCCAGTCATACAACACGTACAATCGTACAACACGTACAATCGTACAACATGTACAATCGTACAACACGTACACACTGTGTAACTTATTCTCAAAGCACGTGTAGTGTATGCATACTTCTAATCTACTTTTAAAATTAAAAAAAATATACTTCTACGATTGAATTTCACTTTAGAGGCTTTGAAAACAAAGGAACGATTTATAAGTCAAAGCGATTAAGTTTTTACTGGATTGTCGACCCTATAGAATATTGTAATAATGATTGTCTTTGTAAGTGGTTCTAGTCATATTATAAGCGTGGTGATCTGACGGTAACGTCAAAGAGTTCATGAACCTTTTAAAGCAGAATAACTGTAAATTTTTAATTTATTTTTTCAGATATAATGGCGCGTACTATAACTATATACTCGAATCATGGTATACTTTCAGTTTATATTATTCAAAGCACATATCGTTTATGATAAGAATTATGTGGTTTATGTTTTGCAGCTTCTAATTTTGTCGAAGAGTAATTAATTATTTCTTGTGTTGTTATTGTTAACTGGAACATGATACTTTGGGGAACAAAGCTTGTCCCTAATATAACTTAAGAATTTACGTATTTTAATTAGGGAAAAGTTTGTTGTAATCTTGCCAGACTTTTGATAAAAGCCCTTCATTACCAAAATATTTCAGGAAAAGAAAATTAGGTTGTGTTAACATTCAAATTTCGTTACAAAAGTATACTTTTAATAAAACATTAATTATACATAAATATGATCAGTTTTAACTAAACGAAAGTTATCTTTTATGCTGCTTTCCCTCATTTGGAAAAAAGTTATCCAATTTAAATGGGTTGTTGTACATTCGTTACAAAGTAAAATTGTCATCTTTTTGTACAATTCATAAATTTAAAGTAAATTCGTCACAAGCAATAAAATATGTTGTGTTTTTTAATAAATTGAAATTTATATGTGGCCTTTAAGGCTAAATATATAATTGAGCACATTTTGACTTTGAAAACCAATCCAATAATGTCATTTTAGAACGTACGACGATTTTATTGCGTTTTACGGCTTTAGATAAACAAAATACTACCTCCGAGTCGGGGAAGCTGAATGTTTCAATCGAAACAGTATTATAAATTGATCGTCCCGACTGCTTAGTCATGTAAATGCTTCGGTTGATGTGTACCTACTTATATAAATAGCGCTGGTATTTTGAAAGGCTCCATATACATATTTTAAAGGAATATTGATTTTATTGTACGATAATGGCCCGACTGGCGATTGTTGGTTTTGCAATGATTGTACATTTTCGTTGCGTACGATAATTGGCGATTATTTTGCAATGTCTGAAAAACGCGGAGAAATGTTTTTACCCAGCTCTTTCATATTTGCGCACGAGTGACTACTAGAGCACTGGACAGAGCAAAATAATGATAGTGTTCTGCATTTGCACCTGAGTGATGAGTGACGGTAGTTTTAGCAGTGAGGTAGCGTAGGTATTCGTCATTCCCTAAGTCGGGTAGGAGGGAGAACACACGCGCTGCAGCTAGCAGGGGCATTTGACAACCTGTAAAATCGGCTTCTTGAAACCCCGAATTTACGGCGCACTGAAAACCGCGTCGTGACAGTATTCTCGTTGCCCCAGCGAATGCTGAGTGGCAACTGATTTGTGTCTTGCTTTATGTGTTAAGGTGCACCCACACCGGCTCTCCTTTTTCTCTTTTGTATGTAAAATTTCACGATGTGTTTCTTCGTTATTCCTCTAATTTATATCGTAAATAGTCATCTGCTTAGACAATTTATTCTGGAAGAGTGATAAAACTAATGGTAAATACTGACTGTGGTTCAATATTAAAAAAAGATGTAAAAAGAATTCGGATGCTCGGATGCTCCTTAACGTTCAATTATTGTGAAAATAAGGTCAACATAAAATATTTTTTTATTTGCCTTGTAAAATGCAAGATGCCTATCTTTCTTTTTACATCTTTTTTGAATATTGAAACACAGTCAGTATTTACTATTGTGTTATGGTTCTGAATGCCCAGCGTTATCGGAAAATGCTTCTATATCTGCATCCGAGTGACGACTTAAATCGGTCTACGCGCCCTTAATCGAGTAAGAGCAGGCCACAAAAAGGATTATGTTTCCTTCAGCCTCCAACGTTTTCGAAACTGCGCCGAAGTGACGACTACAGCAGTGGAAAAAGTGCGTGCCGTACAGAGTGGACAAAAGTGGGTATATGCACACAACAAGGCATGGGTTTTCTCATTAAACGCGTGAGCGTGCTCATCAACCTTTAAAACATAATTGTGTTGTTTTATAGTTGTTAATTTTTTTTAGTTATTTGCACCACGACGGCTTATTAACGAACCACGAACTGAACATCTAAAATAACCAATCTTTATATTCTGTGTTTATGAAACATACTTTTCACTAAATATTTAAAATTTAATGATAAAAACTTGTTCTATGAAAATGAATATAACAAAGTTTTGAAATTTTGTCCCCTTATAAAACAAAAAGCTTTAAAACTTAAAACGATCTCTGAGAGTTTGAACAAAGTTTTCATACATAATCTTATAGTTATCTTTAACTTTCAGGGACTTAACCAAAACTCACCATATTGCTTGCAGTGATAAAAAGCTACGCAAAGTCAAGCGGGTTGCTGGTGCCCAGTGATTTACCTTTCAAGAAGAAACCGGCCTAGATCCATCTGGATTCTATTCACCAGTACGTAATCACTAGGCTTCAGGCACCAAATAGCTACGTGCCCGTGTGTTAATCTTAGTGTTATTGAAAAGGATATGGATTGGTTATGAGCGCCAGACACCAACTCCTCGGCCTTGTTTCCTGCGTCAGGTAGCCCAGGGCCACCGGCACGAATCCTGGAAACGGAAGACCCTGTCCCACTGACGTCTCCGTGCTCAACCCCCCCTCAGAGTCCGACTCCCCCCCATCTGACTCAGAGCCCCCACTTGTGTCCGTTTCGGGCCCCCCCTCCCGATACCCGTAGTAAGGCATTTCTCCTGACATTTACCTAAATTATAAGCTCATTTTCACTCTAGTCTATCACTTCACCATGTTTAGTTTCAACTGTACAGATAGTTGTCAGTCTGTATTCGCATTGAATGGCTGGGTTTAGATGCCACTGAAGCAGGGAGGCCCTCCATTATTGAGTTTTACTTGAAACTTGTATGTTAATCTGAAACAAAGAAAAACAGAATTATAAGTATTTTGTCTAACAAAATATTCCTATTGCGCAGGTTGATTATTCAATTTATTTAAGTAGGTACATGTTTCATTACTTTCGCAGTTCAAAGACGTTTGAACAAAGCTGCCTACACTTTTGTGAAGCGACCATAAAACCCATATTTGCGTAAACATCAATGAGAACGTTATGAAGCCGAGGACTCATTAAAACTTGCCGGACTAAATACCAAGAGTTGGGGAACAAAACCTTAAAGGAAAAGAATAAAATTGTCGATGCTGAAGAGCTGAAATGACCGCTTTATACAGGTCAGCTAGGGCTGCACCTGCTTTTGACATTTGCAACGTCTTTGTAAATAATAATTTTAGAAATATCATGTTGTCATATATGTACAAAATAGCGTTGTGATGCACTAGAACTAGCACCATGATCCATTTTCATCAGTTTCATTAGCTTTGCGAAAACGCAATGCATTGCAGAAATGTTAATACATAAAATAAATAAAATCGACACCAAACATTAACCCATACTAAGGAGCTATATTTAACAAAACAGACATTATGTATATGTAATTATTAAAATATTTAGCGTATATATCATGTCTTTTTTATTTTATTATTAATTATTTATTCTCTAAACTCTACAGTCACACATTAAATAAGTCTAAATTATTTGATTAACTGAATTATGCTTATAAATACTATAAGTAACAGCATATTAGTACTGATAATCCTGACGGAAGCCGAGAGTGAGCCCTTGCGTCTACTTACAAGTGAAAACTTAGAGCAAGGTTGATCTTAGCGATTCATAAAGGTTATCCTACCAAGTGCCTACTTTTATTGGAAAAATACTGTTTTTTAAACCTAGAATAAGTTAAATGTCTTACTGTACTTAGTTAACCTTTCCTGAAATAAAAACTTTTATTATTTATTTATTTACTTGTAGTGCTGAAAGTATAGTTTTTTAAGCCTGTCAAGGTCATCATCATCATCAACTCAGCCGTAGGACGTCCACTGCTGGACAAGATCCTCCCTCTTGGATCACTACGTTCATGAGGGGTTGTTGCCATAATCGCCACGCTTGGCAGGCGGGTTGGCGAGCGCAATGTGGGTTGTTGATACACGTAAAGACGCTGCTGCCCATCTTCCGGTGGTATCACTTAGCAGATTCTTACTGCATCCACGGGCAAGAGCGGAGGGGCAACACTGCTGCCGGCACCCCACGGCGTGTATGTAGCAATCTAAGTATTATTAAAGAATTATTTAATTTATATACAAAAAACCCAACTTCAATGACTTGGTTCCCATGTCAACCACCTCTAGGGTGCAAATAAGTTAAGTGGCACTTAATAGTGTAAATGATTTACATTAAATTAACATTTTCATTTCGTTTCTTCACAAACCTAGCTAACTAACTATCCCAACAAAATTTATTACAAATAGTTCATTTTATTTCGTAATATTATTTATAAAATATTATGTTTTTGAAGCAGCTGTAAGGTGCATTGTCCTGACACGGAGCTGGGCGAAGCGCGGCTTAGCAGAGAATTTATTGACCAATCTCAGTATTCGAAGGACACAAGGCTGGAGAGAATGAGCATTTTAATTGGCCAATTCATGCTCCGCTAAGCTCCCCGGTGCGCTCAGCTCCACGTGCAAACGCACCCTTAAGGAGCTATGCGTGTAAATAGGATAAATACTACGTTTGTCTGGTTTCATAGGGTTCAATTAAAAAAAGATTTTTTTAAATTCGGTCCACAGCTGACGGAGAAATCGATAACACACACATAGAACAAAAAATACAAGAGACTATGTTCGACTTTTTGAAGTCGGTTAAAAATTAACATAGCTTTTCACAACCCTGCTGCATCAAAATGCAGCTCTCATTTGCCAACGGACGCCGGACGATTTTGGACACAAGCAAAAATTTAACAGCCGGTAATTAAGGCGCGCCGTCGTGCACTACCAGTATAGCCAACCACATATTCCCGGTCACAGCTGACTCAGACTTGCAGCCGCTCGCAGAGCTTTGGCATAAATAAAGTAAATGTACCTCTTACATGTCTTTTATATGTTTATACAGCTTCGGCAACTGGTTTTATGTTTGACAGAACGCTGTAGTGCCCAAGACGCTCTTAAATGATTAGGCTTGCTCTTAAATATCCTCTGTTTAGTCGGCTATATTCAGAGGAAAAAGATGTCAGTCTGAAGCAGACGAGAGCGACGAAAACCCTCGGTTTTCTTCACCGTTAAATAACTTGTTAAATGCGCACGTAGTTTTCAAGAAACAAATATCCACTGTTTGATACCGTAGAGTGCTGGTAGAAGAATTTTGCCTCTTTTCTCTTGCCCAGATGCAGTGAGAATCTGCCAAGGACCTTTCACTACCCCCTCTCAACCTCGGAAGAAAGGCAGAAGCGTATTAACGTGTATCAACATCCCGTACTGCTCGCCAACCCGCCTTCAAAGCTAGGCGAGTATGGCAACAACCCCCTCATGATTTTGGAGATCCATGAGGAAGGCCAGCAGTGGATGTGAACTGTAGTCCTACGGCTGAGATAATGATGACGAATTATCCATTGGTGAACGGCCAGAATCAAATCTTCCGATGGAAAGTTAGGGATTCATAACCACTTGGGCAACAAGGCCAATATATTTCCTGTTTCAGCTGACTCAGGCCTGCAGTCTGCTCACACAGTTCTAGCATAGGTAATTTACTAGCGTATCCGAAGCTACAATCACCGCGAAACGGGTGCATGTATGTTTAGCGAACGCAGCTGTCGCACCCGCATAGGAATTACAATGTCCTACGTTATACCGCGGCACTGTTAATTACAATCCTTTTGGATGCTGGGTCATAACAGAAACACGCTTAAATAAGGTTTTAAGTAAAATTTGGTTGTAAAACGAAAATGGCCTTTAAACTCTCTCCGTGGCGCAGTTACGAGTAAGCTGTAGCCTGCTGAGACGTAAGAGGTAGCGGGTTCAATCTCCGCCGGGTAACGATATATTTGCTTTATCTACAGATAGCTGTCTCGGGTATGGATGTTGCATAAATATGAATAAGTAGGGATTCACAAAAAAAAAAAAATATTTAGGTATTCTGTCAACCATCTGGTTCCAATAACACAAGCTCTTTTTACTTTGGGGCTAGATGGTGCAGTATGAAATATCCAGCTTTATTTATTTATGTAAACTCTAATCTTAACTAATCATTGCCTCATATAGAAGCTTGAACAAGTTGTTTTATATATTATAGGTTAGTTATGGTTATGGCACATAATAGTGTAAATGATTTACATTAAATTTACATTTTAATTTCGTTTCTTCACAAACCTAGCTAACTAACTATTCCAACAAAATTAATTACAAATAGTTCATTTTATTTCGTAATTTTATTTATAACGTATTATGTTTTTGAAGCACCTGTAGGGTGCGTTGTCCTGACGCGGAGCTGGGCGAAGCGCGGCTTAGCGGAGAATTTATTGACCAATCTCAGCATTCGAAGGACACAAGGCTGGAGAGGACGAGCATTTTAATTGGCCAATTCATGCTCCGCTAAGCCCCCCGGTGCGCTCAGCTCCACGTGCAAACGCACCCTTAAGGAGCTACGCGTATAAACAGGATAAATACCACGTTACTCTGGTTTCATAGGTGTTACGGTTGCATTATTACCCATTAATAGCCGTAAACACGGTACCTTTGGTTCAGATAAATACCCATCTGTACCTTTGTAACTTTTATTACTAGACACTTCAGAGGTTGTTAAAGTTTTACGGATGCTGTTTCATAGGGTATATTCACAGATAAGAGCCCTTATTTCTGAGATTGACAGTTTGTTTTATATGAAATCGTAAAGGAGACTAATCGAACCCGTAAATTGAGGTTGTCTACTAAATATATATACACGTTGATGGTGCTGCTTTCCTTTTCGACATTTTGTTAATGTAGGTTGAAAATGTGTATAAAGATTTTAAAAGCCGAGTAGAGAACTTTTGTGCCGGTGGTGAATCCACGGATTTTCATTTTAAAGTATCGAATAAACAATTTCTATGTTTAAAATCATTTTTAAAAACAAGCTTTAAAAACTCTTTGTTATACCTTTGTTAGCTTTTTTATCACATAAATTGTGTAAAGACGTTTTAAGTTGACATTAAACTTAAATGGAAAATGATTATTTTATTATTTTTGGTACGTTTAAATAAAAGCTTGTTTGTTAAAAAGTTTTTTTTACTTATAATTTATTTATGAATGCACTTTAATTAAAACGCAGCGGTATATGAATAAATACATGACTTTGCAAACAAAAAACATTATGAACAATCTTTGTTTCTGGAAAACAGAGACTTAACGTGTGTTATATTAATTGATCCGGAAACATGAGCGTTCATCAGCATTCAATAAAGATTAATGATATTTCAGAAACGTAAATAATATATTAAGTTCTACCAGCATATACATCTACATATTCTATATACAGTATACAGTTTATTTTTTGTATAACTTTTTGTTTGCGTAATCTATGCGTACATTGCCTTGTTAAATAATTAAATTTTTACAAAAAAAAATTGGTATGGCATCGTATGTGAATTAAATTATCGAATCCATAAAACAAATATATAAAATAGAAATTCTTAAATCACGATGGGATAATAATAAAACTGCCAGCTCGCCTCCCGGAAATAAAACAGTCCCTCACAGAATTCAATTGGAAACGTCAGGAAAATGTAAAGATATGAAATGACGGTCATATATTTCCTTGTACCGCTCGCTTTAACAGACATTGAGCAAAAGGACGAAAAGCAGCTTCAAAGAAACGTTTGAGAAAAGCCCCTACTTTGTGCTCTGTCAGAAGTGTGTAAGGTAAAACGTACTCGTAACCACAAGAAGTTAAGAGTCTCTTAGGACTTAAGATAAGTGCTGTCAAAATAGACATTCAAATCTGCATTAATTCCCAAGAAGCTGAATTTGTCTTAAACACGCAAAGTAAACACGTCATTACTAATGCTATGTCAAAAGTCCCTATGTTCAATTGTCAATAGTTTTAGTTATTCGGTTATACCTCTGAAACCGTGCAATCTATTGGTAAATAGTCAAGAGTTCGAGTTTGTTGATGGTACAATTATCTACAAAACACACTACGAAGCACTGTTTTAGAATTTTTAGGTACTGTCGGTCTGACATATCAAGATCACTAACTCTTTTAATTTTCCTTGTATTTTCACGCCATTCTAACATTGATTTTCGGCTCAGAATATATCTTATGAAAAAGCAAAAAGAAAGCGAATTCCTTTGGTGAGGATAACGTCTGCTGGTGAGTTAATGTTCGTTTTAAATGCAATGGCTCAAGAACACACTTTCCTATGAAAAAAAAACTTAAAACACTTTTTGTAGATAAATTTACGTTTTACAAACTTTGTCTGGATAGCCCATAACTATTTTAGAGTACTAAGCAAAAAACTAAAATTGTGACATTTGACCTCAAATAAAAAGCAACGAACTAGCGGGATCGATGGTGATCTTCAACATAGGATTTGGAATGACTTATTTAAGACATATACAATAAATTAGGCCAGGTGCGTGTGGGGCCAAGCACTATGTAGGGTTCCGTAGTTAACCGTAGAAAGTAAAACTATAAGAGTTCCTGGTTGTACTACGGGACCATAAAAACTTCAGGAAGTCACGACTGTGAAATTGGTAATGCATCGAGATTTTGTGGTGTGAGAATTTGGTTTTTTACTCCCTTAGACCGTATTGAAGTTTGAAGAAAGAGCGTTTAGAATTTCGAAAAATCCTTAAAAATTCTTTCAAAAAATATTTCAGGATTGAAAGTATTTTACATACAAAATAATATAAATAGAAGTCATACATTTTTTTTTAAAAAATTGTTTAAAATTCCATTTTTAAATTAAGTTTTTTGCCTCTTAAAAGTTTAAAACTGATAGCGCGATCTAGAGCCAATTTAATAAAAAGTAGTTTAAAAATATTTTTTAAGTGTTCCCTCGTAATTGTCCACGTTATTTTGTCTATCTTGACTGGACTTTAAATATCATTCTGTGTTGCTCATCTAAAAAAGAGAATAACAGAAAAACTTAAAGGCATTTCAAATACTTACAAAATATTATATATAATATATAATAAGTATAATGGTGGTTTAAATGGTTTATTTCGAAATAAAATAAGCATTTTTCTATTACATTTATTTCACTAAACAATGATAATAATAATAATTACGAACCAAGAAAACCAGTATGCTTTTAAAACAAAAATTGTTAAACTAAAACTAATTTGTTAATATGTCTTGTAAGGGAATTTTCATTATGTCTTTAATAAGTACAATTGGTACGACGTATCGCTCTAGTTAAAGTAAAGTAAATAACATTAACAACTTTACTTTCAGTATGAAATTCAGGAATATTTCTTAGGTAATAGGTATCTCTAACTTGGTCACGATTTTTGTGTTCCTAGCAGTTTAAAATGGCAGCAATATTTTCCAAGACACGATAGCACTCGGGAATTGGCCGGGGCAATCGGACGGCAAAATAGTCTAGCTATTTGTCCGATGCGATGATCTTTGTAAACCGATTCCACTTGCATTTTATACTGGGTATGGATCAGGTGCACCTCGACATGTTGGCGTTCTTACGTGCGCTTTAGACTATGTTTATATTTTGGTATTATTGTAAGTGTAAATATTATTTGATATGTAATTTCATAATAGTGGCTAAAACGGGCATTGTTTTACGACACGCGGTACATCACCAATAACCATTTTATTATCATCATTATTTCAGCCATAGAACGTCCGCTATGGAAATAGGCTTCCCTCAGGGGCCTCCAGGTGTTGCGGCTAAAAGCGGCCTGCATCGACCACCGACCAGCATACTTTACCAAGTCGTCTGCCCGTCTTGTTGGTGGACGACCTACAATGCGCTTGCCGGTCCGAAAAAAATAGCAAGAAACTTACGCAGAGAAAGTTTTAATGTAGGGTAGTTTAGTTTATGATTACTTTGTAAGTCCTCAGTTTTAATTTACTACTTTTTAGCGCTAGAGATTAATGTAATAGGAAGGTTCCGAGGTTAAAATGTCTATATCAGGTCAACAAACAAAGTAGAAAACCAATTACCTATAGTTAATAGCAAGAAACTTACGCAGAAAAAGTTTTAATGTGGGATAGTATACTTTATTACCACTTTGTAGGTCCTGTATTTAATTTACTACTATTTACGCGCACTAAGGACAGACGTTGTACGAAAGTTTCGAGGTTAAATTGTCTCTATCAAGTCCAAATATTGTTTCTCGAATTAATGAATTGAAGATCAAAAGAATTTACTTACTATAACCAGAAGATTTTTTTAGTTTCCCTTTTTATCAACTATAGAGAGTCCCACTGCCGGACAATAGTTTCCTCCTCCATCTCCTTCCACTTCTCACAGTCACCAGTCGCTTTAATTTTATTTCTCTTAAATTCTAGAAGTTATTTTATACAAAAGTTTATAAAAATTAGTAACTGTTTTCTAGATTTATTTTTGATCTGGATGGTTGGCTACTGTTATTCACAGTTAGGTTTGTAAACTATAAATTTATTTTTACCGTCGAAGTTTGAACCTAAAATATCGTTGTAATAAAAGTTTATGTGAGTTATAGCTAAAGTCACAGTGTGTTAGGCTTTGGGAACAAATATATTTTCGTTTACTTACAATATTTACTACGAACGTTTAATTGTGGGCAAAAATTGAATCTGAAAAAAAAGTTAGTAGAAAATATCAATCCAAGCGTGAAAAGAGGCAGATTAGTCGACCCGTGAAAATAAAATAAATCGAATTAGCAGTAACACGGCGCACTACAGCGAATCTCGTTAACCTAAGTGCTTTTGGCAAGCTGTGTGCAGGTATGGCAATATCCTCTCCAACAACTTCTATTTTCAACTCTATCCCTCTGAAATAAGGAGTAAATTATTACGATACCAGTCATCTTGCGTTGTAAACTGTACATGACGGTTTATGGAAGGAAAGCAGCCCATGTATGCTCGGAATTATGGCAATAAACGTATGCGTGATAACGGCCGAAATTGGCTTCAATGAATACCGTAACGTGCCTGAGTGCTTGGAACAAATAGACTGGAATACAAGAAAATAATTTAAAGGAGATCTGTATCAAAATTGTGGACTTGATGAGTATGATTGCCTTGTATAGGGTGCACATTACCTAAACATACTTTTAACCCGTCTTGGTTTATGATTCCGAGCCATAGCAGTAATCTTTGAAAGAATAAAATTGTCACGTTATAACTGCTTATGGCGACGCATTGATGAAACAAACTATTTGAATGTAATTGTAAATAAGAATAGTAAAACTCCGCCTGAGCCTTCATACAATATGACTCAAAAAACTATCTTGAAATGAAAAATCTTAAGCGCCAAAAGAGTATTTCTCGTTTAAAATAAAAACTATACATAACTATTTATAATTCAATTACCATTTTGAAAAGGGTGTACCTATAGACTTATTATACTCGTAGGTATGTATAAAAAACTAAAGGCAAAAGTCGGTTTCGTTCACCAGTTAAGCAAAAATCTATGTTTTTATAGAGCAGTTTTTAGGTTTTTTTCTGTTGTAATAGTTAGCCGAGCGTGTAAATATGAACCAATTTGAAGTAAAAAGCATGAAATATACAAAATATCAATTCCGAATTCAACTTTTTTCAGCTATTACAAATAGTAATTGCTGAAAAAAGTTAAAGCCCTGACGCAAAAATCGTCAATGCTTTTAACAAGTATTATAAAAAAAAATACCTTTGGATTGAGCAGCGTTCTACCAAAAACTCAGTCAAATTCAAGAGTATTTATTCATCCGAACCCTAAGACCACATAGAAATAAAATGTTACAAAAGAAAAAACACATCTAAATAAAAAAACCTTATTAAATCTTATTGAATTAGTTTGCTTCAGAAAAATTGGAATAGAGAATGCCGAGTTAAGAGCACAACAATTAAAAAAAATACAAGTTGTAGAAGAGTTTTAATGAGAAGTAGTTATGGACGAGCTCGATGACACGCCTACTTTTGAAATCGATCGCCATTAGTTAGCCCATTAGTATTCCTCTACCCCCTGACAAGCTGGCGGCGTACGCCTAGACTTTGAAGTTTTCTCTACGACTTATCTTTTCATCATCATCATCATCATTTCAGCCATAGGATTGCTGCTCACGCCCACTGCTGGACCCTCATGCATCTCCAAGATCATGAGTGGGTTTTTGCCATACTCGACCCGCTTGACAGGCGGTGGTGAGCGCAGTAAGGGATGTTAAAAACCGGAAAGACTATCCGAAAGATGGGCAGATTCTGACTGCATCCACGGACAAGAGAGGAGAGGCAATATTCTACTGCCGGCACCATTTATTTACTTTCCGATTCCTTACTATGTGTTTCTTCACTATGAAAAACCTTATTGTACATCTGCTAAATATAAAAAATAAAACAACGCAACCAAGATTAAACCGTCTTGATTTTCGATGTAAGTAGGTTTAACTTTATAGTTTATCAAATAATTTATTAATATCTACAATTTTATCAACAGTCTATCAATCTACAAGATGAATCGTAAACGTTAAGTATTCTCCTCGTATTATTCTACTCGAATTACTGCGTAAAGGAAACCAATCTGTTAATCTGCAAACTATATTTCTCTTTTGACAAATTGCCCAATCACAACCCAGCATGCACCATAAAACCCATTCAACTATTAAATTTTACTATCCCCATAGCAGTTGAGAACACATCAAAGCAACAGCTATGTCATATACTCCACAAATAGACTGCAATATTAATCATACAAATGACAAACAAACAACTTCATTTCAACCGCTCACTTGGTAACACGCCGCTGTCATAAATCACATCCCAGGAACATGCTGGAAGTGAAACTCTAATATTTTATTCACCGGTAGCTTTATTTTGGACTGAAAACCGTGCCAACCAGTGGCCCAACACCTTTATATTGGTTTTATTGGAAAATGTCAAAGTCATACCGTTTGTTCTTGAAGAAAAATTTATGTAGGTACCTAGTTATATGCGGTGGAAACGAATACCATCCTATGGAAGTATTTCTAGAAAGCAGTTATTTTTCTTTCATATTATCTATATAAGAAAAGACACAAAAGAAAAGTAAAATCTAAAACATGTACTTAAAATAGCTTAGAATGATTGCCTCGTCTTCATGTCACTTTTGACTTCATGTGTCATTATTACCAGCTTCATTTACTGGTGACACACGAGTAAATAAAAGGGTGTTGGCAAACATTTTTACTTTATCGATAAAATAATCGAAAATCTGTGCTAATATTTTGATTTAACACTACCAGACATACTTTTTTAAAGATACAAAGCAATCAAAATAAGTAAATTGTTCTAACCTACATACGAAGGCGTGGTAAAAAGTCATTGCCTTTTAAACTAAGTAGAACTGTGTAGTGTACTTTTATCAGAAAAACTGATAAAAGTACAGACTACAGTACAGATAGACAAATTGTAGAAACTCAAACCACAAAAGAAAATAAATGATACAAGAGAAAATAAACAAGGAAACACAAACAGAAAATAGAGATATAATATCAAGAAAAATGTTGTTAAAATACAAAAAACTGTGCAAACTTGTGACATATCAATAATAACTTACAGAAATAAATATATTAAATTGTATAAGAGTGTTATAGCTGGACTAAAGAAAATTGCAGTCGAAAAAGAAGTTAAGAACGCTAGAAATAAGATAAAGCAGATTTGGAACATTGTCACACACAGAAATAAAAATAATTCTGGGTTAAATGACAACTACCGGCTTAAAATCAATGACGTAATCTTTGACGATTCTAAAGAAATAGTTAAAATTTTTGCTAAGCATTTCAATTTCGTTATGATAGATGGTAACAACAAAAAAATAGTGACAAAAAAAGTGGTAGGCTTATTTTTGGATTTATTTTCGGCATTTGACATGGTAGATCATGTATTTTATAAGACAAACTTGAATTTTACGGAGTCAGGGGAAAAGTTTGATTTTACTTAAATCATACTTAGCGAATAGAAAGTAATTTATATCAATCAATAACATTGTAAATAAACAGCTAGTAATTACTAAATCTCAAGCGACCATTATAAAACGAGGAGTCCCTCAAGGCTCAATATGAGGACCAATTATTTTTGTTATTTTCTTAAATGATCTTATAAATTACGTAATGAACACCATCCCAGATGTAAAGTTAGTAGTGTATGCAGATGACACGAACGCAGTAATTCCTGCGACATGCTTGCACGAACTTAAAACTAAAATTAATAAAACACTTGTTGCATTTAAACAATGGTTTGAGGTAAATAATTTAAAATTAAATATAAAAAACGAAAACCATTATATTGAGAACAATGGCTCACAGAAATTAATCCATTGATATTACAAGTAATGGTGAAAAACTAGAATTCACAAATCATGTTAATTTCTTCGGCATACACACTGACCAGTTTCTAATCTAAAGCTGAATTAGAATCGCTCGAAAACACTATAAGTTCTGCTTGCTATGCCCTAAGAAGTTTAAGAGGCGAGATCAATCTGAAACAGCTTAAAACAGCTTATTATGCTCTCGTAGAATCAAAGCTGAGGTATAGTATAAAGTTTTGGGGAAACAGCTACAACTATGATTTGAATAGGGCTTTCGTTGTACAAAAGAAGGCAATACGTACAATGACACGAATCCAGCCATGGGAGACCTGTAGAGTTCATTTTAGATCTCTTGAAATCCTGACATTACCCAGTCTTTATATTTTAGTTGTCCTCATGGATTTTGTCAGGCATCCCCATAAGTATGAATCGGATGAACAAAATACTACGAGGCTTAAAACAACAAGGAATAATCTAGAGCTTCCTTTTCAGCCAAGGCTGAATGTTGTGGGGTATGGCTCTAGGTATCAGATAATTTTTCCATATGTCATAATTTCCATAATTCCATGCATGGTTCTTATTCTTTAAAATGTTTGTTGTAATTTATTTATATTTAATGCTTGTTATATTTATTTGTGTTTTATTTTAAGAACATTCAAATACAATTGTTAATTGTTCCTGAATAATTGAAATGAAATGAAAAATGATCAAACAAATCTTATAAGATCTCGTTACTGGTTACCACATATTAATAAACTTAGTATATTTACAATAATACAGTAGAAGTCGCATATTTTATGGAACTGCTAAAGTTAAACGTGTTATAGACACTTTGCAACATTGTATCATGTTTCATAAAAGGCTGCACGCTCTGTTAATGGAAATGCCTCCACCAGTGCATGTTATGTAGTTTAACCGTTTATCGATTCCGAGTGGATAGTTTCATAAAATGGTGGTACAATCGTTAAATGTTATGAGCATGAGCTTAACTAGTCAGTGGAAGACAATTTTCCATAACACGGTTTTTAACTAGCACAGAAGGTAAGGTTATATTTATTGCGCAAATTTTGTAAGGTTTACATGCATATATTTTATTGGAGATAATTATGAGAAAGCTAAGCTAGTTTTGTCATTAATTCCAGTAATAACCATCGTTACTTTTGGTATCGTCTATATAATTTGTGAAGATCTGGCTAAAATTAGTAAGGAGACGCGTCTAAAGTTTTTTTTAGTTTTAAAATTACAGGATGCCAGTCCTCCCGCGACCAAGAACGCTGAAATGTGTTCGAAATGTCGGGAAAATAATAAAAAAGGTACGCGATAAAAGCCTGTAATTTTAAAACTAAAAATATGTTAACAAATCTCGAAAGTTTAACAAGCGTCTAAAGTTTATAACTCATTTCTACTTGAACTCCAAATATAGCTTATGTAATGTTTCAGTTGTGATCTTATCGATCATCATAAACTAGCAAAAGATGGCAAACAGACCTTATGGGCACACACTCATTAGTCACCAATTGTCAGCTGTAGCATTATCCATACATAGTATAAAACATCGTCGCTTCTCGCTGTCTGTCTATCCCTATATTTGCTTAGATCTTTAAAACTACGCTACGGATCTTGATGCGGTTTTTTTCAATAGATAGACTGATTCAAGAGAAAGGTTTTTATGTATAATATAGTAGAGATAAACTGGTCATTTTGGAGGTTTCTAATGTGAGGTCGTATATAAACGAAATATTTTTTGCGCTCAAACGCAAACGCTGGCTGAACCCTACGAAATAGATCAAAAATAATGTACTACATTATTGTACATCTTCAAAAGGTCTACAAAAAAAGGCCCTTGATGGTATATTCTGTAGTATATTTAGTATCAGCATTGCACCCGTACGAAACCGGAGCGGGTCGCTAGTGTAAGGTATAATTTGAATAGACGAATGTGCTTTTTTACCATAGACCATAGGAACTTTTTAATGAGGTTTATACATTCTACGCGGTCGGTCGTTTAAGTTTAGAGCACCGTACGTTGAAATGACATTCTAAGTGCAGTAGTATAGGTACGAACATGTAATACAATTCGATAATGAACACATTTACAAAATTCATTACAGATACAGTTCATGTTAACCAGACAGGATTAAGCAATGTGACTTAGCAGTGAATGCTATTTGAATAACACAAGCGTGGACACAGCTTAAAATTGGTTTATTAGTACTCAAATAATAAGGCTAGCTACAGCTTATTGGTACTTTAATAATATTAATAATCATCATCATCATCATCAGCCTTTATCGACCCACTGCTGGGCATAGGCCTCCCTTTGATTTTGCCATTCGCCTCTGTCATAAGCTATGCCGTGGGGTGCCGGCAGTAGAATGTTACCCCTCCTCTCCTACCCGTGGATACAGTAAGAGCCTGCTAAGGGACACCTCCGGAAGATGGGCAGCAGCGTCTATCCGTGTATCAACATCCCATACTGCGCTCACCAACCCGCCTGCCAGGCGTGGTGAGAATGGCAACTACCCCTCATGGAGATCCATGAGGGAGGCCTGTGTTCATCAGTGGACGTTTTATGGCTGAAATGATGATAAGCTATTCTAATCCAGGTGCAACCCACGGTCTTCCGAACATCGTCAACCCATCGGGATGGTGGACGACCCCTATTTCTGTGCCCTTCTCTCGGCCACCATTCAGTCAGCGTTTTCGTCCACCTGTCGTCATTTCGTCTGGCCAAGTGTCCTGCCCAACTCCATTTGTGCCCCATTATTCGCTCGCCGACATCCTGAACCTTAGTCCGCTTGCGAATTTTGACGTTGGGGACCCGGTCTATGAGTGTGATGCCGAGCATGGCGCGCTCCATGGCTCTCTGCGCAACGCTGATTTTGTGCACTGCCTCCTTAGTAAGTCGCCATGTCTCAGCACCGTAGGTCATTGTTGGTAGGACGCATTGATTGAAGAGACGAGTCTTAAGACACTGTGGAATGTGGGTAGATTTAAAAATATCGTCTAGTTTTCCGAAAGCTGCCCATCCTAGTTGTACTCTCCTGGTAACCTCCTTCATCTGATACTCCGTGCCAAAAGACAAAACATGACCAAGATACATACATATATGAATCAACCATCTCTAACCTCTCGCCTCCAACTTTAACGTTAGAATTCGAGAGTTCAGAAACGTTTGACATCACCTTGGTCTTGCCCAATTATATAATATAATAAGATAATGTGAGTTTGTTTGTTTGTTACGTTTTCACATCTAAACCTCTAAATAGTTTTTTTTTTCAATAATTGAAATCTACATAACCAGCGGGTAACACAGGCTATTATTTATCCAAATACTTCGATGCCACGAGCATGGAAGCTACGCGAGTGAAACCGCGAGCCGCTACTAGTAAAGTTATAAATTTCACTGCTTGACATAGGCCCCCCTCATGGATATCCAACACAATGAGGGGGTTGTTACCATGCTTGCCACGCTTGGCAGGTTATGTGGTGGATGTTTATACTCGGAAAGATACTGCTGCCCATGTCCCGGAGGTATTACTTGGCAGATATTCTTACTGCATCCACGGGGAAAAGAGGAGAGGCAATATTTTACTGCTGGCACCTAAGAGCATAGCGTATAAGTATTTGGGTAAAAAATTACGTTGATAATTGAGAGCTTATAATATATTTAAACTTCTACACTTCAAGATGAAAGATCGTTTTAATTAAGTGAAAATTCAATTCAAAAATAACTACAAAAAAGACTCCATCTTGCTAAATGTTTTATGACAAACAAAAAGATTAAATAAAACCTCAAGATGTTTATTTGAAGTCTATAGAAATTTTCTCAATGCTGTAAAAGTAATGTCTTGTTGACAGGTAAAATGGCGCTTGCCTTATGAATAGGACTTTTATAATGATTTCACCGTCATGGATTCAATACCTACAAATTATTTGAATTTTTGCCTAAAAATTAATTGGATTTTTTCTAACAAAACAGGTACTTGGTGAATATTTATTTCAACAGAATTGTGACTTAGATGACACGTCTACTTTGTTAACCTTACGCTTTTATTGATAGCCAATAAACTTTAGGAGTTTTAGCGCCCAACAAACTATGAATAAATAAAAGCTTTATTGCCTTTCAGTACGTAGCTAATAAAATTAAATGCCTTGGCATTTAGTTTTATCGACCTGATTAAATAATTGTGATCTGTTTATTTTTGTTCGACCCAACGCACATAAACTAACTACAAATTGTTAGCAGGAATTAAAAGGGAAGCCAAAAAGTAATTTCGTCAAATAGCTGACGTTCTGCTTGAGTTTATAGATCATTTTTTCTAAAAAGAAAAATACGTTTTACTTAAATGAGAAAGAAAGTTAAAATAAGAAGCTTAATATAACTTCGAGCAGCTAAACAACTGTAGATCATAAGTTGATTATGTTCGATTCACACGTCTGAAGACAAAAGTCTTCAAACAGTGTGTGTACCAGTGACAGTTCTCTACGGGATCGAATGAGGAGATACGTAGAAGAACTCGGGTCACTGACATAGCCAGACAGATTAGCACGTTGAAGTGGCAGTGGGCAGGCGATATAGCGCCCAGAACATATGGCCGATGGGGCTGCAAAGTTCTCGAATGGAGGCCACGGAGCGCAGCGTAGGACGTCCACCTACAAGATGAGCAGACGACTAGGTAAGAACCGAATGTCAGCGTTAGGTGCAGGCCGCTTCCAACCACAGTACCTGGATTTCAGTGTCCATCCAGAAGCCGAAAAGAACGTCGGGAATAATCAAAGATATTACGCAATAAATTCCCGTGTTTATGTTATTATATTGTAATGAATTGTGATCGCGTAATTTTACGAAAAACCCATAATAGCTTATTGATGTTTTTATAAAAATAGTGTTTAGCGTATTGATGTTTGATGAGTGAGTTGTAATTCAAAAAGCCCTTGATTAATTAAAAAATTGGAGGTATAGGTAAAGATCAAGAAATATTAATCAAAGTCTTGTCCATTTCATATACGCGTCCTATTAATAAAGTTTATACCTGGTAGTAGTAGTAGTAGGTATCTACCGTCAATTCAAAACTAAGTAGTTAAAAGACTAATTATAATCAAGTACTAATTTAATATTAAAAATCAGTTATGTTATAAATTACCTACTATGTTGAATGTTTTGTAGGTCATTAAGTAAAAAAATTAAATAGAGATAGAGAAAAAATACATACTAGGCTATGTATAAGCGTAGATAAATAATATCGGAACCAAATGTCACTCATATTAAATTTAAAATAGTTGTTTATTATGTCACTAGTACCTTCTATATAACTTACATCATCATTTTAGCCGTGAAACGTCCACTAATGAACACAAGCCTCCCTCATGGATCTCCATGAGGGGTAGTTGCCATTGTCACCACGCTTGGCAGGCGGGTTGGTGAGCGCAGTATGGGATGTTGATACACGGATAGACGCTGCTGCCCATCTTCCGGAGGTGTCCCTTAGCAGGCTCTTACTGCATCCACGGGTAGGAGAGGAGGGGTAACATTCTACTGCCGGCACCTCACGGCAATAACTTACATATTATCTATAAATATATATATCTTTATAACTTTGATGTGCTAAATTAGCTTTTTCTTGTACCGCTATTTTATCACAGTCAAATACTCTTTTTTACATCAATCAATCATAACAGCCTCTCGATCTCACTACTGGGCAATATCCTATATTCTTTTCATCAAATATTTAAATACTTTTGAGAATAGAGTAAGTAAAATGTACGTATTTAAAAAACGTAAATTTATATAAGACAGCAAGTTTTTGAATTGAGAATTCTTTATCTTTCCTGTTCGTAATGGGGAGACGCATAAATGGAAAATAGCTACTTTCATTGATAAGTTTTTAGTTTTTACGCACTGTTTGTCTTCCAACAATTTAAAAAAAAATCAGTTTGAATTTTCTCGCTTCAATGGTAAAGGAAATAAACGATCAAGAAACTAATCCCTGTAATTTTCGATATGTACCCAGTTTCTGGTCAGACAAGCCGTAGGTGAAACTCTTGACATGCTAGCTCGGTATGCTGATGCGGCTGTAACTACCAGGAATACAGACGTTACGGGCGATGTCTGGAATCACGGCAGACAGAAATAACGCTAACCTATTGTGCTCGTTCGGAACATACATCACGGATCACTGACAATACAGCTAGGTATACACAAACATCTCAATGCGATAGGGTTGACAGCAGAAGCATTGCTTTGTATTATTTAAATAATGACTCTTAATATGTGGTTGTAAACAAGTTCGATTCTATCCGCAGTTTCTCAGCATAACAGACGTTAAATATGATATTAAAGTACCTATGCTTTTCTAGATTCTTACCTTAGTGTTTGTGTAAGCTTGTTCATAATGATACCTAGTACGAACATTGTTCTTTGAGAAATATTATTTCAAATGTAAAAAAGTTCACACCATAGATAATCGGCTTTCCGCACCATCTTACATTAACTTGAACATGTTTTATAATTCCAGACAACGTCACTCCAAATCCATCATACAAAAATCTGATCGTTGGGAATCAAGCGAATAAAAAAATAGAGGTTTGAAATCAGAGGCATCCCTAGCATGGGCGCTTTGATCTGTTTGCACTCAGTCTGGTCGATCGGTCCCGCCGATCATTTTGCTGCCGTTTAGCGTTCGATTTGTGACGAAACGACACAACTTAAATGATCTTCATTCGTGATTGTTCATAATGGGACGAGAAAGCCTTAGAAATCAGATAATTCTCTAGGGTATTCAAAAAACAAGATTAGTCTCTAGATTTATGTTAAAATTGAGAAATCACTGTTCGTTGATATTTTGTCATTTGCATTTAGGTTCAAAATTATATTTTCTCATAAGAACAACGTGCACTTAAAATTATGAGATGCATAAAAGTTAAGTAAGTGATTGTTAATAATAGCCTTACAAACATAATTGAGAAACGCCAAATTTTATAAACAAAAGTTTACAAAATAAAGAAAAGTTAACGAACAATACGAAAAGAAAAGATTTAAAATGAGCATTTTTAAAAGTTAACAAATACAAATATACAAATACAAATATTTTTATTTCTGTAACTTAAACTAATATGTACATATACATTTCATGGGTTTGGGACCCCTTTTAAGTATAAAAATACCTGTCTTAGAGGATCTCGCTCTTCATTTATTCATCATCATTTCAGCAATAAAACGTCCACTGATGAACACAGGCCTCCCTCAAGGATCTCCATGAGGGGTAGTTGCCAGACTTACCACGCTTGGCAGGCGGGTTGGTGAGCGCAGTATGGGATGTTGATACACGGATAGACGCTGCTGCCCATCTTCCGGAGGTATCCCTTAGCAGGCTCTTACTGCATCCATGGGCATGAGAGGAGGGGTATCATTCTACTGCCGGCACCCCACGGCGGACATATCGGTATCAAGGGTATGATCATGGAGTCATGGGTATATTAAACTAAATCGGAGCTACATCGTTCACTTAGAGAAAATAAATTTTTGTCTTTTTTAATAATAGTACGAATTTCACTATTAACAAGAGGTCTAGAAATAAAGAAACTTTTTCGTTATCTTTTATAAGATTAGACAAATTCCGATGAAACATTTCAAACCGTCTGAATTCTACAACCGAGAAAAACTAATCCACGGTCGTATCGAATGTCTACACAGGAATGCCATTACTTAGATCATTAATGGAACTGACGGAAGACATTCCAGGGAAGGTTAGTTTCAGAACATTCTCGTGGACTTCAATCTGGTTTTAGTTGTCAACAAATAAGTCTTTTCGAAGTGTTTATTATGGAAATGCACTTCGAAAATCTGCAAAACCCCTTAAGGCGATGATATCTGAACACTTTAGGCATTTAAACGCTACTTCGCCCCGCGCGCCCGCACGCACTACAGACACTCGTATCTAGCGCCATAGTATAAGAATGAACGTTCAAACAGTAAGTGGTCACTAAAAACAAATTTCTAATTTTTTTTAAAATAGCTGCTAATGAGATGAAAATAGCTAAAAATTAGTATCTACAAAAGAAAAATCGAAAAAGGGCTTTGTATCTACCCCGCACCACGGTGACGTGCTTGCACGGGACAAACGGCCCTAAAGTTTGCCCTCAAAGGGCATCGAGCAGATATAATCAACAAAATATTTTTTTACAATTCTCAAAATAATAATAACAGTCGCCCTAGTCACCACAATCACCTTAGTCGCCAAAGTGACCACAGTCGTCATTGTTATCACCTTCGCTCTAGTTGCCATAATCACCACTGGCACCACAGTTGCCATATACACCAGTCGACCTAATCACAAAAGTCGCATCAGTAGTCCCAGTTACTACAGGAACCACAATCACCCTAGTGCGCACTGTAGCCCTAGTCACCAAAGTCGCATTAGTAGTCCCAGTCACCACAGGAACCACATTTGAATGTGGTTCTACTACTAGGGATAGTGCGCATTGTCGCTCTAGTCGCCACAGTCAGTTCTATCGACACAGTCACCATAGCAACCACAGTCAAACCAGTCATTACAGTCGCCGTGTTATTGTGCTATTTACCTACTACAAGAACGCAAACAGCGGAGCGGCACAGAGCGACATAACCACTCTCTGTGATGGCTCGGCCGGTACTGGTTTGTTCGAAACACGAGCGCTACGCCGCGAATTTGTAGGTATTTTGACATTTCATAAAATATTTGTATGAAATAAAAAAAATCTAATATCACAATTCTCTCCATAAAAAAGAGGCAATGTTTTGGTTACATCAAAACATTAGCCTCATTCTTCATTCTTTATTTGATTTCATCGTGTAGTTTACTCATAATTATTTTAGATTTTATTAAGAGGTAACTTTGTATTTTTTTTATCGATGAAAGTATCCTCAACCGCGTTTTTGTTTTACTATTCTCTAGGTAATATCCTGAACTTTAATATGTATGAATTTCAGAATTTTATGTTTAATGGTTATTGAGAAATACTTGTTTTACAATGATGAAATCTGGTAGTACCCGGCCTTAAGTATTTGTTACGTTACTAATTTTGTAGCACAAGCAAATTTTTTAGCGCCTATCTAGTAGGCTGTTTAAAGTAATCTTAAAATTATAATGTTAGTCGTACCTAATGACTCCTTAATTACCCGAAATTTACATTTTTGATGAAGAAAACATATAATAAAATATCTATTTGTAATTGTAGAAAATGCCTGCCGTGGGCTGTATGATTTTGTTTCTCTTATCTTGCTTACAGTAAGAATCTGCCAAGGGATACCTCTGGAAGATGGGCAGCAGCATCTATTCGTGTTACAACATACAGTACTGCGCTTGCCAACCCGCTTGCCAAGCATGGCGAGTACGGCGACAACCCCCTTATGATCTTGGAAGTTCATGAGGGAGGCCTCAGTCTAGCAGACAGCAGTCCTACGACTGAGATGAATTGTAGAAAAAATATTTGTCAATTTTTTTATTGAATCCATCTAATCTTAGTTTTCCTTCTGAAAGATCAAATAAAACTACGATAAGTGCATTTAAAGGTCTTCTTAACAAATAATGAGGCTAAGCTCTTTACCTATCACTTCAAAGAGCTTAACTACCTTGTTTGTCTTTCACAGACGACGACAGCGAGGACTCGTGCAGCTTGAAAGCTAATCAAAATAATGGCAGTAGAAGCGATTACTCTAAAGTGCTTGCAGAACACTATACTTAGTCAGTGTTTGCACAAATTGTATTGAGTAAATACTTAGGCTTTAGCCGTAGCTAAGAAGTTAACATACAGTTAGTAAATATTTGTTGAAGTCTTAATATTTTTGAAAATACTTTTGTGTTGATTTTTAATCTGTAACTCTTAATCAGTGTTATGAGTATGTGCCTGGGACCTGATCAAAATATATACAGGACCCTTGTTGAGCCTTTAATATAAAAAAACAATATTTTGTTTCACATTTTAAAAAAAGTATCTGTTCAGATAAAAAATACAGTCGTGGAAAAGTGTGAAGTCCGTTGGGCTAAGTCTACCGTTTGATACGAGATATATTCAAACATACTATATAACAGTAACAAGTTTTGACTACATCAAATAATACATTCAAAGAGTGTGACATTAACGTTAAATATGACATTATATGACCATAAATAACATAATATTCCCAGAATAGATAAAAATAGTATTATTAATAAAATAATAATACAACATTATGATTTGCCGTGGGGTGCCGGCAGTAGAATGTTGCCCCTCCTCTCTTGCCCGTGGATGCAGTAAGAGCCTGCTAAGAGCTACCTCCGGAAGATGGGCAGCAGCGTCATTCCATGTATCAACATCCCATACTGCGCTCACCAACCCGCCTGCCAAGCGTGATGAGTATGGCAACTGCCCCTTGTGGAGATCCATGAGGGAGGCCTGTGTTCAGTAGTGCACGTTTTACGGCTGAAATGATGATGATGATGATTATGGTTTAAACTAGATCATTTCATAGCACGTATCTTATCTCAATAGTAATGCGTGTTTTTTGATGCGTAATTAAAAACTATCATTTACCAAATTTCTTTCAATATCGACGTTTATTCGTTTCTTCTTAATAGAAATTTAGCAGTTAGAATAATAAAGATGTATATTAAGCACAGTTCAAACGGCATTTGCAGAGTTAGTTTTGATGAATGACTAATTATAATTAGACTAGTAAATGCATATACTCGTCAGTTAATACGAACGGTTCTAGCGAGCATTTAGTATGTACTTCTCAAGGACAGATAAACTTCGGCCTTAACATGTATCTCAATGATACGTCAGCATTTGTTAGTGATGATGTATTGATAAGATGGATTAGGCTTGAAACTACGTTATCATCCATAAGTTATATCGAACTATAGACAGTTAAAAACAAAGACTTAAATATAAAGTATAGATGATTATATACATTGTATTTATGTTTGTATTCATGCTGTATGGGCGTTGTACCTGGAAATTGTAATATAGACTTTTCTTGCGAAGCATCTGTATCATCCTCTCAGCTAAATCTACTGTATTCGGATCTAAGAACAGGTCAATGCATCTGAAGCTGACTATGCCGCGGGTTTTCCCAAAAAGTTTTTCTTCACCGTTAGAGTTAGTTCCGTGTTAAATGTGCATATTTATTTCGCAAGAAAAAAATAGCATGGTGCACGGCCGTAGTAAAAAATAAAAAGTGAAAATATCTTCAAATTAATTTAAGAAGAAACAAAGCCATTACTGCTTTTATTACAAATCCGATAAATGATCCCTTAGTTAGATCCTGAGGTCGAACAACAGAAAATATTAAATTTCTCGTTGTTCGAAAATTAACGATGCCTAAAAATATTTCGATATTGTTTCAGCGTTGATAGATTCTTCGGCCTTGTTTCAAGGCATTTTGAATTTAAACGATAAATTATTCGAGACAACAAAGTGATAAACCATTCCAGCTGTCACTAATTGTTTACATCTAAAGGTCAAAATCAAATTTTGCACGGCAAAATGTTCTCGAAGCATTTCATGAATGAAATGCAAAAAGATGTTTTGATTGTTGATTGTTTCTTCCTCAAATAAAAACTGGCTGAAAACCACGATAAGAAGTGCATACTATATAAATAAATCAAACCAAAATCTAGAACTAGGTAAATCCTAAATGGGTTGGAATTTCGAAGCCGATTCATTATTTAAGACATGGAGTTTCTTATTAAACAGTTCAGCTAAGTTGTTCCATAGGCTGTGGGCATCAGATCACAGTGCAAGAACATAACAAAATAAAACCTTAACCCTATTTTTCCGAAACTAAATAAGGCAGCTTAACCCTGATAGTTTTACTACAAAGTTCATGATTTTTTCAGATTTGTAAAGCTGTTAGGGGGGGTACGCTCGAAAAAAAGTTTAAAACTTTAATATTTCGCAAATCGGAACCCCTAAATTGTTTTAAAATACCTATTCAACGTTACCTTTACACAATGGGAAAATCAAGAAAAAAAAGTTCATCCCCACCACGAAAAAAATATTATTTTGGGGTGGGAGTTACCAGGCTGTTTTTGTAGCGTTATCTTGGCGTTTTTATTTTACATGTCCATGCAAAATGACAGCTTTCTAGGACTAATAGTCTCTTTGCTAAAGCCGGTGATGGACAGACAGACAGACAAAGCGAAACTATAAGGGTTTCTTGGTTTACAACGAAACCCTAAATAGGTAGCTTCTTCAAGAGGTTTTTAAAGACAATCTGCCTTAAAATAAAACCCAACGCAAACATTTTACGACCCACGTGCGTGAAAAAGGTTGTTGATATTCAACTGCAAAATGAACCTACCGTACGAACTTCCATTAAGCAAAATGAAAAAAACATAATTGCTCTACATTTTTCCGGCGGACATGTGCGCTGGTAATGCAAAAATATGGTTTATTTTTTGAGTGGGTGACTGCTTATAAGTGACAGCTCCATCAAGAGCTAAAAGCATTGGATTTGTGTAGATATGCAAAGTGGATCGCATGAGTGTTATCGCTCGGGTCCGATTCATTGACACAAAGAGTAAATGAAAATGGAAGTTTTTATAAGCCGAGTTAGTTGGAAAGCGTGATTGGGAAACTTTGGTTCAATTTCTGCACTTTAATCCTACAACGTGAAATGTTCACTTCGTACGTATGTGAACCCTATCGTAGGATTAGTACTGTAGAGGCCTACGCATGTGCTACGGAATTTGTAGACCCTCTACGAGTTTACAAAAACATTATAATGACAGTCTTCTTTTTAGAAAACTATTTACGTGGTTACTAGGATATACTGAATACATTTTCTTTGTCATCCTTGCTTGCAGCTGAGGCAATGAACTAAATATATATAGTACATATCAATTTTTCACACTGACACCAACAATTCAATTTGAATTAACGCTTCATGACCATATCAATATGCTAAGGCTCATGTCGTTAAAGGGCAAAGATTTGAACCTTGCTCTTATACCTACTGGGGTTGTCTTAGTGCAGAGTAATTACAATTTGGTCTCAAAGTGCTTCCACAAATCGATGATGGAACGAAAATTTACAAACGTATTGATTGATTCCCCTTTGTTCCCATTGCCGTCCGTCTTCATTTTTCAACGCCTGTCTAGGTATATCATTTCAAATTCACATGGTATTAGTCAGCTTCTTCTGTTTTGATACAATCTATTTCTGAATTTCCTGAGTAAACCACTTCATTGATATAACTCGCGGTGTTTTCTGCCAATCAATTTTGTGGTTTGCACTTGTGTGTTAATGTTTTTAATGTAATGTTGATGGGGTCGAGCTCACTATTTACTCATTATTACGCGTTGGTATGCACTATTCGTTTGTTTAGGGAGTTATCATCCTGCAATAGTTTATGTTTAAACTAGGTGTCCCGGCGAACTTCGTTTCGCACCTACTATAACCACTGCTTACAACTATCATATAGTCTTCCTCGATAAATGGGCTATCTAACACTGAAATAATTTTTCAAATCGGACCACTATTTCCTGAGATTAGCGCGTTCAAGCAAACAAACTCTTCAGCTTTATAAATTTAGTATAGATTTACTCAGACATTCGTTTGGTTGCTTGAAAAACTTAATTTTTAACATGCAATACTTCGTAAATCATTGTAACAAGTATTTATTTCTTCAAGGTGCTCTGGATGTTTTTCTATATATAATAAAAATATCTGTCTATGTATATCAGTCATCTAGTACCCATAACATAAGCTCTATTTAGCTTGGGGCTAGATGATGCTGTGTGAAGTTTCCAGCATTATTTATTTAAAAAAAATGATTTTGAATTATGTACTGTTAATTGGTTTATGAACAATTAGCCTATATTATTAAACTTAAATTTAATATCGCTATTTCAAACAGACTTAAATAAAAAATATACACCATCTTTAAGCTAGCGTCATCATGATTAGTCAACCCCAAAAATCTACAATTAGACTATAAGTTTCAAATACCTCTCCGCCTACGCCTTCTTGAAATTTTACACCGCAACAAGCTCATAAAGCAAAATAGTGAAGGAATATTCGATCAGCGAACAAAAACAGCAAGGACAAAGACTTCAATCGCAGCGGTCCACAAAAGGCGCTCCCCGATCAGTCTTCTCGGCTATAACCGCGGTAACAATGGCCAGATGATGGACATTGAAAATAGAACGTACTGTAAACACTGCCCGACAAAGCGTTGCGTTCTAGCGTGCCAGATGCATGATCGGAAATTCCTTACGAACAGACTGAAGGCATTAAATACCGCAAGTTGAAAAAAAATATATACCGGTGTAGCATTTTACATTGTGTATTAGGCATTTGGACGAGATCAATAACAGGTTCGTAGAAACTGTCCATACGGTGGGGTCTCAGTTCTTTAAGACGCCCCGTACAAAAAGACCTCAGAAACTCTCTGATGACACTCTTAACCTTATGGCTGAACGACGCTCATTACGACTGCAGTCTCCCGATGATGCTAAGTCATATAGGCAGCTCAATAGACAAGTTTGGAAATCCTTGCGGCACGATATTCGTACCTTTAATACAGCTCGTATTAAAGATACGATAGAGCGGAACAAAGGCTCCAAAGTGTTCGCGAGAGATATGTCTATTGGGCAAAGCCAGATGACGAAGCTGAAGAGGGAAGATGGCAGTATAGCGTCAAGTAAAGCAGAAGTGTTAAGGGAAGTCGAAAGGTTCTATGGACAGCTCTACGATTCGGTCACTAAACCTGTTTGCAGTGTGGCAGAAGACCCTAGAGCCAAACTGACCCGACATTATACCGAAGATATCCCGGACATCAGCCTGTACGAGATCAGGATGGCCCTGAAACAGCTTAAGAACGACAAGGCGCCGGGGGAGGACGGAATCACTTCAGAGCTTCTGAAAGCGGGTGGATCACCGATACTTAAAGTCCTTCAGAAGCTCTTCAACTCCGTCTTGCTCGAAGGTATTACGCCAAAAACATGGAACAAAAGCGTCGTGGTACTGTTCTTTAAGAAAGGTGACAACACCTTGCTTAAGAACTACAGACCGATCTCGCTTTTGAGCCATGTTTATAAGCTGTTTTCAAGGGTCATCACAAATCGTCTCGATCGCAGGTTTGATGACTTCCAGCGTCCCGAACAAGCCGGGTTTCGAAAAGGCTACAGTACCATAGACCACATTCATACGCTGCGGCAAGTGATACAGAAGACCGAAGAGTATAACTTGCCGCTATGTCTCGCGTTTGTGGACTATGAGAAAGCCTTTGATTCGATCGAAACATGGGCGGTGCTCGAGTCTCTCCAACGATGCCGAATTGACTATCGGTATATCGAAGTGTTGAAGTCTTTGTATAGAAACGCCACTATGTCAGTCCGAGTACAGGAACAGAGTTCGAAGGCTATTCCCTTAAAAAGAGGCGTAAGACAGGGAGACGTAATCTCTCCGAAACTGTTTACGACCGCTTTGGAAGATGCCTTCAAGCTCTTGGAATGGAAAGGACTAGGCATCAACATTAACGGCGAATACATGACTCACCTTCGGTTTGCCGACGATATTGTGGTCATGGCAAAGTCGATGGACGAACTCAGCACGATGCTCGAAGGCCTCAATCGAGTCTCCCAACGGGTAGGCCTTAAAATGAACATGGACAAGACGAAGGTTATGTCGAATGTCCATGTGGTGCCTGCCCCAGTTATGGTTGAGAACTCGGCTCTCGAAGTTGTCGACGCGTATGTATACCTAGGACAAACTGTCCAATTAGGTAGGTCCAACTTTGAGAAAGAGGTCAGTCGACGAATCCAACTCGGATGGGCAGCGTTTGGGAAACTACGCAACGTCTTTTCGTCCAAAATTCCTCAGTGCCTTAAGACGAAAGTCTACAACCAGTGTGTGTTGCCAGTGATGACATATGGAACCGAGACGTGGTCATTCACGATTGGCCTCATGAATAAGCTCAGAGTCGCTCAACGAGCTATGGAGAGGGCTATGCTCGGGGTTTCTTTACGCGATCGAATCAGAAATGAGGAGATACGTAGAAGAACTCGGGTCACCGACATAGCCAAACGGATTAGCACGTTGAAGTGGCAATGGGCAGGCCATGTAGCTCGCAGAACAGACGGCCGATGGGGCCGAAAAGTTCTCGAGTGGAGACCACGGACCGGCAAGCGCAGCGTAGGACGTCCACCAACAAGATGGGATGATGACCTGGTGAAGACCGCAGGTCGACGGTGGATGCAGATCGCTTCCAACCGCAATAACTGGATATCCATGAGGGAGGCCTATGTCCAGCAGTGGACGTCCTACGGCTGAAATGATGATGATGATGATGATGATTAGGCATTTATATATATGTATATGTAGTCCTCTTCAACGATTTCGATGACGGTGACCTTTTCTTTTTTTACTCGTGATGAAACTAGCTCTCCTACACATACATATACTTACAATGCCGCCGGTTGGCTATACTGTACTATAATTAGATTAAGACCAATAAACAACCGAATAATGTATACCTTTCAAGCAATATATATATAATATAGGAAGGAAGGGAGGCCTTTGCCCTGCAATGGGACAGTACAGGCGCTTTATAATAATAATAATAATATATATATGTATATACAGGGTGAATTTTTGAGAAGGGACAGTAAGGGCAGGTATCTTAACCGTTATATTTACAGGAAAACGTTTTTTGATGACAATATATATTTTTTAAAGATATTTTGAACTGCATTTACAGATTTTGGAAAAAATGTACAGTCAGCAAGAAAATGGTAATTTTACACATAAACTTTTTTTGATGCCAATCGATCCTGTTTTTTATAAGGATCAAACTGGACCGACTGAGGTTTGAGTAGGTACTAGAAATGTCAGAAATTGCGAAAAACTTTTCCCATACATTTGTACGGAAATACAGGGGGTATAAGGTATAAAATAAAAAAACTGAATATATATGTCTTAAGTAATTATGAATGCAAAAAGAATCTTACAAAATGGCTACTACTTTTAAGCTATGATGAAACAGAAGCACTGTTCAATAAATTGAATTAGGTAATGTTTTAGAACGCTCCTAACCTCTACCCTATTTTAATTTATACTGCTCTACTACATAAAACTATTTATTATATTTATCATATCAGACATTCTACTCTTTCTAAACACACACATACTTTCACACACACACACACACACACACAAACACATGCGCGTACAGAACAGTTTTTATAAAAATTATAAAGAAATAAGGTCAATGTAACTTATCTAATTTGTAATGGTAAGATTTTTGTCTTTTCTATAACTAGACAAACTTAACTAAATACCTATAACTCAGTTTTAATAATACCACCTTAAAATTAAATGAAATAGCTTAACCTACTCATTGTTATTGTTTTTTGGCAGAGCGAGATTTCCCTAACACAGGTATTATTTACTTAAAAGGGAATCTCAAACTATGTTATTGATAAGTGAATTAAGTTGTTAATTATTAATTAAATGTAAATTAAAAAAAAAAGATATTACTGAAATCTTACCAGGTAACTGACGTGCCGCTAAGCCGTGCATGTGACTCTTCTGATAGTAGGATCGTCTTTTTGGCCATGTTGTCAAGATTTCAAGTCGAGCGACCGACGTAGTGAGATTAACCAACTGAACTCTTGATATATCGTGACGTCATGCGGGCGAGAATATTGATACCGGTATGTTTTGGTACCTGTAATTTTGAAGTCCTATTCGCAGCTTGAAGACTTGTAAAATGACGTCAAGATCCAGAGGTAATGCTATAATTAAGTCACTACATTGTACCCACACAGATCAAGCTAAATATAAGTGTGTGTTTAAATGTTTAAAATAGACAAAGTTAAACCGGAATTTAAGGTGAATTTATTGGTTTATATTTATTTTAGTACGTAGTCTAATTAGCAGTTCAATTTATTGATTTATTAAGTGACGATAACTAGAATCAGTAACATTCCCTAGGTATTGGCTCGTCAAGATTTTTAAGAAACTATTTAAGACGAACTTGAACCTTTCTCTTTCTATCTAAAATCTTTGCATCCTGTATAGCAATTACGCCTTATCCTGTATAAAGATAAACATAAGCATTTTATATCACATCAGGTGATTACTCCATATAATAGTGAAGCAGATTGTACTAATGCCATTAATTGTCAATGTTACTGAATAGTGTATGAGTATCACGTTTCGATAGTTTGCGTCGTGACACCGCTTTGTGTGCCAGTCACTGATTACGACAGTCAACTCAGCTTCATTAAGTCAACGTTATAGTATTTCAGGAGAATATAGAGTCCATACAAATGATCAAGGGAAGACAGCATTGGAAATATATCAGTCATCTAATATGATATATCTGCTCACTCTATATATTTTTCTAGGACTATTTTACAGCGTTTGCAAAGGATAACCGGAAATAATCAGCCGGCCAATAGTTTGGATTAAAATAAACACATTAAAGCAGAAAAATAATTGTTACATAAAACAATCTGAGTTAAGAAAGTTAAGGTGCCCAGTTTTTCGATTAAAATATTTATTTTAATGTGTTTATTTCAATCCAAACTGGCCGGGCGATTATTTCCGGTTAACTTTTGAAAACCCTACCTATGTATATATAAACATGTCATCGTAAATAATATTTATTTGCAAGTTATTTTTAATTTAATCGCAGTAGATAAGGTAGAAGGAATTAAGAAGTATAAGTTAGATTATTTTTCTTCTTTTTATCATGTGTGACAGAAAATAATTCAACCAATAGTCTTTTTTAAATTTTCGCGATCACAACACATTATTACTACATTGGAATAAAGGTACATAAATACGCAATAAATAGGCGATAATCTAATTTAGTAATTCAACCACTTTCCTAACGTATGTTTTCTAATATTGTTTGAAATAATTTATATCCAAATAATCCACCCTATTTGCCCTGCAGTGGGCCAATGACTGAAACAAATCCTTGTTATTCATACTCTCTGAACCCTAATTAATGTCATCATTTCAGCCGTAATACGTCCACTACTGAACTAAGGCCTCCCTCATGGATCTCCATGAGGGGTAGTTGCCATACTCACCACGCTTGGCAGGCGGGTTGGTGAGCGCAGTATGGGATGTTGATATACGGAAAGACGCTGCTGCCCATCTTCCGGAGGTGTCCCTTAGCAGGCTCATACTGCATCCACGGGTAGGAGAGGAGGGGTAACATTCTACTGCCGGCACCCCACGGCAATAATAATACAATAAATGCGAATGTGAGTTTTTTTAGTTACACGTTCACACATAAACCACAAAACCGATTTTTAAATTCCGATTTATAACCAAGCTACATTACCAGCGAATAACATAGGTTGTGTTTAATCCCAGTATTCCTACGGGGACGGGGACTACGCAGGTCAAACCACGGGGCTCTGCTAGTACAATACAAAATAAACTTTTATTACTGAATAGACATACCATTATTTTGTTGGGCTATTTGCAAAGTTATGTCGTTTGGCCCCCTGCCTAGTGGTCATGTCAGCTACAACTACAATATTAGGTAGAACCCAGCAACCTAACCGCAATTACATTATGGTCCACGCCACTCAGTTACAGTGTGTAAGTGGACCGACTAGCACTGTACTGTATGTACAGTCGCCTATTGTTCACAAGTGTTTGCGAAGTATAAGCGATATTATGTCGTAATATCAACGTTGCATGCAATCAGAGTTTCATGTGTAGTTAACGGGACTTCACCGCCTACCTATATTCCTTATTGCTGGATCTTTATATGATATTCCTTGGTCTTTTAAAAGTTTGAAGCGCGTATTAGCGTTCATATTAAAATTATGATCATTATAATATGATCATGGTAACAAATCGCGACTGTGAAACCATTCCATGTAATATTGGATTTGAAATTGTTTTATGTACTGTCAGAACTATTGAACGATTAAAATGATTTAAATAATTGATTGATTGACAATTTTAGCTACCATTTCAAATACACTTTTAAATTGTTTAAATTAATTAATTAAATAAAATTATTATTTTTATTTATTTAATTCGGTTTAGTTCAAATCAGTTACCAAAGTCTTTCCTCCTTTTAAAGTCGCTACTATTATTTTTCTGCTACTTCTGCAGGTGAATTTTGGAGGAAAGTATTGGTGTCATTCATATCCTCAAGTTCAGTTTGAAAAGAGGGTTCCTGGATTTAAAACCATCTACTCTCTGGAGCGATCTTTCTCGCATCGTTTGCAGTAAGTATTTAAAAGTCAGAAACTTGACTTCGAAGATCGTAACTTCTGGTCAGTTCAGGAATACTGATGTAATATCAAAGAAGGTCACGATATTAAGTCTTTTTCTAGCATATATTATGACCACATGTTAGTTACCAAGAACATTACGTTAATAATTTAGAAATAACTGACCTATTAAAGTCCTTAGTATGGAGTCTAATAAAAACCAGTTGGATATTCTCTGAAGTCATTAAGGTATAAATATCTTCCTCAGAGTATTGCTGTAAAACCTTTAAGTATGCTGAACTTACACTCTGCGTTAAAGCTCTGTCAGTAGGTATGCTTTAAATCTCTAGTACTTATAGAATTTAAAAAACACACCGAATTCAACGTTCGAAGATTTGAAATCCGTTACATAGATACAGGTTAAGCTAATAAAAGCGTCTTAAAAATGTGACATTAAAAACTACTCGCAAAGTTATATACGCAGACAAAAAAGCAATTTTAGCACAAATACATTATATCGGGTGTTTGGTCTAACGATAGACAAACTGAAAAGGCCGGTAGGTACATTCATTTATAACATACATAAAATTTAACCAAAAAAATTCCTGAGGCCCGCATTTTTTTTTGATATTTTTTTTTACTATTATTTTGAATTTTACAGAAATTTGACCTCTTAACTGGTCTATCTTTTTATTTACGAAGACATGTTGGTTTTTTTTAATGCTCTGTGATGTATCCTTTGTCGTTCCAAAGCAAAATTAAATGCCAGTAAAGATCAATTAGGTAGTTATGAACTCACAAACTCAAAGAAATGCGAAAATAATCCAAAAACATCCAACTTTGAATCGATTTAAAAAAAAACTTGAACTATCCTTGAACTTCAAATGCTTTTAAAAATAACTTTAGTCTTTGCTTATTACAACGGTTTACAATTTTGGTACAAAACCTTATCACTTTGTGAAAAAATCTTGTTAAAAAAAAAATTAAACAAAAATGTTGATCATTTTGTGATGAAAAAAATTATGTTTTTAAAGTGACTGAAGATGAATTTAACAACGGAGTGCAAACCTACTAGTGTGTTAAGGCAATTAAGAGTCAGATAAAGCAGCTATAAAAGCTATTATTAAGTTCGTTTATCTCTACAAAAAAAGCTTTTGTGTGTGATAGACCAGTTAAAAGGTCAAATTTCGGTAAAATTAAAAAAAAATATTAAAAAAATGCGGGCCTCAGGAATTTTTTTGGTGAAATTGTATGTTATATATGAATGTACCTACTGGCCCTTTCAGTTTGTCTATCGTTAGACCAAACTCCCTGTATACATATTTCCAACTATTATTAGTGCTATTTAATTGCTTTTCATCACTGAGCCTTGTTATAAATAATTCTAGACCGTAACTTTGAGCTTCTCGTTTCCACTAAATAATAATATAAATATTTGAAGATATCCGTGGTGTAGTCATGGTCGCTTCTAGCAACGTAGGGGCATGCTTAAAACCTATAAGGTAAACAAGCATTGGCAGACGCGCTAACAAGGTCAGTTGTTTTTCTCAATTTATAACTGTAGTGTAGACTGCGGCGTGTTGAAACCCAGACTGTGTTTTAGAAGTTTTACGTACAGTATCTCCAGGTACAAAAAACGCGAGCAGATAACCCGTACAATATCATCATCATTTCAGCCGTAAAATGTCCACTACTGAACACAGGCCTCCCTCGTGAATATCCATGAGGGGTAGTTGCCATACTCGCCACGCTTGGCTGGCGGCTGGCTTGGGTTGGCGAGCGGAGTATGGGATGTTGATACACGGAAAGACGCTGCTGCCCATTTTCCGGAGGTATCCCTTAGCAGGCTCTTACTGCATCCACGGGCATGAGAGGAGGGGTAACATTCTACTGCCGGCACCCCACGGCAATTACGTACAATATAACAATTATTAAAACTGTAAGTAGTCTAAATAAAACCGGTCAAGAGCGAGTCGGACTCGCGCGCCGAGGGTTCCGTGCCATCATACAATATAATATTGACAAAGGCGGTTTTATATTTGTTGGAGAACCTTGACAGCGCCATCTCTTGTCTGATAGCGGAATTTATGTAGATTTTTTACACTTTCGATGATTTCTAAAAAAGTATGCTATGTAGAGAGATTGTCATAAATTTCCTCTAATCTTTACATACACTTCTAATAGTAATAAAAGTTTCAAAGGTTTATCTCCGCAAACTTCGGAGATAAGGGGGGGAACGCTATTTTTTTCAACATTTTTGTAAATAACTAAAAAACTATAAGACTTAAAGGAAAACTACAAACTGTTTATTAATGTGCAAATTAATACCTTTCATATGATACCCCACATCACCTAGTAACTTTCCAAAAATTTTGAAAACGCCCCTTCCACCCCCATTGTCTAAAAAACTATGCAAATTAGAGAGTTCGCTATAATTTTCCTATAAAGTTTACATATACTTCTATTAGCTATAAAAGTATCACGGGTTTATCTTTGCAAACTTCGGAGATAAAGGGGGGGAACGGTCGTTTTTTCAACATTTTTGTAAATAACTCAAAAACAATACGGCCTAAAGGAAAACTAGAAACTGTTTATTAATGTGCAAATGAATACCTTTCATATGATACCCCACATTACCTATTTACTTTACAAAATTTTTGAAAACCCCCGTTCAACCCCCCTTGTCTAAAAACTATGCAAATTTGAGAGTTCGCTACAATTTTCCTAGAAAGTTTACATACACTTCTATTAGCTATAAAAGTATGACGGGTTTATCTCTGCAAGCTTCGGAGATAAGGGGGGGGAATGGTAGTTTTTTCGACATTTTTGTAAATAACTCAAAAACAATACGGTTTAAAGGAAAACTAAAAACTGTTTATTAATGTGCAAATGAATACCTTTCATATGATACCCCACATCACCTATTAATTTCACAAAATTTTTGAAAGCCCCCCTTCCACCCCCCTTGTCTAAAAAACTTTGCAAATTAGAGAGTTCGCTATAATTTTCCTATAAAGTTTACATACACTTCTATTAGCTATAAAAGTATCCCGGGTTTACCTTTGCAAACTTCGGAGATAAGGGGGGGAGGAAGGGGGGGACGGTCGTTTTTTCAACATTTTTGTAAATAACTCAAAAACGATACGGTTGGAAGGAAAACTAAAAACTGTTTATTAATGTGCAAATGAATACCTTTCATAGGATACCCCACACGGCCTAGTAACTTCACTTAAAATTTTTGAGATCCCCTATCCATATATTTATTTTATATTTTATATATAATATAAAAATAAGAATTTTTTTTACATTTTTATAGGTATATGCTATATTAGTAAAAAAGTGTTGTCTTTTACCATTTTAAATTGCAAGTCGATATCATTAGTAGTTCTCGAGATATCCATTTGTGACAGACAGACAGACAGACAGACAGACAGAGTGATTCTATAAGGGTTCCTTTTTATCATTTTGGTCCGGAACCCTAAAAAGGATATATTATATTTGAATCTATTAAATACGATTTGCACAGCGTCAGCAACTGATAATAAAATTATGGGACGTTGCAGAAGCTGAGACATTGTTAGATGGATCAGGCTTGTCCAGCACCTTATACCATCCTTTCAGCTATTAGTCAGAGGGAAGAACAGGTCAATCCTTACGTCTGAGGCTAACTTAGCACCGGGTTTCCTCACGATAATTTCCATCACCGTTAAAGAAATGTAGTCTAAACCCGCCTTTACCTCGATATTGTTATGTTAGTTGATTTATTAGCTGAACATTTTGTTGTATGAAAGCCGGTATCGCGAAATTTCAATGAATCACAGTTACGGTCGCGGAAACTATCATAAACAAAGGTCAAGACTAGTTTGGACGCGTCTGTTTCTCTTCCGGACTTTATGAAGGTTAGGTTAGTTGCTTCAGTTTTTGTACTTTGAAGATCTTAGATTTATTTTTACTGAAAATAGTCAAGAACCCAAACTCAAGAACGAAGCAGCGCTTGAGTGTCGTTCTAAAATACTGACATTTGGACTCTTGTGTGAGTGCCTAGTTTTTATTTATACTTTTGAAGACTTTTTAACGATAAGTTTTGAGTTGCACGTACAGGTTATTAAATGCGTTCTAAAGACAGAAAATGTCAATATTGTTTTAGTACTTAGTATTTTTATTGATTTTTAGTGTTTTTGTTGATATGGAACTCTCCAAATTATTTTTTTTAAATCTCAATATGCACAAAACATTTTGTTACCAAGACAAAATATTTTAAACATGGAAAAATGGTCCACAAAAATCCGGTCCGGACAGAACAAAAAACTTAAACCGTTTTCTGTGGTGGCCTACTCCTTAATTGGGGTATTCAGCCACTCCAAGCGGAAAGACAGTGGCTGAAAGCGCGGTTGTTACCGTGAGGCCATGAGTGCGACCAACTGCGATGATGGGCCCTATTCCCCATACATGTCAGAATACTAACTAGCTACCATCGTTAACTTACTCTTATTTCGAGGTTTGCTCTTATTTAAGGTGGAATTTTGAGTACAGAAATCAAAACGCAACGTGAATCACAACTAGTAGTATCTCCTGATGATGACATAGTAAAATATAGAAACATTATCAACTTGAATAAAACCGGGCAAAAGCGAGTCGGACTCGCCAACCGAGGGTTCCGTGCCATCATACAATATAATATATGACAAAAGCGGTTTTATATTTGTTGGAGAACCTTGACAGCGCCATCTCTTGTCTGATAGCGGAACTTATGTAGATTTTTCACACCTTCGTTTCTTCAAAAGTATGTTATGTTGAGAGATTGTAATAAATTTTCTCTTATCTTTACATACACTTCTAAAAGCTATAAAAGTATCACGGGTTTACCTCTGCAAACTTCGGAGATAAGGGGGGGGGGGGGGTCGTTTTTTAAACATTTTTGTAAATAACTCAAAAACGATACGGTTTTAAGGAAAACTAAAAACTGTTTATTAATGTGAAAATGAATTCCTTTTATATGCTACCCCACATCACTTAGTAACTTTCCAAAATTTTTGAAAACCACCCCCCTTGTCTAAAAAAAACTATGCAAATTAAAGAGTTCGCTATAATTTTCCTATAAAGTTTACATACACTTCTATTAGCTTTAAAAGTATCACGGGTTTATCTCTGCAATCTTCGGAGATAAGGGGGAGGGGGGGGGGACGTTCGTTTTTTCAACATTTTTGTAAATAACTCAAAAACGGTTCAGTTTAAAGAATAAATAAAAACTGTTAATTAATGTGCAAATGAATACCTTTTATATGATACCCCACACGGCCTAGTAACTTCATTTAAAAATTTTGAGATCCCCTATCCGCCCCTCTGCAATCAAAATAAGAATATTTTTTAACATTTTCATATCTGCTATATTAGTAAAAAAAGTGTTGTCTTTTACTATTTCAAGTCGATAGCATCAGTAGTTCTCGAGAAATCCATTTGTGACAGACTGACAGACAGACAGACATAGTGATTCTATAAGGGTTCCTTTTATATTATTTTGATCCGGAACCCTAAAAACACCAAACAAAAGAAAATCATAAGGACAGTGCGTTTGTAAATTGATTTAAAAACAGTAAGTACTAGAACAGACCAACTTCTTTGCAGCTCAAAGCTCAATGTGCAATAATGTTAACTCAAGCTAAGCTAGACAGCTTACAGTAAGCATCGTGCCGATTGTGCGGGTTATCGACGTTACGTTGTACCACTCACTGAGAGAAACGGTGTGGTTTAGCTGTAAATAGGTAATTTGTGGTAAGAACTACAGTACGAAATTGTAACTGAAGTGATGCAGCCAAGCCGAGATTCAAGCGTGCAACGTCAAATTGACGTCTTTGCCACGTCATTAACTATTTTAAAACTTAACTATGATGAAATAGAAGCATTGATTATATCATAACGACACTGTTTTTCTGATCAATTAAAATGTGAAGTGTAACACTTCACCGCTTTTACAATTACACTCAACAATTTTTTTTTCGAATTATCACACACATTCGGCTGTTTTTCGGCCGCAAAATACAGGCATTAGTGCTTGGCGGCAGAAATAGTTATGGTGATAGTATTTCCCCGGATGAACTCTTCACAGAAGGTTCCACAACTACAAAACAAGCTTACTACTATTATCGACATAACCCCAGAATGTATGTATGTTTGTATAATACTTAAGTTACGGACTTTTCGCATAACTAAGAAAAAACAATCTTTTACATTTCTTATCAACATCCCGAATTGCATGTCAGAGATATTTTATAGCTAATAAACGCTGATCTATACACAGGTTTGCAACTTATATTTTATGAATACTATTCTTTTAAATGCGAATCTGTTTGTTATTCCGCTTTGTCAAAACCACTAAACCGATTTCAAAAATTATTTCACCAATGAAAAGCTACATTATTAGAAAGTAACATATTTTATCCGTATTCACACGAGAACGGGAACTACGCAGGTAAAACCACGGGACACTGCTTGCATAAAATAATGTTCAAATTAAGGTATGCTCAGTACTTGTATTTGAACCCACGTCGATACTATAGGCAGAATCGACGTGTTACAGTGGTATGAACATAATGCGTTAATTGCTAACATTGGCTTATATTGTAAAATTAATGGCTGCTGCCTGACTTGTTGTCGGTAATAATAGAGTTAAGTCACAACAGAACACATTAATTTTGTCGCCTAAATCGGCCTGGAAAACATCATCATCATCATCGGAGTTAAGCAAGCATTCGAATACGTAATTCATCGACGTAGAGATCAGAACTTTTTTTAAATAAATTTACACGGCACATATTTTCTTGGGTCTGGGTATTTTCTAAGTAGGTAATTATGTATTAACAAAAAAAACCCCTATTTATTATCTAGTTTCCATAGTACAAGCTTTATTAGTTTGGTTGGGGCTAAATGGTGCTATTTGCTATGTGTAGGTACTGCGCCAATTTAACTAGATAGAAGCCTTCTCTGAACTATGCCATATCCCATATCAACATTCAAGATTAACATCTTAAAGACAGGCCGATCCCAACACATTCTATGACAATTCCCTCTCGTAAATGGCGTATTTAAGAGAAACAGGGGTTTATTTTCGCCAAGAATCTCTAGCAAATAATGTTAATCTTCATAAATAAGAAGCAGACAATCGTTCGAAACAATCTCTATGATAAAAGCAACAAGAAAACTTTGCCCCGGCAAAGAATGCAATAAGAGAAGAGTAGCGAGATTGTGCTATATCTATTTATGAAGCTGAGAGCAACTAACAGACAAGCGATAATGTTAAAACTTTCACGATCACAACACATTATTTCTTTATTGGATTATCGGAGTCTACCCACGACCACTATAGGTGAAATCCTGGTGCAATCCAAGCGAAACTTCGGGAAATAATAAAGGTAATTTACGCGTTAAATACCTGGATAAATTTGTTTTAATAAGGTGCAATCCTGTCCAACCAATTCTAAAATCAAAGCTTGTCATCCTAGACATACAAAATAGACGTTTTAGACTTAAGTGACTAGCTGGTTCGTTTCTCCATCTCCAACAACTGCAGAGCTTGGAGACACAGGCTGTTCTCTGTACCGCGAGCGCGCACCGTTGCACGTGCACACTCCGCTACCGCGCGTCCTCGCCGCGCTGAATGCTCTCCTGGCGCCAATCCGGAATGTGATTTGTTTGTGGACGGATGGACGAAGATATTGTCGGATTGTTTTAAGTACTGCGAGCGTGATGTATCATAGTGTTCTATTTTTCACGCGCCTTCGACACATTAGTGCACAATCAGCTAGTCGATAGGCTCGATGTCTGTGGAATACGAGGTCCATTACTGGCGTGGTGCAAAAACTATTAACAAAACATAACCTTCACTGTTTAATTCGATAAAACATGTAGTAAACCCATTTCTGTAACTGAGGGAACAGCATTCCCTCAGTTACATGATTAGCATCATGTAACTGAGGTTTCTGCTAGCGCATTACAGATCCAAGGATCTGTAATGCGCTAGCAGAATCATATATCCAGTATGGGCTCAGTAGTAATGGTCGAACCTATAAGACGTATCTCGATGATATTTATAAATTGCATCATAAAATTTTAAAAACTCTAGTATCACCTAATATAAATCGTATTTTTTGTAATAATGAAATAGGTCTTTTTAGTCACTGTAACTGGAACTTAATACTTTTAAAAGAACAGTTTTTCTATGACGCACTTAGAATTGTTATTGAGCATCCTGTATGCACTCGGGCCGTCGCAAACAACCGACTACGCACGAAGCTCGCTCGGAATGAATAAGGCGAGCGCACAACCGAGTACATTGTTCCTATAGGCTTATCAACAACCTAGCAATCAGATAACGCCTTTGAACATCAAACTTAAATTAAAAAAAAACATTTCGTTGGTTCAATATTTAGCCAATATAATATCGCAATAGTTTAGGTTAAGTATATATTTTTTATATACACATGCAACATTTATTATATAATGTTGTATGTATATAATTATCAACTATTACCTAGCGCTCTTAAAATTATTATTATATAGTTAAACTTAATATTATTGTAAAAATGATAATATGGAACAAAAATGGTTATATGTAGCATATTTTATAATAACTCACAACTCAAACTTAATTTGTGACTCATAAATAGCATAAGTATTAAACCTTAGTGGTTTCTAGTTGCTATACTAAATAAGCATGTAATATTATTTGCAAACAATAAATATATGTATATATACAGCATGTAACAAAAACCCTGTCCGATCCTTAAGAGTATTATTCGGCATCGTACCGCGTACACATATACGTAACCATTTAATGGATTTGAGATGATTATTTTACCCCAGTGAATTTAATTAAATTAAAATAAAAAATAAAAACTGATCAACGGCAACACTGATCGCTGACCTTAAAGTGAAAGTTCACGTGTACTACCTACAGTTAGTTACCTACAGATTTTTGTCAAAGAAGCCGCCTGAGCACTGGTGTCATGAACCCGCTTTGTCGCGTGCCGCCAAACAAACTTTATAACGAAAGAGAAGAGAAAGAAGTAGGTAGTAGGTAGGTATGACGTAGCGTAGGTTACGCTACGTCATACCTATGCGTAGGTATCAGCTGATATTGTTTTGTAGGCAGTGATCTGGATTTCAGACACACTGTATTTTGTGTTTCAGAAATATTTCTGTTTATCAAGAAACAATTATTAATCGAATTAAATGTAGCCCTCATAAGGGCTTTTTTTTAAATGTGATGTGCTTTTGGCAATGTACTTACCGACTGCAGGTACCTATCAGTTTATTAAAACGTTCACTTGCTGTTGCTGCATACTTCCGCGATCGTGCTCCACATGTCCACCTCCAACACTAATACACATTCGACACCTTTTCATTAAATTTGCACGTACTCTTTGCAGCGCACTTGTGTCCGATTTAAGTGAGTCGAAAGCTGCCACAATCCGAGTTCTGACTTCGATTTCTGAATCGCACTCTCTTTTATAAACTATTTGTTTAACATGAACATAAAATATTCCTGATTGGAATACGACATTGTTCGCGAAACGATAGCGCGTGATATCAGTGATATGTACGGACGTCCGATCGAAAGCTATCTCCACGAAAGACTGCCAACAAAGTAAACAACCAGTCGGCGACATCAAAGAGTCGGCGGCGAGTTGAAAGAGTACCTACAACGCGGTAGTGTAGGGCGGTGTTCTTTGAAATAAAAATAGGTAAAAATAAAAAGATTTTGCCGCCGGGTGGAGTGTTGCCAACTTATAAAAAATTGCCATATTCTGTGTTAAATTTTGCATGGATTATAAAAATAAAAAATCAATAACTTTAGATTTTTATGAGTTACATTTTTAAAATATTTTTTTCCAGTACGTATGTTGAACCAGGACTACGCCTTTATTGGATCGGACAGGGTTTTTGTTACTAATTGTATTTGAAGGGAGGCCTTTGCCCTGCAGTGGGACAGTACAGGCTCTTAATAATAATAATAATAATTTATTGTTTGCAAATAATAAATATATATACGTTGAGTTGACTGACATGTAATCTGTAATTCTTATTTTATTTTAATTTTATGTATGTAATGTTAAAGTGTATTTAATGTATTAATTATGGTAATTGGTGTGTAACCGTTTTAATTAAATTGTAATAAATAAATAAATAGACCACATCATTGTATAATATCCGACAGGATGTGGTAAACCGGAAGCCTAAATAAAATAAAATAAAAAAAAGTCCTGTCGAATCGTCGGGATTAAAATAAGATACATACATACCCGATAATCCAATATATTTATAAAGCGATGCTGCTCTGATCTTGCTAGGGACTTGGTCTGAATCAAGCTAATTAATAACAAGATATCAAATGTCTACAAGTTTAATCTAAAATTGAATCAAAATCGATCAGCTTTCTGGTTTCCAATGTCTGGCCTCCAAAGTATTGGTTAGAAAGAAAGAAAGAAAAAACATTTATTTCTGACACAATCACAATATACAAATAAACAATCTAAATAAAAACATTTATATTGTGCCACAAATAGGCGCCCAACTCAGCATTTGTTGTCTTGTCCCGCACAAGACATGAACCTCTTTAGAGTCACAGATGTCCCTATACATGCAAAAATATAATAATAATTTCGTTACAAAATGAAGATAATATAAGTAGGCAAAGTTGGTATGGTTGAAGAACTACAAGAATACAGATACAAAAAGACATGAAACTATTTCATACATACAATTCTGAATTATTCATTAGAGGAAGATTAGAAGTTATATGGTGTGGCTACATTAAGATGTAGTTTAATAAACATAAATAAGTTAATTATAAGGTTAGATAGTGCTCTGGGTAGTTTCCAGCATTATATACATAATCGTTGGTGATCAAAACTAACTAAAATACCGCTTGAAGTGTGTTTATTCGTATCTAGTCTGATAACTTTTTTATATGGTAACAGAAAAACATAGATTTTAACCAAAGTTAGCCTCAAACCTGAAATGAATTAGCATTATCAATTATCATTTATCAATCGATAATTACAGTGAGATTTATCAAATGAAAATAAATGGCTACATGATTTACTTTTTAGGTAACTGTTTGATGAGAATTCCAATTAAACTCGTTCTTTGGGTGTGAAAAGAAAAACGATGAAATAAATCATTTTATTTGCCGCATTCTAGAATGTGTTTTTAATTACGCTACTCAAGTTATTGTTTTGATTCAATTTATTTAATTACTGATAAGCATTTGTTTTTCCTACAGGAGTGCAAAAAAGTGTAGTATGACTACCAGCCCATGTTTGTCCTGATAGTCATATTGATTTTGACAAAATAGTATGACAACTCAGAAGTAGCGACATTAACATTAAAAACCAACCAATAGAAAAATCTTTACAATAAAAATTGAGAATAATCATTTAGGATTCGAATTCCAGAAGCCATATTCCATTCCAAATCTGTCTTTTGGCATGTCAATTAATTTAGCTTCGCGTCGGAGCTTCATGATTGATTACAGTATAATAAATCACTAAATCACATTTTACGTTCACTTCATTGAAATACTGATCAAAATTGTAACTTTATGGATCTTTAAATGGATTGATATTGACCAGAAAACTTTCTAGTAAAGTGTAGCCACGCGTAAAAATATTTAAGAAAAGTCGAAGAATCGTCAGGGACACATTATTCATTAATCGATTTTTGGCTTGGTCTAATAATCCCCTTAATGAAGTTCCCTTTAGCATTTCATTTCAGTGGTGTAAGGGGATTATTAGACTTTTTTGTCTAACTATCCCCTTAACCATGTAATAAAATTTAACTTAGCCATAACTAGCCTATAATTATTTAACATGTCATCCGACCCATACGGTAGCGCTCACTTGTGAAATGCCCACTCACAGTCTTCCATCCAAGGCCTGGCCGGGCCGAACTTTGCTTAACATTGCTAATCGCTCAGACACACCTGAGCCAGCTGTGCTATGAGTGCTACAAATCAAATAAAAACAACTAAATAATCACAGAATCGTTATTTATTTTACATATCTGGCAAACCAATAACCAAACTTCATACAACCATCAATTATCATAATAAATTATTAGTACCTATAGTATAATAATTAAGTCTCACACGATTTTTTTATTTTTATAAATTAGTTTTTTAATCATAGATTATTAGTTCAGTATTTTTATACATACTTACTTAATCAATAACCATGTGTTCGTACAATTTTCATTATAAATACATAAGCTCTCTTCTATCTTATTCGATACCTCACCGAAACTGAATCTTATAACCTGTGTTCATTTCATTGTAAGTATTATCTACGATATTTTGATAATACTATTCAATACTATCGTAACAATAATAAATAATAATAAACAAAACCTTTGTAAAACAACTATAAAATCAGTGAATTTTAATTGAACAATTTGGCATTTTTACGTAATTCTCTGCTTCCTACATCATTCGTATTCATTTGAGATGTTTAATTTTGAGAGGTAGCAAGACAGAGTAGGTACACAATTTTTCTTTGTATATATTTTATTGTCATACCACTAACGTAAATTACAAAGGTAGGTGTAGTTATTAAATGTTACTGAACTAATCATCTGTGATTAAAAAACCAATTTATAAAAATTAAAAAAAAAACGTGTGAGACTTAATAATTATTATACCATAAAAATGATTATGAGAATTGATGAGAGGTTTTATGAAAATTGTACGAAGATTTGGTTATTGGTTTGCCAGGTATGTAAAATAAATAACGATTCTGTGATTATTTAGTTGTTTTTATTTGATATGTAGCACTCATAGCACAGCTGGCTTAGGTGTTTCTGAGCGATCAGCAATGTTAAGCAAAGTTCGGCTTGGCCAGGCCTTGGATGGAAGACTGTGAGTGGGCATTTCACAAGTGAGCGCTACCGTGTGGGTCGGATGACATGTTAAATTATAGGCTAGTTATGGCTAAGTTAAATTTTATGACATGGTTAAGGGGATAATTAGACTTTTTTGTCTAATTATCCCCTTAAGGGGCAATCATTAAGGGGATAATTAGACCAAGCCCGATTTTTGTTCAACCTGTGCGTTCTATAATGCAACGACGACGTAACGTTTATTTTATTCATCAACATCATGTCAGCCATAGGACGTATCGATGTAAAGACTCTGTTGACGGAGGTATCACTTGGCAATTCTTACTGGATCCACGGGCAAGAGAGGAGGGGCAACATTCTTCTGCTAACAACCTACAGCATGTTTCTTTTATTATAATAAACAAATAATTGACGACCTCCGTGACTCATTTGGTCTAATAGCTAAGACGCAGAAGGTTGTGGGTTCGATACTCGCTCGAAGACAATTTTTTGCTGATACATAAATATTTTCTGAAGATGTGAACCTTGGGTCTGGGTGTTTCCAGAATTTTCATCGAACAAGAATTGCTAAGTTTTGGACTAGATCGTGATGTATTTGGTTTCCAGCATTATTTATTTTATTATATTAACTGCAAAAATCAACAATGTATCAATGTAACTATGATTGTTCCGATGGAATTATGTAACTCAATTTTGAAGCAGAAATCTTCAACCAATTGAGCTGAAATTTTGTATTCACGTTATGTTTGGATGACAATGCATGATCAGCTATATGACGTCACTCTGAATCCAACATGGCGGAACACCCAAGATGGCGGACTAGTTATATAACTAGTCCGCCATCGTGTGCATTAAATATATAATGCACACAATATGGATATCAAATGAAAGGGCTTGCTGAGAATAATTCGAAAATGAAATGACGTCATACTGAATCCAACATAGCGGAACATCCAAAATTACGGACTAGTTATTCTTAATGTACTCCTACAATATGAGTATCAAATGAAAGGCCTTGCTGAGAATAATTCGAAAAATTAAATAATGTCACTCTAAATCCAATATTGCAGAATACCCAAGATGGCGGACTAGTTATTTTTTTTTTGTCTTCCCCGCACTCCGAGGAAGCCAATATGCTTGTCAAGCTTTATTTACAAGTTATGTAATGTAATGCAGGTAGTTCGTAATGTAGTTAGTAGGTAGTCGGTGTGTCCGTACTCCTCTTGGAGGCGCCTGTGCTCACTGTACTACGCTCTTGTTTGTTGTGTGAGGGGGTAGGTAACTACTTAGCCACATCAGTAATTTAAATAAGTAGGCAGGTATCTTTATTTTGTTGAGACTTTATTTTTTTGTGTTGTTTATTTATATGTATAGATTAAAATGGGAGTAACATAGTCACTGTGTGACAAAACTCCTTTCTAATTAATAAAGATAAAAAAAAAAAAAAAAAAAATGCATACATGCATACTTGTAGAAGAGCTAGACTGTTCAAAATTAACTAACAAACCTATATCTGATCTATTATCATTATTATCAATTATTTGATCAACTTTTATTTGATATAAAAGCTTGTCGCGAGTTTTACATAAATAAGTAAATTAAATAACTTGATCTAATTGATTTATTTTTCAGACAAAGTAAATACGAGTACCTGCTTAAATCGCACGATAAGCTATTATATAGTATAAATTGTGTAAAGACGTTTTAAGTTGACATTAAAATTTTATGAAAAATGTTTATTTTATTATTTTTAATACGTCTAAATAAAAACTGTATGTTAAAAAGTTTTATTTACTTACTGTTAATTTATTTTTAGGTAAAGTATTGACACTTTATTAAAAACATTCTGCATCTACTTAGGGTTCTATAAAATTCTTGTAAGCGTCTCGTACAGAAATGCAACGGCAATAAAATTCGCTGGCGCTATAATAATTTAACAACTCTGAACAAATTTGAATACAAACGTAAGGCAAAAATAGTGGCTAAAACCGAGATCACGCATGTGAAACCTAAGAGTTAGTATCGCAGTATAACCACTTTCAGCTCGATAAACTTGGGTTACAGCAAGAGCAAGATACCATGTCGTAACTGTTCACTGTAAACCTTCGAAACTACCTGCCGGAACTAACGCGGCAATTTAATATTCTCGGTTTCGTCAGCCTTGCTTGATCAAATTTTCAATGGACAGGACATGATTACATCTGACAAGATAAGGCTTCATGGCTCACGTAGGTGATGAGAAAATAATTAATGCTAAACTTTTAAACACTACACCTAAGAAAAGGAAACGAACTATTAAGCTGAGAAAACTTGGTGTAGGGTTGGTATTTTCACGGTCACTATGGCTCTGAGGCAAACAAACGCCTCTAAAAAGCAAAGCATATGTAACGTGTGCTAGATGTAAATATTACTACTATAAGTATTAATTTTTAAGTAAATACATACCTACTTATTAGCCAAAGATTCGGTACATACACGACACTAAAAATAACCCGCGCTCTGTTCTCACATAGATCAATCTTCGCATGTTCGCGTACTTCCGAAGTGTCATTCATTAGTGTCTTTCCGTTTATTAACATTTCGTGCTGCACTCGCCACCCCACCTGCCAAGCGTGCCAAGTATGGCACAGCAGTATGGCACAGCCCCCTCATGATCAGTGCTTAGGGATCTATGAGAGAGGCCTATATCCAGCAGTCCTACGACTGAGATGTATAAATTAATGAAAATAATCTTCTTATGGCCTGTTAGACCAACAGCGTCACAGAGGTTGTCTAAATACGAATCTAGAAAATAATGATCTCGGTTTAGTGGTTTATTTCCCTATCATCATTTCATGGATCTCCGTGAAGGGTAGATGCCATACTCACCACGCTTGGCAGGCAGGTTGGTGAGCGCAGTGCGGGATGTTGATACACGGAAAGATGCTGCTGTTCATTTTCCGGTGGTATCCCTTAGCAGGTTCTTACTGCATCCACGGGCATCCACTGCATCTTATTGTTTCCCTATAAACGCTTTTAATTACAGCATGACCTCGAATATTGATTTCTTGGTTGATAATACTACTGCATTGTAAGGGTATTTCACTATATAATGTTAAGTATGGATTTTCAAAAAAATATTTAGGTATTCTACCAACCATTGGTTTTTGGAAATTGAATATATTATTTATTTTTCTCAAAACTTTGGAAATAGATGGTGCTGTGTAAAATGTCTAGCATTATATATATATATTTATATGTCATCAACCAGTAGGTTTTGAAGACCTGCCAAATGGAAGCCCCGTCCCCTGATAGCGGAAACATGTGGCTTTCAATGTCGTGTAAACAGTCATGTATATTGGTTAGCTGGAGTTAAGTATATTGGGATATCCTTAATTGCTTATGATTCAACTTCCTTGCGACGTAAAAATTATTTTCAGTGTTTTCAATCAAAATGGTAAAATGGAACCATTATTGTGTTCCATTAGCTGCGCTAGCCAACCCGCCTACTAAGCGTAGCGAGTGAGGCAACAAATCCGTGCTGATCTTGGAGATCCCTGAGGGAGACCTTTGTTCAGCAGGGGACCTGGAGAGCAGTCCTAAGGCTGAAATGGTGCTGTGACTTGTCTGTCTGTCAAAGCTGGATATCTCAGGAAGTACTTTATGCTTACGATTTGAAATGTGATTACGCTTATTTACTAAGATTGCAGTAGAAAAATATTCCTATTATGATTGCAGAAAGGGCGTCTCAAAAATGTTAAGTGGAGTTACATAGGTCATGCGAGGGTACCTATCGTATGAAAAGGCCTTAATTTGCACATTAATACACATTTTTCCTCTCCTCTCATACCCATGGATGCAGTAACAGCCTGCTAAGGGACACCTCCGGAAGATGGGCAGCAGCGTCTTTCCGTTTAACAATATCCCGTACTGCGCTCGCCAACCCGCCAGCCAAGCGTGGTGAGTATGGCAACTACCCCCTCATGGAGATTTATGAGGGAGGCCTGAGTTCAGTAGTGGACGTTTTACGGTTCAAATGATGATGACGACACATTCCTTTCACCGAATAGTTTTCGACTTAGTTACAAAACTATTGAAAAAAATACCTCTACCTTGCTCTTGATCGGTTTTATTTCATATGTTAATTGACGATTCTATGTGGCATTTGTGACCAAATGAATAACGAATGATGCATTGACTTTGTACCTTTATATTCTACTGGCTGACCCGGTGCCCTCTTCGTTGGGCGGTAATTTATAGCCTATGATACTCACACATACTGTGATTTTCTATTAGTAAAAGAATTTTGAAAATCGGTTCAGTAGATCTAGAGATTACCCCCTACAACCTCACAAACTCACAAACTTTGCCTCTTTATAATATTAGTATATACTAGCCGCACCTCGCAGTTTCACCCCGCGTAGTTCCCGTTCCCGTGGGAATTTGTAAAAATCCCTTCTTAGTGCACCTCTAGGATACACAAGGTATATGAGTGCCAAATTTCAAGTCTCTAGGTAAAGTGGTTTAGGCTGTGCGTTGTCTGTCAGTCACTCAGTCAGAAACGGAAGAGTTTTATGTACCTCTATATTGATTCACCGTGAAAATAATGTATATTCCTCGAAAAAAAGGAGTTATTGTCTAATAACAAGAGGTACTTCCAAAACCTCCATAATGGTTTGAATATAGCATTAACATAGATAAAGTAACATTTTTTGTTGATTTCGAAACGGGATCTACTGAGAGTAGAAACCCTCACTAGATCAAACCTGGCTCTGTAGACTGGATGTAGTGAGAGTGATCCTTGGATGTGGCAGTCTATAATCACAGCCAACTGGTAAATCGATAGCTTAATTAGTTTCCATTTTTCTTCCTATTCTTATTTTTGCTTTGACTTTGATCTTATCTGAGCGTAATTCGTGGGCGTTGCTGTGTGGGATTTTTCGCACTTGAAGTATCTTGCTGCTAATAAATTTATTTTGCTCATGAATTTGTTTCAGATAGGCTTTAGTTTTTAAGAATAGCCATGTTGGCCGTATTGTCGAGTGATATGTACCCCAAACTTCCAATTCAAGGTTTTGGGTTTGATAGCGGCCGTGAACACACATTATATTACATTCCTCGTAAAGCACGAATTCATCATTTCAGCCGTAAAACGTCCACTGATGAACACAGGCCTCTGGATCTCCATGAGGGGTAGTTGCCATTCTCACCACGCTTGGCAGGCGGGTTGGTGAGCGCAGTATGGAATGTTGATACACGGATAGACGCTGCTGCCCATCTTCCGGAGGTATCCCTTAGCAGGCTCTTACTGCATCCATGGGCATGAGAGGAGGGGTATCATTCTACTGCCGGCACCCCACGGCGAACAATTACGAATGTTCACATTTAATTCGTGCTTTACGTTGAATGTAAAACAGCGATGAAACCTATTAACAGTCTATTCATCTTCTGAGGAATGTATCTGTTATTTTCTCTGTATATAGCCGGCTGAGCCGAGAGCATGGTAAACTAGGTGTTTTATAATGTGTGTAACTAACCCAAAAGGGGGTGATTCTGACCACCCAAAGGAATAACTTTAGTTTAACGACTTTCCGGAATGCGATGATTTTCATTCAAGAAAATGCTACAACAGTTTTAAATTATATAAACAGTCAACAGCCGACTAAACCTTAAACAATAATGACAACCTAAGCGCCAGCTGATTTTTCACAGGTGTTCTAAGCTGGCTATTAAATCAATTGCACCACGGAGGTTGTCATTGTCAACTTGTTTTTAGGAGAAGAATCGTTTCTCAAGCGTGCAGCCATTTATACCAGAGACAATAGTAACGCAGGGAAAGCGTGTCTTAAAGATGCCAAGGGCTGTGGCCTGAATCCTCAAATGCAACTGGAGCGGTGGTTCAGGCTTCGTGTAGCAATAATACTAAGATATTATTTAACCTTTTGCTTTAAACGAGTTACAAAAAAGTCTATTCAAATCAAATCAAATGTTTTTATTTCCAACCAAGAAAACCAACACATTAGTACAGAGTTGACACATTTTAAAAGGCAAAATATACAAGTAAACAGTGTTACCACTGTTACTGTTAGCCCGAATCATCCCATTGTTGGGCAAAGGCGACTGTGGTAATTTTTTTTACATCTGCCAGGCGTCCTATGACGGCTCAATTTTTTTCAAGGGAGAATTGAAAGTATTTTGCAGTCTAAATTAAACAATTCCATTTAAATACGAGAACAAAGATTCGAGAAACTTTTCCATTCCATTTACAATTACCTTACATTACCAACGAGATGGATATAAATTATTCATTTTGGGAAATCTCTTCTAATTAACCTGAAAATTACAAGTCTTGAAGAATAAAATTAATAAAACTCTGAGATTCACTCTGAATTTCTAAATAATGGATCTTAATAAAGTTGACACAGAATTTTGTACACAATTATAATTTATCAACTGTTATAATTATAATTTATCAGTTGTGGTGGCCGAGTGGTCCCCGTCTTTCGATCCGAAGGCCGTGGATTCGATACTGCCCGTGCACCTATTGATTTTTCTTTTTTTAAGAGCATTTGCACATTGTAGACGTGCTTTATCGGTGAAGGAAAATTTTATGAGGTAACTTGTGACTTGGTCAGGTACATATGACCTGAACTTTTCTCTGAATATAGCCGACTAAGCTGAGATAATGGTATTGCCCAGCAGCGGCAAGCCTAATTCAATGTCCCAGGCACTGCTACGAGTACGTCTTGCACCTACTGCATGAATATCAGTTGCTGTCGCTGCATAAATCATCTTTAATGGATTTAAAAAGGCAAAGTTAGTTCACTAACTCAGGCGTAGGAGTGCAATTTTTTTTTTAGAAATGACAATAGATGCTGTTGACCGCAGATGGCCATGACAACGTTACCAGACTATGGCGAGCGCAGAGGGCGCTCAGCCGCAAAAGTTAGGTTGAGACAACAAGCTCAAGGGCACCAATTAGATTCGAACCACGGCTCGGACTGCTGCCAGATTTTTATAGGTAATAATTTTTAACGTTCAGGTGAAAAACTGCATCTTAAGACGGAAGAATGTATTCTTCGGCCTCGCCGGCGAGACCGGTTATTGAATGTGTGCCTAGCAGCTAATGTGAGACGGGTTGACGTCAACTCCAGGTTAGCGGCGGTGAGCTCGTCAACGGGCAAGCCAAGAACATGTTTCGGTCGACGGAGGAAAGAAAAGTAGGAGTGCAATGCACGACCACTGTTGGACATAGGCCTCCGTCATCTCCAAGACAAGAGGGGGGTTGTTGGCAACAACCCCCTCGTGATCTTGAAGATGATCCACTCTTGCCCGTGAATGCAGTAAGAATCTGCCAAGGAATATCCCTGAAAAATGGATATTAGCGTAATTCTGTCCCTTTAACACCATATACTGCGCTCGCCAATTCGCCTGCCAAGCGTGGCGCGTATGGACTTAGCAGATTCTTATTACATTCGTAGGCAAGAGAGAAGGGGCAACATTCAAAACTGCCGGCACCCCACGGCAATTTACTTACTTGCTAGTGAAATCTAAATCAGACCTGATAAGGTAAAGCATCGTGGGGAGGGGAAGCGCGGCCATTAAAATTAACTATTTACGAAAATAATACTACGTACATTGTGTTTACGTAAAATACGACCACGATAAAGCAGCCCCGATTTTTTTATTGTCCTTGATGTGAATGGTATTCATTCAAATTATATGTATGTACTTACTTTATGTAAAGGTCAATACCTATTAATGTTTGTTTTCAGAAACAATTAGTTTTAACGTGAATCAGTAATATCCGAGGTTATCCACAATTTATGTTTATTGTTGAAACGTAATTCACAATAGAAGAAATTGTTTACTTGTTGTTTTTCCTGTATCATTAATAATATTTCAGCCTAGCATCCATTTTTCCCGCTATCGGTCTGAGACGGTCGTACAATCGCACCCCCCGATTGATAGACTTATTTCAATGTGCTAAGGTTTAAATCACACGCGATATTTTTGCAAGTTCTCTACTGTTGAGAAAAAATCGTCCATGTTACTTTTATTAATGTGATGTCTTTTAGCTTTAGTCGACGATGTTTTGAGAAATGTATGAAATTTTTGTGTCAAGAATATAGCATTTTCTACGTTTTCTCACGTTTTCGTAATGCGCATCATTTGAACATGTTCATAGGCGTCTTCTAGACTTTGTGATATGTATATCGTCAGACACAAAGCTTACCATCAGATGAGATTGTGGCCAAACAAATAGCAATTTATTAAAAAAATCAACAAAAAAGTTTGTAACTATGCTAGTTACAAACTTTTAATGCATAATGCAAAATAACTCTTTATTTGTATCTTATAAATAAAAGAACTTTATTTAATATACTCTCAAATTCAAACTATGGTTGAGTGGACGAGATATACTTCTCTAGCAAAACCTTTAAGTAATAATAAGCTAACCGTCGGAGGCCCTCAGTAGAATGTTGCCCTTACTTTCTTGCCCGTGGATGCAGTAAGAGTCTGCCAAGGGATACCTCCAAAATATGAGCAGCAGCATCTATTCGTGTCAAATCAAAACCCCTCACTGCGCTCGCTAACCTGCCTGCCAATTGATTTCTCCATAAACCTATCCTGCCAGATTTACCAGTAACTTTACGGTTTTCGTCATCATCGTAATCATGAGAATACGTTTCAATTTGCAGGCTTATCTCGTATTTTATGACTGAGTCATCAAGTTGTTACTTTTAAATTTACCTTAGAATAAAGACTGTATGGCATGTCATGCATGGCGCGTTAGTATAAACGTTAGCCGAGACGCTAAACGTTGTGACTTTCCAACATGCAAAAGTCTACCGGACCAACTAGAGCACTTGGAACTTGAAACTTGGAAGTCTAAACAAGAAAAGAATCCTTCTTGTTTTTGCCTCTCGAAAGGAATTAAACTGAATTGAAATTAAACTCATCTCATCTCAACCGTAGGACTGCTCTCCAAGTTCACTGCTGGACACAGGCTCTCCAAAATCATAAGGGGGTTGTTGCCATACTCACCACGCTTGGCAGGCGGGTTGGCCAGCGCAGTACGGGATGTTTGATACTCGAAAAGACGCTTCTGCCAATCTTCCGGAGGTACCCTAGTAAGTTTTATTCAATCCAGTTCGGTCCGGTCCGGTTAGACTTTTGACCTACATATATGCTTATCTGTATGTCAAATTTCATGCAAGTTCATCCTGTAGTCTTGCCGTATTGGGCGAGTGGTATGTACCCCCGACTTTTAATCCGAAAGTCGTGGGTTCGGTACCGGCCGTGAACCAATTTATTTTTCTCTCATGAAAAATGTGTGTTCATATTAAACACGTGCTTAGCGGTGAAGGAAAGACGGTCTTTCCTCTGATTAATAGTCGACTAAGCTGGGAGGATGGCATCTTACAATATCCCAGGTACTGCAGCGTCTTGAACAGCATTATTACCAGTTGCTAACGCTGCATAAATAATATCTAATAGATGTAGAGGCCTTAATTTTTTTCCATCCTGTAGCCCTGTAGTACTTTGATGTGCAAATCACAAACAGAATCAATTTCGTATTTATTTACCTTTAAGCATTTTGGACCCAGGCCACAGTCCAGTCGATTCTTCTTTACAGTAGCAGCATGATAAAGTTCTTCTTTTAAATTATGTTTCTCATATATCTTTGAGATTATTGCTTAGGCTTATAATACGTAAAAGCCGGAAATGCTTGCAGATTTCTAGTTCACTTGCCTTCACCGGGCAATAGCGAGCATCATTTTCAACAGAACGTACAGACTTAGAAGATCGTCAGATGGTAACGAGCGGCTTAGCCGTGATACCGCCAACTGGGTCAGATGCTTCCGCTCACGACTGGCTCACTGCTGACAACAAGCACAGATTACTAAGCTAAATGTCACCCTATTTTTATTTTTTATTTTATTTGATTTGAGGCGACCTCCGTGGTGCAGTAAGTTTAATAGCCGGGTAGGACGCAGATGGGTAGTTCGATTCTCGCCGCGGGACATACGTTTGTAAGTCTTCTGCAGATATTTGTCCCGGCATTGTCTTATGTTAGATATTGTCTTGTGATAACCTTAAGGTACCAAAAACACAAGCTGTTTCGACTTTTGGGCTCAAAAGGTGCTGTTTTTATTATATTTATATCAGTAATTGTTTGTTCAAAATAATTTAGGTAAATATATTTTTATTGTATTTTTTTCTAGTTTAAGTATTTTATGCGAGAGTTTTTATTGTTTGTAAATTTATTCTATTTTTATTTTTTTCTTTTACTTGTATAACTTGGTATTTAGTTTTATAAGTGTGGATTATTATAACGTGTCGACACGCGCCAAAGGTTCTGCCAGAATACCAGCGTTGGAGCATTATAATTATATGGACCAACATTATGCTGAGGCAGAACCTTTTAGTCCACAACTCTTAGGTACTATAAATGTTTAATTTTTATATTGTGTTTTTTTGTTTTTTTTTGTGTTAGGTATTATTTTGTTGCGGATCAATAAATACATTTTCTTTTCTTTTCTTTCTTTAATTTATTTTTAACCAGCTCCAAGCCTCGCATGCATTTTACGCGGATAAAATGCCCATAATGCAAAACGTAGGTACTATCGTATTTATATTATATAAAATGTTTAGTTCAGTATTTGTAGTATGCTTTTTCTCAGACTGTATTGTTCCAAAAAAGCGTAATAGTTTCTTCAGCAAAATATTAATTTGGTGTATTATTTCTAATCTAAGGCAATTTCTAAACATATTCCAACAGCATGGTTTACCTAATAACATTGTATTAAAAGTAGTGTGCGCTTTCAGAGCACAGGTATTAGTTATTTTTTGTTTGTAGTAATGTAAGAAACAGGTTGAGATTTCGTTAATTTTGTCAGCTAATTAAAACGTTAAGTTTTTAACATTAGGTAAGTGTCAGTGGATTTGTTTCGGCTGACATGATGATGTTGATAGACTGCAGATATAATATGAAAATTTAGGTACCAAGTATCGAATACGAGTAGGTATTCGTATTTATGAGTTATCAGATTCATCAGACAGAACATCCGATGTCATTAGTGAGTATGCGGAGGATCACTAATTTGGAATTTCACTTCAATAAGAACATGAAGCATGATATCGAAAATTGCCAGTAGATTTAAGAAGCCAGGAGCTCGAATCGCTTGCCTAAGACTCACTCGCTTAATAAAATTCATGACTTAACCGCTAGAATTCTATTAATTTTCGTTCGACTCACGCTCTCCACGCGACACAAAAGGGAATATGCATGTTTTTTTATGTTTGAATTCATATAAATAAATAACATTTAAAAACTTAATTAAATTTAAGCCAACATAACGTCAACTATAGCCCGCGCAAAAAAGCAGCGTTTTTTTGCGCAAGCTTTGGTTACGATGATTCGCACATCACTATTCGATCAGTCCCACCCATAAAGAACGACGTTGCCACAGGTCTTTTATACCGTTACAAAATTCAAAACTTGATTGGACGGGATTCTGATGACAGCTGTCACAGCGATCAAGCTAAATTTTATGGACTATATAACATCAGAGCTACAGTGCATTTTACATCAAATATCACGTGGTTGTGGACTATAGAGATTCCGAAAAACAAATCAGCTAGAATCAAACCACATGCATATTTCGTATAAAATGGTATACGACCAATGGAAAAATAGGGCCTCTGTTACCGGCGTCGAGACGGAAGCTCAACTATAAACTATAGAGAGGAAGTGCTCGATAACACTGACCTCTGCATCTAAGCTGTTTACTGTTGCTATTCACACGGCGATTAGCTTGCGCCAGATTTACCTATCCAATTGCACATTGGTATTACAATTTATACATATTTATCCAAATAATTTTATTTTTTGTGTTTCTAAGTGCAATAAAGTGTTCATTCATTCATTCATTTTTATTACATATCCTTTGATGTGTGGAACTTATTTTCTGTGAGAGACGAATTGAATGCGAATTGATTACCAAATAAAATTATGTTTTACGTAATATTCCCCTTCGTGCCTCTAATAGATGACTAGTTCTCAGCGTATTAAACAATTTTGTATATTATTAGTACTGATTTTGATAGAAAAAACATTATTATCATAATCTCAGCCGCAGGACGTCCACTGTATCTAGACGTAGACGGGCATAGGCCTCCATCATTGATATACAAGTATTAATCATGAGAGGTTGTTGCCTCACCACGCTTGGCAGACAATTTCGCGAGCGCAGATATTGATAAACGGAAAGACGCTGATGCCCATCTTCCGGAGGTATCTCTTGGCACCCCACGGTATAAACGTATAAAAAAAATGTTGAACAATATTTATTTATTTCACTTTCAAAATTAACGTGAGATATACTATTCATTTTGTAAAAACGGGAATTACTCACGCACGTGTCGTACTCGTACTCGGCACGCGCCGTGTCGTGTCGGCCCCACGCGCGGACGGGCATTCAATCCCATGATGATGACTTTCTTGAAAAATCGAAACGTGTCGGAATAATCTTTGACGTTACAATACTACGTGAGTATTTCCCGTTTTTACAAAATGAATAATATTTATTTAATATAATATCTTGAAGTGGACGATTCGTGAGATAGCTCGCAAGTCGTAAAAACCTCTCGTCCATTTTGGATGCCATTTGGAATCAATGCACAATGGAAGCAATCTCATAAAATACCGAAGGGAACAATAATTGTTCGTTACGTTACATTGTCAGAAATCGAACCATTCCTGCGGAGTTGAACACTGGGGACTATTTATTTGGGAACTTTTTGAGTCTGACCGGAAAGTTGTTTTAGGTTAGATGGTTAAATTCGCCTGTCACAACTATTATAAATATGATTTATACAGCGTTAGCAACTGGTATTTATGTTGTAAGGAACGCTGCATCGCTGGGACATCGTTATTAGGTTTAGGCTTACCCAGGACCTAGGTACGCTAGCCTCTCAGCTTAGTCGGATATATCAGAGGAAATAACCATTACAGTGTACGAGTTTTAACAGTGAAAACATCGTGAGGCAACCCACGGCTCAGCAGCTTCAGATGGTAACAAGTTCAATAACATAATAACATGTGGTCTGGGTCTATGGTATTATAATCACTGATTAAATAAATAAAGTAGAGCTATTTTGCCGTTAACCTTGTATGAGAATATATCTAGTCTCCATAACCATTTATCTAGCTTTTTAAGATACCTACGAAACTTTATATTCACTTCCATTTTTGTGTTAAAATTATCCTATTTAATCACGTATATATGATCTTAAGAGGGGCCAATCCAACTTACTTTTCATACAACCGCTCGTACGTGGATGTGGCGTCGTATTAGATCTTTCTATGAAACTTTTGATCTAATGGGTATATTGTGCACTATATCTAGGTTTCTATCCAAACAAAAAATCAAAATTTGGAGAAACAAATTTTACACGGAATTTTTTTCTCCAAATTTTGATTTTTTGTTTGGCTAGAAACCTAGATATAGTGCACAAGATACCTATTAGATCAAAAGTTTCATAAAAAGATCTATTACGACACGTACGAGCGGTTGTATGAAAAGTAAGTTGGATTGGCCCCTCTTCAAACGTTATTTTTACAAAAAGTTTTTCCACAATATGTATAAATCCGCAAAAGCTTTTCATTGTATTCACTTTTCGCGAACCTTTTCTGAGTTTCGCACCATTGTTGAACTTTTTACAGGGTGGTCAGCTGGCACAGTAGCCAGTATGAATTAGGTCGAGAAAAGGTAGAAAAAGTTACATGAAATATATTTTTTGCAAGCAACCTCATGTTGTAATGAGTCCCAGCTGCGATATGTTTTTGGATGGCGTGCAACCATTATATTAAAGAGTGTTATACATACCAAGTAGGAAAATAACCATAGTTCATGCGTGCACATTGCGTTATTCTTCTCATTAATGTAATAATTTTATTAATACTAGAGGTAGTATCGAACGAGCTTGGATCGTTTTTGGAAGGATGATTTATGATTCTACTGACTATTAGCCAGGCGCTTTTATTAAACTTGTAGTTTAAACTTAACCAATAGTAATTTTTAGGATCAACATGCCTTGTGTCCCCATAACATTATTTATATAAGGCATACAAAAACCCCATCACTAGAGACTACTCAATTTTAGGTGCTCAAAATTTGGTGCTCTCAAAATTGGTGCTGAAAATGAGAATACATATGTAAATGCGGACAAGAATATCTTTTTTAGGGTTCCGGACCAAAATGGTAAAAAGGAACCCTTATAGAATCACTCTGTCTGTCTGTCTGTCTGTCTGTCTGTCTGTCACAGATGGATATCTCGAGAACTACTCATGCTATCGACTTGCAATTTAAAATGGTAAAAGACAACAGTTTTTTACTAATATAGCATATATAAAAATGTTAAAAAATATTCTTATTTTGATTGCAGGGGGGCGGATAGGGGATCTCAAAAATTTTAAGTGAAGTTACTAGGCCGTGTGGTGTATCATATGAAAGGTATTAATTTGTACATTAATAAACAGTTTTTAATTTTCCTTTAAACCGTATCGTTTTTGAGTTATTTACAAAAATGGTGAAAAAACGACCGTTCCCCCCCCCCTTATCTCCGAAGTTTGCAGAGATAAACCCGTGATACTTTTATAGCTAATAGAAGTGTATGTAAACTTTATAAGAAAATTATAGCGAACTCTCTAATTTGCATAGTTTTTTAGACAAGGGGGGTGGAAGGGGGGTTTTCAAAAATTTTGTGAAGTTAATAGGTGATGTGGGGTATCATATGAAAGGTATTCATTTGCACATTAATAAACAGTTTTTAGTTTTCCTTTAAGCCGTATTGTTTTTGAATTATTTACAAAAATGTCGAAAAAATGACCGTTCCCCCCCCCTTATCTCCGAAGTTTGCAGAGATAAACCCATGATACTTTTACAGCTCATAGAAGTGTATGTAAACTTAATAGGAAAATTGTAGCATACTCTCTAATTTGCATAGTTTTTTAGACAAGGGGGGTTGAAGGGGGGTTTTCAAAAATTTTGAAAAGTAAATAGGTGATGTGGGGTATCATATGAAAGATATTCATTTGCACATTAATAAGCCGTTTTTAGTTTTTCTTTAAGCCGTATTGTTTTTGAGTTATTTACAAAAATGTTGAAAAAACGACCGTTCCCCCCCCCCCTTATCTCCGAAGTTTGCAGAGATAAACCCGTGATACTTTTAAAGCTAATAGAAGTGTATGTAAACTTCATAGGGAAATTATAGCGAACTCTCTAATTTGCATAGTTTTTTAGACAAGGGGGGTGGAAGGGGGGTTTTCAAAAATTTTGTGAAGTTACTAGATGATGTGGGGTATCATAAGAAAGGTATTCATTTGCACATTAATAAACAGTTTTTAGTTTTCCTTTAAGCCGTATCGTTTTTGAGTAATTTATAAAAATATTGAAAAAAATGGCGTTCCCCCCCCCTTATCTCCGAAGTTTGCGGAGATAAACCTCTGCAACTTTTATTACTATTAGAAGTGTATGTAAAGATTAGAGGAAATTTATTACAATCTCTCTACATAGCATACTTTTTTAGAAATCATCGAAAGTGTAAAAAATCTACATAAGTTCCGCTATCAGACAAGAGATGGCGCTGTCAAGGTTCTCCAACAAATATAAAACCGCCTTTGTCATAAATTATATTGTATGATGGCACGGAACCCTCGGTGCGCGAGTCCGACTCGCTCTTGCCCGGTTTTATTTAATGACAATAAGCAAGCGTTTGGCCACCATCTAACTTGTAGTCAATTAAAAATGTGGCCAAGGTGGAGCACGTCAAAAAATAACCTATGCACTCTGGCATTGAAGACTCCAAGGTTATAATCTTTTCCATCAAAAAAGTCCCGGTCAAACAGGATAGTTTCAAAAGTTAGATCATATAACGTTTTCACCTCCATAAGTATACCGTACCGACATATTCCAGCCCACAAAATCAATATCAATTTGCCCTGACTAGGTGATTTTGGTGTGGGAAACTACTCAGAATTCAATTTACTTCGTTTGTTGAACAACGTAACCTATAGGTGAGCACGTTTAGCGTGACATGAATAAAATAACCCGCTCGACTGACTTCGTTACAGGGTTCTTCTTTACACATCATTTTTTATTTTAAATCCTCACCTACGGCGCGGGCATAAATAAAAATACAGCCCCGCTCTTTTCAACTTTTCATTAAAAAGACTCGATTATTTAGTCCCTGGGACTTACAAAGAGAATGCAGAAATATTATGATTTTTGCGGGAAACCTGGAAAACCCGGTTGTGAGATTTTATTTCGATTCAATGGTGTGGAAAGCTTGCTAACAAAAGCACAAATCACACTTATGTAGTAAAGTGTGCAGTAAAGTGTACACTTATGTGATAATGATTTCAGACGAGCTTTCTATGTGCACGGAAATGGTTCGCGTAGTTAAATTATCATCATAGCCATAGAAAGTCCACTGCTGGACATATAGCTCCAAGTAGCATGAGGGAGTTGTTGCCAATACTCACCATGCTAGGCAGGGGTTAGCGAGCGCAGAACGGGATGTTGAGACGCGGACTTTAGCTTTTACAAATTTCAACGTTTCGACTATGTTAATTGTAGTCTCTATACCGTGGACACTTTTATGTTCTTAATTAGGTCCTTACAAACGGGTTTGACGGCTTCTGTCCAAAATGAAAAATGACAAGGTATATAATATAGGTAGGTGTACGCGTGTATCATATACGAAAGCTTTGTAAAGTGTTTCGACTTTGACTCTGTTACTTAGCGATAACGACAAAAAAGACGATACGTTCCCCTTATCAAAGTTTTGTACACTGTTTCCCTTAAGTTGGTAAATGTCAGTATATTTACGTCATGCGTCAGATTGCTTTACAAGTCTTCATATCATTGACTGATAGGCTTCCCGGTTAAAGTTGCTTCAATCTTGGCGAGAAAAAGATCGTTTTATATAGTTAGTTAGACAATCTTTTAGCTCCTTGATACCATCAGAACTTTTGTTTTGTCGTTCAATGTTTAATTTTAGGGTATTTTCCTATTGGAAATAATAATTCAAAAGGTTTTTCGCTTGACCTATTGTTTTATTGTTAAAAATCTTGTCTAATTTGTAGAAGTTGGCCAAATTGTGGATTTTTTCCTGTCACACACGCCATAAACAAAAAAACCGGACAAGTGTAAGCCAGACTTGCCCACCGAGGGTTCCGTGCAAATGTGTGCATAATATGTATTATAAGTGAAATATAAAGCTGTATTATTTTTTTACGTTAACTTAGAATTTTGATTTTTTTTACAAAGTTTTACTGAATTATCTTCTTATCTTATCACCACATAAGGGAAGATGGTTGATAATTCAAATCAGGTTTTTTTTGCTAACGACCTCTTGATGTTTTTTTACTGTATTTGAATGTACTTGTTGAGCTTTTGTCATGGTCGCATAATGAGTTGTTAGGGTGAAAACTTTATTTCTTAGAATGAAAGTCACCGAATGTTTCAAAACTAAGGAAGTTCCTTAGAGGGTCAGAATCAGCCGAATTTTGTTTATTACACATTAAAAACACTGTGTTGTAAACAATAAAATAAATAACTCGTAAAAATGCTTAAGTTACCTATATTGATCGCAATTCCAATAGAAATAAAACTTCTACTTAGAAATGTTTTTTTTTTATTTCTCGTAGGTACCTACTGCCAGGCATTCTCACCCTGCGTTTAATTTAACTTCAATATACATCTCAAGTTTTATTAGTAAAAACTACTTAAGGCTTAATTTGTTCTTATTACTTTCTTGCTTTATGAGCTGTTTGTTTTCCAAGCATCAATAAATAAAACTTTGGAACGGAAATTATGGAAAAAATGGCATTACGGATATTTGTTTCCCTGAAACTCAGTTTATGATGCTAATATCGAAGGGGTGACGAAGCTCACTGTTGTGAAAGGTTTTTATACAATATGAATATTTTTTTGTAGGAATAACTTCAAACGATTGCTTTTTGATTTTCATCTATATACATATATAAAATTCAAAGTCCTGACTGACTCACTGACTGACTGACTCACACATCAACGCACAGCCTAAACCACTAGACCTAAAGACTTGAAATTTGGCACACATATACCTTGAGTATCCTAGAGGTACACTAAGAAGGGATTTTTCGAAATTCTCACGGGATAGGGAATAAATGGGATTTATATTTTCGAATCAAAGTGGCTCTGCGTGAAAAAGGGGATTTAGCGTTTTATGACTTCCACGACGAAGTCGCGGGCAAAAGCTAGTCACAGAATAAAAGCAACTGCCGTAGGCAGTACAAGTTTACGTCTTCTTTCCTGCCCATGGATGCAGTAAAACCTATCAAGGGTTATCTCATTCATATATAAATTAATTAAAAAACAACAAAGTTAAGAAGTTAGGACACGTGATATCATAAATTGTCAAAAACTGTAACAACCCGTGACGTCACTTTATATATAGAATCACCGCTAGCCGTAATGCAGTAAATTGTTTAATTACTTAAATAAAGAAACCGAAACACTTTGAATTTTTGTACGTAACATTTGTGATAGGTAGAGGCTACCGCTTTACATGAGGTTAGCTATCGGCTTGTCTCGTCATTAGGTTGTATAAAAAAAACCTAAACAGACTTAAAATATAAATTTGGTTAAACTAGCCTTTATTTGTATAGAAATCATTTTTCCTTTTACGCCGCTCCCTATTCATAGACAGCTTCGGAGATGTGATCTTGAAACAACCTAGATACTATTGTGCGTTATGATCACTGCGAAACGAGATAAGAAACAGTGCCTGTCCCAGTTACATCTCGTGAGACTGAATGTGGCTGTGATATGATACCGTCGCAAACGCAAACGTCCCCTTTGCTATATTATTATAATATTATTATTATTATTTATTATCAGACGAATGTAGTATCCGAGTGTTAAAATACACCGTTCCAGATAATTAAGGTTTTCAATATAACATTATCTGTGATATAACTTAATTATTCTGCCCCTGGACTTAAGAAAACCAAATGCACAATTATTTTATTTTTGCGGGAAAACCCGTCATACCTGTCTGATGGCTAAAACCTAAAGTAGTATCTGTTGGATACTTTGGGCAGCAGCGTCTTTCCGCGTGTCTCAACACTCTGTACTGCGTTTGCCAACCCGCCTGCCAAGCGTGGCGAGTGGCAACAACCCCTTGATTGGAAATCCATGAGAGAGGCCTGTGTCCAGCCAGTCTAAAAGTTTGAAAATATCGCAAAAAAATAAAGGCTAATTTCTTCTTAAATCTAATTGTATTCATGGCAGGTGTACACGATGGTACAAAACCTACTATCTAATGACACCTTAGCACTTACTTCAGTAATAATATCTTGAAACAATTCAGATACTATTGTATTATGATCATTATGTATGCCTGTCCCACTTACATCTCCTGAGACTGAATGTGTCTGTGATAATATGATACCGTCACTTACGTTACCGTCCTCTATACTGTATTATCAGACTAATGTAGTATCTGAACGTTAAAATGACATGTTCCAATTTTGATTTTCTCTTAAACGGGAATACCACAGATGTAATACTGTGGTAACACTGAGACAGAGTCCATTTCTTTTTTCATTGTGACCTATCTACCTTGAGCTAAATATGCCAAAATCTACATATATATACCTACAACATTTGAGGAGTTAATAAGGAGGTTTTATGACAAGGTCTTAGAGTCGTCTAATCTCAGAAGCGGGCTTTAACTCAATCAACGAATTTCCGAAGTCACTTTTATCAAACCGCTGAAAAATTGCTTAGATACTTTTTGATAGCTTACCTCCGTTTTGAAAGACTCGTTGGCTGTGGTAATCAAACTTTCTAATTGTTATCACTGCACACTTCACCTCAACTTTCAATTAGTTTGCTGAAGACCAGACTGAGATCTGAAACAAGGAGAGGTAAATGTTAGTGTTTTATGGTTTTTTAGTCGTATTTAGACGTTTATTTTTATTTTTTATAGCGTTAACCAAATGGTACATTACGACCTCCGTAGTGCAGTTGGTTTAATAGCCAGCTGGGACGCAGAGAGCTTCTGTTATTAGCTCAAATAAAACAGCCAATGAAAATGACGATGACAAAACCACAACAATTATATCAATATTTTTCACCGATTTCAAATCAATAACCACAATCCACAATCGACAATGTACCAAAAGTATTTATAGACCAATTTGTCCAGCACTTCAGAACTGTATTGATGCCAAATGCCCGTCGATATGAAATACCTGAGTTATGTATTGTTCCAGTTCTATTTACATTCAGAACTGGTGCGTACATTCCTTTCTAATATATTGATATAGAGGTATAACGAACAAGAATGAACAATCATTGTTATTTCAACTAGCTGGTAGAATACAAATATATCCACAATAAATCTTGATTTGGGATATATTTCTATTTTGCGTAAAGGTTTTATATATGGCCAAGAGAAATTATTGCGTAATTTATATATTATATCAGTGGTTATCTGTTTTTAAAACTATCATTATTGTGAACGTTATATTATATTATATGTGTCGAAGGATGATATGATAATTCGAATTAACTCAAAAATTCTAGAGATTTTGCGAAAACACGGATAAATTAGACAATTTTGATTATGATTACATTGAAACCTAGTAACCTACTGTCTGTCTTTATATTATTACTACTATTTCGGTTCTGTGACATGCATTGTCTTTAGATGGTTATAAAAAAAACCATAACAACCTACTGTCTGTCCATCTCGGTTCTGTCACAGGCAGTGTTTTCGGATGATTACATAATCACATTGTCTAACTATCCGTTTTTTCGCAAAATCTTTAGAATTTTCGCGATAATTCGAATTATCAAATCATCATATGTACGACATATAAAATAACTACGGGATATTTACTATGACTCGAGTCATTTTTAGTTTCCTGATTGCGTTTCTGTTTATCCGTCATTGTATTGGTTTATGTAACTGCGCCGAAATATCGGGAAACTCAAAAAGACTCAAAACATTTCCCTTAAATATGACATACAAATTAATCATCTAGTTTCCATAAACACGCTTTGTTTAGTTTGGAACAATTTGAGACATTGCTTATATGGTGCCGTGTGCGTGTGATATCCCGTGCTATGTATTAACTTTATTACTTGTGTCGATATTTACAATGAATAATGAAAGAGTACGATAAGGTCTTAAGGGCACGCCTTCACGATCGACCACTATAATTATACAAATATATAATTATCTAGGTGTCGACAAGGAATTATAAGGTGTCGTTGCTTATTATAAAGTTAATGAAATCATAAATAAATACTAATAAAAACACGAAACATATCTAAGCACCTACTTATGAAAAACATCCCGTTTAATTACTTATACCAGAATCTTTAATAGTTTTAGATGCATGTGAAATTAGTTATGATTATAGATTTTAACAAAATGGGATTAAATTATTACGTAAGGCAATAAATAAATACTTCTTACCTCAAATAATATGATAGAGCCTCTGCAGAATGAGAACCGCTTTGGGACAGAGTAGAACTTGTATTATGATTAAAATAATTTCTTATAATTTTAAAAAGATGGAATCTGAAAACCATTCTAACATAGTTTTAAAATATCTAGATGTTACAGTCGCATTATATTGACGTAACAGTGTTCTCGTTATAATGAACACGGTAATTAAACACAGCTGCGCCACTTTAACCAAAAGTGAACCACTTTCCGCAAAAACTCTAGTATTAAAAAAATTTCATAACTATGAACGCTATTTTTCTAAACTATCAAACATTTCGTATTATATGTTGGTTGTATCTACGGAGTTTTTAAGTACGGGTAAATCGACCTATTTCGGTAAAAGTCCAACATTCAAATTAGTTAAATATTCCAGGTATTAACCCCAACTGGGACATAAGCCTTCGTCGGTGGTGAGGCCGGGGATCCATCAATAACACCCATCCGTAATAGATTCAGCATCTATTATCAGGTGGACAGCGGCTTTTTTTGCGATCTATAATGATTTATTTACGAGGATTGATGAAAATAAAACCTATTTATCTTTTTACAAAGGGTTAATCTTAATTATTTCACAGCAACCTATTTCGCCTTTAGTTAACTTTTTAATAATTTATTTCGGAAAATACACAGTACAATTTTAACAAGCTAATAGTATTGATAATATTTGGTCCACGATAAAAGTAATAAAAAGGACCATTTTTGCTTATATGTATTCCATACTTAGCATAGGTTATAATATAATATCATCTCTATAGATACAAAATAGATATTGAATACAGAGTATTTTAATAAAATGACAGATTTTTTATTAAAATAATAAAAAAATTAAAATAATTTATTTGGTACACATTAACATATATACATATTATAGGAAACGATGGTCACTGCAACAGTTAAATAAAACTGTGACGCAGTCACCAACGCCCACCTCCTATAACCAGGTAGGGCTAAATGTGCTCCAAAAACTTAAATATTATAAATATAAATAAAATGTAAAATGTATGTGTGTTAGTATGTGTATGTGTGTGTGAAGTATCAATATGTGTATTGTGTAATGATGGTTATTCATCTTACTACTTCACTTATTAGGCATTCAGTCTCATCGTATGTGAGAACTTATAGCCAGGCCGTAGTCTTTAACCTTGCACTTGTAAAGGGTTAAGGAATAAATATTCAACTGGAGATTTATTTTGTTGTACAATTTGGAGCTAATAAGATAATTAGATCTACCGGCTGCAGCCGTTCTAAGAGTTTCTATTTCACATACTTTCGGCTTGCGTTTGCTTACTACTGAATAGTTGTACTTCTATTGTCTATGCTTATGTAATACTGAGTTTAGAATAAACAACTGTCTTACTGAAAGAACATTGCTGAGGGAGTAAAGGTCACGAGTTGGAAACCTAAAGGGTTTATGGTGCGTGGCCTTAGTATGGCTGTTTGCGCCCTTTAAATTTTTATGAAAGATGTTATGACAGAACCACCCCATGCCTTGATACAATAGCAAAGAACAGATTGAACAAGGGCAAAATTTACAGTTCTCAGGAGTTGGGAATCAAGTACGTTACGGAGCTTAGAAAATATATAATTTAATTTATCAGTGCGAAAAACAGTTTGGTTTATTTGTTTATTCCAGGACAAAGAACAGTCTAAAATAACGCCTAGGTATTTTATTTGAGATTTTCTTTCACGACTTGGGCAGAAACAGGAGGAAGGAGAAGGGTGATAGAAATTACAAGCATGAGTACGAATGATCGGATAAGAGTGCTGTTGTTGAAAGATTTTAAGAAGGCTATATTTTGTTTCTGAGACATTAAATGATAATAAATTTGTCGATAGCCACCTCGTAACAATACTCATTGCTGATTCTGCTAAAGATTGTGTCTCACACCAGTTACTTCCATTAATAATGAGAGCGGTATCGTCAGCGTTTGTAATTATTTTACAATTAGGTAGATATAGGTCACATAATTCATTAAAATAAATAAGAAATAGGGTAGGTCCGAGGACACTACTTTGTGGCACACCAAAGGAAGTAGGCAACTATTCACTCTTTACATCATCAATTTGAACGTATTGAGTGCGATCCGTTAGGTAGATCCTAAATACGTTCAAAAGAATATCTCGTATACCAACACGTTCGAGTTTAGCAATAAGCAGTGGAATTGAGACTGTGTCGGAGGCTTTGGAAAGATCGAGGAATATACCAACAGTTTTTTGTTTATTATCTAGGTGTTTCACTATTGTGTTAGATATTTATAATACAGCGTCCTCTGTGGATAATCCTCTTCTTAAACCGAACTGATTTCGTGATGTTATTTGTATTTAGAAAAGTGATAAGTCTGTTGTTGATGATCTTTTCAAATATTTTGGATACAAAAGTAAGTACTGAAATCGGCCTATAAATTGTAACACAGTCTCGATCACCACATTTTAAAATAGGACAAACAACCGCCTGCTTAAAACAGTTGAGGAAAATGCCGGAGTCTATGCATATATTATATATGAATTTAAGAATTGGCACTAGAACATGTCTGCCAACCTTAATCAGAGATGTTGGAATATTATCCCATCCTACAGATTATTTATCTTTTAAATGTAAAATTATGAGCTCAATTTCTTTGTTATCTACATCCCATAAAACCATAGAGTTTGCTGGAGAACTGGGCTGCATAATAATTAAGCCATCGGAAGTTTCAGTTTCAGATGTATGTATATTCGAAATGCTTAATGCCACGTCTTTGCCAATGCTTGAAAAGTATTCGTTAACACTAGAGTGCACGCGCGGGCTACACATGTAACCCAGCGTGTAATATTGTTGTGTATTTTCTTAACTAGGCGTGTTACAGTGCCGTCCTCTAGTGTATTCCTCAAGTATAAACCCCCGGTCCCTCTACTAGCGTGCCGACACTTGCGGCACACGAACGTCTTCAAAAATCGACTTTGAAGTTGGTGGGCTACGCCTGTACCCCGCGCGAGTGTTCGAGGAAATTTAGTGTTCAGTGAAAAAGTGGTAAATTTATGGTCAATATGATAAATTATCTTTATTGTTACTCTATAAAATACTGTAAGTTCATACTGTATGTATTTGTTGTTTGAAGTTATGGATATTTTATGTAGTTTTATTGTTTTGTTCACTTTTTTTAGATGGCGGGTAACATGAATGATTTCGAATGATTGAGTCCATTATACGTTCTGGGATGTAATGTAACGATGGACAACTGGTTTACTAGTGTACCTACAAGTAAAAAAAACTATTGACTCACAAGATAACAACCGTAGGAACACTTAAAAAAAATAAAACAGAGATTCCTGAACGGTTCAAAACTACACAAAACCGAGAAATAAACGAATCCACTTTCGGATTTCAACCTGATAGCACAATAGTTAGCTATGTGCCAAAACGAAATAAGGTAGTTTTGTTGTTGTCTACGCTGCACAATGATGACAAAATTGATGCTGCGTCTGGTGATGCGAGAAAACCAGAAATCATCACATTTTATAACCATACAAAATACGGCATCGATATTTTTTATAAAATGTGTAGACAATACGACGTTACCCGCAACAGTCGCCGATGGCCTCTCACATTGTTTTACAATTTTGTAAACATGACAGGCATAAATGGTCTTGTGATATATCAGATGAATAACCCTCAAATTAAAGTGATCCGGCGTCAATACCTTCAAGAAGTTGGATTCGATCTTGCAAGAACTGCTATTGAGCGTCGTATGTCCCACCAAATTTTACCCAAAGGTATAAAACTGAAAGGTAGTGTTGAAGTGAAAGACAAGAAGCAGCAACGATAATAGTTTATTCATCAGCGGACGACAAGGAAAAGAGAGCTGTACAATATGTTGTCTTAATTTATAGGCTTGTTCTATTACCACCTCCACTTGGTCGGGCCTACCGACATTCGTCATGCCGGCCCTCTCGCGACAGATGGCAGCACTAGTCTTAACGTATCCGATTCGTAACGTTTCTTATAAATTATTTTAATTGTGGCCATACTGTGACAAATACCATGGAATGATTTAAAACGAAATGTCAACGTCAAGACCAACGCCTAGGTATTTTATTTGAGATTTTCTTTCACGACTTGGGCAGAAACAGGAGGAAGGAGAAGGGTGATAGAAATTACAAGCATGAGTACGAATGATCGGATAAGAGTGCTGTTGTTGAAAGATTTTAAGAAGGCTATATTTTGTTTCTGAGACATTAAATGATAATAAATTTGTCGATAGCCACCTCGTAACAATACTCATTGCTGATTCTGCTAAAGATTGTGTCTCACACCAGTTACTTCCATTAATAATGAGAGCGGTATCGTCAGCGTTTGTAATTATTTTACAATTAGGTAGATATAGGTCACATAATTCATTAAAATAAATAAGAAATAGGGTAGGTCCGAGGACACTACTTTGTGGCACACCAAAGGAAGTAGGCAACTATTCACTCTTTACATCATCAATTTGAACGTATTGAGTGCGATCCGTTAGGTAGATCCTAAATACGTTCAAAAGAATATCTCGTATACCAACACGGTCGAGTTTAGCAATAAGCAGTGGAATTGAGACTGTGTCGGAGGCTTTGGAAAGATCGAGGAATATACCAACAGTTTTTTGTTTATTATCTAGGTGTTTCACTATTGTGTTAGATATTTATAATACAGCGTCCTCTGTGGATAATCCTCTTCTTAAACCGAACTGATTTCGTGATGTTATTTGTATTTAGAAAAGTGATAAGTCTGTTGTTGATGATCTTTTCAAATATTTTGGATACAAAAGTAAGTACTGAAATCGGCCTATAAATTGTAACACAGTCTCGATCACCACATTTTAAAATAGGACAAACAACCGCCTGCTTAAAACAGTTGAGGAAAATGCCGGAGTCTATGCATATATTATATATGAATTTAAGAATTGGCACTAGAACATGTCTGCCAACCTTAATCAGAGATGTTGGAATATTATCCCATCCTACAGATTATTTATCTTTTAAATGTAAAATTATGAGCTCAATTTCTTTGTTATCTACATCCCATAAAACCATAGAGTTTGCTGGAGAACTGGGCTGCATAATAATTAAGCCATCGGAAGTTTCAGTTTCAGATGTATGTATATTCGAAATGCTTAATGCCACGTCTTTGCCAATGCTTGAAAAGTATTCGTTAACACTAGAGTGCACGCGCGGGCTACACATGTAACCCAGCGTGTAATATTGTTGTGTATTTTCTTAACTAGGCGTGTTACAGTGCCGTCCTCTAGTGTATTCCTCAAGTATAAACCCCCGGTCCCTCTACTAGCGTGCCGACACTTGCGGCACACGAACGTCTTCAAAAATCGACTTTGAAGTTGGTGGGCTACGCCTGTACCCCGCGCGAGTGTTCGAGGAAATTTAGTGTTCAGTGAAAAAGTGGTAAATTTATGGTCAATATGATAAATTATCTTTATTGTTACTCTATAAAATACTGTAAGTTCATACTGTATGTATTTGTTGTTTGAAGTTATGGATATTTTATGTAGTTTTATTGTTTTGTTCACTTTTTTTAGATGGCGGGTAACATGAATGATTTCGAATGATTGAGTCCATTATACGTTCTGGGATGTAATGTAACGATGGACAACTGGTTTACTAGTGTACCTACAAGTAAAAAAAACTATTGACTCACAAGATAACAACCGTAGGAACACTTAAAAAAAATAAAACAGAGATTCCTGAACGGTTCAAAACTACACAAAACCGAGAAATAAACGAATCCACTTTCGGATTTCAACCTGATAGCACAATAGTTAGCTATGTGCCAAAACGAAATAAGGTAGTTTTGTTGTTGTCTACGCTGCACAATGATGACAAAATTGATGCTGCGTCTGGTGATGCGAGAAAACCAGAAATCATCACATTTTATAACCATACAAAATACGGCATCGATATTTTTTATAAAATGTGTAGACAATACGACGTTACCCGCAACAGTCGCCGATGGCCTCTCACATTGTTTTACAATTTTGTAAACATGACAGGCATAAATGGTCTTGTGATATATCAGATGAATAACCCTCAAATTAAAGTGATCCGGCGTCAATACCTTCAAGAAGTTGGATTCGATCTTGCAAGAACTGCTATTGAGCGTCGTATGTCCCACCAAATTTTACCCAAAGGTATAAAACTGAAAGGTAGTGTTGAAGTGAAAGACAAGAAGCAGCAACGATAATAGTTTATTCATCAGCGGACGACAAGGAAAAGAGAGCTGTACAATATGTTGTCTTAATTTATAGGCTTGTTCTATTACCACCTCCACTTGGTCGGGCCTACCGACATTCGTCATGCCGGCCCTCTCGCGACAGATGGCAGCACTAGTCTTAACGTATCCGATTCGTAACGTTTCTTATAAATTATTTTAATTGTGGCCATACTGTGACAAATACCATGGAATGATTTAAAACGAAATGTCAACGTCAAGACCAACGCCTAGGTATTTTATTTGAGATTTTCTTTCACGACTTGGGCAGAAACAGGAGGAAGGAGAAGGGTGATAGAAATTACAAGCATGAGTACGAATGATCGGATAAGAGTGCTGTTGTTGAAAGATTTTAAGAAGGCTATATTTTGTTTCTGAGACATTAAATGATAATAAATTTGTCGATAGCCACCTCGTAACAATACTCATTGCTGATTCTGCTAAAGATTGTGTCTCACACCAGTTACTTCCATTAATAATGAGAGCGGTATCGTCAGCGTTTGTAATTATTTTACAATTAGGTAGATATAGGTCACATAATTCATTAAAATAAATAAGAAATAGGGTAGGTCCGAGGACACTACTTTGTGGCACACCAAAGGAAGTAGGCAACTATTCACTCTTTACATCATCAATTTGAACGTATTGAGTGCGATCCGTTAGGTAGATCCTAAATACGTTCAAAAGAATATCTCGTATACCAACACGGTCGAGTTTAGCAATAAGCAGTGGAATTGAGACTGTGTCGGAGGCTTTGGAAAGATCGAGGAATATACCAACAGTTTTTTGTTTATTATCTAGGTGTTTCACTATTGTGTTAGATATTTATAATACAGCGTCCTCTGTGGATAATCCTCTTCTTAAACCGAACTGATTTCGTGATGTTATTTGTATTTAGAAAAGTGATAAGTCTGTTGTTGATGATCTTTTCAAATATTTTGGATACAAAAGTAAGTACTGAAATCGGCCTATAAATTGTAACACAGTCTCGATCACCACATTTTAAAATAGGACAAACAACCGCCTGCTTAAAACAGTTGAGGAAAATGCCGGAGTCTATGCATATATTATATATGAATTTAAGAATTGGCACTAGAACATGTCTGCCAACCTTAATCAGAGATGTTGGAATATTATCCCATCCTACAGATTATTTATCTTTTAAATGTAAAATTATGAGCTCAATTTCTTTGTTATCTACATCCCATAAAACCATAGAGTTTGCTGGAGAACTGGGCTGCATAATAATTAAGCCATCGGAAGTTTCAGTTTCAGATGTATGTATATTCGAAATGCTTAATGCCACGTCTTTGCCAATGCTTGAAAAGTATTCGTTAACACTAGAGTGCACGCGCGGGCTACACATGTAACCCAGCGTGTAATATTGTTGTGTATTTTCTTAACTAGGCGTGTTACAGTGCCGTCCTCTAGTGTATTCCTCAAGTATAAACCCCCGGTCCCTCTACTAGCGTGCCGACACTTGCGGCACACGAACGTCTTCAAAAATCGACTTTGAAGTTGGTGGGCTACGCCTGTACCCCGCGCGAGTGTTCGAGGAAATTTAGTGTTCAGTGAAAAAGTGGTAAATTTATGGTCAATATGATAAATTATCTTTATTGTTACTCTATAAAATACTGTAAGTTCATACTGTATGTATTTGTTGTTTGAAGTTATGGATATTTTATGTAGTTTTATTGTTTTGTTCACTTTTTTTAGATGGCGGGTAACATGAATGATTTCGAATGATTGAGTCCATTATACGTTCTGGGATGTAATGTAACGATGGACAACTGGTTTACTAGTGTACCTACAAGTAAAAAAAACTATTGACTCACAAGATAACAACCGTAGGAACACTTAAAAAAAATAAAACAGAGATTCCTGAACGGTTCAAAACTACACAAAACCGAGAAATAAACGAATCCACTTTCGGATTTCAACCTGATAGCACAATAGTTAGCTATGTGCCAAAACGAAATAAGGTAGTTTTGTTGTTGTCTACGCTGCACAATGATGACAAAATTGATGCTGCGTCTGGTGATGCGAGAAAACCAGAAATCATCACATTTTATAACCATACAAAATACGGCATCGATATTTTTTATAAAATGTGTAGACAATACGACGTTACCCGCAACAGTCGCCGATGGCCTCTCACATTGTTTTACAATTTTGTAAACATGACAGGCATAAATGGTCTTGTGATATATCAGATGAATAACCCTCAAATTAAAGTGATCCGGCGTCAATACCTTCAAGAAGTTGGATTCGATCTTGCAAGAACTGCTATTGAGCGTCGTATGTCCCACCAAATTTTACCCAAAGGTATAAAACTGAAAGGTAGTGTTGAAGTGAAAGACAAGAAGCAGCAACGATAATAGTTTATTCATCAGCGGACGACAAGGAAAAGAGAGCTGTACAATATGTTGTCTTAATTTATAGGCTTGTTCTATTACCACCTCCACTTGGTCGGGCCTACCGACATTCGTCATGCCGGCCCTCTCGCGACAGATGGCAGCACTAGTCTTAACGTATCCGATTCGTAACGTTTCTTATAAATTATTTTAATTGTGGCCATACTGTGACAAATACCATGGAATGATTTAAAACGAAATGTCAACGTCAAGACCAGCTGTCAAAAGTCACTTTACTGTCAATACATGTTTACAAGATTCTCGTTTCTCAAGATTATTAGTACTTGAACTGTTTACATTTGAAAATATCAATTATAAATTATAATGCATGAGATTGCGGTTAAAATATTGTAAAAGTCACTATTAATGACAGTAAATAACAAGAATAGTGAATACTAGGTTACAAAAATGTGCAAAGCTTGCTTTCTCACATAGTGAATACATGGATTACTGAATTTATTTTAAATGATGGCTTACAGTAGATAACTTCTAGGACTGGCAGATCAACCCCCGCAACATAATATGCCTATTCGGAGAAGAGTTGGCCGGTGTGCTTTTTGCAGCAGAGCTCGTGACCACAGCACGCGCAAGCAATGCAGAAAATGTATGAGGCGTATTTGTACCAAACATCGGGCAGTTGTGTGTCCTGAATGCATGCCAACAGAATGATTTGTTACTATTTTATTGATAATTGGTTCTGTAAGATGATTAGAAACCCATTTTAGAGTGATTTTTATGTTCCTGTATGAAAATAACACTTATAGATCTATAACATTCCAAATATAGTTGATTTTTAAGAAGTTTATTTTTTTGTTTCAAATTATAATTAAAGAGCGAAATTTTGTTAAATCTTTAAGCCATTATAACAAAAATAAAGATGTTTTGTAATTCTATACTGTTTTTTACTCATTTGATGTCTGATTTAGGGAATTAATTGAACTATAAGTGGTCTACGCCTGTAGCCCGCGCGTGCGCTTAAGGAGTATTAATGGGCGCGTGCACTCTAGTGTTGTAGATTTACTATTATTTGCGCTAAGCAGGTGGGAGGATAAATATTTATTGGTGTTTAGGTTGGCAATTTCCTTAATAATTTTCCAGGTCGCCTTAGAATTTTTAACTCGCTCTTTTGTAACTCACTCTTTTCATAGTCTCGTTTTACTTTTTTGATCAAGATGTTACAAAAGTTTCTGTTTGCGCCTAAAAGTAATACGTAGAGTCTCATTATCTAGCTGTAATTTAAGTTTTTTAGATAGGCAGTCGCGATGTCTAATACATCTAAGTAGACCGGGAGTCATCCACGGTTTTATCATGTTTTTTCTACTAGGTGTAGTACGGACTATGTGTTTATGTACTAGGTTTGAGAGGAAAAAAAAATTGTTTGTATTTTGTTACAAAGCTGACAAAATATATTTCAACCGACTTTAAAAAAGAAGTTGGTTCTCTATTGGGTTTGACTCGTATTTTTAATGCCTACGAAAGTTTATGCATACAAACCACGAATTCATATCGCTCAATAGATTTGAAACCTGCAGTAAACCAATAGAAATCAATTATCGGAACTTCAAATCAAATCAAGGAGGCAAGGGACCAAGTTCTAATTACTTAAGGTAAACCAATATCAGACATAGCACGACATTGACATTACTGTTTGAGCATTACTTAATGTATTTTGTTTTGTAATTTAGATTACTTATGTCACCTCTCTCGGGATAAACCTACGCCACTATAATGCATTATCTACAGCCCATAGGTGGTAGGCCTCCTTTTGTGGGTGCCATAAAATCCGGTTCCATACTGTGCTAATCCAGAAATTGCGCGCGAACTGGCGAATGTCGTCAACCTATCAGGCCAACGGACGACCACGACTTTTCTGGCCAGTCATCACAGCCGTGGACGTCCACAGCTGGGCATAGGCCTCCCTCATGAAACTTCAAAGACTGATCATGTTGCCATACTCACCACGCTTGGCAGGCGGGTTAGTGACACAACCACAATTCAGGCAAAGTCTACTAAAAATGCTGACATTTTCCAGGCATATCATGATCAGCATATGTCGGGAAAAATCGGCCAACAATTTGCATGGAATACCATATAGCGAGCGATGATTGGCCATTTCATAAAAAGTTTAGGCACGTCACGTCCTATCTAATTCCACCATTGGACGGCGACACATCGGATTGTACATTACGGATGTACAGAATACTACTCAACTTGTCATAACAAAAGCTAAGCGAAATACTCATAGTCTAGGATCCGACTGCACGATTACCACGTGCATATGTTATTTCTTCAAAACTCGATTGTATTAATAAACAAGAACCAAAATTGCCCGTTTGTGTTATTATAGACAAAACCTTGCGGGATTCTTTATAGAAATATAAAATAAAATCAGTTAAATCTCTACGTTGCACAACGTATATATCAAATTATGGGTTAGTTAAGGTTCATCGGACAAGAACGTAGCCAGTTGCCACCGCCGCTTGCGCATTTTAAAGTTTTTACGTATACCCCTTGAAATAAATTAAATTTATTGTAATTTACCATTTTTTGTTTGTAAAAATCACTTGCCTGGGTTTGTCTGGGCCTCTTCTTCAGTTATAATGAGAAATAAATAAAAATTGCGCGTTGATTAAATAATAGATGAACGTTGAAATCTTGTAGTCGAATCTTGTACTATCATGAAACGCCTACACGTAGTGGTGAATGCATTGTTTGCTGCTGGTCAATAAAGCGGAGGAGCAGATTACAGCGGAATTGATGTGACAATCGCTATAAGCTGCAAACGGACTGAATAGAACGTATTAAATTATGTTGGCTAGTTTTGGTAAGCAACCCGGAAAAAGTTAATTCCGCTTTACGTAAATTATGTTTTTATTACATAACATATAAACGGTGATAACATGCCGCCGGATCCTGTACTATCATGAAATACACGTAGTGGTGAATGCATTGTTTGCCGCTTGTCAATAAAGCGGAGTAGCGGACTACAGCGGCCTTGATGTGGCAATCGCTTTTAGCTGCATCGCCCTTAATAGAACATATCAAAATATTCACGTTTGAAAATAAAAGCTCCTCTCAATTTGTCTTTTCTCTCGTTAATTTCAATAATCAATTTAGAAAAGCGTCATCGATGACAAAGTTCAAGGGAAAAGACGTATCAGCCGAAACCTGACACGTTGGTCTGACTCAAGACTCCTCGAAACAATGAGAGTCGGCAGCAGGGGCCTACTTTTGAGTGCGAATTACGATGAAGCGAAATCGTACTCAAAGAAGGCGTGAAAGACGCTGCTGCCCATCTTCCGGAGGTATCTCTTAGCAGGCTCTTACAGCATCCACGAGCATGAGAGGAGGGGTAACAGTCTTCTGCCGGCACCCCGCGGCTAATTATAGCTATATCAACCATTTATACTAATATCTTTCATAGGTATATTGTTTTCATACCAAGTATTCAATCATCTGCTACCCTTATTAGAACTTCTTATTCCTTTAAGGCTGCATGGTGCATTATAATGTTCAGCGTTATTTATTTCATCATCTCCCTATCTAAACCGAGCAACTCTATGCCAAACAAAACCTGTATCCTGATTCAACTAGATGGATTTAACGTAAAAACTGTTCCTGTTTGAAACATAAAATTACATTTATACGACTTTGAAGGCGAGGAATTTCTCTCAAAGTCAGTTATTAACGTTTTATTAATACTTTGAGGATAAGCAGAATTCATAACTATGCACTCGTAGACACGTCAATGCCACTGAAGCTTTTAGTTATCTAGCATTAGCAACAGATCCACACGAATTGTGTTATCGTTGCATTCGCGTGCATATAACAGGCCACGATAGTATTTAAAATGTAAAGTTTCCAACCAATTTCGAACATAGTTGAGTTATTGGAATTTGAAATTCTCACGAAGCGAGCAAACCAAATTGCGAAACCCTAACGGAGCCATCTTTTCGAGTTAAAATAAGTTTAACACATTTCAAATTACCACATACTTTATAAATACACACTGGCTTTTAATAATTAGACAATGATATTTTTCAAAAACAATAAAACAGACTTTAAATGATAAAAAAATAATTGTCAAAATTGGACTACTCTGTAAAGATAAGCGTGGTAAAATATTACAGTCAGTGAGTGAACAATCAATCATTCCCTCTTTCCCTTTAGGGTAAATTTTTCCAAAATTATATAGGACCAACATCGGGGTATATACCCTTTCTTATAAAAAAAAAGAATTATCCTCCTCCGTTTTTTCGTCGGTTAAAAATATTAATACACTAGCTTCCGCCCGCCGCTTTGCACGCGGGTAAAAAGTAGCCTATGTGTTAATCCAGACCCATATTTATACGTGTGCAAAGTTTCAGCTCAATCCGTTGCGTAGTTTTTGCATGAAGAGGTAATAAACCTCCATACATACATATACAAACAAACTTTCGGCTATATGATACTAGCTTGTGCCCGCCGCTTCGCATGCGTTGTACCAAGACAAAAAAGTAGCCAACATGTTATTTCTGGCTCAGATCTATACGTGTGCAAAATTTCAGCTCAATCCGTTGGGTAGTTTTTGCGTTAAGAGTAAACAAACCTCCAAACAAACTTTCGGCTTTATAATATTAGTGGGATTATTCTAGTATTTTTAAACGCTTTTAATGAACTTGATTTGTGTGGATCAAATTTAGTCATTCAAATTTTACCCTTTTCCTGTTAAATCGGTATTTATCTGAAATTTGGTACGCACCTTCATTTATGATGACAATTTGGTTAAGTTTGTTCAATGTCTCAGTAGTGTGATGAAAATATGCTTTTAGTACATTATCAACATCACCACCTTTATATACTTGCTTAAGAAACACTTTTCTCATAGCTCCAGTTGCATAATATCATCGTCATCATCATCATATCAGCTATAGGACGTGCACAGTAGTGCTCACCACGCTTGGGAGGGGGACTGGCGAGCACAGTGTGGGATGTACACGTAAATACGCTACTTCTCATCTTCCGGAGGTAAACCTTGGCAGATTTCTACTGCAAGAGAGGACATTATACTGCCGGCACGTGGGTTATCGGCAATATGTTACGTAATATGCATATAGTATAATAAAACACAACAAAAAACCTTACAACTCCTTGCAAACCTCACAATTACAACACCCTCGTTCAGGATAGCTACACTTATCTGTAATAGCAGAGTAAAACTTTCCATGAAACGTCCGGCGAAATTATATCTGGAACTGTTACAAGCAGTTTTACGGAACTTTTTGTCGTTTAATATCTGGGCACTTGAATGAATCGTGGCATAAAAAAAATCCTCTTTTGAGATTTTAATTTTATTCTTCTTTTAAGAGAGACTTTGAGCAGAGCTGTTGTGTTGTAAGCACATTTTTATGTCTTTGTATTCGTCGTGAAGGATGAAATTAAATATTTCTAATAATAAGTTTTAAGCTTTTTCGACTTTTAGAAAGTAATTTTAAATAGTGTTTCAGCTATCATAAGTTTAACAGTAGAGTGCATCGAGATTCAAAAATATTTCAGTCTATTTATGATTACGTCTTCTTAACATTAGCTATCTACGAGTTTTAAACTCGTAATAATCTCTACCTACAAGATCAACTTGGTTTACTTCACAAAACTAGTTCTGTGGTTTACTTACTATCTTCTGTATAACGAACGAGTGAGTGCGCTAATCTTCATTGTTTAGTTTCATCTTGCTGTATAAATTCCGATGTTCACTTCCATTTTCGGGGATGATACATTTCGCATAATTTCTGCAAAATGGAGGATTACGTAAAGATGGCTACGTAATGATGGGATTAAGTAAATGGAATATTCTCTCTAGTTCACTTTTAATGGTTTTTGATGTTCAGTAAAACAATGGCATTGAAAAGGTGTTATATTATTATGCCACGTTTACTATGTAATTTAAGGTTTTGTAACAACTTAAAATTAAATAATATACGTAGCAATAAGAAACAGAATAATCACACTTATATATCTAAGTTTAAATTTAACTCATGAATACAAGCGCTATTCAAATGAAGTGGACTGAAAAGTTTTATGCCCTGCGTTTCACCTATTTGCTTTATTGCATGGAAAACGAAAATGCAATTCCTTTTTTGAAGCTTTGAATGAGTCGATTTCAGTAAAATGAAACTCGTATTTACTGAACCTGCTAGATGGAGTTAGTGTTTTCATCCGCTTTTCTGCTTAGACATTGTGGTTTTTACAAAATTATCTTTTTGTCTCGTTTGGTTGATACAAACACAAAATTAACTTATTTATGAGAATAGTAATAACTGCTGTGGGGTGCCGGCAGTAGAATGTTACCCCTCCTCTCATGCCCATGGATGCAGTAAGAGCCTGCTAAGAGATACCTCCGAAAGATGGGCAGCAGCGTCTTTCCGTGTATCAACATCCTATACTGCGCTCACCAACCCGCCTGCCAAGCGTAGTGAGTATGGCAACTACCCCTCACGGAGATCCATGAGGGAGGCCTGCGTTCAGTAGTGGACGTTTTACGGCTGAACTGATGAGAATAGTTCTGACTGATTTTACGTTTTTTACTCCCAACAAAATCGCTTAATAAGAATATCTGTTAACTGTCCTGTTTGGCTAATTCAGATACAAAATTAACTTCTAATGAATATACTCGCAGTTCTGACACTGTCAGGATTTTTTCACGAAAACGGCTCAGTAACCCTTAAGCGGCCGGCTTTATTTCCATTAATATCTGTGCATATTTACTAAACGTTTCCAAATCATTGGTCCCGCGTCTGTCCCGTGACGGACATGACGGATGCCCGTGACTCGACGGAAACAGATCGACGGCGCGTCAATCTTGCGGAAGCTCATAAACAGAGTTGAATCTGTGATTTGTATACATTGTGTTATAAATATCACGGAACGTTTATTAACAGTGTTTAAAAAGCCGTGTTGGCCGAGTGGTATATGCCCCCGACTTTCAATCCGAAGGTCGTGGGTTCGATACTGGAGGAGAATCAAAGGATTTTCCTTTTTTGAAAAATGTATGTACACATTTAACACGTGTTTTAACGGCGAAGAAAAACATCGTGAGGAACTTAGTTAGCTTCAGACCTATCGACCTGCTCTTTTTTCTGATTATTAGTTGACTAAGCTGAGGGGATAGTATGGGTGATGGGCAAGTAATCCTAATCCTCCTGACAATGTCCCAGATACTGCAGCGTTCCGTGCATACCAGTTGCTGACGCTCTATAAATCGTCTACAATAGATTTAAAGGACGTAGTTTTTAGTTATGAATATCTCGGAAATTTAGTAACGGATATTATTTGATTGAGGCCTTATTGGTACCTTTTGGGGATACGGTAGAGTACTCACTACGTAATACATACATATCAGACATAGAAAACACTTAGACCCTAGACAAATATGTATCTGCAGATAAAGTATACATTTTGTCCCTTAGGGGGATCGAACTGTGCTCCGTTGCACAATGATTCATGTGTGAAATATATATGATGTTTTTGACATCAGAATTTGAACCGATTTTTTACGGTTAGTACTCTACTTTATCTCCAAATGGTAGCAATAAGGCCTCAAGCAAATAATATCCTTTACAGAACCCATTCAACGCTCTGACATATGAAGCTTAGGTAATCTCGGTCACTCTACATATCCCAACTCTCCCAGGAAACAATATTCGAGAGACCTTTGCGACAGGTAATCTTTCAACGCTGACATTTTTCATCATTTACTTTTTTAGGGAATATGTTTTCTTTGAGGTCTCCTTTAGCCAAAACCTACTAAAATAGGAATGACTTCGTTTTGTGTTCTATTTCTATTCCAATACTATTATTAGAGATGTTGGATCTGATATCTTACTATTTTAGTTACTAAAGCGTAAAACTCCAACGGATTGAGATGCAACTTGGAAATAATTACTAGCCGATATTTTTTTTTTGACAACTCAACGTGTTTTTTTTTCATATAAAACTTATTAGGAAAACGTTCCAGCCGTTCTTAATTGATGTGCTTTACGACCAAAAATTAATATTTGATACCTAGGGCCTAAACAAAAACGTTAATCTCGAAATAGTTGCGAAAATTTTGGGCATACTAAGCAAGGAAAATTGCTGTGGTAGTATCGAATCATTTAATCGTAGCAATCAAATTAGTGTGCCACACCATTGGTCCTTGACCTCACTACGATTATGCAGGATCCCCAGTCCTAAACGTGCTCATTACGGACTCGCAACATTACATTACTGGCTTTGATTAACATCGATCGCTTTGATTCGCTAAATGACAACCTATGCCAGAAATCATCATCATTTCAGCCGTAAAACGTCGACTGCTGAACACAGGCCTCCCTCATGGATCTCCGTGAGGGGTAGTTTGCCATACTCTTCACCGACCACCGCGGGTTGGCGAGCGCAGTGCGGGATGTTTATACACGGAAAGACGCTGCTGCCCATCTTCCTAAAGTATCCCTTAGCAGGCTGTCACTGCATCCACGGGCATGAGAGGAGGGTTAACATTCTACTGCAGTCACGCCACAATATGCCAGCAATGTAAAGTCCTAAATGACATTGCTCTAAGTGTACTCGTAGTGGAGCTTTAGTGTTGTGTTTTATGTTCCTATTTTTTCTTTAATGGCTTTTTTTGTTACGAGGTGACAAAGGAAAACTTCGTACACACTCGTACGTACGTACTCTAAGGGCGATCTTTTGCCACATGATTATTTAATATAGTTGGAAAAGAATTGTCTCTGTAATTTAAACAGGGCTGGAACTTTTACTTTTCTCATTGCAAAGTTACGGAGGTGTAATTTATTAAGATTAACTGTTTTTGTCTCTTTTAAAGTTACCAAAGAAATAATTTTTTTCTTCTAAATTACAAAGGTTGCAGGTTAACCAGTTTGTAACTGTTGGGCTCCGTGCATAATCTATTTTGTCTAGTTTTGTATATTCTTGAAATTATTATTAATCAGTCCTTAAATGTAACAAAAGTACTTTTGATCTAATTTCACCACCCATAATTTTATAACATGGGTGTTGAACGTTGTGTTAAGAGTTTCGATGCCTTCTTCATAAATTGCACTTCGCCATGGCATACTTTCTGAATGCAAATGCTTGACCTGATGCATAAAACACCAAAAACGCTAAATGTACTTACACTATAATAGAGGAGCTCCCTCGACTCCTCATGGATCCCATCATCAGAGTTGAGTTTTGAAAAAATGGGACCAATCTGGAAGTGTTTCTCGTATCTACACAAACAGAGGTAACAACGATAAAAAAAAATACAGGCGGATCCTTCTCCTTTTGTTGAAGTCTGTTAATACTCGTAAACAATGATGACCTAGAACCCTTACGAAGGTTTCTTTAGTTCATAGAATATAGCTTAAAAAAATACGATAATGAGTATAGTCTGTTGACGGTAATAAGTACTGACTTTTAATTACTTCTTTGACCATAAAAAATAGATAATTTTTACCATATGGCCATAAACGATTTAAATTTGAACATCTGTAATTTAATAAAAGTCACGATCCGATTGTCACATTACAACTATGTAGTCGAGATAAAGACACCCCCGGCACGTTAACTGCGATAACGCTTGTCTAACCGCAAATCCATAACTCCCAGAGTGCCGTCATACCCAGGTTAACATGAGGTACAAACGAAGAGTTATACAATACACTGCCGAATAGCACAATCCATCATTGAGATAGCTCCTTTAAAACCCATATTCGCGGAGCCAATGGCACAGAACCGAGACATGTCGAGATTCGGGACTCTTATTGAATTTTTCGTGCTCACGATATTTTCCCGACCGAATGAAAGGATGCGGTGGGATACTTAATAGGTACATTCAATTGCTATTACTCTTTGAGCCGTATCGGTGATCTTAATATAATTGACGAGGACTGGAATTGCTATATAAATGAGGAAGGTAAGATTCTTTCAGATCCTTTCGTTTGGTTCATTAAGCAAGTAATTTGCGGTATAAGTAGATTCTGAAATCAGTAAATCACCCTCTGTGCCACGACAGACAGACACACAGACAGACAGACGGACAGTGGAGTCTTAGTAATAGGCTCCCCTTTAGGTACGGAACCCTAAAAAGTGCCATACTAAATGTATTAAACAAATGTAGAAAACAAATTTACGTTATAATTTTACAATGTGTAAATAGCCTATATTATGTTATTCCGGGCGCAGACAAACCAAAAAAATCTAGATTCCAACCGACCCAACCGTTCAAGAGTTATTAATGGTTGAATAACCAGACTTTGTTTTATATACATAAATGACTGAATAGGCAGGTACAAGTACTTTAGTAATCATAGATCATAATAACTCGACAACGCTAACAAGCCGAGTGAAAATCTCGGGCCCGATCTCAGGACTATCATGATGGAAATTTGACTAAGTATCCTCGACTCTCGCAAACGAATATCGTCCTTAATTGAAGGTAATAGGGCTGTAATTCAACCAGTTGCCACAGGCTCAGATATTTTCAGCTCAATCGGTAGCTTATTTCCTAATTTAGTTAATGGAGTGTTTCGATTTCTGATTAAGGAGGGTCTCCTTTGAGAGTTGAAGCAAAATTTACGTGGGCTCAATTTGGTAGATAGGTACCTAGTAATACGGTATATAGATACTTAACTTACGTAGTTGATTTTCGTCAACTTAGAGGCCGAAGCTCTGTTTTGAATATCAACACAGGGCGCGCGAATTTGTAGGAAAATAGGTTCTTGCCGTGGGGTGCCGGCAGTAGAATGTTACCCCTCCTCTCATGCCCGTGGATGCAGTAAGAGCCTGCTAAGGGATAATACCGGAAGATGGGCAGCAGCGTCTTTCCGTGTATCAACATTCCGTACTGCGCTCGCCAACCCGCCTGCCAAGCGTGGTGAGTATGGCAACTACCCCTCAAGGAGATCCATGAGGCCTGTTCAGTAGTGGACTTTTTACGACTGGAATGATGAGGTTCTAAAAATGTACCTAAGGACTTCTTTCGAATCTTTATAAAAAATAATATCATAGGTAACGAAGAAAAGCAGCGAATATAATGACGACCTCTGTAAGGCCTATACATATGTATGTCATAGATTATTTATACAGCGTCAGCAACTTGTATTCATACTGTACGGGACGCTGCGGTGTCTGGGACATTCTTAGATGGATTAGGCTTGTCCAGCACCTATACCAGCCTCTCAGCTTTGTCAGCTATTAGTCAAAGGAAAGAACAGGTCAATACATCTAAAGCTCACTGAACCGCGGGTTTATAATTTTAACCGTAAAACGTCCACTACTGAACACAGGTCTCCCTCATGGATTTCCATGAGGGGTAGTTGCCATACTCACCACGCTTGGCAGGCGGGTTGGCGAGCGCAGTTTGAAATGTTGATACACGGAAAGACGCTGCTGCCCATCTCCCGGAGGTATCCCTTAGCAGGCTCTTACTGCTTCCATGGGTATGAGAGGAGGGGTAACATTCTACTGCCGGCACCCCACGGCATGCACGGCTTGCAACCGCGGGTTTACGTTTACCTTAAAGTCGGGCGTATATACCACTCGGTCAACACGGGGTTTTTTACTCTTTTGACCTCTGATGGCTCAGTTGGTTCAGTAGCCGGCTGAGACGCTCCTGCGACTCTCGGTTGCGGTCTCACGCTACGGGAAAAATGTTTGTAAGTTTTCTGCAGATATTTGTCCCGGGTTGTTTCGAAGTACTCATGCAACCATATGGTACATATAACACAAGCTTTGCTTACTTGGGGCTAGATGGTGCTGTGTGAAATGTTCAGGAGTTTTTGTTTATTTTTACTGTCCTGATCATAGAGCCGAGTCTTCTTGTCAACCCGCCTGTCAAGTGTGGCCAGTATAACGCCAAGGTATGCTTATGTCCAGCAGTGGACGTGGACATTAGTCCTACGACTGAGATGATGTCTTGACTGTCCAGATAACCATAAAGTAGTTCCCGCTACTTCAAGCGGCTATTATCATTAACGAGTGATTTCGGCCAACATTCCCGCAAACCACGGCGATCCATTAAAGGCCCAATAAAACTGACATTTCCCTACTTTATGATTTGTAAACATTGACTGCAACAACAGCCATACAAACTAATTATAAATCTGTGCTACTCTTGACCCGGAAACCTGTCAAGAATAGCACAGATGTTCACCTTGTTCAGAAAATAAATCCAATATGTATATTTTTGAAGTATTCTCATACGAAACGTAACTGGCCTATTGTTCGGATTCGGCCAGAGTAAATAAACCGTTGGCTTCTGTTACTTTGAAATAATATTTTCGTAGGCATCTTTCCATGTGCGGGTCGTGTAATTGCGGATTACTCAATAAAATTAGTCTCTGCAAGGCCCATTGAATTATTTATTAGTCTACCTATTTCTGGATCTTTGAAGACACATGTTGAGTTCTTTGGCCGCTTTTGTTTGGAAGCATAGATATCGAGCTGTGTTGTCCGATAGGTAGTGTGCGCCTCGGAAGTTCTGTTGGTGTGATCTTTGCTGCGAAACCAAAACTCGCGGGTTTTATTTCCGTAGTGTTTAAAAATATTAAAATGGCTATAATTTTTATTTATTTTTGTTGCCTGAGATATTAGGTAAACATTTAACTTTTGTTGTCCTGAAAGTTATATGGTGACATTTTCAACAAAAGTCAGTCGTGACGATGGCAGCCATTAATTAGGAGTCGAGGGAACTCTTCAAATAAGGTTGGCAAACAAAAGCTATTTTGCCATAATTTGCATAAAAGCCTCTATCTACTAATAGTCATATCTACCTGCTCATAATTACCATCATTATATTTATAAGTTGTTAAATAAAAAAAAATCTTGAGGGAAACCCGCAGCTTAGCCCGCAGCGTAGCCCGCAGCAGACTATAAATCCTGATTAATCTTATCAAGACCAAGGTTCTAAAGCAAAAAATCATCTATCAGGATCAGTCTGACAACCAGCGCTGGTGAGGCGCAGCATAAAGCATCTATCTGACCAACAGCAGCAGCACAGAACAGACCTACTGGTGCCCTTCCCAACTTTCTCAATGTTTAATATTTAGTTTAAGTGTAACTTTTGTGTTTATGTACATTTATTATAAGTTTTCTATGTGTTATTTCTATTATTACATGAGTCCGTGTTGTCTTTTATCATGTACAGTTTTTGTATGTGCTGTTTTTTGTCAATTAAAGTATTATCTATCTATCTAGAATATGAACAACTAGAAAATAGAATCATTACCTACCGTTAAAATACTAAATTGCAACGTAAACACAGTACGTTTTATGTTACAAAATACACCCTGGAACAAGTTTTTCTTCAGAAACGTTTGCTTTTTATTGCACAATCCATCTCGTGTTTGAATCCTCAGTTTGCATCGTTATAAATAAAATAATAGAGACTGGCATGCTGGTTTTATCTTTTTATTCGTGGATCACAATAATTCACGTTGGAAACATTAATGACACGACATGTTATTCTTTACCAGTTGATTTAGGACCAAATTCAACGGAGACGATTGTATTATCTAGGTGAAAGATTTGCAACCAGTGTTAGTGATAGCTGCGGGCACCTATATCAGTACCATCCTTAGTCGGCTATTAGTCATAGAAAATAATAGTTCAATACATGAAGCTGACAAACTCGTGAGTTTCCTCACGATTTTTTCCTTAATCGTCAAAGCACGAGTATAACATGCACAAACATTTGTCAAGAAAAAAAATCTATTGGTGCACTGCCGGGATCAAAAGTCAGTTATTTTATTTTTATTTGATGACCGGATCCAAGGGCGCCAGAAAGCGGAGGTGACTTTCTATGATTTTGAAAACACAAGTGTGGTGTTTTGTTTCTTCTAAAAAAATAAACTGAAGGTGTCTCAGACAGCTTTTTGATATGCTAGTTTATTTAGAAAATAATTTAGGTAATTCCGATACCTTCGCCTATTTCAAAACCGATTTTGAGGATTATTTTTTACTGTAAAGGTGCTTTAGGTGTAATAGATAACTTGGGTCATTTAGCATGTGACTTCTTATCCGATGTTAAAACATAAAAAAATACTAAACTTCTCAACAAAAAAAGTCTGAAGTTGATTTATTTTTGTATTTTTTTCTAAAAACTTGTTCTGACAATTGCATAATAAACGTATAATTTTGAAATACATGTCGAAAATCCGAAACTCTGCTGATGTTGATGATTATGATTACATTAAACCTTTTAGGGAAACCTTCCCAAAAATCAGATAAAATATATTGCGGCAAAGAAAATTTAAATACGACATTTCCCTGATCACTTTCACATCGGCAGCTTTCAGAATTCATCTCAGCAATATTACCGCGTCCAACTCGTTTGCTTTGCACAAAGAACGCATATCGAAATTGATTCCATTTTCCTCTGTCATCGTCTGTTTTCCTTAATTTTTTCTACGATATCGATTATATATAATTAAGCGATTTTGTTGGGAGTACAAAACGTAAAATCAGTCAGAACTATTCTCATCATTTCAGCCATAAAATGTCCACTGATGAACACAGGCCTCCCTCATGAATCTCCATGAGGGGTAGTTGCCATACTCACCACGCTTGGCAGGCGGGTTGGTGAGCGCAGTGTGGGATGTTGATACTCACACGAAAAGACGCTGCTGCCCATCTTCCGGAGGTAAAAGCCGAAATATCCCTTAGCAGACCCTTACTGCATCCATGGGCATGAGAGGAGGGGTAACATTCTACTGCCGGCACCCCACGGCCTCTATATCTAATATAATATAAAAGTGGGGTTAGGTTAGGTTACAAAACCATTTTATATGTTGATCATAATTTTTACGTAAAAGACCAATTAATTTTGTACAACGACCACATTTGCTTGTATCTTCAATTACCTACTATTGTTCTAATTATTTTTATTTTTTAATAGCTGTTTCTCATTTTAATTTTTCCAAATATACCCTCATCATTTCAGCCATAAAACGTCCACTGATGAACACAGGCCTCCCTCATGGATCTCCATGAGGGGTAGTTGCCATTCTCACCACGCCTGGCAGGCGGGTTGGTGAGCGCAGTATGGGATGTTGATACACGGATAGACGCTGCTGCCCATCTTCCGGAGGTGTCCCTTAGCAGGCTCTTACTGCATCCACGGGTAGGAGAGGAGGGGTAACATTCTACTGCCGGCACCCCACGGCAATATACCCTACTTTGGTCGAAAATGATGTGTAGAATGCAAAACTGAAAGTAACATAAAAATCGGTCGACCCATTCATGAGATATGGGGGTTGAAAGTAGGGGTGAACAATCGAATGTTTTCAAATATTGGTATTAAATGAAAGGGCATGATGTGTAGACCGGAAAACTAACACATTACAAACAAAAAATTAGGCGACCCCCGAGATTAGGTAAAGTGTCGTGGGTCACTTATTTTTTTTTAATTTTATAAACCTGTTGATATATCGTAGGAATTTAAGGAATAACGGCACTCATACGAGTACGTTGATTCTTCATATTCTAATACCTACCTAATGTTACTGTTACTGTGAGCCCGAATCCCCATTGATCGGCAAAGGTCTCCCTCCAAATCTTAGTACGTAATATTCATCATATCAACCGTAGTACGTCCACTGCTGGACAAAAGCCATTGATCGTACGTGATAATATTATAACATTATTATATTGAATACCCCGCATATTCCCTACTATCTATACCATGGTACTTACATAATATAATATGTTTTAAAAATGGTAGATTTTCCCTCTTTTTATGTTTTAAATGTTTTTTTAATTCACTCCTGAAAAAAGGTGCGCCTTTTTTATTTAATAGGTACCTATGACCTCAAATTTACAAAACGCAACGCATTCATATAAAGGTACTATGACGTCACCACGTGACGCAATATTACGATTTATTATGTACTGAAACTCCGTAGCAATCACTTTCTGTATATGTGACGTCATCCGCAGCCCGCGTAAAATAGCAGTGTTTCAACGGCTTGAATTCAAAGATTTATAAAGTTACTAGCTGTCCCGGTGAACTTCGTATCGCACCCACCACTACAACTACTTACTACTACTATTCTACATTTTCCCTACAACTACTCTACAACCACTCTACAACCACTCTACAACAACTCTATAACCACTCTAAAACTACTCTACAACTACTCTACTACTACTCTACAACCACTCTACTACTTTAAAACAACTCTACTACTATTCTACTTACTACTACTACTATACTAAGGCAAATATAAACGTCTTGAGTTTAAGTTTAACTACAATATAAATTTTCTGAACGCACCTTTAAATATTTGACACCCAAAAAATGTATTTACATCCTCTGTTTAAAATGTAGGTATTGGTAAATAAATTAACGTTAAGTATAATTATTTTTCTGTGAAATTTTACGACGTTTCTCTTCCAGCCGTACGTAGGATATCCACTGCTGAAAAAAGGCCTCCCTCTTTGATCACTGAGTACCGATCACGAGGCGTCGTTGCCATACTAACCACGCTTGGCAGGCGGGTTGGGGAGTGCAGTACAGGATGTTCATGCACGGAATGACGTAGCTGCCCATCTTCCGGAGGTATCCCTTAGCAGGCTCTTACTGTATCCACTGTATTGCCGGCACCCTACGGCAATACAGTTTAAATAGCCTATATGTTAACCCAGGCTCAGATAAATCCAAAACATCTAGGATCATTGAAAACGGTCCAGCCGTTCTCAAGATATAAATGGTGTAACTAACACGACTTTGTGTCTTAGATACTTACTCGTTCATAGATTTTATAAATTTATTTCAACATAGTTTTTCGTAATCTTTCGCGATCACAATACATTATAATATAATAACATGAATACGGGAATTTATCGCGTAATACCTTATATATCGTCATTCAGAAATCAAAAAACACCCGCATTTCAACCGTGAAGATGGATTTAGGCTCCCGATATCTTGGAATCCAGGGATAAGTAGGTGTAGTATGCGTCGTGATGTAACATTGCATAGTGAAGATACTGTTAGTGTTGTGTGCCGCAATGTAAACTCGGTAAGCCGAGTTCTGAAGACAAAGTGAGGGTAGTTGCAAAACTACCATCGCTTCTTGATGGACACTCAAATGAAATCTCTAGTCAACCCGGGACCACGATTGTTGAAACACAGTCGAAACGTCGGGAATAATCAAAGGTATTACGCGATAAATTCCCGTGTTTATGTTATTATATTATTTCAACATTTCCAAATTTTTTTTAATTTTATTAAATTAGGAACATAAACATACATAATAAGATTAAGTAGCCCCATATGCATATACTATTGGAACCACTTGACTATCTTCATGTCTTATTATTATAATATTATTACTATATTGAACTATCGGGTATTTATCAGACCCACTCGCCTTATCGTTCCCCTAAGAAATATTACAAGCTATAACACTGTTTAACTCGGAGCTTTTCAACAATGAAATAGGCAGTAACAGGTTGCACATTTTGCACAGCGATATGAGAACCTCCCCAACTTTACGACTTTCACGATGAAAAGCAGCTGAGCCAGGCTTTAAGTGCCAAAATATAAATTAATATGAAACTTTGAAGCTTCAATCATGTTCAGGTCATGAATGTATGTCTGACAAGTTGAATTATCTATTAGAAACTTGATTAATATGTATGTATTTTATCAGTATGTATGTATAACATAATATTGTGTTTTATTTTCGCATTTAATATAGATAGATTTATTATAGATTTTTTTCCATAGAAACTACAGACACACTGCACACTATCATCCTCATTTGGTTGAAATCCCAAAGCTGAGAACTAAACGCTTCCAATCGTCTTTTATTATGCGCACTGCTCTTGACTGGAACAAACTACCATCGTCTGTGTTTCCAACCTCTTATGACCCGATTACGTTTAAGAAACGAGTTAATAGGCATTTTCTAGGGAAGCTCATTCCATCGTCGATCTCATTCTTGCGATAGCAAGGATGAAATCAAGAGCTAACCTATCTAACATAAAAAAAAGATAATATTATGTTTCTTATTAACTATTTTATCTGATTAGTACGCCACCGTCATATCTAACACTTTGTCATATCCTATCCATCTTATGGTTGCCTGCCTGTAAGAGATCGCTCTTGGCGATAAAGTCGCCCCATTGTACAATAATTTGTTTTTTTTCCTGCATTCGTGTTATTTTAAGTTGGTGTGCAATAATGTTCTTATCATTAATTCATTCATTCATTCATTCATTAGTGTCTCAATCCTTTGTGTACCTCCACAGTGAATTCGCGGTTACTAGGGCCTGTTGCAAGGCCGGGCGCGCTGGCGGGGCCCGTGCGGTGGCCACAGTGACGTACGAGCTGTTGTAGTATTTAGACGTATCTCAGGTGTTTGAAATAGAATGGAAAGATTGGCGGGATTATCGGACGTTTTAACCTGTTTTATCCTCTGCTTTAACAGAATAATCTGGGAGGATGGTAGTATTAGGTGTTGGATAAGCCTAATTTTATCTTATTACAACATGTCCCAGTCGATGCAACGTTCCGTATAGCAGGAATATAATGCAAATGACCCTATTCGTAAGAAAATACAGAAGTTTCTTTATATCCCACGCGGAAAATAATGAAAAATATAATAGACGATATAAAGATAAGCTCTTACAACCCTCAACCACACTAAAAACATTTGCCCACAGTCCACACGTAAGACTTATAAATGTATACAATAAAATCCCCAATATCATCAAAAATCAAACAAAAGATTTAGGCTTCCGTAGGAAACTTAAAGAATTTCTTATATCTAAATCCTACTACTCAGTTGATGAATTTTTACATGACAAATTAACCTAAATATTAATATTCATTTAAATTATTGCATTATTCACATTGACATATAAGTAAATCTGTTTTCTATAATTATCGAGATATTGTTGACATTTTATTATTACTTGACATTTAATTATCTTTTCTGACATAACTCCTAAGTATTGTTTTGCATTGTAGCTCTGTAGTTATGTGTAACATTAGTCACCATTGACATTGGAATTATCGAAAAATTCATTATATTGACTTGAATTTGTAAGTATGTACCAACTTTACCTTATTTGAATTCGATCATAAGTGATTTTATTTACTTACCTAATTCTAGACATCTATTGACATGAACACAAATTAATTATACTATACTTTTTCCTTTTTCTAATATTTTTTCTTAATTAAATTGCATGAAAACATAAATCGAACTCAAATTTGCAGCGCCCTAACAGGGTTCATGTAATTACTTATAATATGTATTGCTTAGACCTAATACAAACCTGTACATGATGCAATAAATAAATACAAATACAATAGCAGTGGCCGACGCTGTTACATTATAATATAATAACAAAAACACGGGAATTTATCGCGTAAAACTTTTGTTATTAAATTATAACGAATTATGGTCGCGAAAGGGTACAAAAAAACTGCTGTATATATTATCTGCAATAGAAGTGAAAGGTAGGTATTGAGAAAATTCAATGAAATTAAAATGCATACCTATCGAAAGTCGTAACTTGAGATCGGTTGATCAATGCTAGTTCGAATGCAAAATTTAAAAGTCATTACATAGAAGCTGATTTAGTATTTTATACATTTTTAAAACTAATAAAGACATCATTGTAACTCGGACAATAAATAAAACGAGTGCCGCCTGCATGCAAACTGACGCGAATGGGAACCTTTCAAAAGCTGACGCATTATCATTCATTCACTCATTTAGTATCTCAATCCTGTGTGTACCTCCACAGTGACACAGTCCTTCTTAGCGCACCAAAGTACTGCTACGTAGCGCACCAGTTTAGGTGCGGTAGCGTGAAATAAAAAGTCATAAGTGCCAAAAACATAATAAAAAGGTACTTAATCCAAACCCTAATTTTGAAAAGGGTGTAAAGAACATGTTGAGGCATCAAGCGGTTTTGTTCAGATTTTACCATTTTTTCTGTTGTAATAGTTAACCAATCGCGTAAACAAACTACCAAATTTTAAGTAAAATTTGTTAAAAACATGATAAATTCAAAATATTAAATTAAAAAAGTTGAATACCCAGACGCCAATATCTTATTTCTGAGATTTTCGTTTAATACCTATAGAGCTAATCTGAAAATAACATAATCTTCTGAAGAGGATTGAACAGTATTAAAAATGGTTACATTTTAAAATTTCATATTCATAATTTCTGTAAAAATCTCGTTTACCTATATTTTCCATGATATGAACATGTTTTATTAGAGAATTTCTCAAATATTGGCAAGTAAACCGCGGCAGGCGTCCGTCGTGTTTGTTTTTTGTGCTTATAGATTTTCTACGGCTTTATTTGTTTTCACAATTACTACATGAACATGTAACCGAGTTTGGAGCAAATATTTTCCTCGAAGCAAATAAATTATACAAGCATGAGAAAAATATTTCTATGTTTCAATCGTAGGTATGCAAATAATTCAGAACGTTAATAAAAGTGAGTACTAATAGTGACTGTTAAAAGTTTAATGAAAGCTTATAAAAGTGTCTGGAAAAAATCGTTCCTAAGCGATTAGATCGCCCATTGTACAAGTTTTAGTAATGTTCTTTAATATAATCTTCATTTATTTTTAAGGTGTGCAGTAAAGAAAAGTTAATTCTTTAATAGTTCAGTAGAAAACTTAATATAAATTTTCATATGTAGCTATAGTTCATATCATTATGCACGCAGTTAAAAGTACTTTAGATAATAATGTCGATCTGTAACAAAATACAAGTTATATCTATTTACATTTTATTGAGTTCTGAGACTACGTCGGTCGCTTCCATTAGGCTGCGTACACATTCATAATGTCAAGTTCATAATGTTTTTAGGGTTCCGTACGAAAATGGTAAAAAGGAACCCTTATGGTGCTTTGCCGGCCGCTGCCACGGCACGCTCGCTGTGCTCACTCAACTCGTGCGTTGTTGTTGCAACAAAACAGAACCCAAACTTGTTTTTTGTGGGGGTTATCTAGTTTTGGCCCCTGACGATCTCAGTGACACAACGGGCGAAGGCCCGCCTGGTGACGCAAGAGGTTGCGGGTTCGATTCCCACACAAATGTCTGTACGATCTGCAAATATTTGTTAGGGTATTTTGGATGTTTCTCTATATATAATAAAACATACCAATCTATGTAGTATTTAGTATCCATAACACAAGCTCTAGCGTGGCGCTAGATGATGCCGTTTGAATTGTCAAGCATTCATCATCATCATTGTAGTACTCTCATGTGTAGGGTACCTATATTGGCTCGTTACGTCACCAGTAGCCAGGGTCAACACGTCCGCACTTGCCTGTGGCATTCACGTGACTGTCCCCCCGCTACCCGCGAACCCGAGACAACAGGGCTATTTAAAGTAGCTCAAATACACAAACACTACATCCCTTCCTCATTATATATATTTTTAAGAAATCAACATCAATCTTAAGTATCAAAACTAAATGATTCAATAATTAACACAACATCTTAATTGTTTTACGTTTGCTTTGATTTATTTACTTTTCATGGTCTCTCAGTTCATCTTCATTCAGTTCTATATTTTATTTGACTTCGTATCCCTGACTTCCCATTTCCATTCTATCCTGTTCAGAAAGGCATTACTTTTGACCAGTTTCTTCATTCCTTACTAGTACATCTCCACCTTCCGTTTGCTCAACAATGTGCGGGGTTGATTTAAGGTTTGCTGACAACTTGTTTATTTTTTCCATATCTTTAGTATATGCATTACCCCCGAAAAGGGACATCCAGGACTATGATTTACAGAAGTAAATAATTGTCCTGGATGGCTTTCATGAGCCTCATGCTTTCCGTTATTCCTTCAGTGTGATAATCCAACTACCTCGTAGAACGATGTCATCATATAATCAGAGTTCGGATTCAAAAATACTTTTTACTTTTGCTTACAGCTTTATTAGAGACGATTCAGCATTGATAGTTAGACACAGACGCTTTTAAGGCTACCAGATACTCTAAGGCTCATTTTCATCCTGTTGCTTCATTATGGCTGCTGAGTAAGCGAGGCGACCCTCTATCCGTGCGGCGTTCCGCTCAGATCTGATGCGACTTGCTGTACGGGCAGGTCATCATCTGACGGGGCTTCGGGTCACTCATTTTAAATATATAAGGTTGCTTGGGATGCGTTATCGAATTCAAAATGGCCCACGCCCAGTTAGAAATAACTGCAATACATGCACGAAGTGCCCGACTTGATGACCAGCAAACAAGAGAAAATATTAAATCTTGAATCTATGAATTGCTTAAGTTATATCGGCTGATGTTTCAAAAATGTTATACTCTTTTACCGATTTATGCCATTAATTGCTATAACTCCTTCTATTTTTTTTTTAACTCCGGATCATTTTCTGAGCTCTTCATTATGGTTTGTATCGGGACAGCACATGGACAAGCTTGTTCTACAATATGGTGAACGTAATCTTCAATGGTCCCTGGTGGTACATCAGCAGATTTAGAGAGGCGAGACAGGGGGTCACCAATTTTTTACTTTTCCAAGTTTGTATCTGATATTATTATTTAATACTTTATTGCACACTATTTACAAAAACAGCATACAAATGGTGGGCATAATGCCAAAGTAAACTGGTAAGACTGTAACCATAATACCCAACGCTCTAATGGCTTGTGATCCGTGATGAGGTAGAATTTCTTACCGAAAAGAAATACACTAAAGTGTTTGATTGCCTAAACGGAACCAAGGGCTTCTTTTTCAGTTTGGCTGTATTTTTGTACAAGTGTCAACAATGTTCCATTTTCGTACGCAATAATTCTCGGTCCCTTATCATTTTCTGAATGGCCTCTTACCTAACCCTTGCATCAGCGATGACCTATGTTTCGTTATAATAACATCGTAATATCCGTATGTTCTGACTGTAGATATTGTTTGTTTCAACTGATGGAATGCCTGGTCCTTTTCTTCTGTACATAATTGTTCTATACTAGCTTTCTTTGTTCTCTTAAGTCGCCTTTCTTCTGTACACAATTGTTCTATACTAGCTTTCACAAAACAATTTAAGCACTTCGTTTGCCAAAAATCGGACTACAACCTCTGCAAAACATAAGGACAACAGTACACGATACACGCTATCAATTTTAATTTTATTAATATCAATCTATTCACCATCCGCATAACACTTAAATAATGTAGGTACACAACACACGGATTGCGTCTCGTTCTGCTTGTACTCTACAGGCTATGGCTGAAAATCAGCGTTTGCTCCTTGAGCATATCTCACGCTGAGCCATGACCTTTTGACGTGCTACAGCACACACATAACATTTTGATTGCTAATTATATTGTCTTAATTTGTTTTATTTTGTGTTTATTTGATGTATTGTTTTGATTGCTAATTATATTGTCTTAATTTGTTTTATTTTGTGTTTATTTGATGTATTGTAATGTTATACTCAGCTTTTGTTTCTTGTATGTGTGTCTGCAGTCGTAAATAAACGTTTTATCTATCTATCTTTTTGTGTTCTCTTAAGTCGCCTTCCTTCTGTAAACAATTGTTCTATACTAGCTTTCTTTATTCTCTTAAGTCACCTTCCTTCTGTACACAATTGTTCTATACTAGCTTTCTTTGTTCTCTTAAGTTGCCTTCCTTCTGTACACAATTGTTCTATACTAGCTTTCTTTGTTCTCTTAAGTCGTCTTCCTTCTGTACACAATTGTTCTATACTAGCTTTCTTTGTTCTCTTAAGTCGTCTTCCTTCTGTACACAATTGTTCTATACTAGCTTTCTTTGTTCTCTTAAGTGGCCTTTAACGGTTCTGTCATCAAAGCTAATTTGCTGCCACTTATTGATATAATTTACCAAGCCTTGCAGTTTTTCTAATGTTTTAGAAACACAAAATTGTTCAATGCTGTTCATATTATTTTTTAATGATAGAACACCACTAGGTATTTAAGATCACGATTATCCTTTAATATGGCGATATCCAAAGAGAGGGTCCATAAACCTCTTCAATAATGTCACTGTCAAGCAATTCCTGTATTTTTATTTTGTCCATAGCATTCTAGCTGATATTCCACCTAATCTAACGTAAAATTTTCTCCTTATGTCAATATTTTCTTTCTGAGATAGGATGACAAACATTTGTCTACAATTTGGTCAATCAAATTTTCTTCATTATTTGTAAATTTAAACTTCCAGCCTGATGTTTGAATCTAATTACAAATTTTTAAAATTCTCCTTTATCTTGACGAAACAGATTTTAGTAGATTTTGTTGTACTTCGGAAGAAAGTATCCGTTTAGTTTTTCAATTTCGATTTCAAAACCATCAACACCGCAGAAGCAGCAATGTATGCTCCCGGCAAATTATAAATAATCTCTTGTAATTCCAACCCTCCTAATAAGTAACAAGGTAGCTCTTTTTTTCTTAGCACCTCTTGTTTCAGTGGCATCCAAGAAAATAATAAATGAATGAATGAATAAGTATATCTTAATTGTACACCAAAACTTAAATTATATACAGTAAGAAAACTTAAAATAAACACAAATGCACAATGGGTGGCCTCATCGCTAATAGTGAACTCTTCCAGGCAACCTTTGCATGGACAGAAAAGATTATACAATCACCTTTATACAAAGACATACTTTATTTAACGACCTCCATTTTTACCAACGCAAGGTAGGTGTGACATTTCACCTTCTAGATCAAGTTTTTCGAGGGGTGGAAGTAGGTTTGACATTTAAAGTAATGCTTTGGGGCGATTTACAACTAAAAGGTTAGTTATGGACCACATAACCAACACGCTATGATTCTCATTCAATCATGAAGGCCCATCCTGCCTACAACAACTCACGCCAATGCTTACGCATGGTGACGCATGGTTTTCAATATTATGAAGGCCCATGCTGCCTACAAACAACTCACGCCAATGCTTACGCATGGTAACGCACGGTTTACAATATTATGAAGGCCCATGCTGCCTACAAACAACTTACGCCAATGCTTACGCATGGTGACGCATGGTTTTCAATATTATGAGGGCCCATGCGGCCTACAAACAACTCACGCCAATGCTTACGCATGGTGACGCATGGTTTTCAATATTATGAGGGCCCATGCTGCCTACAACAACTCACGCCAATGCTTACGCATGGTGACGCATGGTTTTCAATATTATGAAGGCCCACGCTGCCTACAAACAACTCACGCCAATGCTTACGCATGGTGACGCATGGTTTTCATATTATGAGGGCCCATGCGGCCTACAAGCAACTCACGCCAATGCTTACGCATGGTGACGCATGGTTTTCAATATTATGAGGGCCCATGCTGCCTACAACAACTCACGCCAATGCTTACGCATGGTGACGCATGGTTTTCAATATTATGAAGGCCCATGCTGCCCACAAACAACTCACGCCAATGCTTACGCATGGTAACGCACGGTTTACAATTTCATGAGGGCCCGTACTGCCCACGACACATTATACGCACGGTTTTCATTTATTATGAAGGCCCGTACTGCGTAGTACACTATTAATTACCCTATAAGTTACTATGGGTACCTAAGAGGTTGAGAGTTCCTTAATTAAGGCAAACCTAGATTTAACTCCTTCCAGGCAGGTACATTAGTTAAAAATGCAAATGATTCTACAATAAGTACCTTTATCTACAAACAATGCCTTAAATAAGTACTCACATCCTTGTTCAATGAACAGGCAAGGCAAGGCAAATTTGTTAAAACATTTTTATCTTTAACCGCTCACTTGTCTTTGGTTAATAATAAAACCCATCGAAATAATACCGTCCTTTGACCTTGGGTACAAAACCATTATTAGTTCGTCAATAAAAATATTTCAAGAGGATTCTTGACTATATACCCTTTGCCTTTAATTAAATTAGTTTAGTAATCATTGAGCAGTCTGACAAAATATTAGTTAGGTAGCTTTTGTTCCTTAAACAACATTTTCTTTAAGTATCAGGTGGCTTTAAAATCATTTCCGATTCACAGTAAAAAACACATAAATGTATAGGTAACATCATTGTCAGACAACAACAAATAAAGTTATTCGCATATTTCTATGCAATAAATAATTTACCCAACAGATAACCGTTGTGACAAAATGCAAAATTGCATAAAATGCCTGTCTATCTAATACAATAACATCTCATATTTTATCAGTAGCCTTTAAAATGCAATAGAAATATTTAGTTTTAATTCCGCAAAGTAACGCCTGATTCCATTAATTATATTCAGTAGCCTTTGTTTATTTTGTTGGTTACAAAGTCTTACTGAGGAGGGTACCTTCCAGAATCATCGCGTCGTCTGTTTCGACAACTGCATAATATTCTCATCTTTGTAAGAATCATTCCGCGTCGAATAAAATTGTTTTATAAAAATAGGTACCTAACTTGCATACAAATTGTAGGTTCGTTAACAATACCTACTAAGTGAACTGTCATTTATGCATTTTTTTCTTTAACGAAACAACAAATTGCTAATAACCACGTTATGTATTTATTTGCACTGACCTTTTTATTCGTCGCCACATGTAGTACTCTCATGTGTAGGGTACCTATATTGGCTCGTTACGTCACCAGTAGCCAGGGTCAACACGTCCGCACTTGCCTGTGGCATTCACGTGACTGTCCCCCCGCTACCCGCGAACCCGAGACAACAGGGCTATTTAAAGTAGCTCAAATACACAAACACTACAATCATCATTTCAGCCGTAGGACGTCCACTGCTGGACATAGGCCTCCCTCATGGATATCCAGTTATTGCGGTTGGAAGCGATCTGCATCCACCGTCGACCTGCGGTCTTCACCAGGTCATCATCCCATCTTGTTGGTGGACGTCCTACGCTGCGCTTGCCGGTCCGGCGCTTCCGGTCAAGCATTATTTACTATATATTACATTTGGTGATTCAATGTTTGTGTCAGATCTACTATTTAGGAACAAATACATTATATAAGTACCTTGGGTATTGCAGATTAGTGAGAAAATATAGATAAGATAAAGATAAAGATAAAGATTTATTTACTTAACACACACGCACGTACAGAAAGGCAAAAAGAAAACACACAGAACAGGTATAAAATACACAACATGACAAAACATTGGTCTTTCCCGAGTGCGCGGCTAAGTAGGTTCAGCCTCAGCCAAATGTCGCTACCGCACCGAGGGCGATACCGACGCTGATTTTCAGTCTGAACCTCAAACCATTACCGAAAACGAACCAGGTTTATGAATAAATGATAATTATTAAAGTCTATAGTCTAAGTTATCTATATCAAAATAAATAAAAATATTAAAAACATTATAAGGCGTATCGAATTAATAATTAGACAAATTAGGAAGATCAAAATATATATTTTATATATATGTATATGTGAGTAGTTTAAGTGTATATAATTATAAATTGTGTTTTTGTGGCATGCAATAAAGTAATAAAATAGAAGGCAACAAAATTATCTAAATTCCTGTATTTTACATTTACATTCCACATCTAAAAAACCAAATAGTAAAGAAATAAACCTAAATTACATGTTATTGTATGAAATTGGATGTATGTAGAGAAAGGCTTTTCTTAGGTACTTTTTGGTTTAAATAATAATATTTTCTTAAGTTTAAATTTAAAAGTATTTGAACATTTAAGAGCACGTAATGGGGGTGGGAGATTGTTCCAGCAGTGAGTGGCTGCATAACGAAAAGATCCTCGGAAAGCCACTGTTCTGTGCATCTGTGTCAGAAAGACAAGCTTCGAACAAGACCTGCTAGGATACCCAGAATCATCGTCAGCCGCCAATTTAAGCTTATTGAAGAGGTGATTTAGATTTTAAGACTCCGAACAGAAGATTTGCTAAGTGCAAATCCCGACGAGCCTTCATCTTCAACAGGTCTGAAGAGTTCAAAAATGGCGTAACATGTGATCGAGGCGGAATGTAAAAGCAAAAACGAGCGCATGCATTCTGGACTCGTTGCACTAGCTTATCAGTTCGACCTAGTAGACATGGCCCAAATACTACATCGCAGTAATTAAGCTTTGACAAGACAAGAGATTCACATAGAGTAATTCTGATCGCTTCACTCAGGTATGGACGAATTTTGTAAAGGGTTTTCAACCTGTAAAAGCAGTTACGCACACTTTCTGCTACTTGACTTTCAAACCTAAGTTGAGCGTCAATTATCAGTCCCAGACTCTTTGCCTCAGAAACATACCTCACTTGTTCTCCACCCACTACAACTTTTAATTTGTCTTTATCTATTTTAAGTAGATTAAATCTGGATCCTGTTAAAATAAATTGTGACTTTTTGGGGTTCAATACAAGTGAATTAGAGAGGGACCATTGATAAATATGCTCTAAATCGAAGTTAATTTCATTGACCGCACACAGAAAGCTAGATGGAAGGAAAGAGTGGTAGAGCTGAAGGTCATCAGCATATAGGTGGTATTTGCAGTGTGAAATGTTACCAATTATATCAGCACTATACAAGATAAAAAGCAAAGGGCCAAGGATTGATCCCTGGGGAACTCCTATAGGCACTGACTGAAGGGATGATCGTAGAGTTTTTCCATCCGAAATTTTCAACTCAACACATTGCTTTCTATCGCTGAGGTAGCTATCAAACCACTTGACTGTGTTAGCATCAAAGCCGTAGAATGCAAGCTTCGATAAGAGCAGCGGTATATTTATAGAGTCGAAAGCCCGTGAAAAATCCAGCAGAACAAGTAAGCTGCACATGCCACGATCTTGAGCAGACAACAAATTATCGACCACATCAAGAAGGGCAGTTGCAGTGCTGTGACCCTTTCGAAAACCTGACTGGTACTGCGGCAGGATATTATGCTCTTCTAAATATTTGACAAGCTGCAAACTGACCACTTTCTCCAAAACCTTAGATAAGCAAGGAAGTAAACTAATAGGCCTTAAGTCAGTGACTGACGCGGGGATACCTTTCTTTGGTATAGGTTTGATGACCGCCACTTTCCAACTCTCTGGGAAAGTACCACTTATAATAGAGCAATTGATGATTGCAGTAATAGCTTCTAAGGATTGTGGTAGAGTTAGTAAAAGCATATCTAAACTGATGCCATCAATACCCATTTAGTTGCCATATAAAAAAGCATGTGTCCCATTTTTTCTGTAACTTCAATAAACCAATGGATTGTAGATTTGTAGCGCGTATATCTCGACCGTAGCGCCTTCGTGGGCCATTATAGTACATTAGAGCTGGAATTATAGCTATCTCAAATTTTATTGCCGGGCTATACATTCCGTTGGTACGTGACCGCAAATATTAAACGTAATTTATGTAAAAATGTGCATTTAATATGTTTTCTTAAATTGCATTATCATAGAAAATGGTAACCAAATGTTTTACAGTTTTCTTACTTCACTTGAAGACGGTCTTAACCCGAGTTAGTGTAAGAAGATGGTTTGGCAGTTAAATGATGAACAAAATATTAAGGTTTACACTAATTTATTCGCGAAAAATGCTACAACTCATAAGGACCAGAGGAGCGTGCGGTATGCGTGGGGCTAGGATTGCGACTGTACTCAAGTTCAGGGGCAGTCATGCAAGTCAGAGCTGCCCCCCCACCTGTGCATACCCCGCAAGCTCCTGTACATAATATTCGGTGCACTTCTATTCACTTTTTATGATCGCGTCGCTAACACACAAGAATAAACCAAATTCGACGCGATCTTTATTATTTAACACGTAGTGCCGGGTTCTAGCGTACATGAACAAGAACAAGAATCAAAAAATACTTTATTCAGTGCGGCCGCATGGACCTTATTGACGCGTCACAAATTACAAAATAAAACAACACAAATAAATAGAATACAACATAAATAAGACTAAATACACGATAATAAGAATACATAAGAATATAACATCAAACACTTTGTTCGCGCGTGCATGCCACTAACGAACATCAAAGACTGTCATCATCATCTTCACAACCGTAGGAGTGCTGGACATAGGCCTCCCTCACGGTCTCCAAGATCTTAAGAGGATTGTTGCCATACTCGCCACGCTTGGCAAGCGGATTGGCGAGAGCAGTTACAGATTTTCAGATACGGCAAAACGCTGCTGCCTATCTTCCGGAGGTATCCCTTGGCATATTCTTACTCAAACACTGTGTTTGTCAAAAATATTCGCGACAGTCCGTTTGTTCCGTGCGGACGGTGTTCAAAAAATATTTTTTGGCTACTTCATCTTTCATCTTCGAACACTTCCATGGTTATTGAGGAGTTAAGCGTGAACGCAATGGGAACTGTGTTCGCAGAGTGTTGGTGTTCGCTTTCTGTGTTTGCTAATTTACGTCCTTTCGTACAAAATAAATGTTCTGTGACCGATGTTCGTGTTCACCATCTGTTGTTCGTTCGTGCGTAGACGGCCTAAAGATTTGACTTGACACTAAACTTTTGATTAGATTTATATTTAGACACGTGTGACAGGACTCGATTCAACGATAATTTGGAGGTCAGTTATTTTATTCCCTTGTTGTCACGTGCTAACCCACGCGGGCATTTTAAAAACCCTTTGACTAAGCTGATATCCTCAACTACATTATCACCATCACCCCAGCCATAGAACTGCTGTACACGTCATCTGCTGGACCTAGGTCTCCCATCATGGGGGTTGTTGCCATACTCGCCTCGCTAGGCAGGCTGGTTAGCGAGCGCAGTACGGGATTTTGATACACTGCTGCCCATCATCCGGAGGCATCCCTTGCCATATTATTATAGCATCCACGGGCAAGAGATGAGAGGCAACATTCTACTGTCCGCACCCCACGGCACCAACTACATAAAATCACTAAAAATACTTTAAAATTACTATTCTGGTGGAACGCTGACTAGATGTCTGTGAACCGACAATTTCCTACATTAGTTTTATTTAAAACTGTTACGCACCAGCAAAGAAGCTACTGCCAGTGATTAAATTTTACAAGTTCTGGCGTACGTTCAGCGTGAGACCGATCCATACCGCAGAGATGAGCATCTTAAATCTGTGAGGTTAGGCCACTTCAGTTGCCACACGCTGGAAGCAAACCGCTGGAACACACCACATTATGTAATCCGTAAGCGTGTATGATGTGTGTAACCAGTCAAACCACGATCTTATATTTTTAGAAAACTAACAGTATTAATAAATAAACTAGGCTAGGTGATTAACAGGAATTAAATGAGTATTCGGTTTAAAATATTCCCGTATGTTTGGGAAACCACATCACTTATTTGAGCTACTATATCTCCAAAACTACTATTTCTAGAAATTTCAAGGTTAAAACTAGATTCATGATTTATTTTCATTTTTCAGAATTGTAAAGCTAGCAGTTTAGATAGAAAACATGTTTAAAACTTTGTTGTTGTTGTTGTTTCAGCCGTAAAACGTCCACTACTGAACACAGGCCTCGCTCATGGATCTCCATGAGGGGTAGTTGCCATATTCACCACGCTTGGCAGGCGAGTTGGCGAGCGCAGTACGGGATGTTGGTACACGGAAAGACGCTGCTGCCCATCTTCTGGAGGTATCCCTTAGCAGGCTCTTACTGCATACATGGGTATGAGACGAGGGGTAACATTCTACTACCGGCACCTTACGGTTGTTAAAACTTTAATTATTCGCAAATTAAACCCTAGTTTGAAAAATTGTCTTAGCAACCCCTAAATGGTTTTAAATTCCTATTTAACGATACCCAACACGGAGGTCAAATCTCGAAAAAAGTTCACCACCTTACGTGTAGGTATGGGGTACACCGAAATAATATTTTTTTTGGTATTTTTTGCATATTTGTCTCGGCGTTGCTATTTTATATGTCCATGCAATATAACAGCTTTCTAGGACTAATACTTAGTTTCTTCGGAAAGCCGGTGGTGGACGGACAGACCGACAAAACGAAACTATAAGATAAGGGTGCCTTATTTTATTACGAAACCCAAAAAACAAAAACTATTTTACGAGTGTGCAATATTTACGGGATATATTTTATCCTATGAGTTTCCTGATATTTCGACGCAGTGTTACATTCTCAAAAAGACTCAAATCATGGTAAATATTGCATAGAATGTTAACAATCATGATAGTTTCAATTTTTTTTATGTATGTTGACCATTGCAACGTCTTAACATTTTGAGTACGAGTATAAAGTAAAGCTTGTTTGTCATGTAAAAGAACTATAATACATTTATTTTTTGTTTTATATTTTTGGGCAAATATAAATAAGATGAAGTCTTTATAAAACTTTACAAGAGACGAAAAAACAAAAGAAAATACCAAGTAAGACAGAATTAATGTTATAAATTGTTCTGCTTTCTGGAATATCTCTAACTGTCTAGAAATTAAACATTATCAGTAATCATGACACACGCTATATGTAAGCTAGTTACATAGTAAAGGCTTGCCCAGCAGTTATAACATCCTCTGAGATGAGAAGTGAAAACATCCACAGGCGATTGATTTCTAACCAGAAACCCGTTTCAATTTTCTAAACCGTTGCAATATCTTCTCTATATCATTTCTTGGTTTTGAACGACTACTCTATATAATATGCCACGTTAGAGGCCACACTTACAACGAAAGGACTTAGCGAGTGACCAAAAGGGATATCAAAGGATAATGGAAAACCCATGATCATGGAGAAAAACATTTAAATGAATCCTACTTTTAACTGGCAGAAGCAGAAGGTTTTTAATCCTTGGTTACATTTTAAATGTTTTGAATTTGCTATTTTGTTGTATCTGTGACCACGCCGGCTACACAGTCTGTGTAAATAATTCCCGCCTCCCAACGGGTAGCAGCGGCCAGATAGCCTACAACTCATACTGTAATAAACCCTGCAACACTCAAGGTTGCCAATATCTTTCGATTCACCCTAAATAAAAGATTATCCAGAATTATCAACATGAACTAAATAACGGCAATATCTGGTGTTTCTCCCGATTTCAGGGTGCAATTTAGGTGAAATATGAACACTTTATCCGACGCCAGTACCGGACATGTAACCTACTTTCGAGAGTTTCATAAAATGGCAGTTAACCTTCCCGAAATTGTGATAGTTTTGGAGTTTTTGTGGACGGCTGAATTTCATCAGTGGTATGAAAACCTGTAACTCTCGGTAAAGCACGAATGCTGTGAATCCCGTTTTAGTTTTTCCTGTATAGAAAACATTAAGGTCAGTACTTTTCATTTTACAGCTTTTGTGTATTTATGAATGTTCGTATGTACGTTTGTCCTAAACAAATATTAAAATTAAAAGTTAAGTTTAACCCAATTTACGACATCCAACTGAGCTGACATTTTGATGACAATATGTAATTCTATGTATTCAATATGTAATTGTAAATATGTAATTCTCAATATTTTCAAAATGGCCGTTACAAGATGGCGGATCCTGTATTTTTTGTCAAATGAAAAGTTTTTGTCCCCATAAATGTAGGTTTAAAATGACTAAAGAAGACCAAAAATCTTATCGTTAAGCGTTTTAAATCTTAAACTTAAATTACCTATTTTACGTAAGGTTTGTTATGCGGCAAAATACAACATATTCACAAAAAAAATATTTCCACTAACAAGAAACGGATCTCACGTATCTGGTTGATAAATAACACGCAGTTAAGTATAAATATACTTTATAATCATAACTGTCATCGTGTTCTAACAATCATAACAACCAAACAAAATACAGGAACCCTAGTCGAGTGAAGTGAGGTGTTAAGCTTCAAATAGCAGTGAAATAGAAATATCTTGACGGAGGAACGTACAGAGCTCAATATTGTACATAATGTTTATCTTTCAAGACACTTGGAATATCATTTTGTGTGTCAAAACAAAGAGATGTTATAAATTGGCAATATGCGTCAAGGGTGGGTTTTTCTTACGCCGCGATTACACGTTAGCCGTGTTAAGGCCAATGCCATCAAGTAGACTATTTTGCCTTGCCTTGTCGGAGCTTGCCTAGCTGGCCGAACGAGGGCGAGCCCCAAAAAGGAGACGTTTGAGTTGTTATAACTATATTGGATTATTGGGTATTTATCGAGTAATAATCTTATTTTTTCCGTCTGTTTAGATTCTGCCCGCAACCATGATAGTTGCCACCCTGTCGAAACACCCGTTGTTCATCAATCTTTCAAGCCAGATTCATCATTATTTTGTCTATGGGTCACCATCAGTACCGAGCCGTTAGTTTTTATTGACGCATGCAAGTACGTATTCGTCACAGCTCGAAGCGAAATGTCAGTTCGACAACGGAAACTGGACGAAGCACGCGTGACCACACATCGCGACAGGCCTACCGCTAGAAGGCTTCGCTCCCATCCACCACGCGCGCGTGCTAATCTCATCTAATCTTATGCATCCAATCAGTGTCATGAATTTTAGACGGTGAAAGTTCGGCAGTTTGCAGCCTGAGGTACGTACTCTTGCATATTTCAGTATTTGATAGCGACCTATACTCAATGGTGAACCATCATAATTTTCATAGTGGAACACGTTACACCTGACAAAATTTCACTACTTATTTCGGCTTCGGTGAAATTGCTGCACCCGTCGGGATAAAAATAAAGGTTTTTGATTGCATTCTATAAATTGAGATATTTAGATTGATTTCTATAAATGATACCTTAGTGTAGGTGTGTACACTTTAAAAACAAAAATAGCTTATAAAGTAAAGTTAGGTATCTATAGAAAGAAAAAAACGCATTTATTGATCCACACACAGTATACATTTTTATATTTATAAATATAATCGTATAATATCTAAGTTTGTGGACCCTTAACACAATGTTAACCAGCGTTGATCCTTATTTAAAAGATTGTAGGATCTTTGGTGTTATTCACGCGATAATTATCCAAGTTTAATCCCACTCTGGACGGTAGCACTTGGCTTGTCTTCAGTTTATCTAGTTACGCTCGCGTTTCCGCTCGGCTAACGTGTATAGGTGGCATTGCAAGTTTGGCTAAGCATTTCATGAATTCGATATGAGTTAATATTATGCTTGTCAGACCCAAAAATGTATTTAGGCTTGTAAGAAAAGCTTCGGCTTTTATTGAATCAGAACTTTTATAAAAGTAAATGTGTAAGTTGACCTAACCACTTCTTTAACTTAGTTTGGTAGGGAGAGCTTAAAACAATGTTTTATACTTCATTGAAATAAATAGTTTGGTTAAAATATTTTTTAAACTGAAAGGCTGAACGCTCAAAAATAAATGATTTTAAAATACCTATTTAACGATAGTCCATACGATAGGAAAATCAAGAAAAAAAAAGTATATCTCCACCTTACGTGTATGGGAGGTACCTCAAATTAATTATTTTTTCATCGTTTTTTTGTAGCGTTATCTTGGCATTGTTATTTTATAAATCCATACAAAACTACAGCTTTCTAGGACTAATAGTCTTTTCGCAAAGCCGGTGACGGACAGACAGATAAAACTCTTCTTGTTTTACTACGAAACCCTAAAAACATCCCACTAATATTATAAAGGCGAAAGTTTGTTTGAAGGTTTGTTACCTCTTCACGCAAAAACTAGCCAAGGGATTGAGCTGAAATTTTGCACACGTACACTACTTTTTATCCGGGTACAACGCATGCGAAGCGGCGGGCACAAGCTAGTATTAAATAAATGTGTTCCTAGTTATCAGTTTTCGTTTATTTTTTATGATGTTAGTATCATAATTTTCATAATTTCAGCCGTAGGACGTCTACTGCTGGACATAGGCCTCCCTCATGGATTTCCAGTATTGCGGTCGGAAGCCGTCTGCATCCACCGTCGACCTGCGGTCTTCACCAGGTCGTCTTGTTGGTGGACGTCCTACGCTGCGTTTGTTACTCAGTGCTGCCGGGGACTCGGGGCCTGGTCCTTGTTTTAGCTTAGCAGGTGGGTTGGCGAGCGCTGTATAGGGTGTTTATGACGCGGAAGATGCTGCTGCCCATCTTCCGAAGGCATCCCTTTGCAGATTCTTACTGCATCCACGGGCAAGAGAGGAGGGGTCGCATTCTACTGCCGGCACCCCACGGATATTAGTATATTTCTTATAAATAGTGTGAATAGTAAGAAGCCACAACATTATTGTATCTTGTATTAGTATCTTTGAGAAGCAAAGGTCCCTTACGTCCTTACGTCCGTAATAAGACCGCGCGGTTTTGTTTCCACACGAAATGAGATTGCTCGCTCATTTAGAGTCAGTTTACCTCTAAACATAGTGCTAGCCAGACGTGGTGTGTATTATTTTATTCACGAAAGTTCATGCAATATGATTGAATAATAAATGATATCAACAACAGTTTACCTTATTGGGAAAACCAGTGTGCGTACGTCAGCATTATTGTTAACACACATTTAAAGACAATGCTACAGTTTTAGGTGTCAGGGCACAACTAACGATTTAAATCTTTGCCCAGAAGAGTATTTCAGCGCAACATAACCGCAATAGAGTACAAACTTATTCACAACAAGGGTCTTGAATCCCGACTATGTCTAATCTCCAGAGAACATTGGAATAGAGCCAAAACACAGATTAGCACTCCTTAAAGAAAGCCTTTGTTACCACTATAACTTGTAATCCGATTATACAATTCAGTTTTAACTAGAGTACTGCTGAAATGTAACCTTATTGTGTCAGTTATGTTGAATTTGGTAGATGAAAACTAGTTAAAGTGTAACCTAAGCCCATTTCTCTGTGTATAGACAATTGAGAATATTTTTTTTTAAATACACATTAATACAATATTTATTACTATTTAAAGGTAATAAGTCCCCTATTAATATATTTTACATAATCCATAATAAGAGTGAGTGAAAAAATCAAAGGTTATAAAAGACGGTAAGCAGCTCACTGAGCGTGCCAAAAATTTTGTGTGTGCGACTATACTCAATGGTACTACTTGTAAATTTTGTGTGTGCGATACTGATATTTAATTCTAATAAATTTAAAAGACTTAGTCACGCAGCGTCTGTGCCAGTATTTGCTTGTTAAGTATGGCCTTTCATGTTTATAAAGATGATTTATACAGCATCAGCAACTGGTGTTAATGTAGCAGCAGTGCCGTGCCTCTAGGACGTTATTCGACGGATTAGGCTTGCTTGCCAGGGACTAGCAAGATGGATACAGGATGTTATAGGTAACATCCTCTTGGCTTATAGTCGGCTATCTCATATACAGAACACGAAGCTGACTGAATTTTTAAAATTCAGTCAGCTTCTTGTTCTGTCCCTAACCGTAACCGTGCCCGTAACAACCCCCAATGATTGTGGAACACATTTATTTAATACTAGCTTGTGCCCGCCGCTTCGCATGCGTTGTACCCGGATAAAAAGTAGCCAATGTGTTATTCCTGGTCCACATCTATAAGTATGCAAAATTTCAGCTCAATCCGTTAGGTAGTTTTAGTCCTGGCTACGGTAGCAGCCACGGTGACGGCGGGGCTAGGAGTGCTAGGAATCCCCGGGAGACGGACGGCTACAAACTCCAACGACGATGGAACCGAGACGTGGCCATTCACGATTGGCCTCATGAATAAGCTCAGAGTCGCACAACGAGCTATGGAGAGGGCTTCTTTAAACTGTGAAGCAAGACTGCTTCACATTTTAAAGAACAAATCGAATGTGCACATATTTTATTCTAAAAAGAAAAATCCATTGCCGGGCGTTAACGAACCTTCGTATCTTCGTATCAAAAGTCATAGCATAACATTCGGCCAACACGGCTATAGGTTAGGAGCTCAGAAATAAATTCGAAATTTTATATTTAAATCTATATTGGCAATTTATATATTTTTTTATGCTATCATTGTTGGGAACACAAAATTTACAAGATATTTAGGTACCATGATACTCAGTTTCACACGCCATGATCATGGATAAAGTTTATTCGTGATTCATGGCGTGCAAAACTGCGCCGAAATATCGGGAAACTCAAAAAGACTTAAATCATGGTTTATATCCCGTAAATATTACATACTAGCTTGTACCCGCCGATACGCGTGCGTTGGACCCGGATAAAAAGTAGCCTATGTTTTTATTCTAGTCAACATCTATACTTTTGCAAAATTTTTTTTAGATAGATAAATAGAAGATAGAAAATACTTTATTGCACACCTTAAAACTAAACATAATAACAAGAAACACTGAATTTTAATTTTAGCTCGATACGTACACTAGTTTTTGCGTGAAGAGGTAACAAACCTCCATGCAAACAAACTTTCGGCTTTATAATATTAGTGAGATAATTTATAAAGTGTCTGCAACTGTTAACTTATGCTGTGTGGGAGGCTACAGTACTTGGGAAATTGTTTGATGGATTTGTCCAGCACCAATAGGAATAACGTACTCTCAACCTATTTGATTGTTATAGAATGATGGTCGAGTGTGCCGTGGGGTGTTTCCCCTCCTCTCTTGCCCGTGGATGCAGTAAGAATCTGCCAAGGGATAACTTCGGAAGATGGGCAGCAGCGTCCTTCTGTGTATTAACACCCTGTAATGTGCTCGCCAATCCGCCTGCCAAGCGTGGTGTGTATGGCAACAGCCCCTCATGATTAGTATTAAGTGATCAACGAGGGAGGCCTATGTCCAGCAGTGGACGTTCTACGGCTGGAATAGAAGTAGAAAATGGTCGAGTGTCTAGAATAATGGCCTAGTAAATAGATGGATGGAAGAGTGTCTGGAATGATGTTCGAGTCACTAGAACGATGGTTAAAATAGATTAACATTTAGAATAACGCCTATAAGTTCTTGGGATTTTGTTTCGTGGGAAGTTTCTAAAAACTGTTCTCAATGCCGCCGATCTAGAAAGAGTATCCAATAATGAAATTCTATTCTTGCAGTATTATAGATAGCATCGTGATGAGTGAGGTGACTGGTATGTATTTTACGAGTATCATTTACCTACACACCTGGATATGGCCAACCATGGTTAGAGAAAGGTGGGCAATCCTCATCTACCTAACAATGTTCAAGGCAATGCAGCGTCTTCTACGCTAGGATTAACAGTTGCTGATGCTGTAATAATCATCTGTTTAGATGTACAGGCCAATATTCTACACAGGGTCTGTGTCTCTGTGTGTTCGAAAATCAGCTTGAGGGGGTTTCGAATACCAAAAGGCACATTTTTTCTTTCTTACGGTAAATTGTCCCATGCATTGCAGCGACCCGTATATCATGAATATCGGTTGCTGATGCTGTTTTTATCATAATATATGATGTGAAAGGCCAATTTGCTTAACATATTAAGAAAAACGAGTATTAACATTTTTCTAAAATGAAATATGTATTAAATTAAAAATGTTTCGATCTCAATCTATTAAATTACCCTTATAAAAAACATTGTTACAGCAAGGAATACTTTAAAAAACACACCTTGTAAAATGACCTAGTTAGCCCCAGGAAAGCCCATTTTTGAACGGAAGGTAGATTTAGCTTAAAGCAACAAGTACGGCAACGAAAGGCTTTGTTAACTCGCAGCGATTATTCAATTAAACCACTATTCTGCCGGAAACTTTAGCTTTTCACCCCAATTCGAGCTTTTACGGCCAAAGCAAATTGTCGGTAATTATAAAGCCCATTACTGCTTAATTAATAATGAAGAGATTTTAACGTGCTTTAAAATTTTTAATTGCCCAATAAAATGATTCTATTATTTTTTTACTAAATGTTGTACAGATAAAAAAAATATTTTAACATAGATATTTAATTTTTATATAACTCATGCAATTTTATATAACAAATTATATAACAAAATATTACCTTTAACCAGTAGCAAATCTTCCGTAGGTTCAAGAGGAAACAATATAACACCACCATGCACTATCCGAAGCAACACAATCAGTCCGCAGTCCGGAGACGAGCGACTTGGGCGGGAGCTGCGTTTGCACTGCCGCCCGCCCGCCCCGGCCCATACCTGTTACAGGTACCCGGGAATAAGTAGCTATTGATGGACAAATCTGATTGATTTTTTCGCATTACCTTATGTGAGCGGGATATACAAATATTCTTAAGGATTTATTGATGCCGACCGTCTCGGAATCAATGAACCCTTAACAGTGTTTGTAGGTTAAGTATGCTGTTTTTGATCGAAGATTATTCCTTCCTTGATTTTTAATATGCCTCATAGAAGGGAATGCGGGCATGTTTGTTTCAGGTACCCGGGACTTAGTAGCCGTCGATGGACAACGAGGAAGAATCACTTTATGTGAGCGACTTAATCATGATGATCTCAGCCGTAGGAATGCCGTCCACATCCACAGCTGGACAAAGACTTCCCTCATGGATCTCCGAGATTGGCAGGCGGGTTGGCGAGCGCAGTACGAGATGTTTTTTTTTTATGTTTGAGTACCGAGGCTTTATTACGACGGACATGCAAGTCCGACACTTTATCAAAACTCATTGATTAATTAAAACTAATACAGGGGTCTTGTTCTTATATCTAGTTGTTTTCTCAGACCGCATTATTTTTATTAGACATTTTGTTTTTATTTTCTATATAAAATTATATCATCATCATTTCAGCCGTAAAACGTCCACTACTTAACACAGGCCTCCCTCATGGATCTCCATGATGGGTGTTTGCCATACTCGCCACGCTTGGCAGGCGGGTTGGCGAGCGCAGTACGGGATGATGATATGCGGAAAGACGCTGCTGCCCATCTTCCGGAGGTGTCCCTTAGCAGGCTCTTACTGCATCAACGGGTAGGAGAGGAGGGGTAACATTCTAATGCCATTAATTGTACAAATATAAATATTGTACAATTAAGTAGATATAGTTATAGTATAAAAAAAACAACGAGCAGATCGTGAAAAATATATACAGCGTGGAAAAAATTCATATTCAGATTATAGCTTCTTACGATGGCTTTTTATGTCTAGAGTGTAACTGTGAAAAAGTTTTTAATTTTTCTTAACTATATAAAATACAACGAGCACATCGTGAAAATTTAATTTCTAAGATTTAGTAGCAAAAAAGAAAGAAAATTGAGTCTAATATAGGATTCAGTTTACATCTAAATAGCTTAGTTCTTAAGCATATTTTCTCAAATATGCTAGAACAGCTTTTAATGGACATTATTAATATGTACAAAAACTTTAAGTTGAAACTTTTTCTAAAAACATGCAAACTTACTTATACACTAGGCATGCACACGATTAATAATTATTTGACTTACGGTTTTTTAACCTAAACACTTATTTTCACATTCACGACACTAAGCACTTTTTACAGACAAACACTAACACTTCACTTTCACTCCATTCACACGTAGGCTACACTGTACGAGATGTTGATACACGAAAGGACGCTGCTGCCCATCTTCCGACGATGTCTCATGGCAGACTCTTACTGCATTCACAGGCAAAGAGAGGCATCATGCTACTGCCGGCAACCCACGGCTGCGAGAGGTTCGTTTTATTATTGAGGCGTCATAGGGCAGACCGTGCGAGCGATGGCGAGACTCATTTAACGAAGATTGGTGGAGATCTGAATTCTAAATTTGAGATCTTTGCCCAGCAGTGGGACGAATTAGGTAAAATATATAAACAAACTAGCTTCTGCCCGCCGCTTCGCATGCGTTACAGCCAGATAAAATGTAGCCTATGTGTTAGTCCTGGTCAACATCTATGTGTGTGCGAAGTTCTAGCTCAATCCATAGGCTAGTATTTGCGGGAAGAGGTAACAAATATTCATACATCTATACAAACTTTGGGCATTATAATATTAGTGAGATAAAAACATTTATTATATTTTCAATTGTAATGTAATCAAATGTTCAAAGGCTGAGTGTTTTAGCAAAATAAACGCTGTAACGCTGCCACACTGGATGAAAGAGCTTCGCAGAATTTTTGCTAATGAATTGGCGAACTAGATATTCTGGATGTTTATTAAAAAAAGATTATACAGAATTCAATTAGGAGTCGAAAGCGCTAAAAGTTACGTTCCATTCAACATAACATTCCATTTTATATTGTCGTTTTTTGTACGTTCTAAATCTATATCAAAGTCAATAAGTGTTTATTCAATAAAGCAAAAAGCTTCATATCTTATAGGTAGTCGTAGTATTAGTATAAGTCGGATTAGTCACACCAATTATAACTCGAAAACGGCGGTTCCGATATCAAAAATCTTAGATTATTTGATTTTGTAACATATATAAAAATCTAAATATTTCACAATATAATATATGATAAAGGCGGTTTATATTTGTTGGAGAACCTTGACAGCACCATCTCTTATCTGGTAGCGGAACTTATGTACATTTTTTACAATATCGATGATTTTTAAAACACTATAGAAATTAGAGAATTCGTTTTAATTTTCCTGTTATCTTTACATACACTTCTATTAGCAATAAAAGTTTCAGGGGTTTATCTCCGCAAACTTCGGAGATAAGGGGGGTAACGCTATTTTTTTAACGTTTTTGTAAATAAATTGAAGACTTACAGGAAAACTAGAAACTGATTATAAAGGTGCAAACGAAGCCCATTCTCATGGTATCCCACATGATCTAGAAACTTTACAAAAAAAAATTATACATCATTTCCGGCCCCTTGTCTAAAAAACTTGGCAAACTCTAGTAATCTTAATACTTTAAGATTACAGGAAAATTATAACGAACTCTAGAAAGTTCGTCCTCTAATTTAATCAGCCTGTAGGATCCCACTGCTGGGCAAAGGCCTCCCTTCCCTCTCTCCATACTTCCCGGTCCAAGGCGTGTTGGTCGACCAGTCAGCATAGTACATGTCCAGCTCATCCCGCCATCTGCGCCTGGGCCGGCCGCGCATTATTATTATTATTTACATTTTCATCATTTACACCTCTATTTTAGATATAAAGGTTTCAGAGGTTTATTTCCGCAAACTTCGGAGATACGCAGACGGTATTTTTTTCAATTTTTTTGTAAATAGGTCGTAAACGATACGGCATAAAGGAAAATGTTTATTAATGTGCAAATAATGCCCTTTTATATGATACCTGTAGAACTTAGGTTAGACATAGGCCTCTCTAGGGTATCTCCAAGTACTGCAACTGGAAGATATTACGCATCCACCGTCGGCCTGCAGACGTAACTAGGTCATTGGTGGACGCTGCGCTTGCCTCCACTCGCTAACTTTTCAGCCCCATCGGATCTTCGAGCCACACAGACTGCCCATTACCACTTTAAAGTGCTAAGACGTTTGGCTATGTCGGTAACCTGCAGGTTGATCATGTATTAGGTCGTTACATATGAAATTGGCGTTTTGTATAAGAGGAACATAAAGTCGATTTTTTTTATATAAAATATTTAATTAATCAATGCTAATCTATCCATCTCAAAGGTAAGTTTATTGGTCCCTTTACTAAAAAAATCATTCGGACGGGAATTGCTCTCAAACGTCAATTAGTGAATTAACTTTGTGACGAATATAAAACAACACCTGTTTATTAAATCAAAATTGACGTTTCATAGCGATAATCGCAAACCTGTCGCTAAATATTAGGTCGTTACATATGAAATTGGCGTTTTATCGTACTGGCCACTTTGATCTCAAAAAACTCCTCTTTGGTTAGGAATTCCAAATTCAAATTTATACAGCTATTTACTTCATGCATTTGTGTTTCGAAATCATAATTCATTTGTTTTTCCACATATTCTTCCACTCTGTAAGAGCCACTCGGGGAAATAGCGGGAATTTCTTCACACCTAAAACTATAAAAATGTTCAACAAGACACAAAAGCAATAACTTATGCTTATTCTAAAATATAACCTAGTTTAAACTCAAGTTCAAACAAGTTGGGGTAAAGCCTAAGAAAAGGATTTTCCGCCTTTCGTTTCTGTTTTTAGTAAGAGGTTTTTGTCTTTCCAGGTTTTTGTTGTGATAGTTAAGCCAAAAATTCAGTTATACCTTTTTTGAGCTCGATCATATAAAGGAAGCCGTTGCAAGAGTTGACAAAAACGAAGCGACAATGCCTACTTTTAGGGACCGTCTCCACGAGCGAGTAATAGACGGCAAATAAATCTTATGAACCTTTGTAAGACCGATCTTCAACAAAAGCATGGTAAAAATAGTCAAGGGTGACATTCTGACGTAACGATCTACACGCCAGATCGTCGGAACAGCGTGGTTTTCCATCGCACTCAAATTCAAATCCAATGAATATTCAGCAGCAACTGTGAGCAGAATCGAATCAACGGGAATCGATTTAGTTTTTCACGTCAACTCCTACCGTTTTGCCGAGGTTGAATTGTTATGATGTTGATTTATGGAGTTGGGGAGTAATAGGATACGGCGATGACCTTTTTCACCAAAAAATAGTTTTTTTCATGTATGATATAACAGTTACTTGTTCTATGAGGTATCTTTGAAAGCACCATAAACAATAAAACTAAATAAATAAATAAAATAATGCAGGACACTACACCCAACACCTTTTTTGTAAATAAATATTTATCATATAAAGGAAAATACTCAGACCCGGGGCCAAATATCTGCAGATCAATTACAAACTGTGTTCTGGGTGTTTTTCTATATATAATAAAAATATCTATCTATGTAGTTTATTGTATTAAGTACTATATCAGTCATCTAGTACCCATAACACAAGTTCTGCTTAGCTTGGGGCTAGATGATGCTGTGTGATTTGTCCAGCATTATTTATTATTATTATTAAACATTTATCCCGTGGCGGGAATCGAACCCGCTACCTCCTACGTCAGTCGTCGTACATCTGTCGGCTATTAGACCAACTGAGTCACGGAGGAAGTCAATTTGATATGCAATTTCCAATTAGGTTTATTCAGACATGTAGCAAGCAGTTAATGATTTTGAATGTAGGCACAATATCCGTATTATCCGTATTACAGCCGTAGAACTGAACTCAAGCCGTATGCTGAACATAGGTCCATAAGGGACATGGATCACCTAGTTCTGGTCATAGGGGGTTGTTGCCATGATTGTACCACGTTTGGCAGGCGCGTTGGCCAGCGGAATACGGGATGTTGATACGCATAATCACGCTGATGCCATCTTCCGGAGATATCACTTCGCAGATTTTTACTTCATCCACTGGCAAGAGGAGAGGGACATTCTACTGCCGGCACCTCATGCTTTACTCAAAATGGCAAAATGCTTTACTCCAAATTACATGTACTGATCACAATATTCTATCAAACTCATAACTCACACAAACAAGTTTTCTCCCAGAATTACGCCTTTCGCCCAGATATATTAAAACTCTGAAATGGAAAAAAATATTCTCATTCAACAAGTTATTCAAGAGGAAAATTGGAGAGAAAAGTTGGACACATTAATATCTCTTTGTAAAGGGTGTGCACATTCTGGGTCGACCAATGGCGCTGAAAAGAGTTAGTGGCTTTTGAACGACTGCCTTTTTATTAATATATCTTGGTTCTAAACGTGTTTCATTTGGCAGAGGCAGATGGCACGCAGGTGAAATATTACGCAATTTGGAACCACGAAAGGTGAAGTTTAGGGTTCCACATTTTGTGTACATTCCTAGAACTATTTGTTTGCGGTTATAGGTTTGTTGTGGTTTCATCGCAAAATTGTTACATAAACATCATTACGCCAAACCATATTCCTGTGGTTTTCCTGAATTCAGAATGTGCTTGGTATCAAACCATCGTTCGTAAATATTTAAGTAGGAATACTCGTACTTAAATATTACACAAATAAATATTACACGGCGTAAATGATCATATACAGCATTATTGGTGTACAACATCATCATTTCAACCGTAAAATGTCCACTACTAAACACAGGCCTTCCTCATAGATCTTCATGAGGGGTAGTTGCTCACGCTTGGCAGGTAGATTGGCGAGCGCATTACGGGATGTTAATACACGGAAATACGCTGCAGCCCATCTTCCGGAAGTACCACTTAGCAGGCTCTTGCTGCAACGGGCATGAGAGGATGGGTAATATTCTACTGCCGGCACTGCACGGCATATCGATGGTTTAAAATAAATAATGCTGGACACCACACACAAATCACCCTTTAGTCCCAACCTTGGCAAAGCGTACAAGCTTTATAATGGGATTCAAATGATTGATGGAAAGCTAAAATATTTTTTTGTAAATACATAATTAACATGGAAAAACACGGGCCAGAGACAAATATCTGCAGATAAATAAAACATTTGTCCTTCGATGGGAATCGAACCCACAATATCAGCCACTAGACCAACTAAGCCGCCGGAGGTCGTCAATATATTATAACTTTTAACGTTTTCGTATAAATTATAACGCAGTCGGCTCTCAAATTCACTTTAAAATACTCTTATATTTATCCATCATTTGAAAGAACTGTGATGTTTTATTTTATGAAAAAATAACGAAAAGGGCAGACGAGGATAAGGGTACAAGGTCACTCCTAATAAAAGATCTAAGACTTTGTTGAGGACATGCGGAGTTAAGTTTATGAGACGTGGGTTAAGAAAATGTCAATAACTTTTTCAATATTGATAATCCGCCGGCTGACGACTTACACATGAATTCTGCAGCGTGAAATAATGTTTGAAAATCATATTTTGTGGAAACAAAGTCTTGTCAGCTTCAATCTAAAGCTAAATGTACTCCCATGGTCTTTAAAAAGAAAATTGTTTTACTTCCAAAATTAACATGAGATATGCTATTTACTTTGTTAATAAATAGTTATATTACTATTGTAAGCCATCATTTAAAATAAATTCATTTTGGTCTAGCAAGCCCATCTAGGACATACCCAATGGAGAGAAAATGTCATTTATCTTGTCTAAACAACAATTCCGCCAAAAATATTTCATACCTAGCTTCTGCCCGCCGCTTCGCATGCATTTTACTCGAATAAAAAGTAGCCTATGTGTTAATACTCGTCAGCATCAATACGTGTGCAAAGTTTCAGCTCAATCCGGAGCCTAGTTTTTGCGTGAAGAGGTAACAAACCTTCATCCAAACAAACTTGCAGCTTTATAATATTAGTGGACCATCCCCGTGTGCCAATCCGTAGCCTAGTTTTTGCGTGAAGAGGTAACAAATCTCCATACAAACAAACTTTCGGCTTTATAATATAGCGGGATTGTACGGAAAAGTACACAGGTCGGCTATTGGCGCTATACTGTCAAAGGCGAGAGACAGTTCTCATTGCATTAGTGCAAAGCGCTAATGTTTTTCTGAATTCTTTTGACCTTATTTCCCCTCTACTGTATATGTGCTCTATGAGCGAGCCATACAAGTGCTCATAAAAGAGAGTAAAAAAACAGGTCGCCGTCATCGAAATCGACGAAGAGAACTTTATATACCTACTAGCTGTCTCGCGCAACTTCGTCTGCGTCACATAAGAGAGCGAGTGGGTCGTAGGTACCTATACTACATTTAAAAGTAAACATTTTGAACAGTCACGTTCCTGATGGTGGGTAGACCCTTAATAGTTTACGCGTATCATTACGTGCGAAGCCGTGGTGGACCCACTAGTAACATTATAAATAACGCTAATGAATTCTCCACTAACGAAAGGTAAGCCCATTGCTTGACTTGAAGTTTTGGTTTGGTTTGACAGATTGCTCCGAAAAGCCTTTGATGGAGGTGACAGCAACGTCCCAATTAAGCCTTCCTGTGATGCGTTGCATATTTTAGTGATGGCTTCGTGTTTGTCATTCAAATAACTATTCGATGACTGGGATTTCGTTCTTGCCACCTTAATGAGGAGGCCAGAACGAAATTCATTAAAATAAATAAAACGGACATAAATGAGTGATCGTGTAAGGTTCCTTTTTCCTCATAATGTTTGGAACCCCTAAAATAGTTCCCTCGAACCTTGTAAGTGTTTCTTCTTATTTTTTTGGCTTCTGTGATTAGCGGTAGTAGAGTGTTTGAGCGTTATTCTACTGTTTGACAATGACATTAAGGAAGCCTTAAGATCTATAATTTGAGTTTTTGATATTTACTTTAAAACAGTTTCTCAGAGTTTTCTATCGCTTTCAGATATTTCAAGGTAAACAATATAAATAAAAATTACGCCTTATTTAATACCTTACGTCTTGTAAAAGAGATCTGGTAAAACGGTATTCCTAATTTTAGACGATTTATGAATAATGATTACCTGCATTTTATTTTTAGGATTGTACGTACATGGCCGACTGGCACAAGACCACCAGGAGTGGCATTATAAGAGAAGAGGCCTGTACCCGGTGTTACCCGCCTTTTAGATGGATTTAGGTGCAGGTGTATACCGGGTCAGCATTATTACCTCAGAGAGATATATATATATATATATATATATATATATATATATATATATATATATATATATACGTGTATAACCTATTCAGGACTTCAAATAATTCATTTAAATTTAAGTACCTCAATACCGTTTCCAAACACATATTTTCACACCTATAATAAAGGTTACGTAACATTTAATGAAAACTCTATTCTACAGAAGTGATGCTTGAAACAAGAACCTAGAAAAATGTTCGTCGTTCTATCTTACAATGAATACCAGAGCTACGTCCATTGTTCAATATGTTAGCTGCTCGCACATGCCTCTGAATAAAGCCTCATATCGACCTGTTGATTTACCTAATTTCCCTTGTCCGCTGAATAAGTAGAGCATAGAATAGATAATACATAAGTGTACAAGTACTCGTAGTGATTATAAAATAGTTATTTGCATTCAACAGCTAGAAATACCGTTGGGTGCCGGCACTAGAATGTTACCCCTCCTCTCATGCCCTTGGATGCAATAAGAGCCTGCTAAGGGATACCTCCGGAAGATGGGCAGCAGCGTCTTTCCGTGTATCTACATCCCACACTGCGCTAACCAACCCGCCTGCCAAGCGTGGCAACTACCCCACATGGAGATCCATGAGGGTGGCCTGTGTTCATCAGTTTACATTATATGGCTGATATAATAATGATGAACAGCTAGAACTACCGCAACAACCCGCTTTTTAGCAGAGCTTATCTTTTTATGCGGAGGTAGGAAGTGTCCCTCCCTCCAATCCAGAGATGGTACATAGACAATTGCACCAGTGGTAAGCTTTGTAACTGAAACTTAAAATTCCACCAAAAATATAAGTAAAGCCATGACTTGAGAACAGCTGAACCAATTAAATGATCTTAGATTTTTTCAATTTGTCTACGCATTTAAGGCTATTTAAACAACGTATTCATAGAAGTGCAGAGAAAATCCCACTAATATTATAAATCCGAAAGTTTGTTTGGAGGTTTGTTACCTCTTCACGCAAAAACTACCCAACGGATTGAGCTGAAGTTTTGCACACGTATAGATGTGAACCAGTAATAACACATAGGGTATTTTTTATCTGGGTACAACGCATGCGAAGCGGCGGGCACAAGCTAGTGTATTATTTGGATAATTTATTTTCTCATACATTTTGCACAATATGGTTTTTTGATAATATTTCGAGAACGGATTAACTTGATTACAATGTTTATTTTGTGGAAGAGTCTTAGTTAAATTAAAATTACTAGGTACTAGTAAGGAGTTGAGTAGTAGTAGTAGAGTAGTAGTAGTAGAGTAGTAGCGGTATCGATCCCACGCCTTTCAGGTAGATAACACTGGACCTACACGGCACTAACGCTATAAAAAAAAACAAAAATACATTTATTTATAATGTTAACTTTACAACATGTGGAACGGTTAAATAGGGAGTATCTCCCTGAACATTTTAGAATAAAATTGTATTTTGTAATATTGTAAATAACACATAAATAATATAAATAAGCAACATATTATCCACTGAAATCATCACGATCACCTAGATACAAATAAATAAATAAATAATTCTGGACAAATCACACAGCATCATCTAGCCCCAAGCTAAGCAGAGCTTGTGTTATGGGTACCTACTAAATGACTGATATACTTAATACATTATACTACATAGATATATATTTTTATTATATATAGAAAAACACCCAGAACACCCTGAACAAATATCTGCAGATCGTACAGACATTTGTCCCGAGGCGGGAATCGAACCCGTAACCCCTTGCAGCGCAGGCGGACCTTCGCCCGCTGCGCCACAGAGCTCGTCAAATATATATATGTACATATATATACAATAGACTACGTATGTCAAAACTTTCTTATAACCTCATATCCCCTCTATAATCTGCAAATCTGGGCAGGCTGGTAACTATGTACTCACGCTATATGCCTGCCCGACGTAATGTATTCATGCAGATAGCCGAGGTGTAAACAAAGCCCGTGCTTACCCGCAATTATAATGTAAGTTGGTGTAGGGAGTTGTACACAAAGGCCATGATATCACAAGCTGGCAAAATGAATGAAATTATTTAAAAAATATAATACGGCTTACACCACGTACCTAACTTATTATCATCTTGCTGACTCCGAGGGCCAACGAACAACGAGTTCTCGTCTCGCGGCCCTCGGAGTCGGCCACGAACGGTGCTCATGAAGAAGGGCCTCTAAATGGTCTACGATACGTCAGCAAGATGATAATAAGTTAGGTACGTGGTGTAAGCCGTATTATATTTATTATTATAGTTTGTGAAATTCCTTTCTACTCGAGCTTTTGACTCGGTTTTACTGAGCATTATTTATTATTATTATTATATTTATTATCGGGACATTTGTTTTTCTCAGTCGTCTGACTGGTATAAACTGCATTACGGGTTACAAAAACCAAGTAAATGCAGCCGTATATTTGGGTGTTTCAATTTATTGGTGTGGGTGATGGGTCTATCTCCATGAATTTTCTGACTATTCTACACGTATTGAGAATGGCTGCTTTTTGTAGAGTTGTGTATATGAATGCGTTTAATCCTAATATCTCTATGCATTATTATTATATTATTATTATATTTATTAAATGATGTCAAGCCACGATAATTTCAATTCAGTGAATGAAATTATGCTTGATTACACGGTTGTTGAGATAGATAGATAGAAAATGCTTTATTGCACACCTTAAATATAAAAATAACAACAGAAAGATAAACACTAGACACAAAGTGACAATTGGCGGTCTTATCGCTAAAGAGCGATCTCTACCAGACAACCTTGGGATGGATTGGATTTGTGGATACAACAAGGGGTTTAAAGATGTACGAAAAGTTTTATGAAATTTTCAAATATACCATACTTACATAAATAATATAATATCAAGACGTATATACCTACATAAAATATTACCAACGTAATATATAAATACATAAACTTACATATATACATAATAAATATAAACTATGTATGAAGCAAGCAGCTAGTGACAGCAAGACAAATAGTGTTCCTTAACCATGGATTTAACCATGGTTGAGCACTTAGACAGAGATTATGACACGTTTTTATAGTCGAGTCTCTGATCGTCATCATCATCATCATCATCTGAGCCATAGGACGTCCACAGCTGAGCATATGCCTTATGGATCTTCATGAGGGGTTGTTGGAATCCGCTTGCCAAGCGTAGTGAGTATGGCCACTACCCTTGGCAAACGGGTTGGCGAGCGCAGTACGGGATGTTAATACACGGAAATACGCTGCTGACCATCTTCCGGAAGGATCCCTTTACTGATTTTTAATGCACACACGGGCAAGAGACGAAGGGCTACATTCTTATGCCGGCACCCAAGGAGTCTTTGATGTCATCTGGAAATTAGAAGAAAAAGAGAAAATAATTATTAAGCGAATTAGAGATGGTGAAATGTGTTTTAATCTTGGACAAAGAGAAAAAAAGAGTGTTGTCAAGATAACGCCATAATCGTGAGCATAACATGTATCTTAGAATAACCCCCGACACGTCCCTGTTCACGTTATTCTGGACGTCATCAAACCCTGGAGAGTTAAAGTCGTTGATACCTAAACTTTCGAGATCAGATATATCTAAGCCGAACTTGTGCCCTGGATGCCCTTAAATTTAGCACCTATAAGAGCTGATTAAAAGCCGCAGACAGACGGACAGACAGACAAAGCCAAACTATAAGGGTTCCTTGTTGTACAACGGGTCCCTAAAAAGGCTTAAAGAAAGTACCCATATCTGAAAACGACGTTGTAAACTTGGACTGAACCCAAAATTTAACACCTATTTTGCCCATATCATATGTCATGTCCATCCTCATTTTTTGCGGTGTCTGTTTGCGATGGTGTTTTCAGCTTGAGCTATTTCACAGTGAATTACTATTTTAACTGTGAAATAGCTCATGCCGCGAAGATATCGCTGGCCTTGGTTTATATTTAGGGTAATTCTTGTAGCAATAAGAGGCCATACATAAATTACCTACGTCACCGAATTTAATGATTTTTTGAGACCTGCTCCCTCATTGTCATTATGTGTAACCTGTTTATATCTATCCATTGTCTCAGCTAATCACATTAGTGAGACTTTTCCCTTCAGTTTTGGACGTCACATATTTAGCAATTTCACATCTAGAAATTATAAAATTAAAACAGCAGTTCCGAAATAAGTTTTATTTCCATTAAAATTTTAGAAATGTGACGTCTAAAATTTAATACCGCCTTCCACTTGTCACACGGTGTTACACTTTGATGACCCTTTCACGGGATACGTAATTTAGAGATAGTCCTATGGACCGTAAAACTTCTCTTGATCGCTGCGGAAGCTGTCTTCAAAATCCCGCCCATCAAGTTCTGAATTAGCTGTACGTTTTAGCCTATGCTTTTTATAGTTTTTACTTCTGTATTTCTTTTGCGTATCTTCTGTTAAAAATTTATTATTTGAGCCACCACTCAAATAATAAATTTTTAAATAAATTTTGTAACGGTATAAATAGGTGGCTTGTTGCAACGTGGTAATTTATGGAATTAGTATGCGCGATGCCGAAGAGTCATCGTACCAACATATACCATCATATTATTAACATCGTCCCAGCCCTATTCGTGTGACTTAGCATATATCGCAGCATCATCATCATTTCAGCCGTAAAACGTTCACTACTGAACACAAGCCTCCCTCATGGGTCTCCATGAGGGGTAGTTTCCATACTCACCGCGCTTGGCAGGCGGATTTTGCGAGTGCATTACGGGATGTTGATACACGAAAAGACGCTGCTGCCCATCTTCCGGAGGTATCCCTTCGCAGGCTTTTGCTGCATCCTCGGGCATGAGAGGAGGGGTAACATTATACTGCCGGCACCCCATAATATGTCGCAGCAATCAAGCAAAATTTTACGAACTTTAATTTAATGAATATATTACGGCTTTTACCACATACCTAATTTATTCATTTTGATGACGTTCCGTAGACCATTGAGACCATTTCGAGCATTCTTCATGAGCACCGTTCGGCCGCCTCCGAGGGCCGCGAGACGAGAACTGTTTAATGAGTTCTCGTGCTCATGAAGAAGGGCCTCTAAATGGTCTACGAAACGTTAGCAAGATGATAATAAATTAGATACGTGGTTAAAGTCGTAATATATTCATTAAAATGATGTCAAGCAACAAAAATTTCAATTCCACTATGATATATTAGGAGTACAGAAACTCTGTCAGCTATTCCTGTGATTTCTAACATCCTATTCCAACAAACTGAGTTGTAACTTCTATGAGCTTATATGCCCGTTGCATCTCTCAATCTAGCCAGATCTTGCTTTATTAAACAGTCTCACTCAAGTTCGTAGCTAAAGTCAACGCAAACTCAAACTTTATCTGAAACTGTGAAACTTATCTGTCCAATTTGAATGCGAGACCTGGAGTGAGCTACAGACGGAATTCTGAATTACCCTTTAACGATAACGCGTATCCGTCGGGTGCTGGCAGTAGAATGTGGCCCCTCATCTTGCCTGTGGATGCAGTAAGAATCTGCCAAGGGAGAAATAAATGATTATTCACCCACCCCGGAAGATAGACAGCAGCGTCCATCCGTGTATCAACACCACGTACTGCGCAATTCTACTGCCGGCACCCTCGGCATCTACTGCGTGGTTATAATGACATTCCTACATTTTATTTTACATCATCATCATCATTTCAGCCATAAAACGTCCACTGATGAACACAGGCTTCCCTCATGGATCTCCATGAGGGGTAGTTGCCATACTCACCACGCCTGGCAGGCGGGTTGGTGAGCGCAGTATGGGATGTTGATACACGGATAGACGCTGCTGCCCATCTTCCGGAGGTATCCCTTAGCAGGCTCTTACTGCATCCATGGGCATGAGAGGAGGGGTATCATTCTACTGCCGGCACCCCACGGCGGTTATTTTACATCGGTAGCATTAAATTGTCATTTTTAGGGTACCGTACCTCAAAAGGAAAAAGACGGAACCCTTATAGGATCACGTTGTTGTCCGTCTGTTTATCTCTCGTCGGTCTGTCAAGACCCTTTATCTCGAGAATGTGAAGAGGTACCGAGTTGAAATTAAAAAACCGGGCAAGAGCGAGTCGGACTCGCGCACCGAGGGTTCCGTGCCATCATACAATATAATTTATGACAAAGGCGGTTTTATATTTGTTGGAGAACCTTGACAGCGCCATCTCTTGTCTGATAGCGAAACTTATGTAGACTTTTTAGACTTTCGATGATTTCTAAAAAAGTATGCTATGTAGAGAGATTGTAATAAATTTCCTCTAATCTTTACATACACTTCTAATAGTAATAAAAGTTTCAAAGGTTTATCTCCGCAAACTTCGGAGATAAGGGGGGGGGGACGCTATTTTTTTCAACATTTTTGTAAATAACTCAAAAACTATACGACTAAAAGGAAAACTAAAAATTGTTCATTAATGTGCTAAAGAATACCTTTCATATGATACCCCACATAACCTAGTAACATTCCAAAAATTTTGAAAACACCCCTTCCACCCCCATTGTCTAAAAAACTATGCAAATTAGAGAGTTCGCTATAATTTTCCTATGAAGTTTACATACACTTCTATAAGCTATAAAAGTATCACGGGTTTATCTCTGCAAACTTCGGAGATAAGGGGGGGGGAACGGTCGTTTTTTCAACATTTTTGTAAATAACTCAAAAACAATACGGCTTAAAGGAAAACTAAAAACTGTTTATTAATGTGCAAATGAATACCTTTCTGATACCCCACATAACCTATTTACTTTACAAAATTTTTGAAAACCCCCCTTCAACCCCCCTTATCTAAAAAACTATGCATATTAGAGAGTATGCTACAATTTTCCTATTAAGTTTACATACACTTCTATGAGCTATAAAAGTATCACGGGTTTATCTCTGCAAACTTCGGAGATAAGGGGGGGGGAACGGTCGGTTTTTCGACATTTTTGTAAATAATTCAAAAACAATACGGTTTAAAGGAAAACTAAAAACTGTTTATTTATGTACAAATGAATACCTTTCATATGATACCCCACACGGCCTAGTAACTTCACTTAAAATTTTTGAGATCCCCTATCCGCCCCCCTACAATCAAAATAAGATTTTTTTTTTAAATTTTTATATATGCTATATAAGTAAAAAACTGTTGTCTTTTACCATTTTAAATTGCAAGTCGATAGCATCAGTAGTTCTCGAGATATCCATCTGTGACAGACAGACAGACAGACAGACAGACAGAGTGATTCTATAAGGGTTCCTTTTTACCATTTTGGTCCGGAATCCTAAAAAGGTATATTGGAAAGTTATTTCTACACCTAAGCAAGTGCTCGTCAAATTAAGTGCTCTGACTGCTCCAAAATTAGAGTCGCCAGCAGGCTATATCCCTTTCAGCTTTCATCATCATAATTTCAGCCGTAAAACGTACACTACTGGACACAGCCCTCCTTTATTAATCTCCAAGGGGTAGTTGCCATGCTCACAACGCTTGGCAGGCGTGTTGGCGAGCGCAGTACAGGATGTTGATACACGGAAAGATGCTTCTGCCCATCTTCCGGAGGTATCCCTTAGCAGGCTCTTACAGCATCTGCCGGCACCCCACGGCCAACATGGTATAATGGAAAGTTATTTCTACACACTAGAGAGTGGTCGTCGCATTAAGTGCTCTGACTGCTCCAAAATTAGAGTCGCCAGTAGGCTACACAAGCATAACCCCATAATTAATAACTCATTTGATTCAAGTGATAGCTTTCGTAAGTGGTCACGACTGAACTAACACACAGTTAACAATTAACCTATTTAGCCTTCAAAGCTATTGGAAGGCCGAAGCCAAAAATACTCGTCTGAAATGAATAATGGTTCCTTAATCACCCGGCATAGTTTCAAGGGCCTTACTAAGGCAAACAGTAGCTTTGTGCCAACATTTTCTTGTCCTCCATCACAGCCTTGAACGTTGTAGAGTAACGGGTAAGCCCTGGGGCGTCTGAATGTAGCCATTACAATGCTCCAAGCAACCTCCGACAAAACTATGACAAAGGCATGAAGTTGTATAACACTGAATTATAAATCAGCAACTCTCCGGCGGAAAAGAATACTTGAATAAGAAAACAAGTTCCACTGAATACATTTCGTAAATATTGCCGCTTAGGCAGAGGCCAAGCGAGCTTAATTTTTTAGGTTGTGCGTCGTGTATTTTGAGTTTGCCAATTGACGTTCAATTGAATAGGATAGAATAATCATTTATTTCTCTCTTGCAAAAGATATTTTAAGATAAAGACTTAATTGAAGAGATGTTTTGCAAGAGTCTGGTGCCTGTGAAAGGAACGGAAAGGAAGTTTTTTAACGTCCTAATTTGCGTAAAATTAGTCACGGAATTCACACTGCATTTGGTTTTATACAAAAGTTCTGTTTGTTTTCATTCGATGATTTCAACTCGCGATGATGAGTTTCACAAAATTACGCTCGTTTGGCCTCAATTTTTTTATCTGCTTTAAGTTCTTCGGTGTTGTCACAAAAATAAGTGCTTTCAAATTACATAACTTATTCATGCAGGCACAGGTTTTAATGCTGAAATTGGCGTTTTCCAGACACTCTGAACAAAATAAATAATGCTAGACATTTCACACAGCACCATCTAAGCAGAGCTTAATGTAAGGTATTGGTAACTACCATAAGGTAGTTGTTTGAATCCATAAATACTTTTTTGTACCTACATACATTACGTCATAGAAAAATACCCAAACCCGGGGCAAATATCCGCAGAAAACTTACAAACATTTGTTTGCGGCGAGAAGATATTTTATTAACCAGGAACATAAACAACTTTTGTTATTTTTTGGCATAGCAGCTTGCTTTTTTTGCGGGATAAACCTTTTCCTCTTCGCTTCAAGCCTGTTTTTAACCAACTTATAAAAAAGGAGAAAGTTCTAAAGTCGTCTTTATTATTTTTTACCTCAGTTCAACTCCGTTGTTTATGAACCGATTTGAAAAAATATTTTTTCGTACACTACCAGATTGGTCCCATTTTTTCGAAACTACAAACTCAGTTCTGATGATGGGACCTATGAATAATCGAGGGAACTCCTAAAATATTATACGCATACCTACATTTAGCTTTTTGGTACTCTCAGCAACAAGTCAAGAATTCAGAAAGCATGATTTGATGAACTGAAACTGATGAAAAAGACCATGGGACCATACCTAATCATCATTATCATCATTACGATAAAGATAAATTATTATTATTATTATTCCACATCATTTATTTGTAAACTCATAAAAATACATTTTTTACTATAAAGAAATACAAAAACAAATACTCTACAGTAAAAAATATATCAAAACGGTGAATCACCGGCCGCGAAGCAAGGCTATTATTATTATATTATTATTATTATTACCATTACATCACCATTAAGGCATTAAGGTCGGTTTATTATGTAGACAAATAACAGAATTATTGTCGTAGATATGTTTTGGTATGACTTTGCAAAATTTGCAAAGTCATTCTACTTTTTATAATTCATATTTAATATGAATTATAAAAAGTAGAATAAGGAGTAAAATTAGGGTTCGAAGTTTTTTTGTTACGTAAGTTTACAAAACTCTCAATTTCTATTTTGATTTCCATCTAATTTCTATATCAGAAATTACTAAAATGTTAAACTCTTCTTCAGATCCCGACAAACTTCGTCTTTTCAAATAAAATTAACTGTGAAAATTAAGTCTGTTAACGTAGAAAATTATCTCAGTGGTCCTTAGGAACTGCAATATAAATCTACATTGTAACTTGCAGAAACTTCCAAATTAATTCGAGTTATGGAATTCAGTATGAAAGTCCATTGAAAGCTCAGTTTGCTTTGTCTCAGTGGTACGGTTCTCTAACGAAGCAACTTCGTCTGCGGCAGGCAAGTGTGCAATGGAATGAGACGCACTGAAGTTGAAGACTTCACAATAATTTGGAGTATTTCATTTGCTATGAAGACTATAACACTTTATGAACGTGGGTTTATGACACGGGAAGATTTTTCGCTGCAATGTGTGCTGTCCACTGATGTAAAGACACATTAATCATAACTCGACCGAATGATTTACAAATGTCAATCATTATTAAAATATGGGATTATCGGGTATTTATCGCGTAATTAAACGGGGAGTCTCCCCGCGACCACGACCAGGTGCAATCCGGTCGAAACGTGGGAATAAAATAAAGGTAATTACGCGATAAATACCCGATAATCCCATATTTTAATAATGTGTTGTGATCGCGAAAGTTTAAAAAAAAATGTCAATCAATGCTGGCATTGATTGATATTTGTAACAAATACGTCGTCATTTTTTGATGTAATGCTAGAAGTAAGGCTTGCAAGTACAGAACATTAATGACTACGACATCTCACAGTGGACAGCCCGTATAAGAGTTGAAATTACTGCAGCTATGAGCATTTCCATTTTCTCACAGTTTGAACTTGATTTAGTCTTTGTGTCATAATTTGTCTTTTATGAACATTATAGAAACTTGATCTAGCGGCACGGCACGGCATTCAAAGTGCCCCTGCCAAATCGTGCGGGCAAGCCGTAGCTATCTTGTGTTGATTAAAACTCACGGCACTTTCGACTCGTTTCGACCTCGTCTGTGACTTCGTTTTGGATGAGGCTAGAAACCGGAACTTTCAGTAAGTATTATTTACCTTTAATTCATTTGTCAGCCTTGTAAAACAGATTTAATTTAATACCTTTTTTATAATAATGTGATATACGTCTTTCAAATTTAATTATGCTGACCAATTTATAGATATAATGGAAAATGCAATTAGAGATCTTATTTTATTTTAACTTATCAATACATTATTATTAAGGTACTAAAATATATTTTTACAGGCCATCTAAAGGTCTCCGCGGATAGGAACAGAGTAAATCAAAATTATATTTACCCTTAATGTTTACCTTCAATTCGAGACAAGGGAGGTGTGAACGGAACCCTAAATACCTCCAATATCCAAATTAGGGGTATCATATCAAGCAGGCTCACTCGATCTGATCATAAAATAACAAACAAGGGGATAAACCCATAAACGATGACAAATTAAACCTCCTTTTCATTACCGTAATGTGTTTAATCCGACTAGCGCTTAGGATCCTATATACAGACGGTAAGTGAACAAGGTTGTTGGCTTTTTCATTGTATCTTTGATACATGGTACATTTTGTACAGCAATGTTGGCTGACATGTCTGGTTGGTTTACCCACAACCTTCGACGGAGCGTGAGTTTTTCTTTTTAGAAAATTGTATGGGTTTAGGCGTAAAGCTTGTTTTCTCTGAATATTATGACTAATCTGAAAGGATGGTTTGGGTCCTGGGCAACTTAATCCATTTAACAATGTCCCGAGGCACTGCAACGTCCCATACAGCGTGAATACCAGTTGCTAACGCTGTATAATTCGTCTATAGTAGACGTGAAAGGCCCATTTACTTTTAAGATTATAGTTTATAAGATATAAATAACTACAGAAAGATTTACACGGTTTATAGAGCCTAGTTGTAGTAGTGAGCAATGAAGTAGGTATTTTTTAAGCAAACGTACATAATTTCCTTAAAAGGAATACTTCATTGCTCATTATTTAACCAGACTAAAATTTTGGAAACTGTTAACCGACTTGAATATAAGAATTCGACTTTATTTTGACCAAAACTCCGTCATTATGTCCCGATTTATAAAATTATTTTTGATTTCGAGATACACTTTCAATATTTTCTCAGTGACTTCAGGGACTGATTTTAACCTGCGGTTGGGTTTTTTAGTTCACTTTATAATATTTGCTTCTTTTCACACCCAGTAGTATGGGATCCATGTTAAATCGAAGGTATATGTACATCTATATCCCAAAACTAGGAATCAAATAACTGATAATTCTTATACTTTTAACAAAAAGAAAACGAACTCAGTGATAAAATCCTTGTCCTGTTGCTGAAAATACCCAAACCCATTGTTAGCCCCTATGGGTTTGAGTATTTTCAGCAACAAGACAAGGATTTTATCATTGAGTTCGTTTTCTAAGAATTATAATTTTATTATATAAAATAATAATATAATTTATATTATATTAAAAATATTAATATAATTTATATTATATTAATATTTTTTAAGAATTATCAGTTATTTGATTCCTAGTTTTGGTAAAGATGGCGCTGTATAAAATTTTGAGCAGTATACGCTTGTTAAAATATTAGGGTTAGGGTCTTTAATGAGCCGAGATTACCAATCTCCGCTTATTATTCGGACCACGGTTCAGCTCAACTAGTTATATCTTGTCATAACCTTATTGTAATTAATCCTGGATTACGTTCCAATTTGTAAGCTTTAAAGTAACTGGGGTAAGCATTAACATCAGAAAGACAAGTTGTGCGCTGATGTGCTCAAAATCTAAGTCAATTATTGTAATTCCGAATTGCGAGGAGAGTTGCTGAGGCATTTACATAGAGCTGAGTTGCTGTCTTACTGTTGCTAGATCATTTATGGACCTATTCGAAAAATCAAGTTTTCCGACTCCTATTTTATCTTATAAACTTATAACATTTTTTATCGCTTGCGTATACATATTATCCTAAACGCTCAAATTATACAAAATTTCCATTCGACGCTCGCCAATCGACACGTTTGGTTGAGAACATACGTTTATTATATGAATAATGCTGGACAATTCACACAGCATCATCTAGCCCCAACCTAAGCAGAGGTTGTGTTATGGGTAGATGAATGATATACTAAATACATTAAACTACATAGATAGATATTTTTATTATAAATACAAAATCATCCAGAACACCCTGAACAAATATCTGCAGATCATGCAGACATTTGTCCCGAGGCGGGAATAGTACCCGCGACTTCTCGCAGGCGGACCTTCGCCCGCTGCGCCAACACTACGTACAACGCAATCACAACGTACTGATCATGAGGGGTTCCTCATGATCAGTACGTAACGAACTCTAAAAACGTCAAAAATAGTTTTCTACAGCCTAAAAGTCTGTTAGTAAACACAATTGAAAACTCTTTTCTTTACGGAAAATGGCTCGATTTCAGTAAAACGACCGTTTTTGCCCTTTGCACCCAGTGTTGCTCCTTCCTATACTTTACACAGGTAGATTACTTTCTTTATAAACAACTTTACAATGATTCGTTTCGGGCCAAGGCCGGCTATAGAGCCTTTTGTCGGATATATGTACATATATTATTGCCATCTTAATCGAAATGAAGCAATAAAATAAAGACATTGTACTCTCACGTGGAAGTCTAACAATAGCAAGCACCCATCACTCTCGCCTTTTCAATAGCGCTTTGTCCTATGACCCTTTCCCAAAGGCTTTGAAGGAAGTTTGTAGTCGTTAGTCTTAGTCTTGTTCTAAGGTAAAACCAGCCTTATTGCCCACTTATATAGCTTACGTTGAAGTGAATGTTTAATGACATGGAATTACTTAATGACCTACCCATAGATATCGCACATTAGTAATAACGACACTTGTTTGTTTCTGTACTTTCTTTCCCCTTCCCACTCATTACCTACTTGGTCAACTTTAGATACAGAAACTATCCTTATATGCTAGAATCAAGAAGAACCAAAAATCAAAAGATACTTTATTCAGTGCGGCCGCATGGACCTTATTGACGCGTCACAAAAACGCTCTCAACTCAACGGGCATTCACGCACAGGCCTAAAATGTCTAATGTATTAACGCAATTTTCAGCAAATCTATTTGTTATGACATTTTATCATCATCTCAGCCGTATGATGTATTAGGACGTCTATTGTTGGACATAAGCCTTCCTCATGGATCTCCAAGTATCTCACGAGGGATTGTTACGATACTCGGCACGCCTGGCAGGCGGTTTGGTGAGCTTATACCTACGAAATATTGATACACGGATAGATGTTACTGCCCATCTTCCAGAGTATGACATTTTACGGCTGAAATCATGATGATGAGGTTTCGTGATTAGTGTAATTAACAAAAAGAAATAAACCTAACTTAACTATAAAAATGTGTCCGCTTAATGTAAAAATTTGCTTATAATTGTTTTAAATTAAGCTCAATTATTATAACGTGTTGTTTTTATTAACTGCTTAGACCTTTCATTAGATAGCAAACGTGACATCATCATATTAATTTCATTTTGTTAGCACTCTGTGTCGGCTTGATAAAACCTTCGTGTCTTAACAGTCAGACACTGTATTTTTTCTGCAGAAATTCTATTGCTATCATTTTTAAGACAAGGCCAGGCTAGAGTAAACATGTCGATAAACAATACTCTGATCATTTAACAACTAGGTGCCTCCATTTTGGAACCTAGAAAGTGGTCGAACTATTGACCCAGAAAACTTGTGAATGGCCACTTATGTGATAAGTAAATACTCTCAAAAGCCACCACCACCATCCACTTCGTAATAATCGGGGAACTCCGACAATTTTGCTTATTTATGTTCTTATGTAACTAGATAAAAATATTTTTGTAAGAAGTAAACAAGGAATTCTTCGTGAAGTTGCCTACAAGTGATGTTATTGTTCAGTCGTGTTTTATTGCCGGTACTTTGTCTTTGGAGTGTTTTATTTGTTTCTAGACAGCCTATTGTTTTATGGAGTACCTAGTTACCTGCCTACGGCTGACAAGCAGGCTTATTTTTTTGTGGAAATAGACCCTGACGACAAGTTTTGTTTCTCATAAAATACAAGCAATTTTGTAGTTATTTGACCAGGATATAAAGAAGTATGAAAAAAAATACGACTAGTATGGTAGGTTACTTTGCGACCACCTAACCCTTCAGAGTATTTTGATGTGAAAAAATTGGGCACACCTGTTTACCACGCAGGTGTAAGCCCAAAATGTGCACCTAGTTTCTTGCTAACATCCCTTTGTTCTATGAGCACACTTGATCCCATCAGTTCGTTGAAAATTAATGCCTTCAGCATTAATTTCGGACCCAGCGCGATGATATCAAATATTCAAAAGAAGAGGAGGATGTACGGTTCTCGTTTATGTATCTACTTCCTGAACATATTTCACGACGTGGGTCAAGGTGAAATGCGTAAACAAGTCATTCAGGAAGTGTAGTAACTCCCTTTCGCTTAAAGTTTGCGTAAAAGGAGTGTAAGCTGTAAAAGGAGTGTAAGCTGTAAAAGGAGTGTAATCTATTTATATATTTATTCGTACAAAAACCAACAGCAATAATATCTTATTACAGATAAGTCTAAATAACAGAAGGCCAATTAGTATCTCAACCTTGTTTGCTCATTTTAAGAGAGTTGTGAAATGTGAAAAAAAATCAAGAATTTTTGCTTCATGATCTTGTAAATTAGTAAAGAAAAACCTGTGTTGCTTATCTCCATAGTAACGCTTATGAGATCTTAATTTCAATTTCAAATAGCCTCATAAAACAGTTTAAAAATGATATACATATAATAAGCTAGCTTCTGCCCGCCGCTTTAGCCTTTGTGTTCATCCAGATCTACATCATTATGTGTGCAAAGTTTCAGCTCGTTCTCTAGTTTTTGCGTGAAGAGGTAACAAACCTCCATACACACAAACTTTTGGCTTTATAATATTAGTGGGATAGTAAATGAATTAATTATTTACCTTTATCAAGCATCAGTAAAAATATTGTTCTGCTTAACATTATAGTAATAATGTTTTGTGATCGCGAAAGTTTAAATTAGTAATCATTATTTAAAACTTTAACACAAAAAAACAACTTTGAATAAAAATAATTAAAACGGAAGAATAACAAACGACTCTGAGATGCTGAGGGTAGGTACGAAAATATATAGATCTATTTGTCTTAATCAAAAACCTAACCGGAAGTTAAAATAAAGGTCCATATAAATAACTATACCTGAGGATAATGCCAATGATGATGATGAAAATGACGATGTGTAGGTAAGTATGATGATTAGTGGATAAGGATATATTTTAGGGAATCCAGTAGATATTATAACATTTCAATGACCCTGATGATGATAATGATGGTGATGTAAGTAAGATGATTAGTGGATAGGGATTTAATAACTTAGCTCATATTTTCTGAATGCAAACGTTTGACCTTTAGCTAAATATTCCAAAACCGCTATTATGTTTACCTAAAGTATATTTTTTTCGAAACGCCCATATATGTTGTTGATTGCAGATGGCCATGACAACGTTCATCATCATCATCATTACAGCCGTAAGATATCCACTGCTGGACCTATGTCTAGTATGGCAGTTCGGGATGTTCTTACACGGAAAGACGCTGCTGCCCATCTTCCGGAGATATCCCTTAGCAGATTCTTACTGCATTCACGGGCAGGAGAGGAGGGGTGACATTCTACTGCCGGCACCCCACGGCAACGTTACAGGACTATATGACCTAAAGTATTTGAGTAGTTCCCACGATTCCTCGTGGCCGCCACCATCAGAACTGAGCTTTGAAAAAAAATTATAAGATATTTATGAAGAACCGATGACATACAATAATTCAGCGTGTTTTTTCCTTTCAAACTAAGAGTATTCTTTTTAACAGACCCTTTTTTACCTTTAATTCAAAGAGATGCCAGTTTTGTATCTCACATCGATCTTACAAACAGGCCCGTATTCCCTAACAGAGATCCGTCTAATCCGGTTTGTTTGCGGGGCTTTCGCATTAATTGAAAACAAACAGTGGATATCGAATCATTCTGTGGGCGATAAATATTTTCCCTTTGTATTTGAACAAGTATTTTGTATGTTTTATTTCCATTTTTCAGGCATACCTAACTCTGGTGTGTGTGATCAGATTTGCACAGAGTTACTCTTACTGTTTTTTTGTTTTCCTTTAAGCCATATAGTTTTTGACTTATTTACAAAAACTTTAAAAAATTAAAAAAATTTAGTAACCACTCTTCCTAGTCTCGGAGGTAACCTCATTTTTTTTGTAATTGTTCCCTCATTTTTGCAAGCTACACATCATGCCCTTTCATTTGATACCATTTTTGGGTATATTTGAAAACATTCGATTGTTCACCCCTACTTTCAACCCCCATATCTCATGAATGGCTTGACCGATTTCTATATAGTTTTCTATATATAATTTGAGACAAAAGATGGCGCTGACAAGGTTCTTCAACAAGAACCCGCTTTTAACACAATCATATTGTATGATGGCACGGAAACCTCTGTGCGCGAGTCGAACTCTTGGTCGGTTTAATTTAAATAGTTAATTGTCATAGATATGACAACTTTAAACCAGTGTTTAGATATTAGCCAGCTTTGTTCCTTTCCCTACATTATGTACAAGTAAGAGCAGTATAGATGTTATATGGTATAAAACTTAACAAAGTTACGGCGACCCGAAATAAAATTCAAAATAAGCTGAGGAGCACGAGCGGAGCAGAAAAACGCAGGAGCTTGTTTACTTGAAATGCCCTCCATGAGCTCATACCACAGACGAAGGGGTCATTATCATCTCAGCCGTATGACGTCCACTGCTGGACATAGGCCTCCCCCATGGATCTTTGTACTGATCATGAATGGTTGTTGCCACAACCAGCAACAACCAACCGGAGTTGGCGAGCGCAGTATGGGATGTTAATAAACAGAAAGACGCTGATTTCCATCTTCCGAAGGTATCCCTTGATAGATTCTTACGGCGTGCTTACCAGATTCTTAATGTTGCCCCTCCTCCTACATAGGAGGAGGGGCATTCTACTGCCGGCACCCCACGGCAAAATTTCTAGTCATTTTAATACAGGCTTATTTTAGTATTTTTTATTGGTTTCTGATTTAAAGTACGTTGATAAAAGATTAACTGAATCATCATAATTGTCAGCTTGTGACATAACTAGTGACCTAGCTGGGCATAAGTCTCCTTGCCTAACCGCCTATCAGCTCTACTCTGGGCCAGTTGCATCCAGGTCTTGCTCTAAACGGCAACTAAATTGTCCATCCATCTGGCAGGTGGTCTGCCGAAATGTCTTTTGAATCCCCGAGGCCACCACTCAGCCAAGGCCTTCAATTACTTCACCTGCCATCACCAAATCTTAATTAACTGAATACTTAAAAGAGAAAATGTTCCTTATTTTAATATTCATTTTTAGCAACAACTATAAAACCGTTTCTGTACGAAAGCTTTTAAGCTTTCGTCGCCATCTACATCGCTTTACCATCTTCACCGAGAACCTTTACAATTTAGCAACGACCAGATAGCCAGAAGACAGAGCAGCCGGGAAGGTGACTCCAGCTTCTTTCTCGAAGTCTTTCAGATTCATTTCTCCGATGACTTTCCAGCCAGAGGACTCCACCGCCTTCAAAAGACCGGGTTGGTTGATCCACGCTAACGTCATCGCCACATTCTTATCCTTGCATATAGCTACCCTGAAATTAGATTAACTCTTTATTTTACGTACACCGTTTGTCTCTCTTGCGGTTGATGCAGTCTGATGGGATGAAAATCTGACAAGGGATAACTCCGGAAGATGGGGAGCAGCGTTTCCGTGTGTCAACATCCCGAACAGCGCTCGCCAACCCGCCTGTCAAGCGTGGTGAGTATGGCAACAACTCCTCATGATCTTGGAGATCCATGAGGGAGGCCTATATCCAGCAGTGGACGCAGACAGCAGTCCTAAGACTGATATGATGTATGTACGTACACCATAAACAGAAATAACACAAGAAGACTAATAGATTAAAACATACAATAGGCGATGCTATCGCTAAAAGTGATCTCTTCCAGATAACTAAGTCAGTGATAAGTAAATTGCGAAAGTTGGAACATTAACCGCTTCTATTGTAAAAACCTCAGTGTACAATTCCGGTTCAGTTTACAAACATTTGTCTGTCCGTCACAGCTTATATCAGGAACTTTTTGTGCTGTCAAAGAAGGTTTCAAAATTGTAAATAGTAGGAACTATGCAACTTTAATAAATAAATAATAAAAATAATAATATTACTATTAATATTAATAATAATTTATTAATATTACTCAAAATGTTAAAATAGTGATCTTGGAAGTCTATACCTATATATTTAGAGATATGTGTATATTGTTGGGATCCGCGTATTTTGTTGTAAGTTTTAAGTTCGATCCGTGTTAACTCACCTGGCTTTTAAAATCTCTTCCTCAATACCCAAGCCTTTGTAATCGGGATGAGCCACAAAGCCCCAATCATCGTAACTGGAGCTTGCAGTTTTGTCCTTCAGAGCAACCATATTCTTGTTAAACCTAAGGAATGAATTATACATTTTCTTTAATTCCTGGTGTTTGAACTGAAAAAATAATAATAATAATATATTTATTTACTCAGACACAAGATCCATTATTACAAAACAATAATACAAACACATTGAATATAAAATATATATATCAATTTAATTAATTAAAATATACGAAATATAAATAATGTATAAAAATTCAGGCTGCGATTTGCACCCAACGTCTATACATCTCAGTCTGAATTATTCTGTCCGCCAAACTAACAATAACAGAATTCCTGCACCTGTCAACTCTGTGGATATAAAGTTGCCAATCCGGTTCCTCTGAATGGCATTGAATGAGTCTATTCGCGCCTCAAGGAACATCCCTGAAGCACTGAAATAGTATAAGCAATGTATGTAAGTGTAATAATGGCACAAAGATTAGTCTTCTCTTTTCAGATGATAAGTAACAATGTATGTTTTTCAAATATGCATTGCAAAAAAACCCTCTTTAGAATATTATGTGGCATTTTTTTACAGATTTATCAATCTAACTGGAAAGTAATATATTTTACTAACTGTCCCGGCGAACTTCGTACCGCCCAGAATCAACTACCTACTACCACATCTTCTAACTATTACTCTACTTCTACTACTACTCTACTTCTACTTTAATTCTACTCTACTACTATTACCCTACTACTACAAAACAATTACTACTCGATTGCTACCCTACTTCTTTTTAAGCTACTACTACTAGAGGTATACTACTACTTTACTTCTACCCTACTACTAATCTACTACTACTCTACTTCTATTCTACTACTAACCTACTAGTACTCTACTTCTACTCTACTGTTTTTTTTGCGTTGATCGTAGAATGTGGAAAATTTGGATTTGTATGTATTTTTTAATGCTGAATCATAAAAATTTTGTCCAAAAAATAAAAATAAAATTTTGGGTTGGACCACCCTTAACATTTAGGGGTATGAAAAATAGATGTTGGCCGATTCTCAGATCTACCCGACACGCACACAAAATTTCATAAAAATCGGTCCAGCCGTTTCGAGAATTTTATATATTAGATTTTCCGACAATATTAAGTTACAACTAGTTGTTTGGCCCGACCAGACGTCTTTATTCAAAAGGCATACTATTTTAAATATGTCCAGTTTAGTATGTTACCTTAGTAGCGCTGAAATCCATTTTAGGGTCACTGTTCTTCCACAGAGCCATCATAGAAACACCAACAACGGTTCCGTTGTCCAAAGAAACAACGTCCAGATGATGTGCCTCTCCAATCATTTGGAGCATTAAATCCTTGTGTTCCTTTATTGCATCAGCATTTTTATCCACGCCTGAAAATGTTTTGATTAATAAGTTAGCCTTACGATCATCATCGCCCTTCTCTCTTGCTTAGTGGTTTTTATTGTTTTCACACTCGGAGTTTAATTAAACTGCATAAAGCGCTAAAACAAATATCGGAGTAAAGTTATGTTGTACTTCATCATCGTCGTCATACCGAAACTTCCAAGACTTGAAGGTCCTGCCTTAACCTCCGCGATTAGCAGGCACGGTGACGGTTGTAGTGTTCCTTACCTACAGAAGAATTTCCCCCTACTCATTTGCTCGAGTAGTTTCTGGTAGACAACCACTAAATATTTTTTGTGGCATTTTAAATTTAATTGGTTGGTAACTTTAACATCTGTTTTATGTAGATGATTAATCATTTATTGTATATAAATATTTAAATATATTAATTATAGAGTAGTTTATTCTCTACCATTAACAACATTATATTTTTTGTATGTGTCGGAAGTACCCATAGCATGGGTGAACTTATCGATGCCGTATTATTGAGAACAGTTGATTTACCTGAAGCAATGGCGAAAGCATCCTCTGGTAAGTTATATTTCAATAACATGTCCAATACTTCTTCAACTCTTTCAGTTCCTACTTCATGAATGCTGAATTTAACTGTACTTCCTTTTACAGTTTTCGAGAATGTAGACCACACTTTAGCCATATCTGCTACTTGGTTAACTTTGAATAAATGTGTGTCAGACTCTTTTCACTTATATTTATACTTAGATGCATTTGCTTTTATACTCTTTTGTTGCTAGTTTTGTGAATGGCAAACATAATTCAATCTTCCCACATCATTTGTTTGTCTTCTGATTATTCAGAGATCAGATTAAGTATTATAGTCTAAGAGCCTGTAGCTCATATCCGCTCTCGTTAATGTCATTTTAAACGACTACAAAGAAAGGAGGAGTTTCTCTAGTCTGATTTTTTTCATCTATGTTACCTCAGAATTTAGTCGTTTATGAACCAATTTGGATATTTTTTAGTTGACATAGGTAGTATCGAAAGATAGTAAAGTTGTATACATTCATCGTCTAAAAATTATAACGAACCCTCTAATTTGCATAGTTTTTTGGAAATCATCGAAAGTGTTAAAAATCTACAAAAGTTCCGCTATCAGACAAGAGATGGCGCTGTCAAGGTTTTCCAACAAATATAAACCGCCTTTATCATTATTATATTGTACGATGGCACGGTACACCCGGTGCGCGATTCCGACTCGTTCTTGCCCGGTTTTATTTTTTGTCGGTTAAAAACAGCCACCATCGCTTGTTCTATAACGAATGGAATTATCTCTCTGATTGTTTTGTTTAACATTTATACCTACAGTAAGATCATAATTATATACAATGTTTACCTGAAATTTTTTGCAATATTATGTTGTTGCACATTTAGGTTGAGGTATGTATTCTTTTAAGTTTTAGACCCTCGAAATAATCGTAATTAAATAATGCGGTGGGGTGCCAAAATATTCCCACATTTATTTATTTTGTATACATACCTCTATATTCAGAGATCTGATTAGGCAATATCTTATAGTCTTAGAGCATGCAAGTATTTCCATCACGTTAAATGCCATTTTATAAACCGAACTCGATTTTTTAATAATCATAATTAAAATGGAAAACCAGCTTACACTATTTAAATCACGAGCCTTGAGTTTGGCCTCAAAATAAATAGTAGATTATGGTTTATGATTATTAACCACGTTAACAATAACTTGCCAGATTTACCAGAATGGCAAACTGTGAAGTGGTATCTAATCTAATCTAATTAGCTTGTAGGATCCCACTGCTGGGCAAAAGCCTCCCTTCCCTCTCTCCATACTTCCCGGTCAAGTGGTTGGTCGACCAGTCAACACAGTGGTATAATATTACATTTATCTTGGGTTACTGATTACGAATACTGGCGGATGCTCCTATGAAATCAAAAGACGTATGGCAATATCGAGGTCAGCTATGGACAAACTAAAAAAGATCTGAAGAAATCATAAATTCACCAAAATCACGATAACTTGTGTGGTTTGAACAAGTCACTGGTATTTACCATCTTTTGTTTATGGACCTATATCGTAAACAGTCTGATGCACTTAAGATGCGGTGTTGGATAAAGATGCTCGGAACATCTTGGACGGAATTCCACACAAACCAGTCCATACGCAAGAACTCGGTGTAAAACAACGCTTATCATCTGTTATGCAATCTCGAATCCTTACGTTCTTTGGCCAAGTGTCTCGACGAGGAGACCTATCCATATAACGTTTAGTAGTACAGGTACAGTCTCCATTGAGGTGGAGTCCAGTATAGCTTTGACTGGATGCAACCACTGCAAGAACTCACCAGATAAGCGTCCATGAGGGATAACCGGCGCAGATTTTTTTTACATAGACGAGCTATGACACCCTACTTGACAACCACCATCACTCCGTCAAGAGTGTAACGCTTAAGGCTGAACGAGTCGCCCATCTTTCCATACAAACGTGGAAGGGTAACTACTCCACTGTTTGACGTTGACCATCCAACACTAAGGATTATATCAATTTATCTCGTCATAATCTATGTTTGTATACATCCCAAACCGTAATAAAGGTATTTATTTCAAAAATACAAGCTTCTAAACTTTCGTATTTCAACACTGATTTTAGCCCAACTTTGGACGAAACTAAATAATATACGGAGAAAGAAAACTCAAAAATTAACGCCGTTTCGACAAAGTTTAATTATTCAAAAGTTGAAATAAATGTTATTTTGAAAATATTACTCTCAAGTTTTTCTATAATAACCCTTGTGCTAAAAGTCTATTCACATATTTTTGCGCCATCGTTTTAGGAATGAATCATTGTGCATTTCATTCTAGCGCGCGGGTACACACACTATGTCAGGTATTATACGAGTATTATCTGTGATGTCAGGTGAGTTAGCATACATTTAGGCCGCGTCCAACTGACGACTTTGCCACCGCGACTTGTTGAGCCTTAGAAGAAAGTTACGTTCAATGATTCTTACATATGTACATCATTATCATCACCATAATTTACTCACTACTGAGTATAGGCCTCCCTTTGTTTATGCCATTCACTACGGTCTTGTGCCAGTGCGATCTATCGTTTGCCCGTGACTTTATCAATGTTGTCTGCCCAGTGCGGAGCTATTATAAAGCTCATTAAACACCTAGTTTTACCTACCTACAGTCACAATACAGCAACTATTATCTCTCTTAGCAAAGACGATATAAGTAAGTCTATTTGCCGTCGCGTCGCAATACCGTCTCGTCATTTAACATATTTAGAAGACATCTTTACAGTCTAGTGAAGCCTAATGAGATGTCTCCTCGTTTACGAGTACTTAACTTAAAGTACGCAATAAGGTGAGAATAAGATTATCTTCAAAAATTATGCAAACTTCAATTATGTTCTTACATTTTGTCCATAGTAAAATCTAAGTCTATTTTTATTTTTTCTGTCTGGGCGTTAATCCTTTAAGTATCTATTATTCGTTTATTATATTTGCCGTGGGCCGGTAGTAGAATATTGCCCCTCGTCTCTTGCTAGTATGAATCATAGTATGCATTATGAATTTATGTATCGATATCTCCGGACGACTGGCAGCAGCGACTTTTCGTATATTACCATCCCATACCCACTGCGATCTCCAACCTGCCAAGTGTGCTGAGTATGGCTTCAACCATGGTCAGTACTTGTAGATTAATGAGGGAGGCCTTTATCCAGCAGTGGATGTAATACGGCTGATAAGAGTTTATTCTATTTGTATGTTAGAAGATTGTTTATGTGTTTTTTATTACCTGTCTGACAATCCACATTGGAAATTCTAACAAATACAGTCTCTACGATTTACGTTATTACATTGTTATAATCAGGTGCTCCAGACGTCCGACAGAAATTGCAAAAGTATTAATAATATTCTAAAGTGAGACGTGCAACTTAAACTAATGGAGATTGCCCAGATAAATGTATTTGTAAGCTCTGTCTGAAGAGCTAAACGGCGTACAGTCAAATTACGAGCATACATATTTCTCAACTAAAGAGAACATGTCTTGTTTTATTACATTTAAAATAGCAAAGGTAATTTAATGGGGATCTAGTTGAATTACTAGTAGATTCTGCTTAGCAACTACATGCGTACCACATTCCCAGTTCTTTCAACAAACAGATAACAATAATGCTAGACATTAGACATAGCATAGTCTACTCTAAGTGAAGCTACTGCTATGGGAACCAGATGACTGAAGGAATACTCATATTCTTTATCTTTGTAGTTCATACTTATCATGCATAGAAAATACTCAGACCAGAGGCAAATATCGAAGGGTTCCCATCTCGTACCACTAAAATCTTGTAACAAGATAGGAATAAAAAAAATGACTCGTGACCACTGTTACACGGTGGGAACAAATTTCTAAAATGTAATGTATACACCCAAATGAATCAGTATAAAAACTATTCTTCTTATCTTCTGTTTTATTGTACACATTGTAAATACACAGACACAAGTTCACGTAAATGTCATGTCCACAGGCGAATTTAACCCTAACAAGTGTTTTCGAGTTGCTGACGATACGGACAAAATTTACTAGGACACAGTGTCCCAATTGACGCTTTTGATTTTAATACTTTTTTTACTGTCGATTCGGACACCATCAAATTATTGAAGCTGTTGAGTACAGTCAGGTAAAAAAAAATAAGCAAACAAGTCTCATTCATAGCGTTTATTTGGTATACATTAACATCTTGTATACTTAGGTATATTATGATCACTTAAAAATATCACAAAGATGTTTTTTAATTATTCTACGACAGTATATAAAAATCACAGATAATCAATAGTTCAAATAGATCTAAAATTACTACTTATTATGTTTTAGTTTTCAACATCAGCAAGGCCTATTATCTACTGAAAAAAATATAAAACTCTTAAAATAAAAAATACTTTACTTACCTACAATAATCAACAGTATTTTACACAGCATTTGGCACAAATTTAACCTATTAAATACAATATACTAAAGATTTTCTTATATCCTAAAACATTTTTCTATCTTTCCTTACTTATTCAAAAAGTCATTATTTTAGGAATGTATAAAAATCACAGACAATGTAAACTGAGAAAAATATCTCGGCAACATTTACTGATTTGGTGTTATTTATTATTATTAAAAAAAGGACCTAATTATCCTAAGCGCGTATATACGAGTATGTATTGAAATCACAGATTCAATTTTAATTCAATAAAATTATAGACTTAAAATTACTACTAATTATTTATTAGTATTTATCATCACCAAGGCACAGTATTTTACTGTGATTGTTGTCGGTTAAGATTTTTCATCATCATCATCATTTCAGCCGTAAAACGTCCACTACTGAACTAAGGCCTCCCTCATGGATCTCCATGTGGGGTAGTTGCCATACTCACCACGCTTGGCAGGCGGGTTGGTGAGCGCAGTACGGGATGTTGATATACGGAAAGACGCTGCTGCCTATCTTCTGGAGGTGTCCCTGAGCAGGCTCTTACTGCATCCACAGGTAGGAGAGGAGATTAAGATTTTTATTTGAGTTTTATTATTTTTTCAGTAGATTGCCTTGGTGCTGATGAATACTGCCGTGGGGTGCCGGCAGTAGAATGTTACCCCTCCTCTCCCACCCGTGGATGCAGTAAGAGCCTGCTAAGGGACACCTCAGGAAGATGGGCAGCAGCGTCTATCCGTGTATCAACATCCCATACTGCGCTCACCAACCCGCCTGCCAAGCGTGGTGAGAATGGCAACTACCCCTCATGGAGATCCATGAGGGAGGCCTGTGTTCATCAGTGGACGTTTTATGGCTGAAATTATGATGATGATGATGATGAATACTAATAAATAATTAGTAGTAAGTTGAAGTCTGATGATTGAGCCTAATGATTATCTGTGACTTCAATACATACTCGTATACGCGCTTAGGATAATTAGGTACTTTTTTAATAATAATAAATAACGCCAAATCAGTAAATGTTGTCGGGATATTTTTTGACACAGCATTTGGCACAATAACTGTTCTGGATGTTTTTCTACATATGTATATTAAAGACACAAGCTATACTTAGTTTGCGGCTAGGTAATGCTGTGTGAATTGTCCAGCATTATTTATAATATATTTAATGTTAAAATATACCCAAGTTTGATATGAAATTAAGGGATATGATGCTTTATTGAAAAGCTATTTATCTAGCCCTTAACTTAGTGTGAGGAAAAACTTTACATACTTTTTCATACGAACATATTTCGGAAACCAAAAGAACATCAGATAACGAAGTATTTTCAATACCTTTGCACAAAGGCAGCTTTCGTACAACAACAGCTATCTGACGCTCTCTTACATCGTTACTGAATAATTTATTTCTTATTTACCTTTATCACACACTGTATCTCTTCAGCAGACTGTAGTTCGGTGTCACATCGCGAATTCAGTAATTTCTCAAAGCTTTCCGGTAGAGGTACCCTAGCCTATTATGGTGATGAGTAAATCACAGACGCGACCTTACGACTACTTGGAGTTTATGACGCAGTCGGTTCACTCTTACCAAGGGCTTCGTTGCAGGAAATGTTGCATTTTGTAGACGTCAGTAATAAAAATGTATTCTTGATTCCTGACATTTTGACTTTGGATTTTACAAAACAATCGTAATTGATATGTTATGTTTTAATTTTTTATATTTTATTTTTTTATGTTTTTACTTAAAATTGGTAGTTGTATTAGTACAGAAAAAAATCCCAAAAACTGCCCTATAAAAACATAGATTCATCAAGCTAAGTTTTTCGAACTATAATCATTTAAAATATGTCAAGACTTTATCAGAATCAACATCTCAGCCGTAAGAAATCCACTGCTGACAAAGGCCTCCCTCATGCACTGCTCATGACGAAGTACTGATCATGACGAGGTTGTTGCCATACTCACCACGCTTGGCAGGCGAGTTGGCGAGCGCAGTACGGGATGTTGACATACCTACGGAAAGACGCTGCTGCCCATCATTCGGAGGTATCCCTTGGCAGAGGTATCCTATGGCAAGACTAAGGTGTCATAAAATATCTAGGTATATCATGCTGGTTCACGGTTACGTCTGTAAAAAGCACCGTCTCACCACAACGCTTAATTAATGAGTTTTACATTCTGTGCGGTCTGTACGTAATTAGATACTCGTTGATGCTACTTGACTTGGTGCTTTATTTTTCTGCGCCTAAAAATTATGTAGAGACACCAGACTAAACCCAATTCAAAGCATAGCATTCTTAAAGTCTGAGGTTGTCTAAAGGTTGTTAAGATACCAATTAGACATAGACCTCAATAGATTTTGGTAACGTTTTATAAAATAAAATCGGAATACATAGATCCAAATATGTTATCTATATAATGGTTGATACAGCAGCAACTGCTATTTATGCTGTACGTGTACAGGTTTCCTGAATGAAATCGCTCGTCTCGAAGATCACATCTGGTGTAAAATATTGTATTTCTAAATACGGGACATTACAGCCTGGGACATCTATTCCACCTTCTCAGCTCAGTTGACTTTATTCAGAAAAGAAAATATGTCAAAGAAGAAGAAAACATGTCAAAAAGTTTGAGGTAGACTGGGCCGCGGTTTTCCTCACGATAGTCATCAACAAAAACGTTTGACGTCATCCATCTTGCAGTAAATAACAATCTATACCAATCTTCGAAATAACAAGTTCAAATGTATTTTATGTTCAACAAAACCCAAAGTTTTTAACGGTAAACCTTACAGTAAGCCCCCAGGAGTTATGGCGCGGAAAGTTTTACCACAAGCCCATAACGTTACCTACTTCCTTAAAGAATCTGAAAGAGTCCAAAGAGAAGTACCAAAGTTGGATCAACAGGCAAGATGTTTCTGAAGGTCGGAGAGATTTCCTCGTTTATTATTAAGAAAAGTTTGACGGGCTTCACAGCGGATGGGTGAGGTCTGATACGATAAATAGAATGTTCATCCGATTCAAACTTCTAAACTTTCCCTCTATCAATGTCAAATAAACTATATTTGCAAGTATATTCTCGTATAAAGAGTGTGTGAGTGATGTTAAAAGCTTATAGCATATAACCGCTCGTTTGGTTTTGGTCAGTTTACTTACCAAGATTTTTTAGCCGTTGTTTGGTTTTGGTAAGTAAACTGACCAGAATTTTGAATATAAATATTCAAATATATTCATAATTATTAATATCAAATGCCATAAGCTTTTAACTTCACTCATAGACGAGCTTTAATGGTAGTAAAAGCAAGTTTTTTCCCAAAATATGTATAATCGAAAGCTCGAAAAACACAAATTTTCAACGATCAACATTCCCAAATATTTCTATAATGCTTGTTTACTAATTGATTAGCAAAAATATAAGGCAAAGATTTGCTACATTTCTAGTAAAACTGTAAAATAACTATCTAGAAATTGTACGTAGATTGGACACGAGAGTTCAACATTGTTCTCTAGCATTTGTCGTCGAAAATGAGCGTGAACTCTGCCATTTCAGAAAATACATCGCTCTAAACTCCATCAGAAAACAACTGTTTTGCTCCCGAAACATGCATCAGTTCATATCCGTCTGCAAACGAACAGGTAAATTGACAATTATAGTTTCATTTCCAGTACGGTCCGTCTCTTGAAGCTGACATGAGCAGATCTGAAAATACACTGATACGTTGCCATTTCGTATCGAATTCTTGGCCCATCACAACACTTATTTCTTCTTATTATAGATTTAATTCTTCAATACTTCAATCAACAACGGAAAAACTGGGTTCAATGAACCAGATGATGATGAGTGATGATATTACACAGGCACTGGGACAAATTAAACTAAATGAATATCCGAAGGCATATTACAAAAACCAAGTGGCCGAATTCAGTCAAAACATGTCAATACCAAATCAAAAATGTAGATGGCTCCATAAACCGTTTTTATTTCCAACCGCTTCGTTTAAAAACAAACCGAGTGTGCAGACCGGTCCATCCAAATTGGCATTAGCCTCGAGCGTACTCGTAGCGAAGGCCATGCCAAATTGAATGCCAATACTCGCCGTTGTCTCTGTGGATTAGAATTTTAGTCCCCACATTCCCAGTCCATTAATTCAAGCTACCAGTTACAGCTAGCACTAAATGCTCTTACGAAGTTATGTCCTCCTCGTTGACATCTTGACTTGACCACTTATTGTCTATCACTCACCACGCCAGAAAAAAATACTTATGAAATGTTTTCATAGATAATGTCATGTCATAGATCGCGTGGCTTGTCCTGATTTATCTCGTCTAAGTTTATAGAAATAAGTCTAAGTTTAGATAAATCCACATGCCTATTTCGCTTAACTAAAAAATCTGCCATTTTTTGCGGACACTTTTCTACACATTGTGATATTGATACATTTTTATAACAAAATCAGTCCCCCGCAAAAAATCGGGGGGGGGGGGGGGGGGGGGGGGGGAAAGAAACTGACCTAAACTACATGCCAAAATACTGGGGGTATTTTGGCATGTAGTTTAGGTCAGTTGTGATACCAGCATCATCAGTTTATTCACCCTCATATATTATTATTATACTTCATACACCATCTATTAAAACAGAACCTAAGATGAAACTACACAGTTTATATTGCTACTTACTTCATGTTATTAACTATCCGGCTTGGCGCTCGACAGTGAGCAATTAATAAAGTTCAAGCTATTTTCTATTAAAATGTTTGCTTACGTCAACTCCAACGACGAAGCTACCTGAATGTGGCTGAACTAAACTGTAGAAGTTTGCCTAAAGTTCTTCAACTCGGCCTGTTAAAGTTGGAGCTAAGTTATGATCGAACTTATTATCTTCATTTACTTGTAAAATTCAAAGTACGCAATGCCTGTCAACTTGAAAACGTTTTAGGACTGCGTACACTTAAAAATATAGTGTAAAGTCTATTGAAATATATAAAACATGCATTTTTTAAATATATTTGTAGTGGGTATTAATAGGTTGCAAGGCGCCGGCCTTTTACCTGGTATATAGTCCGGGTCTGTAGGCAAGCACAAGAAACACATCCACTAACAGTTTAACGTTTATTGAAGGGCACAGCACAATAGATATAGGTAAGCGTATAGTCCAAGAAGCGTAGAATGAAGTAGGAAGAAAGTCAATAGCGAAAGCACAATAAACAGTTCAGTATTTGCGTAATTATCGAATTTACAAAGCACTAAGACACGCGCGTTGCGGTTAGCATCAGGAGAACTAAACGAACGAGTGAGTGAAAGAATGAATGAACGAATGAAGTTAGTGGCGTTTGACAAGCCGAGGTCCCGTTATTGAGCACATTAGACCTTTACGATATTATCGGTGCGCAAGCGCATCCGATACGACACAAACACCTTCCGACATTCATTACAATTTAGGTAAGGTAAGTATACAGTTATAAAATATTAATGTTTTTAGATGTGAATTTACAATTAATTATGATTTTATGTTTCAGGTTTTCTTCCTAGGTACGCCACATATTCAAACGCAAGTTAGAAGTAAGGCAAGAACTATGCAGGAAATTATTACCCACTAGAATTTCCGAAGCTTGAGGCTAATCAACATAAAAGCCACGATCCATTAGTACCTACTTCACCTGCATGTAATCCTGCCGACATGAGCATTACAGCTGACTCGAATGATTTCAGTTAATGCGACAAGCTAACTGTCTCTCTTAGGATGAACCTGCATTGATATTTTAGAAACATTTTTTGAACAATAGCAGACCAGATGATTCTGATGATGGTGATTGTCCATTCAGTTGCGGCTACGGAAATACATTTTTAGCGAGTTTTGATTACATTGGTGCGTCCTAAGTCGACTAAAACTAACATCAAACATATTCATCGACAATACTCATGTTAAAAGATACTTATTAAAAACAGTGTTTATAGACATTTAAATCAGAAGCATTTCCTGAAACCTATAATAAGCTAATCAAAAAGTCACGATCCATTAGTACCTACTTCACCTGCCTGTAATCCTGCCGACAGGAGGATTACTGCTGATTCGAATGATTTCAGTAGACGCGATAAGCAGACCGTTTCCCTTAAGGCGAATATGCATTGATGTTTTAAAAACAAGGAAGCCAACTGATGGTGATAATGATGATTGTTCATACCAGATTTGCCTACGGCAATATGGTTTATGCAAGTTGGATAGCATTGGTGCGTCCTAAATGACAGGACTTTTAAATTCACCAATTACCACTTCGCCGGTAACATTTCCAGAGACAAAACTGTTGTTAGAAGATACTCAAAAACAGTGTTCATAGACACTTAAGTCGGAAGCAATTCCTGAAGCCTACAGTGGGCTAATCAACTTTTTAATATGATGAAACAAAATTCACGATCTATTAGCACAGATTACAGAAACCTAATAGTACCTAACTACTTCACCTGCTTGTAATCCTGCCGACAGGAGTATTATTGCTGACTCGATAAGCCAAATATAGATAAATTTCTAAAAAAAAAAAAACATTGATATATTATAAACAATGTTTTTTTGGACCTAATTATGATGATAATGATGATAGTCCATTCCAGTTTTGGCTACGGCAACATATATTCAGCAAATTTTAATTACATTGGTGCGTCCTAAGATGACTGAATTTTTTAACTAACCAATAAGCACTTCACCGATTTGATTTTCGTAAAACATAATCATCGAAAAAACTCAAAAAAAAAATTTATATAATCCTTAGTGTTGGATGGTCAACGTCAAACAGTGGAATAGTTACCCTTCCACTTTTGTATGGAAAGATGGGCGACTCGTTCATCCTTAAAAGGAATTAATTGAGTTTTTGGTTGAAAGTATTGCGGTATGTTTGGTAAACCACATCACTTATTTGAGCAACTATTTCTCCAAAACTAAAAAAGCTAGATCAACCGTAGGTAATAGTTTTCCTGGAAAGTTTATGGTTAAACCTCTATCTATGATTTTTTTTTAAATTAATAATTTTTCAGCATTATTTATCGTTATCTCGGCGTTGTTATGTTATAAGTCCATGCTAAATTTCAGCTTTCTAGGACTAAATAGTCTCTTCGCAAAGTCGGTGTCGGACTTACAGACAGACAAAGTGTATGGGTAATAAGGGTTCTGTTTTACTACGAAACCCTAAAAACAGTGTTCAAAGACATTTAAGACAGAAGCAATTCATGAAGCTTATCATAAGCTAATCACCTCATTAAAATGATAAATCAAGAGTCACGATCCATTAGTACATACTTCACCTGCCTGTAAACCTGCCGACAGGAGGATTTCTGCTAAGGCTGACTCGAATGATTTCAGTTGACGCGATAAGCCAACCTTTTCTCTAAGGGCGAACATACATTGATAGTAATATTAACACGCAGTAGTAGCCTTAGCTTTTTGGTTGTTAATTTCCTCTATTATGTTACGTTTTTGTGAATGTATAAATGTAGGTAGGTCCATTGTTTTTAAAAATCAGGTTATAAGGAAAGTAAGATTCCTATTATTTGCTTATTCTATTTATTTGTTAAATTTAATATTTTAAACAAAGAACACAGTTACAAAGTGTCTTCCCCTTAATTAGACATAATAAGAAAGTTGCTGATGGACACTATCTTACAGTTTACATTCTTATAAAACTAAGTATGCATTATGTTACTCAGTAGCCAATCTGGCTAGATCGTAATATATTTTAGTATAGATTTACTTTTGTTAACATTATACTTAATAAGAAAAAAAACATAAAAAAATATGTTTGTTTTGTTGTTTATTTATAATTTTTTTTTGTTTCCTAAATATTTAAATACCTACTGTTACTTTATTTTATGTTTTTACTGTTTGTATTTTATTGTCGTCTGGTCTATAGGGTAAATGTGTATGTTTGTGTAATTTGTCTTTGCTGTTTTTGTGTATAAAAAAATGCTTATCAATTTAAATTAAAATTTTCAATACTTTGTAATAAGGCGTTTTCAATTAGACCACAAATTTATTGAATGTTGGTAAATTTTTGTAAGTTTATTACTTGATGTCGCTTCACTTCGCAGATAAGCAACATGAATTATTTTGTATTGGATAGATGGCGTACTCCGTCACTAGTTGTTTGGATTAGCAAGCTGAAGTGGCAGTGGCCTGGCCAAATCTGTCGAAGAACCGATAATCGTAGGAATAAACGATTTTTTGGCAGGAAACCACGAGTCGGCATTCGTGTAGACTCGGCATGCGCGTGGGCCGCCAATTAGCTAAGATAGAGTGAAAGAAAGAAAGGAACGTTTATTTTGTGTCACAAATTCATAATACAAAGAATAAAATTAAAATTAAAAAATTAAAATTATAACAAAAACAGACGTCATTAAGCTGTTGTTATAATAAGGCTGTGAGCCGCTATTATAACGCTGGTTCTCCGTGACGCCAAGCGTGTGCAAAGCAGCATCCATGACATGATAGCGTTATGATTTAAATATAACAGTATTGTAACCAGGTAACACGATAAAATATTTATATAAAACGGATATAATTGCATTTTTTTAAATACTATTCATAAAAATAATGTACATACATACGGTGTATGTAAAAGTTACTGTAAGAGTGGTGGTTTGCTTACGCTTGTTGGCAGATGTTGGATGCGGCTAGGCAAAGACAGGGTAAAATTGTGCAGATTTGGGGAGGTTCTAGCTGTGGACCAATACCGATGAAATATAGAGTCCCTGGTCTACATAAGAAAAGGAAACATCCTAATTTAATATCATAAATGTGGGATTGTTTGATTGCTTGCTACGATTTAACGTGTGTACTACTAAACTCAACCGTTTCTAAACGTTTTTTCAGCAATGGTAAACTTGTTTATCAGGGAGTAACTTAGGCTAGTTCTAGCCCGGTATTCCCACGGGAACAGGAACTATTCGGGTAAATCGGCGGGGCGCTGCTAGTAACTATAAAACTAGACTATTTATTTTTAGCGTTTGAATATGGTTTAAATTCAGTATTTAGGAAATTTTCAGAAATAAACTAATATCAGTTATTGGGAATAAGGATTCGGCACAGAATTCTTATCGGCCAGTGTAATTTAGCAAACTTTGGACGAATCTCCCTGTTCACGATTCTTTTAAAAAAAATTCAACGTTGTCTATCAGTTCGAACTTTTATGCTTATAAAGCATTTACCCCGTCTGTACTTGGCCTTACTCTTGATGATTTTTAAATTTTTAATCTATAACTCTTTGTGGATTAGCAATTTGAGGTTAAAAGCAGCGCTTTTAAACTTAATGTTGCGAGAGATTAGTGTTTGGAATCTGGGGCAAAGTTCAAAGCAAATGTCGAATAAATTTATAATGACGTTTTATAGGTATAGTACCTATTTAAGAACTTTTATATAAAGTTTTTTGGCAGTGTTTTGAGCGTTGAAGATTTTTGAACTCGTGTTAATTTAGAGTCGATCATAGTGCAGCATCAGACTTTTTGATATTTTTTAATTATACTTACAGATCTAACACAAAGGTAGTGTGAACCAATGTACTTTACGATACAATGGTATTGATTTTTGTTGCATTAACCAGCTAAATCTAATTAAATTGACTATCTGGTTGGTGCCATTTTAAAATCAAGACGGAACAATTTGCCATAATTTTTGTTCACAGCTACCGTGGGGTACCGTCAGTAGATTGTGGGCAACATTCCACTCTCGTCTGTTGATATAGTAAGAATCTGCTGAGAAATACCTCCAGAAGATGAGCAGCAGCGTCTTTCTGTGTATAAGCATCTGGTACACATCTGGTGGTAACTATGGCATCAACCACTCATGAGGGAGTCCTATGTACAGTAGTGTACGTCCTACAGCACAAGTGTACCACTGGTACAAGATACTGGAACAAATTTATAAAATGTATTCCCATTGTGTACCACGCAACAGAATCAGTCATTATCCTTCTTCTTCTTTTCTTAGCCCAGCACAATAACTTCAAAAATGACAGTAAACGTCAAAAATCGACGTCAAAATTACAGTATGCTTTGATACTTGAAGAACATTATTTAGTAACGGTAAAGAGCATTATTATGATCTACTTTTTCGATGGCAGCTGTCAAACTTTAAACTGTCTTAACTCGAGAACTCCCCAGTCTAGACTTCCCGTTGTCAAATGAAAGTTTAAGTGATTGCAACAACAACATTACACAAACGTCGATATCGATAGTGTCGATTCTGTTTTGAACTTCCTTAAAACAAATTACAATTAGAGATATGACGTTTCTAAATGTAGAGCTATCAGCGCAAAATTGGGTCTATTTGTTCTAACCTAACCTAACTGAATAGCTTTATGTCATAATAGTCCGTTTTACGTCAATTTAAAAAGTTTTAGATAGTTAGTGTATCAACAAATTTGCTACCATTACGGCAATATAAAACACATTTTTTGAGCAAGTGTACAAGATACAACCAGTTCTTCTTAATTTTAAAATGTTTATGGTTCCCTTCAAAATAAGTCACTAGTGTACGAACTTTTAGTGTCAGCACGAGATGAGTTCACACGAGATAAGCACGCCTCTGCTCCCGTGGCTTATTCGTAAGAAATGTTCCCACCTCAAGTTTCAGATGTAAGTGGGTCACTTGTAGCTGGAAGACCTCTTAGCGTTTCAATCGGTGTGTTTAGGGTTCAAGTTGCTCTTTCAAAGTTTAGAAGACTAAAAATTGCCAAGGTCATTTCCGTTTCTTAATCTATATATATAAAATTCAAAGTCCTGACTGACTCACTGACTGACTGACTGACTGACTGATATATCAACGCACAGCCTAAACCACTGGACCTAAAGACTCGAAATTTGGCACACATATACCTTGAGTATCCTAGAGGTGCACTAAGAAGGGATTTTTCGAAATTCCCACGGGATAGGGAATAAATGGGATTTATGTTTTCGAATCAAAGTGGCTCTGCGTAAAAAGGGGATTTTACGTTTTATGACTTCCACGCGGACGAAGTCGCGGGCAAAAGCTAGTCCTTAATACAAGATTTATTGTGAAACTACTTTTTTCCTACTTTAAGCATAAAAAACGTAGCTGGATATAAATACTAACCCTAACTATAAATGCGAATCTTTGTTCGCTTATACGCCTAAAGTACTAACAGATATTAAAAATTCCTTCACCAATGGAAAGCCTTGGTCCATCGGCTGTCGTCTCGCCTGGCAACATGCCCTGCCCATCTCCATTTCAAGCTTGCGATGTTGTGCTAATTGTCAGTTATTTGTACATTTTGTATTCTGTTTTGTGTGCCATAATACATAAATAAATAAGAGCAGTCGCCATTGGTTGCGGAGACAAATTGATGGTTGATGGTCAAGCACTGTGGTGTGGGCGCGGTTGTCCACAAGGAGTGCGAACTCCTTGTGGACGCGCAAAAATGTAGGACGACGCTGCGGGCCTACTGCTTCCTCTCCACGCGCCATGTGACGCCGAGTTACCACAAGCCCTGGATTGTCTACCTTTCCACGCAAACGCATTAGGCAAGGCGTCAGCTTGAGTAGGTGTCGCCTCGACTGGAGATTGTTCATGCCAACCATACCAGACAAAAATAAGGATGGATAAAGGTACGGGTAATATCCATACAGACGTTTATAGGCATACCGTGAAAACTTCATTTCGTCATTATCATCATCCTAGAGTGTCGCAGGCTTGCTTGAATATGTTTTGGTTATAGGCGTTAAAGTTTAGCTTGGGATTCATGTGTCTAAGTCGCGAATAGACTCTACATACTAAAGGAGAGCGTCGATCAAAAAGTAATCATGATTGGAATGGAAGGCGTCGGCGGCTATAGGTCAATGTTTTGTATTTTGGGGTTTTTAAATAGAGCTTATAATTAGCAAGTAACATAACAACGCAGGTGAAACCGCAAGGCGCTGCCAGTAATTAATAATTCTGCTCATTTCCCACAGCACTATCTAGCCCCAAAGTAAGCAGAGCTTGTGTTATTGGTACCAGATAGTTGATAGAGAAGTAAAATGCATTTTTTACATAATTATCATACATAGATAGATAGTATAATTATAGGTATGGCTTTAGTTAAGATACAAAATTTTTTTAGACAGTAATTACTATTGAAAGGACCTGACTCCTGACATACAGGTAACCCTAGTATAGGAATCAGAGCCAAACACACTGTGTTAATTTGATTTTACGCAATAAATGTTTTTTTTTATTTTTTATTTTATAGAAAACACCGAGACCTTACTATATAGCCGAGCGGCTGGGTGTCTAAGCCTGAGACAAATATCTGCAGATAAAGCGTTAAAATTTTGTTCCCGGCAGGGATCGAACCCGCAACCTGCTGCATCTCAGCCAAGCTCGTAGATTAGACAGAATCCTCTATCGATTATAATTATTATAAGTATGATTTAGATTGCTCCGTGTTTAGCCGAGGAGTGCCGGCAGTAGAATGTCCTCCTCTCATGCCCGTGAATGCTATAAGAATCAAAAAAACCTCCGGATGATAGGTAGCAGCGTCTTACCAGTGCACAACACCCCGCTGTGCGCTCACCAACCCGCCCGCGTGGTGAGTATGCTAACAAGCAAATTATTAGTACATGGCGATCCAAGAGGGAGGCCTGTGTCCAGCAGTGGACGGCTGAGATGATGATGGGACAGCTCCGAGTGGTAAGTTGTAGATGACTCTCAGTAGTATCCTGTCTACAGGTCCAGTCAGGATCGAGTTAGAGCTTTAACTCTCTGGTAGATCCCGTTTTTAGAACAGCAATAAACTATGAATCTTGTGGTAGATGTAACTCTCAGTAGATCCTGTTTAGAAATTAACAAAAAATTAAACTGTACCTATATTAATGCTATTAGAAGTTGAATCTTCAAGTTTAATTCACCTACCAATTAAATATTTATACCGCACCCAGGTAGAACAATAAATTAAAATGTCTACCAAACGTTTAGTTCCCACGAGACTTGAGCCCGCATCCTACTGGCGATATAAGGCAGATTCACCAAAATTTATGCTAAGTTAAGATAAATATATATCTCACGATAGGATACATAGTAAAACAGATGTATTATTAATAGTGTAAGAGTAAATTTCCTAACCTGGTTCTGCGACACTGGCACCAGTGATAGTGAGAGGTAGCCTGTATTCATCATTCATTATCATTTCAGCAGTAAAACGTCCACTACTGAACACAGGCCTCCCCCATGGATCTCCATGAGGGGTAGTTGCCATACTCACCACGCTTGGCAGGCGGGTTGGCGAGAGCGGTACGGGATATTGATACACGGAAAGACGCTGCTGCCTGTCTTCCGGAGGTATCCCATAGCAGGCTCTTACTGCATCCGCAAGCATGAAAGGAGGGGTAACATTCTACTACCGGCACTCCACGGCATAGCCTGTATTACCTGTCTTATATATATGTAACCTGTATTACTACAATAGGAGTCTCGGCGAACTTGTACCGCCCTACTACTACAACTACTAACTACTACTACTCTACTACCTACTCACAAATACTCTACTACTACAACTACTTTATTTATTAATTACCAAAAAGTATAAAATAAGCTTGAGTAGTATGTAAATTAGTCACAACATAAACATTCTGAATGCACCTTTAAATCATTAACAACCAAAAAAATGTCAGCCAAAATGAGAAAATGAATTTACGCTATAATTATTTTTCCTGTGAACCTTTATATTGCCTATTATGTTATTCCGGGGCCAGACAAATTCAAAAAAATTTAGATCATTGAAATTGGTCCGAATTTTCTTTAGCCGTTTTTTATGATTAATTGTATTTATTTTTTCTGCAATTAATTTTGGCACATACCTTATACCCCAGCACGTAATGTTCACTGTCGCAATCCGCTCCTCTGAAAGTTTTTACATCTTGGATTGAACTACTGGAATCAACGTAGTCAGTTTAATTTATAGTACCCTCTGGAGATTTCCAAGTTCCCTTGTAGATATTTTTATGTAGGAAAATCGTGATTTTCACCACCACTGATTTGAAGGAGGTGAAGCTGATCAATCTTATTCCGTTATCATTGCTTTATGTTGTGTTTACTGTATCTTCTAATGGTGGGTAAAACACATCCTCATTTTTCATTTTCGATTAATATATGCTATTCAAAATTTATATCTATAAGTGTTTATTAAACGGCGATTAAATGAACATAATAAGTTATTTTCTTGTCTTTTTTAAACGTTCGCGATCACAACACATTATTAACATGGATACGAGTATAACCGGGTATTTATCGCGTATATTATCTTTATTATTTCCCGACGTTTCGCTTGGATTGCATCAAGCATGGTCCCGGGAAGACTGACGTGTTGGAGGTACCGCAGCAAAGCGAAGGCGTTTGTTGAACTACCCTCACTTGATCTTCATAAAAATTAGTAGGGCCGGTTCCCACTGGGACAGCACACTACACTGACTGTATCCACATACTGAGTTGATTTTTCACGCCGAGTACACTTTGCTATCACTGGATTCCACGAGGCAAGTTTATTCATAAAACAGTTTCTGAGCAGCCGCTTAACTATTTAGATTTGATAGAGAAACAAGATGTCAATACGTTTGAAGCTGACTGAGACGATGGTATAGGTGCTGGGTAAGCCTAATCCATCTAACAATGTTGTACCCGACACTGCAGCGACCCGTACAGCAAGAATAGTGACACTGTATAAATCACCTATAGCAAAGATATGCAAGGCCATTTTAACTTATGTGAACGATGTACAGCTTATGCCCAGACATCCAACTCAATTACCTAGTATTCAGCTATTAATTTTAACTTAACCGACAGCTGGATGTGACGATAGCCAACCGTGACAGGGAATACTGCGATTTGCATGCCAAGTAATGTTGTTGAGCTTAGTTCACCCACAGCTTAGTATAAGGAAGCTAGGTCACTCGCCTCCCTATGATGCTGCGATACAAAATAAATAAATAGTGGTCATATTTCAAACAGCACCATCTTGCCCCGAAGTAAGTGAAGCTTGCGTTACGGGGAACTATATACATAGGTATCTAGTTTCCCGTAACTATAATACATATAAGAGAAGAGGCCTTTACTCAGCAGTGGGTGTTACCGGCTAATTAGATAGATAGATAGAAAATACATATCATACATAGAAAAATACTCAGACCTCGAGAAAATCCCTATTACAATAAAATTATTTCAGTAAGAACACGATTGGGTAGGTCACACGTGATTATTCGCATGACTCGGATTGCATGTTATATACAGGGATAATCTAGTACCGGTTTCTCAGTGGTGAGAAACATCGTGAGGAAACCCGCGGTTTAGTCAGCTTAAGTCGTATAGACATGTTCTTTCCACTGAATACTACTCCACTGAATACAGTCGTATGACTAAGCTGAGAGAATGGTATACGAGGTGCTTAGCAAGCCTATAATAATTCATCACATAACATAGCTGTCTGTGGTGCGTACAGCGTCCCATACAGCATGAACACCAGTTAATCAATCAATCAGCTTCTGCCCGCGGCTTCGCATGCGTTGTACCCGAATAAAAAGTAGCCCTGTGTGTTAATCCTGGTTAACAACAATACGTGTGCAAAGTTTCAGCTCAATCCGTAGCCTAGTTTTTGCGTGAAGAGGTAACAAACCTCCATCCAAACAAACTTTCGGCTTTATAAATTAGGGATAATTAAAAAAATATGATTCTCCAAAGTCGTAGAATAAAAGTTGTTCAGTTTAGTAGGCACAATAAACCTTTCGACTCAATGTATACTATGTAGAGTAGATGTGAAAGGCAATTTTCACAATGTACAGCTGCATATCTCTGATAAATCAGATGTTTAGTTACTTAACCCGCTGGAACAGTGTCCCGAAGTGTGTCTTGTCCTCCAACAGGAAAATACGTTATTTACTCCTCTTTAGCAAAGAAAAAACACAAATCCCAGTTGTAAAGTGCTCTTGTAGATCTCTCAACAATCAATCAATCAATCATTCATTTATTTGCGAGAATACCTACATGTACATAAAAAGATCTTAAAGCTAGGATAGTTACAGTATTCAGCCTGCATGCAGGCGTGGAAATATTTAAGAGTCATATAATAATAATATTAGTCGAGTTTTATATTAAATTAAATTTATATATTCATTTACATTATAAAAACAATTTTCAGCCAACCAACTATTTATTTTTCTCCTAAATACATTCCATTCCATTTAATAATTTTAATTCTTCTGGTAATTTCTCTCTACCACATCCCTCCAGCGATACCGAGGACGTTCAACGGAGTGCCGCCCTATATAGATGCGAAGCTGCTTAGTTGATGAGCTACAATAATATAACAGTTAAGCTGATGCACAAACGTGTCGTATCTCCGTCACTGGTCCTGGTTCACTTGAATTTAACTTGATTAAAAGCAGTTCATGGTGATTCAACGAGCCTTTGGAGGAAGGATTATTTGTGATCAAGATAACACAAAACAATCCTTAAAAAACTGTTTTTATACGACTAAATGACGAGACAAGCCGAAGGCCCACCTGATGTTAAATGATAACCCTACCTATAACAACTGCGGTGATCACGTTCCCTAAGCACGTAACCAACGCTGATTGAAAAATCACATACATAGACAGCTAATATCATTACCCTTCCTAAGAAACGTTGTCTTACCGCGGGTGAAACCGCGCGGGTCAGTAAGCCATAAATAATAGTTCAAGTTTCGTCAAAATAGATTATTGCTTATTTATTTGGACACAAATGCCACATTGAGCCGTCAATTTCAACATCATCATTTTCTGGTTAATTTGAATTAGTCTGAAATAGTCTCAGTATTCGAGAAGCCATTGACAACCCTAGAACACTCCAAGCATCGGTAGCAGCTTACCGTAAAGATGTTCATCATCATCATCATTACAGCCGTAAGATATCCACTGCTGGACATAGGCCTCCCTCATTGACTTAGAGATCCAAGTGCATGAGGGGTTGTTGCCATACTCACCACGCTTGGCAGGCGGGTTGGTGAGCGCAGTTCGGGATGTTCTTACACGGAAAGACGCTGCTGCACATCTTCCGGAGATATCCCTTAGCAGATTCTTACTGCATCCACGGGCAGGAGAGGTGGGGTGACATTCTACTGCCGGCACCCCACGGCAAAAGATGTTCATTATTTTCTAATTAAACTCTATATAACCGTTTTCTATCCTCAAAGTTTATTAATCTACGATCACTGAAACCCAGGGATGGAAGGAAAGACCTTTCTTATCTTTAACTCTTAGACAGAGGGCGTCGTTTTGGAAAATACCCGTTTGATCTTAATCTTGGGCTTATAAAGCCCTTTGACGAAACCCTTACACACTCCAGCCGTTGCCAGGTGACCTTCAAGGACTGTGAGATCTGTTCAAAGACCGCAAAATAAGCCGCGGAAATTTCTCAATTTTTTTTCCTCAATTTCAATATTGCTGGATGTTAATATAATTGTTGATAGCTTCATAAATTATATCCTTTGTGTCCTACCAGTGTATCCGTGAAGCCTGCGAAGGTCCCAGGAAGATTCTACGCTTCTGGTCGCAGTTGGGCTGGCTTTGCTAGCCAGATATTTGACGCATAATGGGCAACCTTGTAGTCGAAATGTGGAAAATGGAGTCGCACACTAACTAACCTCTACTAGTACTTATAGTACGGCCAACGAGAAGTGATACCAAATTTCAACAAACTGCTGTAGTTTGAAAGTGAAATGCTAGTAGGTACTTAACCGATAAATTAATAACGTTTACGTTGTAAACTTTTAGAGTGAATGGTCATTGTGGATTATGTCAATTGTGTAAAAAAATGCACGTTAATTGTCTTGTCTTTTTATTTTATGGCTTTTTGTGTTTGGTATTACATTTGAATGCTGCAGTTTTTTGACATTACGTATTGCTTCTCGTTGTCGCTACTAAGGGAGCCTACTTTTTGGGAAAAATAAAATTCGAATAAATTATAAATAATGTTAATGCAGTAAGAGCCTGCTAAGGGATACCTCCGGAAGATGGGCAGCAGCGTCTTTCCGTGTATCAACATCCCGTACTGCGCTCGCCAACCCGCCTGCCAAGCGTGGTGAGTATGGCAACTACCCCTCATGGAGATCCATGAGGGAGGCCTGTTCAGTAGTGGACTTTTTACGGCTGGAATGATGATGATGAATGTTAATGAAGCAGCTTATTATCATCTCAGCCGTAAGACGTCCACTGCTGGAGGAGTTTTTGCCATACTTACCACGCTTGGCTGGCGGGTTGGCGAGCGCTGTGCGGTATGTTGATATACGTTGCCAATGCTGCCCATCTTCCGAAAATATCCTTTCGCAGATTCTTATTAAATTCACAAGCAAAATTAGAGAGGCAACACTCTAATACCGACTCGAAGAAGAAGCTAGCATAAGTAAAAAAACTGTGTCAAGATATTAAAACTTCACATTTCCTTAATAAACCAACCAACTAAAATTCACGAAAAAATCCTTATACATGTTACCCATTATTTTTAATATTTAAATATATCAGTTTACCGATAAATTTTACTAGGTTTTATAGCACTATTAAAAGTTGTTTATGCATTTAAATTGGGTAGCGCTGACTTTAGCAACGGTTAACCAATTGTACGCTTATGACTTTGTAACAGGTATTGTTTGTTCGCTAACTAGAAACATATATAACATAGGCTAATTTGCGAATAAAATGGTCCCCAACCAATGAGCCGTTTTAATAAATATTTTGATACACATAATTATTTGATTAAAAAATTGACTTCGATGATAGAATCTAAAATGTTGCTGAAGATACCCAAACCGCTATAAAATTAATGCTTAGTCCATTTATCCAGATCAGAACTGGGTTTAAAAGCAAGCAAAAGTTATAACGTGACATAAGAAACCCAACCGCAAGTTTAAATAAAGGGCATATAACTATACCTTGAGGGACTCTAGGAGACACTATTACAGTATTATTAGGGGGCAAAGCCCACTAATATGCATGTGGTGGACCTGTGGTGACCTTTTGAGGCCTTCGCCCCCTTTTTCTGGTACCCCCGTACCAATTCAAAAAATTCAAAATTCAAAAAATACTTTATTCAGTGCGGCCGCATGGACCTTATTGACGCGTCACAACTTACAAAATAAAACAACAAAAATAAATAGAATAAAGCACATAATTGAATCTGTTCACTTCAGATGACACGCGAGTTAGGAAAAGAAGCGAACAGAAGAACCTAACTCGGTCGTTATAGTCATCATTTAATAATTTGATTTTGTCTTATGTTACGTTTGACTTAGTTGGAGCAGATTCCGTCCCAAGTGGTTTTGTCCTCTAGGTAATCTGATATTTTATAATAAGCTTTATTGCACAGATTGCATTTGATAATGTTTTTGAATTTATTCAATGATAACTTCTGCAACTCACTTGGGAGTTTGTTGTAGAAGCGTATACATTGCCCTTTAAAAGATATTTTAACATTATGGAGCCTAGTAGTGGGCACAGCGAGTTTATTCTTATTTCTTGTATTTACATTGTGATTGTCCCTGTTCTTCTTAAACGAAGCAATATTTTTATGGGTGTACAACAGGTTCTCATAAATATATTGACAAGCTACTGTCATTATATTTATTTCTTTAAATTTAGTGCGAAGTGATTCTCTGGGACCCATATTGTAGATAGAACGAATAGCCCTCTTCTGCAGCACAAATACGGTGTCTACCTCTATATCTGCAGCACATCCCCACAGCAGTAAGCCATAAGACAATGCTTGTTTTATTTCAATGACCCTGATAATGATGATTATGTGTAAGTATGATGAATAGTAGAAAGAGATATACTAACTAAGTTTTAAAAAAATACAGACAACTTGAAAAACTCCTGTTTTGAAATCGTTTAAAAATATCTAATATCTCTTCCTTTTTTTTCTGTGTTAAAATAAATGTTCTGTTTGTTTGCTCGCACTGCCACGCCATACCGTTCATTCGATTATAATTTGCAGACACATTGTTAGGGGTACAAAATATCGGGTACTTCTTAACCAACTTTAAACAAAAGAGATGTACAATAAATATACCACCCTAAAATTTGTAAGACCCGTTAGTTTATAAATGAACTAGTCAGATTATAAACTTTCAAAATGTTCTACAGTCGCAAGAGTTTGCAATTTTTACTCATACCTTATCATCAGTCATAAACACAAAATATACCCTCATAAAATTACTGTACTTTATGAAGCACGAGGTAATGGTAATGGATATCGTAACTGGTGATATTTATGGTGTTGCGGTAGACTGGATTTGGTTGAAGTAATAAGATTCCTTTGGAAAATGTCGTAGAGACATATTCCAAAAATGCGCAAATTGGTTTAGGGCTTGTCGACAGATGTATTTCTACTACTAATCATCATACATTTACCCCTTAACAACACATAGAGCTAAAAAAGAACTAACTGAATGGCTATTTACCCTTTCCTACCAGGATACGGAAAATCTTCTGGAGATAGTCTCGTGATCACTAGATTACTCAACCTCCATGCACAACATTATTTTAAAAAAACATGAAAGTAGTACGTAGAATACTTAAAGTAGTACTTACATAACATTAGATTTCATATTTTATAAAACATAATGTAAACCTTTTATTATTCTTAATCTGTAAGCGTGTTAATAATTAAGGGAAGAGCGAAACCCTCTAACACAGGTATATCATTACTTAAAAGAGGGTTTCGATAGAAATTTAAGATTTTGTATAGATTAAGTTGATGAAATAAACTATTTTCTTTTTTTTTTTTATTTCCCATACAAACGTGTAGTACGGAATCTGGCACTCAGAATCGGGCAGGATTTCTCTCTGCCCAGTGAAGTTGCTGTCAGATGAGACGGCGTGGAAGGTGATGGCCTCTTTCTGTGAGACCGTAATGGTTCGAAAAGAGGCCGCGGAGCGGGATCGCGAGAGGGCTGATCCCGCTCGTAGAAGGCGGCGGCGGGGTGCAGGCAACGGCTGCCCCGCACCGCCTGCCCCGTGAGGCTCCGGCGTCATGGGGCTGCGGCATCCCCTATAGGGGACCATCTGGGTCCATAGGGTAGTCAGAGTGAGGGCTTGGACTATCCCAGACGGACCCAGGGAGGGCGATGGTGCATGATGGCTATGCATCATCGTTCCGCGAGACGTAGGGGGCGTTAGTTGTGGACGCCCCCGGGACGTGCTCAGTCAAGGTGCGATAGGGGCTCTGGAGTGTTCTTTACAAGGAACCGGCGTCCCTAATGCACCAAGGCCGGCCATCGGGGTGGTTTTAGTGAGTCGTCGGGAGACAACCTCACATAACCATGCTGTGCCTTCATGCAGCATGTGTATCTGACCTCGCAGATTTCCAACCAGTCACAAAAAAAAATAGGGTCGTTGTAGTAGTTGTAGGGTAGTATTAGGGTAGATTTAGGGTAGTTGTAGGCGATACGAAGTTCGCCGGGTCAGCTAGTATATATATACATTTCTTATTTACACACAAACATGTAGATTGTTCAAATAAATTCTAAGTACTAGTTATATTGTACGATATTTTTATTATATCTCCAATCGTGACCTGTTATGTTAAAGTTATTTAATATTTATTTTTATGTAAACTACCTCGAACCATTTTTGTCTTACAATTATGATTAGTTCGGAGCCATTGGAAACAATACATAACAATATATTTGTTAATTTGTTAAACTGTCCCTATCCTTGTGGATAAACTGTATCCCTGTGGTGTGAGATGCCTTCCTCTTAAATTGCTTAGTAACTACCTACACAACCGAAAACAGATTATTTTGCATATTATTAAACAGTTTTTTGCTTTAAGCCGTATAGTTTTTGGCTTATTTACAAACACGTTGAAAAAAATAGCATCATTATGAACAGTATTATTTTGCATATTAAAAACAGTTTTTAGTTTTGCTTTAAGCTGTATAGTTTTCAACTTATTTACAAAAACGTTCAAAAAATAGCGTCCCCCCCCCCTTATCTCCGAATTTTGCAGAGATAAACCCCTGAAACTTTTATTGCTAAAAGAAGTGTCTGTAAAGATTACAGGAAAATTACAGCGAACTCTCTAATTTACGCTTAACGTTACCAAGTCTAACTATATCACCTTTGCACTGCGGAACAACCTCCTCCCTCCTGCCAGTCTTCATTATCGCCCACAACAATTATAGTTCTAAATCAACTCTTAACTCCCCCTGTAATTGTCCCTTACAACGTCGAGCTGATGTCAACAAATATCTTGGTGTGCATATAGACAAAGCCCTAACTTTCAAGCACCACATGAGTACCCTGAGCACTAGACTGCGGAAACTTATTTATATTTTAAAATCATTAAAACAAGTAGCAAATAGTATTATTCTAAAAATGTATAAGTACTTGGGGAGGCGCAGCAAAAACACACCTTATTAAACTCGAGAGAGCTCAAAGAGCTATTCTTAAGGTTACAGGAACACTACCTTATTAATTTCCAACTTGTGAGTTGTATGAAACATGAAAATTACGAGTATTGACTAATAGATAATCCGTGTTGTTTCAATATTATTCAAAGTATTAATTAAATAATATTGTAACAACACGGTCAGGTCAACTAACATATAACAAAAACATAAACGAGGATAGAACGAGATATGGAAAAGTTTAGTCCCTTAAACTGCGCACGCAACAGATGGGCCTGTTAAAAACTATTTTAGGGTTTTAGATCTTAGTAATAGGGTCCCATTTTTACCCTTTGGGTCGTACCGTACTGATCATGCTTTTTTACAAAAAAATAGGTAACTTTCGAGACCAGGTAAAGTGCCAGGGGTTACTTAAAATTGTTAATTATAATAAACTTGTTACCATACGAGTAGTATGCTATTGTACTTTATAAACTTTCGCGATCTGTAGACATAATTTTAAACTGATTAACGGTACTTTATCGCGGAATTACCTTATTTTATTATTTCCCGACGTTTCGAGTGCCCTGCTGCCCTCGTGGTCACGGGTGGACTGATGTACTGGAGCTACCGTCGCAAGTCGAGAGTAGAATCCGCGACTACCCTCAATTTGTCGTCAGAATCAGGAATCCTATAAAACTGACTGCAGTTGTGGCCGTTCGGCCATTACGTTATAACAATATATTGGTCAAACCAAACGGACAATAGCTGAACGAGTTAAAGAACACATTGCGGCGGTTAAAATTCGGCAGGTGCACAGTTCGGCGATAGCGGAACATCTACTGGACTCTGGATCGTATCACTGGATTGAGCTTCACGACCCTAAAGTGCTCTCCAGTGAGCGCCACTACTACAAGCGGATGGTCCGGGAGGCGATTGAAATCAAGAAAAACCGGAATTTTAATCGTTAGGATGGTTTTCGTCTCTCGCCTTCGTGGAATCCCGTTATTAGTAAATGTGCGATGCGAGGCATTCCAGTATTGCCGCATGAAAATACTGTCAGTGTTGTGTGTCGTCGACTGTCCAATCCTGATTCTGACGACGAATTGAGGGTAGTCGCGGATTCTACAACACCGTGTCAAGAATAAATAAAACTTTTCAGCACGACATTATCATTTTTGTTAGTGCGTTTTCTGTAAGTAAAACCAAATTCCTAACAAAATTCTAATAAATTATATCGCTATCTCGCGTGACCCGCGCGCTCCTTTATGATCTAAATAGAGATAGCGATATTCCACCCATTCATTCTTCATGCTTCATTTTTAAACATGCAGCGAATTGAATTTGTCGAGCCAATGTCGCCGGATCCTTAGCAACACAAACAAAGTGTACTTTCTTAAAACGTTTTTAATTAACAACAAGTTTGTTTATATTTGTGTCGACGGATATACAAACAAACATACATCCGGTTAAATTGAATATCATTATCTTCGGCTGTGAACCGATTATGATACTTAATTATTATTGTTGTAAACGTGGTACTTACTACCATTTTTCAAATGTTTACAACATTTGAAAATTGGTCTAGATCTTACATTGAAAACCAATAGAAAATTACATAACTATTTAAAAGTTTGTAGTCGAAAGTTAAAATTTACTTTTAAAATAAATTATTTAATAGTTGAAGGTTTTGACTTTTATCAGACTATCATTTTTCTTCGTTAAACAAACCTGGATATTATCACGTACCGGTGATGTTGGCAAAGGCACCAACAGTTTGAACCCACGTGGGTTCTCATCAGGGGGAGTTTTAATCGCGTCACTTCCGCTCCCGTGTTGTGTATTCACTGGAGCATAATGCTTTTCTAATGAAAGTATTATGTTATCATATTCCTTTGCAATAACTTGGCCGATCATTCCACCATTGTCTGAAGTTCCGATACACAGAGTGCTTTTTCAATGCTTTGTCATCGTTTAGTAACTCACAAAATCTGCAGTACTCATTCGTGTCCACTGCATCGGTGGTGCGGTGATATACGTAGTGGTTCTTCCATCTAAAGTAATCTGCGTATTTGTCAGGGTCGTTCACGAGTACATACATTTTTTCCGCCAGTTTCTTAACACCTAGTTGCCTTGCGTTCAAGTAGGACCCGTCTGGCAAGAATCTGTAATGAAATAAACATAATATACGAGTATAATGCTGGACATTACACAAACACGCCAAAATAGGCAGAGCTTGTTTGTGAGAACCAGATGTTAGATAAATCATCATCATCAAAATTTCAGCCGTAGGATGTTCACTGCTGGACATAGGCCTCCCTCATGGATTTTAAGATATTGCGGTTGGAAGCGGCCTGCATCCACCGTCGACCTGCAGTCTCCACCAAGTCACCATCACCATCTTGTAGGTGGATGTCCTACGCTGCGCTTACCGGTCCGTGGCCTTCAATCGAGAACTATTCGGCCCCATCGGCCATTTCGGTTCTTCGAGCTTCATGGCCTGCTCATTGCCACTCGTCAACGAGCTATGGAGAGCCATAGCTCGTTGAGCGACTCTGACCTTATTTACTAGGCCAGCAGTGAAGAACCACGTTTTGGTTCCATATGTTATCACTGATAACACACTGATTGAAGACTTTCTTCTTCAGGCACCGATGGTACGAGTTTTAAGAATAAATAAAAAGGAAAGCAGTGGGGTGCCTGTGGATGCAGTAAGAGCCTGCTAAGGGATACCTCCGGAAGATGGGCAGCATCGTCTTTCCGTGTATCAACATTCCGTACTGCGCTCGCCAACCCGCCTGTCAAGCGTGGTGAGTATGGCAACTACCCCTCATGGAGATCCAAGAGGGAGGCCTGTGTTCATTAGTGGACGTTTTTATGGCTGAAATGATGAATTGATACAAAGAAAAACAAAAAACTAAAATAAAGACGACATAAAAAGCTCCTCCTTTTTTAAGCTGGTCAAAATCGCCGATGTTTGCTTTAGCTGTAGAAATTGAAAAAAGATTTCTGCAGCTAAAGCAAACATCGGCGAGGATCGAACCCGCAGCATCCTGCGTCTAAGCCGGCTATTAAACTACAGAGGTTGTCAAATAAATAATTGTTGTTATTTTTTTATATAGAATTTTTACAACTAAAGGTATCCTAAGTGATAACTAACATTAAGTAAAAAGATCGTATTAACGGATTATCATCTCAGCCTTAGGACGAGGGCAACAGTGCTACTACATGATGAAAGTTAGGCTTAGTTAAAATTAAACGCATCTGGCACTTTACCTAGTATAGTTAGCTGCACCGAAAACAATAGGCACGGCATTGTTGTTTAGAGCCCTCAACAGTTTCTCAGTGACGTAGTCTCGACCAAATGAATTTTCAAAAGATAGATAGAAATAGTATTTATCTTTGATAATATTATTGCACACCTCATCTTCGGCTCGAGAGCATCGAAATGTTCCACAATCTCCGTAAACATCAACTTTACAGGTTTCATTCCCGCACGGGAATATTTGTAGTTCATTTTGCAATTTATGCACAAATGTTAGTCTATGATTTTTAGTATCACAGTTAGAGGCAAACCATGCTGCTACTTTCGTTTTTGTTTTGAGCGTATTTTTAAATTGATCACTCACTGGGCTCATTTCTTCTGGCTTCAACCACTTCATGTTTTCATTTGGACCAATAACATTGTTGTGTAAATCTCTTATCACAACATAACCCCACCGAACTTCAGAACTCAATTTATAGGTCCACGTCCAATTAAAGAAATTGTCATAATCTTTACTGCATATTGGGTAGTAAGCAGGTGATTCTATGCTGGCGAAAACGTACTTTTGGTGTGAAGAACGCAGAGTTGGTTTTTGTACGTTATAAAAGATTTGCTGAGATAATTCTGGTCCCGAAAACACCACGACATCGAACTGTCTGTAATCCTGTAAATATGTTCTGTTCGAAGTAACAAAGCAGTTTGTATAATAACAGTTTCTGGAAACAAACCCTTCTCGTCCTTTACCCATGTCCACAAAGGGCACGTTGCTATCCAAAGTCCATTGCAGTATGTATTTCATAGTATTTACTTTCTTGAATTCAGTAATGGGAGGCGAATAGTTTTTGTTGTTATTTAAAAAAAATGTACAATAGAAGATTACACAAAGAGTTATCACTGTAGCACACAAAAATAATTGTTTCATGTACGAACTCATATTTCCAATCACACTTTTACACTGCAACGTTATCTCAGTAACAAATTACCAACGTTAATGCAACACTCAGCGAGACGTGTGGAGTCTACGCTATAATTTGGAAAATAAACAAAAACCTTCTCCAAACTCGGAGAATTTAAAAATTGTGTGATAATGTTTAACCACAGCGTAACACAACACGCAGAGAACTGAACATGAGCAAAATAGATGTGGATAAAGATAAGACAACATAAAATACCTGACCGTATTTCGTAACTGAAATAAGAGAAACGTGAATTTATATTTCACAATCGCTGTTGGTAATAAAGAACAACTTAGCCATTGTGTTTTCCGGCGGGGGTTCCCTCGTTCTTCGCGGGTTGGAGGATTCCCGGCTCCAGACTGCTTACCTAATTAGATTTTACTAATCATTTTAGGCTTTGCTTTGTTTGGGTCTAGATGGTGCTGTTAGCGTCCAGCATTAATTGATAAATAACTAAAAGTTATATTATGTTTCATAAAATATGTTTTCAATTATATTTCACTTAATTTATTATTAAGTAAATAATTAACTTACTTAACTAACTTGCCGTGGGGTGCCAGCAGTAGAATGTCCTCTTCTCCTGCCCGTGGATGCAGTAACAATCTGCTAAGGGATATCTCCGGAAGATGGGCAGCAGCGTCTTTCCGTGTAAGAACATCCCGAACTGCGCTCACCAACCCGCCTGCCAAGCGTGGTGAGTATGGCAACAACCCCTCATGCACTTGGATCTCTAAGTCAATGAGGGAGGCCTATGTCCAGCAGTGGATATCTTACGGCTATAATGAGGAAATAATTAAGTATCATGAAACATCTAGGTATTTTATTATTGATTACTAGCTGTCCCGGTGATCTAAATATCGCACCTACTACTATAATTACTAGCTACTAGTACTACTACTCTACTACCATTAATACTACTACTACTACTTAAATTGATTTTTTTATATACGACTAAATGACGAGACTAGCCGATGGCCCACCTGATGTAAAGTGGTAACCTCTACATATTACATTGCAATACCGCGGTGATCACGTTCACTAAGCACGTGACCAACACTGCATTGCATTGCGCCCGTCACCCTGATTGAGTTGTGACGTCTCATGTGCCCGTAATTTCACCGGGCCCCTTACTCTTCAAACCGGAACACAGCAATGCAGACATTACTGCTTGGCGGCAGAAATAGCAGAAATAGGTAGTACTTCCCCGGATGAACTCTTCACAAAATGTTCTACTAGTCTTAAAACTTCTACTACTACTCTGATGATGATAATTTTTTCCTAGCCGATTTCGGCCATGACGACTGAGCATTCAGATAAGAGGTCTCATAGGGTTTTGGTTTTTAAACTTGAATGTGCTCTAAGGTGACTTGTGACTACCCAATCTTATAAGAGAATGTACGAAAGACCTTTGGGTACTTTAATACCCCATTGATAAAATTGTACCGGATGTCAGGTGGTGCACGGGCCTTCTGCTCATGGCGCTTCCTATCGAGCTCCTCGCGACTACTCTAATACCTACTACCACTACTCTACTACTGCTAATACTACTGAAAAAAATTTGATCATTGAAATCGGTCCAGCCGTTCTCGAGTTACAAATGGTGTAACTAACCCGACATGTTTTTTTAGTTCCGTACCCAAAAGATAAAACACACGGTAAATAGTAAAATACACGGTCCAGTGTACCACTGGTAGTCGGTGCGGTGTTAATAAACTCATATAATGTTTTCCCATCATGTCACACCTAACCGAAACAGTAGGTATAAGAACTAATATTCTTCTTCTTTACTTGGGCCAGCAATAACTTCAAAATTGACAGTAACTCTCAAAAACTCTTAATATTCTAGTGAACAATTTAAGACCGGATGATCTCATTTTACCTGTATATGTTTGTGTTATGACTTGTGAGTAATGAAGCCTTGTTGACCGAGCTCAACGTATTCCCGATTATCAATTTGAAATTGTGAGTTCGTTACCGGCAGTAAACCAATGGATCTTTCTTGAAAAAATTAATGTACACATATCAGACGTGATTTAACGAAGAAAACACCGTGAGGATATACGCGGCTTAGTCAGCTTCAGAACTTGTTCAGCAACATCTGTTCTTTCCTAAAACTATTAAAGACTTAGCTGAGATGATTAGGTGTTGGCAAGCCTAATCCTTGTATCAACGTCTCAGGCACTGCAGCGTCCCATACAGCATGACTTTCAGTGTCTGAGGCTATATTAATCATCTATAATATTATAGATAAGAAAGGTTTTACTTTATTAGTAATGAGTTCTCTATTTTATAGGGTTCCTTACCCAAAGAGTGCTAACGGGACACTTTTATTAAGTCTTCGCCGCTCTGCTCTGTCTTTTATTGACAGTAGGCAAGCGTTTGCCCGCCATCTAACTTGGGGACAAGTAAAGATGTGACATAGATGGAACAACGCTTGTCTAAAAAGAACCTATGCACCCTGGTCTTGAAGACTCTATGGTTGTGTCTATGTCAAGGTTGTGTGTATGTGCGTGTACGTGTCTATGTTTTGCAATTGCAAACTATGGAAATAAATGAATGAATTTTGAGTTCTGTTATACTGATCTGGGAAAACAAACGCTGACAGCGAGTTTCGCTCTTTACCAGTACCAATGATAAAAAAGGATGAGAGTCGCTTGGTACGACAAAATAAGATATCTACTATACTCGTGAGCAAAAAAATCGACTCAGGAAGCACGCTCGCGGTTAAAAGTCTATAGCATAAAATCTGAAGGATTCATTCTTTCAGGATAGGAAGGATTCATTTCTGATTTTAAAAGCGGCTAGTTTTAGCTTTAAAATGAGTGATCTACGGTGGTTTTTTAAATTTAGTTTAGGTTGAGAAAAATAATTAAATGAGAAGAAGTCATAAACACCAAGGTCACAATGTGATAATTAACAGTAAAGAAAATTCAAGCTTAAATTCGTCAAAATATTAATTTAATCGAAATTAACTTATCAGTATTTAGTGTCCTCCAACCCCCCCAGCTTCCAATCGCTTCTTCATGGCTCGAATAAGTTTCTTTACCCGATCTTGTTCGATGCTATCCCATTCTTCAATGAGCGCCGCTTTGAGGTCCGATTTCGTGGCTGGTGCAGGATTTCTTGCCCGAACTTTTCTTATAAGTTCATCCCACAAATGCATTAAAATTAAGTTTTCGCCGATGAAACCGGCGTAGAGAACGACGTGATCCTTTAAAATCTCTTCGATGTATCGGTTCGCCGTCAATCCGCCAATTTCAATAAAAACCAACTCGGTTTTTGCATCCATTGAATTGCCCGCCCACACCATCCAGGAACCTCCTCCAAAAGCCACATTTTCTTTGATGCGCACTGCGCGAATATTTCTCCGGGTCTTCTGTAGACTCGTCCTCTTCTATCGCTACCATGCAAGCACACTCTGCTTTCGTCTGAGAAGAGAACAGAGCTCCATTGTTCGTCAGTTCAATTAACGTGTTCTCTGGCGAATCGTAGGCGGGCTGCTCGGTGGGCTGGGGTTAATTTGGGGCCGGTAGCTGGCCTTTGGCTCAAGGTTGTGTAATTATAAGGGGTTGTTGCCATACTTGCCATGCTTGGCAGGCGAGTTGGCGAGCGCAGTATAGGGTGTATAAGACGCGGAAAACGCTGCATCCACGGTCAAGAGAGTACATTTTACTCTCAGTAAACGAAATAACATTATCCATACATCTGAAAATTACTGCACCGCGGGTTGTAACAATGAATAGAAGTGAAAGAGCCTCACGTAAATTGACTATTCTGAGTTACTCCAATGAATAAACACTTATTATTGAATTCGACTTTTAGATTTATAACGCTTAACATTAATCAAGGGTTAAAATATATTAGGTACAACTTAAATTAGCCACAGTAAAAAGTGGACTGTATGTCCATTGTATAGTCCACGATGTATGACGACGCGGCGCGTTGGAAGCCGGGCGCTAATTGTAAGTTAAATATTAGCTCTTGCAGAAGTCAATGTCCTGAAGTATTTTATCTTTAACACAGCTTCAAATAGAATGATTTGTTCGCCACTAACTTAGAACGAGCGATCGACTTCTTTTCATGAAGTTCCATTGCATTTGAACTTGATTTGTGCTGGGAACAGAACCTGCTACCTCCTGCATTTCAATCGGCTCCTAACCGTGAACTAAACTAAACTAAACTTTCGTTCCAGCCGCCGACCATATTATCCGATTGGCATACATTGTAAGTCCGTTCACACAATACATTAAATTTTGAAGCAGTTAGGTAACCTAAGAACATTGTAAAATAAAAAAGCTTTTAAAAATAGAACCAACCTATCTACCAGTATTCAAAAAAATATTCCTCTTACGTATATACACTTATTAAATTAAGGAGCCCTTAATTAACAGATTTTTTAAATATTTTTCATACAAAACTGCCAAAAACCGTCGAGTAACAGTTGCTCAATTTTAATCAGCGTTAAAAAGTTACGATCAAAACGTTGCCTTTCGTTGATTTGAAATTACCCCGCTATTTCTGCACTTATAGTAATAGTAGAGCTTTTTGTGAAATTCCGGCGAAGTACTCCCACCATACCTATTCCTACCGCCGTAATAATTTCTACAAGCAGTAATGTCTGCATTACTGTGTTCCGGTTTGAAGGGTAAGGGGGCCGGTAAAATTACGGGCACATGAGATCTTACAACTCTGTCTCAGGGTTACGGGCGCAATGCAGCGTTGATCACTTACTTAGTGAACGTGATCACCGCACAGTATTGCAGTTGTAATAGGTAGAGTTTACCGCTCAACATCAGGTGGCCTTCGACTTGTCTCGTCATTTAGTCGTATAAAAATTTAAATTTTCAAAGGTCAAAAGGTCGCCAAAAGGTAGGTAAAAATACCTTTTGGCGAATTCTATTTTCCCAGTGAACCTGCTAAAAGACCACAAAATAAAGCCGTGCATTGTGGACGATATTATTTATAAGTTTTGACTGCCTGGCCCACCGTGATTGATGACCGGCGGTGTAGTCCCGATTTTGTTCAGACGCAGAGATGGATGGGCACATTTTGCTCTGAAATATAGGGATAGATTACCAAGGAAATATCATAAGCTTGGGGTCGAGAAGTAGACTTTTTCTTATTCTGTTAAAGAAATAATAAATGACAAATAGTAAATGGTTGGTTAGTGTTGATAGGAATCCTACCGATATTATAAGGGCAATCGTATGTGAGAATGTGATAAAATGTTTGAAACCACCGAGCATTTGACACCCTATAGAACTTAGCAAAAGCTTATGTAGAAATAAGTTAATGGTTTGGTTTGACAAAAATTACAGCATTCGTCGTCATGGGGCGGCCCGGCGGTTAATAGGGAATATCCATTATTATTTTTGTATTTTTAATAAATTTATTTTGGTATCGCGTTATTTACCTTTACTATTGCCCGACGTTTCGACAGGATTGCACCCATCGTGGTCCCGGGAAGACGATAGGTGCAACCCTATCAAAACGTCGGGCAATAATAAAGGTAGATAACGCGATAAATATCCGGTTAAATAGTGTTAATGATCTTCACATCATCATCATCTGAGACGTGGACTGCTGTCCACTTTCACTGCTAGACATTGGCCGCTGGACCTCCAAGATCATGTTATCATGCTTGGCGAGCGCATCACAATACGATGATACATGGAAAGACGCTGCCCATCTTCCGGAGGTATCCCTTGGCAGATTCTTACTGCATCCACGGACAAGATATGAGAGCTAACATTCAACCGCTGGCAATGCACGGCAGATCTTCGCATACCCTAGATCACTAAGAAGACAGCAACATATGGCATTAGACAAAAACAGTACCTATACAAGCTCTCATAATAGTGAAATAAATCAGAGGAGGGTTCGCCAATCCATCATCGGGTGAGACTCAGAGGGCCAGCGAATATGCCGGCTTATCGTCGGTTATGGAAAACGCCCTAACATCTGTTGCCCGATTAAATTGCTAAACTGTAGGCTTAGCGAGATTGTGGGCTGTTCTATTCTTCCTTAATAATCTTGTCGAGTTATGACCATAAGCACCCTTTAGGCTAATGGACGCCATGTCTGAGGTTACATGGTCAAGTTTATTTTAGTAAGACAACACATAACATTTTAATTTAAAATATAATGAATTTGTAACTTTTTTATCTTGATTTTCCCATCGGGGTATCTCTGAATAGGTATTTTAATACCATTTAGGGGTTGCAAAGACAATTTTTCGATGTGGGGTTCCGTTTGCGAAATATTCAAGTTTTAAACTTACTTTCGAACTATTTTTCCCTCTAAAATCGAAACTGAAAAAAATCATGAAAGTAGTTATAACCATGAACTTTCTAGGAAAACTATATGGGTTAATCAAGCTATTTTAGTTTCGGAGAAATAGTCGCTTAAATAATATGTGATGCGCTTTCCCAAGCACACAATACTTAAAACCGAAAAGTCAAATAAATATACACCGACTTCTAACAACATGTTAACTACGTAACCCTACAAATCGCATGGTCCTGTATGCACCTCATTCATTTTATTATATTTCTTCTTCTTCTTTTCTTTCTAATGGCTGGTGCATGCCACTTGCTGCAACTCTGCCAGTGTCAGGTAGGTAAAAGTATCATAGAGATACGAAATGGCCGCCTACATGGCTAGCCAAATAACTTACGAATTTTTATATTAACTTGACACTGGCCGAATTGTGCTAAACCAAACACAAAAAGCCATATAATAAAAAGACAAGACAATACAACGTGTTGAGAGCGGGTTAGGCAATTTTAAGCCACAACATTATCGGAAAACAAAATGATTAAGCCAAGCAAAAGCAAATAAAAACAAAATAAAAAAAAAATCCTACGTAAAAGTGAAAGAAATTTAATGAAGCTATTATATATAACATTATTACAATCTAAGATTATTCATAATTTACAAATTTGCAAAGGATAAAATTAATTAAAAGAGTGAAAGTAGGTAAGGGAATGCAAAATTTTGAAGCAGGTAGGACGCGGGATTATTTTTATTTTTATTATATTTGGGTCCGTATTGTTCGAGATCGATTGATCGAACTTGCAACCTCAACGTCTGCGCTGGCTGCACCGAGGAATGAGGCGTTTTCATTAAAAAGTAAAAATTTCAAAAATAGTTCCCTCAAACTTTATAGATGGCGTTAGTTTTCATTTAATGGAAGGAAACACAATTTGACAATGACAGCATTTGTAATCAATCACAAACTTGTTTTCTCCGCTTACCAGCTCCATCTGTTTGGTGTAGTAGAAAACACTTTTTTATGTTTTACTGAAAACGGCTCATTCGTCGTGTCTATATATTTTTATGTGCCATAGACAATAGCCAAAAATTTTTTTTATTCAGCCAATTTTGACATAAGTTATATCTATTGACATTCTGTCATATTAAGAATTGGTATTCTCTTTGAATGCCAGTGCGGTTCTGCCAGAGTGGTAACCGGTGGAATAGTAATAAAACTAACATACTATGCGCTCCGTACTCGTACACAAGAAATATTCGCAATATTTTAAAAATATGAAGAGAATTGCTTGGTAATATCTCAGATTATTTAATACATTAGTAATACATGTTATTGAAACAAACAAATTACCTCGTGGACCGGCCCAGACGCAATGGTGAAACGAACTGGAGGTGCATTGCACAAAGTGGCACATAGAAGCCCAAGACCGGTAACAGTGGAAGAGGAGACATTTTCCCAGCTTCGGGATACAACAGGCACTTCAAATTAGATAAGATAGTTATTTTATTGTCCCTTATTGCCTTGGGGTACCGGTAGTAAAATGTTACCCCCCCCCCCCCTGCAGTAAGAGCCGCTAAGGGATACCTCCAGAAGATGGCCAGCAGCGTCTTTCCGTGTATCAACATCCCGTACTTCACTTAATAACCCGCCTGCCAAGCGTGGTGAGTATAGCAACTTCCCCTCTGGTGATTCATGAGTGAGGCCTGTATTCAGTAGTGGACGTTTTACGACTGAAATGATGATAAGACAGTTATTAATAGACATGTGACCGGAGAGTCTTCCCGGAACCATGACGGGTGCAATCCAATCGAAACGTCTGGAAATAATAAAGGTAATTTAGGCGATAAGTATCCGGTTACTTGTACTATTAATAATGTGTTTGATCGCGAAAGTTTGAAAAAGTGTAGATAGTGACTTAGAGTTGTTAATTATTCGTATGAAACCCTTAGTTGGAAATTCAGAGTGTGACCTTATGTTTCTCCTGGATGTATACCTGAGTTTATAGTCCTGCGACACTCCAAATAATACAGTTTCGGCTATAAATCATACATTATGTAATTTCTTAATACCTCGGAGGCTCGCATACATTAGTTCCTGAATGCTAATTTAGGCATTTTGGATAATTATAGTGCATATAATTCAATGGGCAGGTACAAATCATTTGGCAGTGACTATGTGACAATGAAGAAATAGCAATGAGATTGCCTATTTGACAATCAAACTATAAAAGACATGGAAATGGAATACGAAAATCGATTTTTCAGGGTTCCGTAGCCAAACGTTAAAAACGGGACCAATAGGGTCCCGTTTAAGACTAGACTAAGACTTTTAGACTAAGACTCCGCTGTCCGTCTGTCTGTCCGACTGTCTGTCTGTATGTCTGTCTATCACCAGGCTGTATCTCACGAATCATGATAGCTAGACAGATTAAATTTTTTCAGATGATGTATTTCTGTTGCCGTTATAATAACAAATACTAAAAACCGAATAAAATAAATATTTAAGGGGGGGCTCCCATAAAAGAAACGTGATTTTTTTGCTGTTTTTTGCTCGATATTAATAACAGAAACAGGTAGACGCTTAAAATATTCACAGAATATTTAGTTGTATAATAACTTTGAAAATTAATAAAAGTTAAATAAAATTAATATATAAGGTTTGTTGTATGGGATACAACAAACATGATTTTAATGCCTTGTTTTGCTCGATATTAATAACAGCAATAGACGCTTGAAATATTCACAGACTAATGATACGGAACCTCGTGCGCGATCTGACTCGCACTTGCCCGATTTTTTATAATTACTTTCTCCCGATATGATATTTTCGAGTTTGCATATATTTTATCTTATGAACTTTTTACTAGTCTATTTAAAAATAGCTGGTCAAAAAGTATACTGATCATGTAAATATATAAAGTATCATGACATTAGCATCGAGACCGAGGAAGAAACAACCTCCACGAAAATTACTGGCGTAGCTTATGAGAGATTATCTTTCGTTTTCTTTTCCTAAGAATATAATGATGTATTTGATATATAAAAAGTTATTAAAGCATTAGTGGAATCTGCTCTTACATACCTTATTTTTGGAGGAGATAGTGGAGTCATCATTTCAGCCATAAAACGTCCACTGATGAACGCAGGCCGTTCTCATGGATCTCCATAAGGGGTAGTTGCCATTCTCACCACGCTTGGCAGGCGGGTTGGTGAGCGCAGTATGGGATGTTGATACACGGGTAGACGCTGCTGCCCATCTTCCGGAGGTATCCCTTAGCAGGCTCTTACTGCATCCATGGGCATGAGAGGAGGGGTATCATTCTACTGCCGGCACCCCACGGCGGATAGCAGATAGTGGAGTATTATCATAAATGGAGTATTATCATAGATCCACAGTCAAATTTGTGTATATGTATACCAATTTTATCATTATAGGCCGCGTCCGATTGCGCGTTTTCCTTTAATTTTACTATATCATTATCATCATTATCCACCGCCCATAGGTACCCAATGTTGGGTGAAGTATAGGTGGGCCTTCCTTTGTGAACGCCACATAAGCCTGTGTTGTGCTGAGCCAAGAGTTTTCCGTGAACTCACGAATATCCGTTAAATTAAATCGATCATAAGCTGCTGTGGTGATGCCCCTCCACTCTTGGCCGTAGATGCAGTAAGAATCTGTCAATAGATACTTCCGAATAGAAGGTGGGCAGCGTCATTCCGTGTACCAACATCCCCAACTTCGCTCGCCAAGCATAGTGTGTATGGCGACAACCCTCTCATGATCCGTACTTGGAGATTCACGAGGGGGGCCTATATCCAGCAGTGTACGTTCTACGTCTGAGATGATAATTGGCTATCTTCCGCAAGTATACCTTGGCTAATTCTTACTGCATCTACGGACAAAATAGGAGGAGCAACGCTCTACTGTCGGCACCCTACGGCGGTTTTTGTTATTGTAAAAAGTTGCAAAATAAATAAAATAAGCCTGAGTATTGGGAGCGTTCATGTTCATCTGTTTTCAGGTACATCTACTACACACTCTAAATAATCACAAATGAGCAATAGAGCAGTAATCGACAATCTAGAATGGTACATGTGCGATCTGGTAGACTGTTTCAAGGATTATGTCGAGAAGTCCCTGATTTTGCTGACATTAGGGCTTGGCGCTATCATCGTAATACTCGGATATTTGCTCAAAATTACCAATGGAAGACCTGAATTCATTCCCGATGCAGGTTTGTCGGTATCTATATAAATAACCGTGGGATGCCAGAAGTAGAATTTTACCCGTAGAAGCAGTAATAATTTACCAAGGGATACCTCCAGTTGATGGATAGCAGAGTCAACATTCCGGTACTGCGCTCGCCAACCCGCCGGCCAAGCGTGGTGAGCATAGCAATTACACCCTCACGATCAGTACTTGCTTGCAGATGCCGTGGGGTGCCGGCAGTAGAATGTTACCCCTCCTCTCCTACCCGTGGATGCAGTAAGAGCCTGCTAAGGGTCACCTCTGGAAGATGGGCAGCAGCGTCTATCCGTGTATCAATATCCCATACTGCGCTCACCAACCCGCCTGCCAAGCGTGGTGAGAATGGCAACTACCCCTCATGGAGATCCATGAGGGAGGCCTGTGTTCATCAGTGGACGTTTTATGGCTGAAATGATGATGATGATGATCAGTACTTAGAGATTCATGAGGGAGGCCTGTGTCCAGCAGTGGATGTCCTACGGCTGAGATGATGATGATTAAACAAATAAATCACAACCAGTGTCTGTTTATAATTTGCAAAAACAACTACTGATTGGGCAACAACGACGACCATGTAAAAGATCCTGTTAGCGATGAGCTAGACTCCTACAGCAAATACTGGCACAAGCGAGCACAGGATAGGAATCGGTGGAAGGAGAGAAGAAAGGCAAATGCTTGTAGTGGAAAGAAGCAGGCTCAAATAAATTATCCCTCTTATTTCAAGAATTATCAGCTTTTACCTAAACGCACATAAGATTATATACGGGACTTATTTAAAAATCAAAGTTGACTGCTTAGAAACGCATTAAGGTTTTTGGTCAGTTGATATCGATAACTTTTAATTTTTGAATTTTTCAGCAACAAAAAAACTACATTAATTACCTTGGTGATGGTGATGATTAAGTTGAACTATAAAGTATAACTTTAGCTTTGTTTTCTTATCGCCACCAGTGAAATTATTAACATTGGATAGTTTCGATGGCCGTCTGTGTGTGTTTCCAGCAGATCCACTTCACGAGATCATACTTTCTATATGCAAACACTTGCATTGCTGAAAATTTCAAAAACGCTTTATTTATTATACTTCTCATGACTGGTACAGGCTACACTTTATCAAAACGATTGGGTACATACAAATTCAATTAGAATTAAGCTCTGGAACTTTCATAGACTGCAAATGCCTCGTATATGTGTGGTTGAAAGAAAACTAACCTTAAAGCTAAATTTTACATAAGAAACATATTTTATTTACGACAGCTTAATGCCATCAACTGTTTAGTTTCAGCAACAACGAATAACCAGAGAAGTCGACCTAACATCACCGAACAGGAAACATTTAGCTCTACACCCAGAACCCAAAACCAGAAGCATATAGACGTATTAAGTGATAACGGACACGCCCAAATCAACATGTTTAACTCCAGCAGACCCCAAAGCAATGTACTCAGTAACTACAGACCCGAGAGCAATTTACCTAGTAACTATATACCTGAGACCAATGTATGTAGTAACTGCGAGCCTAAGAGCAACATTTCTAGTAACTATCCGCCTGATAGCAATATTTCTAGAAACTACAGGCCTGAGAACCACGTTCCTAGTAACTACCAGCCTGAGAGCAACCTGTTTAGTAACTGCAAGCCTGAATGCAACATGTCTAGTATTAGTAAAATCAAGCCTGAGAGCAAAATTTCTAGTACGAGTAAATATCGGCCTGATATAAATATTTCTAAAATCAATAGGCCTGAGAGCATCGTTCCTAGTAACTATCAGCCTGAGAACAATATTGCTTGTAACTATCGGCCTGTTAGTAATATTTCTAGAAACTACAGGCCTGAGCGCAACGTTTCTAGTAACTACCAGCCGGAGAGCAATCTTTCTAGGAACTATCGGCCTGATAGCAACAAGCCTGAGAGCAACATTTCTAGTGACTATCCTCCTAATAGCAATATTTCTAGAAACTACATGCCTGAGAACCACCTTCCTAGTAACTACCAGCCTGAGAGCAACCTGTTTAGTAACTGCAAGCCTGAATGCAACATGTCTAGTATTAGTAAAATCAAGCCTGAGAGCAACATTTCTAGAACGAGTAACTATCGGCCTGATATCAATATTTCTAAAATCAATAGGCCTGAGAGAATCGTTCCTAGTAACTACCAGCCTGAGAATAATATTATTAACTATCGGCCTGTTAGTAATATTTCTACAAACTACAGGCCTGAGCGCAACGTTTCTAGTAACTACCAGCCGGAGAGCAATCTTTCTAGTAACTATCGGCCTGATAGCAACAAGCCTGAGAGCAACATTTCTAGTGACTATCCTCCTAATAGCAATATTTCTAGAACCAACATGCCTGAGAACTACGTTCCTAGTAACTACCAGCCTGAGAGCAACCTGTTTAGTAACTGCAAGCCTGAATGCAACTTATCTAGTATTAGTAAAATCAAGCCTGAGAGAAACATTTCTAGTACGAGTAACTATCGGCCGGATATCAATATTTCTAGAAACAATAGGCCTGAAAGCATCGTTCCTAGTAACTATCAGCCTGAGAGCAACATTTCTAGTAACTATCGGCCTGATAGCAATATTTCTGGAAACAACAGGCCTGAGATCAACGTTCCAAGCAACTACCAGCCTGAGAGCAACTTGTTTAGTAACTACGAGCCTGAAGGCAACATGTCTAGTTACAGTAAAAACAAACCCGAGAGGGGCGTGCCCAGTAACTACCAGCTTGAAAGCAATCTGTTTAGTAACTTTAAAACTGAAGACAACATAGCTAGCTATGATAAATACAAGCACGAAAATTCCATGCCTTATAACGGCAGTTCTCAGAACAATATTTTTGGTAACAGTGAGCCCGAGTGCAATGTACCTTGTAAAAACAAGCATGAGAGCAACATTTCTAGTAACTATCGGCCTGATAGCAATATTTCTAAAAACGAGAGGCCTGAGAGCAACCTGTTTAATTACCACAAGTCTGACTGCAATATGTCTAGTTATATTAATAACAAACCCGAGAGTGACTTGCTTTATAACGGCATTTCTGAGAAAAACTTATCTGGTAACTATATGACCGAAAGCAATTTATCTAGTAACTACAGGCCAAAAAGCAACATACCTAGTAACTACAAACCTTGCAAATGTGAAAATAGCGTGTCTGGTAGTCACAGACCTGAGACCAACGTCTTTAGTAAATATAGATCCGAGGGCAACATTCCTAGAAATGTATCTCCTGGAAACAACGTGTCTTGTAACTGCCAGCCCGAGCGCAATATTTCTAGCAACTTTAAACCTAAAGGCAACGTATCTAGTAAATACAAGCCTAGCAGCAACGTGTATAATAACAACAAGCCTCGTAGCGACAACTCTACACACTCGCTGTGCCACAAAAAAGTGATTAATAAACGGTCCCAGTCCAGTCTCTGTACTAAATTGTCTCACAACAAACTGCCTACTAAAACATGCCAGAGTAATGTGAGGCCATCTGCTCGGAAAGGAATCTCTTCATCCAACAACTTTGAAGATGTCTCTTCTTGTCTAAGCTACTGTCCAAAAAATATCTGTGAAAACTCTTCTAAGGTAAAATACCAATAGTTTGATCACATTAAAGGACATCTTGGTTTTTTATCGCACGGGTCTTTCGAAAATCGATTACTAAATTATCATTTGAACTGTAACAAATTATTTCTTAGGACCACATTAGGCGCTAGGCCCAATGCGTTTAAATCACCTTAAAGGATATATTGGTTTTTAATCGCATGGGACTTTTGAAAATCAATTACTAAATTACCATTTGAACTGTAATAAATTTCTTAGGACCGTATTATTTCTTAGGGCCTAGCGCCCAATGCGGTCCTTATATCCACATTATATCATATAGTGAGTTTATTGTAATACGAAATTTTGTCTGAGTATATTGGCATTCAATAGCAATAATGTTTGTTTTCAGAGCAGTCTAAAGCAGCGGGCTTTAAGTGTCGCTCTTCCAAGGTACCTATCACCGTACATGTACGCAGTTTCTACCGTAGTAATTTATCATAAACCATTATTTCGGAGGAGTTCTTATTGTTCTCTTAAATATTTATCTATACTAATATTACAAAGTACTGGTCCTATAAAAAAAATATTTCAGTGTGGGATGGCCTAATTATCGAGAAAGACCTTGACCAATAGGAGCAGAGCATTATTGAAATGTTGCATAAACGGGAAAAATGTATACCTTTTGAGAGCTTTCGTTGCGTGTGCTGCGAAAATAATGCATTATTTTCGAAGATGTTTATTTAAACATAGCATCAAATCCATATAATTACGTAAATATAATTTTAACAGAGTGGTGCCTACGGATCCCATTCTCTCTCTTGTTTGACGCAGACTAAAGTTGCGCGGAACAGCTAGTTTATTTATATATTATTTTTTGCACAAATTTTAATAATGATGGGAAAAATGGCGAAAATAATGCCAACGGCAATTTAGAACATCTAAGCAGAAGCTAGTTCTCTAACCTATTCTCGAGCTGAATTTGAATGGCGATTAGGTAATTCAAAGCCCACGATTTATATTTTTTTAGCAGTCAAGATAATTAGGCGTTAAGAAGATTTAAATCTATCTGAATACTAAGCATAAATCACGTTCATCCACAGTACTTTAGATAAGGTAGTCATTATCTGCCATTAATATAATAAAGGCCATTAGCAGATACTAATAGGTGTATTACCCGCAAACTGATGATCTAATAATTTTCCGAAAATCTGTGAAAAATTTTCACAAAGGATCAATATCAATACTCATACTTATAACCTTAGTTACATATCAATGTTTCATTACACATGTAACATCATTATGGTTTTTATTTAGTAGTTAATTTAGAGCGTTTCTTCTTAGAAAATAGTAAATTGAATTTAACGCTGTAGCCTGTAGCTGTAACGCTGTAGTTCTTACGGGTATGTGCCATCTGCATCTAGAGTTATAATAATCAAAATAAAACTTTCAGACCAACAATCACCGGTGTACCTTGCCTGATAAAAAGTAAGTATTTCTGTTGACTGTTCAAAACGCGGAAAACTCGGCATAACATCTTTTTGTTGTTTTTTAGTTGTTACTTTTTCGGTTTGGTTTGGTCATTTCCATACCAGTACGTTATGGAGGTATGCAACATGCTAGTTGGAAATGGCTGGTACTTTGATAAGCGCTATGGGTAAGTCAAGACAATGGCTCCAGCTACGGTTACTGCTACGGTAGGCTACGGCTATATTATTCTAATATGTGCAGATGACTTCGTGAAGACCGCAGGTCGACGGTGGATGCAGGCCGCTTCTAACCGCAATACCTGGAAATCCGTGGGGGAGGCCTATGTCCAGCAGTGGGTGTCCTACGGCTCAAATGATGATGATGATGATATTTAAAGCTGCCACGAAATACAGCCGTTCTATGTCTTGGAAAAATGAGACGAGTAACGAAACGGATGAGACGAGTGGAAAAACTAGTAATAACTTGGTTTTCGGTGCCTTACAACCCCGAATAGCAACGTAGCAAAATGAAGCGTTCGACGAGACGACATGTTAAGTAAACCCTTAGCATTGAAGTAAGGAGAGATGTGGGCCCTTCGAGGAATGGGGAAACAGAACCTCACGTAAGCTTTCTGTATACATTGAGTGATTTTTCTTGTACGTGCGAGCTAACAATCCCCAAACACATTATCGGTAAAGTTTAGCTTAGACAGCACCAGATAATCACATAGCATTCTTTGGAGATCAACGCTTAGATGTTCGCGCATGCGGTACAAAACAGATAGGCAGTAGAAACAATATTGGACGATTTTAAGTTGTGTATGTTTTTCAAAATGAAATGTCGCATCCATTATAAGACCAAGCTTACAGGCTTCTGATACCTGTTCAATCGAAATTCCGTTTATAAAATGTTTAGGATTTTGTGATAATGTCGATCTGATTTTCAGATTCAAGTGCGAGAAAATTAGACTTTGAAGGGTTAAGAGCAAGGTTATTAGATACACACCAAGACTCTATATGCTTTAAGTCTTCATTTAGGTCATTTACTGCATCATTGACTTTGTTTACCTTTATAGATTTATAAAGCTGAAGGTCATCAGCGTACAAGTGATAGTTGCTGTTCTTAATTTGTGAAGTCAAATCAGCAAAGTAAAGGATAAATAGAATAGTTCCCAGTTTAGATCCCTGAGGTACACCGCGAATTACAGGAAGTGTAGAGGAATAGTTGCTTGTACCGTCTGATGTCCGTGTTTCTACATGCTGAGAACACCCCGTAAGGTAGGAGTCACACCATTTCAAAGCAGTGTTGTCAGAAGCATAGTGAGCTTAGAAATTAAAAGTGTGGTGTTAATTGTTTCAATGGCGCGCGAAAAATCCAGAAGAGTTAAAATAGCCCCTCACCAGTATTCTGAGCAGTAAGAATATCATCTTTGACATCCATCAGCGTTGTTGTAGTACTGCGTCCCTTTCGAAAACCTGATTGTTTTTTCGGTAGAATATGGTGATCTTCTAAAAACGATTAAGCATACAATATTTTTATGTTAGCGCCATCTATATTTGGCTGCTGTATCTTTACGATCACTAAATCGTGTTATGGTTCGTTTAGGTGTCGGGGAATGACCAATTTATTAAAATTTGTTAAATCGTTACTCCTCGCGCCATCCATATGTTGACACAGTAACTAATTTTCGAGTTAAAGGGATTGTCAGTCCTGTATTTATTTGGTCCATGGTAAAAGTGGATCACTCTCACTAGATCAAGTTAACAGATCCAGCCTGGATCTAGTAGGAGTTATGTTTTAGAAAATTTTCACTAGATCCAGTACTTAAAGTTTTTTGAATACTGGATCTAGTAAGAGTTTTTTATTTGTTTGTACTCTCAGTAGATACAGTTTCGAAATTTACAAAATAAAAATAAGTGATTGATAATGTTAATGCAATTATAACTTGAATCTTCAAGTTCCATATCGATATTTTGATAGGTGTCGAAAATGACAAATGTCAAAATTGACAGAATTTTTGATACATGACAGATGTCAAAAGTGACAGAATTAAAAAATTACAGATGAAAGCGGTCAAACTTCAAATGGCCATAACTCGACAACTACTCAGCCCAGACATTCGGCTTAGGGCTGAAATGAAAGGCATTGATGTTACCTACTATCTCGATGATAGCTGTCAAATTTCAAATGGCCATGACTCGACAACTACTCAGCCCGGATATTTCCGTTTAGGGCTCAAATGAAAGGCATTGATAATACCTACTTTTTTGATGACAGCTGTCAAACTTTAAATGGCCATAACTCGACAACTACTCAGCCCAACCTTTCCGTTTACGGCTCAAATGAAAGGCATTGATGATAGCTACTTTTTCGATGACAGCTGTCAAACTTCAAATGGCCATAACTTGACAGCTACTCAGCACAACCTTTCCGTTTAGGGCACAAATGAAAGGCATTGATTATAGCTACTTTTTAGATAACAGCTGTCAAACTTCAAATGTCCAGAACTCGACAACTATTTATCCTAGACATTCAGTTTAGGGCTCAAATGAAAGGCATTATTGTTACCTACTTTTAAATGACAGCTGTCAAACTTCAAATGGCCATAACGAACCATGACGTCATTTAATTTTTTAGTTATGCTCAAAAAGCCCTCTCAATTGATACCCATAATATAGGAGTACATTAAAAATAAGTATTTCGCTATCTTGGGTGTTCCGCCATGTTGGAAACAGAGTGACGTCACATAGCTTAAGTTCATGCAATGTTGCCAACTCTCTCTCAGTATAATACTTATGCTTTGCCTTATTCCAGATCAGCAGACACAATCCCGTGGATGTTTGTCGAGCACTCAAACCTCCTGTTGCACTTTGTGCTGCGATTCTGATAAAAAAATATAAAGCACCATTGGTAGCTGAATTTCACCTCCAAACTTATTTTTTAAAGATGCGCATAGCATGTTATTTTATTTTGATTGTTGTTATGTATATGTTGTGTTTTGTTTATTATTTTACATTAAAAATGTATTTACTACTAAGGAATTTCTTTTTTACCCGGCTGCCAAGAAAGGATATTGTTTTTCGCGCGTATCTTGTATGTTTGTTTCTTTGTTTGTAAATTTCTTTATCTTCCAAACGGCTGGATGGGTTTCGACAATTGAGGTATAGTTAGATTCGTCTCAAAAACCCAAGTGTACGTGTAGGACACTTGGGTTTTTGATGCTATCTAAGGAGATAGCATCAAAGCATCAAATTGTAAGTAGTTATTTTTTTTAACTAAACCTATCGAGTAGGCTACTTTAATCAAGAAAATTAAAAGGAGATTATAAAAATATACACATGTCATGTATTTAAGTTTAATTCAAATTCAAATTCAATTCAAATTCAAAAAATACTTTATTCAGTGCGGCCGCATGGACCTTATTGACGCGTCACAACTTACAAAATAAAACAACACAAATAAATAGAATAAAGCACATAATTGAACCTGTTCACTTCAGATGACACGCGAGTTAGGAAAAGAAGTGAACAGAAGAACCTAACTCGGTCGTTATAGTCATCATTTAACAATTTGATTTTGTCTTATGCTACGTTTGACGGAGTTGGAGCAGATTCCGTCCCAAGTGGTTTTGTCCTCTAGGTAATCAGATATTTTATAATAAGGTAATAATCAAAACTAATTACATCCATTTTAATTCAAACATTCTTATAAATTTGTAATCAATGCATAAATGTTTTTATTTCAGACAACTAGATCCATAATAATATTAGTACATATTACCTTATTCTATGTCAGTAGGCGCAATCAGTCCCATACCATATTTTTTTTAACGCGATGTCTTAAAATTTTGGCTTTAAATCGGCCCAGTGTGTGTTGGATCTCGCAGGTGCGTTTTTTATTTCACTTTATAATGTAATAACTTGTTTATATATTTGCTCCACACTATAAAATTTAAAAGTAAGGAGGTATGTGTTTTTTCTGACCATGTGTTTATGGAACCCATAGACATTTATACAAGTTTTTTACGTCTTGCGTCCACTACGACGTCATGACCCCAGAGATAGTGGACTTCATCTGGAGAAAGACGGGCGTAGTTCTGAGGGTCAAAAAACTGGATTCTCGTCATAACGTGAGCTTTAGCTCCTTTATGAGGGTTGTTGATGGAAAGTTTGACGACATTCATGAACCCCGAATTTTGGCCGAAGGGGGCGTTCAGGCGGTTTAAGGGCCGCAAAACGACCGCGATACGTGTGCCCTAGTTTTAAGTTATAATAATTGTATGTTAGTGTATAAGGTATATAACATATGGGCCTTAGATTAAGTTTTTAACATCTGTAACTTATCTAAATAAAGATTATATTAATACGAATATAAGAAAAGCAAGAAATACGAGCAATGAGGTCAATCAACAATCAACATCAAAAAAGTTCAAATTTTACGTTAGTAAGAGATTTTATGTCTATGGTACTTACTAAACGCATAGACATAGAATTTTGCTTACGTACTTACTCTATGACTAAACTTGGTTAAAATCCTTTTGAAATTTTGTAAAAAAATTACGTGCTTATATTGCAAAAATGGTATTTAATTTAAAATGTGATTACCTATAAAAAAAAGAAAAACTAAACCCAGAAATGGGAAAACGGCGTAATGGATACTATTCTGGTTATTATTATCTTGTCATATTATATTTTCCTATGTTAGTGTGTAAATTTCATACCCATAGCAGTAGAAACATCGTTATTTTGTCCTTCGGGTGCCGGCCTCCGCCATGTTATTACAATTCCTACACACCCAAGTGTGCTTTTGAGGAGTTATCTAGCAGTCATCCATAGCCGCCGTAAATACACTTTCATCTAATGATGTCAACGGCCACAGTACCGGCTTAGGTGGCACTTACAAATAGACTACTTGATGTAGGCCTCTATTTGTAAGTGCCACCTAAGCCGGTACTGTGCTGTACCAACCATTATTCCAAGTTTTCCGCGATCTAGCAAATGTCGTCTACCCACCGACTTCTTCGGCCGGTCCTTGGGCGCTATTCGGTCAAAAAGTTGCTCCACCTGCCGACGCCACGTCTGGACACGTGCCCTGACCAGTTTCACAGTTAGATGCATTACCTTGATTCCGACTAACATGAAATTTTCTTGATATACGATATTCATTAATAATGCGAAAAGTAACAATAGTTATTATAGTAATCTTTTAAAGTCTTTTCTGCTAGGTATTTATGACACCTCCGAAGTATCGCGTTCTGGGTCAACCAGGAGCCATTCCATAGTCTCCTGTCCGGTCGATCTCACAGGCATGGCTGTCAACTATATCCGGGCAGCTTACGCCACCATGAACATCAACTATGTGGCTGCCGTCACTGTGTTTCTGATCGTGATGCTCAGCTTTATTCTCCCTGATGTCTCGCAAAAGATACACAGGACTAGCGAGTTGAAGTCTATTAAAAAAGTGATGTTGAAGATGTCGGTTTGTATCGTTTATAATGGTGACGATTCTGTTTTACACTTCCTACAATTATTTAAAATTAGATATCTGACGTTTCTAAATATAGAGCTTTCAGCATTTTCAAAATTAGGTCTATTTGGCCATTATAGAACGGCACTAAGCAAATAGCTAAATGTCCTTTTAGTCCGTTTTACGTCAATTTAATTAGCTTTAGCTAGTTAATGCAGGGTGCATCAAGAGCCCGCTAAGGTATACCTCCGGAAGATGAACAGCAGCGTCTTTTCGTATATCAACATCCTGAACTGCGCTCGCTAACCCGCCTGCCAAGCGTGGTGAGTATGGCAACTACCCTTCTTTTGTCCCGAGGCGAGAATCGAACCCGCAACCTCTTACATCGCAGGCGGACCTTCACCCGCTGCGCCACAGAGGTCGTCAAATAGAGTAGCATTGTCTCTAGAGAATACTGTTCCGGAAAGTCCCTTTCATCTAGGATTCTAAACAAAATTCATGGTCGTGTTTAGATAATAAGGTTTGCACAGCACATCCATATTTGCAGCTTAAAAGAAAATAATAGATCAATGTCAATTTCCTAGAAGCCGACTTAAGCTCAGGTTTCTTCACGATTTTTCCTTTGCATTAAGAACACTATCGATCATAGCTAATACATTTTCAATAAGATCGCAACGCCATAGACCAGGTGAAATTGAAAGAAAAGAAATGGAAAGGAAAGCTTTTTCCTACCACCGTGATCCAGTGAGATGTCAAAAAAATAAATAATACTGGACAATTCACACAGAATCATTTAGCCCCAAGCTAAGTAGAGCTTGTGTTATGGATACTAGATGACTGTTAATACATTGTACTACGTAGATAGATATTTTTTATTATGCAGATCGAACAGACATTTGTCCCCGCAGGCGGACATTCGCCCGCAGCGCCACAGAAGTCGTCACATCATTTATTTTTAGAAATCCGTTAACATAATTTCTAAAATATTCATAGGTTAAGTACCACTGGTCATGACTTGATAAATCTAGTTCCTGATTTGCAGAGCGATGTGGGCAGAGCTGAAGTGGCCTGTCTGGCAGTCACTGACGAAGTACGCAGCCTCCAATGTTCCTTACAAGATCGCGTGACGGAGACGGTAAGATGGTAAGACGGACGGTAAGACGTAGGTACTCTTAGTAATAAGAATAAGAAAATGTTTATTTGTATAGGTACTGGGCAAGCCTAATCCATCTATCAACGTCCCAGGCACTGCAGCGTCCCGTACAGCATGATTAGCAGTGGCTAACGTTGTATAAGTCATCTATAATAGATTTCAAAGGCCTTACTCTACATATACCTATTACAGTTGACAGACCGTCAGTCAGTGAGTACAAGTGGACTGGTCCATACCACGCAATCTGAACCTGTCCACTACGAGAAGAAGCTTGGCTTATTTAAAAAGATTTTCTACCCTAGAAAGAATATCTCTAAGGTGAGCTGTGTGCTAGGATATTTTATAGCTAGTTAACAGTAAGAGTTGAATGGAACCCGTTAGGCTGCCTGTCCACTGGAGCGGAGAAGAGGAAGGGAGGAGCAAAGGATACTACATCCATATATTTTTCAGATTTGTAAAGCTAGCTGCAGTCGTATCTATTTTTTAGATTTGTAGTAGGGAGGTACCCGAGATTAATTATTATTCAGGGTTGCCCATTTTGTCTCCAAAAATCAAGTGTCCGAAAATCACAAAAAATAACAAATATTATGGTCCAATAAATATCATTGACAATAAGATATTGTTCATCCTAATGCTCTTTACGCATGTAGTTATTTTACCTAATATAGTATTTCCATAATTTTCATCGTTATAAACATATGTGTCTTAATAATAATAATAACGATTCATAAAATAATTCTTCCGAATATTTTGGAACGATGCCTTCCAATTAGGTTTTTAGGTTTTTTTTATATAACCATCCGAAAGCATTGCCTGTGACAAAACCGAGATGGAGAGACAGTAGGTTATTAGGTTTTTTTATAACCATCCGAAAGCACTGCCTGTGACAAAACCGAGATGGAGAGACAGTAGGTTATTAGGTCTTTTAAAACTATCCAAAAACACTGCCTGTGACAGAACCAAGATGGAGATACAGTAGGTTAACAGGTTATTTTATAGCCAATCAAAAACTCTACCTTCGACAAAACCTTTATATCCCCGTTTAGACGAGATACGCTACCTATAGTTATTATTTATTAGATTTTTTCGTCGGGGGGCAATTTCCGGGGGCCAACACAAGATAAATCGATTTACTCGTATCTCGTCTAAACACGGCGCTACTGTACCTCTATATATAAAGTATGTAGGTATATTTTAAATTAAACTCCAAAATACTAAATACGAGCGATCGTAGTGAGCGGCCTCCTAAGGAATTTTATTTATTTTATTTATGGAATTAAATTATCCTTGACTAAACTTTATTAAAATAAATATCACCAAACAAGGGCTTTAATTTGCTTATTGGGATTTTATATACATCAACTTACAATGTTATGAATATTCAAATTATTCTAATAAATAATTAGGAAGTTATTGCTTATGAGTTAATAATGTTATGGATTTCATTATTTATTGCGAATGACTTGCACGTTAATCATTATGGAGACCGATATTAGTAGTAACTTTATTATGGATCATTATATTATGATCTCGATTATTCGGGCTAACGATGATAATGAAAAATTTTATGGATTACTATATATTAGGGACATGAGACAATATACGTAACCATTTTTCAGTATCTTTTATATTTTGTACCGTTATCTCAGTGTTATTATTTTATATATCCATGCAAAATTACAACTACTAGGACTAAAAAAAAAACTAACCATATACAAACAGTAGTAAGCATGGCAACAACCCCTCATGATCACTAGATTTTTGAGGGAGGCCTATGTCCAACAGGAGAGGCTTAGGCTGTGTTATTGATGATGATAATGACCCAGCATAATTGTTTTTCTTTTTGCAGGAAGTAACTATCATGTCGTATCTTTACACGGATTCATTTGATGATACTGAGCATTTGGACATGGACAAATCTAACAACATTAAATTAATAGACTAGACAAAACTGATACTGAATAAACATTTATGGGAAACACGGTTTTTGACTCACGTTTTTTATCGAAAGTATTATTATAATATGTCTAATTTATATTAATACTTTCGTTATATTATATCGAATTTGTAAAAACGTAGTTTTTTTGATAAATTTATAATATAATATCCCTCCATGACACACAATTATTAAATCATAAAAATAAGTTTTTGTTTTCATTAGATCAATGTCAATATTTTAACTAATCCATTAATTAAGAACTATATACTGTGAGAAGAAACTGTCTCCTGACACACAGCTAACGTTAGTTCGGGAGCCAGGGCTTCATACTAAACTGTACCAATGATTTGATCATGAGATGAACAGACAAGAAACCAACTGTCCAGTGATAACTAAAAAGTAAAAGATAAATAAAAAGTAAAAAAACTTTTTAACAAACAAGCTTTTATTTAAACGTACCCACGAAAAGTAATAAAATAAACATTTTCCATTATAGTTTAATGTAAACTTAAAAAACGTCTTTACACAATATATGTAATAAAAAAGCTTGTCGCGAGATTAACCTGTGTGCCTGTAACTTGATCTAATTGATTTAATGTTGTTTTTCAAACAATGTAAATACGAGTACCTGCTTAAGGTGACGCATTGATAAACTATTGTTTCAAAAATCGAGTACCGCGCCCCTTCACTCGGACAATTCGGCGCGGCGGCGGCACGCGTCAACTCGATTTGCCTAGAGCGGGGGTGCTCAAACGGTCGATCGCGATCGACCGGTCGATCGCGAAAGCTTTACGAGTCGATCGCCAGCAATATACTTATTATACCTACCTAGTACCTACTCATACCTAAAATAATAGGTAACATTGAACGGTGCGCGGCAATGATCGACGATCACTGTGACAACGCCACCTATTAGCAGAGACAAGACTTATTTTGTGCCGCGTAATGTAAACAAACGTAAAATCACTCTCTATTACTTTACCACGAGCGATTTTGAGTATAATTGGGTTCAGGAGAGAGTTCACATTAGGAAGTCTCTTTTTCTGTTTGAACTTTGACAATCAATCCACCTGCGCACTGCACTATTTTTGTCTCTTTCTATGTTTTCAATTCTGATTTAGAGTTCGCGCAAAACTTCTTGAGCTCTGTGAACGTTGCGGCAAATGCAAAGTTGCGCATGTTCACATGTTCATTCAATATTGCCAACTAGGTTATAAATAATCTTGCCACATAGTAGAAATTTTGTATTAAAAAATTGGCTTCTTGCGATAAGTAAAGGTGAATTTGTTCTAGCATTTAAGTTTTTATTAATCCTTAATTTAATATAATAATTGTTTTTTAAATATGTTTGTTTTAATAATTGAAAAATAAATAAATGCATAGTAAAATGTGTGCTAGATAAAACGAAAATACACCAAAACTCGCGCTGGCAACCCTAGTTTCACTGACTGAGCCCCTCTCGCACCCCTTTTATCATTCCTTCCCCTCAACGCCCTAAAAACTGTGTACTGCGCAGTCACTGAAGCTAACTTCACAGAGCTCAAGAAGTTTTGCGCGAACTATACCTATTTCATTCAATTACCTTGCGTAGATGAAGTTTGCGTTTAGCTGCAAGGTAAAAATAAAAATATTACCGACATGATTAGCGCAATAAGCGGGTTCAAAAATAAATTGAAACTTTTAATTAGTCAATTTGAAAGAAATGACTTGAAAAATTTTCCTGCATTGAAAGCAAGGGCAAGCACTCACACAAGTTGTGATTATTATGTGACAGAGCTAAGAAACATTCTTGGTGAGTTTGAGAGACGTTTCTCTGACTTTAACAAACTAAAAAATATCGTCACTTTCATGAGTTATCCGTTTTCTTGTGAAGACGTCGAAACATCTGCTACTGAAATATGAAACACTTTTAACATGGAAATATTGTAACATCTATTGAGAATGAGGTATTGCAGATAATTTCTGACATACATCTCAAATCCAGAGAAACTGATGCCAATTTCTGGTCCTTCATATCTGAAGAAAAATATCCATGTTTGACAGAAGTAGCTCTTCAGTTAACAGGATTGTTTGCATCGACTTATTTGTGCGAGGCCGCATATTCAGATATGAAAATTATCAAATCGAAATATCGTAATCGACTCACTGACGCACACCTGACATCATGCTTGCGGTTGGGGCTCAGTAACTACGTACCATCCTATGAAAAGTACGCGGATAATATGCAGTGCCATGCATCATCATCAAGACAGAATTTGTAGTTCGTAAGTTACGTTAAGATTTCTTCATTTTGTACTTGTTCAATTTTAAAGGGCAGTAAAACGATATGTCAAAAAAAAATTGTTCCCACCTACATAGTAGCTTAGTCGATCTCTTGCTTTCAAAATATTTTTGGTAGATCGCCGACACTATAAGTCTGAGCACCCCTGGCCTAGAGCATTGATAATCATGGAGTCGCCTTGTTCTTATTCAACCATTTAAAAAAAGGCTAAAATTCTATTGAACTATTTAATGATTGTTTTTTTTCATACAATACAGGCTTATTGCTAATCAATTAGCATCCTTTTAGGGGCTTATTCTGTGCATCAAAACTAAAAACTTTTGTTCTGCGACTTTTGTCAAAACTCAAAAACATTTTTGTTGTTCCATAGAAAATATCGTTCACCCGCGACATAATGTATGGAACAGCTGATTTTTAGGGTTCCGGACCAAAATGGTAAAAAGGAACCCTTATAGAATCACTCTGTCTGTCTGTCTGTCTGTCACAAATGGATATCTCGAGAACTACTGATGCTATCAACTTGAAATTTGAAATGGTAAAAGACAACACTTTTTTTACTAATATAGCATATATGAAAATGTTGAAAAACATTCTTATTTTGATTGCAGGGGGGCGGATAGGGGATTTCAAAAATTTTAAGTAAAGTTATTAGGCCGTGTGGGGTATCATATCAAAGGTATTTATTTGCACATTAATAAACAGTTTTTAGTTTTCCTTTAAGTCGTATAGTTTTTGAGTCATTTACAAAAATGTTAATAAAAATAGCGTTCCCCCCCTTATCTCCGAAGTTTGCGGAGATAAACCTCTGAAACTTTTATTGCTATTAGAAGTGTATGTAAAGATTAGAGGAAATTTATTACAATCTCTCTACATAGCATACTTTTTTAGAAATCATCGAAAGTGTAAAAAATCTACATAAGTTTCACTATCAGACAAGAGATGGCGCTGTCAAGGTTCTCCAACAAATATAAAACCGCCTTTGTCATATATTATATTGTATGATGGCACGGAACCCTCGGTCCGACTCGCTCTTGCCCGGTTTTATTTTATTACTTTTGACAAAAGTCGCAGAACAAATGTTGTTAGTTTTGATGTACAAAATAAACCCCTAAAAATATACAACCTTTTACTTTTTCTCCGGCTATTTTAATTTCCTCCCAGGCAGTTTCTTCCCAATCGACACAAACATCGTCCTGCATTTTATTGTAAGTGTGTTCAGGTATAATGGGTAATCCTACTGCTGCGGAAAAATGCTTCAGTTGCACGTGACCACAACCTGCTGCCATTATTTCTGCAACAGCATCTTTGTTTACATCAGCCAAAGATTTTATTTTGTTTTTATAATTACACATAGAGCAGACAAATGTAAATTCCGATTGTAATCCTATTCGATGTTCAGAAACTAATTTAATTGAGGCTGATCCGCAGTCAAACAGAGATTCATGTTAAGAGAGTTGTGTTAAAATGATTAACATCTATTACTCGATGCCCCAAATCGGGTGTTTCTGTTTGAATCTGACATTTAAGCACATATTTTAGTATTTATTCAGTCAACGACATTTAAAAAATATAACCAAATCGACCACTTCTTCTTTTTTGAAGTCGGTAAAAAGACAAGACAATAATCGCTATAGTTTAAAAAGGTACTTAAGTTTACCGTTTCCCGAATCCTCAGATGTGGGCAACACATTTTGTAACTCTTCATTTTCAGGATTTGGTTTTTTTAACTGAAACAAAATTACTTACAGTACTATTAAAGGAAGTAGACATCTACCATATGACTAGAGTACAGTGGCGGAGGGATGGGTACTAAATACTTACTAAATACCTGGAAAATCTTTGTGATAAATCAGTGAGAGTAATTTTACTTTCGCTTATTTAAAAGAGGAAAAAATAATAACCCAATCGACAACTTCCTCTTTTTTGAAGTCGGTAAAAAGACAATAAAATAACCGTGATTATTTAAAAAAAGTGTTAAGTTTACCGTTTTTCTGAATCCTCAAATGTCGGCAACACATTGTGTAACTCTGCGTAAGTTGGTAATATTTCTGGGTGGCTACAAAATAAAATGATGTAATTATATCGCACCTTCACAAATATAGTGACCTAATCCAAAAATTCGGGATTTCGGGTTTTTTCCATAAATAGACCTTATATTGATAAATAAGGTCATAATTATATTATAATTATTAAAAAGTTAAAGCTAACACAATAACCGTCGGATTCGAATAATATTTATTAGGTGATAGAACATCACCTAAGTAATAAATATTATTATTTTAGATAGGTTTCTAAAATATCAAGAGACGACTCCATAGCTTTTTGTTCTGATATTTGTTTCCTACAGTATGGTTACTTTGTACAGACAAGTCTTAGTACCTACACACTTGAAAATAAAAAATAGACGGAGTATTATTATTAGATAGGTACTTTAAATTGATTGCTGAAATGATAAATAGGTATTAGGTACCTACTCAGTACTCACTCTCTATCTACTGGCTCTGTTGAGGATGTGGGTTGACCATCGTCAATAAAAATATTACCTAACTTACTACCAATAATGTTCTGAAGCTACAATATAATATAGTAGGTACACTAAAGGCTAAGTTATAATTTTGAAAATAATTCTGAAGTAAATCACTCGGTTGTCGTCGCACAGAGTACAAGACAATAACCAAAACAAACAGCACGCGTCTCGCGCCGCCGCCGTCCGTACGGTGCGGCGTTGCAGCCCGACGCTGAGCGAACAGGCAATCGTGCGTTCGTCGGAGTCGCAACGTCGCCGTCGCACCGGTGCGCGCCGGCGCGCGGCGGCCCAGATAGCGCCTGATCAAATTTTCTGAGCAAACACTGTTGGGTAGAGTAAACAAGAGTAGGCGCAAATGGATTTGATTGAGTTTTTAATTAATTAATCATAATATACACATTAAAAAAAAGAAATTCTCGAACTATAAAATAGAAAAGTAATCTGGCTATTTTATTCGTAAAAAATAATGGGGTGTTGTCGCGGATAATTCTGAGCATTCGAATTATTAAACTTTTTTTTGGTGAGAAATTTGTATTTTTTTTTTTTGATAAAGCCGGTTACTTTTCAAAATTTTGTCCGATTCATTAAATTTTTCAAGATTTTCCCTTATCTATGACATTTTTTAAATTTGAATCAATATCATCCATCCTCTCACATCGCGCATTCAAAAGTACTTGTTTTCGCCGTTTTCGTGTTTCTCGGCCCGATGCGTCATCTTAAATCGCGCTTGTATCTTGGGTGTTCCGCCATGTTGGATTCAGAGTGACATCTTTTCATTTTTTGAGTTATTCTCAGCAAGATCTTTCATTTGATACCCATATTATAGGGGTACATTAAAAGTAAGTAGTCCGCCATCTTGGCTGTTCCGCCATGTTGGATTCAGAGTGACGTCACATAGCTGACCATGCATTGTCATCCAAAGTAAACAAGGATACATAATTTCAGCTCAATCGGTTGAAGATATCTGCTTCAAAATTGAGTTGCAAGATTCCGCGAACAAACATAGTTACATACATACATACAGGGCAAGCTAAATAAAAGCTTGTAATTAAATTATTAAACTTTAATGGAAAATGTTTATATTATTATTTTTAGTAGGACGTTTAATAAAAGCTTGTTTGTTAAAAAGTTTGTTTTACTTTTAATTTATTTTATCCTCCAAAACTAATTGTTTACATGGGCTGAACCCGGCCATGCCGTGGGACTACCACGGCCGAATTATACATGTGTCTTCAACGGGTTAAGTATCAAGGCTTGTTAAGATAATAAGTAAAGAAATAAAATAAATAATGCTAGACTTTTCACAGCATCATCTGGTCCCAAGCTACGCAGAGCTTTGTTATGGTACTAGATGACTGATATACCTAATATATTATACTAAATTGATAGAAATTTTTTATACGCAAAAAAACATCTAGAACTCTTTAAACAAATATCTGCAGATCATACAGGCATTTGTTCCGAGGTGGGAATCGAACCCGCAACCTCATGCTTATTTTAAACTGAAAACATAAATATGTAATGTGCATTATTAAAACAATGTTATTTTACATTGGTACAGTAACATTGGTTATTATGCCGTGTTTGCCGAGAGGTATGTGCCCTACTTTCAATCCGAAGGTCGCAGATTCGATACCGGCCGTGCACCAATGGTATTTCTTTCTGGAAAAAATTACGTGCACATTGACGCGTGCTTTAACGGTGAAGGAAAACATCGTGAGGAAACCTAGGCTTCAGACGTATTGACTTGTTCTTTTCTCTTGACTTATAGCTGACATATGCCCTATGTGAGTGTACGTTTAAAAGCCAAATTTGATTTCGCCAGTCATCTTAGGGCGCACCAACGTAATTTAATTTGGCAGAAATAAATTCCCGTAGCCGAAATCGGCTAGGAGGATCATCATCATCACATCAGCAGACTAAGCTGAGGGGATGGTATAGGTGCTGGGCAAGCCTAATCCATCTAACAATGTCCCAGGCACTGCAGCGTCCCGTACATCATGATTACCAGTTGCTGACGCTGTATAAATCATTACAACAGACGTAAAGGCCTTAGTTTGTACATTGGTATGAATATTTAATAAACCCTTAGTCGCCTGTGATTGTGTATCATCATTTCAGCCATAAAACGTCCACTAATGAACAAAGGCCTCCCTCATGGATCTCCATGAGGGGTAGTTGCCTTACTCACCACGCTTGGCAGGCGGGTTGGCGAGCGCAGTATGGGATGTTGATATATGGAAAGACGCTGCTGCTCATTTTTCGGAGGTATCCCTTAGCAGGCTCTTACTGCATCCACGGGCATGAGAGGAGGGGCAACATTCTACTGCCGGCGCCCCACGGCTAGTATATTAATGTGTATTTTCTTTCATAGATGATATTTGCGCAGGTACTGTGGCGTACCCTACCATTCCCTAAGCCATGCAAAATACAAAATTATTTCTCCATAGACAATCAGGTACACACTGATAGTCTATCTCTGTCAGACATGAAATTTTGTCAACTTGTCAAAATTAAAGAAAAGTGAAAACAGGAGTAAATGGAAAAACGAATCAGAAAATGATCAGTTACTTAGCACTCATTTAGTCAAATTCCGCGTAAGGCGAAAATGGGAAAATTAAAGTAAAAGGCAAGCACGTGTGAAGAATACAAAAAGAACCATGCCTCGCCACAGGTCAATCAAAGGCATTGCTATAGAGGCTGTGATATTTGTTGGCCTGCTAGCTTCGTTTGGACACATCGCAGCTAATTGTTGGGAGCGATTCATGATACAATCTGAACTGGTACAGATGAAGACAAGCCTTGGATCTTTGAAGGTGAGACTAATTTTCTGGCCAGTGAAAGTTTGTAGGCAATTTAATTATTAGGGACTCCGGAGATAAGACACCATAAAACCAAGGTTATAAGCTCTAAAAACTCAAGTGATAGTTTTTAGTGTGTACTGTAAGTATTAAGCCTAATAAATACAAGTAGCGGACCTATATTTGTTTTTAAAGATGGCCGTTCTTTAAGGAATATCAAATATTTGATAACAAAGGAGAACCTTTGATAGATAGATGAGTAACTCTTTATTGATACCTATGTTTGAATTCAAGCCAACAAGATGTCACTAAAAACCTTTTAAAAATGTTTTATATCGGTGAGATTCGAATCCACGCTGGTCAAACCGATACTTGACCCTTCCTAAAGCCGGAAGTGTTTTAATCCATTTAAGCTACGGAACGCTTGATGGGCTGAGTCAAAGTTCTTGATAAAATCTAATCGGTATAAGATATCATTAAATGACATAAATAAGGTTTTCACTATTCTCGAAACCATTTAGGTATAACATATACCTAAGTGGTTAAACATTATAAATTACAAATTATTGAGATCGAAGTCGATTGTTAATATTTTTCACTATACGGCAAAAACCATAGAGTTCAACATTCCATACTTCACAAGTAAATAAACGTATTATTTTAGGTAACTCTTGCAAATATCGGCAATGCATATGACAGCCTCCATAATGAAATGAAAAGCTTAGCGACGATCCCCAAAAACAAATATTCTTCCACGCGGTATAAAATTATTGAAAATATCAACCCAGAAAGTATATCAGTACCCCATGCTTTAAGCAGAAGACAACTACACGATCAAGCAGTAAAGGCCTTAGTATCTCAAAACGCAAAGAAAACTGAAATATCAACAAATTGCGACAAAACAACGGATACAAAATATTACACGGAGAACAAGAAACTCGAAACCGATATCCATGTGGATCCAGCATCAACGAGAATTGCATCAAAGTCTATTGGAGTTGGCGACGTGGATAAAACACAAATTGTATATTGTGGAAGGGATACCTGCAAGTATGAACGGGATGGCCAACACAACTGTCGATATACGAACCATGTTCACTGCCATAAAAATCAACCTATCCATCTCTAAAAGTTCTGATAAATAAGAGCACACAGTACATGACAAACCGCACTGATCTAAGAAAAATACATTTTATTTAACAACGAATCAGTGTTTTAATTTATCTGACACATTTGTTGTTAAATATAATAAATTAAAATTAAAAAAACATTATAAACAACAAGCTTTTATATATATGTAATAAAAATAATAAAATAAACATTTTCCATCAATATTTAATGTCACCTTATAACGTCTTTACACATTTTATATAATATAATAACTTGTCGCGAGATTTAAAAAAGTGATCGTATTTACATTGTTTGAAAATTAGAACCAATTAGATAAATTTCGTTTATGTACTTAAATAATGAAATACGACATTGGAAACAGAAATAATCATCATCATCATCATCATTTCAGCCGTAGGACGTCCACTGCTGGACAAAGGCCTCCCTCATTGATCTCCAAGTACTGCGGTTGGAAGCCGTCTGCATCCACCGCCGACCAGCAGTTCTCACCAAGTCGTCTGCCCATCTTGTAGGTGGACGTCCTACGCTGCGCTTGCCGATCCGTGGCCTCCATTCGAGAACTTTGCTGCCCCATCGGCCGTCAGTTCTGCGCGCTATATGGCCTGCCCATTGCCACTTCAACGTGCTAATCCGTTTGGCTATGTCGGTGACCCGAGTTCTCCTACGTATCTCCTCATTTCTGATTCGATCCCGTAGTGAAACCCCGAGCATAGCCCTCTCCATAGCTCGTTGAGCGACTCTGAGCTTGTTCATAAGGCCAATAGTGAAGGACCACGTCTCGGTTCCATATGTCATCACTGGTAACACACACTGGTTGTAGACTTTCGTCTTAAGGCACTGAGGTATGTTGGACGAAAAGACGTTGCGAAGTTTCCCAAACGCTGCCCATCCGAGTTGGATTCGACGATTGACCTCTTTCTCGAAGTTGGACCTACCTAATTGGACTGTTTGTCCTAGGTATACGTACGCGTCGACAACTTCAAGAGCCGAGTTCTCAACCATAACTGGGGCAGGCACGACATGGACATTTGACATGATTTTCGTCTTGTCCATGTTCATTTTAAGGCCTACCCGCTGGGAGACTCGATTGAGGCCTTCGAGCATCGTGCTGAGCTCTTCCATCGACTTTGCCATGACCACAATATCGTCGGCAAATCGAAGGTGAGTGATGTATTCGCCGTTAATATTGATGCCCAGCCCTTTCCATTCCAGGAGCTTGAAGGCATCTTCCAAAGCGGTCGTAAACAGTTTCGGAGAGATTACGTCTCCCTGTCTTACGCCTCTTTTTAAGGGAATCGCCTTCGAGCTCTGTTCTTGTACTCGGACTGACATAGTGGCGTTTGTATACAAACACTTCAACACTTCGATGTACCGATAGTCAATTCGGCATCGTTGGAGAGACTCAAGCACCGCCCATGTTTCGATCGAATCGAAGGCTTTCTCATAGTCCACAAACGCAAGACATAGCGGCAAGTTATACTCTTCGGTCTTCTGTATGACTTGCCGCAGCGTATGTATGTGGTCTATGGTACTGTAGCCTTTTCGGAACCCGGCTTGTTCGGGAGGCTGGAAGTCATCAAACCTGCGTTCGAGACGGTTCGCGATGACCCTTGAAAACAGCTTATAAACATGGCTCAACAGCGAGATGGGTCTGTAATTCTTAAGTAAGGTTTTGTCACCTTTCTTGAAGAACAGAACCACCACGCCCTTGTTCCATGCTTTTGGCGTCGTACCTTCAAGCAAGGCGGAATTAAATAGCTTCTGAAGGACTTTAAGTACCGGTGATCCACCCGCTTTCAGAAGCTCTGAAGTGATTCCGTCCTCACCCGGCGCCTTGTCGTTCTTAAGCTGTTTCAAGGCCATCCTGATCTCGTACAGGCTGATGTCCGGGATATCCTCGGTATAATGTCGGGTCAGTTTAGCTCTTGGGTCGTTGGCCGCACTGCAAACAGGTTTAGTGACCGAATCGTAGAGCCGTCCATAGAACCTTTCGACTTCCCTTAACACTTCTGCTTTACTTGACGTTATGCTGCCATCTTCCCTCTTCAGCTTCGTCATCTGGCTCTGCCCAATAGAACTATCTCTCGCGAACACTTTGGAGCCTTTATTCCGCTCTATCGTATCTTTAATACTGGCTGTATTAAAGGTACGAATATCGTGCCGCAAGGATTTCCAAATTTGTCTATTGAGCTGCCTGTGTGACTGAGCATCATCGGGAGACTGCAGTCGCAAAGAACGTCGTTCAGCCATGAGGTTAAGGGTGTCATCAGAAAGTTTCTGAGGTCTATTAGTACGGGGGGTCTTAAAGAACTGGGACCCCACCGTATGGACGGTTTCTACGAACCTGTTATTGATCTCGTCCACCGATGCATCTACTCCTAGACAGTCAAAGCGATTTGCGAGTTCGAGTTGAAAGCTCTCGAGGTTTTGGATATGTGCGCGAGTGGGTCGGAGCGTAGATTTCATCAAACGGGACCTTTCAAGTTTAACGTTCATATTCAATGTGCCCCTTACAATTCGGTGATCACTGCCGGTTTTCACCCTGTGAATCACAGAGACATCATTGAATATTCGTTTCTTGTTGGTCAGGATGAAATCAATCTCATTTCTCGTAGAACCATTGGGACTCATCCAGGTCCATTTCCTGTGAGGCGGCTTCTGGAAGAAAGAATTCATCATAAAGAGTCCTTCTTTCTCCAGAAAATCGGCCAGCCTCTGTCCCCTGGGGTTCCGTTGCCCATACCCAAATTGCCCCACTCTCAACTCATCATCGCTTCTCATGCCTAGCTTTGCATTGAAGTCCCCCATTACAACAGTGAAGTGAGTGTTGTTCGTATGTATGGCTCTACTGATGTCCTCATACATAGACTCTACTTCTTCATCTGGGTGTGACGAGGTCGGCGCATATACCTGAACGACCTTCAGCAAATATCGCTTAGATATTCTGAGTGTTAGGTACGCGACCCTGCTCGACACACTGTCGATGGTGACAATGTTGTTAATGAGTGACTTGTGAACGAGAAACCCGACACCACCTTGGGACTGTTGGTCGCCCTCCCGGTAGTATAGTAGGTTACCGGACTTAAGGGATATCGTGTCCTCGCCCTCTCTACGGACTTCTGATAGCCCCAAAATGTCCCAGTGTAATCTACTAATTTCTTCTTCCAGCTCAACAATCTTATCGTCTGTCCTCAAAGTGCGGATGTTGTGTGTTACCAGGGCCAGTGGTCGTCGTAGGGGTTGGTAGCCGATCGTCTCCCGGGGATTCTTAGCACCCCTAGCCCCGCCGTTACCGTGACTGCTACCGTAGCCAGGATAAGCGGGGCCGCCGGGGACTCGGGGCCTGGTTTTTTGTTGTATTGTCATGAGGGGGTTGATGCCATACTCACCACGCTTGGCAGGCGGGTTGGCGAGCGCAGTATAGGGTAGTGAAAAAACACGGAAAGATGCTGCTGCCCATCTTCCGGAGGTATCCCTTAGCAGATTCTTACTGCATCCATGGGTAAGAGAGGAGAGGCAACATTCTACTGCCGGCGCCCCACGGCAACAGAAACAGAAATAATATGTGAATTTAATTATATATTAGGTACGTATTCACCACCAATCCGATTGTACAGATTGTCCCAAGTTCTGTCTAGTTATTTCTAGTGCAATGTTATGTTTTCTTTCATTCTAGCATTTGATTTTCGGCGCAGGAGGAGCAAAAAAGTGTGGTATGACGACCAGCTCATGTTTGTCCTGATAGTCATATTTATATATATATATTTATATGACAAAATAGTATGACAACTCGGAAGTAGCGACCATGGCGTAAATGGCCAGCTATAAAGGCGGCCAATGTATTAACAAATAATGTGATAATCTATCAGGGATTCTCTAAAGAGGTGTGTTCAAAGGTAGTGATATCATCTTTAGATATAGTGGAATGAATCAGAACCAAAGATACGAGAGACGAGGGAAAGTTTACTGCAAATGAGTCAGATAATCGTTACTACCCACATAAGATATACAAATAAACAAAATTTAAGTGTCTGTTTATATTTCAAAATATAATTTCTTTTTACTTAATGCAATATGCAAAGTATGGGGGTACCTATTCGTATATCGGAAATTTAAATATCTACTGTCAAAACGCCGATGTTCAAAACCCCTAAAATGACATACCTACGATTATACCAAAAAACATGTTTTTGTCACTCCAAAACGGCTGGACCTGTGGACATGACTCACTAAGCGATCACTAGATGCTATTAGGAGTATCTTAGGCTACTAACATTTTAATAAAATAATAGAGATATTCGTAATATAAATACAAGTGCAATGCATAAATTATAATAAGGTTTCGTATCACCATGACTAATTTCAGATTGACGTGACTCGATGTTATTCGGATAAGTAGTGTTACTAAAGTAATTTTCTGCCAGCTTCTATAGGTAGGTACTGTTGGAAAGATGCATAACAAACCAAAGATTACGTTATGTTTAATGCATATTTTTTTCCTCGAGAAACCCCTAAAAAAGTTAAAACAAAACCGTAGACCAAGGATCAGTTATTCATCATCATCTCAGCCGTAGGACGTCCACTGCCGGGCATAGGCCTCTCTCAGGAAATGCGGTTGGAATCTTCATCCACCGCCAACCTGCTATTTTCACCAGGTCGTCTGCCCATTTTGTAGTTCGTACGCTCTACGCTGCGCTTGCCTCTTTGGTTCGTGGTAGCCTCCAATCGAGAACTTTTCGGCCCCATCGGCCATCTGTTCTGCTTCATGGCCTGCTCATTGCCTCTTCAACTTGTCGTCCGTTCGGCTGTCAGTGACGTTCTACGTATCTCTTCATTTCTGATGATCAGTTATTGGGGCTGAAGAAATGGCGAATGCCTCCTATTATCGGCCGATGTAATTTGGAAAACAACGTAAGTACAAAAATCCTGTTTATGGTGTGTATAATATAAATGTGTGTTTACAGCTGATTCGGTTTTTAAAAATGATACGTTGGATGGAAATGTGTGTGAAATGAAATGAGATATGAAAAATGGTAGGGATAAAAATTCTCTTCACTCAATTTTATTAAAGGTAGGTTTTAAGAAAAGTAAAGTCCCTCGAAGATGTATACTTTTCTTTACCACTGACTAATAATTCCTGTATCTTAGTAGAAGTATTTTATATTAAAAAACGGAAACTTTAAAGAATCCGACTCGTTTCTCTAAAAAAAATTTCATGAACTTTAAGAATTTGGTTTTTATAACAAGCGTTTGAAATTTAAAAAGGCAAACCTATAGGCTTCTAGGTGCAATATTATTTTTGTAAAATAGATAAAATTAAAAAGTTTATAACTGGTAACGCCATCTAACGTCAGTTCAATACGAAGTACTTAGTTAAAATATTTTTTTGTATTGTATTGCTAATCAAATACTCATTTAACATTAAGCGGTGTACATTTAAGCAACCTTCTTTTTTAAATAGGTAGGTATACGTAAGTAATTAACCAAAACAAACCAAAATTTATATTTCAATATTCAACAGGCAGTACAACAGGCAGCTGGACAAAGGCCTCCCTCATTGATCTCCAAGTACTGCGGTTGGAAGCCGTCTGCATCCACCGCCGACCAGCGGTTCTCACCAAGTCGTCTGCCCACCTTGTAGGTGGACGTCCTACGCTGCGCTTGCCGGTCCGTGACCTCCATTCGAGAAATTTGCGGCCTCACTTTGCCATGACCACAATATCGTCAGCAAATCGAAGGTGAGTGATGTATTCGCCGTTAATATTGATACCCAGCCCTTTCCATTCCAGGAGCTTGAAGGCATCTTCCAAAGCGGTCGTAAACAGTTTCGGAGAGATTACGTCTTCCTGTCTTACGCCTCTTTTTAAGGGAGTCGCCTTCGAGCTCTGGTCTTGTACATAGTGACCCACAGAGTGGCGTTTGTATACAAACACTTTGATGTACCGATAGTCAGTTCGGCATCATTGGAGAGACTCAAGCACCGCCCATTTTTCGATCGAATCGAAGGCTTTCTCATAGTCCACAAACGCGAGACATAGCGGCAAGTTATACTCTTCGGTCTTTATATGACTTGCCGCAGCGTATGTATGTGGTCTATGGTACTGTAGCCTTTTCGAAACTTGTTCGGGAGGCTGAAAGTCATCAAACCTGCTTTCGAGACGGTTCGCGATGATCCTTGAAAACAGTTTATAAACATGGCTTAAAAGCTAGATGGGTCTGTGATTCTTAAGCAAGGTGTTGTCCCTTTAACCTTTCTTGAAGAGCAGAACCACCACGCCCTCGTTCCATGTTTTTTGGCGTCGTACCTTCAAGTAAGGCGGAATTAAAGAGCTTCTGAAGGACTTTAAGTACCGGTGATCCAACCGCTTTCAGAAGCTCTGAAGTGATTCCGTCCTCACCCGGCGCCTTGTCGTTCTTAAGCTTCAGGGCCATCCTGATCTCATACAGGCTGATGTCCGGGATATCTTCGGTATAATGTCGGGTCAGTTTGGCTCTTGGGTTGGCCGCACTGCAAACAGGTTTTGTGACCGAATCGTAGAGATATCCATAGAACCTTTCGACTTTCCTAAACATTTCCGCTTTACTTAACGTTATACTGCCATCTTCCCTCTTCAGCTTCGTCATCCGGCTCTGCCCAATACAATTATCCCTCGCGAACACTTTGGAGCCTTTATTCCGCTCTAATCTAATCTAATCTTTAATACGAGATGTATTAAAGGTACGAATATCGTGCCGCAAGGATTTCCAAATTTTTCTATTGAGCTGTTTAGAACTAACTATAAAAAAAATTATATTGAGCTGTTAGTCATTGTCGCAAAGAACGTCGTTCAGCCATGGCCCTTGACCTCATTAGGTTAAAGGGTGGTTAAGGGTGTCATCAGAGAGTTTCTGAGGTCTATTGGTACGGGGGGTATGAAAGAACTGGGACCCCACCGTATGGACGATTTCTACGAACCTGTTATTGATCTCGTCCACTGATGCATCTAGTTCTAGATAGTCAAAGCGATTTACAAGTCGAGTTGAAAGCTCTCGAGGTTTTGGATATGTGCGCGAGTTGGTCGGAGCGTAGACTTCATCAAACGGGACCTTTCAAGTTTAACATTCATATTCAATGTGCCTCTAACAATTCGGTGATCAATGCCGGTTTTCACCTTGTCAATCACAGAGACATCATTGAATATTCGTTTCTTGTTGGTCAAGATGAAATTAATCTCATTTCTCGTGGAACCGTTGGGACTCATCCAGGTCCATTTCTTGTGAGGCGGCTTCTGGAAAAAAGAATTGATCATAAAGAGTCCTTCTTTCTCCAGAAAATCGGCCAGCCTCTGTCGCCAGCAGGGCTAGCATGGCCGGAGATATTTTATCCACGGGGAGAGGACAAAATACTATTCCCCTCTGTCAATTTTGTCCACCCTCCGAGCATGGTGACATGGGTGGATAAACTATTCACGGTGGACAAACCAGGGGAAACGCTTGTCCCCGAAATTATAGGCGGAGGGTGAGTGAGTACCTATCCACGTCTAATGTCAAAAAGTGATATAATTCTCTTTAATCTGTTGCCGTGCTTTGGCAGGTGGATAAAATAATTTTATCCCTTGTGGAAATAACCGGTGTACAAAAGTTTTATCCCCAGCCCTGCTGGGGTTCTATTGCCCATATCCAAATTGCCCCACTCTCAACTCATCATCGCTTCTCATGCCCCTAGCTTTGCATTGAAGTCCCCATAACAACAGTGATTTTTGTTCGTATGTATGGCTCTGCTGATGTCCTCATACATAGACTGTACTTCTTCATCTGGGTGTGACGAAGTCGGCACATATACCTGAACGACCTTCAGCGAATATCGCTTAGATATTCTGAGTGTTAGGTACGCGACCCTGCTCGATACACTGTCGATGGTGATAATGTTGTTGATGAGTGACTTGTGAACGAGAAACCCAACTCCGCCTTGGGACTGTTGGTCGCCCTCCCGGTAGTATAGTAGGTTACCAGACTTGAGGGATATTGTGTCCTCGCCCTCTCTACGGACTTCTGATAATCCCAAAATGTTTCAGTGCAATCTACTAATTTCTTCTTCCAGCTCAACAATCTTTTCGTCTGTCCTCATGTGCGGATGTTGTGTGTTACCAGGGCCAGTGGTCGTCGTAGCGGTTGGTAGCCGATCGTCTCCCGGAGATTCTTAGCACCCCTAGCCCCGCCGTTACCGTGACTGCTACCGTAGCCAGGATTAGCGGGGCCGCCGGGGACTCAGGGCCTGGTTTTAGTTAGTTTTATCATAGGGGGGGTTGTTGCCATACTCGCCACGCTTGGCAGGCGGGTTGGCGAGCGCAGTATAGGGAGCTGAAAATGCGAAAAAGACGCTGCTGCCCATCTTTCGGAGGTCCTTCGTAGATTTCTACTGCATCTATGAGCAGGAGAGGAGGGGCAACATTCTACTGCCGGCGCCCCACGTCTTGTACCTACATAGTACCTAGTATCACGGACCAAATTTTATTTGGTCCATGCTAGTATGATGGTATGGCAAGTGAGACTTTTGTACCAGGTATGCGATTTAAATCTCTAATTTCTGAATCCTTGTTGCGCGGATCTCGTTTGCACCTACTTATTTCATTTAGGTGTTATTTCGAAGTGCGTTTGTATGGGACCTAGGATCTCCGTCACGTTCAAAAACAATGAGGCGTTTTCATTAAAAAGTAAAAATTTCAAAAATAGTTCCCTCAAACCTTATAGATGGCGTTAGTTTTCATTTAATGGAAGGAAACACAATTTGACAATGACAGCATTTGTAATCAATCACAAACTTGTTTTCTCCGCTTACCAGCTCCATCTGTTTGGTGTAGTAGAAAACACTTTTTTTATTTTTTACTGAAAACGGCTCATTCATATACTACGAAACAATTCACTTACACATCGAACCTCGTCTTCTGTTTGTCAGAATCATGTGTCATAAGCTCATCGTGATAAATTAAAGGTACAATTACTTACTTCTGGATCTTACCAAGAAGTATTTAAAACTCTGAACTTGATCATCAACTTTTGAAGCTGACTGTACCTAAACTAATAACGCTCTAAAGCATAATATAACAAATCCAAGTCCTCTTTATATAATAAATGTATTACTTATTCAGTCAAATAACGTTGGCTACTAGAAGTTATTTAGATTCTCAAATATCGTTTTGTCTCAGGAAATCACAAGATTTTTATTTAAAAACATACTTATAAGAGGTGACATCGCGGGAATAATCTAGCCAGCCAGTGTTATCTCTACTGTGCAGTGTAAACGCTTATAAAGAACCTTTTTACGCGTTATCGGTATCTGTCCCACTCATCATTCAGGTGCGATACTCTGATACTGTAATACATGCGTTCGCTTAAAACTATTTGTATCAGAATCAAGTTATACCTACCTACTGATAAAAGTACTAAAAAAAATATATTTTACTATAATAAAAAAAAATTAAGCAGTATCTAAAAGTAGATCTTGTCCATTACAGCCGCAAAATACCAACGCCTTTAAAAATATTTATCAGTGGGTATCCTCCATAACCCTAACTACATACATATATGTGCAACACAGATACACAACTTTATATGCATAAAATGTAGTTGACCCATAAATCGTGTCTTGTCATCCCGTACTGTGTTTTAGTACTTACGAGTAGCTACTAATTCAGTTGACAGAACCCTCGTTGACAGAGCGCGCTCGGCAGTATGGCAATAGCGGGCGGGGCGACGGGGGCGCGCGGGCTCGTGTGTCGCAGTCGCGCACTGCTGGTGGCCTCTGCCTTGCTAGCGCTGCTCGTGATGCTGCTGCTGGCTGGCCGCGAGACCGGCCCCCCACGCCCTGCGGACCGGTTGCCGCCCCCGCGCGCGCCCGCCCGCCTTCTGCCGCACGACTACTGGCGCCACCGCCGCGACCACCCTGACCGCTACCTGCAGCTGTCCTGCAGCGAGCTGCCGACACCGGAGCGCCTGCAGTGGGCGGCGGCGAGCTGGCAGCGCCTCCAGCTCCCCGCGGGCAGCCTCTACGCGTACGCGGCGCACTGGGACCCGCGCAGGGAGCCGCTCGTGCGCGTTCTCGTCTACTGCGACGTGGCGCCGCTGCCCAACCTCACCTGCCTTCTGTGGTGAGCTCCGTCCCCTTGCGTCCGCGGCCCGCGTCCCGAGTGGATCGTGATACCTCTCCATGCGACAGGTTCGAGGACCGTAACGCGCCCGACGCGGTGCCAGCGCGACCGATATACGGCTGGCGGCCGTACTGGGGCGGCCCCACCGACACCGCCAACGAGCCTTACATCCTTGGCTGCCCACTAAAGACAGGCTCCGGCGTACCGCGCGCCGTCAGCGTGGCCACCGCGCCCTGCGAGTCGACACGCAACGTGCTGGCCGTGCAGGGCGCACCGCGAGACATGGCGCCGTGGCGCGCACCCCCGCCCCTGTCAGTGGCCGTCTGCATCAAGTGGCTGAACTACCCGGAGGATACCTCCGGTGACCTGGTCGAGTGGATAGAGCTGCTCCGCGTGTTCGGCGCTCAAAAACTCTTTATCTACGTGTTGCAGGTCAGTACAGATTTCTCCTCCCGTAAGATTATTTTGTCGATAATCTATCGTTTCGTGCCGCGTCCCGCTTCTTTATTACATTACAATTTATTGATCCATAAAACAAACATAACCTAAACAACATAATCAAGTACTTAATTTAAAAATAACAAAACATGGTCTGAATGCAATTGCACTACGAATCGGCTTACTCGTACAGGCGCACCCGAACATGCGGCGCGTGCTGCGGTACTACGAAGCGCTGGGGTTCGCGGATGTAACGGAGCTGGATAACGCGCCGCGTGAGCGCGACAGGGGCAGCACGAACGAGCGCGCCTTCCATGCGCTGCGGCTCGAGTTGCTGCCGCTCAACGATGCGTTGTACCGGGCTATGCCGCACTACACCTGGCTCGCCGTCTTCGACATGGACGAGATGATGGTGCCGATGAAGTGAGCCCTCGCTCACACTTCGCATGCGCTTTCCAGCGTCGCTTTTATCTAAGATCCGATGCTTGCATTGCAGGGTCGATTCGTGGGCTGAGCTGCTAGAGGGCGAGCTCCGAGGCCAGCAGAAAAACGGCGTAGACGCGGTCGTGCTCTCCAACTACTACTTCCTGCGCAACGCTCAGCGCTCGCACGCCGCGCCGCCGCCCGCGCACATGCTAGCCTACTTCTGGCGTGCCAGGAACGCCAGCCGTCCGGGTGAGAGCGACGGCTTCTCTTTCGCTCTTCCGCGGCGGCCGTCGAGAGAATCTAATGAAAACGTTCGGTTCCAGGTGCACACGTAAAGTCGTTTCACAACACGTCATCCGTGACAGCGATGCACAACCATCTACCGATAGCGTGCTTGCGGGACGATTACTCCTGCAGCTGGCATAGCGTGCCGCTCGAGAATGGCAGGTACGGCCGATAACTGCGGTGATAGGTACTGGTAATGGCATGTTGTGTCCGGTAACCGAAATATGTGCCATTTGTAGACTGCAGCACTACCGCGACCGCTGCGACTACGAGCGCGTGGACTGCGAGGAGATGCACGATGTGGTGCGCGACGCGGCGCTGCAGCGGTTCTCGAGCGTGCTTGTGCCGGCCAGGGCAGTGCTGCGAGAACTGCAGATCCCGCTGCCGACCCCGTCGCCCCTCGCCGACACACCACCGGCCACCCACCACCAACCACAAACAACCACGCCGGACCCGAATAAAAAAATAATCCAGTCACATTACATTGTAGATAGCGCATTTCACTAAATTTTACTAGATTTTTATACGAGTTAGCTTACGCGATGGCGAAGTCGATCGAACACACATTTACTAGATCTCTGCCTCATAGCATTGTAATAATTTTTAATTTTTCAACAAAAAAAAACCTGATTCAATGGCCCTGATACTAATGATGATGAGTTGGTAGGTGCGACCATATTTTTTTTATTTGTTTTACAACAGTAGAATGTTACCCCTCCTTTCATGCCCGTGGATGCAGTAAGAGCCTGCTAAGGGATACCTCCGGAAGATGGGCAGCAGCGTCTTCCCGTGTTTCAACATCCGTACTGCGCTCGCCAACCCGCCTGCCAAGCGTGGTGAGTATGGCAACTACCCCTCATGGAGATCCGTGAGGGAGGCCTGTGTTCAGTAGTGGACGTATTATGGCCGAAATGATGATGATGATGATACAAAAAATAAATATTTAAAGCTAAAAAAACTCCCAGCCTGCAAAACCGTCTAACGGTTTGTCCGAATGTGGGGAGTCTGGAGTCTCTTATGAAATAAGCCTACATAATTAAGGAGCGTCTCGACATATCAGAGGTCTACCATGAGTTTTCACAATCTATACTCGCTAGCGACTGTAGTTAACAAAATGTATAAAAACTTGTAAAGCGCCTCTAGCTGATAGTTTGGTACTAAAATACGCAGTAAACATTATACTACACTACAGCGACTGTAGTTTGGGCTCCATTTGCTTAGAATTGTAGCTTACTGCGTATAGGGTTACCAGATGAAAAAGTCAAAAGACCAGAGAAAAGGCCTGATTTCCATGGAAAGAAACTTAAGCCACATGCCAAAATACCCAAAAGTTATACCGTCATTTTATTCACTCTCATATATTATTATTATACTTCAGATATAGGCTTCGTTGTGGAATGACGGCGGTAGTAGGTAACGTTAAATCCTACTAATAATAAATAAAAGTGGAAGTGAGAATATATGTATGTACCTATGTTCCCTTTTCACGTCAAACCCACTGAACCGATTTGAATGAATTTTAGAATAGGAGTAGATTAGACCATGGACACAGGCTACTTTTTGTTGCGTAAATTAAATCAGAAGGAGTTATGTGCAAAAATGTTATTGAAATAAATAAATAAACCAATAAATGCTTAAATTAACAAACTGTTTATTGGTACGTCGTAAGATAGCCGTCGTAATTTGTTACTCTTATCTTAATCACTGCCGTGAGGTGGCAGCAGTAGAATGTTGAAAATCTGCTAGGGGATAGTTTCGGATGTTATCCCTCCTCTCATGCCCGTGGATGCAGTAAGAGCCTGCTAAAGGATACCTCCGGAAGATAGGTAGCAGCGTATTTCCGTATATCAACGTACCATACTGCGCCTTCCAACCCGCCTGCCAAGCGTGGTGAGTATGGCAAATCTCCTCATGATCTTGGAGATGTATGAGGCAGGCCTATGTCTAGCCGTAGACGTGGGCAGCAGTCCTACGGCTGTTATGATGATGATGATGATCTTAATCACTAATGTCTGGTAATTTCTAAAGATGCTTCCAAGTCTTGCGACTGATATTTCTCCCATCCACCGTTTGGGCGAGATAAACATCCACGTTGGGCAAGGACTTATGTGTTTTTGGATTCCATCCAAAATCTTTGGCTTCAACTGCGTTCGTAAACGCTTCCAAGACATCTATCTGACCTTCGAGCTTTGGAAGCTCTTGGGAAAACTTTGATATCTTCAATTCGAGGTCGCAGTAACTGTCTTTTATCAGTGAGAGGTTTTTCTGGAAGATAATTAATACATAAATTATTAAAATTTTATGAACACATATAATAGTAGCCCAGTCCGCGGTTTGACCCGCGTAGTTCTCGTTCCCGTGGAAATACGGAGACAAAATATAGCTTAGCTTACTCAAGGATAATGTAGCATTCTAGTTGTGAAAGAGTTGTGAAAATCGGTACAGTAGTTTTTGAGTTTATTCGTTACAAACATAAAAATACAACATAAAAATCTTTCCTCTTTATAATATTAAGAGACGTTATACACCTTTATAATTGCCCGACGTTTCGACAGGATTGCAAACATCATCGAAACGTCGGGTTTGATTGCATTTTTAACTTAGTGTACAACTAAAACAAAAATACCTGATAAAATTTGTTAAAGCTAGATCTCTTCACTGCTAGTAACTTCTGATTGTCGGACAGTAGTCAAGAATATATTTGAAGATTTCTGCTGGATGTACACTATCTACACGGTACTACAAAACCGATAAAGGCATTCAAAATTTTCGACCACGATTAGTGTCTTCGTGGCCGAAATGGTAAAAGCAGCCTGCGTTAATGGTATTCATCTGAACATTACGGGTTCAAGTCCCATCGAAAACAAAATTTTGATTGCATTCTTAATCTGTATAAAAATATTGCATTGTTAATTTCTTTAAATAATATTATTTATTTGATTTGCCTGGTCTAACATGGGGGCCACTTGCGCCAATAATAGTGCCTATGTATGTGTTAGAATAAGATTGATGATGATTGAGAAAATAAGATTTGAGAGGAAAAGACAAAAATGATTTCATTATCATCCTCTCAGCCGTTGGACCACTGCTGGACATTAGGCCTCCTTCATGGATCCTCTAGTACTGATCATGAGTTGCCATACTCACCACGCTGGGCAGGCGAGTTGTCGAACGCAGTGCGGCGTGTTAATAGACAAAATATGCTGCTGCCCATCTTGCGGAGATATCCCTTCTCAGATTCTTCCTGCATTTACGGCCAAGAGAGGATTGGCCACATGATACTGCCGGCACCGCATAGCACTCACGCCACGCAATATGATATAAGGCGGGTCTACACTTAAACTATTAGTTTCGCTGTCACTTGTGTCAATAAGTACTGCTTACTAGGTAGCCTTAAGTCAAAACATATTACATCCAGGCTCTCAAGAATATATCCCACAAAGCAAAAAGCAGCTTTAGGACTATGTACATAGCTTGCTGAAAAAGCCTACTACAAAATATATCACGAACGAACAGGTATATTGCTGTAAAATTTGGAGAATCATGTCGCTTTAAAGTTAGTTCATTCGATAATTGTACACAGTCCGTCATTAACCGCTTTTTGGTGTGACATGGATCTATAATCGGTCTAGAGAACCATGTCACGCCAATGAGTGTTTAATGACAGACTGCGTGGAAAAATACTCTAGCTAGACTGTTTACATTCTTAACATACACCATGATATCTAATCCCTGTCGTATCTTACGTATCGCTATCGACGAAATATGTAATGAAACTCAGCATATCTGTGGTTCTAGATCTATAAGTAGTCGGAAACACTCCAAAAAGCGATCAATGACAGACTGTGCGTAGACAAATACTATAGAATCTAGAATTCTATAGTACTTACATACATATAAGTTGCAGGCGGCTCTGCTAAATGACTTAAGCAAGTGACCCATTTAAACTCAGCATAAGTGTGACATGGTTCTAGATCTATAATCGAGAAACACATCACACCAAAAAGCGATCAATGACAGACTGTGTATATATATAGTCTAGAATTAAAATTCTAGTGTTTACAGCTCTCTACTAAATGATTAACCACAATGTTATTATGTTTTTTGAAATTCCATTTATGTCGCACTCCGTCGAGCAAGTGACGCAATGATAATCCAGCATAAGAGGTATGTAGATGATGGCCAACAGAGTTGGCAGGATGCAGAAGCTGTATATTCCGGTTTGCATTGGGGCATTTACCACGCCCACTTAAATGACGACTTCTATCTACCGTTACGAGTCCATAATGTCATTGAAAATGCCGTGTATGACGCACTTATTTAAGCAAGTGACGCATTGCAACGCATAATTATTTGTGACATGGTTCTAGATCTATAATCGAGAAACACGTCATACCAAAAAGCGTTCAATAACAGACTATGCGTAGACAAATACTTTAGAATCTAGAATTCTAGAGAGTTTACATCTTAATCAAAGCGGCTCTACTAAATGGCTTACCGCAATGTCATCAATGTTTTTGGATATGCCATTCATGTCGCAGTTCTTAGAGCAAGTGACGCAATGATACTCCAGCATAATGTAGATGATTGCCAGCAGGGTTGACAGGATGCAGAAGCTGTATATTCCGGTTTGCATTGGGGCATTTACCACGCCCACTTAAATGACGACTTCTATCTACCGTTACGAGTCCACAATGTCATTGAAAATGCCGTGTATGACGCACTTATTTAAGCAAGTGACGCATTGCAACGCATAATTATTTGTGACATGGTTCTAGATCTATAATCGAGAAACACGTCATACCAAAAAGCGTTCAATAACAGACTATGCGTAGACAAATACTTTAGAATCTAGAATTCTAGAGAGTTTACATCTTAATCAAAGCGGCTCTACTAAATGGCTTACCGCAATGTCATCAATGTTTTTGGATATGCCATTCATGTCGCAGTTCTTAGAGCAAGTGACGCAATGATACTCCAGCATAATGTAGATGATTGCCAGCAGGGTTGACAGGATGCAGAAGCTGTATATACCGCTGAGGAAGCTCCAAGGTCTGCATTGGGCGGGTTGGTTGCTCGAAATAATTGGAGCATTGCATTGGCGACATTGAGGGCATTTTCCACGCCGCCCTGAACGACGTCTTCTGTCCATTTGGCAATAAGCAAATCTAAAATATTGTTTTAATATAGTTAGCGCGATTAGAAAAATATATAATTAGGTACCTATCTAGAGGTACTTATAGATGCTGGCGCTGTAAAATAAATCATATCTATTGGCCAATTGAATGTTTCCTAATTTTATAATTTTCCATGTTAAGTGAATTTGTTTATGAGAAATTAATGTTCTGAAACCAAAATTTACTTTTTTTAATACCACGACAAAGCTGAAGAAAGGAAAGCGGTAACTCTTAACATCAGATGAGTCTCTTGGAGAATACGTAGAATGTCTTGGAGAATAGTCTTGGAGAATGTGGTATTGCAGAATAGGTAGAGACCTATTCTGCAATACCGCGACGGTCACGTACACTTTCACTAAGCACGTGACCAACGCTGCATTGCATTGCGCCCGTGTCGTCACCCTGAGACACGAGTTACTTCCTCGGTGCTCGAGTCTGACTCGCTCTTGGCCGGTTTTATTTTTGCTTATTTCCTCTGATGGCTAAGGTATTCTTCAAATCTACCCAATCCTTTTTCCCAAGACTTCCACCAGGTTACCTATATTATATCTATATATTACCTATATTATAGACATATACATACATATACTCTAGAAATCTAAAATGGTAAAACATTGGGAGCGGTATTTTTTAAGCATTGTCTAAATAAGTCAAAAACTATACGGTTTTAAAGAAAAACTAAAAACTGTTTATTAATGTGCTACAAAGCCCTTTCATATGATACCCCACATGACCTAGTAACTTCACTTACAATTTTTGAGACCCTCCTTTCGTCCCTTTGCAATCATAATAAGAATCATAAACAGCATATTTATACTATGTAATATTAGTATCATTATTATTTTTACAAGGTTGGTCCTCCATAGCACAGGATCGGGATAAATGGAAGGGGGATAGGGAGGCCTTTGCCCTGCAGTGGGACGAAAATGGCTAGTAATAATAATAATAATAATAAGTAATAATAATAATAATAATAAGTATAATATATAATAATGAGTGCAGAGTGTGAGCAAATCGAAACCATGGAGAATATTACCATCTGTCCAATGGATGTTACTAGCGCAATCCGTTCGGCCCAGAACTGGAAAAGTCCTGGACCGGATGGATTGCATAACTTTTGGGTAAAATGGTTTCGTTGCTCACACTCCGTTCTGGCTACACAATTCCAAGAAGCTATTGAACTCGGGTCTCTTCCAATTTTCATGACAACTGGCGTAACCTTCTTGCTCCATAAGTCCGGTAGTACCGCGGAACCCAAGAATTACAGACCAATTACATGCTTACCCACCATCTATAAGCTTCTCACATCCATTCTAACAGTAAAAATTAACACACACATTGTTGCGAACAATATTTTGGCACCTGTTCAGAATGGATGTAGAGTTGGGTCTCGCGGTACTAAGGAGCTCCTCCTCATTGACATGGCCATTAGCGAAAAGGTCAAGCGTAGCAAGGAAAACCTCTCTGCTGCTTGGATTGACTATAAGAAGGCATATGATTCAGTGCCACATACATGGCTTGAGAGGGTCTTAGAGTTGTATAAAGTAGATACTACTCTAAGATCATTCTTAGGTGCGTGTATGAGGCAGTGGACCACAGTACTTCGTCATCTAGGAAGTAGATGGGATTCTCTTGCTACGCAAGACCTGATAAGGATTGAGAGGGGTATATTCCAGGGTGATAGTCTGAGTCCTTTGTGGTTTTGCCTAGCACTGAACCCTCTTAGTACTTTACTAAAGGATTCAGGGCTAGGTTATCGCCTTCGCAGAGATGGTGAGAGCATATCTCACTTGTTGTATATGGATGATCTCAAACTTTTCGCGCCGAAAAAATCAGAGTTGATAGCTCTGCTTAATATTACACAGATATTTAGCAGCGCTATTAACATGGAGTTTGGTGTTGAAAAGTGTGCAATCATACATATTCAACATGGAAAAGTTGTAAATTCAACAAATTTACAGCTTTCCCAAAATATGTCTCTCAGGTGTCTTTCCGAAGGCGAAACATACAAGTACCTTGGTATGTCTGAATCGTTGGGTATAGTGGATAAGGACATAAAACAGGCAGTGAAGGAACGTTTCTTTTGTCGCCTTACAAAAGTTCTAAATAGTCTTTTGTCAGGCGGTAACAAGGTGCGTGCTTACAATGGCTGGGTTATGCCCCTACTCATTTACACGTTTGGCATACTAAGGTGGTCTCAAACAGAATTGGATGCCCTGGATTGTAAAGTTCGTCAAATGCTAACTGCTCACCGCATGAGACACCCTCGTTCGTCGGTTATGAGAATGTACATCCCGCGGAAGTGTGGAGGCCGGGGCTTTCTTAACGCGAAAACCCTCCACAACCGCGAGGTGTGCAATCTCAGGAGTTACTTTCTCCAAGCAGAGTGCGAGGTGCATCGTGATGTGGTTGCAGTTGACAAAAACTTTACTCCTCTCTCCTTAGCTAAAGAGAACTGGCGCCAACCACTGGTGATGAGCATTCAGGATCGTAGGGCAATATGGGAGAGCAAGGAGCTACATGGGAGATTCTATAAGACCCTTATGGGGCCTGATGTAGATCTCCTAGCTTCAGTGAATTGGCTACGTTTCGGTGATCTCTTCGGAGAAACTGAAGGGTTTGTCTGTGCAATTATGGATGAGGTAATCAAGACGAACAATTACCGAAAGTACATCATGAAAGATGGGACAATTGACATATGTCGGGCATGTCACCACCCTGGGGAGTCCCTCAGGCATGTACTTTCGGGTTGTTCGCATCTTGCTAATTCTGAGTATTTGCACAGACATAATCAAGTAGCCAAGATCATTCACCAGCAACTTGCTCTTCGATATGGCCTTACGGGCCCTGAAGTTCCGTATTATAAATACGCACCAGAGCCGGTTCTTGAAAATGGCCTTGCCACGCTCTATTGGGACCGATCTATAATTACGGACAGGACTATTCTTGCGAATAAGCCTGATATCGTTCTGATAGATCGGTTGGAGCGGAAGGCAATACTCGTTGATGTCACCATTCCACATGATGCCAATCTCGTCAAAGCCGAGAAAGATAAGCTCAGCAAATATCTTGATTTAGCCCACGAGATTGCCACCATGTGGGATGTTGACTCAGCGACTATTGTTCCGATAGTCGTTTCCGTTAACGGACTCATAGCGAAGAGTCTCGATCAACATCTCGAGAGACTTTCGCTAGGCAGTTGGATCAAGAGCCAGATCCAAAAGGCAGTACTCCTGGACTCGGCACGTATAGTAAGGAGATTCCTCTCCCTGCAGCCCTAGTCATCGACCGCTTGAGCCTTGCTTCGCGGCCGGTGATTCACCGTTTTGATATATTTTTTACTGTAGAGTATTTGTTTTTGTATTTCTTTATAGTAAAAAATGTATTTTTATGAGTTTACAAATAAATGATGTGGAATAATAATAATATTAGTATCACCCACTGCAGGGCCTCCCTTCCCTCCTTTAAACATCAAGCTTTTATATATAGATATTCATCCATGACAGACAGACAGGCCCACCATACGGGTTTCTTTTTACCATTTTGGTCCGGAACTCTAAAGATAAGTAAACTGTTTTAGGCCACTATCCTCTCAACTTGAGGATATTATAGGTGCTGGGCAAACCTTGTCTACCTTACAATGTCCCAAGGCTCTGCAGCGTCCCGTACAGCATAAATACGACGCTGTATAAATCAACTTCATTAGGATGTAAAGGCCTTACATACACACATAGGTGCACTTACTTTACCCCAGCGGTACGGCGGACTTAACACATACAGGCGGTGAAAAACTGGAATAGGTAGCCGTTTTCCTAAAATTATGACCACTCTCACGTTAATTTGTATTAGGAATTCTTACACTATTACAACATTCTACTTTTTGTGCGTTTTTTTTTGTATTTTTATTAATACATTTTTTATAAATTTGACGAGGAATTTGTAAATTTTGAGTTGCTAATAATTTGACTTGAAGTTTTTTTTAATTTTTTGACTGACCTTGTTTTTGAATGATTTTTTTTTGGATTTGCTTAGCCTATTTTGATACATTTTAAAATATATCAAAATAGGTCGTACTGCACAGTAGGTAACACAGTCCCACAGTCATTTCGTTCCATCCCTTCACAATGAGCCGTTTTCAGTAAAAAACAAAAAAGTGTTTCCTACTAAACTTAACAGATGGAGCTAGCAAGCGGAGAAAGCAAGTTTGTGATTAATTAATCACAATTGCTGTCATTGTCAAATTGTGTTTCCTACCAGTAAAATAAAACTAACGCCATCTATATGGTTTGAGGGAACTATTTTTGAAGTTTTTACTTTTTATTGAAAACACCTCATTATATTATCTGTGACAATAATTACATACAGGAAAAAAATTAAAACAGCGTCATCTATTAGAAAGTGTCTAAACCATGTTAGTGACTTGTTTAACGAGCTCTCAATATTTACCCACATAGCATGGGAGCAAAGGTTGAACTTAGTTAGGAAATACTCTACTAGATGGCGGTAACTAAAACCAAAACAAGAGGGCGCTTATACGTTTCCGTAATTTGTGGCGCTACGGAAAAGATTAGACTATATTCTTAGGGTTCCATCAATATAAAAAACGGCCTAGGCTAGCGACTGTTAATCTATCCAACACGTATTAGTTCCGACTTTTCGATCCTCATGTAAACAGTCGGATATTGTATATTATTCTCCAACATTAATTAATACCGCTGTTAGGTAGGTATGTTGGTATGACTATTAGATTTGAGTAGTTACCAGTATTTACCACGATTTATAATGGATCCGATCATCAGAATAGCATTCAAATAAATTAAAAGTAAAAAAACTTTTTAACAAACGAGCTTTCATTTTACCGTACTAAAAATAATAAAATAAACATTTTCTTAAAAGTTTAATACAGATTTCGATAAAGAGTACACTCAACAATTAGTAAAAGATCATGCAAATAGGACTCGTTACTTATACAAATATTTAACTGAAAAAATGGGATACAGGAAGGAAAAAGTTCAGCAAGCTAGGGGAGGTGAGACTAATTTCGGTTTACGACATGATGAGACTACATATTTCTATCAGAGGTGTTAATAGGCGTAGGGGTAAAGATAAGCCTAGGTACCAAAAGGCTAAGGTTAAAGGAAAGATTGATAGGAACGTAATTCCAGTGGAGACTAACGCTAGAGACACTAATGTTCCTGTTAAAGATGTACGGCGTCCTCCACAGGTTTGTCCTGCTACTGACCCAGGCAGTAATGATCCGGGCCCTTCAGCTCCAGAAGCTTGAGAAGAATGCCAGGAGGCGTATTCCCGGTCAGAGAACGAACCGTTCTTATGTCTTATGACATTGGCTAGTTATTAAGATATTAGATATTAGGCTTATTAAGGAAGATTACTTTATATTAATTTATATTAATATTTAAGTTATTTAAGTCTAATTATTAGTTGTATTTGAAATTACATGCATGTGACTATTTCCTTAATAAACTTTGACTTAATTTATTAATTATATGACGTGTAAATCTTGTATTTTACGAAATAAATGATTATGATTATGATTATTTAAACGCAAATCATCATCATTTCAGCCATAAAACGTCCACTGATAAACACAGGCCTCCCTCATGGATCTCCATGAGGGGTAGTTGCCATACTCACCACGCTTGGCAGGCGGGTTGGTGATCGCAGTATGGGATGTTGATACACGGATAGACGCTGCTGCCCATCTTCCCGAGGTATCCCTTAGCAGGCTCTTACTGCATCCATGGGCATGAGAGGAGGGGTATCATTCTACTGTCGGCACCCCACGGCGGTGCAAAAAACACAAAAAATTATAGGGAATTAAATAAGTTAAATAAAATGTCTCATTCCAACGTAAATAAATCTGCACTAATATACCTAAATTACGTGAAACGGCAAGTTGATCACGTCCTGAGTACCTATTTATTGTTGAGTATTGCTCATTTGAATTCAGTTGAATTATTGCTCATTTGAATTCAGTTGAATTATTGCTCATCAAAAAAAAAACTAGTTTGTTAAAAAAATATTTACTTTTAATTTATTTTTTACTTTTTAGTTATCACTGGACAGTTGATTTCTTAGATAAATGAATTGCAATCAAAATTTTGTCTGTTAGTTGGTTCCTTGTCTGTTCATCTCATGCATGGCGTTGGATTTAGAGTGATGTCATATAATTTTTCGAGTAACTCTCAGCAAGCCCTTTTATTTGATATCCTTAATGTAATAGTGCATTAATAAAATAACTAGTCCGCCATCTTGGGTATTCTGCCATATTGGACTTAGAGTGACGATATTTCATTTTTCGAATTAGTCCGCCATCTTGAGTATACCGCCATGTTGAATTTAGAGTGATGTCATTTAATTTTTCGAGTAACTCTGAGCAAGGCCTTTCATCTGATACCCATATTGTGAGAGTGCATTAAGAATAACTAGTCCACCATCTTGAGTATACCGCTATGTTGGATTTAGAGAGATGTCATATAATTTTTCGAGTACTAACTCTCAGTAAGGCCTTTCATATGATACCCATATTACCGGAGTGCATTTTTCATTTTCATTTTCAATAACTAGTCCATCATCTTAGGTGTTCCGCCATGTTGAATTCAGAGTGACGTTATTTCATTTTTTGAGGTATTGTCAGCAAGCCCTTCATTTGATACCCATTTTATTATAGGAGTATGTACATTAAAAATAAGTAGTCCGCCATCTTGGGTGTACCGCCATGTTGGATTCAGAGTGACGTCACATAGCTGACCATGCATTGTCATCCAAAGAAAACATGTACCTATACAAAATTTCAGCTCAATCGGTTGAAGATATCTGCTTCAAAATTGAGTTGCAAGATTCCTCGAACAAACATACATACATACATACAGGGTAAGCTAAATAAAAGGTTGTAAAAATTGAGATGATTTGAGAACTTCCTTCTTTTTTGAAAGTCGGTTAAAAATTCATCTGTTGCTGGTAATAAAATTCATCTCGCTACTCTGCGGTCTTACCTATTAAAGCGGTAAGTTACCTATTGCATAATATTTATGAACATTCCTATTTAGAATACCAACTATTCTATTAGCATCTGTATTCTGTGTATTCTATCGAGCCATTGCTGCCTTCGTTTCGGTAGGTTGGATCACTTGGTACCTATGGTGACTTGCTTTACCGCCATTTCATCGAGACACCAAAAAGAGAAACACGCTCTTGCTGGCCCATTCCCTCTCATTGTATTCCATACTTGGTTTTCGTTTTACATTTCGATCTTTTAGTGATGTGACGTAAGGTTCTATCGAATGTTAGATGTAGAGGGCATCAAACCATGAAGTACAGATTATTTTATCGATATCGATTATTTTTCAAATGAATCCTAATTATCACAAAAGCCTGACCAAGTGTTTACATCATGTCCCTAATGTTACCTACTTACATAATTATATACTAATTGATGAAAAAACGCCGTGGGGTGCCGGCAGTAGAATGTTACCCTTCCTCTCATACCCATGGATGCAGAAAGAGCCTGCTAAGGTATACCTCCGGAAGATGGGCAGCAGCGTCTTTCCGTGTACCAACATCCCATACTGCGCTCGCCAACCCGCCTGCCAAGCGTGGTGAGTATGGCAACTACCCCTCATGGAGATCCATTAGCGAGGCCTGTGTTCAGTAGTTAACGTTTTACGGCTAAAACGAACGAACGAACGATCAAAAATTTGGTAACACTAGTGATGGTTAGTTGTTTTACTATTTTGAATATAATAATAGCTGACATGTTTCCTCGTGTATTTAAATGTTTGCCTAATTAAGTAACAGTTGGCCGTGGGGTGCCCGCCCAAGTAGAATTTTACCCCTCCGCTCTTGCTCGTGAATGCAGTAAGAATGTACCAAGGGATGCCTCCGGAGGATGGGCAGCAGCGTCTTTCTCTTTAAACATCCTGCGCTGGCCAATGCGCTTTCCAAGCAACAACCCCTCATAATCAGTACTTGGATCGCCAAGTCCATGAGAGAGGCCTTTTTCCAGCAGTGGACGTCTTACGAATGTGATGATGATGATGATTATGAAGTAACAGTATTTCTAGTAATTTATTTTCTATATTTTACCACGACACTGTTTTTTTTATTCCTGTAGCTAGATGCTTCTCAAGTCCAATCTATTTAAAAATACTGTCCCATGTATGGGATAGGTAAGTATCATTTACACATCGTTAGTTTAGCCACAAAAAAAGTGTTGATATGTCACCTGATTCAAGTCTTTTTTGCACCTACCGAAGCGTTTTTTGGTTTTTTACGTGTACATTAATTAAAGCTAGGAACATTTTATTATTATTTAGAGAAATAGCACCTAATACATCTAATAACATTCTATCTAAACAATTGCAATAAAAATAATAATAATAATAATAAACTAAATTAAACACAGTCAAGAACGGAAAAATATTAAATAAATTGATGATAATGTCAAATAATATAAAAATTATGTCATGTCAAAATATTAAACTGTTTGAAATATTTAAAATGGAAAATAAAAAAATAAAAATAAAGGCAGATCAACAATGACGTTCACAAAAACATTGACATACAAATCAATGAGCATTATAAGGCTCTACCTAGCAGTAAGGCTCTAAACATCGACAAGTGTCATGCGCAGCTCAGCACTACCCCGCGCCAGCCCGTCGCTCGCTGCATGATGTCATTCAAGCAAGCACACACTCACACATCGCCCGCCGTGTGACTCGGCCGTGTTGACCCGCGTGTTTACATTCAGTACACACTGACTTCACGGCTTACCCGTGCCTGTGATTTAATTTATTTTAGTTCTTAGATAGTTATATTATTCACAATGGCCAACAATCGTGCTGCTAAATCCGGATTTGCCGCCGAGGCTCAGAGAAAGGTAAGTCTAAGTTACATCTCTAACTCCGTTATAAAGTTACCGGTAAATTAAACGGGCATTGTTGCCAAAAAGGGCTACGCAGGGAGTGGTTATTGAAATAGGTCGTGGTCTATCGATCCGGAGGCTGTGGTCCAGATCTAGAATTGTGTCAAGGGGGTCATAGCCATGACCTAGATTACAGATGGGCTTGGCGCCAGACAGATCGTGATAGCTATAAGAGGGTAGAAACATATTTACCCTGTAAGGTAATAGGAGTCTGTTGCTATTAAGTATGCTAAGTTCGGATATTAGTTTAATTTATGCTAATTAAGTTGAAGTCAACAAACATTAAGGAAACCTGTATTATACCAATTATACTAGAGTAGTTTAGAGTTATCTATAATGTAGACAGCAATTTCTGCAAAAAGATCCTATATTCTGTTAACGATGCGCGTTGTAGCAATATCTTTGGGCACACGGGGCACCGAGGGGGGTACCTACCAGGTGTATCCTAAAATGGCCACAAACAGGTTCGACAGCCCAAAAAACTGCGAGCTCCGATATAAAAAGTAACAGCTAACGAACGATCAAACTATAAAATAGTTTGCATTATTCCCATTGCTGATACTGGGTCATAGTATTAAACTAACCTATCAATGGATAGGTAATAAATTAATAATAAGTGTGACGATTTAAATGCAATAGATTGATTCATATTTATTTCAATAACCCTTAGGTAGGGTATCCAGAAAAAAAATAAGTAAGTACAGATTTTAGAATTAATGTTTTTCCGTAGTTATTTCTACCCACCTTGCAAGGTGTAAGTTTATTACCTATTAATTTTAGTTAACGTCAGACCAAAGAAATCTGAACAATAATGCTCTCTCTCTCTCTCTCCAAGAGCGACTCGCGCACGAAGGGTTCCGTACCATTATTTAGCAAAACAACTTGTTTTTGAGGTAGCACCACGTAGCACCACCAACTCTCTTTTGGGTGTGATTTTCAGTTTTTTACGGCAATTTTTTTTTACATAGTTTTTACAAAATTTGGTAAAATCACGTTTGTTGAATGGGAGCCCCCCTTAAATATTTAATTTAACTATTTATTTTTTAAATAAATAATATACAACTAAATATTCTGTGAATATTTCAAGCGTCTACTTGTTGCCGTTATTACCTAATATCGAACAAAAAAACAGCAAAAAAAAATCACGTTTATTGTATAGGAGTCCCCCTAAAAAAATATTTTATTTTATTTTTAGTACCTACCTATTTGTTGTTATAGCGGCAACAGAAATACATCATCTGTAAAAATTTCAACTGTCTTGCTATTATGGTTCATGAGATACTTACAGCCTGGTGACAGACAGACAGACGGACAGCGGAGTCTTAGTAATAGGGTACCGTTTTTACCCTTTGCGTACGGAACCCTAAATACTGTAAGTAGAAAAAATTGTCTACTTAGATAGTGCCTTCTTTATCACAATAAAGCGTTGCAGTTTCGTAACGAACTTCTTTTATTACTATTTCTATGTAAAGGTTTATGTAGTTATGTATAGGCAAGTACGTACCTACATACTGTTGTATTGCCAACCCAAGGAAATTTCTACGTAGCGGAATTTATTTAAATTGCATTGCCAAGCATTTTATACACAGGTAGCGTAGACACGTCTTGTTTGCTTTGCGCAAGGTAAGAGGAATCATTATCGTCAACTGGAAATATGAAGGAGGTTCTCAATTCGAGTGTATGTTTTTTTTTTGTAAGTTTGTTACACGATTACTCCGGCAATTATGAAGGTAATGTTTCAGCGGTTCAAAAGTCGATTCTGATTCAGAAATGGAATTAAAAAAATCATGTTCGAAATTTAACTTTGCGGTTGGATCTTTGTTTCACTTTATATTTATGCTTTATAGAGGTATATTATGCTTTTTTGCACCCAGTTCTGATAGTGGGATCCAAGATTAATCGAGGGAAATACTCAATTAATAGGCGTACACACATTATAGCAGTTTGGGCGTTTGCGGCAACAAGTCAAGGATTTCATCATTTGAAGTCGGTTTTTTTTTTAATTAAAGAATTATTACTCGTTTACAATATTGTCTTTATGATTATGAAGTTAAAGAATGATGATGCTGAGGACATACAAAAGCCAGGAAAATAATAAAAAGCTTTGGCTGTAGGATTTTTTTAATTTTGGACATAAAAGCTTAACATACATTTTATAAAAGCATTACTAACCTACTTTAATAATAATAGTTTAGAGTCACCTTAAAACTTTAAACCTACTAGCCAGCTAAGGAGGTAGATGTCCCATTAAAAAATGATATACGTAAGTGACAAGAGCAATTGGTTTGCGTAATACCTTTTAATAACTATGATTTAATAGTTGAGGAGGTAGGTATGTTAGCACAGCAATACCCGAACAAAACTTAGACAATAGCAAAAAATGTCACAACTAGCCAGTTGAAATGAGTCAGTTAATTGTGTACTAGTAGGTATTAAGAGCTGTGAGACTAGGAATGTTTGCTGAAAAGCGACCAGAAGAGAGGAAGAGTTTGTACTCGTATGAAGGTCTACTATATTACAACCAAACCTGGTTTGACTCATTACCCGAAAAACGAGCACGCAAAGTGCAGACGCTTCCAATCCTTTATTTACGAATAACTACGCCTGCGAAAAATCTGATCACTTTTTAAGCTCAATAATACGAACGACCTCACAGAATGTGTAGTGGATGGCAAAATTATGTCCTTTGCAGATGACACAGTACTCCTAGAAAATGCACCTTCTTAAGATGATGCCAAAAAACGGAGTGAGGCGGAGTTGGAAAAGATTCTGAGTTGGCTAGACAAAAATATACTAAGCCTAAACTTTTCCAAAACTAAGGTTATGTATGACTTTTAGTATCTACAATAATCATCAACCACCTGCTGCATTCAACATTAGAGCTCACACATGTAATAATAGTACCCATGATTCATGCAACTGTACTATACTATCAACAGTTCCACATTTTAAATACTTGGGTGTCATTTTGGATCAGAACTGGAGGAAAAAAATTGAAAGTCTAAGCTGCAGAATGCGAAAGATTATATGTATTTTGATTTATATTTTTATTAGAAATGGAGGCATCTGCGTTATTGGGACATTATTAATCTTGTAGTCGTTGTAGACTGACCGAACGAGCTTGAACTCGCCAGTGCGCTGTGCCGCACACATTCACGTAGCAACTTACGCTGGTCACTGCAAGCTATTGCAATCACTGTTTTCAGCAAAACTCTAGTTTAGGTATCTACTCGTACTTTATTTTATTTCAACAATATTTGTTTAATGATAAGTGTACCTTTATTTAAATACCTAACACCGGTCTTAGAATAGCGAACATTATTGTTTTCAACAAATATATATTTTTTTTTATTTATATTAATGATAAGACTGTTCTTGCAGTCATATAAAACAAACATCCAAACCACCATACATTACCTAGAAGCAAAGACCTAGTTTTACGAGTAAACTCTTACATTCATCTCAGAGGCGGCTCTAGCCCTTGTGGCGCCAGTGTGCCACCAGTACCCTGGCGCCCCCTAGTAGGAGCGGGGTCAAAATGGAATGCTTACAGTTACATTTTCATACGAAAATTCGGGTGCAAATAGTGCCATTTTAAATGATGTCAAGAAGCTTTTTAGGAAGGAAGGGGTTACAACAATAAAAAATCACAACTTTGTAGTTCTTTTAAAAATATTTAATGTCTCTGTCTCCAGGTGTTCGTCCGAAGATGGACCGGGTCGAACAATAAACCTTTCAATAGAACTTGTATTCTTTTTTAGAGATTGTTCCTTCTCCAGCTTTCTTTTTCGGCTCTGTGCTCCAGAATGTTTCTTTTTTCCATCGCCATCAGACATCTAAAATAAATAATAAACTAAGTATGGGCACATAAAAGTATTTATCGATGTAAATTGTCATTCTAATACGCGAAGAGAAATAGTTGCAACTTGAACTAACTGTTATTTATTATATGACACATAACAATCAGCGTCGCGGTACCATTGCGCAAACTAACAAAAAATAAAATGAGAAACCGGTTAAGTGCGAGTTGGACTCGCGACACTGAGGGTTTCGTACATACAGTTAAAAGAAAATCAAACCTGAAAAAAATTGGTCACCCATCCAATTAACTTAACCCCAATTTTCGTTTTTAGTATTTGTTATTATAGCGGCAACAGAAATACATCATTTGTGAAAATTTCAACTGTCAAGCTATCACGGTTCACGAGATACCTACATCCTGGTGACGTCCGCGTCCGTATGTCACGAACGGACGGATAGACGGACAGACAGACAGACAGCGAAGTCTCAGTAATAGGGTCCCGTTTTTACCCTTTGGGTACGGAATCCTAAAAAGTAATTCGTTGTTCAAAGGTTAGGTACATAAAAGTAAAAACTAAATAAATACCTGAGTATACTAGTAGGTACATATTAAAGCACTTTAACTTACCGTTGCGTAGTGTGTTTCGCACTGCACTAGGATAAACAAATGAAAGTCCTAGATAGGTATACCTAGGTGTTTAACTTCGATATCACTATCACTCGTTGTTCGTTGATGATGAGGATGATGAATTATGAAATGATACTTAATTCATTGCATCAAGGCTTATTTCGCAAAACTACGGAGTAGAGGTAAAACAAAAATTGCGGCACGCGTACACAAAACCTTTTAAAATAACGGCCGCAACGTCCCTTGCAATTTTAATTTGAACTTTATGTCATTCTAATACAGCCGAGTTAGCAATGATGTTCAGTGTGTTTTCAAACGAATCAAAACAGGTGCCGGCACGCGCCTTTGGTGTTGATGCGACACTACGCCAATATAATCTTTAATTATCTGTTTTAAGGCTGATTTCTCGTTGAAACAAAAGTAATTGTGTAGAGTAGGTAAAGACGCAGCTTGTGGTGGCGCGCCTGCCTTGCTTTGCTGGCTTGGGCGCTCGGCGCCCCCTTGGACCCGGCGCCCGTGTGCGCCGCACACCCTGCACTATAGGTAAAGCCGCCTCTGATTCATCTGTTACCATAAACAGTTTTAAAAACAACTTGTTCTTTTGTCAGCTTCAGACGTATTGACCTCTTCTTTCTTCTGAATAAGGCTGTCTAATCAGAGAGTATGGATAAAGGTGCTGCGCAAGCCTTATTCAACTTACATTGTCCCAGGCACTGCAGCACAAATGAACAGTTGTTGGCGCTGTTTAAATCATCTACCTATCTATAGACGCGAGTCCTATTATAGACGTGAAAGGCCAATTTGATTTTGAGCTTTGAATTAACCAGCATTCATCTCAGTGTCTGAATTTTCCATAAACGCAAACACTGTAGTCTTTGCTTTTATGGATGCTCAAAAATTCAAGTCGAATATTAAAAGAGTAGGAAAATTCCTTCCTGCCAGCGGTATCCTGTATTTGGGTCAAGGAGAATCAGTCAATCGAGCTTTTATAACCGGTTCCTTCGTTAAATATTTTTACTTTTTAGTGACTCGAAGTGTATGCGGCGGGTCACATCGACTTTACGGGGACGATGCACTTTTAACGAAGCCTTCGATAAAACCAATAAAGTATATGCACAAATATTGTTGTAACTTATCAAATGAGGACAATACGTTTGTGAGTTTTAGTAGGTCATAAACGATCATCATGTTGTTTACGTGATCAGGGTATTTAATTCCTGTAATTATTGATGATTCCATTATGAATGTCATGTGTTTTGCATTAACATTGTCGGAATATTGACAAATTCATGTCAATCGTAAAAACAATACTTGGAAGATCATCTCATTAAACTGGTCATGCTCCGCTGCCTATTAAATGAACTGCCGAAGACGAACCACAGATGTTCAATCAGCTCGAAATAATTTATTTTAAACTAATACCTGTCTGTGAGTCACATAAGGCTCGGTTCTGTTACAACACCAGACCTCACCATATAAGGTATGGCCTTTACGCTTTACGCAGGATTCATTTATATGGCTTAAATACAGGCCACTTTCAAAACTCAGCCATATGTTCGAGATTGACGTGTGACCAAATTTCTCTTTACCGTTTTCGTCGGATGCAGTGAAATATTGTATGTGATAATTTAAATTCAGTTGTTGAATATCAAATCCAGAGGCATGAGGTAAATGTTAAGCTGAAATTATGAAATTTGAGCCCTTGTTGTCACCTTTTGTGTGGCCTAAATAGTATGAAATATGACACGCGTCCTACTGTTATTGTTTGCTCTATTGTTCCTCAGTACTATTCGTTCACTGGTGATTATGACACAATATCACTAATGAAAACAGGCTAAGATAGGCCTCGGTAATTTTATTTGTATTTTAATAACACATCCACTCGTATGTAAATTGAATATGGTTGAGGTAAACCGAACGAAGAAGTGAGCTTGCCGAATTTTTTGTTAGCATTGCCAAATATCCGAACGGTAACAAGTCTTTCTTTGCACGCAACAGGTAAAATCATCTTCGTGTATCAATTACTCGTTGAGTTGCATTGACCGTGCTGAAATGACCTCGTTCTGACCCCATTCCTGACTTCACTTCATAGACCTGCCTTTGTGGACAAGCCTGCTTTTTTATTGCCTTTGATGTCAACTACTAAGCTAAATACTATCGTACAGAACCGACAATTCATTCGCAGTATTTAATCAATTTTCCCACCGGGCAACTGGCGGTGTTGAAAAATCCCAAGTTGATGAGAGCCGTCCGCGCCATATCAAACAGGTTCTATGTTAGTCTAGAATGCGAGCTGTTTGATAGGACGCTAATGCTCAGTTTGTGAAGCAACGGCTACGATCTAGACTGCTAATAAGAAAAGTTAATGATTTATACAGCATCCGGGCCGTGGGGTACCGGCAGTAGCATCTTTCCGTATCTTCAGCACCCTATACTGCGCTCGCCAACCCACCTGCCAAGCATAGGGAGTATGGCAAACACCTCCTCAGTGGAAACATAATAAAAAAATCCATGAGGGAGTAGCATGTCTGCGGCGTGGACGTCCTACGACTGAAATGAGAGATGATTAGGTAATACAGCATCAGTCACTATGAATTCATTATATCTACGGGACGTCTGAAATGTCTGGAATGGATAAGACTATCCCAGTACCTATACCATTCTCTTAGCTTAGTCCGCTATATTCAAAGGAAAAACTTGCTAAAATACTCACGACATGTCCTCTTTAAAGTGCCTGTTCTGACGTAACGCCTGGCTCAATACGTTGACGCGACATTGTATCATAGTTATTTATGGCTTCAACCGTTTTTTGTTACCGACTGACCCGTGTATGGATATGGACAGATTAGCCGTAAATGAACGCTTTGATATAATAAAACGGCAATTGATATTCGCAATCTGCAACGACCTTCTTTAACATCTGGTGTTGATTGTTGCTTAATGTTAAAATTATATTTGCTTTGTACGTATGTGTCATTAATTAAAATAACTAAATTTATAATTAAAGTTTTAATTAACGAAACGGATTTATATTATTCATTACTCATTACAAAAGGCTTGTTATATAATGATGGTAATAATTAACATGGCTATAGGAAAATAACAAAAAACATTGCAAAATGAGTAACTAGTAAAATTACTTAGTAAATAGTAAGTAAAGTTTTGGTAGTTAAATAACTTCCTTGATTGTTATCACAAATTGGATAGAGGCTACAATAGAATGACAATGAATGACAGTGTGTGCATAGACGCAACGTTATCAGCACGACCCATCAACAGTCATTTAAATTCTCAATCAGTCTTGTTTTACTCATTAGACATGGTTGGTAAGTAACAAAGTACTTACCTTCTGGAAGTTTCTTCGACAGGAAATCAACGTCGCTTTCACAGAGCTCTTAGTAAGCTATTTGAAAAATAAGATTCAATTAAATTCTATGATATATGTACATGAGAATGTAAAAAACCGAATAAATTACGAAATAAAGATTAGAAAAATCGGTTGCCTACTAAAACTAAGGCCTTGTTTTTTGTAACGTCTACAACGACTTTGGCGAATCCTGAGTCACGCTCGAATCCTTTTCTGGTGACGTCAGCTTGCGCGTGAGTCTATCTGGTCTTGGTCAACACTAAAATAATATTTTTATAATGCTTCCTTAATACATGAATCAGCTTTTTGTGAAAAAAAATGTATGCGTAATCGTTTTATTTGTAGAGATTCTAATTGACTGTCCCATAGGCTTATTTTGTAACTTGCATGAAGATGGCTTGTCTACGATAGTAGTCAAGGGATCGATGACCATTGCATGAGTGTCACTGTGAGTTCCATTAAATTGCACGTTTAACGATTCTTATTTTTAAGCAGCACTAAGTCTGTGTTTTCTTTAAAAACTAAACAACTACTTCGTTTATGAGGTTGGGGTCCAATGTGTATGTATAATAAACAAATGAAAATTAAATGCCGCTGTTGAACATACGGCAGCAATTAAGATTTGGATGATATTTACATCATCTTAAGGCAGCTAGGTTGTATTAGCTCCTTTTGGGGCCAGAAGGTAGGTGAGTAGCACGATGCATCAGGGACACAGCCCAGCACGACTAAACTGGTTCTTTTAAGTAATATGAATAATACAGATCAAGTGTTTGGAATCCTCGCTATCAAGTTAATATTAACAGCATAGAGCGAATACAATTAAAGTTCATTAAACATCTTAAAAAACTCCGACACATCTCTGACTATTAATTTGAACACACTACAAAGCCGGTGCACGGTCAAGGATCAAATGTTTCTGTTTAAAATTTTGAATGGTTTAGTTGACTCACCATATTTACTTGGTTGATTAAGTATTAAATGCCCTCGTTGAAATACTCGCAGTAACAATAATCTTTTCGCTTTATATACTCAGAAATCGAATTATGCATCTAATTCTTTTATTCCTAATGTAAGTTGCATAATGAAATATTCTCTGATTGTGATTTATTTTCGTTATCTATAAATCAATTTAAAAAACAAGTTTTTCTTTTAGATTATTATTATGTTCTCTTATTATTTTTTGTTTACATTTTGTTTGTTTTCTTACATATTTATAGCTTCGTAACCATATTAATGTCCGCAGTATACTAAATATTTTTTTGTTAACTGTTTAGTATTAGTGGCAGCCTGATTGGTGTACCCATATTATATATCACTGTTAATTTTAAGTCTATTGTATAATAAATAAATATTGCAACCACAGACGGAATTAGCAGCGTTCCAATTCTTATACTTATATATAACATACTCAACGGTTACAAACAAACTTGACAATTTGAAATTTCTTTTATTTTTCTCTATGACTGACTTTGCTATTTGCCACCAGTAAGGTGTGTTGTAAAGGTTATAAAATACAAGTCATTTTGGGTCAACAAACGGCAAGTAAATCCGCACCGCTAAAACCTGGCTTATGTTTTCCATTAATATTACAAGCAATCAAAAGAAAGTTCCTGTGAACAAGCCTACATTTTTGTCTTTTCTGTTTTTTTATTTATTAAGAAAAGGATCGCCAACAGTTTACATTAACAAAAATTACACTTAAACATTTATAGGGACAACACAGTCTGATATGTTAAACCAATTACAGGCAAATACAACATTTTTTTCCAAAATATATTTTTTTAATTGTTATACTAGTAGCTACGTTATTCATTTAGTCTAGATTGTAGACCTTTACCTGACTAAATTAATGCTGCTTACCAATCAGCATTAATTTAATTAGGTATTCACCTTCTAGACTCTAGAAGGTGACTCTAGAAGTACGAGTAACACAATTATTCAGACCCACCTTTATAACACTAACGATTAACATGAAAATTTAAGGTTTTATTTTCTAAATTAAAGAATAAATTTTCTATTGATTAGCAGTTTGAATACGGTCATTTTAGAACAGAAGGTAGGTAAATAGCACAATGCACCTGGGACATATCACGTGGCGAGTGCCGACCCACTGGTTCTTATAAAAGACGGACGGAACTAGCATTCCGATCCCGTACGTGACCACGGCAGAGTATATGAGTGGATTTCATAATTAGTCACAGTTATAAATATATTGTTTTGATAATAGTCAACGAATTTGTCTACCAACAGTCCAACAGACATTGCTGCACAGGGTATAGAATAATATATATAAATATTATTATTGTACTTAGGTTGAAGGTTTTATGTAATCAATATTATAAAACTCTTCCGTTACTGACTGAGTGACTGACAGACAACGCACAGCCTAAACCTGGACCTAGAGACTTGAAATTTGGCACACATATACCTTGAGTATCCTGGAGGTGCACTAAGAAGGGATTTTTTGAAATTCCCACGGGAACGGGAACTACGCGGGTGAAACTGCGGGGTGCGGCTAGTTGCTTATATATATATTCTCTCATTAAGACGGTGCTAACAAAAAAGGTTTCATTTAAATCGGTCAACGCGTTCGGTTGTAATCGTCAAATACACAGGAAGCCCCCTAATATGCAACCCCTATTAAAACGTAAACTAGTTTAAAACAGCAATTTTCTCTTCGTATCTACTTAGTTAATTAATTCGTTCTAACTAGGAAGGTACTTATAGCCCAGCCAATAAACAGAGTTCGCGGTTTATCAAAGTAGAATAGCAGTCGTGTAAATAACTAGTCGCTCTCTGTTATCAGAGTGACCTTCGGTTCCTAACGGTTTTATGTTTTAGTTTACCTCGAGGCAAGATAAATAAATTATATACATATATTTTTGTCCAGTAATCTCCTTTGCGGCCCCTTTGAGAGCCGTTTTTGGACAAAAAGTCCAATAATCCCCTTCGCAAGGGATTTCTGGAATGAGTCATTGTTTTTTTTTTTTTTTATTTATTTAAGGACTTAGTCGCCAAGCGACTACATCGCCTAATAAAGATAACAAAATGAAGTAAAATACACAACAACAAAAAACAACTTAAATTAATCCTTAACTAAGCCTAGCTTGTACAATTTAATCAAATTGGTAAATTTATCACTAGTAGGGTCAGCTAATATACTATTAACAACACCTATTTGTGCTAAACATCTTTTATCAAAACATAATGATCTGAGTCATTGTTACTCGGGGAAAAAATATTTTATATCGTCACATAATCATCTATTTGAGGTCTCATTAAATACTTTTCTTTTTAAAATAGGGAGATAGGTAAAGGCCAAAAGATCATACAATAAATATTGTATTTTGTTAGTCCACAACTACTATGGACCTACTATGAAAAATAATGACAAAATAAATCTTTTTTTATTATATTGAATACAATTAATTATGCATGGTTCCTAAAAACGGGTTACACATTCCTACTTTTCCCTTAAAAAATATAGTAGAAATATATATATTAAAAAGCCCAGGACGGGATATTGATACACGGAAAGACGCTGCTGCCTATCTTCCAAAGGTATCCCTTAGCAGGCTTTTACTGAATCCACGGGCATAAGAGGAAGGGTAACATTCTACTGCCGGCACCCCACAGCAATTTTTATTTATATTATTTTATATTTATTTGTTAAGTTAAGAAACATTTTATTTTTTTACTGAAAACAGCTCATTATGTTCATCTCTCAATTTCAGATCAACAGCAAATACAGCGAGGAGCTTGCGCAGGAGTGCCTGGAATGGATCCGCGCCATCGTCGGCGAGCCGGAAAACGTGTCCGGGGACATGGATAACTTCTACGAGGTCCTGAAGGACGGCACTCTGCTCTGCAAGTGAGTAGAGGCACAGGATTCATCATTTCAGCCATAAAACGTCCACTGATGAACACAGGCCTCCCTCATGGATCTCCATGAGGGGTAGTTGCCATACTCACCACGCTTGGCAGGCGGGTTGGTGAGCGCAGTATGGAATGTTGATACACGGATAGACGCTGCTGCCATGGGCAATGGGCATGAGAGGAGGGGTATCATTCTACTGCAGGCACTCCACACATTGCGCGCTGTAAAAAGTAACAAAAACATTCAAACATTATAAACTCTGGCTACAATTTTTTTTGACAACTGTATTTTTTGTCATTGTTTTGGGGCACCACCCCTTTTCGTTTTCGGTAGTCGTCTTTTTACACCCGATATAAAATAGATACATGAAATAGAATACAATAATTATTTGCCTTTTAATTCTCTCCTTTTAATTTAATGCCTCAATTTAAACGTATCTCGTTCTTCTTTTGTAAATTGACTATTCTATATTGACTTTTCTAGTAGAAGTAAACAAAAACATTACAAAAACAATAAAGAGCATGAGCTAGTGTTTTCCCAATTACAGGCTATATCTAGGTTAGGTACAGATTATAGGTTCATATGTTGCCATAGCAAAAGTTTAAAAAAAAGTTTAGGCAGTTATTTATTGATTTATGTATGTACTGACATATAAAGTAAGGGCTTTGCATCTATTATAGATGATTTATACAGCGTCAGCAAATGGTAATCATGCTGTACGGGACGCTGCAGTGCCTGGGACATTGTTAGATGGATTAGGCTTGCCCAGCACCTATACCATCATCTCAGCTTAGTCAGCTATTATTCAGAGGAAATAACAGGTCAATACGTCTGAAGCTAACTAAGCCGCGGGTTTCCTCACGATGTTTCCTTCACCGTTAAAGCACGTGTTAAGTGTGCACATATATTTTTCAAGAAAGAAAAATCCATTGGTGCACGGCCGGTATCGAACCCACGACCTTCGGATTGAAAGTCGGGGGTACATACCACTCGGCCAACACGGCTTAAAGAGCAAAAACAATGAGCATGAGCTAGTGTTTTCCCAATTACAGGCTATGCATATTGCCATAGCAAAAGTTAAAAGTTTAGGCAGTTATTTATTGATTTGTGTACATAGAAATATGAGGTATAACTTTATGAAGTAAAGACTATTTTTACCGATTTATGTTTTGATGGTAAATGAGCCGCTCTCAGTAAAAAATAAAAGTACCTATGTAGTACTGGACCCACTATGCTAATAGATGGAGCTCGCGTAGTTAGAACAATAATACCTCGCGTACTACGTCTATTTACTCTTACTCGTTGGAGTGAGTGAGTGAGGTGTAGTACCGCCCTATGTACCTATATTTATTTCTTGTTATGTATGTATGTGTAGGTAGGTATTACCTATTATATACCTATTTTGTATGTGGACCAATCAATTATTTTATTCTTTTCATTTCAAAAAGATTCCTAGCGCCATAGCTCCACTAGCTACTAGGCTAAAGGGAATTATTTTTGACGTTATAATAAGTAGGTACTATAAAAATGCCTCTAGTAGCGACCTACGCGCAAAAGACTAAAGCCTGTATTACATTACACGATATTCAGAGACCCTTACCCTAACTAAAAGCTGTATTACACTACACGGTATTCAGGGCCCGGTAGTTAGGGCGATTAGGGAGCAAGGCTTGCCGCGGTCGCGCTAGTTAGGGTCCCTTACGCTCTAACTCTTATTACACCACTCTTAGGTAAGGGTCCCTGAATACCGTGTAATGTAATACAGGCTTAAGAGTGGTGTAATAAGAGTTAGAGCGTAAGAGACCCTAACTAGGGCGACCGGTCGGATCCGGCAAGCCTTGCTTGGTAGGGCGATTAGGGCGCCCTAACTACCGGGCACTGAATATCGTGTAGTGTAATACAGGCTTTAATCTACTCGCAGAAAGTTCGAACATAGAATTTTAACTTTTTCAACGGTGTATACTAGAACCCAAAGCCTTCGGGGTGTAGTTTAGTTACTTTGTTCTCCGCTTGGCTAAAACTTAATATACCTACCTACTTCGCTATATTACCTATATAGTTTTTGTTTCTCTGTCGGTACCAAAACACAAAATTCTCCTTTTTATAAATTTCTTAGTAGGTAAACAAAACAACCTCCTACCGCCTGATCAATATTTCGCAGACCGAATTTTCAGGGGTACGAAACATTCAATTAGAGGAATTCCCTAAATAGTAACAGTATAGTGTAATTTAGTTTTTGTTATTTATTTATTATTTTTAGATGGAATAGGCAAGCGTTTTCGCCAGTTTCATTTATTGTTTATTAAATTATGCTTTCAGGCTAATAAACGACATCCAGCCCGGCACTGTCAAGAAGGTAAACACATCCAAAATGGCCTTCAAATGCATGGAAAACATCAACGCCTTCCTCGAAGCCGCTAAGAATTTGGGCGTGCCAGCGCAGGAGACGTTCCAAACCGTGGACCTGTGGGAGCGGCAGAACCTCAATTCTGTTGTGATCTGCCTGCAGTCACTCGGCAGAAAGGTATGGGCCCTTTTAAAGTGTTAGATTTGATCAATTTGTTTTATAGTCAATTTGTGTAAGGTTGGCAGCAGTTGGCTTCTTATTTTTTCTTATTAGACGAGCTCTGTGGCGCAGCGGGCGAAGGTCCGCCTGCGACGCCAGGGGTTGCGGGTTCGATTCCCGCCTCGGGACAAATGTCTGTACGATCTGCATATATTTGTTCAGGGTGTTCTGGGTGTTTTTCTTTATATAATAAAAATATCTATCTATGTAGTATATTGTATTAAGTATATCAGTCATCTAGTACCCATAACAAGCTCTGCTTAGCTTGGGGCTAGATGATGCTGTGTGATTTGTCCAGCATTATTTATTTATTTTATACTGTGCTCGCCTATCCGTCTGCCAAGTGTGGCAACAAACCCCTCATGATCAAAACGTGAAGATTCGTGAGGGAGGCTTATGTAGGTACTGTCCAGCAGTCGACATCCTACGGCTGAGATGATGAAATAAGCGTATTTAATATTTAAACAAGTATAATTATTATTTAAAATTATAATATTTATAATAGTTTAGAAAGATATGACGTCTTGACCACGATTTATCGACGAATTATCCAACGTTAATGGATAACGAATTAGCGCTATTTAATGACCCGGAATTAACAACGCATGTAATTTACAAACTATGACTAGATAGATACACTTAATAAAGCCATAGTAATTACCGTCACACGCACACATGGATTGTAATCCAAGCCGATACTAGCATACTAGCCGACCCTCGGGAACAATTGTGTATTTAATCTAGTCCCGAGAGTCGATCAATCGGGCCTTACTATATACTCTCGAGAGTCGATCAATCGGGCCTTACTATAACTTTACCATTATGCTCTAGTAAATTAATGATACGCAGTAGTCAGTAGGTAGGTAGTAGGTACTCTGACTACAATAAGTAGATACCTACCAAGTACTTACTTAGAAACTTTTAAATAGTAGGAAGTAATTCATCATGATCATCATCATTACAGCCGTAAGATATCCACTGCTGGACATAGGCCTCCCTCATTGACTTAGAGATCCAAGTGCATGGAGGTTGTTGCCATACTCACCACGCTTGGCAGGCGGGTTGGTGAGCGCAGTTCGGGATGTTCTTACACGGAAAGACGCTGCTGCCCATCTTCTGGTGACATTCTACTGCCGGCACCCCACGGCATGAAGGAAGTAAATAATTTACTTTAAAGATGAATATTATTAATGCTATTTGTATGTATTCCAGGCTGGATCTTTCGGTAAGCCTTCAATTGGACCCAAGGAGTCTGAGAAAAACGTGAGAAACTTCTCAGAAGAGCAACTGAGAGCTGGACAAGGAGTTATTTCCCTTCAGTACGGCTCAAACAAGGGTGCTACACAGAGCGGCATCAACTTTGGCAATACAAGGCACATGTAAACACAAAAAAGTATAATATTTAAAGGGATGGTTGACAGATTTTTATACACAAATTACATAAAAGAAATAATGACGCTATAACTTTATCTTAAAAAGTTAATAGAATACACAATAAGTCTTTGCTATGGTTGCTAATGTAATGAGTCTGTTTTATTTCAACAAAATAACATGAAAAATTAATATTTTTTTATTCCGTCAGTCATCCCTGAATATACAAGGTAACTATTGTACTAGCTTTGTACTTATTTGATAAGAATAAGTTAAAGGATAATTTCGTATATTTGAATCTCTTTGGCATTTTATTGATAAGATTTTTGATGAAGTCATTTTGATGACATTCCAAAGTTTTTCGTATTCTAATGAAGTGTATCTGTTACTTAACTTTATGGACGATTTATATTATAAAACTTTTGAATCAATCAAACCTAATATTTATGTAATAATATGAATAGAGTTCATATTTTTACATAACTATTTTTATTTTTACATAACTTTAAGTGAAATATCTTTCAGCGCCAATTTATTTTCAGTTTGCAAATTTCTTGTTTATAAAATGTGCGTAGGTTTGCACTTTCATGTACGAATTTTCACAATACAGTCATAATTAACTAGTGCCTTTCGAGAACTCCATAGGAGATGAAAACTTTTTAAACTTGCTGCAGAATTTTATTATGTTATATTTCTATTTATAACTAAGTATTTATTAAACATGATAATTAATTAATCATTCCATAACTAAAGTATGTTACATACATTCTGTGATTAATGTTTTGTAGTTAATTACCTACCTATAACTTTTTAATTTGTCGTAGGTAATTGTATTTTATTTTCGTAAAATTATATTCTGACATTTTTTAATTTTAGTATCTTCTACCTACGTATTGTATAAGTTCGTAAGTTCTTGTTTTATGGAAGTACGTAGAAATAAAATTTAAGTTTAAAAATGTATCGACTTTTTATTATAATGACGACTTGTATGAGTAACTTCTTGGAATTATTCCGATCTGTCACCTTGCTTTGTCCCCATGAGGTGACAGAACAGACAAAAAAGTTTGATCTGTCCCCCTGTTACCGATGAGGGGACAGTTGTTGCTACTAGCACAGATAACAGAACCTAATGGTACTAGTATATGCTAGTAGAATCTACTGTTTCGTCGTAGTCAAATTTGCGCCACTTAAGATAATTAGCGACACAATGATGCTACAAACCTTCATGATTATGAACGATTACCTAGCATCATTATGCTATACTAAAATGCTCCTAGGTGCATTTTAAATGCTGTGGTCTATCTACATATACACAGTTTATAGGTACCAAACTTTTCATACCTCCATAAAGTGGGAGGAGAGCAGAATAAAAAACCAAACAATATAAATAATATTTTTATTTCAGAAATATGAAGCCTTACAAAAAATATTCTTAAGTCTAAGTAGAAGCTTATTAATTACACACATAAATTAAATGGTTATTATATACATTATGTATCTACAGACTAGTGATATAATTAATAGAATCAGGCGTTACTTTGCGGAAATACATACATATGACAATAAAATGCAATGAGAAATATCTAGTTTTAATTCCGCTAATACATATTATATACCTAATACATATATGTATTAGCGGAATTAAAACTAGATAGTTTTCATTGCATTTTATAGACTAGTGATAGTTTAGGCTTGCAATGTTTGAATATATCTTCCGTTAGAAAAAATACTGCGTTACGTACGGCAAGGTAGAGCTCAATGCCATAGTTCTTAAATTATGTTACATAGTCTGGTTTTGAGTGGGGCGGATACCTTGTATGGTTACTACCACAGAACAGAGAAAAATGAGTTTTTTTTTGATGTTTTCTCTGTTCTGTGGTTACCTACTACTACCTACTACAACTTTTGTAATATAGATAACTAAAATTAAAACAACGTGAACACGACAACAGAAACATAATAAAATACTTTATAAAAAAGAGAACATTAAGAAAATTAATTTCGAAAAAATACGTATAACTAAAACAAACAATAAAAAGTATAGATAATAAGACAGAAAAAGGTTAGTGAACAACTCCAAGAAGTTTTTCCGTTTCATTGTAAGTCAACGGTTGCAGGACATCATAGAGGATTTTGTTACATGCAAACCTTGTCCTGCCTACTAATTTTTTTTTCAAATCCTTACACAAACGATTATTTAAGTAAGGTCCAAGAAAATTTTAACAGCGCCGAGCAAATCTAGTTTTGCAAAAAGGTACCTACTTTTTTTATAATGCTGGACAAATCACATAGCATCATCTAGCCCCAAGCTAAGCAGAGCTTGTGTTATGGGTACTAGATGAGTGATATACTTAATATATTAAACTACATAGATAGATATTTTTATTATATACAGAAAAACACCCAGAACACCCTGAACAAATATCTGCAGATCGTGCAGACATTTGTCCCGAGGCGGGAATCGAACCCGCAACCCCTTGCGTCGCAGGCGGACCTTCGCCCGCTGCGCCACAGAGCTCGTCTTAGTTCACTTTGTACACTTCTTGCGTTCTTCTACAAAAACGAGTATCAACTTTATAGGGGATGGAGTGCTGTCTTAATAGGTACATAAGTACAGTGTTTTTAGGGGTCTGGACCACAATGGTAAAAAGGAACCCTTATAGACATAGACATAGACATTCCTTTATTCGCTGCTGCAGTACAAAGCATACAAAATATTAACTTAAAAAAAATTACAAATTTAAACTTAACATACAAATACTAAATAATAAAAACTTAATGAGGAAAGGGCTGTGTTACAGCAGCAAAAAGGTCTCGGCTCAGCATAAATGCCTTACCACTCGAGAGTAGATAGGCGCTGATATTCTGCCGAATCCATGTGATCACAAGAACCTATGAGGCTTACGATTAGTGTGATATGTGTTACTAGTTCATGTAATAGTGGGTGTGAAATAAGGGTAATAGTAGTTTTATAATAAGCAAATAGTATACCTACTTCAATACAAATAAAAATAATAATATATAGTGTGTGTCTGACTGTGTGAAACGGATATGTACCTATTGATTAGTATATAAGGATAAATTAAAGAAAGTAAAGTAAATAAATATAGTTATAGCCCAATAAGCTGGAAACTCTGTTCAGCGAAAACCTAGCAAGAAAATGGTGCACCAATTATAGAATCACTCTGTCTGTCACAAATGGATATCTCGAGAACTACTGATGCTATCGACTTGAAATGAAATGGTTAAAGACAACACTTTTTTACTAATATAGCATTATATGAAAATGTTAAAAAATATTCTTATTTTGATTGCAGGGAGGCGGATAGGGATCTCAAAATTTTTAAGTGAAGTTACTAGGCCGTGTGGGGTATCATATGAAAGGTATTCATTTGCAAATTATTAAACAGTTTTTATTTATTCTATAAGCCGTATCGTTTTTGTAAGCATTTCTGTAAACTTCGGAGATAAACCCGTGATACTTTTATTGCTAATAGAAGTGTATGTAAACCTTATTGGAAAATTATAGCAAACTCTCTAATTTGCATAGTTTTTTAGACAAAAATTTTCAAAAATTTTGTGAAGTTAATAGGTGATGTGGGGTATCGTATGAAAGGTATTCATACGATACCCCACATCACCTATTAACTTCACACTTTATTTGCACATTAACCTTTGAGCCGTATCGTTTTTGAGTTATTTACAAAAATGTTGAAAAAACGACCGTTCCCCCCCTTATCTCCGAAGTTTGCAGAGATAAACCCGTGATACTTTTATAGCTAATAGAAGTGTATGTAAATTTATAGGAAAATTATAGCGAACTCTCTAATTTGCATAGTTTTTTAGACAATGGGGGTGGAAGGGGGGATATCAGAATTTTTGGAAAGTTACTAGATGATGTGGGGTATCATAAGAAAGGTATTCATTTGCACATTAATAAACAGTTTTTAGTTTTCCTTTAAGTCATATCGTTTTTGAGTTCTTTACAAAAATGTAAAAAAAATAACGTTCCCCCACACTTTCTCCGAAGTTTGCGGATATACCTACCTCTAAAACATTTATTGCTATTAGAAGTGTGTGTAATGTAAAAAATCTACATAAGTTCCGCTATCAGACAAGAGATGGCGCTGTCAAGGTTCTCCAACATATAAAACAAACCTACCTTATTACGTTCAGTCAAGTCAGATCGTGTAAAAGGTAAGGCAACTGTCCCTTTGAAAAAAAAAGAGTTGGTACCTACCTAACTGTACCACTCTGACGAAGGGTCGATTAAAAATGTGAAATTTTTTAGATCTTTGTTTTTTAACACAATTGATTTTCTCTTCTTATAAAATAAAGTTCAGCCGACTGCCCTGGAGATAGATAAGCGAAGCCTCAGTTGAACTGGTTGAACTCTGTTAAAGATCACATTTTGTATGTAACGTACTTAATTAATTAATCGATCAGCGATCAGCCCACATGGGGGACAGGCTCGAATAATATTTACCCACATTTACAAAAATAGGTAGGTAGGTACTATTAAATTTATACGATATAATGAAAAATGCAAGCGTGATTTGGCAAGTTATTAAGTAGGCTTATGTTTAAGCCCAAAAAAGCTATTCTCCTCTTTCCGCTTTCAGAGCTTAGACAAGATTATATAGATATAAGGACTACCTACTCACCGACGCGACGGACCTTCCCCTCTGTCAATCCTATTCGCCAAAAATCAGACGGGTTTATAAAAACTAATTCAATAATCGATTTCCCAGTCACAGAATCACTTTTGCAGTGTGAAAAGCTCTTGGGAAAATGCCTGTTTGTGCTGTTAGGGGATGCGAAAAGAAATCAAATATCTCTAATCTACAAAATAACGGAATAGCATTTCATCTGTGAGTATAATTTTGTTGAAATAGTAACCAACTTCGTAGATTTACAAAAGTTTTTCGTTATTCGAGATCGAGAACATTAAATAAAAAATATTCGACTGTAAAAAAAATCGAGCCTCGTTTGAGGGATGAGATTTTTCCTTTAATCACTTCGAAATGCTTTCCATCGATATCGATGAAACAATTTTGTTAGGTACCTACGTATTAATTACGTAACAAAATTGTTAAACGTTAGTCTTTTTAAAACTTTCACGATCACAACACCTTAATAATATGTAGGTATATTGGATTATCGGGTATTCATCGCGTAAATTGGTACAGATGGGAAGAAACACCTACAATACGTTAAAATCCACGTGTCACGTGTGCCTAATAGTTTTTTAGGGTCTAATTTTCAGTTTTTTGCATATCTCTCTTTAACGATACCTTTACTTATGTACATATATCAGAGGAATAAAGCCATGCAAACGATGCCTTGATTGGGCAGTGCTTGAAATAACGATTAGTGAGAAATGCTATCGAATGCCTTCGAATATTCCACGAACGCCAAGTATAGGGGCTGTTTACCTACATATATTCTGTACGCTTTTCGATTATCTGATTAAGGGTTTGCAAGTGGTCTGTGAAGGAAAATCCTGGACGGAATCCAGCTTGTTCGGGAGGTTGATTGAATTTCAACTGGGCCGAAATTCTCCTGTCTTTGAGGCACGTTATGCTGGGATTTCTCCTTTCCATCCCTTTTTTAGCTGTTCGAAGGGATCTGTTGGTTTCGAGTGCTATTTGAACTTTATTGGTATTGAACAGTCGTAAATCTTTTCGAATATTTTTCTTTACAAGTTTGTCCAGTAATCAATATTCTGTAGTGGGATATGTGACGGTTGAGCGTTTTTCTAGAAGGTCTCTAGTATGACCGCTTAGTTTGTCTTGGTTCGGTCAGATGGGTTTTATTTTAGAGCTTGCTTTTATAACTGTATTTACGATATTCTTAAATTGGGTGTTGATGTCTTCAGAACTACAAGAGTTTAACGACGCAAAGGTATTTTTCAGCTCTAATACAAAGCGGTCTTTGTTTGCAATTAGGCAGAATTTGTCAAGATGTTTAATGTTATTTGTTACCATTTTTAATCTATGTGTTTTTGTGTCAAAATTGTTGTTCGTAGAGGACGGTGATCGGAGCTAAATTTTATTTTATTCATAATTTCAACGTTTTTTATTATGTTTTTGTTAGAGGAGAGGCAATATTCAATTTAATTTTTTGTGTGACTGTCTGGAGAGAACCAAGTTCAGCGTCGTTGGGGTTTTTTAGGGAAGTAACTATTGCATATGTTCAGACCCTGGTCGAAAGCAAAATTTAGGAGTCGCCTGCCGCGCTCGTTTCTAGTACAAAGACCTTAAGGAAAAATAAATAAATTTTGATCTAGTGTTGAGAATACATGTCTGTGTGTGTTTATAAAGACACAAACAATTTTCATGTGTGTAGTGGTTACAATGTGTGTGTTCCTTCTCCTCTCGCTAAAAATGGCAGAATTTTTTGTATTGAGCAATAGGCGCGTGCCTTGTCTTGTTATATCTCGTCTAAGTTTCAGAGTCCACACCACAGGTCCACACCAAATAAGCAAACTGTTGATCGCGTCTGTCTACTTCACATAATTTTGGGTAACATCATTTTCGGAATGTCAATGTCAACATTATTCTCGGTGTACCACTCATGGCTGAATAAGTAAGAGCCGGTTTGCCTTATTTATTACGATTGACGATTGGTTGAAGTTGTTTTCTCTAAGAAAACAACCAATCCGCAAGGTAACTTTGAATCAGCTGATTGACGTAGAAGGTAAATGGAATATTTAAAACGTACTTTTCTGATAACTGTTTTGTTTTCGGCAAAGATGGCAAATTTATTAAATATAAATCATTTGCAGAAAGCAATGGGATAGAAAAATATTTGCTTGAAGAAATATTTTGCCTTATTATCCGCAGACACAGAAAATTAGTCTGTTCACTCATGATTTAGAGCTAAAAATGCCGTCTCAACAACGAAAATACTTTCGAAATGCTACTGCGTATTTTGGTTTTTCCGATTTTTCTATGTTAACATAATGCCCCGATCGCTCGATTTTCTTACAAGTGATGAGATCGATACAGCAGCCCCTGTTGACCTCCCGGAGTCGAGTGATAACGCCGTAAGTACGGACCCCTGCGGAGTTGTTATTAACTGATAAGGCGTCCTCTATTGACCTTTCTGTGACTGTATTATTCCTGACATCTAACGCTGTTGCAACCTAGAGTTAAGTATCATCAGACTATTGGCTACGCAATAAGCCAACTGCCAACAACAATACAGTTTCTGTAACCAATTCCAGCCAGTCACATACTAACTGAAGGTTTGTTCACACGCTAATTAATTTGGTACGTTCTATTTTCAAAGTTTATCTTGTTGTCTAGCTTGTATGGACATTATTCAGGTAAGAGTTTTTTTTTATCTTACATAAAACATAACCTGGCTGGATGGAAGAGGCTCAGGATGGGAAAGCCTGGGAAAATTGCCAGCCTTTGGTTAAAACAGCCGTTTTAACTCAAGGCTGGGCAAAGGCCCATTTATCATTATAATAATAATAAATACCTAACACAAAAGATTATCAATAACATAAAAGTTTTGCTAAATTTAGGGGCATTTTTTATTATCACATTGTAGGACTGTCTCAAACAGATGAAAGGGATAAGACTAAATATTATATCAGTAACCTCCATACCCTACCATCAGCAAGTTGTATTAATTACTACTTATTCATATTATTATTGCTGCTATCTCAAACATTAGGCTGTTATATGTTATCAAGTATATATACCTATAGCGGAAAATAGGTTACTTACCTACAAGATTAAAATTGTTGTCTCCAAAATTTTGTTATCAAGTTTAGCTTCTTAAACCAAAATACAAGCAAGAATAATATTCAATATTGATTTAATTATTTGTTTTTCGGATGCATGGTAAATTATGAAATCCTTATTATACCTTGTGATCCAACCTGAGTCAGTTTGTATTAACTTCAGGATTATCAAATTTTCATGCATTAAAAGTAACTTTTAAGTTAGAAATTAATAAATATTGCTGGATATTTCACACAGCAATATCTAGATGCAGTAAGCAGAGCTTGTGTTATGGGTACTTACCAAATGTTTTACAAAATATATAAATATTTTTTTTTGTATAAAACATTCTTATCATACACGGAAATACACCTAGGGCAGAGACAAATATCTGCAAATAGAGCAAACATATCATGATCCCCCATCCTCCATTGGGCCACAAGCTGCGTCCAGCCAAGTATTAAACCAACTGCGCCACGGAGTTCATTGTTTGTATTAACACAAGGATTATCAATTATTCATGTATTAAGAGTGACTTTTGAGTTGTACCTATACCTTTACATTAACTGGTACTTGAAAAATGCTTGACCACTTGACCTGATATGTTGACTCTGCCTTTAATTGCTTTTTAGGATCAGATACTATTATCTTGTGGATAAACCAGACTAAGAAGGTTGTAACGGAATAACATCTTCTTGCAGAAATGTCTAGGAGTCATAGAAGATTTGAAATATTCTAAAGTAATACTTATAAAGATAATCTATTTGCGAAAACATGTATACCTAAATAAGGTGACGAAATATTATGTAAGACACAACATGCATGACCAGTATCGGTATGCAAAAAATGTCGAGAGAATGGCATGCTTAACTATACCTACTATACATATATTTGTTACAATCAGATTGCTTACAAAATTAGTAATACAAAATACTAAGATAATAATCTTAAATAAATAATAACATGAAATATAAAATAATCTAATAAAGTTTACCATTTAAAAATTCTTTTATATTATAATATTATACATTATTCACATAACATCTTTTTAAATTTAACTTGAAACATATTTGTATTCAATTCCTTGTAACTGGTATTTTATTATAGATAATGGGCGCGATATACAATATACTACGCTTTTCCTCAACAATGCTGTTTTTGATTCATAAATACATAATTATTTTATTATCACGTCGATTTCTAATAACAATATCACCAATACGCGAAAACAATTTCGGATTTGATCTTACAAATAGGGCAATTTCAAGAATATTCTGTTTTTTTTAAAAGGCACACAGCTTTCTGTAGAGTTCATCCTCAACATTGCTCTTAACATCGCTTTTATGTTTTAAAAATAATTTCTCTGTCGGTGGAATTGACCCAAAATATAATCCCATATCTAAGTAGTGACTCTACAGTACCATAGTATGCTATCAAAAGAGTTTTCAAACTTATCTCTGAGGTAAGTTTGTATAGGGCATAAGCCAAGCTGCTAACTTTTTTACTTAGAAGTTCTAAATGTTTTTCCAGTTTAGTTTTTTGTCTACTTGTAAGCCTAAGAATCGTGTAGTGCCAACTTCTTGTATTAAATTATTATTATATGTATTATTTATCATGCCAGGATATAATTAATTCTTATGATTCATTAGTGTCCGATTCATACGATTATGGGTTGATTTAAAGGCATTTAATGTCATGGGTTGATAAAAAGCCTAAAAAAAAACATTAATATGGATTATAAATAAAAATGGTCCTCATACGGTTCCCTGAGGAATTCCATATGTAATATATCTAACCCTTGATTTAAAAGTGACTTCGTATTTATGTAGTTTAGTCTCGTTATTTACGTCACTTGTTGACAACTTGTTACAGTAACTATGTATGTATTAAGTATTCAGTCAACATCTAATACACATTACATCGATCGCGAGGTATACGCCTGTTGCAAACTTGTTGCGAGATACGTAATCAATCACCCTACCGGTTTGTTGAACTGCGTAGGTACTTTAAAAAATATTTTGTATTTAATTTCTGGTTGAACTACGTAGGCACTATAAACATATTTTGTATTAAATCTGTTGTTATCGCCAGTACTTCCAAGCAAAATAACTTCCTATCTGCGTAGCGACCCTACCTTATCACTCATTACCCCCTAGTAGGCGCTGATAACGGTATCGCCAGGGGTTCTGGATCAGGACCTTTCACCTAGCGCCTCAGTTACCCCCCCTCAAGCCCCGTCTAACTTTGATAACACCACAATATAAATTACCTTTTATCTACACGACGCGTCAGTTACATTTCCGACGTCGTTCAGTACACACGTACATATCACGCTCTCTTGATTTTCAAACCGAGCTCCAAGTGTTTTCTTTCTTGTTGTAATTATCCTGATGGCTAAATTCGTGAACAGTGATTTCCTTTCCCCGTACTAATTCGTTTCGTCTTTCTCGTCTGTGGACGTATCCACAGTTGTTCGATCCTCGTCTACCATTAGTAGTTCTGGCAAAAGCATACATGAGTACCAGCGAGCTGCTGCAGAAAATGACCATTTGCCTAATGTACCGTGTAAACCCTATCTACTATTCGGACTATTCAGATACGATCTCGGCTTGTATCTAAAGCTATTTCGGCCGAAGTTAATCTGCCATTGGCTGTACCATTTCGAGTACTACAAATTCGGCGTTTACCCCAAAGATATTACCTGACGGTTACTCGAATACATTTGAAGTGTTAATATGGATATTGTCGCTAATGTAAGTATATTTTATCAGTCACTCGGCAGATACAAGGAGTCGGGGTCAAAGTGTATCTGTGGTGATTACACGAGGTTGCTTTGTGCCCAGCAGTCTTTGGGGTTCTACACTTTCAGTGCTGATAAAGTTTAGGACGCAGGTTCGAATCCCGTGGAATGATTATAATTTTTGTTTTATTATCCGACTGTTTATCATTGCGCTTTCTTTTCCATTACCAGCCTCTTACGATATTGAGCTACTGCAAACTGATATTTATTCCCATGGAACTAAGGTTTACTTTACTGCTCAACAGTACCATCCGGTTTTGAAGGCGTTCCTAGCTGGTTCGTTCTCGGGGACGTTCAGTACTATCCTCTTCCAACCATTGGATCTGGTCAAGACTCGACTACAGAATCCTGGACACCATGTTGTCGCGGCGGTCAAGTGAGTACACTTTATTTTTTAACTCTCGGATGATACCTACTGTCATCATCAAGACACTATCATCATCATGGCGATCAGTCTCATTTTACTTAGGTATAAGAATGGGGATGTTCGTTGAACTAAAAAACTACAGAGGTTAAAACTGATAAGGAACTGCTATTTTATTTTTAAGTGTAAACTTACGCTAAGGTAGGTATTTTAATTTCTATATTATGGAACGACCTGAAATTGTAACGCAGAATTGTATTGTATAGGTATTACAAAAAAAAATGTATATTTCGTGTAGGTATCTATCAGTCATAGACATTCACTATCATGTAGGCACGCACCATATCTCCAAATTAATTATTAATTTTGAATCGTTTATGCGTCATCAAGACCTATCAATTACCTTTACCTTAATCCGCTGATACGAAACAATAACCTTGTCGCGATAAACATTATAAAAGTGATAGCTTTTTTGAAGGATTTGGGGAAAATCCCGAGAATCTTTTAAACATATGAGTAATTTTTTTGGGGTGCTGTCCCACCCCATAAGCAACGAAACTTGATACAGCATTGAAAACGAAATAAAGTACGCAGCAACTTGTCCGATGCTTTGGAAACAAGACCTTTTATCGTTTCTGAAATAATTTGTGAATGTTACATCACTTAAACGTTTTCTGTCTTACATACGATGATACTCCAAAATCAGTTCCTGATGATATCAGTGATGTAACATTCACAAATTATTTCAAGTGCATTCTCACTTTGGCGTACTGTTTTTTATATTGTTTGATAGCCTGTTGCAAACGAATCCGGCACAAAATTAATTGATAGTAATGATGACAGCAAACGAAATGTTCGAATAAACTGGGTGCTTACAGCTTGAACTATTTCGATTATCCAATTCGAGTACCTATGTGAATTTACTGTGGGTCGCCAAAATCTCTTTCCTTCAAATTAAACTTGTTTCTTAAAATATGAAGGAAAATAAATATAAGATTTCTGAGTCCTCTGGATTCGTACAAGCTTTGCTTAGTTAAGGGTAGAAGGCGCGGTTAGAAATGTGCATCGTCACTCCGAAACCCTACTTGTATCTTAGCCCCTCAGAATACAGAACAAACTTCTGAGCTTAGCCCAGTGTGCGCCATCCACCGGTTTTGTGCACGTAGAGTGGACTGTGTCGCTTCTGCGCGTTTTATGACCTGCCCGTTGCTACTTCAACGTTGCAACGTGCTTGATTCTTGATTCGATCCCGTAGGGAAAACCCGAGCATAGCCCTCTCCATAGCTCGTTTATTTATTTATTTATTTATTTTATTTATTTATGGACACCTAACAAAATAATCATAATAAAATATAAACTTATAACTAATTAAACTTATGTCAATGTGTTCCTCCACTTACGCATGCAGGAATACAAATTTTGCAACATTATAGGCACATAACAAGATAATTTTACGAGAATGTATGACAAATAAAATAAATATAGTTAATAAAAAATAACAAGTCTTTAAAATTCAAAATTACGAATACTTATACAAGAAATGTAAAGTGTACTGTTTTTATATTCTGTAAATATATTATTATTTATAACAACATTATTAATCGTCTCGTCTGAGCTTATTCGTAAGGCCAATAGTAGGACCACGTCTCGTGACGAAATGTTTTATTTATTATTTATTGATTGATATGTTTATTCCAGCGGCCGACTCCAACCCGGCATGATGACTATCTTCAGCAGCATCATCCGTCAGGAGCAGATAGTGGGGCTGTGGCGGGGCATGGTGCCTTCCGTGGCTAGATGTGTACCTGGTAAATATTTATAGATTTTACCAAAAATTTTAAATATTTGTATTTTTACTAGTTTCATCCCGCGACTTTATGACCGGACAAAACGCCAAATTACATAGGATTAAGTCATAAGAGAATCAATGAAAGGAGTTTATTTTGGCACATAATAAGAAAAAAAATCGTTAGTTCTTGGATCAATCCTTTTTACTTAATCATCATTAGACAAAACGCCAAATTACATAGGATTAAGTCATAAAAGAACGAATTAAAGCGATACCATTAAGATCAATGAAAGGAGTTTATTTTGGCACTAAGAAAAAAAAATCGTTAGTCCTTGGATCAATCCTTTTTACTTATTACGCTGGTCAAAATAATTCTCCTTTCGGGGAAACGAAATATTTAGCAGCGTAATGTTTATTTATATATGGTTCATTGTAGCCAACTAGATGGCGCCACAAAATAAACACTTAGGGCCCGTCTCCACGAGCGAGGGAATCGCGGCGATGTTATCGTCCGTGCCACGTATTTCTATACACTCTCTTAGAGGCCGTCTCCGAGATAATCCCTAACTGTGAAAAGCTATGTTCAACCTCATCAACTCAGCCGTAAAAGTCCGCTGTTGGACTCAGGCCTCCCTCATGGATCTCCAAATACTGATCATAAGGGGTTGATACTCACCACTCTTGGCAGGAGGGTTGGCGAGCGCAGTACGGGATCTGGATATACGGTTAGATGCTGCTGCCTATCTTCCGGAGGTATCCTTTCGCAGGTTCTTACTGCATCCAAAGCATTAGAGGAGAGGTAACTTGCTGCTGGCAACCCACAGCATAAAAAAATAACCTCAAAATCACCAGCATAAAAAAATAACCTCAAAATGACATGTTTTTTTCTTTTATTCAGGCGTGGGACTATACTTCTCGTCCCTCCATTGGCTGAAGGCTAAGCTTGGGAAGTCCAAAGGCGATCTAGGGCCGGTTGAAGCCATGTGCTTGGGCGTCGTCGCGCGGTCTATGAGCGGAGTGGCCCTCATACCCATCACTGTTATCAAGACTAGGTAAGTTTAAATGATGATTTATTTTATTTTTCTTTATTTATGAATGTATATAAAACTCTTCCGTTACTAAGTGACTGACAGACAACGCACAGCCTAAACCACTGGACCTAGAGACTTGAAATTTGGCACACATACATATACCTTGAGTAACCTAACCTAGCCGTGGGGTGCCGGCAGTAGAATGTTACCCCTCCTCTCCTACCCGTGGATGCAGTAAGAGCCTGCTAAGGGACACCTCCGGAAGATGGGCAGCAGCGTCTTTCCGTATATCAACATCGCGTACTGCGCTCGCCAACCCGTCTGCCAAGCGTGGTGAGTTTGGCAACTACCCCTCATGGAGATCCATGAGGGAGGCATGTGTTCAGTAGTAGACGTTATACGGCTGAATTGAACGCAAATACACATGGAAACAATGACATGTTATTCATACTTTATCTTTTTGAAGATTAAATCAAAATAAGGCCTGGCTTTGACGTCACATCGTACGATATATCTATTATTTATTATGATATCAGTTGTTGTGCTGAAATGAACCTAATTATAAATAACGGCGTCGTATGTCGTCATAATATCAATAATATAATCAATTCAGCCGTAAAACGTCCACTACTGAACTCAGGCCTCTCATGGATCTCCATGAGGGGTAGTTGCCATACCCACCACGCTTGGCAGGCGCGCTGGCGAGCGCAGTACAGGATGTTTATACACGAAAAGACGCTGCTGCCCATCCTCCGGGGGTATCCCTTGGCTGATTCTCACTGCATCCACGGGCAAGAAAGGAGGGGCAACAATAAAATATATTATGTCGTCATATAAATTGCGTAACTGATTTCGATTGTATGTTAATTTTAACTCGCAGTCGAAGCGCAGTAACCTTTCACGTGAAACCTATTTGATATTATAATTAATGTAAGAGTTTAACCTAGTATGGAAATTGGTCATCATCATCATCATCATTTCAGCCGTAAAACGTCCACTACTGAACACAGGCCTCCTTCATAAGGGGCAGTTGCCATACTCACCACGCTTGGCAGGCGGCTTGGCGAGCGTAGTACGGGATGTTGATACACGGAATGACGCTGCTGCCCATCTTCCGGAGGTAGTTCTTAGCAGGCTCTTACTGCATCCACGGGCAAGAGAGGAGGGGCAACATTCTACTGCCGGCACCCCACGGCAATGGAAATTGGTAGTTTTGTCTAAATACCTATACCTAGACTTACATATCTAAACCATTACCACCAACAAAGTTTTGACTAATAATTTTAAAATGCGGACATACTATGTCAGCTATCAGTTGATATGGAAACAATGCTATCTGCTGGTGATTTGCGTCAGGCCATAGGATACGTTAAGCAGTACCTACTTTATATTTGGTATACGTTATTAATTTTATATGTCTAGCTGTCTCTGCAAACTTAGTACTGCCTCAGAATATCCTATCTACTCTACAACAACTTACTACTTCTTTTCATCATTCATTTCAGCCATAAAAACGTCAACTACTGGGGGCATTGATATGAATCGTTAGATACGCCCTAACCGTACTGAGACCGCGCCGTTGTGTTCCCAAACGATATCAGTGAGCTCTTTCATGCAAGAAAGAGAAAGTAGTGTATGCAAATAATGTGGGAGAAAAAGAGATAACACTATTTTTTCGGTACGCGTCGCGTGTTGCGCATTCGTCGGCAGTATTGTAAACACAATGTCAGAGTTTTTGGTGTGAGGGCTCGTCTAACGATTTATATCAATGACTGGGACTTTCTGAACTCCTACTACATTTTCGTTTTTATGTTATTTTTTAATGAACTTAATTGACGAGCTCTGTGGCGCAGCGGGCGAAGGTCCGCCTGCGACGCAAGAGGTTGCGGGTTCGATTCCCGCCTCGGGACAAATGTCTGTACGATCTGCAGATATTTGTTCAGGGTGTTCTGGATATTTTTCTAAATATAATAAAAAATATCTACATACAATGTAGTTAAGTATTAAGTATATCAGTCATCTAGTAACCATAACACAAGCTCTACTTAGCTTGGGGCTAGATGCTCTGTGAATTGTCGAGCATTATTTATTTATTGCAATGTTCTTATTATTATTTGAATTGCAGATACGAGTCTGGCGTTTACAAGTACACGAGCCTCGGTGGCGCCCTGAAGGCGATCTACAAGGCGGAAGGGATCCGCGGCCTGTCTTGCGGACTCGGACCGACCTTGGCGAGGGACGCGCCATTCTCGGGACTGTATCTGATGTTCTATACGCAGGCGAAACAGAACATGCCTAAAGGTGAGAGAATTGGCCTTACCTATGTTCTTTTTTAAAGCTTATTTTACACAGAACCAGCTAGTTCCATTTTGATAGCTTGTGTTATTGGTACCAGATGATTGATAGAATATTACACTCCTAGCATTCTACTTAAAACGGAGGAGCAGATTGAATCGCTTAAGTCAGCTGCCAAGTGACTAACTAGTTTTTGTTGTACCTGTTGTAAAGCTAAATTTATAATTTTTATTCGTCATATAAATGTTAGCAGCATGTTAGTAATATTTAGTGTAATAAGTTATATCAGGATATTTTACCCCTATGGGAAATATCTATTGGTAAAAAATATTTTTAAGCCTCTTATGGATAGTTATATATTCAATTCTCTAATTATTTATTTTAGTCAACTAGGTGAAATTATCTCTATATTATCTGAAGTCATATGTACTATAATAATGCGCATGTCGCACACTGAGAACGCTGAGTCGATCACTAAATTATTAATTGTAATCATCATCTACCCAGCCGCAGCTGTATCAAAGTTTAAAATGGAAATCTTCCAGCAACCTTGCACTCTTGTAAGAACCAATGTTTCCCATTTATACCACCATTATGGATAAAAACCAAATTTTCAATGAAATTGATAATTTCAGTGTAGCGCGGTCCTATGAATGCTGCCCGAGTGACTGCATTAAACACTTAGTAGATCCAAACAAATATCTAAAGGTTTTAACCCAGAATATACGGAGCGTAAGGAAAAATATTAACGAATTTACTGTTCTTTTATCTACCTTGGCATTTGATTGTGACGTTCTGATTCTAACTGAAAGTAGATTATCTGAAAACTTAATTCTTCCCAGTCTTCCAAACTACACAACTCATTTTACTAAAACTAATATAAATCAGAATGACGGAATTGTAATTTACATCAAAAATATCATCCATTGTAAGGTAGAGGAACCTATTTTCCCGGAAGCAAACTGTTTAGTGGTAAAAATTTCATTTCATACAGCAATTATTGCCATCTACCGACCTCCTTGCTTTCGAAATTTAAATTGTTTCCTTCAGTCTCTAGAGAATACTATTAAATCCCTTGCATGTTTCAAAAACATATTAATATTAGGAGATATTAATATCGACATCAAAACAAACAACTCGGAGATAAGAAGCATGGATTATTTGGACCTCACAGCTGAACTTGGCTTTTTACCAGCACATAATTTTCCTACACGTTATGGGAATTGTCTCGATCATGCTCTTCTTAAGACACAATCTACAGCTCTGTGTTTTGTTATTCAAAGTGCTCTTACTGATCATCTACCAGTCCTTCTGTGTATATCAAGCCACTTAGCTAATTCTCGCTCATCAATAGATTACTCTAGCAAAATAAATTACAATAATGCTTTGGAGCTTTTAAAATCGGCTGATCTGTGTAATATTATTAAGCTGAATGATCCAAATGAAGCTGCATCTGCTCTCACTGACGTTCTTAGGAATGCAATCAAACTTTCCACAACTCTTAAGCTGATTCCTTGTCGGAAGCGAATATGTAAGCCGTGGATTACTCCGGGTTTATTACGCTGCATAAGACACAGGGATAACATGCATAAAAAGGTATGCAACAATCCCAAAAACCTTATTTTATCAAAATCTTACAGAAGGTACAGAAATTTCTGTAATAATCTACTTAGAAATCTTAAGATAGCTCATGAACGATCTGAGCTGGAAAAAGCCAGTGGAAACCCTAAGGACACGTGGAAGGTAATAAAAAATATCGCAAATATTTCATCTCAAAAATCATCCCCATCAGAACTACTTAAGTCTAGTCTTACCCCTCAATCTTCAGTGAATGAGATCAATACCTACTTCTCTAGTATTGGTAAAAAATTAGCCAGCAAAATTGCCACCAATATACAACCAAATAACATATCTTCCGAAATTGAAATACTATCACATATTAGGTCATTTGTTCTTCTTAATACGGATGAAATTGAAGTGAGAGAGATTATCCTTGGTCTCAAATCTAATTGTACATCAGGCTGGGATGGTATTTCTTCAACTTTGCTTAAATTAGCTAAAGATCTCATAATACCCCCACTCACTCATATTATAAACCGTAGCTTCGAATCAGGAATCTTTCCGGACGTCTTTAAGCGTTCAATCATACTACCAATTTATAAGAGTGGACCTCGTGACACTATTTCTAATTACCGTCCTATTTCAATTTTGCCAGCTCTCTCAAAAGTAATCGAGAAAATACTAAATAAAAGGTTGATCGAATATCTGGAAAACGAAAATATTATTTCTGACAACCAATTTGGCTTTAGGGCGGGTAAATCTACTGAATTGGCTATCTCTTCTTTAACGCAATATGTTGTTCAAACCCTGGATAACAACAAGAAATGTATAGGTATATTTTTAGATATGGCAAAGGCCTTTGATACCATCTCAATTCCACTACTTTTGGCTAAACTCGAACGAATTGGTATACGCAACATACCCCTAAAACTATTTGAAAGCTACCTCCTGGGTCGAACTCAATCTGTATCGGTTGCAAATATTATAAGCTCATCCGAAGTAGTCACCTACGGAGTACCGCAGGGCAGCATCCTAGGTCCGACTCTATTTTTAATATTTATTAACGAATTGTGTCAATACAGACCTTACAATGGTAGAGTCATCACATTTGCTGATGATACGGCCCTGGTCTTTGAGGGTGATACTTGGGAAGAAACTCGTAGAGACGCTGAGCGTGGTCTTGGTAACACTGTACTCTGGCTTAACAACAATTTGCTTTCTCTGAACTTTGATAAAACAAAATATATATGTTTTAGTATTATGAATCATACAGCCCCCATAAATAGCACTTTTAGAATCCAACCTCATACCTGTAATCCTTTTCTTAATTCCATTTGTAAATGCCCTATCATTCAACGAGTAGATTCAATTAAATATTTAGGCATCATCATTGACAATAAACTATCCTGGAAACCACACATAAATGCATTAGCAAACCGCGTTCGTAAACTTATCTGGGTTTTTAAAAATTTACGGAATTCCGCCACGCTCGACTTGCTCCGAATAGTCTACTACTCTTTATGTCAGTCGATATTAAGTTATTGCATATCCATTTGGGGAGGGGCTTGCAAAACTATGATTATAATCCTGGAGAGAGCGCAACGCTCGGTACTAAAGGTTATGTTATCAAAGCCCTTTAGATATCCCACAGACTCACTTTATACCGAATGCCAACTTCTCTCTACTCGCCAGTTATTTATTCTTCACCTAGTCCTTAGCCACCACAAGAAGACCCCTGTTGATCTGGACCAATTAGACAAGCGTAAAGGGAAAAGAGTATGTGAAGTGCCTAGATGCCGAACTGCTTTTGCCCGACGCCATTCAGCATTCTTAGGAGCATACATCTACAACAAACTTAATGTATCCCTACAATTTTATACAGCACCTAGTAAAAAATGTAAAATGGTAATAAAAAATTGGTTATTAAATTTAAACTATTTGCAAACTGAAACTATTCTTACTATATTGTCATAATATGAATATTGTTCAATACTCAACTCATTAAAGACCTACACACACGCTGCTATTTACCCGTATTAATTATAAAGTAGTATTTTAAATTTATATGTCATTTTTTTTTCTTAAATTTTTGTCTCACTGTTTTAAATTTTAATGTGTTATATTTTATTTGTACGATGTAATGTAATCTAATAAGGTGATAAAACCTTAGTCTGGTGGAGAGTATAGGTACGCCATAACACAGGTATTTACCTAGCTTGGGTACCTATGTTTTTCTAACATGAACTGTTTATATGCATAAAATCTTTAGATCTAAGTTATATGATTTGTAACGTTTGTAAAAGAAAATAAATTATTATTATTATTATTATTATATCTTCTCTGCTCGGTTATTAAAACCGGTTGTGACTGAAAGCACACGGGCCTAAGCCAAGTGCGCTTCAGTATATCGGACTTCATTGGGAAGTTCCGTTTGAAGGAATTTTCTTACGATCCTACAAGTGTTAAGAATAGCTGCTTTTTGTAGCAATGCGTAAGTGTTTTTTGGTAAATCTAAGGAATCTAAGGATTGGAAAAGTTGTTTAGGAATAATGCCTGTTGCTGATAGGACTATTGGAACTATGCTTACTTTTTGCAGACGCCACATCCGTGTGATTTCGTTTTTGAGGTCAACATACTTTGATAGCTTCTCTGCTATGGTGTTCTGCAGATTATGTGTGTTAGGAATAGCGACATCAATGAGGAATGCTGTGTTGTTGGTTTTGTCTACTAGGGTAAGGTCAGGTCTATTAAAGTGTGTAGTTCTGTCGGTAAGAATAGCTCGGTCAAAATAAAGTTTATGTGTGGCATTTTCCAAAACAGTGTCCGGTGTATATTTATAATAAGGTAACGGTTTAGCTGTTATGTCTAAAAGCTTGTATTTGAGTGCTAAGTTCTGATGGATGATATTTGCTACCTGATCGTGCCGAAACTTATAATCAGTTTGGGCGATTGCTTTACAGGCCCCTGTGATGTGCTGTATAGTTTCGGAGGCACTGCTACATCTTCGGCAAACATCTGTTGTTGGGTTTTGCTTTATAATATACTTTTGGTAATTGCGTGTCTCAATCACCTGGTCCTGTATTGCAATCATAAATCCCTCAGTCTCAGGAAAGAGTTCACCTCGGCGGAGCCATTCGTTCGACGCTTCCTTGTCGACGGTGGTTTGGCTCAAGTCGTGGTGGTGCCTTCCGTGCAGAGACTTACGGGACCATTCTGTTATTAATGTTTGTCTATCTGTTAAGTTTTCGTTATTCTGTTTATTATGGTCTTTCAAATTAAGTGGTGTAAGTTTTTGGTCCAAGTTAGTTATCGATTTATGCAAAAGGGATGTTTCGGCTTTATAGTGGAAATAAGTTCTGAGTGTGGTTATCTGTGTGTTGTGTAAGTTTTGGATGTCAATAATTCCCCTTCCTCCTTCGGAGCGTGGTAATACCAGTCTTTGGATACAGGCTCGCGGATGGTGTTTTCTATATTTTGTCATAGTGACATTAACAAGACGCTGCATGTTTTTAAGTTCTGTTTTAGACCACTTTATAATTCCAAAGGAGTAAGTTAGGATTGGAACGGCATAAGAATTTATGGCTTTGGTAATATTCTTGGAGTCAAGTTGTGAGTTTAGGATGGAGTTGAGTCTATGCTTGAAATTCTGGGTAAGTTTACTTTTAATTTGGTTCGACTGTAATTGTTTAGCCTGGTGATATCCTAGATATTTATACGTTTCATTTTCTGACAATGGGTCGATGGTTTCACCAGTTTCCATAAGATATGCGTGCTGGTGAGTGTGTCCTGCTTTGACTGAGTTAATCTTGCATTTATCAATGCCGAAGTTCATTGAAATATCAATTGAAAACTTTTCAGTGATTTTTAATAAATTTTCAAGATCAGACTGGGTAGAAGAATACATTTTTATGTCGTCCATGTAAAGTAGGTGGTTAAGTTTACACTCGGTGTTGTTTGTCTGTCCGTCATGTACATTGTTAAGTTGGTAGCCAATATTGGTTAAATTAAGAGAATTAGAAAGAGGATTGATGGCCAAACAGAACCATAGGGGGCTAAGTGAATCTCCCTGAAAAATACCTCTTCTGATCCGTATAGGCTCTGTTTCTATTGTCGCATGTTGTGTTTGTGCGTGTAACCTTGTTATCCATCTTTTCATAGAGCTTTCCAAAAACGTTATGAGCTCTGGGTGTATTTTATAGATATTTAGTATTTTTACAAGCCATGTGTGCGGGACAGAGTCGAATGCTTTTTTATAGTCTATGTATGCTGTGTATAGGTCTTGTTTCAATTTCTGTACGTTATTTAAAACTATTGTGTCTATTGTTAACTGCTCCTTGCAACCCTGACTGAATTTCCTGCAGCCCTTCTGTTGTTCTGTAAGGATGTTATTATCAGTGATGTGAGTGTAAATCAGTTGGGTTATGCAAGATGTAAGGATTTTATAAATTGTTTGCAGGCAGGTAATCGGTCTGTATTTGGCAGGGTTTGCAGTGTCGGTCGGGTCTTTTGAGATCATATGAGTGATTCCTGCTGTGATGAAGTTAGGCATTGTTTCTGGTTCTTTAATGAAGTTATTGATATGATTGTAAATATATGGGTGTGTAAACGTAAGTTTTTTATACCAATAGCTGTGTAAATGGTCGGAGCCCGGCGTTTTCCAGTTGTGTGTTGCTTTTAGTACCTGATGAAATGTCTCTATAGGTATACCTTGGTATTCCATTAGGGGTACATTTGTGTGAGTGTAAACTTCGTTTTGAATCCATTCGGCATCGTTTTTGAGTTCTGCTGGGTTCTCCCATATGTTGGCCCAGAATTCGCGTAATTGAGTAGGCTCAAGACTATTTAACTGATTATCTGATGTCCCAGACGGTGCTGAGAAGTTACTTGTTTCTTTTGACAGGGTTTGATAAAATTTCCTTTGATTGTTGTTGAATTGATTGTTTTGGCTTTTTCTAAAGGAACAAGCATTATATCGTCTAAGACGGCTACTCGTGACTGTAAGTTTTTGTTTTAAGGTGTCCAGGTAATGTGTTAGTTCTGTATTTGGCTGTTCGTGAGTAGTGTGTGTTTTATATTGATCTAATATAATTTTGATATGTTTAACGAGACTTCTGCTCCTATTTCCATTAATGAACTGTGACAGTCTACCTATCTTCTTCCTTAGATCTTCAACCTTTCTTTCGAGCCGTTTTTGCCAGTTAGGTTTTCTGTTACATCTTTCGCGTGTAGAAGTTACTGTTTCCTCAGATGGCATTTTGAGTTTAGATCCGTTTATTTTAGATGCTGTCCATGCTGCGCAGTAGATAGTAGTTTGAAGAGTTATAAAATCTGTGTTTAAATCTAAGGTTTCAGGTAATAAGATTTTGTTTAAGTAGTCTATAGTTTGAGCAAGTTTTTTTGTGGTTTTTTGCTTTGGTATAAAAGGTCGTGATTCAGGATCTGTTTGATGAAAATGTTGCAAAGCTAAGCTAAATTCGTGGTCTACCTCCGGTATCCTATCTAGATCTAAAATTTGAACAGATACATTTAGTGGTTGTGGTGTAAGCATATTGGGTGAGGCATTTAAAATATCGGATTCATTTAGAGCATCATAGCACATTGTTGAATTGAGATCATTTTGAGTTGGTTGCTTTTGCGTTGAAGGCTCAGAGTGTGTAGTATTATGACAAGTAACAGTGTCTAATTCTTTAGAAATTTCTTCTCTTATAAAGTTAAGTCTGTCGTCTTTAATAAGTTTGTTTGCTATGATAACCCTTCTTTGATCAGCTATTCTTTGCTCGCTTATATGTTCTAGGTGTGGGAATGCGCTAACGAAATGTTCCCGTAGCGGCTTCCTATATGCCGTTTTATTAGTTTCTAGGTGTGTTAATCTATAGTAGTCCCTTATAATCGTTTCGTTATGTTGAGTGGTCCAGTGCATTCTTTGTGAACCTTGTATTTGTGTAGTGGGGTTTAGTCGTTCATGTTGTTGTGATGGTAGGTAAGATTCCACATCAGTTCGTATCTGGTTTACAGTAGCAGATGAAAGTAGCTTATTCCGAACTATAGCTCTGCGCTGGTCTCCTACTCTTTGCCTGCTAACGTCCATGTGCGGGTATTGCTGAATAAACTTGTCATGCAAATCAGTCAAATATGCATTAGTCTCGGTTTCTAGTTTAGTAATTATGAGGTATGTGCGCAGGATAAAAATGTTCATTTCCTCGGTCCATTTTTTACGCGCACGGGGTTTGGCTTTGGCGGGTGCAGGATTATCGACTGTTGTCGCCTGCACAACGTCCTCGGCCATTGAAGATAAAGATTTTCGTGACGGGGAAGAGAAGTGAAAAGACTCACTTACATGTTCAAGGTATGAAGATGGAGAAGAAGGAATGGAAGAGAAAAGTGATTTTGGTGAGGATGAATAGGATTGGGCTTCATTGTCCTTTTCAGCCCAACCGGTTTCGCTTGGGCCTCGCTCCTCAGTTGAGACCTTTCGCGTTGCTCCCACGTCAGCTGCGTTTGTGCTGAGATCTACTTTGCCGGCTTGTGATGTGCTCCGACTTGACATTTTCCGTGGCCGTAGGTTGTACCTCCTGTTGGACTCACCTTGTTCGGGTTCCCCGGCAGAGGGCCGTCCATTACCCTCGCCACCGATGGCTTGCATGCTGTGACGTCCAGCATCGGCTCCAGACGTGCCCCGGCGATCACCCCCGGGAAGCGACCATATACGTAATTTTTTACCTGTCTCCATCATCATGGGTTTGCCATTTCCCTTTTAGTCACACGCTTTGTTATTTCGTTGCGAGTGTCCGCCCCTCACGTGGCATAGGTGGTCAGCACGGACGTGGGGTTGGGCTTTGAGTTATTATTATTTAATATCAATTCATCATCATCATTTCAGCCGTAAAACGTCCACTACTGACCATACTCACCACGCTTGGCAGGCGGGTTGGTAAACGCAGTATGGGATGTTGATATACGGAAAGACGCTGCTGCCAATCTTCCGGAGGTGTCCCTTAGCAGGCTCTTACTGCATCCACGGGTAGGAGAGGAGGGGTAACATTCTACTGCCGGCACCCCACGGCTAAATATTTATTATTAATATCAATTGCACATCACTAACTTGGTTTAATTTCCACAGAATGGCTTCAGTCTCCGGGAGCGGCCAGCGCGGTTCACTTCAGCTGCGGCATCGGCGCCGGCGTCGCTGCCTCGCTCGCCACCAACCCGGCGGACGTGCTCAAGACTAAGATGCAGCTGTACCCGGACAAGTTTCCCAGCGCGTTCGGAGCCGCCGTCTATGTACACCAGGTAAATGGTCCTCTCCATATCCGCTAACTTGGTTGCGCGCCACCAAATTAGAATTAGTTTGCGTTTTGGCGCGAAATGCGGCGGGCGCTCCGCGTCGGCGCTAAGTGGATACTGGCTCGGTTTTTACAATGGAACGTATTGTGGTATTTATGCTCTATGGAAAGGGTTTGAATTTATGGCTAATTGTAATAATTGTAATGTGTGTATACTGTTGGCGCACTTCTGCACTAAATGGACTAAAACGCATAGCGCTGTGTATTTGACGATTACAACCGAACGCGTTGACATTGGTTACATGAAACCTTTTTTTTGTTAGCACCGTCTTAATGAGAGAAGGTGACCGATGGGTCACAGGGACCGGAGTTATTGTGACCTCAAAAGGTCGCCAAAAAAATAAGTCTTCAACGAAAACCCAAAAATGTCATTTTTGACCTTTGGTGACCTTTTGAGGCCTTCGCCCCCTTTTCTGGTACTCCCGTACCGATGCTTGTAGCTATTCGGCTTGTAACGGAAAACATTACCTAATTTTACGCTGACAGCTCCAAATGTAGAAACATTAGCTGTAGGAAGTGCTCCTACAGAATCGACACCATTATCTAAACATTAAGGATTGTACACATTTGAATTCGATCTTATGTGATTTATTTACTTACCTAATTCTAGACATCTATTGACATGAACACAAATTAATTATACTATACTTTTTCCTTTTTCTAATAATTTTTCTTAATTAAATTGCATGAAAACATAAATCGAACTCAAATTTGCAGCGCCCTAACAGGGTTCATGTAATTACTTATAATATGTATTGCTTAGACCTAATACAAACCTGTACATGATCCAATAAATAAATACAAATACACCTAACCTGTCGACCCGAAAACCTACAAGAGAGGAGAGGTAACATTCTACTGTCGGCACACCACGGCTTCTCTCTATTTAAACAAAATCGATGACTTAATAAGCTAAACTCTAGAACGCAATATTATTATGGAGGTCACGCGCGCCATGTCACTTAGGTAATTTGTAAAAATTATCGAATAACTACCGTTAACTCGCGAGGGTTATCATTATAATTGGCATAACTTGCGTTAATTAGCCACTGGTAGATGACCTTTGGTATTATAGATTATTTGTGGCACGAGGGGGCAACGTAGTTTGGTGTCATCGCTTCCTTTAAAGCTATCACGATATATTACCCCAGAGACACTAGTCTGACACGAGTAGAGAAGGTGTACCTAACATACCTACATTGAACTTCTTTTTTATAATCCATCATCACATGCGTATATTAGTCCACTGCTGGACGTAGGGGTATCCAAATCTACGGCATTTTACCCTGCTCTGCCTAGACATTTAGCTGGGTGGCATCACACGCTACGATGACCAACTCGTATCCAGTTAAGAACCCGGTTTACTCCAACGGTTATCGATTCTTCGATAGATATAGACAGGCCACTGCCAGTTAAGCTTGCTAATCCTATGTAGGTACTGTGTCGACGACTGGTCCCTCTGTCGGATAATCTCGTTGCGGATTTTACCCTTTAGAGAGACTCCGAGCATCTTCTACCCTAAAAATACACTATCTATCTAATCTAAATAACTCACAACTCACACTGCTGGGCAAAACATACCAACTCATATCATAAAAGTGAAAGTAAGAATGTATGTAGTAGTTCAGCGTAGGTTCAGCGGTTTTGACGTAAAAAGGGAAAATCCCTTTTCACGTCAAAACCGCTGAACCGATTTGGATGACATAGGCTACTTTTCGTTGCGTAAATTAGTAGTTGTAGGGTAAGTTGTAAGTAGTGGTTGTAGTAGGTGCGATGCGAAGTTCGCCGGGTCAGCTAGTATAGTAAGTATAAATGTTTCTTATAATATTCTGTTTGTTTCAGACGTACGGCATAAAAGGTTACTTCAAAGGCGCAGTGCCGCGGATGCTTCGTCGGACCCTTATGGCGTCTATGGCCTGGACGGTCTTCGAAGAAATCACGAGATCTATGGGCTTGAAGTGAAGATGACCCTTTGAGATAATATGAGAGAGAAAGAGCCTTAGTTAACGAATTTGGAGGAAATCGAACTGAAGAAATATGAATAGAAAAGCTCTGGTATTTTCCCTGTAGAGTTCTTTGGTAAAATAGTAACTCAGTTTAATCCGTTTTTTAGGACCACACAATAATCACTTGATGTTATAGTTTCATATTGGTGTTGTCTTTGTTTACATGATTGAAAGACGAGCTCTGTGGCGCAGCGGGCGAAGGTCCGCCTGCGACGCAAGGGGTTGCGGGTTCGATTCCCGCCTCGGGACAAATGTCTGTACGATCTGCAGATATTTGTTCTGGGTGTTTTTATATATATAATCAAAATATCTATCTATGTAGTATAATGTATTAACTATATCAGTCATCTAGTACCCATAACACAAGCTCTGCTTAGCTTGGGGCTAGATGATGCTGTGTGATTTGTCCAGCATTATTTATTTATTTATTCTAAAGTATCATTTTGATAGCTTGTGTAATTTATTTATCCTCTGTGAAATTTTTAAAAAGAAGTTCCTTATTGTCGAATAGTAGGGTACCTAGTTGTAAAGTAATCATTGTATTTTAGTTGTAGCATTTTTGTAGTTGTGTTGTTTTGTAAATCACAAATTTATGTTTAGGCTTTGTCTTATAAAATAGGTATCACAGAAGATAAAAAATTATGTATATTTTTATGTTATTTAGTTATAGTTTAGAATTGCACTTAAACGTTGTATATTTTTATGTACGTGCGTGCCTTGTGATTATATTTTGAATAAACTTTTTAATGCATAATATTTTTTTTATTTCTTTAATATGAGTTGGGCACGGTATTTACTGACATGGTCATATTTAGGTATATATTTTGGATTCTGAATATACTTAATAAATATAGAATAATACTTAACTATTTTCTTGTAAATTCAGTGTGAAGGGTGACTAATAATATGGTCACCCATACTGAACGCATTTTCTTTGGCTCCTTAATTCAGACGTTTAGATTGAGAGCCACTTTTGCATTAATATAACTAGTGATATATTTTGCTGCGCAATCTAGAATTCGTGCTGCAAAATCAGCTACATTGCTGCTAAAATAATGGTGAGATCAGATTTTAAAAATCTGATGTGGCTCCTCAATCCTTACGGACATGAAACATAAGCCAGCCATGAAATAAAACTACCACATCCATAACAAAACTATTTATTCACATCATTATGTACAAATTGTTTCTATTACATTCTAAAATACATTATCGCGAGCGAGTTGTGTATTATTACAATTAAAACTGGCTAAGTGCAAGTTAGACTCGCACCTAGGGTTACCTACGCACACCTCCTTTGTGGTCTTGTCGGTATTTCAAAACGACCTTCGTATTTGGGTGTCGATTTTTTACAGTTAAGAATAAAATATGTCAAAGAAATCTTAACATAAGCGCTGCGTCTTTACAGTTGAGAATAAATAAATGTATGTCAAAGAAGTCATTAGCGCCGCGTCTGATTAATGTTCTCACATTTGGCAAGTATTTTATAATATTCAGCATGATTAGGGCCATTTACGTCAAACGAATTTCATGATTTTTTGACATACTTGCGATTTTCTATCATTTATAGAAATGAAAAAGCAGTCATAATTTTCGATTCTGACGGCATTCTAACTAATAACCGACAAGCAGTCAAGATTGATTCTCTAGCTAAACGGCCCGCGTTAAGACTCCATCGGTTCGAATCCCGTCGGAATCGAAAATTTTGATTGTATTTTTCAATTAGATATCATGCACTGTGTAAAAAAACACGCAATTAACATTATATCTCGTCGGGTGAGTCAACTTTTTAATTTAATATATTTTATTTTATTTTAGGCCTTTGCCCTGCAGTGGGAAGAATCAGGCTCATAAATAAAATAAATAAATAAATTGCAACAAAAATGAATTTTACGGAAGCACCACATAATAATACGCTATAAATCATACACCATTGGATTCGTATTGAATTTTTCTACACGTTTATGTATTCTACAAAACATAAAATAACTAGGTACCTAACCTGATTTAACTTATGTACACCCGTCGCGTCGGTACACTAAGCGCGCGGAGCGTTCAAACCTTATGGATACCCGTTGCTCCATATGGCGCGCCGGGGGATACTTTTTGGGAAGATTTTATTCGGGGAAATACTACCACCATACCTATTTCTGCAGCCAAGCAGAATGTCTGCATTGCTGTGATCGGTCTGAAGGATAAGGGGGCCTTGCTGTGTTGTGTTCCGGTTTGAACGGTAAGGGAGCCGGTACAATTACGGAGACATGAGTCCTTACAACGTCAATACTATGTCATCCTAGCACCTACTTAAACCTTAAAAATTCTAAGTGATTACACCAGTATAGTATTAGTGATACCTGATTGTCAAACCCTTATGAAAATAAATACTTTTATTATCATTATTATTATGTCTCAGGGTGACGAGCGCAAAGCAATGCTTGCGTGATCACTGCGGTATTGCAGATGTTTTGGTAGAGGATAGGTACCGCTCAAAATCAGATGTAATGTTGCAAGATCGCCATGTCATGTTGATGGTATAATGTTGGTCAATCGGGAGGACGAGTTTAATGGAAATGCTTCATAGTGGTGGATATGTGTTTATTGCATGGCGGTGCGATGGGTTCTTTTCGAACGTCTTATGATAACTATTACATTAGTTATGGATAAGGAATGCGTTGAGGTTGCGTTGACACTACAAGATTGCCTTCGGCTTGTCTCGTCATTTCGTTTCAGTCGTAAAACGTCCACTACTGAACACAGGCCTCGCTCATGGATCTCCATGAGGGGTAGTTGCCATACCCACCACGCTTGGCAGGCGGGTTGGCGAGCGCAGTACGGGATGTTGGTACACGGAAAGACGCTGCTGTCCATCTTCCGGTCTACTGGTCTCGTCATTTATTCGTATAAAAAAACTCTAGATACCCTTAATTTATTCAGCACCTAATTGGCAGTTTAAAGTATAAATATTATATCCCAATTACCTACTAGGTTTTAATGATAAGTTGTAAATGGGTCACAACTGAATGAACAAGTGCTTTTGAACGATCTACTTAAATTGGTTGTTATCGCTTCTGTGCGATAAGTAATGAAACTGGGCGCTGTTTTACTAACCGACTTCAAAAAAGTAGGAGCTTTAAGACGTATTTCTTTTTCATTTTGTTTGATCAGAACAGTCGTTTATGCATAAAAAATAATATTCTTGGGTTCGAATAGATCACTTCCAAATTGGTCTCATTAATCAAAACTCGAATCCGATTTTGCGATCCATGAGCAATTAAATAATTTTGTAGTATTAATAAAATGAAATTAAAAATATCTAGTTTTAATTCCGCTAATACTGAGATGCATATGCACCGCTCTCCCGCCCGCTAATTATGCACATGCAGGGGGAACCAGGCTGTTAGTGCAACATGCATACCCAAACCCACACGACTCGTGTGATCGACGTCACGTCGATGTCGTATTAAAACTAGATGTCGGAATTAAAACTAGATATTTTTCATTTCATTTTATTATCTTATGTATTTCCGCAAAGTAACGCCTGATTCTATTAATTTTGTAGTATTGTCAAGGATTAGTAACTTGCCCTTAAACCCGCGGTCTAGAACATAGGTAGATAGGCATTAAAAAACATTGTTGTGCCCTCGCTGGGCTCACGTTTGAATCTTTAACATTTGTACGACCATTGTACAACATGAACGGAATAAAACTTTTTGTTGCTTCTTTTAAAACCCAGTTCTGATGATGGGATCCATGAGAAATCGAGGGGACTTCTCGAATGTGCATATAATACATAATTAAAACGGTTTAGTGATTTTCAGCAAATAGTGATTATTGAAGTAAGTAGTTATTGTTGTAAAAAATGTTCAATTCTTGCTTTTTTGTATTATTATTAGCCATTAGTGTCCCACTGCTGGGCAAAGGCCTACCCCATTTCCTCCATACATTTTTTGTATTAGGTTACATAATATTTCCTTTGTTCATAACATATTTATATCTCTTTTTTATCTTCGGCATCTACGACTTATCTATACCGCGACATGGTACTACAATTTTACATTTTAATTTGCATTTGAAGATAATTTGTACCGTTATTTCTGTTAATTTAGACACATAGATACATAATATAAGTAAGTAGATGTCTACAGAAATAAAGATAGCGGCCAGAACATCTCCGTCATATTTAATTAACGTTCGGGGCAGCAAAGGTCATCCTTATGTACAATATCTAACATTATGTTATCAACAGTTTAGTACCATGTTACACTAATATTCCACGAACCGAGATACTACTTGCAGTCGTTGAATAATGAACTTTAAAGTGATATGGTTCTAAAGTTTACTTCTAATACGGGCACTGTAGAAAGTTGTACAGGGTCAAGTGTGATAGTGCAATCACAGATAATATAATACACTGTGCAATGTAATAATTGGTCACGTGCTTCGTTTTGACAGATTTGACATAGGTACAAGAACTGTCAAAACGGGTCAGTGATTGACCATTTTGAAGCCCATGGTTGTGAACATTATATATAACAGATCAACTGAAGTAATTGGCATCATTCGCAGTCAGAGCATCACAGCATTGGAATTTATGACGTGGCATGGCATTAAAAACTTCGCCATGTGCGTCATAAATTCCGTGGCAGAATCACGGCTCAAAATAGGTTATGAACTATTAAAAAAAAATATTAACAAATTGGGTAGTATGAAATGCAACTGATCAGCGCTTGTCTAATAGAAGTGAGAGTGAGTCTATTTCGCTTGTTTCCCTCGCAAGAAAAGGTTTTCTGAAGCTATCTAATTCAATTACTTATGTGCTTTATTCAATTTAAATGTGGTTGATTTCTTTTATAAACTGACATTTCTGTGGCCCTTGTTTCCAAATGAATAACGCTTTTTGATTTTGAATTTGCTGTTAATATAACAAGATTATAAGCAATGGTTGTGAACACTATGGATGGACATAGTTCATAGTTTCAAAAAGTTGCTATGCTGGTTACTAATGGAAAAACTTAACAACCTTCTCATCACAGTAATCAAAACAGAGCTTAAGTAAAATTCCAGGTTCCATTTCAGGTTTCTAGACAAACTCAACTCCTTCATACTTCAAGTCTTCAACAAGCGTATCCTTTAGTAGAACTTTCCCCTCTATAGTAAATGCAGTGATGTAAGTAGATGTTTTCCCTTCGAACTCCACAGTTTTCAATGCTACTATGGCGTTGTCGCTCGTTCCCGGTATGAACTTGAACGAAGAGAAGCCGAGTTTCGGATTCTTTTTTGTTATCTGAAAAAAGAACGATGTTTGTTAGAAAAATGTTTTAATCTTAAATAAAAAATCACAAAAAAACAAGGGAATTCATCGCGTGACGTTTCGACGTGAGTCTAGCCGGGGCTACGGCCGTTAAAACACAGTCCAAAAGTCGGGAATAATCAAAGGTATAAATTATTACATTGGCCGTGGGGTGCCGGCAATAGAATGTTACCCCTCCTCTCATGCCCATGGATGCAGTAAGTCTGCTAAGGGTTACCTCCGGAAGATGGGCAGCAGCGTCTATCCGTGTACCAACATCCCACACTGCGCTCACCAACCCGCCTGCCAAGCGTGGTGAGTATGGCAACTACCCCTCATGGAGATCCTGTAGGAGAGTGGGATCCTGTCCCATGAGGGAGGCCTGTGTTCATCAGTGGACGTTTTATGGCTGAAATGATGATGATGATTAATTATTACGCTATAAATTCCCGTTTTTGATTTGTTATTTAAAATGAATTGTGATCGCGCAAGTTTACAGTTCAAGTTTTTTTAATCTATACTAATGTAACGAGTTTGTGGTTTTATTGAACGCGTTAATCTCAGGAACATCTGGCTCGAATCGAAAAGATATTTTCGTTTTGGATAGCTGATTTATCGTGGAAGACTTTAGGCTAACTTATTTAAAACTCTATACGACAAATAGTATACGAGCAGAACATCAACAAACGTGAACGAAGTCCCGGGAAACATGTAGGTAGTAATAAATAATGCTAATAATACGGCCTTATTATAGCCGAGCTGATGAAAATCTATACCCAACATAATAATAGTAATAATAATAAAATAAATAAAGGACATTTCACACAGCACCATCTAGTACGAATGTAAGCACAGCTTGTGTCGTGCTCCAGATGGTTGATACAATACTTACATACGGAATGTACCTATATATAAGTATTGTATTAACCACCGTGGTTGTAAGTATACATACTTATCATACATAGTAACAGTAGATCTGAGACAAATGTGTGCAGAAAACCAAATATTTATTCCCTGACGGTTAATGTTAATGTTATCGACACGGCGAACTAATGCGTCTCAGGTCTCAGCCAGCTATGAAACCAATTATGCTACGGAGGTGAATTGCGTGTCTTCCTTTTATATAAGATGCTATGTTATTTGGAGAAAAATAATCCTTGATTGAGCCTTTAAGCGGTGTAGTAAGATTACAGAGGTTTTTTTTACCAGGTTCCGACAGGCAATTATGTAAATATTTTACATTAAACTAGCTGACCCGGTGCCCACTTCGTTTACCCGCGTAGTTCCCGTACCCGTGGGAATACGGGGATAAAATATAGCCAATGTTACTCAGGGATAATGTGTCATTCAAATAGTGAAAGAATTTTGAGAATCGGTCCGGTAGTTTTTGAGTTTATTCGTTACAAACATACAAAATACAACATACAAAATCATATAATATTGAGAGGTGTACATAGGTTAGCTCTTGACTTCATCCTTTCCTAGTCAATAATGAAATAGACGCTAGAGCGAGCTTCCCTAGTAAGCGCCTATTAACTCTCTTCCTTAACTTATTCGGGTCACAGACAATGGCCGTTTGTTCCAATAGAGAGCAGTGCGCATTATAAAAGACGATTGGAAGCGTTCAGTTCTCAACTTTGGGATTTCAACCAAATGAAGATGATGGTTTACATTGCGTCGGTAATTTCTATGGAAAAATGGTGTTGGTGAAATTACGTCATGTAGTTTTTGCGAACACTCCGTAGTACAATCTGTAGGTATGTGGTGAAAGCCGTAATATATTTAATTAATTAAGACAATACAATATTATTTCACTTCAATATCCCATCATATACCCAAGCACATGTTAACATTGATTTACTTATTTTTTAAATATTTACGTACCAACTCAACATATTGTCATTGTGTTTCTTTCTTTACTATTAATTTTAATTAAAATGTTTTCTTTTCTAACCTACTAACTTCAATGATTGTTCATAATGAACCTAAAGTTTATGTTGTAATTTTTCATACTTGCTTTATATACTGTTTAAAATTTTATTAACATAGATAAAGTTTATGTTACAATTTTTCTTATATGCTCTAAATACTGTTTCAAAAATAATACTTTTTATCAGTTGTCGCTCTAACTTCGTACATGCTGTGAAGTCCTGTAATTACGGGAGCACCAGGCTATTAACATTTAGTCCTAGTATTATGTATATTATGTGTAACCCTGTGTTGGATGTCCTATTAAATAAATAAACATCGACACAAACTTTTGTATTTATAATAACAGTAACTTAGCACCCACCTCTACAGCTCTGACATTTTTGAACTCTTCATCAGCAGTTATCAAGTAATTGCATCCCATCATCTCGTCCTTAGTCTCATTGTAGGCTTCAAAGCTACACCTCCGAGGCAGGAAGAACCAGCTCCGATGGTGATGAGACCAGACCCCCGACTCGTGGATCATGTAGCCCGGCCAGGATATGCCTATTGAGCTACGGATAGACTTGAATTGGTTCACCCAGCTTTGGTGGTGGACCTGTAATGGAATTATACAATCACACCACTATATAATTCGCGTGGGGTGCCGGCAGTAGACTGTCACCGCTCATTGCCCGTGGATGCAGTAAGAATCTGCTGATACCTCCGGAAAATGGGCAGCAGGGTCTTTCTGTGTATGAACATCCCGTACTGCGCTCGCCAACCCGACTGCTAAGCGTGGTGAGTATGGCAACAAGCCCACATGATCAGTACTTGGATCTCTTAGCTTAGTCCATGTGGAAGGTCTATGTCCAGCAGTGAATGTCTAACAGCTGTGATGATGTTGATATAGTCAGCCTTTTTTTCTTTCTCAAGATATCAGGTTAGCAATAATTTGATATAGTCAGGAGGAAATTACTAAAAATATATCTATTAGCTACATAAATGGGGACTACCACTGCTGAACCCACCCACGGAACCGAAGATGAAGTTTGCGGGTTTTATGATACAACTCTCATAGCATTTCATAAATTACTAGCCACACTTCACAGTTAAACCCGCGTGGTTCCCGTTCCCGAGGGAATACGGGGATAACATATAGCCTATGTTACTCAGGGATAATGTATATAATATATATATATATATAATCCACCTAGCCGTTTTCGGCTGCAGTGACTTGACTAATGTAGCATTCTAATGGTGAAAGAATTTTGAAAATCGGTCCAGTAGTTTTTGAGTTTATTTGTTACAAGCAAAATACAACATACAAATCTTTCCTCTTTATTATATTAGTATGGCCGTGTATCAGCCGTGGGGCGCCGGCAGTAGAATGTTGCCCCTCCTCTCATGCCGTAGATGCAGTATGAGCCTGCTAAGGGATACCCCCGAAAGATGGGCAGCAGCGTCTTTCCATATATCAACATCCCATACTGCGCTCGCCAACCCGCCTGCCAAGCGTGGTGAGTATGGCAACTACTCTCACGGAGACCCATGAGGGAGGCCTGTGTTCATCAGTGGATGTTTTATGGCTGAAATGATGATGATGATGATGATATCATCAATGTATTGTATATTGTTTACCTCTCCATGTTTGCTGACAACCTTTACCCACATAGGGTCATAGGATTCGAAGGCTCCGCTGGCTGTGGTCCACTCCTTTCCCATGGAACCCATGAACAGCATCTCGTCCTTCACTGTGCTCCATTCCGTCTTGAATCCTTTTTCCACATGCCCATTCCCATCAGGCACTATCAGCCACGGTATCACTTTGTTGTCTAGTATTTCAAAAACCTGGAAAAAAAATACAGAGGACTTGAGACCCTCCTCCTTTTTTTAAAGTCAGTTAAAAATAATCTGAAAACTATCTTAAATGTTAAATCCTTTTTCCACATGCCCATTCCCATCAGGCACTATCAGCCACGGTATCACTTTGTTGTCTAGTATTTCAAAAACCTGGAAAAAAACAGAGGACTTGAGATCCTCCTCCTTTTTTTTAAAGTCAGTTAAAAATAATCTGAAAACTATCTCAAATGTACCCTGGTTTATAAGGAACACAGAGTTACATGACATCCTAAAACTTCATACAGTGGTCAAAGAAATCCATAAGACAGCTAAGGTGTACCATGAAAGATCAGAAAACCACCCCCAATAAACTGGCACAACAGCTTACAACACCTACTTACAAAAGGAGACTAAAGCGAAAGGACATAATTGAAGTCTTAAAAACACAGAAGTGTGCACCTTCCAACATAATAATAAAATAAAACCCTGCCATGGGGTGCCGGCAGTAGAATGTTACCCCTCCTCTCATGCCCGTGGATGCAGTAAGAGCCTGCTAAGGGATACCTCCGGAAGATGGGCAGCAGCATCTTTCCGTGTATCAACATCCCATACTGCGCTCGCCAACCCGCCTGCCAAGCGTGGTGAGTATGGCAACTACCCCTCATGGATATCCACGAGGGAGGCCTGTGTTCAGTAGTAGACGTTATACGGCTGAAATAATGAAAACCCTCAAAATATCTGCTCATAGTTACACTCCATACTGATTCCAGATAAAATAAATAAAAAAGTTAAAAATAATGCTGGATACCTACTTCTTCATCATCATCACCATGGCAGTAGAATGTCCAAATGTCCATTGCTGGACATAGACTTCCCTCACAGATCCCCAAGTGACCATGAGGGGTTTGTTGCCATACCCACCATGCTTGGCCAGGTTGGTAGCAATTAATTTAGTTTTTAAAATGAATATTTTGAAAAAGATAACCTTTACTAAAGGAGAATGAAAGGTTATTTTAAAACAACGTGAGTAGAACTGAACAAACAATCTTTGTGTGTTTAGATGTTACAAACAAGTCTTAAAGTGAATTGAAAAAACTGTAGGTAAGTTACAAAGCCTGGATTTTATGACAAAACATGTGATGTGGTCTATAGAGGGCTTTGTTGACTTAGCTGTTTGTTAACAGTGTCTCAGTGTTTAAACAGAAGCTTAAGCTCAATATTGTTAACGTCGGGGTATTTCACCATATACTATCTTGTCCCACATCTATTGAAGCCAAAATGATTTATGAACTAGTCAACATTTAATGCTGACTGGTTCATCATGCATTGAGTGTGCTAAATGTATATAGAGGTACTTAAGGTAATCTGTGTGAGTGCACATTCATACCTAACCATTCAAGGAATGGATGGGCAATTATTAGTGTGTACTTACCTACTTATTTACTAATCTTTTGTTGTTATTGTTTTTTTAGGAGTTATTTTATAGTTTAATTTTGTTTTTGTCTTTTTTAGGAGTTATTTTGTTTCTATGTTGTTAACCTTATCGGACCGGCATGAACTTGTTGTTCAAAGGTCATTAAATTAAGAATTAAAAAAAAAAAAAACTGAAGCAGGCTATTAAGCCATAAAAGTCAAATATTTAAATCGTTAGATGTGGCCTGATACCAAAACCTTGGCATTGTCTTTAAATGCATTTCTTTTTTAGTTAAGTTACTTAATTATTGGAATATGATATTCTGTCTCTTACTATCGTCTATCATTATTTTTTGATTGATTTATTCATTCAGATAGTGTTCATAATAAGTTTCCATAACTATGTACTGGGGCTCCGCAGGGTGGGGATGGTACAGAAGGGTAGCCCCTTCCCCCTCCTCCTTCCTCACCCCTCTTAAATCGATGGACCATAATGGAAATTTTAACCCCAAAATGTTATTGTTACTATTCATTTTGTAATAATATTGCACAAGCTTTCGTGAAAAAAGTAACACACACCACATCCAGCTAATACTGTGTTTAGAGGTACACTGATTCCAAATGAGTGAGCTTACTCATTTTGTGTGAAAACAAAATGGGTCAGTTTCATTACAAGAAGGCCATATCCAAGAATGCTGAAACATGTTTGAAATGTCAGGAAAACAAATGAATATAATTATGCAATCATCATCATCATTTTAGCCGTAAGACGTCCACTATTGAACACAGGCCTCCCTCATGGATCTTCATGAGGGGTAGTTGCCATACTCACCATGCTTGGCAGGCAGGTTGGCGAGCGCAGTATGGGATGTTGATACGCGGCAAGACGCTGCTGCCCATCTTCCGCAGGTTTCCCTTAGCAGGCTCTTACTGCATCCACAGGCATGAGAGGAGGGGTAACATTCTACTGCCGGTACTCCACAACCAAATTTATGCAATAAAACCCTGTAATTTTAAAACTAAATAACACATCCAAGGATTCAAATCTTTATTAAAGTCTGTCAGGCTTTGTAACAATTAGTATACTTGAATGGCACTGTAAAAAGAATCTTACCATTCCAGATCTGTCATCAAATGTCAGCAATCTGCCATCATACACGGTTAATTCTGAGAGTTCCATGCCTCGTCCTTTGTGAGAATAGGTTGACGACAACTCTGTCTTCCCAGTAGCATCCCATGATACTGACACATACTCCCTCTCTTTGTTGTAGCTTAGTACTCCCTTCTTGAAGTAACTAATATATGTATAAGGTTTATCACTCTTTGAATTAGTATCTAAATCAGATATAATACCTATCTTGTAATTTATAAGTTCACCAATCACCACTGGCTGTGTCAACGGATATGTGTTGTTGTATGGCCTTAATGGCGTATTCCATCTAGCTATGTGCACTTGACTGGTCCACCAATTGTAATAAAACAAGAGTAACACGAAACCACCAATAAGTAAGATGAGATATATGAAGTGGGGTTGTAACCTTACTGTGTTACCGACTCTGTACGTCGCAGGTGTGCGTAGTGCTTTTCGCCAATCTCTTAGTGTTCCCTTCATGCTTCTATCGTCATATTGTTCATACATGCTTTAGAAAAACTTGATTGTGACTAGGAAAGCTAGCAATGGCCAAAGAAACAGGAACAGTTTGTGTCAATTTAAATGTATTCTTCCAACGCAGCTGTTAGATTTCAATCGTCCGCGTAGCAAATAATCTATATCGCAGCACATTTTTTATGATTATATTTACAAATTGAACGTACTCAACAACATTTTAGGGAAACTTGGACAGATTCACGATTGATTTAGATATCTGTGTCCAACTCAGTCAGTTTTCAGCAGTGTTGCCAACAGTAAAACCAGCTCTCCACCAGATTCAACCTCTAAAACCACCAGAAAACCACTAACGAAAAACAGTCCTACTGTAAAAATCGCTAGAATTTCCGCGAAACAAATTTTAACACTGTGTATTTTAGTAACTAGCCTTTATTATTACGCAATAAAATGTTTACAATTAGTAAATCAACATGAATATTTTTTTGTAACATCAAATAATTCAATAAAAAAAAATATTCTTCAGATAAACCATTTTGGTTTAGGTACACCATCCTCGGTTTCAGATTTGTACGATTCTTTGGTACCGATTATAACTGTGACGTTATTTGGAATTGTACATCACTGCAGCATTTTCCTTCCAATTTAAAACCACAGCGTATTCCTAATATATCAGTTACAAGATTTAACTTCATTCTGTTTCTCTGCTTGTTTTTTATTATATTAATACCGCTAAATAGTCTTTCAACATCGGCATTCGAATGAGGCAGTATAAGGAAAGTTAAAGCAAATGTCGCTAATTCATCGAATCTAGATTGCCCTTGAGCATCATTGAAATGCAATACTTCATCCCAAATTTTTTTTGTATCTTTAGTCTCATTCCATTTCAACAAGTAAATTTGCCGACATTGGTCATCAACTTTTTAAAATTGTTCCACAAAATTTACATTTCACTACTGGGCCAATGGTACTTTCAACAACTTGAAGCCAAGAATCCCGAAACTTTTGCGTATAATATTGTGGTTTCAACATATTTACGCATCGAATGAGTACGCGGAAATATTGTACGACGTACGGAGCAGGCAGTCCGAGACGAGACAGAGTTGACTCTGTCAGTTTTGTTTGTTGTAAACTTATTAATACAGAAAATATTCTACGGGGAATACCTCCGTATAGAGTATTCTGGAGCTCAAGTGAGTCTGACGGATTAATCAGTTTGGCATTTAAGGATGTGAAAACTCCCAAAATAAACTTGAGTACTTAAAGTGGTTGAGTTACAGTATTTTCAGTAATTGGAAATTAATTTTACTAAACCACTAGACAAATCCACTAGCCACTAAAAGCAATATTTCACCACTAAAGCGGGGGTCGAAACCACCAGTTTTAGTGGAAAATCCACTAAGGTGGCAACAATGGTTTTCAGAACAGCGACTGACAGCCAAGCAATCTCAATCTGTCAGCCACACTCAGTCAGCTGCTTGCTTTGCTTAGTACTGCCAGCTGCTGATTGAAGAAATGGCTAGATTTGCTTGATTCAAGGGGTCATAAAGATATTGGTAAAGAAAACTTTATTGTTCCATTGTTTAAAAAAAGAAGATCTTTAAAATGTTTAGAATCGTTAACTAAACGCCAAAATCGATATAGTGTACCTACCTACACTATTTGAGGAGTTCCCTCGATTCCTCATGGACACCATCAACAGAACTGAGTTTTTTATGTTTTGAGTTAATGTTTTTTTCCTGTTCCTAAACAAGTCATCAAAGATAAAAAATAAACAAAAAAGTACCTACAGAATATTTAAGAGTGATGACACTATGTTTCCGCCATCTTCTTTCAAAATTGTTTTTTTATATTTAAAGTCTGGAAGTTAAGGACTTATTTTATTTTGTTTTTGTGTTTTCAGTATATGTCAAACTTTTATTATTGAAACGTTTGAAACCCTTCATTTCTAGTATATTTTTTTCTTTTATCAAATGTTTTATATTTTTTTTATATAAAAAATAGTCTTTAATTATGATGAAACTCATAGTAACTACAAATAAGTACATAAGTAGTACTTATTTGTAGTTACTATGAGTTTCATCAGTCATCACTTTTAAGTATTTACTTAGTACTATATTATTTTTATTTAAGCATAAGTTTAGTTTAATTTAGTCGAGTAATATTGTAATAACGCATGCTGTAGTACCCTGTTATTAGAGTAGTACATAGTTCTGATATTTTAATGTTTATGGTAATAAAAATGTTAAGTGCTACTTCTGTTGGGCGTCCTTAAAATAAAAAATAAACAATTAAATGTCCCTTATGAATATTTCTTTTCATGCTTGTTTTGAATAGGGCGATTTAGTCAGATGAATGACATGATTATAAATTAGACTTATTGGGATTATTTTATTTTACTAGTTGCTATCCGACTCAATCACATGAACAAGTCAGTCCTAATAATATATCATGCTAGTTTATCTGCAACGTTATCTAGTTGGCAACTCTGCCAACACCATCAAGCTGTCACCATTCTCACTATCAATGTCTAGCCATTACGAAAGTCAAAGTCAAACTTAACGTAGTTATGTATAATAATTTTAAACTGATTTTAACGGGACTTTATCGCGTAATTACCATAATTTACTACTTACTATTTACCACGAGGGCAGGGGCACGCGAAACGTCGGGATATAATAAAATAAGGTGATTACGCGATAAAGTCCCGATAATCAGTTTAAAATTATGTCTACAGAACTTTGTAAACTTTCGCGATCTGTAGACAAGAACATAAAAAGGAAGAAGAAGAAAAGCATTATTCTAAGGAGTAATGTGAGGAATAATGACATAAGAAGTCCTTCCAGTTATATCTCGTCTATAAATTATTTATAAGTTCCAGTTAGCGCACACCCCCAATTTTTTTTAATTAATGGCAACCTGATTCCATTTGGGTGAAGGAATATAACCAATATTACGGTTACGGTAAACGTACGTTTAACATTTAGACAGCCCCAATTTGAATGCAAAATATCGTTAGTTATCTGTTTCAGATGATATACCATCATTGATTGTTAAAAAAAAATCAGCCAAGTGCGAGTCGACTCGCGCACGGAGGAGGGTTCCGTACCATTATTTTGGCATAACAACATTAAATAATATAAATATGCAACTAAATATGTATTCTGTGAATATTACAAGCATCTACCCTGTTGCCGTTATTAATATCGAGCAAAATACGGCATTCAAATCACTTGTTGTATGGGAGCTACCTTAAATGTTTATTTTATTTTAATTATTTATTTTTAAAATTAATATAACTTTAATATTCTGTACATATTTCAAGTGTATACCTGTTGCCGTTAATATCGAGCAAAAACTGGCAAAAAAATCACGTTTGTTGTATGGGATGGGAGCTCGTTTTAAATATTTATTTTATTTTGTTTTTAGTAATAATTGTTTTAGCGGCAACAGAAATACACCATCTGTGAAAATTTCAATTGTTTAGTTATTCATGTTGTTTAGTTCATGAGATACAGCCTGGACAGACAGACAGACAGACAGCGGAGTCATAGTACCTAATAGGATCCCGTTTTTACCCTTTGGGTATGGAACCCTAAAAAAGACCCCTCATGACAGGAAATGAACCTTGGACGAGATAAATAACGTCTAAGACTGTGGTTTAAGACATGAACAGAACAAATAAAACATCCTAAATGAAGCCTAATCCTACAGTAAAACCATAGACATAGAATTTAAGTAGATAACCTAAAGTTGCTACGTAACGTTACGAATGATTTAGTACCTACTTATCGTAGGTACCTAAAGTTTTTACGTTAATTAATATGTCTATGGTTTTAACAATACCGTAATCATGGTGAAAATAGTCTGTGGTATTATCCAACCAATCTATTCCACACATCTAGATCAATCTAGTATTCAAAATGCACGGAATTTTTACTAATGTGCTTTGGTACATTGAATTTTTTGCTTTTAGCGTGGGTTTGATAGTTTTTTTTTATTTCATTCTGTACTTTGCTGAGGTAAATTATGTTACTTATAATCCAAGCCTCGATAAGAAAAAGCAGTAAGTTGACTATTTTAGTAGTAGCCTAGTAATTTTCTAAATAATTTTAATACGAAAATACCTACCTATTCTTTACCTATGCCAACCATAAAGTTCCAATCAAACTAAAGCCTGTGTATTACATTACACGATATTCAGGGACCCTAACCCTAACTAAGAGTGGTGTACCTAATAAGAGTTAGAGCGTAAGGGACCCTAACTAGCGCGACCGCGGCAAACCTTACTCCCTAATCGCCCTAACTACCGATCTCTGAATACCGTGTAGTGTAATACAGCTTTAAGTGTATAGGAAGATAGTGTAAGTACCCAAACTTTCAAATTTTTGAGTGTACCTACCTAGTATACAGTTTTAAATAAATAAATACCTAGTGCTGGACATTACACACAGCTTCAAAGTAAGCGAAACTATATTTTTTTAGGTAGATTTGTTGACGGCGCAAACTCTACCTGTACTGTACCTAAACCAGTGAGTTGTAAATAGTTAGAGTAGCTATACCAAACAAAAAACGTGTCGCAACTTGATGATAGCGGGGGTGCCTGCGCGGGGCGCGCTCGCCCCCGCACACAAGTATTCGCTGCAGCGCTACACGATTAGAATGTCGTCTATCCATACCATCAATACATGCAGCGCTAGATCGCTAATAGAGAATAGTTTTCTCGCGACCAAAACGTCGTAAAGCGCCGTGAATTTCGTGGCGCTTACACGTTTCGTTCAACATAGTGTAACAACATGTCGCTCTAATAGATTTTTTTCACCGCAGAAGGGACACTTCAGACAGCTATTAATGCAGTAGGTACCTATGAATATTATATTTCAAAACGTAAAAATATTTAAGTACATTAAATTAAAACGAATCGTTAAGCGTTTAGTCTTTTTTTTAAAATAAATTGGTATTTTATCCAACAAGTACGTACATACATAGGTAGGTAGGTACTTACACTTACTAGACCCCACACTTTATTTCACTCTGCCCCTCCTCTCATGCCCGTGGATGCAGTAAGAGCCTGCTAAGGGATACCTCCGAAAGATGGGCAGCAGCGTCTTTCCATATACCAACATCCCGTACTGCGCTCGCCAACCCGCCTGCCAAGCGTGGTGAGTATGGCAACTACCCCTCATGGAGACCCATGAGGGAGGCCTTTGTTCATTAGTGGACGTTTTTTGGCTGAAATGATGATGATTATCTAGCCCAAAACTAAGCAGAGCTCTTGTTATGGCTACTAGATAACTGATATAATAAATACAATACATAAATACCTATTTATTTATTATTATACGTAGAAAATGACCTGAACACCCAGAACAAATATCTGCAGCGATCACTAAACATTTGTCCCAAGGCGGGAATCGAACCCACCTCCTGCATCGCAGGCGAACCTTCGCCCACCACGCCACAGAGGTCGTCAATCTATTACATTAAGAATTTGTTCAGACAACAATATAGGTATAATACAGCTTCAGTTTATAAGTAATGACGATTGCAAAAGATACCTACAGTAGGTACCTAGAGTACCTACTGTTACTGTTCAGACAGACGGCATAGGGCGAGTAATATGAGTTAAAAATAATCAGTTAAACCTTTGTCGCCAACCCTTAGTAGGTACCTACACATCCCATCTGTACGAATCACTTTTCATAATCTATGATTTTCAAACAAAATGTCAGTACAATAGAAAATAATGTACAAAAATTAATTTTAGTTGGTTTTAGTTGATATTCTGTTTACTTTCCGATGATAAGTCACGCCACTATCTTTTTTCTTCGCAGTTGATTGATTAATTACACGTTTTTAACACGCAAGACGGCATTTTTAATTTGGGTTTATTCGCATGCGGTCGCGATGGGCGTCGACGAACGACTAAATGAGTTGTTGCCGGCCGGCAACAACTCATGGCGCAAACATGTTGTTCGCGGGTGTCAATTCTATACGCTAGTAATAATACTTCAATGACCTAAACGCTTTTTGTGTGACAAGGTACAAGTGACCTGGTAAAATATTATTTATTGCGGACGATTTCAAAATGTATTATTAGCAACAATGAAGTCGTTGCCTTTGCCCTTTGAATATTGGCCTGCTCTTCATTCCATCCTTCTTCAACCACACGTCGTCGCGAACTAAAGTCGTGACCAGTTGCACTGCAGTGCTATTAGCTGCGGTTTCTCATTGTTATTTGCTGCACAATTTGGCTTTGTTTACATACAATACATTGTACTTACACGGATTATCTGTGGAGGCACCCGATACTAAAAAGGGCGTATCTGACATTTTTTCCAGATTTTGCAATTGCAATTGCATTGCATAAAATTGATAAACATTTATTATGTAGGTACCTACCTACACAAAAACAACACGGAGAGGTTATACAAACATACCTACTTATTATTACAAACGACTATACTTTAAAACAAACAGTAAGAACTTAAAAACATCAACATAGATGTGAAGTAGATAATTACAGTTATTGCAGGTGTGCCCTTTTCCCCTTATAGGTATTGCGTAGGTAACTGAAATCTGGGAAAAAATTAGATACGCCCTTCTTACTATCGGGAGCAGCATTATTGTTATTGATTTCACAGGAGAATCGACATACCGTTATTATAGAGCTGAGGGATATTTGAGTAGGTACGGTATCTGATGATTCTAGGTTAGCTTTCGACCAATCGGGCTGCAGTCAGTGAGTCGTAATAATACTTCAATGGCTGCAGTCCATTGTAATGAATATTGCTACATTTTACACAGCGCCCACTAGCCCCAACTAAACAATGCTGCTTATCTTTTTAAAAACACAAAGACCAAGAACAAACTTAGTATGCAGACTACGGCATTGGTTCTTCGTGAATCAAACCAGCAACCTCATCATGGAAATACATAGTTTGCCCATTCTCTGTAAATGCACATTATCAACTGAAGGAGGGAAACTTAGGTATCGAATAGTTTTTTTTCTTGCCCTATCTCGTCCCAGTACAGGCAAGTCTCCCCCAAATCCTTCCAGACATCTCTGGCTCTGGCTCTTGCGGTGCCCACTAGTCCCGTTTGAAACCATGGAGAACGCTTCCTCCGCCGACCCCGAAGTCGCCTCTCATCTTCAGGATTAGTTAGTGATAAAAGCCCATTTTTTTGAGTGCATGCATGGTGCATGTGGGTAACGTGGCCCACCCAGTGCCACTTTAAAAACAGCAGTTTTTTTACCAACGCGACGTCGGCAATGCCGGTTTGCGAGAGTACCTACCTAAGTTGTTGGGCCCTCGGTCGATCCGTTTAAAGCCAATAAATGCCTTCTATTGCCCAATGCGCTCCATTGCCTATGAAAAACTTTCACAGCCAGTGACCATGTCTGTGCGGTGTGCGGTACGTAGGTTACAGGCAGAATGCACATGTCGATGAGTTGACGCTTAAAAGTCAATGGAAGTACGCCCTTCATGTACCTACTTACTTCGTACATGAAGGGCGTCTTTATCTTCCATTGAACAGTATACTTACTTATGCAGTAGCTTTAATCTAAGTAAAATTTGATTCTCAGATACATAGCTGACGGCACTTGGTTCTTACAAAGCTAGTCAAGGATACAGGAATGGTAAAAATAATGTAAGCTATAATTTTGTTAACAGGGTTTTGCTATGACGTTTAATATATACCTACTAAAACAGTTCTACAATTATAGTAGGCTTTATCTAATAGTGCCACCGCGGATGCCATCTATTTTAATAGTGGTTTCCGTGGTTTAATTAGTAGTGTACAGTTCGTTGTCACTTTTTTATGGTGGGTAAAGTGTTAAGGTAATTTTAAAATGCAATCGTGTATGAAGATATTCGTTGATGACTGCACCTAGGTGGAAAGGTTAGTACCTCGTATCCTACCAGTCATCTGTCAGGCAAGACAAAGTAATTTTCCATATTGAAAACGCTAGTAAAACAATGTGCTTCTGTTGGGGCTGGATGGAACTATTGGAAAAAGTTCAGCAATATTTACTTTTATACACTAAAATAAAGTAGGTAGTACTTAGTTAACTATTTGTAGAACGCGGGGTCTATTTTTAAATTGCCTGCCTATGACTCTTCTTATGTATGATATTGTGGTTCGTCAATTAGCACAATTCGTAGAGACCACTCCACTAGTTTTAGTAAAATAGAAAATCACATGCCGGTTGTACTCATTAGCGACCTGTAACCGTAACTTGCGTGATACAGTAACGAGGTTCTAGTGTGTGCGCGTGTTGCAACTTGGCTCATGACGTCGCGCGTAACTGTAACCAAAAACCGATACACTACAGAGGTTCTAGTGTGCACGAAAAGATAATTCGCGACAAAAAACAAGAAAGGTCGGCTCGCTGAGAGTCGTTCGTGTAGCGTTCTTCGCAGCCTCGGAAACCACGTACACACTATGCTTTTGGTAACAAATAGGTACCTTGTAATCGAAGGCTCGCTGTGAGTCGCTCGTGTAGCGTTCGCTGCAGGCTCGCGTACTACGTAAATGTTTTTTGGTAACAGTACGTGCTAGTGAGTACCACCCGGCTAATTAGAGGCCCTTAGTTTTAACTAATTTTTCATAACGAAATAAACTTGTATAACGGTTTACAGTATTCATATTTCGTTATGAAAAATTAGCATACGTTACAATTGACTCACGTTGTCTATGCTTACTTTGTCTCTTCTCATTCTTAGAGTTCAGAGGAGCGCTGTATCACAACGTCCACAGTTCCAATGCCAGTTCAATGAGACACCCATATGTGTTGAAAGCAGTTTCATCTGGGCCTGCCGTCTATTTTTCAGCATAGCACTCATTGGATTCTGTTACTACTACGCTTACTCACTCATCTCGAATACTAAGCTTAAGTTCGGCATGTTCATAGGAAAGTAACCCTCCGAAAGCTATGATGTATTGTGTATTGCCATTGGATAGCTGAACAAAAGGTAGCAAAGTATTTGCAAATCTAAGTCCGGCCAGAGCAATGGCAAAAAAATTGTCTCTTTACCCAACTGCCAAGGAAGGGTATTGTTTTTAAACATTCGCGTTCACAATAAGTACATTATTACAATATCGGGTATTTTTAGCGTTTTTTTTTTAATAATTTGTTTTTTTAAACGTTAATATTAATAATATAAACTTCTTGTTTTTTGTGTATTATTAAATTATAAAAGTAATGATTATGTATGTTTTTTTAGCAGCTAGAATACAGTTTAGGCAACGCTGACTAAAGGACGCGTCTCGTTCAGCTATGTTTGATTCACTTACCTATTTTATTCTTACAACGTAAATATTTCTTTTTGTACTTTAAAAAAACATAACATTAAGAGATTTGATTTGATAAGAGATTTCGACGAATGCCAGGTCAAAACAGTCGCTGAATAAGCAAAATATAACATTATTATTATGAGCCATCATAATCCCACTGCTGGGCAAAGGCCTCCCCCGATTCCAAAAGATAACATAATATATTAACATAATAATATAACAGCATAATTATAATCGGGCTCTGATTTAGAACTACTTACCTACGCGCTGTGGTAACTTTTTTAAGCTTATAGATAGCTAATGAACAGTAGGTATTTTCATCACATAACTATTGTAGAGGGGGGGGGGGGGGGGAGGGAGAGACCAGAATTTGCATCATCCTTTGCTTAAACAACCTTCTGTAAAAAACGCCTACTACTACTATAAGCAAAATAAAAAACCAACAGATGATGTATTTTTGCCAACAGTGAGTAGCTTTCTGAAATTATTTGAATTGCAATTGAAAACAAAAGCGTATAAAATTAATGGTTTCATACGCATTAAGGTCTCGTTTGATTTATTAATCCTCCGGATAGAAATCATCTGCATTCACAGATCTCTCTTCACAGGCAAACAAAACAACCCGCTAATACAATAATAATTGAGCCAAATCAACTCTAAACGAAAGTGTCTATGAGCGCTAAGATTCGCAAACTTATCTCCATCTTGCAGAAGTGGCGCTACTTTCTTCGCACAGCTAGAAGCAGTGAGCGATTTTCTATGAGGAATAATAGTTCCATATTCTGCCGCACGCAAATGTTTATTTTAATAAGCTTACACTATCACGTTTCCGTTGTTTTTGCCAGACATTATCTAATTGGATCACGACTGGCCGTTCATAGATAGCCATCTTTTTCATTGAATTCGGACATAATTTGTATCTAATTGACACTTATGTTCGCACTCAGGTACATGCTTATTATTTTTTTGTGAGCTTTTGGTAGGTCTAAATTAAACGTTTTTTAAAATGATAGTTCCATTGCACTTATTAAAGTTTATTTGCTTCGAAATAATTACCTTTCTACGTGCTATAGCTTCTGTCTTTGTATCTGGTCTGGAAGAGATGGTAAGTCGCTTTTGTTATGTTTATTTAGACGTTTATGTATATTATTACTATTTTTGTGTTTTAAAAAGCTTAGCCTAAAGGTAATTCGTTCTTTGAGTGTTGTGGCTGTTTGTGTGCACGGAATACATCCATTATTTACCACACGAAATAATTATTTTTTTAAATATATTCTCGTATAAACGAGACAATCTAAAATAATGCTTAAAATACCCAAAACGCTATTGTAGAGGTATGCTTATTACATTTGAATACTTCAATTTATTATGGATCCCATCATCAGAACTGGGTTTAGAAGCAAGCAAACATTAAAGTCAACCACAAGTTTAAATTTAGGTCACAATTATAATTTATAATTTCAGCCGTAAAACGTCCACTACTAAACACAGGCCTCCCTCATGGATCTCCATGAGTAGTTGCCATACTCGCCACGCTTGGCAGGCGGGTTGGCGAGCGCAGTACGGGATTTTGATGTACGGAAAGACGCTGCTGCCCATCTTCCGGAGGTATCCCTTAGCAGGCTCTTACTGCATCTACGGGCATGAGAGGAAGGGTAACATTCTACTGCCGACACCCCACGGCGAAAACACTATACCTTGAGGTAAGTACTTCAGTACACACTATAGCTTTACTTCATTCCAATAATTTTTATTCCAGTGACCCTGATGCTGCTGATGATGTGTAGGCTCCTAAGTATGATGATTAGTATTTATTTAGTTATTTAATACTTTATTGCACAATTACAAAAGGTGGGCTTAATGCTAAAGCATTCTCTACCAGCCAAACCTGTAGTTTAGAGTGTGGTTGGCGTGCTATAATGGTACTTACATAAAAACTAAACAAACAGAAAATTACATTTAATTAAATTACACTTCACAATAGAACAGTCGAGGGTTAAGCAAGGGGAGACGACGATGAACCTACGGGTATATTTTATCAAGAAAGTGCTTGCGGGTAAGTTGCTTGAAACAGTCCTTTGATTGTACCTTTTTGATGTCGAGGGGTAAATCATTCCAAAGTCGAACAGCCTCGCATTGAAAAGGACTGGAAAAGGGCTGAGTCTGTAGATAGGGATGTAATAATAATATACATATGTAGGTACCCCCTATCCACTAACCATCATACTTTAGCCATTCACTGCTCGAGCAGTGACGAGCTCTGTGGCGCAGCGGGCGAAGGTCCGCCTGCGACGCAAGGGGTTGCGGGTTCGATTCCCGCCTCGGGACAAATGTCTGTACAATCTGCAGATATTTGTTCAGGGTGTTCTGGGTATTTTTCTATATACATATAATAAAAATATCTATCTATGTAGTATAATGTATTAAGTATATCAGTCATCTAGTAGGTACCCATAACACAAGCTCTGCTTAGCTTGGGGCTAGATGATGCTGTGTAATTTGTCCAGCATTATTTAGTTATTTATTTATTCAACATCGTCACCTGGGAATTTTGTAATATTTAAGAGTTTTGATAACCATCTGTGGTCTTCTTCATCAGTTACCCAAATCATACTTTCTGATTGCAAATGCTTGACCTTGAGCTAAATATGCCAAAATCGCTAAATGTTTACCTATAAAATTTGAGTTCCCTCGATTCCTCATGGATACCATCATCAGAACTGAGTTAAAAATGTTGAGACAAATGGGACCTAATTCAAAGTTCATCTATAGGAACTTAAAAAAATTCCAAATCGGTTCATAAACAACAGAGCTGCTAGCTGACTCCATCTAGGGTTGATAAATAAATTAACTAGGCTTTACAGAAATAAACTTTTTATATTTTATATACTTGCCGTGGGGTGCCGGCACTAGAATGTTACCCCTCCTCTCATGCCCGTGGATGCAGTAAAACCCTGCTAAGGGATACCGCCGGAAGATGGGCAGCAGCGTCTTTCCGTGTATCAACATCCCGTACTGCGCTCGCCAACCCGCCTGCCAAGCGTGGAGAGTACGGCAACTACCCCTCATGGAAATCCATGAGGGAGGCCTGTGTTCAGTAGTGGACATTTTACGGCTGTAATGATGATTTTATATAATGTGACGCGAATAGTGATAATATGTATGCAATGAAATATCAACAGAACATCGATAATACAATAAAACAATTGGGTGTCACAATAGACAAATGCTTGACATAAGAGTACCTACCACCAACACACTCACACAGGTAGGTAGGTACATTAGCCGATCACTATTTTTTAAACATCAGACACACAGCTGATGTTTTCAATGATGTTTAGCTAAATACCATGTATTTCGCTCATGTTGTCTATAACGCCATTTTGCATAAGGTCTTGGGATTGAACTGTGAAGTCTCGTCTGCTCTCACTTGAGAGAGCACAGCGATGTATTTATTATGTTTTTATAAAAAAAGTATTCTATCAATAATCTGGTTTCCTTGGTTCAAGATTTGCTTCGTTTGAGACTAGATTGTGCTGTGTGTAGCATTATTCTGCAATTTTAGTTGCATTTTTCATTATATAAATATGATACCCCGGGTTTACACTTAAAATAAAAAATAGCTTATAAAATTATTATTATTGTGGAAGTTTAAGATAAGATTAATAATTTTATGCTTTCATGAAACTGGCGTTAACTTAAACGGTCGGGCTTAAGTCGTGTGCGCCTCATTGGCGCTGATTTTATTATTAAATATCAGGCATAATACTTACCTATTATAATAGTTAAGATAATGAGGTACTTCTCTGTTTTATTTTATGACTTCAGTTTTCCGTTACTTTCTGTATTCTTCCTGAGTGTCCTCCTACCTCGTTTAGTAATTTGTACAGAGAATATTTTAGAGATAGAAATTTGTATCTTCAAAGGTTTGATAAAAAATAATGCTGGACAATACACATAGGAAAATCCAGAGTTTGTGCTATGGGTTCCAACATTAAACTTTTTCCCGTGGATGCAGTATCTGCGATACCAATGCGATACAAGGAATACCTCCGGAAGATGTACAGCAGCATCTTTTCGTGTATCAACATCCCGTGCAGCGCTCGCCAACCCGCCTGCCAAGCGTGGTGAGTATGGTAACAACCCCTTCCTAATGAGTACTAGAAGATTCATGAGGGAGGCTTAAAATAAATGAATAAAAATCTTTTATTTCGGATACGTATGAATCCATAATCTGTTAGTAACTTAGACTAGATGTTAGTAAACTAAATAACAACAAAATAGTTTTAAAAACACTATGTCCAGCAGTGGACGTCGTACGTCTGAGATGATGATGATGATATATTTCTATAGTTATTGTCTTTACTAAGTCAGTACATATCAGTTTTAGTGTGGTATGCTAGTTTATAAAGTTATTGTTTAAAAACTAAAAAATAACAAAGAAACTGCAAACATTTTGCAAAATCGATTATAATGAAACTAATAATACCTCTAAATCATTAGAACCTAGCAATTAAACACCTTTTACGATACCTAGGTACTAAATTTTCAAGAAACATTGTGCTGATTTCACTTCGAGTGCCAGTTTTAATTGTCGATTTTGACGGGATTAGAACGTTGGAACATTGGTTTGTGAAACTGCGTAGCAAATTATGAATCGGCAGGCTGATTACGTTTCTCGCGACAGGTTTGCAACAGGCGTATATCTCGCGATCATCGTCGTCAAACGTAATTTTTTTGTTATAGGTATGCAATTTACGGGATATTTACCATGATTTGAGTCTTTTTGAGTTTCCCGATATTGCGACGCAGTTTCACACGTCATGATAATAAATATCTATAATATAAATAATAAATATTGCATGTAGACGAGATATTGTTACTGCATTAAGACTTCGATCAGGGCACATTCCATGCAATAAATTTTCATACTTAATGCGAAAAATTTCTTCCTTAATTTGTTTGAGTTGTAATGTTATAGATGATGTTTATCACATTTTAATGGAATGTGCCCTGAACTCGACTGAAAGAAATAACTGTAGATTAGATTTAACGTCAATTGGTAGTTGTAATGTAATATTATCAGATCCATTATCAAAAGATGCCAAAAATGTTTCTTTATTAGTAGATAAGAGATTAAGTAGTAATATTTTAAGTTAATTAAGTAAGTGTAAGTAAATTAAGTTTGTGTAATAACCAGGGCGTCATAATCGCATAAGCGACAAAGCCTTTCTTTATGAATAAAAAAAAAAATTACATACCTATAAAAAAGACGTTTGAAGACGATGATCGCGAGATATATGCCTGTTGCAAACCTGTCGCGAGATAGGTAATCACGCTGCGGGTTTGTTCTTATGACTTTGAAATATTGATTTGATTAAGCATGTGGGTTATGAGACGAAATGACGTGACAAGCTTGCCGCTCATTTAGGTTCCATCTTGGCGTGTTACTGCGTTAAGTGAAGAGTGGAGGAAGGTCATTCCTTCCATTCGTACCAAGCGGTTTATTTATTTATTTATTTAAAAGACCAACAGTTTTACATAGAGTTAAAAGTAAGCAAATAATACATATAAAATAGTGTTGCCCAATTACAGGTATTATTACTATTTAAACTGTAAAGATAACGACATTAAATTTAATTGTAAATGTAGATTAAGTACTTAAATTAGACAGGACATAATGGAAATCTCAAAGTGCTATGATTTAACATAAAACAAATACATAGACAATAATTCTGAAAGTAAATCTAAGTAAACATACAACTCATATAAGAATATAATAATAATTGTTGAAGATAGTAAATATGATAATTATACTACTACTAAGTACTACGTTATGCTAGCAATTATAATAACAGAAAATACTACGCATTCAATATTATCTAAACAATACCTTTCTTAAGCTGTTGTTTATTAGAATGGAAGATCGACGACGGTTCATCGTCCAACTTCTCTAAAATGAATAGAAGTGATAGAGTGAGTTTTCTTTTCGTTCGCTTACTTCCCTTGGAAACAAAAGTTTTCCGGAGTCAACGAATTCAACTAAGTAATTTCAACTTATCAATTTTATTAAATTTGAATCTGTTTTGTTTTCTTTGCCGTTGGGTGCCGGCAGTAGAATGTTGCCTCTCCTCTCTTCCCCGTGGATGCAGTAAGAATCTGCCAAGGGTATCCATGTATCAGCATCCCATACTGAAACAAAACCCCAGTGTCCAGCAGTGGACGTCATACGGCTGAGATAATTATGATGAGTAAAAATCGGTTTGATCAGTTTTAAACCCGACGGACCTTAACACATTTTGGTTTTAACACACTATTAACTTAAGCCTAATGAGGCATACATCGCAAAACTTCTCTAATCGTCTGGGTATCTACCTACTCTGTATTCTTTAGTGCCTTTTGATGAATGATGCAGTATCCGCTCTGCCAATGATTGACTTGTTAATATACTTACATAACATTCCTAATTACTAACAAGACTCCACTTACCGTATAAAAAGTCTATTACTTCCAATTAATCGTTAAATTACATGAGAAAAAGTAACTTGCGTAATAATAATGACGTTTAAAATAAAAGCATTGAATGGACTTAAAGCTTTCTACACCTTATTAATTTTGTGTAGCACATGCATCGTGACTTGATATACCTTCCGAAATAGAGTACGTATGTTACCTACTCGCGGCCTACGCCGAGAGTAACAGTCGTCTGATGTGACGTAACATGTATAATAATCATCAGCATCATCATCTCAGCCGTATTACGTCCATTGCTGGACATGAGGCTGGCTTTCATGAGGGGTTACGCAGGCGGGTTGGCGAAGTCAGTACGGGATGTTGATACATGGAAAGACGCTACTGCCCATATTCCGGAGGTATCCCTTGAAAGCTTACTGCATCCAAGGGAAAGAGAGAAGAGGCAACATTCTACTGCCGGCATGTATATAACATGTATAAACTAATCAAAAATCAAACCGAAAATTAAATGGTTAATGGTTCAAGCGTTTAGCGAGATAAGTTACATGACGTACGTAAGGTTACGGACCAAATTGGTAAAAGAACCCTAGGTGTGACTTTGTCAGTCTGTCACACTCACAGATGGATTTTGGGAACTACCGATGCTATTAATTTTAAATGATATTAGATAACGCCTATTCCCTGACTAGCTGTGCCAGCGACTTCGTCCGCGTGCACTTAGATGTAGTGAGCCTGCTTAAAACCGTAAATAGCCGTATAAGTTATTAATAGGTAAGCAGAGCTATCAGAAAATTGGTAGAATGCTCAGAGTGAGAGTCAAGTATTTTCAGTTTGTTTATTTCGGAACACGCGGAAGCAGCGAAACTAAATGTCTAAACTTTCTTATACAAATAATGAAAATTACAAAATTACTATAACTTCACCTCATAACTTTAATATTAAATAGCGATTCATACAAATGGTTATGTAACTGTAACAGCAGGTACTCGAACCTAGCTAAATCTTCAAGCAACATTTCCTCCTCTTTCTTGCCCTATTTGGAATGCCGACTCCACATGTGGGATAAGGGCCGGGAAATGATAACCGCTTTGAAAAGTTTAAATTGAGATATTACCAGGTGTTTCTAAATGGGTTAACTGCAACGGCACAACCAGTTGTGCTGGAATAATTCATTCATTCAGGATACGCAAGTTGTTAGTCAGTTCTATTTTAGGCACAAGCTTTTATTTAAGTTGCTATAAGATCTAAATGAATAACAAATATTTAGTAACAACTTCGCTAACTTATATCTAATGAGCGCTTGAAAAACAATGAATAAGAATTTGACATGTGTTTCTTTTTTTTTTTTTTTTCGAAATGACAATATATGTTGTTGACCGCAGATGGCCATGACAACGTTACCGGACTATGGCGAGCGCAGAAGGCGCCCAGCCGCAAAAGTTAGGTTGGGGCAACAAGCTCAAGGGCACCACTTAGGTTCGAACCACGGCTTGGACTGTTGCCAGAATTTTTGAATCTACTGAAGGATAGCGTCTAGGTGCAAAACTGCACCTTTAGACGGAAGAATGTATTCTTCGGCCCCGCCGGCGGGACCGGTTTTTGAAAATGTGTCTAACAGCTAGTGTGGGACGGGTTGACGTCACCTCCGGGTTAGCGGCGGTGAGCTCGTCAACGGGCAAGCCGAGAACGTGTCTCGGTCGACGGAGGAAAGGACATGTGTTTCACCTCTTTACAAGGCATCTTCAGGAGAAATCGGTTCCCTGTTCGTCACGAAATACACTAGAAACAACGAAGACGCAGAGGTAGTTGCCCAATAACGAACACCTGGACGCGTTGTCTCTTCGACCGCCGAACAGAAAGTTCTGGATTTCCGCAAAGTCACGCCTGAATCGTGCCGTGGGGTGCCGGCAGTAGAATGATACCCTCTCTCATGCCCATGGATGCAGTAAGAGCCTGCTAAGGGATACCTCCGGAAGATGGGCAGCAGCGTCTATCCGTGTATCAACATCTCATACTGCGCTCACCAACCCGCCTGCCAAGCGTGGTGAGAATGGCAACTACCCCTCATGGAGATCCAGGAGGCCTGTGTTCATCAGTGGACGTTTTATGGCTGAAATGATGACGCCTGAATCAATTAATATCGTTTTTATATGTATGCTTTTCCTGGGTCAAATCTTGCTAGCTGAATTGGAACTACTTCCTAACATACGATTGAGCTGAAATTTTGTATACACCTCACGTTCCGGTGAACAATGCAATAAGTTTTACACAACATCTTCAAAATGGCAGGCATCACAAAATGGCGGATGATGTTATTTTTGTCGAACCCCATATTATGGGTATTGACAAAATAAGTTTCTTTTTTCAAGCATGATATACAAAGTTCAATGATTATGAATGCAAGTTGAATTGAATTGCATTTAATTGCTTGAATTGCAGCTGCCAAAAATGCCAAAACGGATATGTGTGCCTACAATATTTGAGGAGTTCCCTCGATTTCTCATGGTCATAGCCGACTGAGTCGAAGGAGGTTGCTGTTCCATCCCTGCCGGGGACAAATATTATTTGCTTTCTGCAGATGTTTGTCACTATGTATATTTTTGTTTGTAAATACATACTTACATACATAGAAAGCAAATGTTTGTCCCCGGCGGCAATCGAACCCGCAATTTCCTGCGTCTCAGCCGACCATTAGACCAACCACGGATTGCGAAATATAAACCACATATATCTATGATTATATTAAGGCCACCATTACTTTAGAGCTTTAATGATGCTGTGTGTAGTGTACAGCATTATTTACTTAACACTTAAACGACACAAAAGAAACGGATCTCTCCAAAACTTCAAATAGAGTCGCAATTTTGTACGTATTTACGACAGGCCATAGATCTTCCAGTCAATGAATCGGACAAGTCAATAAAATACTACAATGGGTGGTACTGTATAAATAACAACCGTTTGTGTTAGTGTGACAAGCGAGGTTTCACAGCAAAACAGTTATTTTTGAAATTACTCATCATCCATGTTGAAGCTGGTATGACGAAAATGGTTTTTATTATTTTAATAAGTAACTGCCGACCCGCCCTGCTTCACAAAGGTACGGATGAACCAACCATCGGTCATCGTGTATGAAGAGTTAAAAAATATATGATTTTCCAAAGTAGTAGAACAAAAGTTGTTCAGGTCGGTGGAGACAACCACCCTGTCGGATTTTTTAGGTTTTTTGTTACAGGCTGTATACATGGAAACCAGATATAACATAGTTAACCATCATTGCTTAATTAACCATCATGGCTTGATTAACCAACATGGAACCTATTGGCAACTATGTATGTGAAATCAAACCGCCATTTTGAAAAGGTTGTATACTCTTTTATGTACAGAAAATTCAGAGGCATAACTCGGATTCGTTCACCAGTAAAATGACAATCTTCTAACAACAGGTCTACGGTTAACTACGGAAACCTACAATAGCGCGTGGCCCGCCCCGGTAAGGGTTCAAATAAACATGGAAGTAGGTAGGTTTAATCTCTGGATAATTTCTTTCTTATAAAAAGTTTTTGAATGTGGTGAAACCTAACTTGAATTACAGCAAGTGAATAGATACTGATTTTTTTTAATAATTATAGACATTGCATAGAGAAAATAATCACTTTACATGACTCATAGATGGAATCCTAGTCGTAGACGCAAAGATAAGCAAACTGAAGTCGAGAGACAGTCAGCCTTCTTGCCGTACGTGAAAGGTGTAACGGACAAAATTGGAAACTTACTTATGAAGTTTTCAATAAAGTCAATCTACACCCCACACACTAAAGTGGCTAAGCGTCTGCGTACACCTAAGGATGTACCCTTGCAAGTTCCTGGTGTTTACAAAATCGATTGCAGCTGTGGACGTTCCTACATAGGCCAAACGAAGCACACAGTCGCTGAACGTGTAAAGGAACACATAGCAGCGGTGAAAAATCGACAAATGACCAGGTCTGCTATAGCTGAGCATGAAGTGGGCTCAGGACCCAATCACTGTATTGAACTCCACAATCCCAAAGTTATAGCCAACGAGAGGCACTATTACAAGAGAATGGTTCGGGAAGCAATTGAAATTAAGAAGTATCCTAATTTAAATCGTGAAGACGGCTTCAGACTCTCTGCATCATGGAATCCAGTGATAGCCAAGTGTACTCGACGTATGAATCAACCTAAGTGCTGATACAGGTAGTGTAGTGTGCTGTCCTAGTGTGAAACAGGCTTAATCTCAAGTTCCTATAATTATGAAGACCAAGTGAGGGTAGTCTGAAAAGACGCTTTCGCTTTGCTGCGGTTACCTCCAACAAGTCAGTCTTCCCGGGACCACGATGGGTGCAATCCTGTCGAAACATCAATCATCTCATCAATAATAAAGGTAAATAACGCGATAAATACCCGGTTAAATATGTGTTAATAATTATAAAAGGACATCAACTTTCAGCAGTTTTACATACATTTAATTTCCTTCATTGATTGGTACAAACACAATGAGCCTTTACAATCCTTGCTCTCCAGTGAGCGCCACTACTACAAGCTTAAGGTCCGGGAGGCGATTGAAATCAAGAAAAACCGGAATTTTAACCGTGAGGATGGTTTTCGTCTCTCGGCTTCGTGAAATCCTGTTATTAGTAAATGTGCGACGCGAGGCATTCCGGTGTTGCCGCATGAAGATACTGTCAGTGTTGTGTGTCGTCGACTGTCCATTCCTGATTCTGACCACGAATTGAGGTTAGTCGCGGATTCTACTCTCAACTTGCGACGCGTAGCTCCAGTACATGAGTCCACCGTGACAACGAAGGCATCAGGGCACTCAAAACGTCTGGAAATAATAAAATGAGGTAATTACGCGATAGGAATTATAATATAATATAATTATATATATACACTGAAAAAAATCCAGCCAATCAAGTAGGACATTTTACTTGATAGAAAAAAAAATGAATGAAACAATCAAAAACTTATAAAACTAGATTAATCACTATTTATTGTCACAATAAAGGTGAAATGATCAACTTTTCTATAACATTCACTTCATAAAAGGAATTAAGATATCATGATTATGTTATTGTAAACATGGTTTTATTGTAAATGTAAACATACAAATATTTGATTCGAGTATCGAACATAATCAAATTAATCAAGTTACCAATACACAGTAATCAGGTCCATTGATTGTAGAGATCCCTACCTCTCAGTGTTTACATTTAACAGAACTAGATGTCGCAACTAGAAAAATTAGAACGCGCTATCGAAGTGTTTCACCCATTTGTTTAGTCCGGTAACGTTGTCATGGCCATCTGCGGTCAACAACATATATTGTCATTTCGAAAAAATGTGATTTGACCATAACCAACTACCACTCTTAAGAGCGGTGCGTACCTAGCTTCACCCTTGTTTGGACTAGCGAATTGAAAGCTGAGACACCCTCTGTAGTTAAATTTGGTTAATTTGATTATACATATGTTCTATAATCCATCTTCATGCCCTCTCATTTGACGAAATCCCGCTCACACCCGCTATATTATATATAACTTTACTATATAAAATTAAGCATACACTTTACTGAAACTACTAAAATACTTGATAACCATTACCACGTTCGTTGTAAATTCAATCAACATAAATCATTGGCATGTTAACCAAACTTGATTGTATTGACAATTACTTTGTTTGATATCATCAAGACAACTTGTCTGTTGCTTATTCAACATAACTTTATTGCCATAATCGTATTACTTTATGTGCTCGTATATAAACAAGTTCCTTGATAGCTGCAAACATTTTTTTTATCAATGTTATCAAGTTTTTTTTTCAGTGTACCTGGAAGGACTCGGGGGAGATCTTTGCCCAGCAGTGGGACAATATAGGTTAAAAAAAACCGGGATTGATTAATATTATGTCTACAGATCGCGAAAGTTTACAAAGTAATACTAACAGCCCTAATAACCTTTGGAAATTGGTGTAATATATACAAAGAAACATCATCCTTATCATCATTTATCAGCCGCAAGACGTCCACTTCTGGACAAAGGCCTCCCTCATTGATATCCAGGTACTGCGGTTGGAAGCGGTTTGCATCCGACGCCGACCTGCGGTTCTTACCAAGTCGTCTGCCCATCTTGTAGGTGAACGTTCTACGCTGCGCTTTCTGGTCCGTGGCCTCCATTCGAGAACGATGCGGCCCCATCGGCCATCCGTTCTGCGTGCTATATGGCCTGCCCATAGCCACTTCAACGTGCTAATCCGTCTGGCTATGTCGGTGACCCGAGTTCTCAGCTTGAACACTTTTAATTGTTACTCATGTTATCTGACGTATAAAAGCTGTGATAAGCGTCTTTAGAAGTAGGATTTCAGTTAATTTCCATAATCTCGCTCGCATCTATGCATATTCAAATGTAGGTCGTTATTAGATGCTCGACACTAGTTTAAATGCGACTTGCTTACGGCTATGGCTTTGCTTTGTGAAACCGGAAAAATGTAGCTAAGATTGCAACTTCCATGTGGTCAAACTATTTTGTCTTAACAGTATGACCGCCAGAACAAACATGGGCTCGTGGTCATAATTCTTTTGTCTGCAATTATTAAATTAATTTAACTCTAAACAGGTGAACTCATATGTCCATCATTTTGTTTGAATTATTCATTTTGTTCAAGCTGTGCGTCCTCTTATTAAAAAGACACATAGCCTACGCCGACTTCCTATAAGACCACTTAGACTGTCTAATTTTAAGTTTTTGATGTGATTTTAATGTTGAATTTCCTAATAAATAAAAATCAATATATCACTGGATGTACCTAAATATTGTAGTAGATACTAGAAGAGTTGAAAGGGTCTTTGTCTACGTCGAAAGTTCTCAGCGGTTCTCAGGGTGCGTAAGAGTATTTTACAGAATGATAAGCAATGACCAAAATATTGTTATATTTATTTATTTATTTATTCTAAATAGGGACGCCAACTGGTACAATAACCATACATTTGTATAAAGTAATAATTACAATGTTTTGGCCTGTTACTGTACGCCAATTATAGGCGAACACAACATTTATAAGAAAAATAACAATATTTCGTAAAATAAAATTAAAACTTTACAATCAGGATCATATTTATATAAATCTTACAATATTTACTAACCTATTTATATATAATATTTATAATATATAATTACAATATAATCTATAATTTACATATATAAAAAAAATAAAAAAAGTCCTGTGTTCACACAGGCGGAATATAAAATAGTAACCATATTTTAAGATGTAGTTAATTAATTTTTAAATACAATTTAAGTACTTAAGTATATAATTTTTATTTGGTATATTCATCCAAACCGCCTAATATATTGAACATGCGCTACGCGCTACTAGCGCTTAAATCTTTTGTATTGAAATTCTTGCTCAAGCCAACAATAAAAATAAATCGATTAGGTACCACTAGATGATTTATTTTTTCTTGTTGGTCTGATTCATCAATGGACTGCTGTTCACGTCCACACCTGGACATATTCCTCCCTCATGGATCTCCAAAATCATGAGAGGGTTGTTGCCCCACGCTTGGCAGTCGGAAAGACTGCCCATCTACCGGAAGTATCCCTTGACAGATTGTTATTGCATCCACGCGCAAAGGTTTTTGGTTATCTCCTTAAGCTTTCCAATTACTTTTAAATTAAGTTTACCAAATAATCAAAATAAAATCTTATTGCACCAGTGACCATGACGCCATTAGACAAACCTCGTAAAGGTAATTTTGTTGATTTGCTTACGCGCATCTTCAACCGTTACCTTTCCTCTTTTAGCCTAGTAAATGGGACATCTTTTATTACACTTGCACTGTTAAGTTTTAACAAATAGCTTTGAATTAATGAATATCATTATTGTTGTACGTGCAGTAGGTAAGACCACACACGGAGTTTTTGATTAAAACCATACAATTTGCTATAAATAAGTTTAAAACAACATTTCGTACCTTATTGGCCGAGTGTGCGGATTATAATCTTAATAAATTATCAATTTGTTTGTTTATTTTTGGACATAATATTTGAGGAACATTTACGGTTGTTATTTGCATATATTCTGGTTTTAGTGGACACATTGTGATTTGTTGAGTTAATAGATACCTCTCTCTTTCTCTCCTTGGCAGTTATTATGCCCATCTGATGGTGGGGTCTGCCTTTTCGGTCTTTTTCTTCAACTTCGCTCTATATAACGCGTCGTCTTGGGAGCGTCCCAGTTTACCAGGTCTTCTTTGATCACGTGTGTCCACTTCCCTTTGGGTTGGCCTCTACGTTTTAGGTTAAAAAATATTATATAAAACACAGGGTTTGTTATAACAATCGTGCTAAATTATTAGAATTCCAGAATTTACCACAATAATATCTTATACTAGCTTCTGCGAGCTGACACGCGTTATACCGGGATAAAAAGTAGCTAAAGTATTAACCTTGGTCTACATCTATTTATGCAAAGTTTCAGCTTAATCTGTTTGGTAGTTATTACTTGAAGAATTTACCAACACATTTTCGGGTTTAAAAAGTTAGTGATATGAGGAGATATGTACGTAGAAGAACTCGTGTCACTAACATAGCCAAACGGATTGTTATTTTGTGGAAATGGGCAGGCTATATAGCAGGCAGAACAGATGGCCGATGGGGCCGCAAAGTTCTCGAATGGAGGCCACGGACCGGCAAGCGCAGCGTAAAACGTCCACCTACAAGATTGATACCAATAGACTTAGAACAGTAGGTCGGCGGTGGGTCTATGTTCAGCAGTGGACGTTTTACGGCTGATGTGATGTTGTTACAACATACATAAATGCTTATGAACAGGTACAGTTGCCTGCAATAAGCTAGATGTTAACAGCTAGAACCACTTCTGTCTATAAATTTTAATACTTATTCGACATCCATCCACTGTCTGACAGTACGTAAATGCTCATATAGCGCGACACGGTTACAGACAGCGGTTACATCTTATTTATTTATTACTAGCTTATGCCCGCCGCTTAGCATGCCTTTATAATCATCATTTCAGCCATAAAACGTCCACTAATGAACAAAGGCCTCCCTCATGGGTCTCCATGAGGGGTAGTTGCCATACTTGCCCGCTTGGCAGGCGGGTTGGCGAGCGCAGTATTAGATGTTGATATATGGAAAGACGCTGCTGCCCATCTTTCGGAGGTATTCCTTAGCAGGCTCTTACTGCATCCACGGGTATGAGAGTAGGGGCAACATTCTACTGCCGGCGCCCCACGGCTAAGCACCATTAGCATGCCTTGTACCCGGATAATTATGTAGCCTATGAGTTACCTAATCCTGGTCAACGTCTATACGTGTGCAAAATTTCAGCTCAATCCGTAGGCAAATTTTTGCGTGAAAGAGTAACAAACAGCCATACATTCATACATACATACTCATAAACTTTCACGTTTATAATATTGGTAGGATAATAAGATACCAAATACAGGTTTACAACACGCAATATATTAATGTTGTGTTATGCCTACGGTAGATGGGTAATGTATGGTAAGGTATGGTAAGCGTGGTGAGTATGGCAACAACCCCTCATGATCATACTCGAAGGACCATGAGGGATGCTTATATCCTGCCATGGACGTCCTACGGCTGAGATAATGATGCTTTCTACACGGAGAAAAATAAATTGTTTGGAATAGTTTGAAATATCAATTGGTACAACAAGTACGCAATTTGTTTAATTGTATAATTATGTTATAAAAGTATTTATAATGAAATACGAAGACCGTTTATTGCAATACAAATGTTGTAAAAGATATTAGAGACCCCATTTTATGGGCTTAATAAACTTTATCTATCATAAAGAAACATACAGTTTACTTAAAATGGGATTTAAAATAATACTTCATCATCATCATCATTTCAGCCATAAAACGTCCACTACTGAATCCAGGCCTCCCTCATGGATCTCCATAAGAGGTAGTGGCCATACTCACCACGCTTGGCAGGCGGGTTGGCGAGCGCAGTACGGGATGTATCTACACGGAAAATAATAAAAATAATAAAATAATACTTAATGAGCTAATAATATTATTATTGCCTTTGGGGCATAATGTTGGTAGAAAACAACATTACTGAAATACTTCGATTTAAATGTAATAACTTCGTCCACCCGCGACTTTGTGTCCTACGACTCCAGAAACATCTTCAGGCTAGATAAAGGTGTAGCAATAGACTGAAATGTAGTAAATATTAAAGAAACCAGAAGTAAAACTTTATTTTAATATACTTTCCTTGTAGTAAATTTTAATTGCATCTCCTATTTTAACTTTTTTAATTTTAATTTTCGCAATGAAAAGTCTGTGTCCGTCTCCTTGGTCTTTTGTCTATTTCTATGATAGAGTTTATAAAACTTCTTTACACTTTAAAGTGCTTTAAACTTTAATATTTCGCAAACAGCATGCTAAATCGAAAAATAGTCTTCGAACCCCTAAAAGATTTTAAAAATACCTAGGATTAATAGTCTCTTCGCATAGCCGACAAAGCGAAACTTGGTTTCTTGTTCACGAAACCCTTAAAAAGTTTACCGATTTGAATGCAGTTTTTCTATTAAATAAAAGGTTTTCTAGCGCCTGTTTTGATATGTGTTATCAAAATCGGTTAAGTCGGGTTGAAAGTAGGGATTAGTGATCGAATGTTTACAAATATACCCATGTTTGATATCATTGGCTATAGTCGGATTTTAGGCCTTTACTTATGCTGCATACAGCATACTGTACAGGATGGTTTGTTAGGTGGATTAATTGATGATAAATGTAGAAACATCCTGAATAAGTCCTGCGGGGAGACAACAGTACTAAGAACAGTTTTTTTAAAGTAAGATCAGATATCTCCCCTAGGGATCCATCAGCGGAGACATTAGACCTTACCAATTAAAGGAAATTATGCGTAATTTTATTAGAAAGCAGTGTGATCGGTAGTATTAATGTCACATTAAACTTAACTCAAATAGGTTAGTAGACTACACTTGATGGATTCTAAGTTAAAGGATGCGCAGGTAAGTTACAAAGCATATCTCGTCTCGGTCAGTGGTGTTATTTATGTGGAATGGTTACGCTTAGTTATTTTATGGTTTCGCTATATTAGGGCTCCCTCACGGTCGTGCAAAATATAAATTGAAAATATAAAAATATTTTCGATTCCGGTGGGGTGAGTCGAATAACTTGATAATTCAAGATCAAGATCAATTGAGCACCGATTAAGCTCCATCTATGGGTAACTACAATTTTATTTTGAATAAAACAGCTTAAACCACTTACACCAATCAATCAATATTACAGAGTTCTCCTGTTATTTTTTTTCTTTTAAATAAGTGTATATTTGAAACTATAAACATTACAAATAATATTTATATTCAATAAAAAAACCATTTAAGAGTGAGTTTTGCACGAGCAATCACGAAAATAATGTGTAAAATTTTCTTAGAAATGAAATGTGGTTCTGAAAAACCACAGTAAAAATTTTGCCTTTTATTGGCTTCACTGACGCAGTGGTGGTTTTCTTTCTCGATCATAACTCACTGTTTTTTTTGCACGACCGTAAGAAAAACCAAGATTAATTAAGTGTTACTTACTAGTTAGTTATTGTCACGCCACGCTGTGGCCCGAAGTGGAAGTGGAGCCTCCGACACTGAGATCGCCAGCTGTCCCGCGGGCTGATTACGTATCTGGCGACAGGTTTGCAACAGTCGTAAATTCCGCGATCATCACTCTCAGAGATCAGTTTTGTATTAGACAACAGCAAGGAGTTGACATTTGTCAGCGGCAATCGCGAGATTAACGCCTGTTGCAAACCTGTCGCAAGATACGTAATCGGCCTGCCGGTCCTTTGCAGTTTCTGTAGCAAGAGACGTGCCGTCGACTGGACTGAAGTGTTATTACTATTGTAAAATTTGAAAACTGAATGAGGCTACGAACGCTCTTTGTTGTAAACATTGTTTGGGGGAGTTAAGTTGATCACACGCACACACAAATGAACAAAAATAAAAAAATCAAAATCAATAAGTGTTTAAAGAGCAAAACGCTACTTAGAATAGTCAGTTTACAAAATAAGAACAAAACACATTTAAATTGAATAAAGCACATAATTGAATTCGTTCGCTTCGTGAAACTTTTTTTTCCAAGCGAGGAAAAGGAGAGCACTTATAAAATCAATTATAATTACGTTTTTGCATAAAAATGTGATAACGTTTGTTTTGTAGGATTATTATTTTGTTTTTGTAAACTATAGAGAAACTTATTATTGGCTGTTTCTATCATATTAATTTAAGACAAACTAGTTTATATTTGTAGCTGTTGGTTTTTTCAATAAATCTTGTATCTGTATGATGATGACTTCGATTGGTAATAAAATAAAATTAACTTAAGGAACCACTGCACGCATGAATAACTCTCACTTAGATCATCAGAATTTTATAATGGCTCTGTAGGTCTACCATGAGTTTTTACAATCTTTACTCGCTAGCGACTAGTTAAAAAAAATGTTTGAAAACTTGTACAGCGCCTCTAGCGGATAGTTTGGTACTAAAATACGCAGTAAACTATACTACAGTGACTGCAGTTTGGGCTTCATTTGCTTAGAATTCGGTACCATGAGTTACAAATCTGACAGATATCATAGTGACGTACTATTACTACTGTAGTAACGGCAGGCGATCTAATAGTGACAACTCATGGTAGAGACACTGTTGTTACCATAATTTGTTATTCAACGCATAAGATAACAATAAATTCCCTTATTAATTTAGATTAATGAGATCGCATTGGATACAGCTGGCTAGCGACGCTTAACTGTTAGGTTTTAATCCGCTATTCTTTGCGGTGTTGTTCGTCCGTTTGTAATTTGTAACAGGCACGACGTAGAATGCTAAGTAGGATCTTACTTCTGCGCTCTACATATTATTCTCGGGCATAATTTGCATTTGCGTATTCGATAAAAGTTTCTCAGACAGTTCAATAGATGGCGTTCTATCTAAGGCTCGTAATTTAGAGGTTAATTTTTCGCTCAAGCGTTGGTTGATTCCACAAATACCCCCATAAAAACGTTTCAAATGAAATAAAATTATATTCATTCATTGATTCAAATAACACGATCCATAGATTAGAAAAATTAACGTCACAAAGTTCCTGCTAGTCATACAACTTTTTAACAATAAAGAGACATAATTAATTTAAATTACACATTTTTTTGGCACAAGGTTTGATGAGGCTTGATGTCCAGTGTCTTTGGAGACTACTGCATGGTTAAAAACTTTAAATACTGGATCTAGTGAGAGTTTTCCAAAATGAAAACTGTCATTAGATCCAGGCTGGATCTGTTGACTTGATCTAGTGAGAGTGATCCTTGTCAACCAGCGCCCTTATCAGACGGTTGGTGCTGCCCAGCATCCTGCGTTTTGCAACTAAGCGCGTAATATATAATTATTCTTTTATACTTAAGAGCAATGGCAACTTCCTGAGCTATATATATATGTACGTAGTATGTGTACACATAGGTCATTTGATATAACTTGAAATTCTGCTTACTAAATGTTTGTGTTTTGTGACAAACGTTTCTTCTAGCTATTTTTTCACCTTTCACCAACTAATCGTAATCTTTATCTCTCAGCTTGTGTTTGCGAGTCGTAAACAAGCTGTGGTCGTGCCACGGTTCGTTTTATTTTGTCAATTTATGTAATTTGGTCATTTTATAATGCGAACATAAGATAGAACAACGATTTTTCGTGCCATTTTGCCCTATTTGATTTAAGTTTTGGGCTCTGACGCTACATTAATCGTCTACTCAGATTTTATGTAAAAAGTGATATTTATCATTTTGTTGTACATAACTACAGCTATTATATTATTCATGGTTCTGTCATTGTCAATGTTATTAACCATCAGTAGAAGGAAGGTTCATCATTTCAGCCGTAAAACGTCTACTACTGAACTAAGGCCTCCCTCATGGATCTCCATGAGGCGTAGCTGCCATACTCACCACGCTTGGCAGGCGGGTTGGTGAGCGCAGTACGGGATGTTGATATACGGAAAGACGCTGCTACAAATCTTCTGGAGGTGTCCCTTAGCAGGCTCTTACTGCATCCACGGGTATAGGAGAGGAGGGGTAACATTCTACTGCCGGCACCCCACGGGTAAAGGAAAGAAGGAAGGTTTCTAAAAATAAAACCGGGCAAGAGCGAGTCGGACTCGCGCACCGAGGGTTCCGTGCCACCATACATTAGAATATATGACAAAGGCGATTTATATTTGTCGGAGAACCTTGACAGCGCCATCTCTGGTCTGATAGCGGAACTTATGTAGATTTTTTACACTTTCGATGATTTCTAAAAATGTATACTATCATATAGTAAAAAATCTTTTACCATTTCAAATTTCAAGTCGATAACATCAGTAGTTCTCGAGATATCAATTTGTGACAGACAGACAGAGTGATTCTTTATGGGTTCCTTTTTACTATTTTGGTCGCGAACCCTTAAAACTCCTTTATACATGATTATACTAATAAAGCTTAAGGACCGGCGGCGTCAACAGACGGGCGGCGCGGGACGGAAGTAAAGATTTCTTGGTGTACTACGGAACCCTAACAAAGAGTTAGTTAGAGAGACCCGGCAGGTCTGCTTCTTGATCTAGGTAGAAACCCTATATAAAGCCTTCAGTCTAAGTTGGGAGGTTAGGATAGGTTCTGGGGCAAGCCTTTTTCATATAACAATATCCCAGGCAGCGTCCCGCACAGCATGATTATCAGTGCTGACACTACAAATAATCTATAATAGTTGTTAAGGCATTTAGTCTATCTAGCGATGTCCCAATTTACATAGTTTGTAGGTAGTACGTCCAGACATTCACATGATGAAAAATAATGTTTAAGCAATATCTTGAGTTAAGTGCCAACAGGTGCCGGCAGTAGAATATTGCCTCCCCTCTCTTAACCGTAGATGCAGTAGTAATCTGCAAGGGGAAGACTCTGGAGCAGCGTCTTTCTGTTAATCAAAATCTCGTGAGAGATCTATGATGGAAGCCTATGCCCAGCAGTGGCCGTGGACATTAGTCCTTCGACAGAGGTGATGATTATATGAGTAAAACACTTTAGCATTTTGTAATATTAGGATGCGGTGTCATTCAGAGAGAATTGTTGCGCGTCTTTGAGATCATCACTAGAAGCAACTTACTTTCTTGTACCTTTGTGGTCAAAAGTAAATCGAGAGAAAAAGTTTCGTTCGCTGCTTGTCCATTGCTTAGACCACATCATTTGATAGAACTCCCTGAGAGTAGTATTGTGTGGCTATAGAGCTGTCAACTGCAATGCTTCGACTTCGGCTAGGGTAGCGAAGTGAATAAAAAAATATTCATGCAATTATGCAAAAATGGGCTGACATGGGGTGCCGGCAGTAGAATGTTGTCTTTCTCCTCTTGACTGTGGATGCAGTAAGATTTTGCCATGGGAGATGAGATTTTGCCTCTGGAAGACGGCCAGCAGCGTCTTTCCATGTCTTTTTTATACTACTAAATGACGAGACAAGCCGAAGGCTCACCTGATGTTAAGTGGTAACCTCTACCTATAACAATTGCAATGCCGCGGTGATCACGTTCACTAAGCACGTGACCAACGCTGCACTGCAATGCGCTTGTCACCCTGAAACAGAGTTGTAAGGTCTCATGTGCCCAACTGAGCCACAGAGGTCGTTAGAGAAAATACTCCCATTAGATATAAATAGCAATTTCCAAGAAGAATGAAAGAATATTTTATGTATGTTTGTCTATAAGCTATTTATTATAATTATGGTCTTTACATATGTTCCCTTTTTTGTGTGCTTTCTTTGTTCACTGTAATAAAGATCATATTATTATTATTGTGATAATCCATTACCATTAAATATAGTGTTGTAGGAATTGAGGTTCATATTTTGAGCCCAGTACAATTATCTGCTCTATAGCATGCTCTACTTACTCTACTACAAAACATTAGCAAGTGCAAAATAACTCTGCATTAATCTGGAATGTGTGTCATTACTATAATTATTTTGAGTTTTTTTTTTGCGAAGTTTTACCTTTATCTTCACCTTTTATGAGGTTCCTAGCAATTGTGGCAACACATACGAGTACGTATATAGATTGTAGATTCTGGGCTTTGACACAGATAATATAATACACTAGTAGCTTTGAGTTTAATATAAAATAGGCGTAAAAAAGAGAAGCTTATGTTAGTGTTATAAATTATAATTTAAGAATTAATTTAACCTTTAGAATGTAAATCCATTATTAGATGTCAGTGATACATATTAGTTTATTTGTTATAATTAAGAGCTGTGGATTTTGTTAGTAAATAAATAAATACAAGTTTTATAGAGGTATAGTTTCATGGACTTTGAATATAAATATTAGGTATATAGGATAGGTATGTTTAGTTCATAGTTCATTTGATTACATATTCGTAATTTACGAAACGATTCTCGTTTCGAGTGATAAAGTGATGTGAGTAATTGCACAGATAATTATAATACACAAGAAGCAACGCCTCTTAGCAGGTTCAATTGTATCGGTCCAGCCGTGGAGTGAAGCCCGCGCCCGCGCCGCTGTAATTGTTTTGTCGCGTGAGAGTTTTAATTTCGCTTTAACAGGCTATTGAATGAATGAATATAACCGCTATGTGTGTGTGTCTGTCTGTGGCACCGTAGCTCTTAAACGTGTGGACCGATTTTCATACAGTTTTTAATTTAAAAGCAGGTTTTCCGGCGGTAATTGTTAATTATGTTTTATCAAAATCGGTTTAAACATTTACAAAATATGAGGGGCGAAAGAGGGGATGTTAAATCGAATGATTCCAAGATTAGTATCAAATGAAAGGAAATTATGTGTAGAATGCAAAACTGAAAGTTACATAGAAATCGGTCGAGCCAATGACGAGATATGGGGGTTAAAAGTAGGGGTGAACGATCGAATGTTTTCAAATGTAAAAGGGCATGATGTGTAGATTGCAAAACTGAGGGACTGAATAGATTACAAAAAATTAGGTAACTTCAGAGACTAGGTAAGGTGTCAAGGGTTACTTAAAATTTTTAATTTTGCAACTTGTTACTTGAAATCTTTCTCTTGAAACACTCTTTGTATTAATAATAAACATTGATGACAAAACCGGAAGAAAATACGTTAATTGAATTTTAAATTTAAATGAATTAAAATAACTTCATTTAATAAGCTATGCTCGGGGTTTCTTTAAGGGATCGAATCAGAAATGAGGAGATACGTAGAAGAACTCGGGTCACCGACATAGCCAAGCGGATTAGCACGTTGAAGTGGCAATGGGCAGGCCATGTAGCTCGAAGAACAGATGGCCGATGGGGCCGAAAAGTTCTCGAGTGGAGGCCACGGACTGGCAAGCGCAGCGTAGGACGTCCACCAACAAGATGGGATGATGACCTGGTGAATACCGCAGGTCAACGGTGGATGCAGATCGCTTCCAACCGCAATAACTGGAAATCCATGAGGGAGGCTATGTCCAGCAGTGGACGTCCTACGGCTGAAATGATGGTGATGAAAATAATTATATAAGAGTACCTATTTATTAAAATCTAGAGCAAACGAAAATCATTCTATCTTTGTATTAGTTTTGAGTATCGCGAAGAGACACAGAGGACTTTGTTTTTGAATATGTGGTGATTATTATTTGAAAATGAGGGAGGCCTGTTCAGTAGTGGACTTTTTACGGCTGAAATGATGATGATGATTATTTGAAAATAGATACGAAAAGAGCGTCAGCAAGTATAGAACCCAAGCAATACATAGATACTTAGTATATAATAATAACGATACTGCCGATTAGCCGGATGGTCTACTAGCCAGCTGATACGCTAGTGGCTGCCGTAGGGCGCCAGCATTAGAATGTTGCCTCTCCTCTCTAGCCCATGGATGCAGTAAGAATCTCCCAAGGGATACCTCTGGAAGATGGGCAGCAGCATCTCTCCGTGTACCTATCAACATCCCGCACTAGGCTCGCCAACCCGCCTGCCAAGCGTGGTGAGTTTGGCAACCATCATGATCCTCAGATCTATAAGGAAGGCTTTTGTCCAGCAGTGGTTGTCCTACGGCTGATATGATGATGATGACGATGACGCAACTGCTTGCAGGTTTGATTCCCGCCGGACACAATGTTTGCTTTACTACGTATGATAAGTCTCCCAGCCTTAAGACGTCCACGGCTGGACCAAGGCCTCCCTCATTATCACTAAGTATTGGTCATGAGGTGTTGTTGCCATACTCACCACGCTTGGCAGGCGGGTTGGCGAGCGCAGTACGGGATGTTGATACACTAGTACCCTGCAATAACCATAACACAAGCTATGTTTACTTTGGGGCTAGATGGTGCGAAATGTCCAGCATTATTTATTTATTTATGCATGGCATGGTGTATTGCCGTGGGGTGCCGGCAGTAGAATGACACCCCTCCTCTCATGCCCATGGATGCAGTAAGAGCCTGCTAAAGGATACCTCTGGAAGATGGGCAGCAGCGTCTATCCGTGTATCAACATTCCATACTGCGCTCGCCAACCCGCCTGCCAAGCGTGGTGAGAATGGCAACTACCCTGGGAGGCCTGTGTTCATCAGTGGACGTTTTATGGCTGAAATGATGATGATGATGGGGTATTGGGGCAATACCATATTCATGGTCTTGGAGATCCATAAGGGAGGAATATGTCCAGCAGTGGGCGTGGACTACAGTCATATGGCTGAGATGATGATAATGATGGGGTATGTTAAGATGCATTGGGCTCTAACACTCACAACCTTTCTCTCAAGTATCACAGCTACCGTAACCAGAGATAAGAAACTCAATATAATCTGGAGGTGACTAAGCCGCGGGTTTCCCCACACTGTTTTTCCACCTACGTTAGCGTGTTACAGATGCACATAATGTTTAACATTACCTAGCGAATATTGGGATTCACTGGTTTACTTTCGTGTATTAATAATGTGCCCGCCGTGGGGTGCCGGCAGTAGAATGATACTCCTCCTCTCATGCCCATGGATGCAGTAAGAGCCTGCTAAGGGATACCTCCGGAAGATGGGCAGCAGCATCTATCCGTGTATCAACATCCCATACTGCGCTCACCAACCCGTTTTTTAACCTTTTTTATACTACTAAATGACGAGACAAGCCGAAGGCCCACCTGATGTTAAAAAGATAAGATAAAAGATAAAGATAAAAATCATTTATTTAGACATGTTACAAATGCACTTAAATTCTAATGAAACGATGACACTACCGAAGCTTAACAATTGTGTGGCAGTGTCAACGCCCAACTCCTAGACATACATGGATTCTAAATATTTAAAATAAAGAAATGAATTATTATAAACTAAATGGGATGTGTGTGAGTGTGTTGTGTGTGTGTGTGTGTGTTTTGTATAGGTGTGTGTGTGTGTGTGTGTGTGTGTGTGTACGTGTGTGCGTGTCTGTTTGTGTGAGCGAGTGATCCCCTGAGGCACCCGTCTCTTAAGAGTCTGGGCAACAGGAGATTTCAGTGTTGAATATGTGGAATTGTAGAGATCTATTAAATCGAAAAGTAGGAGACGCATTATTTTACTTTAACTAAGAGCTGTTCGGTTTCCTCATAAGAAAGAGATAGCAGCCAGGTAGAGCACTTGATTTTGCATTTGTACAGAAGGAGTGGGTATATATTTAGAATTTTATTTATACGATTATATAGGTATGGACTTGAGAAGTGGAATTGGCGACCTGCTGCATCCACACGGCTCGGCTCATTTTTGCAGACAATATCTGAGCGTCGTTTGGAATATTGTAGGAATGGGTCATATTGAAGGTCTGAGTGTTTACGCAATAGTGTAGCTAGAACAAACAGTTGCCGAACAGTAAGCACTTCACTTAGTGAGTAGAGTTGATCAGTTGGAAATCTTCTAGGCTTTGAAAACATCACTTTTAAAATGGCTCTTTGGGCTCGTTCTACTCTTAGCAATTGTGTTTTTCTTGCTCCGCCCCAAGCAGTGATGCAGTAGGACAGAACAGACTGTGCAAGAGCAAAATAAATAGTTTTCAGGCATTTTGCGTCTGCAACATTCTTTAATCTTTTAAATATAAATATAAGTTTACGCACTCTTGAGACTGTAGAGTCAGTATGTTGGGTCCATGATAGAGAACTGTCTAAGTGAACTCCAAGATATTTAATAGAAGGTGTGCGATCTAGAGACTGGCATTTACAGGTATTCGGGTCGCAACAGTTATGTGCAAGAAGACTGAAAGAAGAAGGCTGAGTTCTAATGGAAGGAGAAAAAGTAATAAATTTGGTTTTGCTTACATTTAAAGTTAGAAAATTCGTAGAGACAATATATAAAAATTGCAATGCCGCGGTGATCACGTTCACTAAGCACGTGACCAACGCTGCATTGCATTGCGCCCGTCACCTTGAGACAGAGTTGTAAGGTCTCATGTGTCCGTAATTTCACCGGCCCCCTTACACTTCAAACCGGAACACAGCAATGAAGACATTACTGCTTAGCGGCAGAAATATGTAGGTATGGTAGTAGTACTTCCCCGGATGAAAATTTCTCAAAAAGTTCTACTACTACAGCTTAGTGCCTATAAAATATTATTTTCGTTTTCTAGTTACGATTTTGAACGATCTTGTAAAACCAAATAAAGCTGTTATACACGAATCATTAGATAATAAATTAAAATATTTACCTACCTTTCGATGAAAATTAAAATATACTGATTACCAACATATTAAATCTATTTCACACCAACAAAAAGTGCCCATAGCACAGAACACTGTATAGTACTACTTAAACGTGGCTATTAAATTTATTTGAAAGAGAGATTACTAGTTGCCAGCCTACAGCCAAAATAAAAGAGTTGAAACTAGTACCTATTATTTCTGGACTTTTTCTAGCTGGCAACACTGTAAGACTTTTTCCCAGGCCTGAGGTGTTGGTGCCTACGTACATGCTGACTTAAATGTCATAAAAAGACCGTTTTAAATTAAGGCTGTTGCAATTTTGTAAAATCCTATTTTGTGTTCGACAATAAATCTTTTTAGCAGGCATCTTCTTCATCAGCATCTTCTTTTGGGCAGTAGAATATTACCCCTCCTCTCATGCCCGTGGATGCAGTAAGAGCCTGCTAAGGATACCTTCGGAAGATGGGCAGAATCGTCTTTCCGTGTACAACATCGCGCACTGTGCTCACCAACCCGCCTACCAAGTGTGGTCAGTATGACAACTACCCCTCATGGACATCTCTGAGGGAGGCCTGATGCTTTCGTGGGCAGCAGCGTCTTTCCATGTACATATGTTGATACATGGAAAGACGCTGATCATCTTCCAGAGATATCCCATAGCAGGCTCTTACTGCATCCTCGGGTATGAGAGGAGGGGTAACATTCTACTGCCGACACCCCACGGCTAACATATGTATATCAAATATAAACCACCTTTGTCATATATTATATTGTACGATGGCACGGTACCCTCGGCGCGCGAGTCCGACTCGCTCTTGCCCGGTTTAATTTTTTTAGAAGCTGGACAATTCACTCGGCATCATCTAGCCCCAAACTAAGCAGAGCTTGTGTTATGGATAGGTACTAGATAACTGATATACCCTAATACATTATACTACATTGATAGATATTTTTTATTATATATAAAAAAAACATCCATAACACCCTGCACAATTATCTGCAGATCGTAGAGACATTTGTCCCGAGGCGGGAATCGCAACCTCTTGCGTCGCACGCGGACCATCGCCCACTGCGCCACAGAGGTCGTCAGAGTTTATAATATTAAAATAGATTATAGATTAAAATATGTAGTTAATTTCAAAGTGATCAAATATCCATAAACGCAACAATCTCCTAGGAATATATTAGACGAGCCTTGAAAAGGAAGTCCACGTATAATGAAACGATCAACCTGGCAGTGGACCATAAAATACTCCGTTCCAACTTCCCTGGGAACTGAAAGTGAGTTAAATTTTAATAAGCTAGCCTGCTTAGATCCCTTATTTTCTTTATTGCGCCATAAATTTTACAAATAGCAGACAATCTTTGTTAAAATCGTGTCTCGTAGTGATTGACAATTCGCTTACAGCGATAATTACGTCTTTTGTATGTTTTGACGTGTAGAAAAAAGACCTTTACATCTATTATAGATGCTTTTACAGCGTCAGCAATTTATTCTGGTCAGGACGCTGCAGTGACTATGCACTGATGATGACTAGGAGGATGGTATAGGTGCTGGGTACCCATGTACCCAGCATAGTCGGCTGAGGAAAGAACAGGTCAGAAGCTGACTAAGCGATTTCCTCACGATGTTTTCACTTCACTGTTCTAGCAGTATAAAGCTGTTATTTTATCGTTACAAACAGACATTTTAACTTTAATTATTTGTATATATACATATATATGTATATGGGTGCAAGTATGTAACATCTGAAATTATTTATGATATACGGCCCAGCCCTATCACAAAATAATAAACAAGTTACCACTTAACAACATCATGAGGTTCATTGAAGTCTTTTTTTTAATTATTAAAGAAGGTATTAAAGAAAACCAACCTAAAATGATAAAATCCTTGACTGTGTTACTCCTCAAGTAAGAAGCCAAACGTAGGATTATGGTTAATTTAAATTTTTTAATATAAAGCAAATAAGGGTACGTATTACATTTTGTCTGTAGTTTTTAAATCTACCCAATAAAAAAAATCCTTGACTGTGGTAGCTGAAAACCCCCAAAACCGCTATACCTAGGTATGTAAGTACTATGTACGCCTCTTACATTTCAGTATTTCCCGCTATTTATCATGTATCCCTAGAATCCCTATCGAATTATTTATTTCTATATATTTATGTATGTATAACTTCATTATTAATATGTATATATGTATGTATAATATTTATGTATTGTATGGTTATTATTATTCATCTTTTTATTTAAGTAGATTGTATTATTAGTTTAAGTATCATATTGTAAGTTATCTTATTTCTTGTGTACAAAACCCCTACACCTCTATCTAGCCTCAAAGGTTTGCTGTAAGATAACTCTTTTTAGGGTTAAGCTCGCCTTTGTACATGACCATTACTAAGTATTTTTAAGTTATTTTTGTTTTGTGTGCAATAAGGAATAAAGAATCCCTACCATCAGAACTGGGTGTAAAAACAAGCAAACATTATAAAGTGAAACAAAAAAACCTAACCGCATGGTTCAATTTAGTGCATGAATAATAAATAAATAAATAATGCTGTACAAATCACACAGCATCATCTAGCCCCAAGCTAAGCAGAGCTTGTGTTATGGGTACTAGATGACTGATATACTTAATACATTATGTTACATAAATAGATATTTTTATTATATATAGAAATACACCCAGAACACCCTGAACAAATATCTGCAGATCGTACAGACATTTGTCCCGAAGCGGGAATCGAACCCGCAACCCCTTGCGTCGCAGGCGGACCTTCGCCCGCTGCGCCACAGAGCTCGGCTGAACCCTTGGGACACCAGTGTTTGCTATTCATCATTTCAGCCGTAAAACGTCCACTACTGTACTCTACTCCACTACTCTTCCTGATGGATCTCTATGAAGGGTAGTTGCCATACTCACTACGCTCAATTCAGATTCTGATAATGGGATCCATAAGGAGTTAAATAACAGTAATAGCAGACCGTTGCCGTAGGGTGCCGACAGTAGAATCTTACCCCTCCTCTCATGCCCGTGCAGTACAAGAGCCTGCTAAGGCATACCTCCGGAAGATGGGCAGCGTCTTTCCGTGTATCAACATCCCGTACTGCGCTCGCCAACCCGACTGACAAGCGTGGTGAGTATGGCATACTCCTCATGGATTCATCATCCAACGAGGGTGTTCAAGTAAACTATCATTTATTGCTCGAAATACATGTGTGCATTGAACATATAATGTTTTATGTTGTTGAACGGAATCAATGTATTCATACCGTTTAACGGTGTGCAATGTCTAAACTTTTATAACAATATTTCAATTATCATACATGTCAATAAGAAAAAAATATAATGAGAATTATTAACAACATTATTTTATAAAAACAGTTTGTCTCTCATAAATTCATCTATTGTGTAGTAACATTTACTTTCCAATGTGGTTTTCAACATTTTCCTAAACTGCGAAAGTGGTAGTTCCTTTAATGACTTAGGTAGCTTATTTTTTATTTTACTAAATGACGAGACAAGCCGAAGGCCCACCTGATGTTAAGCGGTAACCTCTATCTATAACAATTTGTTATGCCGCGGTGATCACACTAAGCACCCGCGACCAACGCTGCATTGCAATGCGCCCGTCACCCTGAGACAGAGTTGTAAGGTCTCATGTGCCCGTAATTTCACCGGCCCCCTTGCCCTTCAAACCGGAACACAGCAATGGAGACATTACTGCTTGGCGGCAGAAATAGGTATGGTGGTAGTACTTCCCCGGATGATCCCTTCACAAAAAGTTCTACCACTACTTTTATAGATGGAAAGAGCCATGCAAACAATACTTTCTCAGTAGTGGACTTTTTACGGCTAAAATGATGATGATGGTGATGAATAGCCCTATTCGTGTCACTTGGCATATTGTCGCAGCGATCAAGCTAAGTTTAACAAGCTATAAATGCCGGCTGTTTAAGTCGATTAACTCTATAAACTGGCAATGAATACTCTGACAAAAGTCGAATGAGCTAAATCACTTTTGTGACCTTTAATTTTACACGATTTAATTTTAAGTCATCATAATCTGATCCATATGACTGTTTATGATTAAACAGTAACTTGTTGTCTACTTGGACTCTGCCTTTTCTGACTGGAAGGTAGAGTCATAGGTGATTATTTTTATTGGTAAACATATTTTGTCATCCTGCTAAGCACAGACTATCCCAAATCTTAAACAATGTTACTTGTTTCGGAGCTTTTACGGGGATGATATACTGTCAACTTCTTTGACAAATCAAAGCACAAAATTTAACGTAGAATTGGTGTTGAAATCTATGGGTGTCTATGGAAAAAATACTTATCTTTATTTTTGGCCTACAACTTAAATAATAACGACTATTTATAATATTGGTAGTAAGTAATATATTTGTTTTATTACGATATTATGCACGATGCGGCACTCTATAAACACATAAGGCGTAAGAAAATTTATTACTAAACTATGTGCGCCAAAAAAAACAATTTAATTAATAAAAAAGATTTATTTTTTAACCAATATACATTAAAGATAACTTGTATCATGATAGTGAGTACCTACCCAAGAATATAAAACGCTCATAGCCACAGCTCGTGATGCACATATCACCACAACCAATTACCATCTCAAATCCCTAGCCCATTGTTTGCCATGGGGTTAGTTATGGGGCTAAACAGCGAAAGTCAACACCCCGTCACAGCGTATAAGCGCGTGCGCAGTTCTCAGCGGACCACTCGCGAAGAGACCCGAGCGCGCGCTTGTCGCACGATATATCCGTTGTCGTACGCGGAACGAGAACCGACGGAAGTGCCGAAGTGTTGTGACAAGATACCGGTGTTTGTGATCTGCTCGAGATTTTTCGGTGAGTTTAAAAATGCTGAAAAAATAGTTGCACATACACAAAATTGCTGTAGGTATGAAACTATATAGCAAAGACCTGAATGAAGATATATCAGGATTCTACCTCTATAATACAGACGTATAAAAAAAAATTGCAAGCTTTATTTATAAAAGTAATAGCCTCATTTATTTTTTAATAAATACAAAATCAACTTTCAAATATAAAGAAAATTAATAATCACTTGAAACTATTTTTACGAATTTTATATATACTCGTAAAAAAATAATAAAAACTTAAACATAAAATAATATCAAAATAAAATTAAGAAGACATACATTTGAATTTAAAGAATTTGATAACTAGTTTTCAAAGAATTCTCTGTGAATTTTTAATGCATATTGGTAATATATTCAAAAGATTAACATTTATAAATATTTATTTTTAAGTTTCATATTCTATAAGTTTAATTATATAATTCATCTGCAATAATATCTTGAGCCTTAAACATTTATGCGGTATTTAATATACGTAATGCGTAATTGAACATGAGCATAAGTATAAAATGTATACTAAGATAAACATCTTAAAGACAGTATATAATGTGTACTAACATTATATACTGTCTTTAATCCGCGTATATTGACCGCTGACTGCTGGAAAAAGCTTCCCCAATTGTCTAAATTCATTTCAATCAATATTATAATTAAATTAATGTATACTGACTTTTAATGTAAAAGCAAAGCGAAATATAAAAAGAAAAAAAAGCACGTAATTGAAATCGTTCGCTTCGGAAAACTTTTTTTAATACATTTTGTTTTTTGCGCTTTATGAATTTGTGTTATTATAAATCAGGCTTAATAATCAAAAGCCAACCAAATGTTTATAAGTGAATATACATAGCCAAAATTTAATTTTAGCAAAGTGTGGTCAAAAACGTTCTTTGAAATATGGAAACAAAATGCTGACAGCGTAATAAACGCATCGATAATTATAAAATAAAAGACAAATACCAATTAAAATAAACTAAATAAATAGCACAAGTCAAAACCTTGTTTTCTACTAAAAAGCTAACATAGCTATTAGATTTTGCTTTATTAGCCATAATACCAGCATGACGCCACTTGTACGTCAGTAACATAATTATAATGACAATAATAAAATTATACAACTTCTGTGAGTTTGTTTATGAATTTAGCGAGTTTATTTCTCGAGTCTATTAGAGCTTTTTATTTATATAACAGTTAGTTTCTGGACCTTCAATAGGGCCATTTTTGTTAAAGCTTGCAAATGAAATGAATAACAATAAAAAAATGTAGTATGTACTCAACATCAGATTTTGAATATTGACATATTTAGTACCTAAGCTTATCAATGTCGTGTACCAATGGATTTTTCTTTCTTGAAAAATGTATGTGCACACTAAACACGTGCTTTAACGGTGAAGGAATCATCGTGAGGAAACCCGCGGCTTAGTTAGCTTCAGACGTATTGACCTGTTCTTTCCTCTGAATAATAGCTGACTAAGCTGAGAGGATGGTATAGGTGCTGGGCAAGCCTAATCCATCTAACAATTTCCCAGGCACTGCAGCGTCCCGTACAGCATGATTACTAGTTGCTGACGCTGTATAAATCATCTATTAGATGCAAAGGCCTTACTTTTTTGAACTAGTGTGTAAAGGGACCTTTTGTATGGTCGAAAGGGACGTGAGGGTCTTCTAACACAGGTTTAAATTAAGGCGGGTTGGTGAGCGCAGTACGGGATGTTGGTACACGGAAAGACGCTGCGGCCCATCTTGCGGAGGTTGGCACATGCTGAATCCACGGGCAAGAGAGGAGCAACGTTCTACTGCCGGTACCCCACGGGCCAAACATTCGATTGATTATCGCAATTGTACATGGTGCATTACCGATTCAATAATCGATTAAGCACCAACAATCGAGAAAGTTTACGATTCGGGTGCTAATTAAGTAGAAAGGAAAGTTGTTATAATTGTAGTATTAATTTACTAATTTCTGTGTGAAATGCATAGATTTGTTTATTTATTAATCAACAATTTTAACTCATTAACTTTGTTTACTATAGAAAAATCAGCCAAGTGCGAGTTGGACTTGCACATGAAGGGTTCCGTACCATTACCTATTCAATCAAAAAACACGTTTATTGTGTGGGCCCCTTAAATATTTATTTTATTCTGTTTTAAATATCAAATTGTTAAAATTTCAACTATCTAGCTATCACAGTTCACGAGATACAGGCCTGGTGACATACAGACGGACAGACAGACGGACAGCGGAGCCTTAGAAAATTAAATAGGGTCTCGCTTTTACCCTCTGGGTACGGAACCCTGTTAAAAACTAGTAATTATTATTATTGTATTCATCGAGAATGTTACCCCTTCTCATACCCACGGATGCGTAAGAGCCTGCTAAGGGATATCTCCGGAAGATGGGCAGCAGCGTACTTCCCTGTAATAAAATTCCGTACTGCGCTCGCCAACCCGCCTGCCAAGCGTGATGAGTATGGCAACTACCCCTCATGGAGATCCATGAGGGAGGCCTGTGTTCAGTAGTGGATGTTTTACTGCTGAAATGATGACTTAAATTAAAACTTTGGTCTTAAATTAAAAATGACAAGGTATTATTAATGTCCACTTGTGTAAGAATGTTATTGTGTAAATGCCAACAACAAATTTTGTCGATGTAGAAAAGTGCCAAGGTATATTTTGGTCTTCGCCTCTGTTAAGGTGTCTTCCGTCACCTGATTTTTTTGATTCAACTTGGCCTTCCACTTCCCATACATTTGCATATCCGCAAGCATTTAATTTTCTGTGTTATTTGCGATCATCATAAAAAATTACCTAATCTCGCAAAGCCGGTTTCGAAATCATTTGAAATCACTTAATTCGCTGTTCGCATTAGAGTGATCTTTGATAATCTTTCATTAGCATGTTCGTGTCGGAATCAGATCACGATAAGTAATGTAAAACTCAAAGCAGAGTTTGCTTTTTACTACTATTATACTGTATAATAGACCTTGCCGGACGGTTTTTATTGTACGGCATAATATCCTAAGTGCCACATTTTATATGAGGGCATTTGTATAATCACAATTCTCAGATATCTCCATCAGTTCCATTGAAATTATAACTTCATCACTACACACGAGTATATTTTAATCGGCTTTTCTGTCTGTTTTCTTCGACTTTGAACTACTCAATATAGTTTGTAAAACTTAGCTTGATTGCTGCGACTGCTGTCATCCAGCCATCAAGTTTTGAATTTTGTAACTGTATAAATGATGTGGTATATCTGGTAGGGTTCAGCCAGCGTTTGCAATGTGAGCGCAAAATATGTGTTTATTTACAACCTCACATTAGAAATCTCCAAAATGATCAGTGTTTCTCTACTATATTATGCATGTATTATACATATAAACCTTCCTCTTGAACCACTCTATCTATTAAAGAAAACCGCATCAAAATACGTTTGCGTAGTTTTAAAGATCTAAGCACATAATAGGGACAGACAGACAGCGGGAAGCGACTTTGTTTTATACTATGTATTGATGATAGATATTTTTTTTATTATATAGAAAAACATCCAGAACACCCTGAACAAATATCCGCAGATCGCACAGACATTTGTTCCGAGACGGGAATCGAACCTGCAACCTCTTGCGTCGCAGGCGGACATTCGCACGCGCCAGAGGGGTCGTAAAAATAAGTGCCGGCAGTAGAATGTTGCCCCTCTTCTCTTTCCCATGGATGCAGTAAAAACCTGCCAAGGGATACCTCTGTAAGATGAGCAGCAGCGTTTTTCCGTGTACAACATCCCGTACTGCGCTCGCCAACCCGCCTGCCAACCGTGGCGAGTATGGCAACAACCCTCTCATGATCAGCACTTGCAGATCCATGAGGGAGGCTTATGTCCATCAGTGGACGTCCTACGGCGGACATGATGAATGACCAACATACAGATATAAACATACAGCAGTCGAATTGAGAACCTCCTTCTTTTTGAAGTCTGTTAAAAATACAAACAAATATCTGTAGCAATGCTACCATTCTCGGCGGTAATTTCATTTCATTGGGCATTGGGCACCGGGTCATCTTATAACCTTTTTAGGGTTCCGGACCAAAATGGTAAAAAGGAACCCTTATAGAATCACTCTGTCTGTCTGTCTGTCACAAATGGATATCTCGAGAACTACTGATGCTATCGACTTGCAATTTAAAATGGTAAAAGACAACATTTTTATAGTATACACATGTTAAAAAATATTCTTATTTAAGATACTAGTTGACCCGCTCCTCACTTCTTCTTTGAGTTTAGATCGAGGAGCCACTTTTGCATTAAAAATAACTAGTGATATATTTTGCTGCTCGATCAGCTACATTGCTGCTAAATAATAGTGAGATCAGATTTTAAAAATTTGATGTGACTCCTCAATCCTTAATATGGACATTCGTTGGGCGGTAATTTATAGCCTATGACACACAAAAATACTGTGGCTTTCTATTAGTAAAAGAATTTTGAAAATCGGTTCTGTAGATCCAGAGATTAGGTTTAAAGAACTTTATTCTCATAAGAACACAAATGTTTCAGTTAAAATGAGATACATGAAATTACTTAACTGACCCTGTATAAATCTGCCATTAGTTTTAAAGCTATTCTTTACAAAACCTCTGGTGCCTGGTGTTATGTATAATCGTTTTTAATTATAACTTAAAAATGTAACTAAACAAATAATTCTTAAACAATGCTAGAGTTCCTACATATATCTTGTAACACAACAGACGCAAGCGCAACAAAAGATAATAGCTGATGACCATAATCGCTAAAATAAAAAAAATATATATATTGAAATTTATAATTGCTTGTTAATACTTTAATCTATTATTACCAGGTTGTAGGAACAACCTCACAAACTCACAAACTTTACCTCTTTATAATATTAGTATAGATATAATAAATGCTAGAGTGTTGCCTGAGAAACGGATGCTATTTCCTCCACATAATCCATTACGATTTTCCTTTGCATCTTTTTACGACGTGATATGCACTTTTGCTTTCATTTGACATTCGTAATTGAGTAATCGCGACGCTTCCTCATAATTATCATAACTTTGCGCGAGCTTTCCATTTATATCGTATAATCTTTTATAACGTATTAATTAATAATTATATAATTTATATTGAGGCCTTTAGGGAGTTAATTTCCTCAATAGTTTTATATCTTGGGACATATGGAGGACTATATTATGTATAACAAGTAATTATGTTTTTTTCTGTTATTACATACTTTTCATACGTAGCCGGCTATCAAACCTGTGTGTAGCGTTATAATTTAATATTTCAAGTGTTTTTTTTATGTATGAGCTTTTGCCCGCCACTTCGCATACGTTGTACCCGGATAAAATGTAGCCTATGTATGTGCTCCTATATCAACATCTATAGTACGTGTGCAAAATGTCTATCCGTGTATCAACATCCCATACTGCGCTCATCAACCCGCCTGCCAAGCGTGGTGAGTATGGCAACTACCCCTCATGGAGATCCATGAGGGAGGTCTGTGTTCATCAGTGGACGTTTTATGGCTGAAATGATGATGATGACGTATGGAAATGGGGAAGGCCTTTTTCCAGCAGTGGGATTGTGATCACTAACATTATCATCTCAGGACGTCCATAGCTGGACAAAGGTGTCCCTCATAGATCAGTACGGATCATGAGGGGGCTGTCACCATACTCACCATGACTGATGCCAACCCGGGGGGGTTGGCAAGCGCAGTACGGGATGTTGAAAGTACGGGAGGTTGTTGGGAAAGACGTTGCTGCCCATCTTTCGGGGGGTATCCCTTAGCAGATTCTTACTGCATTTACGGGCAAGAGAGGAGCGACAACATTCTACTGCCGGTTCCTCACGGCAATAATGATGGCTCATAATAATATCAATAATATTCTTTTTTATAACCTATAGAGTATCCCACTGCACGGCAAAGGTCTCTCCCATATCCTTCAATAACTTTATATATGTAGGTAATCAAAAAAGATCTAATAATAATTATATCTTTGCTAAAACTTTTGTAGGCAATATATTACAATTTTATATTATATACAATGATTCATCATCATCATCATCATATCAGCCCGTTGACACCCACTGCTGGGTATAGGCCTCCTCTTCAGCACGCCAACGTAAACGGTCCTGTGCAAGTCTCATCCACTGTCGTCCGGCAACCCTAGCCAGATAATGAATTATGATTGCCAGAATTTTTTTTAAGGCCTTATCTGACGTGAAAACAACTCTTTTCCGATCATTCTGTCAATCGTTTTATACCTGATAACTCTGAACTAATTACACCAAGAAGTCGTACGACAGTATAAGGGTAACCTATAATAAAGTTTTTTAAACGTTATTGTAGTGCATAAGAAATGTGCACAGAGTCCCGTGTAGACTCTTTCAACGCAATCCACAGAAAACGAATCGTATCCTTCATGTTCAGAGTTAACAGATGTAAATAACTCGATCATTAGAAGCCTAGCGGATCGCTTAATGTTGACACCGGTGTACAGACGGTGGGTGGAAATTGTCACCTTTTAGGTTTTTTTTTTTTTCTATATACATATATAAAATTCAAAGTCCTGACTGACTCACTGACTGACTGACTGATATATCAACGCACAGCCTAAACCACTGGACCTAAAGACTTGAAATTTGGCACACATACATATACCTTGAGTATCCTAGAGGTGAAATTTTTGGAAACAAATTTTATAGAATTTAAGTAGGCCACTCCTGGCCTTAATGATACACTGTAGCGATGCCACGGGCACAGATCAGACCACGACAGGTGCCCGCAATATTTATAATGTGCCAACTGTATCGACGGCCGCGGCAGGCTTACGAATACCAAGCAGTTATTTACGTATTCGTAGCACATGCCCTTTTAGATTAGTAAATACAAGCTACTGCCCGCGGTTTTGCACGTGTTGTTCGTAAAAAGGAGGGTCCAAAATTATTTATTGATTTCAGCAGAACAGAGCAGAGAATACACAAAAAACATACAGAAATAGAAATATTAAAGCTACATCTATATAAAAAATATCAAATTCTTCAAGCCTTACAAATTAACAACACATTTATAAATAATGCTGGACATTTAGCCTAATCGGTTCATAAATTACGCAGTTCTAAGGAAGTAAAAAAAAGATTTAAAATAACCAACAATATGAATTGAGAACCTCATCCATTTTTAATATCGGTTGTAGTGCTATTCCGGCAGGCTGATTATGTATGTCGCGAGAGGTTTGCAACAGGCGTGAATCTCGCTATCATGGCTGTGAAACGTCCATTTTGTATTACCTAACCTCAGCTAACAGCAAGGAATTGACGTTTGACAACGATGATCTCGAAATTTTTATTTTAAACTGACATTTGAATTTATAATTATTCTTGTATTGTTATTTTTAATGTAGGTACCTATTATTAATTAATTTATCAATGTATAATAATATTATGACGTGATTGTAATTGATACGCATTAAGGACCTATAATTGTGACAAATTATCAATAAAATCTTTGTATCTTTTATATCTTTATATCTTTAATATACGCCACCTGCCGCGAGTCGCTAGATACTTTATCAGCATGCCGTGCTTTATTGGAATTGCGTAGAACACAGTATCTCGATCTTTACATTCTAAGTTCGAAAATGTCGCCATCATCATTGTCCTAGGTCAGTTTTGTATTAGCATGTTAGCATATTAGCATACTAGAGGTAATTGAGTGGTCAGCAAGGAATTGACGTTTGACTGCGATGATCGTGAAATTTACGCCACCTGTCGCAAGATACTTACTTTATCAGCCTGCCGTGCTTTATAGGAATTGCGCAGAACAGTTTCTCGTTCTTTTCATTGTAAGGTGCGAACTAAGCGCGGCAGTAGGATTCCGTGCAATTACTCACGTATTCGTAAACAGCCTGAGTAACCGCGGTGTCACACCTTTACATTGTTGATTCGCTCTTAGGATTCTGCATGTTATTAGCATTTGTAAATAAATATATTAGAGATAAGTTCTTAGAATTTTGTATAAACATAGCAAGTAGAGTAATAAGACCGATTTAACGGTATCAACAGAATACCAGCGCTGACCCGTCTCCTGATGGTGAAGCATAATGCTTGAATGAGTTGAAACCAATTCGCAGCAGTAGCACACAACACTTTATATTTCTAGTATTAAGTCTCTTTTTATTTTTTAATTTGTGTCTATTATGATTTTGTTATTTTAATTTTTTTTTCTGTGTATGTGTTATTGTAGTGAATAAATAAATGTCTGTGTCTATAAGAAAAAATAAATAGCACTTAAAATATGACTCCGATAGGTATATTGATTAATATAATGTTATAGTCGTATGATAAAATGTAAGCACATGGAAAAATTTAAACCACATAGATAAGTATATAAATATAAGAACTAAAATATAAGACTACACGATAAATAAAACAAATTATTATATTTTACAGTAGAATAAAAAGGCACTAAAAAAGTGTTAATATTAAATTTAAAATATTGTTATTCCAAGTAACAAACACAACGCTAAAAAAACATATGAATAAATAAATATGGAATAATAATGCTAGACATTAGCCTCCTTCATCGATCTTCAAGAACTGATCATGAGGGGTTGTTGCCACACTCATCACGCTTGGCAGGCTGGTTGGCGAGCGCAGTGCGGGATGTTGATACACGGAAAGACGCCGCTGCCCGTATTCCGGAGGTATTCCTCGCCAGATTCTTACTGCAGCCACGGGCAAGAGAGGAGGGGCAATATTCAATCAAACTTTATATCACGCGTGCCTTACTATAAAAGTTACGCGTGTGTAACTCTTTCGACTTTCTCAGGTTTTTTGTTCATAAAGTTCTATTACATTACAGAAAATAACCAAATTGCATTAGCGTAACAATCCGCGGAACGCTGATTTAGATAAAGTCAATCGTAACTCGCTTCTATCAGCGCGAGGGAAATAACGTTTTACTTAGATAAATAGTTTTTCCATAGTTGCGTGCGAATTATCAATGATTCCGTGCGTTTCATTTGTAATTTCTATGGTGCTTAACCACACTTAAGTAGAACATTTCAAGGAGATTAAAAACCTTATCTAAAATTTTCGATTCTGTTGGGGTTCTCAATCGATATAATTGTATCAAGAATATCTATTCAGCTCGTTAAGATGTGGATGTGGCGTCGTAATAGATCTTTCTATGAAAAACTTTTGATCTAATAGGTATCTTGTGCACTATATCTAGGTTTCTATCCAAACAAAAAATCAAAATTTGGAGAAACAAATTTTATACTGAATTTGTTTCTCCAAATTTTGATTTTTTGTTCGCGTAATCGAAAATTGAACTAGGATTTTAATTACCTAGAAAAACTGTGCGTATCTCTTTATAGCCAATTTATTAATGGAAACTTAACTTTTAATTGGCATGTTCTTTTGCATCTGAAGTTGTTTATGCATAGAGTATAATATACTCAAACAACTTCAGATGCAAAAGAAAGTAAGTATATTTATACTTACTCCTCTGGCTCAGAGACCCAAAGCCAATCTTGGCTTACGATACAAGAAGACTTCTCCAGGCTTCTTTGTTTTGCGCTAGTTCACGCCAGGTCGAGCTCAGATCCGCTTCCACCTCGTCAATCCAGCGGTATACAGTTTATTTATAATTATATGAAATTTTATGTTGTCATTGCGGATTGCACCTATAATTAAGGTAACATTTAGCATTGTGTAAACGTAGCATCTGTTTTCCAACTTATATTTTGTGGATGTATACTTTGTTGGTGTAATTAAATAAAAAAATAAATGATCGTCTTCCCACTGCATAAACCATTTTGTAATATTGTAAATAAATTAAATAGTATGTAAGAAAGAAAATCTTATTATAGAAATAAAAGTATTTTTTTTAATAATATTTTTTTCCTGTATTCCACAAATAAAATCAATCAAAAATATACTTATTACGATTGTAAACGGGGCTGAAAGGGGTTCTCAAAATTATAAAGTAGGATGACATGGGCTATATTAACACATAATTAAATAAATAGTTTCTATTTGTTTTTTAGACTTAGCTGTTTAATTGTTTTGCTAAACGGAAAAAAGTTATCTTTCTCTTCATTTTAGATTTTTTGTTTTCTTCAATTTCAGCTCGTTTCCACTGTTCTTCTGTTGGGTATAAATCTCTCCGAAGAATGCAGAAAGAAAAACTTGAAAATTTATTGTTGATAGTAACTGATAGAGGAGGGGCAGCGAACGGAACAGAACAAGCCTATAAAATCAACGGTATACTATATCAATGCATGCGATAAAATGCATATTGTTTATGAAAACATAGCGTGCATCGTAATTGTAGGCTCACAAATTCTCATATTTTGACGTAAGACAATCTAGTTTCTATCTAAGATGATATGTGTAGTCATAAATATCCTCAGATTTAACCGTATCATCATTATTAATCAGCTGGCACTTTGCAGTTGATCTGGCAGTTCCTTATGAATCAAGTGACTACCGAAAAGTCTGCAAACCGACCCACAAGACAAGAAAATCTATTTATTACCTATGAATTCAAACTTAAAAAAAAAAACAAATTAAAAAAAAGACTTAAAAAAATAATGGATTCCCATAATCTGCCGAAATCTCAAATTAACTCTATTTACGACAAAACCTTTCGTTAACATCGTTCCTAAACTATATTATCAGTAGGTAGTAAACGAGGTTGGCAGGTAAAAAATGCTTTTAGCATTAAGCCCACCTTATGTACTTTATGACTGTAATGTGCAATAAAGTTTAAAAATATATATATATATTAAGTCGCTTTCATCGCTGTCAAAGGTCAATTTTGTATTAGCATGTTAGCATATATGTATGTATATTATGGACTATTATCCTTCCGTGTATCATAAACCCTATATTTATATATGTACATATATACGTACATATATATATATACCTATATCTTTATATCGTACCACTCATCATCTCAGCCGTCCACTGCAGGATGTCCACGTGTAGGGTTCGGCATACTAGCCTGGCTTGGCAGGCGGGTTGGCGAGACCACTAAAACCTTGTAACACTGTACGATATTCGAATTACAAAAAATTACTTCCCAACGTGTAGAAGGGCTGGCGAGCGTGGTACAGGATGTTGATACACAGAAAGACGCTGCTGCCCTGCTCATCTGGAGGTAACTCTTGACACATTCTTACTGCATCCACGGGGAAGGAGGAAAGGACAAGATCAGACAAAATTCATCTGCCGGCACCCCACGGCGTCGGTTTAGTAAAATAGTTTAAAACCTGTAGTAGTATGATGGAACCCGCGAAGGGTATAGACTACCAGGCAGACCACCAGCAGGTGGTCAGATGACTTTGGAAGAGTCGTCGTGTCAGCCGTAAAACGTCCACTACCGTACACAGGCCTCGCTCATGGATCTCCATGAGGGGTAGTTGCCATACTCACCACGCTTGGCAGGCGGGTTGGCGAGCGCAGTACGGGATGTTGATACACGGAAAGACGCTGCTACCCATCTTCCGGAGGTATCCCTTAGCATGCTCTTACTGCATCCATGAGTATGAGAGGAGGGGTAACATTCTACTGCCGGCACGGCGCATTACGAATTATGGAAGAGTACGGGAAGCCAATGGATGCAGTTGGCGCAGGGTCGGAGAATGGCGTGTCAAAGGAGGGCCTTATATCCAGCTGTGGGTGAATGTAAGCTGCAAGATAGTAGGACTGTGGCAAAACCGCACTTTGATCGAATTATCACCGTACCCCCCGCCAACGGTGCCGCAAATAGATTGAAAATTGATTCCTAATGAAATAATGTTTATTTTCTGGACGTGCTATAGAAACCAGACAGGCGTGAAAGTAAAACGTGACTTCCGGTCAAGACTCGAGCCTAAACATTTTTTAACTACGTTTATTCATCTCAAAAAAGTGAATCTGATACGTGTAGACGTTCGCTTCTTGTTTTACTTTTACGCTTACAGTTTAGCCTTATTTAAACGAAGGAACTTAAGTACACTTAGTAGAGTTGCAGCAGGTGGCAAGCAACAGAGATAAAAAGAGGAAGTAAAAGTACACCTGGTTATATGGTTATATATATGACAGATACAAATAAATTTCACAAAATAAAAATAATTTAATTTTTAATCTGTTTAAAAAATAATACTTTTTATCAGTTGTCGCTCTAACTTTGTACATGATGTAACGTCCTGTAATTACGGGAGGTCCGGGCTATTAACATTTAGTCCTTAGTATTATGTGTAACCCTGTGTTGGATGTCCTATTTAAATAAATAAATAATATAATGAACAAAATACATTACAATTCTATAATACCATTGAAAATTTTAATAAATTAAAGACGCATTCAGATACCTCCAGATGAGCAGGGCAGCAGCGTCTTTCTGTGTATCAACATCCTGTACCACTCTCGCCAGCCCTTCTTCACGTTGGGAAGTCATTTATGTAATTCGATTATCGTAACAGTGTTACAAGGATTTAGTGGTCTCGCCAACCCGCCTGCCAAGCCAGGCAAGTTTGCCGAACCCTACACGTGAACAGCCTGCAGTGGACGGCTGAGATGATGAGTAGTACGATATAAAGGTATATTTGATTGACTAAATAACTAAATTTACATAATTTCATCCATGAGGTCCATGAGGGACTATTTGGACGTCCTATGGCTGAAATGATGATGATCAATTCACTTGTATTAAGTTTAAATTATAGAGGTACTTTAATAAGAAACATATTAAAATAACACTTTTATTAATTAATTTCCATCTTACAGGCGCAGTCAATTAAATATAAATTTAAATTTGATATTAACTACATTGCCAAGCTTATAAGAATCTTATCAGATCTGTAGGACTAATAAATATAAATTGTCTACAGTTATTTTTATACCATTTACGATAGTTGCTATCACAAACCCTATATTGTATGGGTACAGATAAAGATAAAATCGCCCTATATGTTATTGGCGAGTGGCCAGCTTAATTGAAGAAAAAAAGTCACTTGGTGATTCGTTATGGTCAGTTTATTGTGTACCTTTAAAAGTACGTCTTCTTGGTTGTATGACTTTATTTGGTAGACTTCTATTTGCGTCGAGTTTTTTTAAATAAGACTTCACGCGCATCGTGCCAATTAAAGCTAAAAGCTTTAGGTAATTCAAAGTTATTAATCAAATATTTTTAAGGTTTATTCTGTAATGCATCATGCCAGTTTTAATACAATTACAATAAAAAAACATTTTAACGCGCCTTAAATAATTACTGAAAAATAATAACATTACCTAAATCGATTGCTTGAAAGAGATATCATCTGTTAAATACCTATTGATCTATCTTGTATTTGTTAAGCAATAAACGGGAGCAGTAACGCGTCGATCGTTATTATCGACTATTGTAATTTAATGTAAGTTATAACAATTTTAAGAATGGCACGTATCGTAAATTGTAGAAAATCGAAGGGAAACCATAACCAATAATGCGGTGCTTGAAATATTTCACTGAATCCAAAATTATAATGTTGAATGTTATATTCGTGCTTCCAATAGAAAAGAAATCTCGAACTTATGTCATACCGGCATGCCAACAATTCACACGTATTAGAAAGAAAGCCGCTACGTTATTGCCAAAAACATTTTGTCCATAATGATTTGCCAAAATTAGTTTTCCAGATCACGCAAACATTACATTTCATCTCTCGCCTTTATTTCCTGTGCCACAGGGTTCAAATTACGCTGGTTTCCACTAAGTGGCGTGGACTCTCACTAAATTATGACTTTATAATGATGGACAACTTACTCATGACTTCCGACCTCATTGACTGCTCAGTGTGATTGGCTCAATCGTTCGTAAGTGGTTGATTATTTGCTGTTTGCGTAATTCTTTGTCTGAGACTTTTGAATTAGAAACTATTGATAGTGAGACCATTTGTCTGCATTGAGTTTCATGAGATATTGAAACAGGTGATGACCTTGTGTGAGGTGTGTAACTACGTCATAAAGTTATTATCATTGCACTAATAGGCAGTAAAACAGTGGCTTCTGTGGCAGTAAGCGAAAACTTTTGACTTTATCATCTTCATCATTATCAGCTGTGACCCATAGAGATATAACCGCTAGCCTGGTCTACTCTGGGCCTTCTGCTTCCAGGTCTTCTTACCTAGCGGCAGTAGAATGTTACCCTTCCTCCCATGCCCGTGGATGCAGTAAGAGTCTGCTAAGGGATAGTTCCGGAACATGGGCAGCAGCGCATTTCCGTGTATCAACATCTTGTACTGCGCTCACCAACTCGCCTGCCAAGCGTGGCGAGTATGGCAACGACCCCTCATGAAGATCCGTTATGGAGGCCTGTGTTCAGTTGTGGACATGTTACGGCTGAAATGATGATGATGATGATAATTAAACTGTAGTCGCCGATTTCTAAACAAAAATTGGTTTTGTCCAATCATTTAATTAAACTATTAGCAAACACTTTCAGGTAATTTAGCAGACAAAGCCAGTGAAAGGTAGTCGCAAAACCACACGTTTTTTTCAGTACATAATTGTGCTATTAGTATTTTATTGTGACCACTTATCAGGCTCTCTAGTCTGTTGTGTCTAAAAGAGTTGACTCATCATTTCGTTTAGTGTTGAAATAACAGTTTATCCAGTTAAGTTCACAACACAGTATGTCTACCATGAGTTTTCACAATCCATACTAGCTTGCGACTGTAGTTAAAAAAATGAACGAAAACTTGTACAGCGCCTCCAGCGGATAGTTTGGTACTAAAATGCGCAGTGAACTATAAGAATTTGGTACCATGAGTTACAAATCTGACAGATGTCATAGTAACGTACTATTACTACAGTAGTAACGCATGCGATCTATCAGTGCTCATGGTAGACATGCATGAGTTTTCACAATCTATACTTGCTAGCGACTGTAGTTATAAAAAATGTTTTTTGTAATAAGTGTACAAGTTTTGCAATCTACACATCATATACCCTTACAATTGATAGCGCAGTTGGGTATATTTGAAAGCATTCGATTGTTCACCTCCTACTTTCAACACTATTATCTAATGAATGGCTCGACAGATTTCTATACAGGGCTATTGGTAACTCGACATATTCCCGCCGGGATCAGATGATAGGGCATATATGCGACAAATTTAACCCCCCCAATGTATGGCCGAAAGTTAATGGTTTTCAAGATATTTGGAGTTCAGCTGTTTTTGGAAAAATACCCAAATTTAGAGGTCTGTAACAAAATAATTAAAAATTGGACTATTCAGTTGGACTATTCAGTTACCTTCTACAAGTAGGTATAACATTTTTACTTTCTACGCATAATTTTCTTTCCTTTGATACCAAACTCGGGTATATTTTGAAACATTCGACTATTCATCCCCTCTTTCACCCCTCATAACTTGTAAACTTCTTTAACGATTTCCATAAAACATGTTTAAGAACCACCTCCGGAAACTTACCTACTTGAAAATAAAAAATAAAAACTGCATGCAAATCAGTCCACTCGTTTAAGAGCTACGGTGCCATAGACAGACACACAGACACATACACATAGCGGTTAAACTTAAACATCCCTCTCTTGTCGGGGGTTAAAAAGAGACAATAACCTTTCCGTTGCTTTAGGTATAATTAATTATTATATTGTTTGAATTTCTTTGAAATCGCTCGGTTAGCGAATCACTCGTAAATTTTGCAAGACCTGCAAGTTATGGTAGGCATTTGTTTGCTAAATTAGCACGACCATTTGACGACGTCGTAAAGGAACCCAATTACATGTTTGTGGAATAGCCTTAATAAGAATAATTTATGGTGTCTAAGACTTTGCTTGTTTCCTGAATAATGGCACTCTCTTGTCACCCTGGTCCGACTAGAGCTAATAGGCAGGTTTGTATAAAATTAAACTTGGTTTATTCCTGTCCATTTTACGGCTACGTATCTGTAATACCTACACTTGCTCGCCGAGCAAACATAAGAAAAACCAAATAATGACTTTCCGTAATAAAATTATAAAATAAAAGTTGTACAAAATTGCTCCATTACGTCATTCGCCGTCTCTTGCTTCCTTCTCTCCTCTAGCATTCCGTTCTTACACAGGTAATAAAATAAATAATTGTATTGTATAAAATAAATATTTACACTCTACCTACCCATCCAATCCGTCAATTGTCATAAAAAATCGTCCGCGTTGACATAAACTACACAAGAACCTTTCTTAAAAATATAGGTATTGCACATTTTTCAAATTTAGACGTTGTTATTCATATCAAAGATAAAACTTAGGTAGCCGAAATGTTACTGATGTAAAATTAAGTATTAAGCGTAGATGCGAATCCCTGTGTGTGATCTTGAAGGTGACATAATCTTGTTGATTTAATTCTCCATAGTAAAGAGGAATAATAATAATGCTTATCAATTAGATCAGCAGTAGAAACTATAAATTAAATTACCTTGATAACTACTTAAGGCGTTCGATATTAACCGTCTAATTTAAGCTTTTATTAGAGTAGATACCCAATTGCAACATTGTTTTGTAATATCAGAGATATCGTTAGAATAGACAAATTGTAAAACTTAATGAGGCAGTATGGAAGTTAAGACATTTGCGTATAAGTTCCTATTTAATCGACTTTTATAGTGTTTTAGCTTTAAGTACCTAAGCACAATTAGTACTATACCAGCTGTCGTCTGCCAGCGAGCGGGGTCATCAATGTCTCGCAAGGATTACATTGCTGGCATTCACTGTCATTCTTTGAATCAATGCGACCGAACCCAGCAATGTCATTCAGCAATTCATTCGATTGGACGATCCGCATTGGTATTGATAATGTTTAGATGCTGTAGTTGACTGGGAAAAACCAATGATCTGTCTGAGGAGAGATATTTGAATTATGCTGGACAAAATAATAAATAATGCTGGACAGATCACACAGCATCATCTAGCCCCAAGCTAAGCAGAGCTTGTGTTATGGGTACTAGATGACTGATATACTTAATACATTATACTACATAGATAGATATTTTTATTATATATAGAAAAACACCCAGAACACCCTGAACAAATATCTGCAGATCGTACAGACATTTGTCCCGAGGCGGGAATCGAACCCGCAACCCCTTGCGTCGCAGGCGGACCTTCGCCCGCTGCGCCACAGAGGTTGTCAGAATTGATACAATCATTCAATTCTGTACTTGTATTTGATATATTATGTACTACTTTCACACTTATTAGAGCCGCTAATGCTCTGCATACATTTTAATAATTAGTTACCTGCGTTAAAAAATAATAATAAATTTTGATTCATGACCTTTCGAAAGTTCAACCAGGTAAGTATCAATTTATATACAGCTAAAATACCGCAAATACCGCTTGATACAAATAATTGTATTACCATAACTGGAAACATGTTTTTAGGTATTTCTATAACAATATTTTTTTAATAATCATCATCATCATTGTTATCTCAGCGTATGGCGTCCACTGCTAGACATAGGCCTCCCTTATGAATCTCCAAGTTCAGATCATAAGGGGGTAGTTACCATACTCACCACGCTTGGCCCAATTTTTTAACGCTCGTCTACAAGAACTCAATTTGGCACGCCTTACATTTGTTTGGAACAATTATATTCGAAATTCGTTTTATCACGTGCCGTGACGATTGTCGAATGATTCAATTTTCGATATTTACGAAGCCGAGAAAAAATCAAAAGAATCGAAGCAATTTGTAAAAAATAGGCACCACCACCTACAAATAGGTCCATTCTAAGTCACTTAAATTAAATGATATGTAGATTTCCCACAATGAGATCGCTTCAGGCCATACTTGCGTGTTTAAATCCTATTGAGACTTTTTACTTAGTTTTTCTGCTCGCCAGGCATCGTATCGCCTATCTTCCACTGATCTTAACCTTTAACTACTAGCCGTAATAAGTGGTTGGCGCCTGACTGGTCGACGACACGGTGGAAATTATCCGTCGTTATAAAATAATTATTAACACGATCAAAAAACAGTCAGTAATTATGACTAGTGAATTTGCATGCATGCGAGCTGGGAATTCTGTTTTTTTCGGTTACACATGATACCGTTAGGGCCTAAGGTATTATAACCATAGATGTTAATACCTTATCCTTACCTAGCGGTTTTGCAGCTTCAGACCTATTAAACCTAACAACCTAATTACATAGGTCAATGATTAAAATTACCACATAATTGCAAACCAGTCTCGCAAAAACTCAAACATACCGACATTAATACCTTCCATTCATCCACAAATATATCGCAGTCAGGGCTAGTAATAATACTTCAATGAGTCAGGGTTAGTTTCTGTAATCTGTGGTCAGGGTTTGTAGCTAGCAGTCTTAGTCTTTTTTAAACTTTCGCGATCACAACACATTATTAAAATATGGGATTATCGGGTATTTATCGCGTAATTACCTTTATTTTATTCCCGACGTTTCGACCGGATTGCACCTGGTCGTGGTCGCGGGGAGACTGGCGTGCTGAAGTTAACCGCAGCAAAGCGAAGGCATCTTTTCAGACTACCCTCACTTGGTCTTCATAATTAGAAATTTGAGATTTAAGGCCGGTTCACACTGGGACAGCACACTACACTCACTGTATCAGCACACTTTGGTTTATTCACACGCCGAGTACACTTGGCTATCACTGGATTCCATGAGGCAGAGAGTCTGAAGCCGTCTTCACGATTAAAATTAGGATATTTCTTAATTTCAATCGCTTCCCGAACCATTCTCTTGTAGTAGTGCCTCTCGTTGGAAATAATCTTGGGATTGTGGAGTTCGATCCAGTGATTGGGTCCTGAGTCCACTACATGCTCCGCTATAGCTGACTTGTTTACTTGTCGATTTTTGACCGCTGCGATATGTTCCTTAACACGTTCGGCGACTGTGCGCTTCGTCTGGCCTATGTAAGATCGACCACAGCTGCAATCGACTTTGTAAACTCCAGGTACTTGCAAGGGTACTACATCCTTTGGTGATTCGATCACCAAAGGATGTAGTACCCTTGCAAGCTATAGCGGAGCATGTAGTGGACTCAGGACCCAATCACTGGATCGAACTCCACAATCCCAAGATTATTTCCAACGAGAGGCACTACTACAAGAGAATGGTTCGGGAAGCGATTGAAATTAAGAAATATCCTAATTTTAATCGTGAAGACGGCTTCAGACTCTCTGCCTCATGGAATCCAGTGATAGCCAAGTGTACTCGTGTGAATAAACCAAAGTGTGCTGATACAGTGAGTGTAGTGTGCTGTCCCAGTGTAACCCGGCCTTAAATCTCAAATTTCTAATTATGAAGACCAAGTGAGGGTAGTCTGAAAAGATGCCTTCGCTTTGCTGCGGTTAACTTCAGCACGCCAGTCTCCCCGCGACCACGACCAGGTGCAATCCGGTCGAAACGTCGGGAATAAAATAAAGGTAATTACGCGATAAATACCCGATAATCCCATATTTTAATAGCTAGCAGTCTGTTGAGGGCGGTGAGTGTGCGCGGCAGTGGCGACTGTGCACGCGACACAGTGCGACAGGCTGGCGCTGCGAGCAGATAGTGCCTCCTGGCCCTAAGATATTTGTCCGGGACATAAAACCGTAACACCTCGTTGTGTAAATCAGGTGCGTCTATGACATTCCTGAACAGTTTCAATACTATTGTCAGTTGGTCGAACGATCGTCTGGTTTGCAGAGAGTTGTAACTGTGGTTGTAACCCAGTTGTCCCTGTAGGAATTTTGTGGGATACATAAAGGGATAGTATCACGCCTTGCGCTTATACAGATATATGAGAAAAGCTTTTTGCACTTTTTGTGATGGGCAAGCCTAATCCATGTAACAATTTCCCAGAGGCTGCAGCGTAACGCAACGCTGTATACTTCATCCATATTATGTAAAAGCCAATTAACCTTCTTGTTTAATTTTGAACTCATGTGTTCTGGACACATGAGTCCGTGGTAAACACTTATCAAGATTTATTTATTTTATTTATTTATTGAGAATATAACATCATTACAGGTTTTTTTTATTAAGCCCTAAGGCGATGTTATATCTAGGTTATTAACAATTTTTTACAGTCTAATGTACATACATACATACACGCAATATACAATAAATCGTGGGCGTAGAGCGAAAAGTCATCAACTAGGTTATTTGGTGTTTTGAGTTATGACGGTTCAAAGTTTTACAAAAGAAAAAAAATCATAACTTACGTTTGGTATGAGATATTTCAAATTTTATGATCTTATATCAAAGGAAATAGTTATGCGCAAAGGTTTAAAGCACTTTATTTGATATATTTTGTTGTTTTTTAGAGATTTTGACAAAAAACTCACTTGGTTATTTTTCGCCCTCAAATCCTGTACCGTATATTTAGTTATTAAGTTGTTAAATAGAGTTAGTGTCTTTTCGCCCAAGTGTAGGCTATTTTGAATGAGAATTATCTCGACTTAGTTAAAATAGGACTAGCTTTAAAAATATCACAAGGTATTTTAGTGATTATTCTAGACTCTTTACTTTAACCTACTTTTCGTTTTTAATACATCTAATTAGATAATCGAGACGAAAATGGTTGGTAATAAAATGTAATCATTGTACTTTTATAAAAAATATAATAAAAACACAAGCTGAAACAGAATTAGTACAAAGGAACACAGTTATAATTTAAAAAACAAGTAAACAGTTCAATGATTACTAAAAACTAAAATCAGCGGGTCCAAACCCAGAACTTAACTGAAGTGTGTGGATCTTAATCTGATATACAATCAGTCTTCACCTTCTTCGGTGACGTCAGGCTCTAACAGCCTGTCAACAACGTCATTGTTGGTAGGTAGAGATTCATACTCATACCAGGAATGTAGCTCTTGTGGCATAATTCCCTTATGACAAAGACCGACAAGATCTTTTTTATTTGCCTCAGAAATCGGAAGAGGAGCTAGCTAGTTGACCTATCACATCACTTCTCAATTCATCATTACTTTCTCCTGCACTATATAGGCTTACTGAAGTTTAATTCTTTTCCTAGTTCGTAGAAGCACCTTTTCTGGCTTTTGGCACGCATCAAATTCGAAGTATGGGGCCATCGTGATTGTACCGAAACTTTACTACCCCTGGACATTCCTTTTCGAACCTGAGATATTTTATTTTTAGCCACATAATTTTTTTCCCGTCTTTATCCTTGCTTGTGTTAGTAATAATTTTCTGACTCACAGTCTTGATATTAATAATTTCATCATAGGTGAGTTCTTTCACTGTGCTGCTGACTCTCACTGTCTTTTAAAGCGCGGGCGAGACATGATCGATTTCCAGTCAATCATCGAATAAACGTGCATTGAATCGACTTCCGTATGCGTATGGCCACTCTTCAAATATTTTTGTTCGAAAACTTCCAGCTTAATGTTGGGTCACCAAAAATGCTGCCATAAATTGATTGCGGTTTGCGCAAGTGTCGCTGTAAATAGTGACTTCTATGACCGTAGATGGTACCTTACCGATCCACCAGTTTATGGCAGATGCGATTTCAACACTTCCTCTTTTTCCATTGATTTCATTCCATGTGATGCAGTAAGCTTCGTTAGGAGGTTTTGCAGTATGAATCGTGTAGTTTTGCACATTCAGCTTTCTGGTATAGTAGAGGATACCAACACCACAAACAGGTATGTGCAATGTTGATTGCATGTCAGCTGTGACAACAAGATAGGTATGCCGCAATCTTTCTCGCAATAGGGGCATCATCATACTATTCTTTAAGGTGTACAGGTCGACCGGCATTATCATAACGTGTGCATACCATGCACAGATCCTTCTTTGGAACAAAAAATTACAAGTTGAACTCCGATCCAAATATTCTTTTGTGAACATACAAGTAACTCTGCTTTTGTGAGGGGATAAAACAAGTGCCCGATACAAAAGCAAGTTCATTTAAGTTAATTTTAGTAAGGATTAACGCATTCACTGCCATGCCTCTGTGGTGCAACCCACAGAGACGCTCCGCAGCTCCAGTAGGTGGCCCATCATATGCATCGAGCATAGCGATTTTTTTTCTAGGCTAGACTATGGAAATGCTTATGACAAGTGAATGTTTTTTTTTGATATTTCACGTATTCAATTAAGTTTTAATGTCATTTCTATGTCATGATATTAAAACTATTGTACCTGGGGCCTGGGACTTTAGTACCCTGGACAACAATCGCTGTGCTTGGCTTGAAGTTTCAATATTTGAAGTCATTCAGCTTATGACAATAAGGCATCTGCAGCCAGTGACATCATAATGGTACTACCTTCCCATCTTTATACCTACCTAAGTTCGCAATTCGCAAAGAAACAAACAAGGCATTGTTTTCATAAACGGTGTTAGTAACACCGCAAATAGAAAATGCAGTGAAATTTTGATAATTAATTAATTAAGCATGTTCGTTTAACGTTAAGTAGGTGTCTATTGATTGTGAGAGAAGAGAGTAGAGAAGAGTAAGAAAGATTGATGATGACAGGCTAGCCAATGACATCTCAAAGTTTGAAAACAGGTATTTAATTATTTTGTTCTACCTACCTAGGTATTAGGTAGGTTTTTAATAAATAAATTTTACTCTTCGTGATGTCTACGACTGTACCTACCTACATCTGCAAAGCTGAAGTAGGTACTTTATATAGGTAGGCAAGTAGTACATGACATAAACAAAATGGGCATGACAAGATGATAAAAATATCAGGCGGACTAAGCTAATAGGTAGGTACATTGGCCAGCCCCTCCACCGCGTCGGAAAGTCGGTAAAATCAAAGGCGCACAACCAGTACGACTAACCTAAGTTGCGCGCCAAATTCGCCCGACGCACGGAGATTTTGAATGAAAATCATCAAAACACTTTAGCGACTATTGAAAACGAAGCTTTCTTTTCATAATTATGAGGATAGAACTATTTAAACCAGTTTGATGATTTCTTGCTCCTATCTAGATAGCCTTTTTTTCACAAATGTCCATCGAGAAGTCAGTAACTAGACTTGGTTAGTTTTCGCTTTTACGTTTGGTATCGAACCAGTGATACTAAAACTAATCAAGTGGACTAAGTTAGTTTTTTGTTCTTATTAGGACCTATTTTATAATAAGGAAACGTAACCAACTCGACTTAGGTTTCGCTTTGCGATTTCTCCAAGAAGAGAAAAAATAACTAAGTAAGTTAATTAATTTTCGACTACAAAATTATAGTGCGAAGTTATAATTAGTGTTTTTTTGCGCATTCTGAAATGAAAACTATGACAGCTATGGCCATGGTTGTAAGACTGAAAATTGCAGAAAAAAATGCTGAATTTCATGATATGTTTAACTCAATTTTGACCAAATAGAGAGTTAGTGACTTTTCGCTCTACGGCCACGAAATACACTAATCTATACATTTCCTTTCAATAACAATTTGTGCCATTTCCATGGCTTTTGGCAGGTGTTTGTCAAATATATCTACATTATTTTCGGACAGAATATTAAGTAAATGAATAGCGAGTGACATGGGGGCAAACTTAAGTAGGTTGGTCCTACAGTTGGGCACCTCCAGCATGGCGGGGCGGCGGCGCGCGCCCACGTAGTTGTCGGGCGCGCGCAGCCGCAGCGCCGCCAGCACGGCCGGGTGATGCAGCTCCCCGCGCAGCACGCGCGCCATGTACTTCACCAGCGCCACGGCTCTCCGCACCGACAGCCTGCAGTACCCTACCATACCTAACACGAACAGACTCGGGTACATTAACGGGTAATATGGATAGACTCCATATTCTTTTAAGTACAAAAAACGAGTAAACTTATTTTGTATCTTTTCTACCAAGAGTTTGTATTTAGCTTCGTTGGGGTTCCAAATTAAAGCGTTTGTTTCTAAATGACTTCTCACAAGGGCATTATATAAAACTTTAATAACATTTATGTTTTTAAAATGTACACTCTGTCTCAGAATAAAACCCAGGTTTCTAAAAGATTTAGCGCAAACATTTTCAATATGGCGCCGGAACCTTAAGTCGGGGACCATTTCGACGCCTAGATCACGGACAGACGTCGTTCTCGGCAGCACTACCCCCTCCACTTCGTACTGGTACTGTAAAGGGGCACGCGCCCGGCTGTAGCTCATCACGGAGCACTTCGCTACGTTGAACAGTAGCTTGTTGGATCTGCTCCATTGGACCACCCTATCTATGTCGGCCTGGAGCAGTTCACAATCGGATGCGTCCGCCACTGTCCGAAACATTTTCAAGTCGTCCGCAAAGAGCAAACAGCCTGCCTCCTTTACAACACCCGCGAGATCGTTGATCATAATAACGAATTCAAGGGGACCAAGATTGCTGCCCTGACTTACCCCCTAAGATGAAAGTAGGTAGGTACGCTAAAAACATTTTATGAACATTCCGTAATCTAGAATCGTTTCTAGATCTATTAACCGGGCATACATACCGTGCAACCACTACGTAAAATAAAGTGTTCCGAACTTTTTGCAAAGTTCCGCATTTCAAGGACTCAACTGCATTTTACGGGTGACGTGACATCGCATGTACTGTTAGCTACAAATACAAGTAAATTTAAAACAAAACGGGTTATCGATGCCGTGGTTTACATACAACAAGGATTTGAGTATCAAGAAAGGTTAATAATGATAGGTATATAAGAAGGTATTTTATCGCTTGTAAAGTTGATATTTATTTATTTATTTATTAGGACCACCAACAAGAGATACACAGATTCAACACAATTTAAAACTTAGGGACTAAGGGCCTTGTGCTCCCCCAATTAAAGGCGGCCACAGCATGCACACAATTGAGCGCAACTCAACAAAAATAGGCACTAAAGGTAGTATCTAGTAAGTATTGAAGTTATATTGAGTAACAACAGGTAACAACCTAATAATTACATAATTATCTCAGTAATAATGTAAAATAGATATGTAGGTAGTAACAATGTAATATAGTAAGTTGTAACAATAATTATGTTAAAAAGTAGCAAGTAAAAATCTGGATGACAGTAGTAATGAAAAAAGTAGTTATATAAACTTGGTATTATCAAATGTTTTTAACTTTAACAATCAAAATATATTTAATATATGTTGATTTGAATAAGGAATGGGAATAAGTAGGTATTGTGGTAAAAAGCATTTAAACTAGCTCTTAACAAGTTATTGAACATCAGCAAACAAAATAGATTTAAGACATTTGTCAAATTTACTTAATGGGTCGCTTATGTCAAGGGAATTGTCTTTGGAAATAGAATTATAGTTACTACAGAGTCTCGGGATAACCGCGTTTTTGCCCTGCTTGGTTCTGTAGAAGGGAAGTGTAAAAAGATTATAGGCTTTACTTCTTGGCAATCTAAGAGGGGCATTCATCTGTAGCTTATTATTAAGTTCTATGCAGTCGAGTTTGCCATTAAACAGCTTGTGCAAGAAGTGTAGGTCTGTTCTTTTTCTGCGCAACGATAGAGGTGACATTTTGTAATGAGCAAGTCTTTTATTGTAGCTGTTAACTGTTTTTGCCAAATGGTCCCAGTATATTCCCAGTATATTGGACTTGAATGCAGCCCAGTCGGAAGTGCCCATCGAATGCAGTTACGGCCAGACTAAAGGTAGTACTGAACGTGCTTATATAACACTCAAATCGCGAAAGATTCACAAATAAGTAAAATTAACGAATCAGAGTGTGGTTTTAAAAGATATACTCGTAGATACAGATGTAAAATGCAAACCATTATAATGTATATACGATACATATAAAACATTTATTATTAAATTTTTCTTAGTCAGTCTGTTTGTTTTGGGTAATCTCCGAAAGGGCTTAACTGATTTTAACGGGTTTTTTACTGACAAATTAGCTGATGTGATGTTAAAAATACAATAAACTTGCCATATTTAAAACTACCATAAGGCTGTTTGCAAATATATTAAAGGAATTATTCCTTAAGGTACGACATTTGCAGGCAACTGTACATCCATCTAACAGTAACTGCAATACAGTGGCTAAGCTTTATACATATTCATGCGTCTGAAAGAGAACAGAGCGTGCGAACTGAAAATTTGAATATCCGTATTGTGGCGCGTGAGTCGGGTGTTAATTTGTAACTGGGTTGTAGGATTGCATGCGGAAACTGGATCATGGAGTTTACACATTTATGTGAGGGTGTGTGAATAATTATGATCAAGTAAATCTACATTACCCACACACTAACAGTATTTATTTACATTTCTTTGCTACAAAGTTTAACCTCTAATACAGGGTATTATTTAATAAATATAATACGGCTTACACCACGTACCTAACTTATTATCATCTTGCTGACGTTTCGTAGACCATTTAGAGGCCCTTCTTCATGAGCACCGTTCGTGGCCGACTCCGAGGGCCGCGAGACGAGAACAGGGTATTATAATATGTGTACAGTACACAACTACGCCGAAGGGGGTGATACTGCCCACCCCAAGGAACAACTTTAGTTCTATGACTTTTCAGGATTCGGTGTATTACATTCAAGAAAAGACCATGAGAGTTTTAAGTTCAACAGCTGATTATGATAATGACACCCTAAACGCCAGCTGTTTCTTGACAGGGTTATTGAGCTCCGCAAAGAGTTGCTTTAGATAAAACACAGAGTTTTTTTTATCAAATTTAAAAAATTAAATAGAAAATCCGATTATGAGCCAATGATCATCTTCACTTTTAAAATTGTAAATAAAATGGATGAAAAAATAATACGAGTTTCCCATTTTTTCCCTTCCAAAACTACATGTTCTCACAGACTGAAACGGTTCACATATAAATACACCCTGTGTATGATAGTACGCGATAAAGTCTTGTGTCGACGTATAAATAATTATGGACAAATCACCTGAAAAATCACAATCTGGTCCCAAACTAATCAAAGCTCGGACTTAGAAAACTAGATAATTGATACAATACGCAACTACTTTTTTGTGCCAGTTGGTGCCTCCACCAACAATAACAAGTACGTGAACATTCCCGTTAAATAATATGAATACTTTTTTGTTGTATTTTAATGCTTACCATACACTAGCTTTTCCCCGCGACTTCGTCCGCGTGGAAGTCATAAAACATAAAATCCCCTTTTTCACGCAGAGCCACTTTGATTCGAAAATATAAATCCCATTTATTCCCTATCCCGTGGGAATTTCGAAAAATCCCTTCTTAGTGCACCTCTAGGATACTCAAGGTATATGTGTGCCAAATTTCAAGTCTTTAGGTCCAGTAGTTTAAGCTGTGCGTTGATATATCAGTCAGTCAGTGAGTCAGTCAGGACTTTGATTTTTATATACCTCTATATTGATAGGTAAAAACACAGAGGCCCACCCGCCCAGATTTTTTGAATTTTTATAAATATAGCTCGGGCCCGCCGTTTCGCATGCGTTGTACCTGGATACAAAGCGCGTAGTAGCGTATGTGTTAATCCTAGTCAACATCTTTACGTACGCAAAATTTCAGCTCGATACGTACGCTAGTTTTTGCGTGAAGAGGTAACAAACCTCCATACAAACAAACTTTCGGCTTTATAATATTAGTGAGATGAATGAAACTTTATTTCAGGCAACAAAGAAAGCTTACAAAAAGTAACTTAACTAAAGCCTTGATAAGAAATACCTTAGAGACTAACATACATAAGATATGCTTAATTAAAAAAAAAAAAGTGTCGTCAACACTGGGGCGATGACGTAGGCGCGGTGTCGTGTGTCAGCCTTCCTATGAATTTTCTGAGCATCCTTTAAATAAAATCTATTAGTATAAAAGTAATACCTCCTCTACATAATACACGAGAAAAAGATCCAAAAAACAGCAATTACAACTCTCAACCCATAAAACATATTTATATCCAATTAAGTAATTACAATTACTTAATTGGATATAAATATGTTTAATAGTCTTAATAAGATTTATCGGTATTTATTTGCAATGAAACATTTAATTCATTGATCGTACAGTTATATATGCGAAGATTATCTGCCCATATCCGTTTATTGTTTACTAAGAATTCTAATTATACTAATTAATTAATACCTCCATGGTTTGGTATGGTTATCCGGCCAGGTGAAAGATAAATTGGACTGCTTACATATATGTACAAAGGTGTGTGTTATATCGAGTAGGTAGTCAGTTAGGTATTCCAAAATACCAACCAAGCGTGGTGAGTATGACAACAACCCCTCATGAGATCCATGAGGGAGACTATTTATAATAAGTATGTATTTACAAAATATTTGTGAGTGTTCTATCCACCTGTACAAGTTTCGCTTAGTTTGGGACATATTGGAGCCGAGTTAGCCGAGTGGTATGTTCTCCCGACTTTCGTTCGGAAGGTAGTGGGTTCGATACCGGCCCTTTTTTTTTGCTGACGGGGTGTAAATCTGCCAGGTCAGATACATGCTGCGTAAGGGTACAGCATGGTTATGTGAGATTGTCTCCCGACGACTCACTAAAACCCCCTCGACCACTAAAACCTTTTTTATTGAGGGACTAGATGGTTTTTTGTATAATTATTTATTACTATATATTTTTGCATTATTTATTTAAAGTTGCAAGAAATTTTAAGCTATATCATTTCATGGTTATATCTTACATTACGTGGGATGAGAACATCAGTCTTCACTCTAAAGAAAGTATCATGTTTGTAATTTAACTTTTAATTAATTGGGGACTGAAAAAGCATTTGCCAAAGGAAGCATCATGTTTATTTATATTACTTGTATTAATTATAAGTTAAATAAATAAATAATTCCTTAGAACGAAGTTGCTCGAAGGCTGTTGCTGGAGAATGTTGTTTAAACATTCGGCTGTGTTTTAACCGACTTCAAAATAATGAGGAGGTTCTTAAGGTTTAGTATTTGGTTTTCTTGTTCATCATTTTCAAATGATGAAAATGCTGTAAAACGTCCACTACTGAAACCAGGCCTCCCTCATGGATCTCAATGAGGGGAAGTTGCCATACTCACCACGCTTGGCAGGCGGGTTGGCAAACGAAGTACGGGATGTTGATACACGGAATAACAAAATAAATTACATTTCCTCTTTGGGTACGTCCTCGATGGTTCAATCAAAATAAAACATTATTTCCCTGTGACACGTAATATCTTATTATGAGTATGTCCTATGTTAATGATCTTTGCATTACCACGTTTGTAAAGCTTTTATTACAGAAATAAATACACACTCATATTTTATAATGCTCTTCCTACTTGTGTATGGAAGTTTATTACAACATAAAGTTTCTTCAGACTATCTTTCTGACATTTGCATTAAAGACGTGTAAATGATCATGTCATATTAAGTTACCTTTATACACTTGATTATTATTATAATAGGTTTTTTGTATACGAATAAATGACGAGACAAGCCAAAGGCTGATGTTAAGCGGTGACCTCTACCTATTACAATTTCATTACCGCGGTGATCCCCTTCGCCCGACACCCTTAGACATAGAGTTGTGAGGTCTCATGCCCGTAATTTCACCGGCCCTTCAAGCCGGAACACAGCAATGCAAACATTACTGCTTGGCGGCAGAAATAGGTGTGGTCGTAGTACTTCCTTGGATGAACTCTACAAAAAGTTCTATTACTGCTAAAACGCTCTGCTGTTCTACAAATAAGGTATCTACTAAATATCGTGGGTTCGATACCGAACGCGCACCAAAGGATTTCCCTTTCTTAAAAAAAAAAACATTTAACACAAGCTTTAACATAAATAATGGAATCAGGCGTTACTTTGCGGAAATACATACGACAATAAAATGCAATGAAAAATATCTAGTTTTAATTCCGCTAATGCTGAGATGCATATGCACCGCCCTCCCGCCGTCGGTGAAAAGCCGAGATGTTGACTGGTCGGCGGCTGCCGACCAGTCAACATCTCTGCTTTTCACCTGAAGATGCCTCGAAGAGAGGCGAAACACGTGTCGTCGTGTGGGTTTGGGTATGCATGTTGCACTAACAGCCTGGTTCCCCCTGCATGTGCATAATTAGCGGGCGGGAGGGCGGTGCATATGCATCTCAGCATTAGCGGAATTAAAACTAGATATTTTTCATTGCATTTTACTGACAAGCTTTAACGGTGAAGAAAAAAAATCGTGAGGAAACTCGCGGCTTAGTCAGCTTCAGACGTGTTGACAGGTTCTTTTCTATGGCCGACTTTGTTGACAGGATGGTATAGGTTAGCAAGCTTAATTCATCTAACTGTGTCCCAGTCACTACAGCGCTCCGTGTAGCAAGAATACCAGTTGCTGACGCTGTAGAAATCATCTATAACATATATATAAAAAGGCCAATTTTACATTTACATTTTTAGATTGAATAAATTAACAGATACTAATAATCTGTTGTCTAATAATATTTGTGAAAATAATATGTAATATGCTCTCTTGCTCGTGGATACAGTAAGAATTAGCCAAGGAATACCTCCTTTCTACGTTCTACCTAAATTATTGGGTATCTCGGTTAAGATTAGAAATTATTTATTTATAATCTTGATATTTATTGGTAAAATTTACTTCGTAATGTGTAGGTTCTGTCCCGCCCAGCGTTGTTGGAGTAATCCGCGGATATCTTGCCTCTGGATGTACTTTGCATTTATTTATTTATTTTATTTAAAGCATTCTCTACCAGCCAAACCTGTATTCTAGCTGCTTGGCATGCTATAATGGTAACCACTTAAAAACTAAATGAACATAAAATAACATTTTATCAAATACACTTCACAATAGAACAGCCAAGGGTCAAGCCAGAGAAGATGATGATTAACCTAAGGGTTTCTTTTTTCAAAAAAGTGCTTGCAGGTAAATCGCTTGAAACAATCCTTTGATTGTGCCTTTTTAATATCGAGTAGTAAATAATTCCAAAGTCGAACAGCCTTCACTGAAAAGGAGTCATCCTGAAAAAAAGTACTATGCTCTGTAATTTCAGTACATCTTACTAACAAAAAACAAGCATCAATTTTATTTAATGATAGAAATGAAAAATGCAATCGAAGTTTTGTCTCCGACGGTACTCGAGCACGAACAGACGAAAACCTTTAACGCAGCTTGCCTTTACCATTTCAGCTACGAAGACAAAAATAAATCCTCTCTCCTTTCCTCTTGGAAATCCATCTGGGAGGCCTATATCCTGCAGTGCGCGGCTTGCAGCTGAGATGATGAGATGATAAGGGAAATAACGTAAACGGAGAGACGTTTTCAAACTTTTATCTCAAAATTTCGCGACTGAACTATTTTTAATTTTTACTGACTCTTTTGGTAAAGTATCCTTTTCACTTCACATGAAAGCGAGTTCACAATGCCTACCTGTCCGCGATCCATACACCCAAAATTATCAAAAATAACAACCTTTCATAAATTTTTGGACGTACATTATCAAATAATTAAGGTTCAATTGCGAAATAAAGATAACGAGACTTTCTCTTAATTAGTCTTTGCTTTTGGTCATGTGAATTATGAAAATCAGCCAAGCCTTAATTGTCTGATTTTATCAGAGATATCTTGGGCGGAATGAGAATAATATGTTCTCGGACTAAATATCGTGGAGGTACTTTTCATTATGTGTAACTTATGGGAAAAAGATTAAAATAATGTAATTGTATGATAAGCGAGTGTGGATTGTAATTCCACTAAATTAATTGGAATAAAATTAGAAACTTAAAATATTCCAAGCACAAGTCGGGTTCTGTAAAACTACACGCGTAGGAAATTTGTTTTTGCCTTAGCGTGCGCAGCAGGGGAATAGCACTATTTTCCAATGATTTTACGTTCTCTAATGTAACGGATACTCCGGGACTATATTTTACTGGTAACACATTCCTAAGCATATTTTGAAGCGGTCTCATCTAGATTTAGTATTGCAGTTCGCATGTTTACGCGGAAGTATGCGTCTACAAAGTGGCTACTACATGACGGAATACCAACACATGCTACCTGATTATACGGACTTTACGACAACGTATCACAAGCCTATGTCGACCTACGGGTCTCAGCCAACTAAAGTTACGAGTCCTCCTAACCGTTTTCAGCTACGGTGACCTTCTTTCTGCCTATGAGTGTGGATGAACTCTAAGATGACTTTTATAGACAATTTTGGCTTTGAACGTCCGTGCGCAAATAGCGCAAGTCAGAATACCATTCACAAAGTTGTAACGGATGTTTGCAGGCGGTATGTTCTTAAGATGGTCTCGTTTCTCGTCTAGTTCGCGCCTGCGTTTGTCTTCGAAACTTTGGACATTATGTCGCACCAGGTTCCTCCATAATGGTCGATTTCTGCCAGCGCTTACCAACGAGAGGGCTCAATTTTGCACTTCTTCGTCGTTCTCTTCTGAGCATCCTTATATCCTACGTTCTAGTATCCATAACGCAAGCCCGGATGTGTGAAATGTCTAGCATTTATTATGAGGCTAATTATAAGTCAAAGGTTTTACAAAAAATTTGCATCTATTTATGAGAGTATTTTGACGACGCGCGCATATCTGACTGCCTCCGTGGCTCAGTTGGTCTTATAGACGACTGATACTGACCTCATAATTACCTTGTCAGAACTCACTCCTTGCAAAAGTCTATCTCTTGTTCTATAATTCACTCAGTCCACTCTCACACACCCCTTGGCACTCACACCAATCTCTATCTTTGTATCTTCCGTTGCCCAGACTCTTATGAGACTGGTGTCAATAGGAGTACAGGAGTCAACACACATACTCAAACACTCACCTTAACCCATTCACAATAAGACACACAAACACACATACACACAAACACACGAATACTTGGCATTCGGGACCACTTCTAATATAAATATAAAAACTTGTTAGCCGCTCTGTTCTGTACCGTGGAGAGGGAGACCTGGTGACCTGTATCACAGGTTCTTTTGAACCTATTTCAGGCACCAGTCTTCACAAACCAGGTTACTACTGGCGGACTACCAGCGCGAAGTAATTACTTATATATATTTAAGGACAGTTTTTAAAAGATCACGCGCGTTGGAATCCGTATTTTATATTTTTTTCATTAATAATCTTTAGTACACATACATTTTGTCTATGTAATAATTTATTTATAAGCCTACTTTGTGAAGAAAAATAAAGAAATATTTGATTTGATTTGATTTGATACGCAGGAGGTAGAACGGGTTCGATTCCCGCCACCGGGCAAATGTTTGTAATCGTTCTGCATTATTATAGGTATGTATAATAAGTATGTATTTGCAAAAAAATGTATTTCAGTATTAAATCAATCATCTTGTTTCCATAGTATTATAAGCTTTGCTTAATTTGGGAATAGATGGTGTTGTGTGTAGTGTCGAGCATTATTTATCTATCAAAAATAATTAAATAAATAGATTATAATTACATATTCCAGAACGACTGCGATTTCTGGCAGACAATTTTTACATGTGAGTTCTATGCTTTATAATAAGGTTATTAAATAACTTAATATCTATAACATGACCAGACGAAAATGTAATTTAGAGGTTGCCTCCTGGTTTCTGAGCCTCACATATGAGGGCTCAGAACTTTTATTAGTTAATTATTAATTTATATATACCATTATAAAGTCAATTTTATCACTTAATGACAGTTTTACACTATTTGCAATCAGCATCGTCTCATTAGTTACTAAGTCATTTTGTATCCTTGTTCTAAATAAATATTTATCTTATCTTACCTTATATCTACATATATACCAACCGCGTCACGGAGATCGTAGACCTAATTAGTATCATTGTCTATATAATTTATATATATTATTGATTTTTATCTTTCTGAGTAAAGAACCCATAGACAATGTTATAGGGTTCGCAACTAAGATACTTTCAAAAGTGATCTATTCTTCATGAGATTTCAATATTTGATTAGAACGTCGAGAACACCCACAGATCGCAAAGGGCCGCGGACCACTTTATAAATCGCAATCTGAAACAATTTCTAATCAATTCTAACAGCCCCGAGCTACTGTTTCAATTCCACTGTCTAAGACGCACTAAATCTTAGTCTAAGGCTGTATGGTTCAGGGAAGTATCGGCCGTGAGGAGTGGTATCACTCTACATTACATGGAAATCCTTCTACAGTGTACTGTAAATAAATCTATATCAATACTTTAAAGCTAAAGAGTTTGTTTGTTTGGTTGAACGCGCTAATGTCAGAAACCATTAATCTGTATTTAAACAAGCATTGGTACGGGGTTACCAGAAAAGGAAGCGAAGGTTTCTGAAAAAACAAAAAAAAAATACAAAATTTAAAATACACAATAACTCCGGTCCCTGTGACCCTAGGGTCACCAAAATCAAACAGTATCCTTCTCGCATTAAGAAAGTACTAAAAAAGTAAATTATGTAAATCGGTCAACGCGTTCGGTTGTAATCGTGTCATGCAAAGACAGACAGACATACAGACAGCGCTATGCATAACATAAAAATAAAAACATAAAAATATTTCGGAGCTGGATAGCCCAATCATCAAGTAAGGCACATAAAACATGACACTATAGCAGTGTACTGTAAATGTATACCAATATTATAAAGCTGAAGAGTTTGTTTGGTTGAACGCGTTGATCTCAGAAACGATTAGTCTGAATTGAAACATTATTTCAGTGTTGGATAGCCCAATTATCGAGGAAGGCTATATTGCTATATGCCTATGCATATAACATGACACTACAACTAATAGGAGCGGAGAATTATTGAAAAATGTTGCATAAACGGGGCAAATTTATTCCATCTAAGAGCTTCCGCTGCTGCGTAAACGGTTTAAGTTACGCATCTATCATGCATGGTGGAATTGTTCCTCTTAAAAAGTTCTTTTAAAGTCTCCAGTACCATGTCTTTCTATCTTAAAGGGTATTAATTAACCCTTTTTATGGTAATAAAATTTGTTCTAAAATAAACCATTATTTTTGAAGCTGTTTTTATAAACAAAGTATCAATCCTTATCCAAATCCAAATAAACAACGTTATTCACAATGAGTATTAAATCGCAGTGGGGTGCCGGCAGTAGAATGTTACCCCTCCTCTCATACCCATGGATGCAGTAAGAGCCTGCTAAGGGATACCGCCGGAAGATAGGCAGCAGCATCTTTTCGTGTATCAACATCCCATACTGCGCTCGCCAACCCGACTCCCAAGCGTGGTGAGTATGGCGACTACCCGTCAAGGAGATTCATGAGGGAGGCTTGTGTTCAGTAATTAACGTTTTACGGCTGAAATTATGAATGATGATTAAATTTTGAACAGAATTGCCTATTATACCATAGAAGATATCACAGTTTTATCGCGCGCGAATTTTAATTATATGAATTATTTTAGAAGCCTTTACGAGCCACTATCTCACTTATATGACGCAGACAAAGTTTCCCGGGATAGCTATCCCGCTCTAGCTAGTAATAATAATAAAGTGACAGTTGGTCTTGGTATATCTCACTAATATTATAAAGCCGAAAGTTTGTTTGTATGGAGGTTTGTTACCTCTTCACGCAAAAACTAGGCTACGGATTGAGCTGAAACTTTGCACACGTATTGATATTGACCAGGATTAACATATAGGCTACTTTTTATTCGGGTACAACGCATACGAAGCGGCGGGTAGAAGCTAGTCGGAAATAAATAATTCTGATTCGTGTCGATAATCAGAGCAGCCAATACGGAAGACAGTAGGGTTGGCACCAATATTCATTTAATAATAATCATCTCAGCCGTAGGACGACCACTCTGCAGAGGCCTACCTCATGGATCTTCAACACTGATCATGAGGGGGTTGTTGCCGTTCTCACCACCCTTGGCAGGCGGGTTGGCGAGCTGTAGCTTCGATACAGGGAAGATACTGCTGCCCATCTTTCAGATGTATCCTTTAGAAGATTATTACTGCATCCACGCGCAAGAGAGGACTCACGGCACTTAATAATAACAATAATAAAAAAAAATTCACTACCAATCAAATATTTGCATTCAGAAACTACATCTATGATTCGGGGAAGAGGATCTGATGAAGAAGGCAACAAAGGGTTCGATGGCCATCTGTTGTCTTCTGCATCAAAATCACTTTTATGCTAAAATTTCACTTATCCCCTTATCATCACAATCAGGGTCATTAAGGTCGGTTTTTATTATTGACAAATAAAAAGTTAACTACTAAATAAAATTCCGTGGCTAGAGATACAACTGACAACCCTATATAATCCTTCATACAGAGGCAGCCAGGATCTGGATACGTGATTAGCACGCTACGGCAAGAGAGTAGTTACGTCTATTATTGCGACCAATCAATACTGCCATTGACTGCTCTATGGTAATCTCTATTCTGAGTGAACGATTTCACAAGTATTTTATCGTCAACTAACTTTTACTCGCAGCTTTGCAGGCGTTGCACCTAGGAAAAAGTATGTTTATATGTTTTCCAGGCTTTTAAGTTTTTGTAGGTTTTGGTTCCAATTTCTATAAAAAAATAGAAACGAACTGTTTCAACTTTTACCAATTGAACACCTAAATAGCTTTACGGTTAAACTTTTGTAAACATTAATTCCTTATTAATACACATACCTACATTCGTACATTTTTAAACCCCTTGTTGTATCCACAAATCCAATCCATCCCAAGGTTGTCTGGTAGAGATCGCTCCTTATCAAGTCGGTTAATAAAATAATTCTGTCTACCTACTTACACAATCCGATGCTGTCTGAAGGCTTCTTTTCCTCCCTTTTTCTCATGAACATTTCTGTCCTAAGTATGTGTTCAAGTCACTACGAATTAAATCAAGTCTGAAGAAATAAAAACATTGCCCTATACGTCTTCAAGCTAGAAAGGGGTAAATGCTATAAAAGTTTTTGCCGTCTGTTTTTACAAGCAAAGTTTTTGTTGGCTCTGCTAACGGATACATTATTGACATAGTTAACATTGTTCAGAGTGCGTCTTTCATTTGAATGGGATTGTTTGTACACACGCCAACAATCGGAAAGTGTTTGTACAGCTCTTTGCGAGGCATTAATTAGTTTGCGTCTACAGTTTTTGCGATACAAATTAATGGATGCGGCTTAAGAAAATTATAGAAGATTCTGTTTTTTTTTTGGTGTGGATTTTTGTAGTTTTTTTCTTGTTGGTGCATATTTTTTGATGTAAGTAGTTAAAACTGTAAAGATGTCCTGTGAAATCGAAACATAACTTGAAAGTACATACAATAATTTAACTTCGTACATTTGAATTTCCTTTACGGCTTCTCCTGATAATCTATATCTTTATATATTCTATACTATGAAACGTGAAGTAAAGCGCCGAAGTACGCTATAGATCTCCGCTTAGATTTCAATCAAGTATTTCTAATAGGAATAGAAAATTTATTGTTTATTAAATACAGGAATGCTTGCCAATAGCTACCAACCTTCCGCTAGTATTTATGATTAAAACCGAAGATTTTAATAGAATGGATTGGCTTTTCAGTCCGAAACGCACAGCTATATAGAATTACGAAACCCTATTTTATTAATAAGGCCTTTTTATTAAAACTAACAAACGTTAAACATTATTCCGCAGAACAAAATGTATGGTGTTAGTGTCAGTTTATGTGAGACATATGAAGTGTGACATTGTTGGTAAACAATGTCAAATGGCCTTAGGGTTAGTAAGGATCTGCCACGGGATACCCCCGGAACATGGGCAGCAGCGTATTTTCGTGTATCCCGTAATGCGCTCGCCAACCCGTCTGCCAAGAGTGGTGAGTATGGCAACAACCCCTCATAATGTCTACTGCTGAGATCCATGAGGGAGGCCTATGTCCAGCAGTGGACGTCCTACGTCTGGGATGACGATGACGGTAATTGACAATGGCAGAACTATTGTTACCTTGCTAGCTCCAATTATTAGGTTCAGTGTGTCTACAATGAGTTGTCACTGTTAGATAAATTCAAAAACATAATTAAATGGAATCTGTGCAATAAAGCTTATTATAAAATATCAGATTACCTAGAGGACAAAACCACTTGGGACGGAATCTGCTCCAACTCCGTCAAACGTAACATAAGACAAAATCAAATTGTTAAATGATGACTATAACGACCGAGTTAGGTTCTTCTGTTCGCTTCTTTTCCTAACTCGCGTGTCATCTGAAGTGATCAGATTCAATTATGTGCTTTATTCTATTTATTTGTGTTGTTTTATTTTGTAAGTTGTGACGCGTCAATAAGGTCCATGCGGCCGCACTGAATAAAGTATTTTTTTAATTTGAATTTTGAATTTGAATTTAGATCGTCTGCCGTTACTACAGTAGTAATGGCACAGCAATAGTACGTTACTATGACAACCGTCGGATTTTTAACTCATGGTACCAAATTTTAAGCAAATGAAGTCAAAACTACAGTAGCTGTAGTCTACTGCGTATTTTAGTACCAAACTATCCGCTAGAGGCGCTGTACAAGTTTTCATAGATTTTTTTTAACTACAGTCGCTAGCGAGTGTAGATTGTGAAAATTCATGGTAGACCTACTGCAGTTAATACTCATTAGAATATTATTACTTTTTTCAATTTAGTACTTAGGTAAACACTTGCTTACCGATTAGTCGATTTGTAAATTATGTATTCTATGATTTAGGAGGTTAGGTTAGGCAGTAAATTTAAATATTTAACATAATGCTTGTACATTATGTTAAATATTAACATTTGCGCGTTCGCGTGGAACGAAGCTCGCGGTGAGGGGGAACACTTAACGCTATTCCGTTTTATCAGCTATTAATTAAAACACGTTTAATTATCATTACAATGAAGGAGTAAGTCATCAACTGTCATGCTTTTTAAATAGGTATTATGAAATGCACTTCCTTATTAATAAACATTTTAATGTTAACACGAACATACACTTTAGTGTATGTTGTACCAACTTGAAGTAAGAAACATGAAAAATTCAAAACATAAAATATCAATTCAGAATGGTTAAATCCCAAACGCAAATATCTCTAATGCGTCGCCTTATAATTTATATATGTAAATTTTTAAATATGTGACTTCAGACTGTGGAGGAGAGAGTCAAGGACAATATGACAATTTGTGTCACATGTGTGTCGCGACCTAGGGTTATCTAGCCTGGCTAGAGTCTGGGTACCACGGGGACATAGCAAAATCAACATCATCATTTCAGCCGTAAAACGTCCATTATTGAACACAGGCTTCCCTCATGGATCTCCATGAGGAGTAGTTTCCATACTCACCACGCTTGGCAGGCGGGTTAGCAAGCGCAGTAAGGGATGTTGATTGTTAATACACGGAAAGATGCTGCTGCCCATCTTCCGGATGTATCCCTAAGCAGGCTCTTACTGAATCCACGAGGATGAGAGGTGGGGTAACATTCTAATGCCGGCACCCCATGGCAATACGTGTAAGGCTAATACATGTTTACAAATAAATAAATGAAATAAAATAATACAAATTAGAATACCTAAGTATATATTAGTAAATTGTACCTTCACAATCGGTGTATGTAGTTGGAAATTAGTAGATGTGTACATATCCTGATCGTGTTAACTAGCAATTAATTATGTTATGTTCCGACTTTTAAATGTATCATTAAAACATATCGACGGCGTTAAAACGTGGCATGTGTTTTTTTTTATTATTTTCTGCTCGCAGTTTTGCTTACATTAAACGTATAAAAATACGTTAATAAATAAATGATGCTGGGCAATTCACACAGCATCATCGAGCCCCAAGCTAAGCAGAGCTTGTATTACGGGTAGTTAATTACTGATATACCTAATACATTGCATACTGCATAGACATATATTTTTCTTTTTTATATAGAGAGAGAATGAGTAAGAGCCTGCTAAGGGACACCTCCGGAAGATAGGCAGCAGCGTCTTTCCGTATATCAACATCCCGTACTGCGCTCACCAACCCGCCTGCAAGCGTGGTGAGTATGGAAACTACCCCTCATGGAGATCCATGAGGGAGGCCTTAGTTCAGTAGTGGACGTTTTACGGCTGAAATGATGAATGATGATGATATAGAAAAACTTCCAGAACATCCTGAACAAATATCTACAGATCGTACAGATATTTGTCTCGAGGCGGGAATCGAACCCTCTTGCTTCGCAGGCGCTTCACCCGCTGCGCCACAGAGGTCGTCAGTATGCATTGGCCCCCTCAGTCCACGAGTTACCATTGTAATTAAAAAAATTATATTGAAATAATTGTTTACCAATGCCGCTTCGCATGCGTTGTACCCGAATAAAAAGTAGCCTATGTTTTAATCCTGGTCAACATCAATACTTGAAAAGTTTCTGCTCAATCCGTAGCCTAGTTTTTGCGTGAAGAGGTAACAAACCTCCAAACAAACTTTCAGCTCTATAATATTAGTGGGATTTCCTCAATAGATTAACACGTCAACTTTTCTTCCGATTCGTGTCGAACTAGTGACAAACTCGTATTGGTATGTCGTGTGGAACGCAACGGTATGTCATATCGTTGTTAGGGCTGCCACAAATTACTGAACACGCCAAAATACGTGACTTATATTCATCACAACACTTCAGCCGTAAAACATCCACTGAACACAAGCCTCCCTCATGGATCTCTAGGAGGGGTAATTGCCATACTCACCACGCTTGGGTTGGCGAGCGCAGTACCAGATGTTGATACACGGAAAGGCTGCTGTCCATCTTCTGGAGGTATCACTTAGCATGCTCGTACTGCATCCATGGGTATAAGATGACATTCTACTGCCGGCACCCCACGGAACAACTTACGGCGGCACACGGCACACGGCAAAAATTCGTGACTAATATTAATGCCACATGTTAAAATATGCTGTACTGATTAGTCGACCAACGCCCAAGTCCGGAAGGTGTTTAGAGAAGAAGGTTTTTGCTCAGCCGTCCAACGAGCTGATTAGATTAGATAAAAATTATAAAAGTTGGTAGGAGTGACGTTTGCCCAACTGAATATTAAAATATTGCCACTACTTACTCTTGAATAAATTAGGGGACGACATCTACACTGAAAAGTAAAAACGTATATATACTAAAACTTCTGTCCTAAATCGATATTATTTTAATCTAATTTTACAACCTGTTGGATCCCAATTCTACTTTTCTATTTCGTCCGTTATTAAAAACACGAAAATTTAACTGTTCCGGACAGCCCTATTGCTTATTACTCAATATTCACTTGTTGCGCATCAGCCAAGCATTTCGCTCGCCGCAAGTATGCTTTGTTCAGGTCAGTGATAAATGCCAGCGGTACCACTGCTATCTCGTTGAACTACTGAACTTGCGGTAATTAAGTAGGTTTAATAAATTTTATTTATTACCCAGTTAATTACTTAGTATTGTTTATATTTTTATATTTTATATATATTCCAATATTTTTTTTAAAACCTCCTTGCATATTTTTTGTAGGTATAATCATTTATTGCTGTGCCCTCCCTGGACTCATATTAGATATAAATAAATAATTTAATAATTATGTACATCATGAACGCAACAAAAATTTAGAATTTTGAACAGCCAGCGAGGCAGACCGCACACTGTGTTTTATACTCGTTGGCAGTGTAAAGTGTACATACGAAATTCATATTGTCCATCGATCCAGGAAGTACCTAGATCCACATATTTTTTCTTGCTGGTAACACTGGTTTGAACCACAAACCGCTGCCGCCACCATAAAGATGGTTTCACACCAGCCATTACGGCACGGAGGCCGTTACAAATCATCTATAGCTACCGACGATATAAAATAATAACTCATAGAACTGGTTTTATCTTGCGTGCCCCGGAGTTAAGCTAAGCAGAAGCTAACTAATATATTTCAGCGTCAAACGTACATTATCGACTATTCGTCTGATCTCTTTGGTATTTTTCAACTAACAGTGTCATATAGGCCCGAAACAAGCTAAGCGTAATGAATAGAATCTTCAGAATATTACCAGGATTGAGTCTTATTGAGTTCCCGATAGTTCGACCTTAATTATATCCCGAAAACCAAATGATGATGAATCGACCGCACAGTAACGAACATTCCAATGACAGCATTTTGTTACCGATAACAATATCGATTTGAGTTTCTTTCATCTGATGCAGTCGATGTGTGGGAAGATCGTTTTCTAAGAGTATGAGTCAATCCGATATACGAATAGTCTAGAAATGTGTTGTTCCAGGAGTTTAACTTGTTAAGACAAGTTTCATTAAAATCCGTTCAGTACCTTACCTACCCAATAAACTAGTTTTAGTAAAACACAACTTCTTTAAACTTTTGCGATTATAACCTTTAATATTTACGAAGATTCTTAAACCTATACATTACTAGGCTTTGCATTAACAACTTAAACATTACCATTTTGTAGATCTAGTTCCTCATTCCATATACAATCTACACGTTTTCTGTAAACGAGTTTCATCTGAGATTATCCAGCAGGAAGTTTCAGTTCTATTTGCTAGTATTATCCTGTTTTATGACTGCCGTAACTCGCGCAGGAGTTCCTAGGGAATATTTACCGTTCGCATTTGCACTTAGAAGTTCGAACATTTCACTTGGTTGTGCGGCACCGGAATGGCAAATAGAGAGCGCTAAAATGACTACTACTAAACTAAAGGATTCTGGGTTAATTCGTTTAGTATGTTTACTGTTTGCTGTCGCTGAGGCTAAGCTGTCTGCGGTGTTATTGTATTGGCGTTATCATCGTAATCATCATCCATAGCCCGGCATGGTATAGGCCTCCCAGTTTGTGCCATGCGCCACAGTCCGACTAGCAAGTCTAAGCCGTTGTTTGCCTATGACTTTATCTATGTCGTCTTGCTTTCATTTACCTGTATGTCCACAAACATTCACATTACTCAAGAAGTTATAGTTAAATATGATTTTATTAACTTATTGACATCATTAGTTCTGGTGTCACTGGAAAACTGGCGTAAACAATAGCGCAGAGGAGGCCTATACACAACAGTGGATTCAAAAGGCTGATATAATGATGATGATGAACTTATTTTAAAGTGATCACGTATTATCATCCAATTTCAAAATTTCGGACAAAGATTGTTCGGTTTTGTTTTAAACTACTAATACTGCTATGGAAAATATCAAGGTCAAGTTCACTATATACATACGAGGTGTTCTGTGCCTAGTAGAAATAATGCACTAAAGGAACAAGTTGTCTTGCAAGCGTTCCAATTAAAAAGGAAAAACAAACCATAAAAGAAATAACTCAATGTGATAAATATGTCACTCGTCACGCACTTTCGAGAGACCGTTAATTTTCTTGTAACTAGACTTGAAACTAGAATGAACCAACGCGTTGACGGAGCGACTAATTGTAAGCTTATTTTGCTGTCACGCGCTGTCAGCTAACAAAAGGGCCTCAATTTGTGACCACACAGAAAACATTTAGTACATTAATTTACAATTTATCATGGGAATTTTAAGAGTAGGGATGGGAACAAAGCGGTTATAGGCGCATTTTTTATAACTAAAGTATTTACGTTACGTATGTACAGCATATGTCAAAATAATGATGTCGATTGTGTTGTTGCACTTCCTAAAGTTTCTAAATTCAGAGTTATAGAAAAAGCTAAGGTGAGCTGTCAAACTTAGATTTAGATAAAATTGTGCCGTTTTAATTTTAAAATAGCTTAGTAATTTTAGTCCATTTTACGCAATTTTTGTAAGCTTTTGTTAGTTTTTAACATTTTTAGACGGGTTTTGGTATCAAAGAGGTTACTATGTGTTATATATAATTTACAATATTTTGTTTTTACTACACAAAACAGAAACGAATTGGTTGGAGTAAAAAACTTTAAATCTATAGCAATCAGCAAATCTTTGCTATCGTAATGTATTCGAAATTAATTAATTTGAATATTTCATTCGTTATAAAATTTGATTGCGGAAAGGGAGATAATATTAGGCTGTTAAGTTTAATCATCGAGGTACAAAACTAAGATTAGCTGACCACCTATGGCTTTTTATGGTGGCAACCAGTCGACGCCACTTATAAAGTCAGCGCCAGCGCAAGAGCAATTGAACATGGGTTGTTCTTCAAATGAAACTATAAAACAGTAATTAAATGTTTGTGCTGTTTTTTACTAAGATGTTTTTTTTTGGTTGTTTTCATAGTCAATTCACCAATTGAATTGTGAGTGCTCTTAGATAAATAAATAACTTCCCAAAACACCATCTAGTCACAAAGTAAGCTGTGTACTTGTTTTTTGTGAATACATACTTACCATACATGAAAATCACTCAGACCTGAGAAAATATATGCAGATCAATCAAACACTATGTACATATGTTTGATTGACCTGCAACCTCCTGCATTTCAGCCGGCGGTCACACCAAGTGAACCACGGAGGTCGTCATGAAACAGATGCAGATGCGTTGGGGTTGTCTATCACTTACACCTTTCTCAGCAGAATCACAGCTTTGTCACCGTATGCTCTCTATGGTCGGCTTTCATGACTGAAAAACGGACGTATCTGTGAGTGTGGGCAGCTTGTCTCCAACTATTTCTATTAGTGGCCAGATGTACAATATCTTAGAACCTGGCATTCTTCTTCTGGAACTGCTACGTCCATCGAGTTGGAGATCTCCCGCGTGATCTCATTCCCTCGACGTTTCCAACGATGGCCAGCTTTTCGAGATTCTCATCGCCACGCCTCCCTATATGGCCAAAGTAGGAAAGTACCGTATCCAGAGTTAAGAAACTCAATATATCTGTAGGTGACTAAGCCGCGGGTTTCCCCGAGATGTTTATCCACCTACACATACGTTTAAATTTACTCTGTGAATATTGGGATTCACCGTGTTTTATTACTGTATTTTTACTAACATAACTTTTCAATATCTCTTTCTTGCATGAATTACAGAAACCCACCTGTTTCTATTGTACAATTTTGACACCCGGAGACGAGACTAAACTCTCTCTACTTACCGGTTATTAGATGCACATGACGGTACTCAAATTCGTCTGCTCGTAATTTAGCTGAGCAATCTATTTATTTGACGATGATTAATGAATCGGTTTCTAATTGCACACGGATTTCCTGTAGAAAGATTCTTTGTTAAGTTCAAAACAAGAAATCTTATGGTTTCTTCCGGTCTGTTTTCTCTGTAAATATTTACTGAGCAAAAGGTGCAGAGATTACTTCGCAATTTAATCGATTACTTAGATATCAAATATTAAAAATGTATTACCTATATTAATTGCCGCCTAAAATTAATCATGTATTATTCCTTCATAATATCGTTGAAGTCTTTAAAATGAGGTTAATAAGTTAGTTCTTGGCTCCTACGATAAATCATTACAACCACTATGGGAAAAAGGCATATACAATATATAAATATATCTACAAAATTATTAAAAAAAAAACTATTGGCGGCTGGAAGCCACTGGCTCCTCTAAAATAGTTTATGGATTAAATTTGTACGCTTCACTGATATAATAAATCCTCTATGGTTAATTTACGAGTCAAAGAAACATAATTATAAATGGCATAATGGCTATATTACCTATCATTAATGCTTTTGAATAAGCAAAGCGTCAGCAACTCGTATTCATGCTGTACGGGATGCTGCTGTGTTTGAAACGTTGATCCTCTTAGCTTAGTCGGCTATTAGTCAGAGTAAAGAACAGGTCAATATACGTCTGAAGCTAAACCGCGGGTTTCGTCACGTGCGGCATTGTAATGTTTGACTAAAAATTATTTCGATTAAAGTAGGTACAATATAAATAGATTATTATTATACACTTCCGATATACCTACCCGGTATATCGGAAGTTTTTCGAAGGTACTAAAATAGTAAAAAAACAACACTTGTGCAGTGTTTAATGTTACAACAGTTATGTAACCAATTAGAATGTCTTAATTCTAAAATATTGCTTTAATTATTTAATAACAGAAGAGTCACGGAACGGTAAATCACACTGTCTTCTAAAGCGATTCGTGCAGTAATTGCGATATTGAAAAAAAAATATTTAAAGTTAAAAATAAAATTTTGTTTAAGAAACTGTACAATTATACTCACGTGAGATACGTCTACTAAACTTATTCTATGTGCTTTAACTAAGATAATTATAAAACTTACCTATAACTTGATCTAACTGATTTTTTTTAACAATGTAAATACGAGTATCTGCTTAAATCTTATTATTAAAATGCATCTATCCTAACTATCCTAACCTACCAAAGTTGCATTTGCTTTTAATCGGTTTTAAATATCTGACTGTGTCCGTATAAATGTTTTAGTGTATTTTTTGATACGTAACCTTTGGCTATACTTTTCTATTAAGAAAAGTATAGCCAAATAATTTCATGTTTTTCAACAAAGCTTTTTTATTTCATGTGAGGAAAAGAAGCTAACAATAAACCGTACTCTTTCACTTATATCTCACTTGGGTATTACTACTAGTTACTCGCCGTGGGGTGCCGGCAGTAGAATGATACCCCTACTCTCATGCCCATGGATGCAGTAAGAGCCTGCTAAGGGATACCTCCGGAAGATGGGCAGCAGCGTCTATCCGTGTATCAACATCCCATACTGCGCTCACCAACCAAGCGTGGTGAGTATGGCAACTACCCCTCATGGAGATCCATGAGGGAGGCTTGTGTTCATCAGTGGACGTTTTATGGCTGAAACGATTACTACTAGTGTATTATATTATCTGTGGTATTACCAAACCAATTGAGCCCACATTTGAGTCGTCACGGCCGCTAATGCTTTAGTGCACAAGATGCTTAACAATGGCGCTATACTTCAATATAAATGAGTGTTTTTGTTCAATATGTAAATCGGAATGAGATAAAAAGGGAGCTACCGGTTTAAGCGGCCGATTATTCATTATAATCGGTATCTATCACGTAATTGTGATTCTTCGTAATTATGATACACTATTGCAAGTTAATTATAAAACGCCTCGCTGTTAGGATTTTTATTTTATTATTATCTTTGTTATAATGGTTAACTAGATAAATACATCTTATTGCTTAAGTAAAACTATGCAGTGAAAATCATCAGCTAAGAAAGTTCTTATAACTAATAAGCTTTATTAAAATATATTTCTATATAACTTTAAAGCCGTGTTCGCCGAGTGGTACTTACAATCCGAAGGTCGTGGGTTCGATACGGCAGAGCACCAATGGATTTTACTTTCTTGAAAAATGTGTGTCCACACTTAACACGTTGCTTGAACGGTGAAGGATACCCGCGGCTTAGTTAGCTTCAGACGTATTGACCTGTTCTTTCCTCTGATTATTAGGTGACTAAGCTAAGAGTATGGTATAGGTGCAGGACAAGCCTAATCCATCTAAAAATGTCCCAGCCACTGCTGCGTCCCGTACAGCATGATTACCAGTTGCTGACGCTGTATAAATCATCTATAATAGATGCAAGGGCCTTACTTTTTTAATGACTTAGACGACCTCCGTGGCGTATTTGGTTTAATAGCTGGCTAAGACGCAGAAAGTTGCATGTTCGATCTCGCCGCAGGACAAATATTTGTAATTTTTCTGCAGATATGTATCCCGGGTCTGCCATGAGTTGTCATAATCTATACTCGCTAGCGACTATAGTACCAAAAATGTATGAAAACTTGTACAGCGCCTTTTTGAGTTCGCACAGGACACTCTTTTAATTACGTCCCTCAAAAGGAATGAAAACGGAATCCAAATAGGATCACTTTGTTGTCCGTCTGTCTGTCGGTCTGTCAATGATTTATCTGAAGAACGTGTAGACATAGGTATCTAGTTAAAAGCTCAAATCTACAGCCTCCTTAAGCTGTGTTGAAATCAATATTCCAAGTTAACCTATAAATAATAAAAAAATCGTCCTTATAAAAGTACGAAATCAATCGAGTTTTATCATATCAACTTGTGTTTCCTGATGGGTTGCCTGGAAGAAATTGCTTTCAGCAATAAGGCCGCCTATTTGTACGTGTTTACCTATTTATATTTTATTTTTAAGTTTATGTCTGTATAAAATAAAGTGTTAATTCATTCATTCATTTATTCATTGAGGTTAAGCAACCCTATGCGCGGCCATAAATTGGACGGGTGACCTAATCTTTTTGTGCATTTTTAAACTTTTACTAATATTTATTATGTTCCTACATATGTACCTACGGAACCCTCAAAAATTTTAAACTTGCGGTTGGGTTTTTTGTTTTCACTTTGTAATGTTTGTTTTATTACACTCAGATCTGATGATGGCATCTATGATAAATCGAGCGAAATACTTAAATGTATAGGCTTAATGGCCGTGGGGTGCCGGTAGTAGAATGTCACCCCTCCTCTCCTGCCCGTGGATGCAGTAAGAAGTGTGGAACTAAGGGATATCTCCGGAAGATGGGCAGCAGCGTCTTTCCGTGTAAGAACATTCCGAAATGCGCTCACCAACCCGCTTGCCAAGCGTGGTGATTATGGCGACAACCCCTCTTGCTTTTGGATCTCTAAGTCAATGAGGGAGGCCTATGTCCAGCAGTGGATGTCTTACGGCTGTAATGATAGGCTTAATAATAACGGTTTGGGCATTTTCAGAAACAACTCACAGGTAATATCATTAAAAACGGTTTTTTTTTCTTAAAATAATTAACGGATTATTTTATCACCATTTATCTAATCATTGCAAGCTAACAAACGTAAGCAGCTTGTACCCATAGTACCATCTACATACAAGAGGCAAAACATCATTAACATGATATAGTATAATTTTGTTAACACTCTGGAGATGTCATGAAAACAAATCCATGCACCTTAACGAAACTAAATGGTGCCTATTTCTTCTTGATTTATTGATATTTGCAATTTTCTAAGCTGGTGATTTAAAAAATACTCATTATTTGTACGGTTTAAATAAAGAATAAATACCACATCTCAACTATACTTTAATTTAATTATATTAATTCATTAATTATATTATACCTACATATAGAAAATTATTTTAGAAAAGCAAAAGTTAATACGAATTCTTTGTTGGGTCTTTAATAACGTTACATTTTATTCCGATAGTAAAATTATACATTAAAATAGGACCTACCTACCTCTTTATCGAACACATTATATTTATCTTGCGATTTTCGTTTTCAATTTCTATAAAACATGATATGATTGATACCTTAGTGTGGGTTTACACTAAAAAAAGCTTAAACAAATCTTCAGAACTAGTTTTACAATGATATAGCATTTTATTGGCTTTGTTCAGGCATCGGTAGAATTCTGATTGTTTTGCTTTTCTCAAAATTTCCAACAATCATGAACGTTCCTTCTCCTTATTACGCCTGCTGACTCTTTGAACTCGTCTTCCCATCATCGGTAATAAAACTTATCTACCATAAAATAAATCTTTACCATATTTTTAACGTTCTCCTTTCTGTTTCAGATAACAAGACACGAAAAAAGGTGAGAAAAAATAAGGGTCTACTCGTTTGTTGTAATTATTTTGGACAAAGCGCCTCTTTTAATTTATGAAGGGAACCTCCGTACAAGAATTCGCCTCGAGCAAGTCTCGGGTATTGCCGTAACGGTATCTATTACGTTCGCGGCGTGTAAATGCGTCGTAATTTTGATGGATGACTTAGATCACTTTAAAAATCTTGATACATGGCCGGCAACTGGTTTCATGTTGTTCAATTTCCGATTGGACTCATCTAACCTGTATTGGTAATAAACAAGCCATCATATTGTCACGTGCCGTTCTGATACAAAACTTGGAAGTGAGATAATAACGAAACACAATTTACACTTGTTATAGATATCTACACTATATACTAGTGCCCACTGCACATTACACCACGTGGTTTTGGCTTGTTGAATTTGTATAAATCCTTTATTGATGTGAAGGCGTGCGATAATGTCTGTAGACTTAATAAGTACTCTACATAGGAAGTACCTATAGATTGACCTAATTCTGAGGACCTAATGGTCGTCCTAATGATGTCAGCTGTCAACTACCAGTTTTAGAGTACTTATGGTTCAATCAACATCTAGCTACTATAAAATTGGTAAATGACCGCTGACAACTGCCAAATCCATAGACATAACTAGTGACGTTGTTTGGTCCGAGCCTGTGGTCCGAGCAGGTACGAGCTTACTCGCCGTGTACACAATGTCACATTCAATGTTTCAACCACTGATCGCGTGAGCATTTTAATTATATGTAATTGTTCACGTAGTTTTAAATTGGACAGAAATTAACTCCAGAACGATAAATCTAAATTAATTTTCGTGTCATTTCGGCATCGCTTTTTTTGCTACTTTAAAACGGTCTTAGTAAAAACCAAGTGGTTCTCCTCCACATTCATCAATCGTACCTATAAGGTTTGGAACTCGCTGCCAGCTTTTGTTCTTTCTATCACCACGTTCCCAACTTAAACCATCTAGAGCACCGTCAGAGACCATGAGCAACGACCAGCACGAAGGCCACGAGACGGGAACTGATTATCTTTACAAAACAAATAGCCTTTGCTTCATTGTTTACTTATACAAACATATTAAAATATGAAAAATTATTAAACTTTATTTCAAGAAAATAAGAAAACTGATTGGAATTTTCAATTCCAGTCAGTACACGTCTTGGTCAAATTGCTCTATGACTCTACCTTAAGCCGGAAGTGCTTCCCCAGTCGAAATATTTGTCAAGGTCACATCGGTTAAGCACCGATTTTGATAAGGTTTTGAATTTCCTTTAAATGTTCTACCTGAGTGTGATTTAACGCTATAAAAATTACAAATTATCGTTAAACGTCGGTTTAAGAACCGAGCTATTATTATTATAGGAATATACACTTAGTTCTATTGTCTTTGATACACTCATAGATAAGCTAATGTTTGTCATGATTCATCAAGGATTAGCTGTTTCGGACAGCAAAATAAACAGTAAAAACATACATAATGGAATACATTGACCACCAGTGAACCCAAGATAAACGTCTAAGACAAATAAAAATGTATTATTGTGAAGTTATGGAGTTATGTATTTTGATTTATAAGTATTGCCCATTCAATTCAATGAGGCAGAATAGCGGTAATATAACTACAGTTTGACGTAAAGAAGATTTAATAATCGGCGGAAAATGTTCCGTTGTACAGGGTGTATTAAAACATGTGTACCTACTTAGCCGAAAGGGGGTGATTATGACCATCCCAAGGAATAACTTTTGTTCTACGACTTTTCAGGATTCAGTAATTTTTATTCAAGAAAAGACCACGAAATTGTTATCTTCAACAGCTGATTATACGATAGCGACAACCTAAAAGCCAGCTGATTCTTGACAGGGTCATTGATCTCCGCGAATAGTTTTCGTACTGGTCAAATTAAAAAAAACCTGTACTTAAGCCTGTAATTGTTTTTTTTTATTAAAAAGTAAAAAAAAATCGTTTTTGACCTCTGGATCATTAATCATTACACATCATAACCATTAAGTTAAATTATTAACAAAAATATTTAGATAGATAGATAAAACATTTATTTGTAACACTCATAACAAAACACATAAAAAATAAAAGACACAACAGGAGAGAGAAAATAACAAAATAACAAATTAAACTAACAAAAAACAGTTACAAAAAGGCGTCTGACTCAGCCTAAGTTGAGCATAAGCACAACGCTGATCTTCTTAATTAATCTTATTTAATAATAATTTAAAAAATACGATTTCCCGATTTTTTTCTTTCTAAAACTACTTGCTTTCATGGGCTGAAGCCACCCCTTTCGGGTTAGTTCACATGTTATAATACACCCTGTATATGAAGTATGTATTGTAAAATTCAATAACATGCACATCGCATTGAAATGCAAATACCTAACGTTATGTAACAATGCAGGCCTGAAATAATATTCACTGCACAAAACTGGCCTTTTATATCTATTATAGATGATTTATACAGCATCATCGTGGCATTCGTGGCATTCCTGGGACGTCACAAGATTGAGGCTTGCTCATCACTTGCAATGAAGTGGGGTGCCGGCAGTAGAATGTTGCCACTCCTTTCTTGCCCGTGGATGTAGTGAGAATCTATCAAAGGATACCTGCGGAAGATGGGCAGCAGCGTTTTTCTGTGTATCAACACAAATCAATGAATAGCTATATTTGATTTTCACCCAATACATAAAGTGCATATTACGCAATTTTGATTAGCTTTAGTTAGGAAGTGTACCAACAGAATCGACATCCACACTTATTTAAAATTGTCTAGCAACGCAGTAGGAGTAGAGATAAAAGTTGCCTAAAACACGCCGGGAAATAGCTTACAAACTACAAAGCCCAAAAACGGCGTATTCCAAAAACCCTTGCGATGATGCCTGCAAAGGGGATTTTGCACTTTTTGTCGAAAAATCTCCTCTCCTTCCGGTTGGTCCGGGAAATCCAAACATTCACTTCGCAGGGGATCATCGCAGGGCATTTCTGGAATAACAAAATGCTTACACTTAATAAAAAATCATCATATGTTTCACCTCTGTACGAGGCTTCATCAGAAAGATAATCATTCTGTGAGCTCGGTAATTAAAAAGAAACGGATACATCATACAACGATTAATATTCATTAAAAAATACTATAAGTAAAGCAAGTAGGACCTACTATGGAAACCAGATGACAGGTAGAATAAACCTTTACTTTAAAAAGGCCGACTTTATTTTATTAGCTAGGCTTATTTAGTTCCGCTCAGGTACTTAAGCTCTCAATCTGTATGCACTGTGCGTAAGATCATCATTCAACCACAAGTCATGTCACAGATAGTAAAAAGACGAACTGATTCCTGCAAGAAACGCTCTTCCTTAATAAAGGAAGCATAAATTGGCATGGAGTTCTTATTTCCTAGTTGATAAATGATCTATTACTCAGTGTCGAGCTATTTAAACAGCTTTTAATTAGATGTTTTATTACCTGGAACCAGATCTCGGCGGCATCTTAAGCGCCTTTATGGGTTGAGTGCGAGTGTAAACTTATTGATTGGACTCATCTTCACTACAAACAGTGCTACCTAGTCACAAACTACAACTACAAACGCAAGCTACAAAGCTTTTACTATGGAAACCAAATGATTAATATAAAGGGCTTCACTGATATGTGTGAATCGACCTTTATACTTGTCTGGCAGGTGGTCTACTAAGGAATCATCTACTCAATCCCCGGGGCCACCTCGGCCACGACCGTACTCCACCTGCTAAGTGCCTTGTCCCGTTTCAATTACATTTGTGAAATCCTTTTTAATTGCATATTATGATGTTGTAGGTACCAGGTTTATCTTACAATATTATAAAGAGAAAAGATTTGTGTTTTGTATGTTTGTAACGAATAACTCAAAAACTATTACACCTATTTTCAAAATTTACCATTAAAAACCTAAATTATCCTTGAGTAACATAGGCTATATTTTATCTCCGTATTCCCACGGGCACGGGAACTACGTAGGTTAAACCGCGGAGTGCGGCTAGTCGCGGCTGACGACAAATTATTAATCGATTTTATTGTCCGCTTTGTACTCGTAATAAGGCCCTGATAACAAAATACGGCTTTGCCAGCTATTCGGACACATACTCGACAAAGGTAATGCCAGAGTTTCGACGAATCGAAACGATACGTCTCACAAATATATCGGATTGAACGTAGTCTTTTAAACGATCGTACACTACCCGGCGATAAATATTGCACATCGGCCTTTGGAAATTGGTGTACCTAAACAAAGAATATCAGAAGAAACAAATCATAATTGTTTTAACAGCTCGTAAGGACAGGCAACATTCATCGCCAGGTATATATTCAAAATTGTAATATTTCTATCAGAGCAACGAAACTTAAGACTTCATTGTAATCGATAGTAAGCAGGTCGTCCATATGTTCGTTTATTTCGGTCGACGGACAGGTTTATCGTTGTTTTTAAATCGATAATCGATAGTTGTATATAAACCGACATTGATAAATCGATTTCGTTTTTAAGAGTATTGGTTTGCCATTATCGACGAGCTCTGTGGCGCAGCGGGCGAAGGTCCGCCTGCGACGCAAGGGGTTGCGGGTTCGATTCCCGCCTCGGGACAAATGTCTGTACGATCTGCAGATATTTGTCCAGGGTGTTCTGGGTGTTTTTCTATATATAATAAAAATATCTATCTATGTAGTATAATGTATTAAGTATATCAGTCGCCTAGTACCCATAACACAAGCTCTGCTTAGCTTGGGGCTAGATGATGCTGTGTGATGTGTCCAGCATTATTTATTTATTTATTTACTACCGGCGTATATGACATGATACACGATAGGTGAAATTCAACGAAATTCAATAAATAAAAATAAATAATGCTGAACAATTAATACAGCATCATCAAGTCCCAAGCAGAGCTTGTGGTATTAGATGACTGATATAGTTAAAACATTATACTACAGTAATAGATTTTTTTTTTATACATAGAAAAACATCCAGAACACCCTGAATAAATATCTGCAGATCGTACAGATATTTGTCCCGAGGCGGGAATCGAACCCGCAACCTCATGCTTTGCAGGCGGCCCTTCACCCGCTGCGCCACAGAGGTCGTCAATGGTCGTAAATGAATCGCAAAATCTACCTCGCTCGTAACTTTGCTATCTTCAGGATCATAGATTAATGTATCTCCGATAAGATGACCCATCGTTTATGTTTACCTACGCATCCGTCGCCCCGGGACTGCCTACAGAATAATAAATCGAATCTAGATAGCATTCATCTACTTTCTACTCCGGGGTAAGAAATTAATCAGTTAGACCCTAGAGCTTATAGTTAGTGGGGGTTAATGATTTACTATCAATTTGTAGCTGTTAAGATGGTATAGTTAAGAAATAATGATTCTTCAGAGAGCTGTAGCTATAAACTTCTAGATTCATACCTATTTAGATAATATTTGGCATGTTTACTTGTAGCTTCGCGTACAAATCTTTTAAAAAGGTACATTTTATGCTTGATTACTTAAAAGCAAAATATTGCATAGCCATCTGATAAATCGGTACCGATAAGACTTTTTCCCTCTCACCATTTCAAAATCATGTATAAATAGAAACCGAGTTCTAATGGGTTTTTAGCGCCGTGTGTTACACTCTACTTTTCACTACGATTGCGAGAAAATGAAATAATCCCATACAATATGAAAAAGTTTATTTTATTAAAAAATAAATGTACAATTTGTAATTTTTTTTTTATGAAACAGTTATAAGTCGAGTCTTTATTCATGATTATTCTACTTATGACTAAAGACTTTTTCGTTTTTGTAGGCTCATTGTCATTGAACAGAGAAAAAAACTTTTTCCCATTTAGGAAGAGATGCTATTTTTCTTCGCTCTAGTACGCCACAATGACGGTCTTTTTGATCAAGAGGAGTGAACATCTATTTGTATGACTTTGCGTCTCTGCGCTTTAATAAAAAAGAAAATCAAACTTTAATCTGACAAAGCGGCCCTTGATAAATATTCATTGTTCGTGGTCATAAATAAAGAGTACCCTTCGACAGTTGGAAAAAGAGTAAATTATTCCTAATATAATACGAGCTCAAAACTTCATTCTCGTTTAATTTTAAAGTAATGATACCGCTTTGACACATGTCATACTTACCTTTTTAGTAACAAAGAGAATAATACAATTTCGCGGTGCGTACTTACCAATAACTGAGACGAAAACGGTGCACATACAAGGCGACGATGGTATTGGTTAGTTGTCTGCAATAAGATTTTAGCACTGTAGAGTAGATGAAATACCAGAGAGCGCTTAATTAAACTTTTCGGCCTTGTGCGGTTTTTAGGGTTCCGGCCGGACCAAAATGGTAATAAGAAACCCTTATGGTATCACTGTCTGTCTGTCTGTCACAAATGGATATCTCGAGAACTACTGATGCTATCGACTTGAAATTTGAAATAGTTCAAGATAACACTTTTTTACTAATATAGCATATATGAAAATGTTAAATAATATTCTTATTATGACTGCATGGGGGATAGGAGATCTCAATTTTTTAAGTGAAGTTACTAGGTCGTGTGGGGTATAAGACATGTGGGGTATCATATGAAAGGTATTCTTTTTCACATTATTAAACAGTTTTTATTTTTTCTTTAAGCCGTATCGTTTCCGAGTTATTTACAAAAATGTTGAAAAAACGACGGTTCCCTTATCTCCGAAGTTTACAGAGATAAACCCGTGAGATTTTTATAGCTAATAGAAGTGTATGTACAGTTTACAGGAAAATTATAGCGAACTCTCTAATTTGCGTAGTTTTTTAGACAAGGAAGGTTGAAAGAGTGTTTCAAAAAAATTGTGAAGTAACAAGACCAGTAAGGTCATTATAAGAAAGGTATAATTCATTTGCACATGAAACTGAAACTTATATGGCTAATAGGAGTGTATAAAGATTACAGGAAAAGTATAACGAACCCTTTAATTTGCATAATTTTTTAGAAATCATCGAAAGTGTAAAAAAACATCTTATTGCAGGCAACTGTAGGTCGTTCTTCTAAATACCACTGAATGTGCATCTTAATGACAAAATAAGCCCGCAGGTGAACAAAATTGTTACCATGGCCGTTCCTTTAAAACGTCAATCTGCTGTAAATACTTAGCCTTTTACTAATTGTGCTGTCAACTGTATAGAACCGTTTTCCCCGTTGCTTTTGGTCGCGATGTCCCAGGTAGGCGCCGAGTACATCTCCAATTTGCCTATGATTTCGTGTGAGACGGTTTGTGGGATTTCCGTCGCTTCGGGAGAAGACTACTTCGTCAATGTACACATTTAACGACAAGTTAATACGGTCGATCGTCGTGTCAACGCTTACACAGGACACAGAATCCGTTATAGTTCAAGGCAAACAAGCGAATGAAGTGCTTGTCGTAAATCAAAGAGTAGGTAACAGAACCTATGCTTTTCATCGGCTATGCGGCGAGATGTTAACTCATAATTACTTTTATAAAAGACCGTATTAAGGCGTATGGATGGGTTTTCCACAAAACGCGATAGCTTCTGAATAACTGAGATGTAACTTGGCAATATGCAGATACTTGGAAGAGCAGGAGGCAAGAGGGATTTTGCCAATATCTCTCACCGATTTGTAAAATAGTCTCCAAAAGACATGGATTTTTTTAGTAGGTCGTGAATTTAATCATTTTCTTTTCCGGTTTCGACTGCGGTAGGTCTAGCTTAGTCTAGGCTAGGCGGAGAGTTAGAAGTCGGTGTGATTTATTGCCCATTATTGTTTGAACTACAGTTACTTAATGCCAATAATGCTCGTAGTGGACCCTAGATATAGCTATTTGCCATAAACCTAGATATAGCTAATTGCTTTTGTCTCGCAAATAATAAATGAATAAACAATAAACCATGCTGGACATTTCACACAGCACCATCTAGCCCGAAATATAGCTTCTGTTATGGGTTCTAGTTTAAAAGATTCAACTTTCATTCATTCATTTCAACCGTAAAACGTCCACACATGCCTCATAGATCTCCATGAGGGGTAGTTGCCATTCTTACCACGCTTGGCAGGCGGTTTGGCGAGCGAAGTACGGGATATTACACAGAAAGACGCTGCTGCCCATCTTGCGGAGGTATCCCTTAGCGCCTGCTAAGGGTGACAGTGATTAGATTGAATCACTGTCACCTCACCACTGTGATTAGACACATTGAAGTCCAATAAACAAAAAAAAAAAAATCTTGGACATATTGTTCCTCTCCGACTTGCCCGAGAATTCACCTATAACTCAAAAAACTCGTAAATCGATATCTTCTCGGGCTCTTTTTTCAAGTTTAAAAATAACTGTATCTCTGTGTACTTTTAAAGTTGTTTATTTATGTACAATCTATCAATGTTTTGTTTAGTAGGTTGTATATATTTAACTCGTTAAATTCTTTAATTTTTTATAGCGTTTAGAGTTTAGTTGTCACCTATTTGTAATAAATAACACTTATCTACTGTATAAATATATGGGTACATATGTATAACGCAAGTTTTATCTGATTTTCATTATAATATCAATAAAATGAACAAAACATTATTTTTTAATACTACCTAATTTTTTTGTCGTGGGGTGCCGGCAGTAGAATGTTACCCCTCCTCTCCTACCCGTGGATGCAGTAAGAGCCTGCTAAGGGACACCTCCGGAAGATGGGCAGCAGCGTCTTTCCGTATATCAACATCCCGTACTGCGCTCACCAACCCGCCTGCCAAGCGTGGTGAGTATGACAACTACGCCTCATGGAGATCCATGAGGGAGGCCTTAGTTCAGTAGTGGACGTTTTACGGCTGAAATTATATTTTTTTGTGCGCCCGGAGACAAATATAAGCCAAAATTTTGCCCCCCAGCTGCTTGTACCTTACCATCATACCTTAGCGTTCTGTTGCATTCTCTTGGTTGGTTCGATGGCTATTTGTAATCATTATAAAAACCTTTTATAGGATTTAGTTATGCAATAATATGACATTACTAGCTTACCGCAATCACTTTTACTTACACCTCAGGTGGTCAAGATCCGACTTTTCAACGTGATTGCACCTTGAAACGATACATTGTGATATAAATTACAGACACGCTAGCGTTGATTAGATCTGCGCATAATTTCAGCATATTATTTCATTTCAAAATATATTCTGATTTACTCAAGATAAGGTTTAAACTAGTTTGAGCATATTCGACCTTTTTTGTACATCCTGCAACAAAAGCCTTGCTCACATAATGATCGTTTTTCACTTTCTTCGCCGCAAAAAGTGATCAATTTGTTAGCAGCAAAAAATAGGAGAAAAAGTTAATTTAATTGTAACGCCTGCCGTTGAAGTGTCCGCGACATTACATCTGGGTAGAAACTATTATTATTTATTCTAAGTGAGGTAAAATAGGGCTGCCGACGCCGCGGAAATCAATCAATACATTCCATGATTGTCCGCCGAGAGGTGCCGGCAGTAGAATCTTTCTCCTCCTCTCCTACCCATGGATGCAGTAAGAGCCTGCAAAGGGATAACTCCGGAAGATGGGCAGCAGCGTATTCCCATGTATCAACATCCCGTACTGCGCTCGCAAACCCACCTGCCAAGCGTGGTGAGTTTGGCAATCCACCTCATGATCAGTACATGGAGATCAAAGAGCGAGACCCATGTCCTGCAGAGGACGTCCTACGGCTGGAATGATAAATAAATGACGACTCAGTCTTAAGATCCGAGTAAAGCTGAACTTTTTACAAGCTTGCAAAAAGTTCATTTAGCTTGCCCTGTATGTATATGAGTTTTCACGGTATATATATGGAAGCTGATTGTAGTCTCCAAGGAGTATGACTTCAGCGGCTCCCGTCAGTTTGGCTGCCATTACTATAGCCCCAAAGTGACTCATCAGGGCTCCATCCACTATAACCCGACCACCGGCACCAGCGTCCATTGGACCATTCACCAACAATGAGGCCATAGTGCGCACTCTAGTGTTTACGACCAGCCCTATCTTGGGGGCCAACCTTTCTCGCATATCACGTAGCGCTTCAGTTGTTGCTGTTGTTAAAAGTTTAAAAATTGGCCGAAGGGTGCGTCTAGTGCCGCCGATTCGCGGGACGCCTGCAACGTGATCCCGCACAGCGACGGAATGAGACACTGTGTCTGCGTTTCTCGTCACCCCATTCCAAACGAGTGTCCTAGTAAACTTGATATATTATTATAAGTTTGTTGACTAGAATTAATTTTATATTACGTATCGTTATTCCACATTATTTATTTGTAAGCTCAAACCAAAATATTTTTTGTGGGAGTCTGCAAAGGATCGGGATGGTTGGAAGACTTTAGGGGAGACCTTTGCCCAGCAGTGGGACAACATAAGTTATATAAAAAAAAGAAATATAAAAACAAATACTCTACAGTTAAAAAATATATCAAAACGGTAAATCACCGGTGCCGCGAAGTGAAGCTTAAGCGATCGGTGTCTAGGACTGCAAGGAGAGGAATCTTCTTACTATACATGCAGAGTCCAGGAGTACTACCTTTTGGACCTGACTCTAAATGGTTAACGGAAACGACTATCGCAACAATAGTCGCTGAGTGTTGACGATGTTGATCTCACATGGGCTAAATCAAGATATTTGCTCAGCTTATTTTTCTCTGCTTTGAAGAGATTGGCATCATTATTATTATTATAAGGGAACGGAAATCTTATATATAATTCAAAGTCTTGACTGACTTACTGAATGACTGACTGACTGATATATCAACGTACAACCTAAACCACTGGACCTAAAGTCTTGAAATTTGGCACACACTTGAGTATCCTAGAGGTGCACTAACACGGGATTTTTCGAAATTCACGGGATAGGGAATAAATGGGGCTTATATTTTAGAATCAAAGTGGCTCTTCGTGAAAAGGGGGATTTTACTTTTTATGACTTCCACGCGAACGAAGTCGCGGGCAAAAGCTAGTTATGAATAATGATGGTGCTGCTAAGCGTGTGTGTGTCAACCCTACAATCACTTATTGTGATGGTGTTCGGTTAGCAGATCTTTTACCGAATTCGACCCGTTCACTTTCACTGCCGTGTATCGTATACGTTAACAAATTATATTACACGCTATGTCTGGAACAATCTCTTTATAGAACAGCATCTTGCGTCTTTGCTGTTCTTTTTAGTCTTAATAAATGAATATTGTCGACTTACGTGGGTCAGTATGTGTGCTCTGGTGATTGACTCGCAGACTCGGGTTCGGTCCCCATCGGAGGACAAATGCTTCTACAGATATCTGAAGAATGTTTAACTGAATTGAAATTTCGTTTCTTTTTCCGTTCATGATACGAATAAGTTCTAACATTATAATTTCAAAACAAAATTCGTAGTTCGAAATTAGCTGACTCATCTATTTAACTCTCCTTTCTCATTAACTCTGTACTAATTACGCAAATTGAAACGTTACAGAGCATTTACCGTATTAAAATAAATTAATAAAAAACTAACAATTTAATTTCTAAGTTTGCTTACTATGGTTTTGACAAAACTGCTTTGAAATTATTTGACTGCCACCTTACGGGGCGTTCTCAGCAAGTGGAAACACGGACATCAGACGGCACAAGTAACAATTCCTCTACACTTCCTGTAATTCGCTGTGTACCTCAGGGATTTATACGGGGACCCATTGTGTTTATCCTTTACTCTGCTGGTTTAACTTTCCAAATTAAGAACAGCAATTATCACTGCTACGCAAATGACCTTCAGCTTTATAAATCTACAAAGATAAACAAAGTCAATGATGCATTAAAGGATCTGAATGAAGAATTAAAGCGTATAGAGTCTTGGTGTGTATCTAATAACCTTGTTCTTAACCCTTCAAAGTCAAATTTCCTCGCACTTGGATCTAAAAATCAGATCGACGTTATAACATCACAAGATCCTAGACTGTTTATAATCGGAGTTTCGATTGAACGGGTATCAGAAGCGTCATACATAAGATTAGAAGTCGAACCTTGGTCTAGTATTGGGAAATAACATTATAATCTAATATTTATCTTTATGGGACATAATATTTTGCAAAACATGTTCTTAGAATCGTCCAAAACTGTTTTTCTGTTATCTGTTTAACTGCCTATCTGTTTTGTATTGCATGCGCGAACATCTAAGCGTACCAGCGAACATCTAGGAATCATGCTATTTGATTCTCTGGTGCTGTCTAAGCTAAACTTTGCCGGTAATGTGTTTGGGGATTGTTTGCTCGCACGTACAAGAAAGATCACCCAACGAATACAGAACGCTTGCGTGAGATTCTGTTTCCCCATTCCTCGAAGGGCCCACATCTCTCCTTATATCAATTCTAAGGGTTTACTTAACATGTCGTCTCGTCGAACTCTTCATTTTGTTACGTTGCTATTCGGGGTTGTGAGTAAAGCACCAGGAACCAAGTTACTTATATGATAAACTTATTTTTTCCACTCGTCTTATCAGTTTCGCCGCTATTCGTCTAATTTTCCCATGACAAAGAACGGCTGAATTTCGTGGCAGATTTAGATATGCTACCACGAAATCTTGGAATAATATTCCACCTCCTTTAATTAATTGCAAGTTGTTATAGTTAGATGATCAATAAAAAAATATTTATTACAACTCCAATTAAATTTTTCCAACCAAAAAGGCAGATGTTTTATGCCTTATTCTACAATTTGATTATAAACTTACTTCCAATATCTTTATTTTATTTTCCCTACCTATATAACCATACCTTCTATTAAAATAAACTTTTTTTTATCATAACCTATCTTTACCAATTAACTTTAAATGAATTATAAATAAACTGTTTACGGGTAGATCCGTGAACCACGAGAGTTGCAAGGCACTCGTAACGTCGGAAAATATTAATATAAGGTAATTACGCGGTAAAGTCCCGTTATACAGGTTTAAAATTATGTCTACATATCGCGAAAGCTTACAAAACTGTTGTAAATGTTTATATCTTTCAAATTAAACTTATAAAATTAGCTGTAAAGATATAATTATGAAGAATAAATTCATGTATGCGTTTACGCCTCATAATTTTCGAAATACTTTTTGAATGAATATATTTTTATTTTCGCAAATCCTACCGCTATTGCTGGTTTACTTTCTTAATGTTCTATATTTAACGAAGAAATAACGGTTTTTTGAATATGCTGAAATCAACTAATTGTTAAAATATTTATGCCCGGAAAGAGTTCGACTTTTTTTCGTTTGGTGCTGGTGAATGAACCTAAATGAAGTAGCAAAGGTAACAGATAAAACTGTGAAATCTGTGGTAAAAGTTGTAGCTAAATTGCTATCATCATCATCATCTCAGTCGAAAAGGCTGACTTTATAGTGGCCGATTTTATTTGTGAAACAAATTAAATTCATTAATGTTGTAACTGGTGTATGGAATGTATTTTTATTTGACTGTTATGACTTTATTGATATTTGTAATGTACTTAAACTTTTTGATGATTTAACATTTTATTTTATGTATATTTTATTCAATTCAGTGATATTTACTACTATTATTTTGTATTGTGTTATGAATATTAATATTAAACAGACCTGTAAACATATACTTACATATTTACCAATAAAATTGATTATTATAATTATTCTGATTGTTCAGCCGTAGGACCGTACACTGCTGGACATAGGATTCCCTCATGGATCTAAAAGTACTGATCATGAGGGGTTTCTGCCATACTCACCACACTTAGCAGGCGGGTTGGCGAGCGCAGTGCGGTATGTTAATACACGGAAAGACGCTGCTGCCCATCCCCCGGATGAAGATTCTTACTGCATCCACGGGCAAGATAGGAGAGGCAACATTCTATTGTCGGCACCCCACGGCAATTGCCATACAAAACTTCTACATACAATGCCTAAAGGGCAACATAGTGTTGATATAAAATTAATCATTTTTTGATGCGTGTGAGTGGATCACAGCTTAGCGATAACATGGCACAAATTCCGTGACAAACTCTGTGGCTACTAGTCAGAAGAAAGAATAAGTCAATACATCTGAAGTTGGCTAAGCTGCGGCTTTCCTCACGATGTTTTTCTTCAACGTTAACGCACGCGTTAAATGTGCCGTACATTTTTCAAAAAACAAAAATTCATTGGTGCTCTGTCAGTATCGAACCCACAACCTTCGGAGGATAAGTATTTACAATAAATGCTAGAAATGTGATTCTAGCGAGAAATAAAAAAAATCGCAATGGACAGCCCGCTTAACGGACTTTGATATCCAGCGGTGAGTGAATCCGCAGGCTGATTACGTATCGCAACAGGCGTAACTCTCGCTTATTGTACACATTGGGAAAATACAACAATAAAGAAAAGTAAAATTATTATTAAAACACAGGAGTACAAAGGGCGCCGGGCGGCCTGATCGCTATGAGAGATATCTTCCAGGCATCCTTGGGATGGACTGGAGATATATAAAGATATGGACAGCGGCGTAAATTTAAAAGATTTGATAAATTAAACAAACATAAATATTTAGTATAGATTGTATACTACATGGGAAACAAAAGGCTTATTTAGCGTGCTATATTATTTACTTAAAAAACAAACATTTAAGAACCAAGGTATTAGATATTTTTTAAAAACAACATTTTGCTAGCACTGAGTGAGCCGTTCAGAATTACCCTGCTCAGGCGCCGCGCCGGCCGACCGGAGTCGAGTCGCGATGACAGGTGCGTAAGCGCAAAGATTAATCAGCTCGATCATTTTGATATTATTGAACGAGTTATTGAGTTGTAGCATTGTCTCGGCTTGTGTTTACAAATAGTCTCTACAGATAGATGTGGTTCATTAATTTTAGTAGAAGATAGTAAGTAGCTTAATCTTACTAACAAATCGTCAAAGGGTCCGATCCACAGGGTGATTACCTATCTCGCGACAGGTTTTGCAACAGGCAATTGACAGCAATATTGCTGTCAAGTGTCAATTTTGTATTAGAGAACAGCAAGGAATTGACATTTGACAGCAATATTGCTGTCAATTGCCTGTTGCAAAACCTGTCGCGAGATAGGTAATCACCCTGCCGATCCTAAAGAATAATTCTTATACCTACTGTTTCGGTTAGATGTGACAGGGCTGGAATACATTTTACAAAATAACCAATACCAGTGGTACACGATGGGAAATATTTTTTTATAATACCCATCCTGTAACAGTGTCACAAGATTTTAGTAGTGGTGGAACGATGGAAACCTTTAAATCGACAGTGGGAATCTACATAAAATTCATTTCTGAAAATCAAGTCAATAGACGAAGGCGTTGGAGGTACCGCAGTAAAGTGAAGGCGCTTTACTGCGGTAGGTACTTCAAACACCTTCTTCCCGTGTTCCCGGAACCATGGCGGCAATTTAGTCGTAACTTAAAGAAATAAAAAAGGTAATTCACGATAGAAATACCCAGAATGTATTGAAAACAAATCGCCGAACACCCAGTTACATGTACTTATACCGAAAACTATTAAGTTTTAAGATACAATACAATACAAAACACTTTATTGTACACCTTTACAAAATAATACAGAAAAAATACTTACAAACAAGATTGGTACAATGGGCGGTCTTATCGCTTAGAAGCGATTTCTTCCAGAAAACATTTGGATGGAGAGAAATATGCAAGCAAGAGAGGCAGGGGTGTGTAATACATAACCTAAAAAAATACATATTTATAATAAATAAATAATAAATAAAGATTATTTGGACATGACAATAGTCGACAAAAGAAAATTTATTGCTTTACGAAAGTTGACCATAGTTTGTAATTTTTATGGTGTTAAACGAGACTAAGGTAGAACATTACGAGTAAATTAAAAACCTTATCATTTATTTTTATTCCACAAAAATCATACATTTTTGATAAGGTTTCCTTGGAAAAACTTTAACTTAAATACAGCCAAATTAGAGGCAGCGTTAAAATACACTGACTGAGCATACACGCGATAATCATGACTATTCATGACATAACCATCAGCATATTTAAATCTTTGACACACAAATTTAAGCACTCATAAAATTTCACGCTCAAAATGTATTCATATCCTCACAAATGTTCCAAATCAGGCTTCATGTTCCAAATCATTGTGAGAAAGCATCCTTCTTGGTAACTATTTGCCATTAATCCTCGTGATAAAACGGTCTGATTTTATCTGGTCCAAATTAGGCTGTGCTAGGCAAACTGACCAGCGCTATCGGGGAGAGTAATGGGCAAATTGTTGCACTAATTCACTCTTATCTGCGATCTGGAGGGTATTTTTGCAAGAGAAAGTTGTTTGTGGTTTTAGCTTGGAAAAGTGTGAAGTGTTTTAGCATCATTTATTGTGTTTTTGATTGAAAAATACGCTAAATTAACTTACGATATTTTAAAATACTGAAATTTATATAAAACTAAAAATTTGCTTCTCATCATCAGTATATTTGGTTTTTAGGTAAATTTGATTATATGGGACCTAGATCTTGTTTACTAGCAGTAGAAATGTATAAGTTAGTAAACAAATAAAAATAATGATAGCAGTTAATAAAATACTTAACACCTAAAACTTATGCCACTAAAACATTAAGTTACCTAATATATAAACTATCTAGATAACGAAGGTTAAAAACGGTAAGTCATATATTATCTATTTCTAGGCGAACCATTTAGCATCATGTTTGCAGGTAAAATGCATAATATCCTCCATAGGTCGTCTTGCGATATCTCATTTTAAGAAATGCCAACAGTAACTTTGTACGATACAGTCGCTGTCATATATCATCACAAGAAAAACAAAAACTGTCCCATAAGCCGAGTAAAGTATCGCTAACGCTGCATAAATCATGTGGAGTTAACGCAAAACATGTAAGTACATCAGGTATTTAAATTTATATTCAAACAAGGTTATTCTGGAATATAAGACACAAGATAGTCTTATAAATTCACAGCAATAAATTTATGAGCAAGGCATTGTTTCTATATAACCGTTCATGGTCTGAAAGGACTGTATTCTACCTGGAAAGGTTCGACATTTTTAAAGGGTCATGCAAACAGAAGCGGCTTGTGGTGGCGGGCAGTGGTGGCATACAGTGGTGGTGGGCATTGGTGGCGGGCAGGGTTTCTTATACTTATATGTCCGCGCATTCACGTTTCAACATGAATACCCCAATCCGTTAATCTCGGGATTACCCTCCGACTACCCGATAGAGCCATTGCCCACAAGTTCTTTCCTCCGTCGACCGAGACACGTTCTCGGCTTGCCCGTTGACGAGCTCACCGCCGCTAACCCTGAGGTGACGTCAATCCGTCCCACATTAGCTGCTAGGCACACCTTCAGTAACCGGTCCCGCCGGCGGGGCCGAAGAATACACTCTTCCGTCTTAAGGTGCAGTTTTGCACCTGGACGTTAACCATCATTACATACAAAAATCTGGCAACAGTCCAAGCCGTGGTTCGAACCTAAGTGGTGCCCTTGAGTTTGTTGCCCCAACCTAACTTTTGCGGCTGGGCGCCTTCTGCGCTCGCCATAGTCCAGTAACGTTGTCATGGTCATCTGCGGTCAACAACATAAATTGTCATTTCGAAAAAAAAAATTCAACATGAATTACTCATTTGGTTGGTTCAGTTGGTTTAGTATCCGGCTGAGACGGGAGACAGGAGGGTACGATCCCCGCTGAGGGAAAATTTTCGCGTTATATTGTAGATCAAATTAAGTCAACCATATCTACAATAATAATTCTGGACTCAGTATTATCTAGTCCGAAACTAGGCAAAGCTAGGAAACCAGATGTTATATGGTTCGCCCGCTACCGTGTTTGTTTGAGCGAGCCTTTATAAGGCGCGTATTTACACTGTACTTTTTCTATTTACATATTAACTGCACATTAAAGCTGTAAAGAATATAGAAAATGAATTTTTATATCCTCAACGAGCCGGGAGGTCCGAGTGTATAACACTTGTTCATCCACTGTCACAAGTGTGTCATTAAATTTTATCACAATACAACTCATAAACGCATTTTTTTAACGGTATATGGATACTACTAAAGAGAACAATATTTATTTTTGTTTGCGAACCTATGATTGCCATGTTTAGAGGAGGGCGCTGACTCCGAACACAGTTTTATCTAACTTAAACTTAGTTTAACGTTCCTATTGTTTGTGTGTCACATTTTGTTTACTATTTTTTTTTATATAACATTAAGTATCTTTTACTATTTTTTATGTTTTCATAGGCACAATATGTATGAGAATAAACAAAATAAAATATAATACGATAAAGCTTCATTAGATAAAGAATTACTAAGTTTACAACCATTATAATTTAAAAGTTTTTATTGATCTCAACTGCTATAAATTTTGATTAAATTTTGGAATTTAAATAAGCCATTTCTTCTTCTGTTTAAATGACGATGCGCTCCAATAGCTTATTATTTCGAGTTATCATTCTAGCTATGAAAGGTGAACACATACATTTATACCTAATTAAACCTCTACGAGATAACATTCTAAGTACAAAAGGTAAAAACATACATTTGTACCGATAAAGCAATAATGTGCACTCATTTAGCTTTAATGCAAGTCGGTGCTGCAAATTGCATTTTTTCCGCAGCTGCAGTGATTGTATCGTCGTCTCACCTCAACACGTCTCGCTCTAACACGAGCCAAAATAGTCAAGTGCAAGATCTCGCAAAGTGAAGGCCGTACGGAGGCCGGTCGATGACACCAGCTATTTATATATTTACTTCCAACGAGTTGTCAGAATCGGACAGAACCGCGCAGGGGACCTATTTCAGAATCGCTCGCATGACATCGTTTGAATAATACTAATTTTTATTCGACTTTTGAAAAACTTTTCATAACCACTCAGTAGATACGAGTGGTAGAGAACTAGACATTTCGACGAGAGTCGTTTCGAGTGAAAATTTCAAACAAATGTCAAGAAAGCACAAGTTCTCGTAGCTTAAAAAAAAGAAGAAGCTTTATTTCCATAAGGTACATGACATACTGTGTAGTTCAAACATATAATTACATGTTAATATTAATGGAAAGGGGGTTTAACGATGGCACAGGGGCCGCCTCTGACCGTTTTCGGCAACAGTTTTCTCGCAATTCGATGTCGTACAACTTCTCGCAGAATTGCGAGCGTCTGAAAATAGGACCCCATTCCCAGAGCCTTCAAAGGCGGTCTGACAGTTTACTGCATCCGATAATGATTTAAAATGCTTCTTATTTTATTATTGTGTTTCTACTTTTTATTCTTCATAGTACAGCTGTGAATTGTAATACAATGTAATAAACAACTCGGTGGGACGACACGTTACGATTGTGCCACCGCTTTGCATAAATGGATACAGTTATGCATAATGAGTCCAAGCGCCAAATTGCATTTTTTCATTTTTTTGCATTTTCGTAATCTCCAAGACATAATTTAGCCATAGAAAAAACACTTATGCAGCAAGCTTCACTCTGAGTGGTATTTTTTAATACCCAGTCCAAGCGCCTTCTATAGGAAACGAGATATTTTGATACGCAAAACAAGCCCAAAAACCAATTCAAAACTAACAACGAAATTTAATAATGAAAAAACACTTCTCCGTTTATACATAACAAACCCAAACGACATAGTGTTACGCATCAGTAGTCCACGCGACATTTATTTGTGACTTGGACTGGTTTTGCAAAATTAAAAACATGAGTTTAGTTTCGAACGCAAACCAATCATACAAACATTTTTCGCATGGTCTTGTAACTACCATGACTGCATAAATACCATAGGGGTAGAAACACAGTAGAAATTGATGTTGAGAGAAAAAAAGGTAGGAAAGGACATACATGTTTTAAAGGGGTGCCCATTTTGTCTCCGAAAATCGATTGTCCGAAAATCACAATCAATAACAAGTGTCTCTGAAAAATCACCATCCAGGATATTATGGTCCCATAGATAACATTACTGTTCATCCTTATGCTCTTTACGCATAAAGCTATTTTACCTTATATATTATTTCCATAATTTTCATCGTTATAAACATATGCGTCATAATAATAACGAATCATAAAACTTATTCTTCCGAATATTTTCGAACGATTATAAAACTTCCAATTTCCAACCGAGACGGAAGGACAGTAGGTTATTAGGTTTTTTTTATAACTATCCGATAACATTGCCTGTGACAGAACCGAGATGGAAAGACAGCAGGTTATTAGGTTTTTTTATAACTATCCTAAAACACTGTCTTTGACAGAACCGAGGTGGAGAGACAGTAGGTTATTAGGTTTTTTTTTTGTTCAGGGTGTTCTGGATGTTTTTCTATATAATAAAAAATATCTATCTATGTAGTATCTAGTACCCATAACACAAGCTCTGCTTAGCTTGGGGATAGTTGATGCTGTGTGAATTGCCCAGCATTATTTACCTACTTATTTTATTTTTATAACTTCCCGAAAACACTGCCTGTGACAGAACCGAGATGGAGAGACAGTAGAGGTAGTTTATTAGGTTTTTTTTATAAATAACCGAAAACACTGCCTGTGACAGAACCGAAATGGAGAGACATTAGGTTATTAGGTTTTTTTATAGCCAACCAAAAACTCTGCTTGCGACAGAACCGAGATGGAGAGACAGTAGGTTATTATGTTTTTTTAACCATCCAAAAACACTGCCTGTGAAGAATTTTTCGTCAGGGGGCAATTTTCGTGGGCCAAGACGGCGCTACTGTCTATATAAAGTAGATACTGGGTATATATTTAAGTAAAACTCCAAAATACTTAATACGAGCAACCGTAGTGAGCGGCCGCCTAAGGAATTTTATTGAATTGAAGACTAATTTAAATAAAATTACTCTTGTATTGACAACAATAAAAAACAAACGGTTTCATTTGCTTGTTGAGGTGATAAATACAATCAACATACAATGTTATGAATATTACAATTATTCTAATAATCAACATCATCATTTCAGCCGATAAACGTCCACTACTGAACAAATTATAAATCAAATTCTAATAAAATGATTTAGTTAGTTAATAATGTTATTGATTTTATTATTTATTGAGAATGACTTTATGCGTGTTAATCATTATGGAGACCGACATAAGTGGTAACTATATTATAGATACTGATTATTCGAGCAAACGATGGTTATAAAAAAAAATATGAAATACTACATTAGGGATGTAAAATTTCGGAGACGAAATAGAGAACCGTTGTAAAGACATGGTTAAACCTCTTTGGCCTAATGGATAGCCTGTTTCGGAGAAAAAACTAAGATTTAAAAATCACTGTTCCCATATAACCCAAAAGATTCTAAGTCATTTTACAAAAAAAAATATTACAGACGATACGATTGATGATGACGTTAAAGGGTTTGATGGTAATTTAGATTTTGATCCAGACCATGTTGAAGAAGAGAAGATTTAGCATCTACTCGATGGCATCTACTTCATCTACTATATCGTAAGTTTTTAGGTACTAGACAGGTTCTGGGGTGAGGGTGGTGTTGACTAATATCATCTTCAATCGTCTCTTTGTCTAAGAAAATACATCTGGGACTATGTTAAAGAATACATGTTTAAATTTTTTTGGTAAAATTAGTTTGTCTTAAGATTGTTTTTTTTGGATATTAATCTTGCCATTACCTGTGTCATTTAATTAGTATTTTATTTAGCTTTCTCAATCCACTTTACCCTGGTTTTAGATGCAGATAAACCTATTCTATCAAATTTAGTTACACATGAGGAGTCTAAACGACATAAATGTCTCTTGGACTCGTTTTGCGAAATAAAAACATCACATTTATCGAGAGTCCAAGTGCATTTTTAGCTATATCTTTTAAAATAAATATTTATTTTGTATTTTTTTCTTGTGATATGTTAAATTACAAATAGAAGCGTCGATGTATATAGATTTACTTTCAGATGAAGCAAATTCAACTCTCCTGACAATAAAAACGCGTTTATGTCATTTGCCAAAAAAGTGAAAATGGCGCTTGGACTAATTATGCTTAACAGCATCCAAATGTCATTGCATATAGAGTTTGCTCGAATGAAAATTCACAATATTTTGCATAGCGCTTTTGCGCCTTTAAAGGCCTCTAAATGCCTCTTTTTTGGGTTCCGTGGACAACAAGGAACCGCTGTGTTTCGCTTTATTTGTCTCTCTGTCTGCGGTTTTATAAAGAAACTATGAGTAATTGAATGCTGTAATTTTGCATGGACATTTAAAATAATCACGCCGAGAAAACAGTAAAAAAATGCTACAATAATTTTTCAACCAAGATAATCAACTTCAATGATAAAATTATAAATAGGAAAAAAATTATTTAAAAAAAAATGTTGCTGAAAATTTCCACACCACTCTATGTATGCTTATTACATTTGTATATTTCCCTTGATTCATGGATATCATCATCAGAACTGGGTTTAAAAGCATGCAGACATTATTAGGTAAAACAAAAACCCAACCGCAAGGTAAATATGACTAAAGTACACACTATTACTTATTTAATTCCAATGATCCTGATGCTGATCTTTAACCGAATCTCAAAAGTGCAAACTCAAGGATTGCTAGAGGGCGATGGAAGGTAGGGAACTTGGAGTCCAGAGGATCGACCATAATAGTAACACTACGCTACGTTAACAAACTGGAATTGCTGACGTTGGAGTCAACAACTGCTAGGCTGGGATTGGGTGGGGCATGTCAGTCGCATGTATCCATAGATGTGAGCCCGGATCGGGTGCCTGAGGACTGGCGAAGACGCCGCTGGCATGTCTTGACAATCAGGATACATTTAGGATTGATTGGTTGGACTTGGCGTGGTAAAGGTATTCCTGGAAGTACTTGGGGGAGATCTAGTATATACATAGGACATAGTATATAGTAGGACAAAAGTTACCCAGCAGTGGGACAGAATAGGTAAATAATAAACCATACCGCAACACAACTTCAGTCGGCAGCCCGGCCCTAATGAAAACCCTTTTTTCTCTTGAGTTAAACTAATAAAGATTAGACACTTTTGTATAATTATATTAGACTTAAGCCTATTCAATACTTTTGCCTTAGATAATTGAGGTAATACAATAGCGCAAGATAATGATCAATTAATAACGGTCTATCTCATTTTATTGAACGACTTAAAATGATTCTGCAGGAAAAGGCGTTAACCAATTAACTTACCTGTATATTTTTGGTATTATCTTCTTAAGAACTCTATTATTTACCGAGGCTTGGTTTTAATTATTGGTCTTATAAATTCTCGTTAGTATCTGATTGTATGAAAATTGATAGGTAAGTATTTATTAATCGGTTTTTAACAGGTAATTTTAATTTGTTTTTTTACTTACCGCTTTATCTTATTTAAGACATGCTGCAAATTAACGAATATATCTTTACTAGGTTGTTTTTGAACTCCGACCATATTCGTAGTATCTAAATTAGTGTTTTTATTTTCAAATATAGTTAAACACAATTATATTGCTTATTTTGTTATTTTTACAGATTCACAAACGCTACAGCAATGTTTTAATTTTGCGGTTTATAAAAGTTCAATAAATAAGATAAAGAAATTTAATGTTTTTAGAATGCTTACTATATTTAATACTTTAATAACACATACATATTTAACCGGGTATTTATCGCGCTATTTACCTTTATTATTGCCCGGTTAAATATGTGTTAATAATGTGTCGTGATCGCGAAAGTTTAAAAAAGACTATATTTAATACTGTCATTGATAAAAAAGTAGGATCTTTTGTAGATGATTTATACTGCGTCAGCATCATACTGAACGGGACGCTGCAGTGCCTGGGACATTGTTAGATGGATTAGGCTTGCCCAGCATCTATACCATCCTCTCAGCTTAGTCAACTATTTATTAGTCAGAGGAAAGAACAAGTCAATACGTCTGAAGTTAATTAAGCCGCGGGTTTCCTCACGATGTTTCCCTCACCGTTAAAGCACGTGTTAAGTGTGCATATACATTTTTTAAGAAAGGAAAATCCATTAGCGCACTTCCATTAATAAGGTAGGAGATAAAGAGGAAAAAATAATAATAATATTGTTTATAGTAGCAATTTAGATGTCACTATTAATATAATGTATTCATGTAAATGCATGTTATCTCTGTCCAATATGTATCAAATATTTTAATAGCTTAAACTGTCCTATATCTCAACCACTTTACAATGAGCCCTACTCAATTTATTTTCACTTTGTAACTCTCGGGGATACTAGGCTTTGTGCCTAATAATGGGCAAAGTGTATGATCATCTCGGAAGGCCCGTTATTTTAGTTTCATGCGACAATCCAGTATTAATAGATCGCGTCGAATCAATTTCTTGGCACAGTTTGAAGGAAATCTTTCATCATAGTTGCAAACATCACAAAGTCTTTTTCGGATAACGGGTTTATCCGTGTGCCCTTAGCTTATGATAAGGCTGTTCGCATTGAATGAATTGTTACGTATGTAATAGACATAAAAGGCTTTATTTAGGCCATTCTATCAGTAAGTTGGGAAGCAAAATATAATAACTATAATATAGTTGGTACCTAATAGATAAACATCATCCTTCTATTTCTTATTTCTCTATTTACCTTTTGTTTGTTTTGTATGGCTGTTTTGATTCTGACTGATTCAAATTAAAGTCTTATGGAAGTTTGTATTATCTATGTTTACTATATTTCTAGAAGTAGAAAGATAGTCCTCGATTCTAAACACAAGTGAAAACTTAAATATAGCGAGGAATAATTAAATATTTTTTAGTACAAGCACAGGAGCGATAGAATTTGTAAGCTGAAACTTGAAATAAAATACTGTAACTGAAAATAATTGTGGTGGTGGTTCCGCATTAAATTATTTTCACTTAAGTCTGACAAAATTAATTTGTTATTTCCGTTCTTATCGTATCGAGTGCGTATTTATTACCTGTTATTATATTAACAGATCATTAAATTGGCCAATGTTTAATTAAACAAGAGTTTTTATTGTTGTTGTACTCACATTTACAACTAGAAGAACCTTTGGTTTAAACTTAACTGTTTAGTTTTAAGTACTTACTGTTTTTTTCTAAATAAATACTTATTATTTATGAACTGCTTTATAATTATAAAAGAGTAAGGGGGCAACGTTTATCGATGATACTGGTATATGTATGTTTAAACCAAGGGTTGACGACCTTTGTTGCGCAGCGGACAAACGTCCGCCTACGACGCAAGAGGTTTTGGGGTTCGATTTCCGCCGCGGTACAAATGTCTGTATGGTCTGGAGATATAATATGTTCCGCGTGTTCTGGATGTTTTTCTCTTATGTGTAATAAAAAATATAATTATATCGATGTAGTATTAATTATTAAGTATATCAGGCATCTAGTAACACAAGCTCTGCTTAGCTTAGGGCTAGATGATGCTGTGTGAATTATCTAGAATTATTATTATCTCACTAATATTATAAAGCCGAAAGTTTGTTTGTATGGAGGTTTGTTACCTCACCGCAAAAACTGGCGTCTCGAGCTGAAATTTTGCAAACGTATAGATGTTGAGTAGGATTAACACATAGGCTACTTTTAATCCGGGTACAACAATCGGGAACAAGCTAGTTATTATATATGTTTTACGGGACGCTGCAATGTCCAGGATTAGGCTTGCCCAACATCTTTACCATCCCCTTCAGCTTAGTCGTCTATTAGTAAGAGTAAATAACAGGTCAATACGTCTGCAGCTGACTTAAGCTGAAGGTTTCCTCAAGATGTTTCCCTTCACCGTGAAAGCACTGTTTTAGTGCACATGTTTTTTTAACAAATAAATCTCTATTAATTGGAAAATTATCGCCACAGCCGGTATCGAGCCCACAACCTTCGCATCGAACATTGGGGTACATACCAGCCAGCCGACAGGGCACTCTTACAGGCACATAATTATTTCAGCCGTAAAACGTCCACTACTGAATACAGGCCTCCCTCATGGATCTCCATGAGGGGTAGTTGCCATACTCACCACACTTGGCGGGCGGGTTGGCGAGCGCAGTACGGGATGTCGTTACATGGAAAGACGCTGCTGTCCATATTCCATATGTATCCCTTAGCAGGCTCTTACTGCATCCATGGGCATGAGAAGAGGGGTAACATTCTACTGCCGGCACCCCACGGCAACAGGCAAAGGATAACTAGGTGAAAGTTTGCCCGAATTATTGGTACCCCGGAAGTTGTGGTCAGTTATTCATCAAGCGCTGTGGTCGTCACCATAAACCGCCGATTTTCCGGAAATAAGAATGTAGAAACAACTGAATAATAAGAAAAAACTAACAGTATTTTGTAGAGGGAGACAGAAAAATGTAACCTGGTTCAACTTTACGAACAGAATCTACCTACACCCGTGGGGTGTAGAATGTTGCCCGTCCTCTCTTGCCTGAGGATGCAGGAAGAATCTGCCAAGGGATAACCCTCTAAAGACGGGCAGCAGAGTCTTTTCATGTATCAACATCCCGTACTGCGCTCGCCAACCTGCCGGCCAAGCGTGGCGAGTATGGCAACTACTCCTCCTGATCACTACTTTTTGTTGATCCATGGGGAGGATTATGTCTAGCAGTGGACGTTGTACGGCTTAGATAATGATAATGAAAGCTGTGTTAACTTGTAATTAATCACATATTTTATTTATATTATTATTATTTTTATTTTATATTTATTTTCGCATTTCATTGTCACTCCTTTGACCGTTGACATAAACAATGTTACTCGAGGAACATGCTTTCCCTCCTGTCCTTAATCTAAAACCAGAGTCAGTACTATCTTGTAAAATGGTAGAGCACCATAAATCGATCTAATGCCTGGATTTCTACTGATAGCGATGACCGTCCTATGTTCAGTTTACGCATTATTTTATACTTCTTTAGACCACTGTGTCTACCATGAGTTGTCACTATTAGATCGCGTGCCGAATCTACAGTAGTGACCCGTAAATAGTACGTTACTATGACATCTGTCACATTTGTAACTTATGGTACCAAATTCTTAGCAAATGAAGCCCAAACTACATTAGCTTTAGTATAGTTTACTCGTATTTAGCACCAAACTATACGCTAGAGGTGCTGTACAAGTTTTCATATATTTTTTAACTACAGTCGCTAGCGGTATAGAATATGAAAACTCATGGTAGACCTACTGAAAGTTGCGCCAGCAACAGAAAATTTTAGGAGCAAATATTTTCATACATTTATTAACTACAGTCGCTAGCGGTATAGAATGTGAAAACTCATGGTAGACCTACTGAAAGTTGCGCCAGCAACGGAAAAAATTATGAGCAAATATTTTCATACATTTTTTTACTACAGTCGCTAGCGGTATAGAATGTGAAAACTCAGTAGACCTACTGAAAGTTGCGCCAGCAACAGAAAATTTTAAGAGCAAATATTTTCATACATTTTTTAACTACAGTCGCTAGCGGTATAGAATGTGAAAACTCATGGTAGACCTACTGAAAGTTGCGCCAGCAACAGAAAAGTTTAAGAGCAAATATGACGTAGTACTGGAAAGTTATGCGGAGGGATGAATGCCATGATGCGAAACGAACGTACTCGTATATAAAGTTTTACCACAGATTACAGAACCTAACAGATACATCACTCCAGTACAAAAGCCATACCTGCGCTATCTTAAATAGCCTACAAAGTTGTATTAATAATACCAGCAGTTCACAGCGAGAAAGAGTGTACCATAAGTATGCAAACAATAGAGTTGAAATTGCTTTGCTCACCCTCCCTACCTACTTGCAAGTAATCTGTGACGCGGCATCGAATGAGTGGCTAGGGTTGCTTCTACAATGAGTTTGATATTAAAACGAATGTGGTGAAAAAATAGTTCTTTTTAATTGGTTGATCAAATATGATTGAGTTTTATAAAATGATGGATACATTTTTTCCTTGTCTAAAATCATGGTAACTAAATTAATTGCGTGAAAGATGATATGAGTGGTGAAGGAGTGAACATCGAGTTGACGTCTAATAGAGAAGAATGGAAGAGAAATGTTGTGCCGACCCCACGTAACGTGGGGATAAGGGCAGGGAAATGATAATGATAACATAGCTAAATAATGTTCCTACGGTGAAATAAATGAGTATGAGCACTAGGACGATGCTGATCGCATAGAGTATAAAAACTAGGCCGAAGGCAATAATAATCGGCAAATAATTATAAAAACATATCACAAGACACAAATAAAATATTCCATGTTACATATATAGTTTACGACGCACTTATCCGATTTAACGGTTCGCATTTTACGGTTGCCGCTATTTCGAGGTCTGCTCTCAGCTTGCGTGCAGAAAGCCCATGTTAACATCAGCACAGGAACATAAAAGCATCGGACAACGAAAGCACACTCAATTTATATGTAAATACGCAATTAGTCTCCTTACCTCGGCTACTTAAACGCCTAATCTGCTACCGTACCGCTAGTTGATAGGATCGCGGAATAGGTAATGAGATGAGAGATCGGAGAAGATTGGTGGAGCTTTTGATCACTTGCGTAGAACGAATTGCCAGTTGGTGTTGGTAGAAGGTCCTAAAATTAGTGACGTCACATTTAAAAAATCGGCCAAGTGCGAATCGGACTCACACACAAACTGTTCCGTAGCATTATTAAATCAAAATCACGTTTGTTATATGGGAAAAATATTTATTTCATTCTGTTTTTAGTATTTGTTGTTATAGCGGCAACAGAAATATTATGCATCATCTGTGAAAATTTCAACATTCTAGCTATCACGGATCATGTGTATTGGTGACAGACAGACAGATGGACAGCGGAATCTTAGTAATAGGGTCCCGTCTTTACCCTTTGGGTACGGAACCCTAAAAAGTAACTAGATGGAATTGAAACTTATTTGTAATATTATTAATGCCGTGACACAAATGGTAGTTTTACAAATGAAACCAGCTGTCACGGGGACGAGTCAAAAAATAATCAAATTTGTGTGTAGGTAGTGTATCTATCTATGGTGGGCACAATTTTGCCATCCGAATAGAAATGGAAATTCGCAGTGGGTATGGTATAGTGAACAATGAACAATGATGATGAAGGACTGGCTAGGATCGAGGAATAGAAAATGAGCGATGAGAAATCAGAGATGATTGAAGGTGGAAGGTGCATTTGGCAACTTGCGTCATATTTAAATTTTGCGTGATATTATTTATTTATTAATATCATCGAGGTCGTTTCCTGTCTTGTGGGATCCATTCGGTAGTGGATTTAGCCCATGACTTATCCGGCCTGCGGCAGACGTGACCCGCCCAATCCCATGAAGAATTTAAATAATTTTTTTTTTATAAAAATTCCAATCACAAGACAGGAAACGACCTCGCGGCAGACCAAGACGTCGATGGAGAGACGAACTCGACGCATACTTGGAAGACTGGACCACAGTAGCTCAAGACAGAGAAAGGTGGAAGGAGGGAAGGGAGGCCTTTGCCCTGCAGTGGGACAGTACAGGCTCATAATAATATCATCGATCATTAATTTAGGTACATATAACTGGGTATTATATCGTCTTCAGATTCAGAAATGTCCAAATTCACATTACGACACAACTTTCTGAATCTGAAGACGAATAGAGGGTAGTCGTTGATTCTGCCATCAATTCACGGCGGTAGCTCCCAGAACATCAGTCTTCTCGCGACCAAGAACGCTAAAATGTGTTCGAAACGTCGGGAAATATAAATAAAACCGGGCAAGAGCGAGTTGGACTCGCGTACCGAGGGTTCCGCGTCATCATACAATATAATATACGATAAAGGCGGTTTATATTTGTTGGAAAACCTTGACAGCACCATCTCTTGTCTGATAGCGGAACTTATGCAGATTTTTCACACTTTCGATGATTTCTAAAAAAACTATGCAAGTTCGTTATCATTTTCCTGTAATCTTTACACACACTCCTATTAGAAATAAAGTTTCAGGGGTTTATCTCTGCAAACTTCGGAAATAAGGAGGGGAATGGTCGTTTTTTCAACATTTTTGTAAATAACTCAAAAACGATACGGCTTAAAGGAAAACTAGAAACTGTTTATTAATGTGCAAATTTACACACAATACACCTAATAACGTACCAAAGCACCAAATATACACCTTTGTTATGATACCCCACATGACCTAGTAACTACACAAAAATTTTGAAAACCATTATTAATGTGGGATAATGTTGCATTTTAATGGTGAAAAAATTTCTAAAATCGGTTTAGTAGTTTCGGAGCCTATTCAGTGCATACAAACAAACAAACAAACAATCTATTGTTATAATTAAACCTCATTATTGTGTATCTCTTGTTGGTAGCCCACATAAATAAATAAATAAATAAAATCTGCTGCCTGCGGCTTCGTATGTACAGGTCAGTAGGTTGAGGTTGAGTAGGCTCTACATACCGAAGCAAAAAAAAAATGCTGCTTATTGTACACATATCACAGCTCTAATGTAAGCTGAGCTTGTATAATGGAAATCAGTTAGTTTATAGAATACCTAAAGTCAATCACCCTTAATTATGAACTGTGATTAAATTAATCAGCAGTCAATTGACGAATTTTTTGACAGTTTTGTATGAAAAGATGTCAAGAAACCGATGCTTAAGTTGATTAATTTTATCAGCGTCTATATTTAAGGGGGGATATGTTTATTTGTTTATTTAAATAGGACATCCAACACAGGGTTACACATAATGCACATAATACTAAGGTCTAAATGTTAATAGCCTGGTGCTCCCGTAATTACAGTACGTCACAGCATGTACAAAGTTAGAGCGACAACTGATAAAAAGTGTTATTTTTTAAACAGTATTAAGAGCGTATAAGAAAAATTGTAACATAAACTTCAGGTTAATAAAACTTTAAACAGTTTTTAATGTCCTAATTTTTCATAATGTTCTGTAAATACATATCTATCATACGTGAGATGCACCCCTCAACGGCTATAAGTCAGAGAAAAGAACAGGGCAATACGTCTGAAACTTAGGAAAATATCGAGAGGACCCATGGCCTGGTACCGTGGGTTTCCTCACGATGTTTTCCTCCACCATTGCATGTGTTAAATGTGCACAATTCTTCAAGAAATAAAAAAATCATTGGTACACGGCCGATATCGAACCCACGACCTTACGATCGAAAGTTATGTTAGGTAACCGCTTCGCCAACACGACTGCCTATAAAATCAAATTTCCTTATTCTATGGTGTATCTCTTTCCAGTTTATTTGAGTTTATAATTGGTTCTTTTGCTTACAGGAAATAGATTTCTAGGAAGGCATTTATGAAAACTCTGTTTCCAATATCTAATGCCAACGCTTGCAATCCTAGATGATATCCATAGTGAGCAGTCGACAGCCAACTTTAAACCGCATTTTCATAGGAAGCTTGTTACCTTAACCCGAAGCTTAGAGTTCATCATCTCAGCCGTAGGACGTCCACTTGACATAGGCCTCCCTTTCAGGGAGGGCGATGGTGCATTATGGTGATGCACCATCGTAAGTTCCGCAAGACTTAGTTGGCGTTAGTTATGGACGCCCTCGGCACGTGCTCAGCAAGGTGCGGTAGGGGCTCCAGAGTGTTCTATACGAGGAACCGGAGCCCTTAGTGCAGCGAGGCCGGCCATCGGAAGGGTTTTAGTGGGTCGTCGCGAGACAACCTCATATACTCACCACGCTTGGAAGGCGGGTTGGCGAGCTAAATATCAATAAAATAATGCTAGCCGTTTCACACGCCACCTAGCCCCAAAGTTAGTTAACGTTGTTTTAGGGGTACCATACTAGGTGATTAACAGTTAAATATTTTTTTGTAAATACATTATTTATCTTATCATTACATAAAAAATACCCAGACGCGGGACAAATATCATTAGAAAAATAATTAATAAATAATTATTTCTCTCAAAACAGCATTAAGAATAAGTCATTTCATCATCATTTCAGCCTTAGGACGTCCACTGCTGGACATAGGCCTCCCCCAGTGTAGTATAACTAAAAACCTTACAAATTATGCCTGTTGTGGTGCCTGAGAAAGGTTTCTATTAAAAAAAACCTGTATTACAGGTCACCAGTGCTCTCACTCAACACAAATAAAATGATAGTAGTCAGCTAGCACTCATAACAAAAAGCATATGCAGTAGTTACAAAATAAAAATAAAAAGATAAAAGATACTATTCATAAAATAGTAAGGCATCAAAGGTTACAAATTGTAAAAAAAAAATTACAAACATTTTTCCCGCAGTGGGAATCGAACGCGACATCTTGCGTCTGAGCCAGGTATTAAACCAACTGCGCCGTCAAAAATAACAGTATTTATTTTCTTAAGGAAGGCATACAGCTTTTAAAATAACAAACTAGAGGTATAAAAGTGAACATAAGTCTAAGCAACAGATCAGCTAATAAATTACCTTCATGACTAAAAACAAGTCACAAAACTTTAACCCTGCAAGTTATTTTTAAGTTACAAAACACATAATATGAAACAAAAAAAATATATACACACATTATTGAAAACGGTTTCTTGCTTGGCTGCATGGTTCTGCTTTCGATGTAAATGCGTCCGGCTACCCTTCATACCGGTAGCACTAATGGGTAGGCACTAGGCACTGTGGTTCGTAAGATTTATCTTATCCAATAGATTGCTGGCACCAGGCAGTATGATTGCTTTCTAGAATTAGGATGCGGTTTGTGTGCGCTGTTTTTCTATTTCTGTTGTAGTTAAAGAAACAAGCCATATTAGTTTACTATTTCCTTAGGCCATTTTCCATTAGTTTCTTCTTTGAGGCCTTACTTCTCTGCACTGATTACTTTTTATTATTAAGAATTTCATGATCGCATGATATCTAAGGAAAAATTACTATATCTTTTGACACAAAGATATTTTCAAAAACTCTTTTCTATTGCCTACCATATTAAAATCCACTGAATAAAAAATTGTTTCGGATAGTTAATAAGTAACAGTTTTTCAAAAAGAGAATTTAATCTCATGATCATGTTGACATTTTGTAAAACATTTATTTAGAGAGCTTTTCCTTGAATAATTCTTGAATTTTTCAACATAATACCCGCCTTCAATGATAAAATCCTTGAAATTTGCTGAAAATACTCAAACCGCTATATGTACGAGTTACCCTATTACTTTTGAGTATTTCTCTCGATGATCATGGATCCCATCATCAGAACTGGGTATAAAAACAAGTAAACATTTCAAGTGAAACTTAAAACCAAGTAAAAACTTAGGTTTTGTAACTATACTGACTATAGCGTTTAACCTATTCTTTGTACCATTTTCCCATAGCAACTTGGGACAAAATGCTGTTTTGTCCAGGATTTGTAAAGCTTATAACACTTTATCGAAAATAAGCGACCTAGATTTAGGAGAACCTCTACTTAAATATAAAAAAAGCCTTGTATCTCTCTGTGCATAGTCTTCTGACACTAAGTCATAGTTTCTTTACTAGTTTACTTTAATTTAATTAATTAATTTGCAAGATGTAGCTGCCTGTAATTGGGAGAACACTAGCTCATGATTTTTATTGCTTTTACTTTTGTAATTTTTTACTTGTGTATCTTCTGTTGGTGGCTCAAATAAATAAATAAATAAATATACCTTTACTGCGGTCCCTGCAGTAGACACGTTTAACTTAATTCCTCATGGATCCCATCACAAAATTGAATTATGAAAAATGGGACCTAAATAAAAGTTCATCTTTTCGAACTCAAAAATATTTTTCCGAATGGGTTCTTATACGACGGAGTTCTGACGTAACAAAGATAAAAAATACAGACGAATTTAGAATATATCCTTTTTTAAGTCGGTTAAAGAGACACATTTCGTCTTATTTCTTCGTAGGGTTTCTAATTCCTTAGATACTCTGAGGAATGGTTGAGTGAGTCCTGCCTACTTGCTATTTATAACATCATCGCTATTCCTTAACTGTTATCACATAATCCCTTTACGCATAACGAGATATCGACAAAACTAGTTTTCTTCTTTCATTCTCCTCAATCAGATGTTAATCCAATCACTCCCATCTATTTAATCTTTCGTACTTGCGTTAAAGACGTATTTAGTTAAAGCTTAGAATGTTCCTTCCTTTGAATTCGGCCGACGTTACTGTGGAGATAGTATAGGTTCTGGGCAAGCCTATAAAAGCCACATGTATTTTACTTTGACGGCACTCGAACCTACAACTTTCAGCCGAACATCTTAAACGCAGGCTGCATTTACCGTTTTGGCGTCTGAGTTAAATATTTGATAGCAATTTACATCTCTATTAATTATATCTTAGCGTGGGTTAACATTTATAAGACTTTAATTTTTCGACAAGCTTGCCCAGCACCTAATCCATTCTCCCAGCTTAGTCGGCTATTACTCAGCAGAAAGAACAAACAGGTCAATACGTCTGAAGCTGACTAAGCCGTGGGTTTCCTCACGATGTTGTCCTTCACCGTTAAAAAACGTGGAGAACCTGCTGTCCAAGTAGTGCGGATGAAACTTGGTTTTGTGGCGAGTGATGTTTGCTCTATTAGTCAAAAAACCGTATGCATTATTTAAGAAGATGTGTGCCAAGTCTAGACTAGACCGTGTCAGTGTTGAACGGTAACATGCTCCACTGCAGTTATTCGGTACTCACACGCAATATACAAAACCAAATCACGTTCAGTTTGAGGACGAATCTAATTGTAACACGACGATATTGTGAATGGTGTCTATGTAACTGTTCGACACCGTTGAAGGTGTTGGATTTGGAACGCAACAATGACTTACATGTTTTGTCGTGAAGACGCTTAATTATTGCGGAAAATAAAATTTCCTTAGAGAAAAGGAAACTATTTTTACTGTCACCAAAGTTGAGATAATATGTAACTAACCTGCAATACCCTGTTAAATATATTTGTTCCTGAAATAGTAGATCAGTCACCAAAACGCCCTCGCAAAACACTAGGTTAGGCACGGTTAGGTATTAGTTGGGATGTTGTTGCAATACAGCTAATACCTAACCGTGACAGAAGCAGGTCAGCAGGTGGCAGATCTAATTTATTGAACAACTAGCTTGTGCCCGCCGCTTCATATGCGTTGTACCCGGATAAAAAGTAGCCTGTGTTAATCCTAGTCAACATCTATAAGATAAGATAAGATAAGAAGCCGTTTTATTCCAAAAAGTGTAAATTACAAAACATTAATTAATAAATTTACTACATTAGAATTTTATATTATATCACATAATTATATTAGTTTAAAAGGATCTGGTTAATTTTTGGATGTCCATTTCTGGACGAAGGCCTCCTCCATCTCCCTCCATTGTGTCCTGTCCTGTGCAAGTCGTGTCCAAGTGCTACCGGCGGCGGCAGTGATGTCGTCTGCCCAGCGGCGACGAGGGCGCCCGGGCGGGCGACGCTCGCCCCGCGGGTACCAGTGTAGCATCCTCTCGCTCCATCTATTATCTCCTGTTCTAGCCGTGTGTCCAGCCCAACGCCATTTAAGTTGGCAGACCATTTTTACGGCATCAATTATTTTTGTTTTATTCCGTATCTCAGTGCATGGAACTCTGTCTCTTAGCTTTATCCCTAGCATGCTCCTTTCTGCTGATCTTTGGAATGTTCGGATTTTGTGAATGACCTCATTGGTAATTGGCCAAGTTTGACATCCATATATTAATGTAGGGGTAACAACAGAGTCCATGGCCTTTTGTTTTAGATGTGTCTTTATTTTAGATTTGAAAATATGTTTTAGTGACCAATACGCATTCCAAGCTTTCTTGATTCGCCGTTCTATTTCTTCCATATAATGATTTTCAAACGAAATATTTTGACCCAAGTATATGTATTGGTCTACGTAGCCAATTATTTTGCCGTTGACACAAGTTATTATTTTGGGTCCGTTTGTCATGATGCATGTTTTTTCTGGATTCATGTCTAATCCACATTCTCTACTTTGTGCGTCTAGAGATTCTAACATATATTGGATATCTGCGTGTTTCTCTGATATTATGACAATGTCATCTGCAAAGCGTAAGTGATTTAGTAGCTCACCATCAACATTGATACCAAGGTCCGTCCACTGCAGTTTCCTGAATATATGTTCAAGTACGGAGTTAAACAAGTTTGGCGAAATCGGATCCCCCTGTCTTACACCTCTTTCCAATTCGAAAGGATCTCCCGTCTTTTCTAGTCTTACAGCAGCTTTACTTCTTCTGTATATTTCCGTTAGTAGTTTGATGTAGTCATATTGTATTCCTTGTTCTGCCAAGGCCTTCCAGAGTGCATTGTGGTGGATTGTGTCGAATGCCTTAGAGTAGTCTACATAGGCTATATACAGTGTTTTTCTATATTCTGAGTACTTCTCAATGACTTGTCTTAAAGTGAATATATGATCTATTGTTGAAAATTTACTTCTGAAACCAGCTTGTTCACGTGGCTGTGCAAATTCTAACTCTTTCTTTAGTCTATTAGATATTATGTTTGTGAACAGCTTGTATGTAGATTGCAGCAAACTGATTGGCCTGTAGTTATTTATGTTAAGTGGGTCCCCTTTTTTGTATAGTAGTGTTATTATCGACGATTCCCACTGTTCGGGTATGGTTTTCTGAGTTATAATTTCATTAAATAAGCTTGTTAGCAAAGGTGTCAATGGTTCTGATAATGCTCTTAGAACATCATTTGTGATGTTATCACCGCCTGGGCTTTTCATAGATTTCAAGTGCTTTAACGCATATTCTATTTCACAAATCATAAGTTGGGGTATTTCTTCTGAAAAGCTAGTTTGATCTACTGATGCGTCGCAATGTTGTTCTTCTGTCTGTTCCTCCTTGCTATAAAGTTTTTTATAAAAATCTGTTGTTATTTTCAAAATGTCGGTTCTATTAGTTGTAGTTAGTCCAGTTTTATCATTTAGTGTTTGTATCCATGGTTTTGTGTTGTTTAGACGTTTATTTCCACGTTTTACAGATCGCCTTTTACTAAGTTCCTCCTCAAATATTTTTAGTTTATACTTTTCTTTATTCCTTTTGATGTGTTTTTGGATTCGTTAATAAAGCTTTTTCAGGTTTTCTCTTTCTGTTTTCGTTTTTGTTGTTTTTTCCATTAGTTGTTTTCTTTCTTCGATCATAGCGGCAATCTCTTCAGTTATAATGTACTCGTTAGATTTTTTCTTTTTGTTGCTTGGTACTTTATTAACGCTGCATTTAATTTTGTTTATTATTTCGTCATAAAATTTTTGTATATTGTGCGTTATTTTCAGTTCTGTTGATATGCTTGAAAAAATGTTTTGGAGGGAATGGTCGTCATGTCTTGTCAGTATTGAGAGTTTATTTTGAAATGATGTTCTTTTCTTTTCTATCATATTCATTGACATTGTAGCTCGTAACATACGATGGTCAGTTGGATGAGTAGTTTTTATTATTTCTATATTGTGTATTGCTCCGGTATTTTTTCTCTTTGTTATGAAGAAATCTATTTCGTTCAAGGTTTTTCCATCTGGCGATCGCCAAGTCCACTTGTTTTTTGCTTTTTTGTAAAAATGAGTATTCATAATGTAGAGTTCATTCTCCATACAGAAATCAATTAAAGTTTTACCTCCTCCTCAACATCTATACGTTTGCAAAATTTCAGCTTGATACGTACGCTAGTTTTTGCGTGAAGAGGTAACAAACCTCCATACAAACAAACTTTCGGCTTTATACTATGAGATGATGTTAGGTGATTGATAAAAAATAGCCGATAAATGCTCTATTACACACCACACAATATAAACATAACAATAAAATAAATATTGAATATAAAGTCAGAATAAGCGTGTCGAAATATAAAATGAATTGTTGTGATAAGAAAAGTTTAAGAAAAACTATTTCAGTGGTAGAGATTATACAATTGAGGCTAAATATCGTAAGAACATAGTCAGCTCCAGGTCATCATTATCCAATTGATTTATTATTTTTAGAGTTACGTACGTCAAAAGGAAAAAAACGGAACCCTTATAGGATCACTTTGTTGTTCGTCTGTTACAGACAGATTGTCCGTCTGCCGGTCCGAGAACGTGTTGAGGTATTGAGTTGAAATTAAAAAATAAAACCATACACTCAAATCTATGGCCTCTTTAAGCTGTGATAAAATAATTGTTCTAAGTTAACCTGAAAAAAAGATACGGCCGTTTATAGAGGTATACTACGCAAAAAACGCATGTTTTGACATTCTCATAGGAATATAAATTCATAACAGACTTCTCGTAGACCTAGACCTAAGAAATTTGGCAAGGTATATCGTCCTATACTGTAGATACAGAGAACAATCCAAAACTATACAATTGCAATGTATAGTTGGACTAGCTGCCCCGGCGAACTTCGTATCGCACCTACCACTGCAACTTCTTACTACAACTACCCTACTGCTACCCTACAACTACCCTACAACTACTAATTTACGCAACGAAAAGTAGCCTATGTCCGTCTCCATCGTCTAATCTACCCCTATTCTTAAATTCATCCAAATCGGTTCAGCTGTTTTAACGTGAAAAGGGAACATACATACATACATTCTTACTTTCGCTTTTATATATTAGTAGGATGGGCCGAATGAATCTTTTTGTGCATTTTAAAAACGTATACTAATATTTATAGCCAGCTATTCTAAGAGTATACAGTATATATAGTATACATCTCGAGTAGTGGTTTCCTTGTCAAGGATGATAATGCCCGATAACAAGAAGAGCAAAAATGCCATTAATTAATGATTTTTTTCTCTGATTTCAGGTGCCGACAAGGTGCCATCGGAAGCAGCTGTGACGACTGAAAGAAAAGGTAATGTTAAATAATTTTCAAGAATTTTATACACTATGCAAAAACGGTCATAGAGTATTTAGTTTTCATATTAAATATCTGGAATGTTCACGTACTTGTAAAGTTGGTGGAGGCACCAACTGTTTCGACCCTTATCGAGGACCTTATCAAGGAGGCTGCGACCGTTTCCCTCCGCGTCCCGTCGGTTATAGAGTATTTAGTTTTCATATTAAATATCTGGAATGTTCACGTACTTGTAAAGTTGGTGGAGGCACCAACTGTTTTGACCCTTATCGAGGACCTTCTCAAGGAGGCTGCGACCGTTTCCCTCCGCGTCCCGTCGGTTATAGAGTATTTAGTTTTCATATTAAATATCTGGAATGTTCACGTACTTGTAAAGTTGGTGGAGGCACCAACTGTTTCGACCCTTATCGAGGACCTTCTCAGGGAGGCTGCGACAGTTTCCCTCCGCATCCCGTCGTTCAGGACGACGAATTTAACAAGAACGTGAACATTATGAAAGCATTATATAGCCGATATTTAATATGAATACGATAATTCACGATAATTATTAAATGGTATGATTCTTTAATTGTTCAAAAAATAAAAACCGACTTCAATGAGATAACTCAGAATACAGATCTGTATTCTGAGTGAGATAAATAATGCTTTAAAATAATTAATGAGATTAAGACTATATGGTTTTCTCATGGATCCCACTGTTAAAACTGGACCAAATTGAAATTGGGCCACCTCGGAAGTGCACTCTTTCAGATAAAAAAATAATTTTGAAAATCGGTCCACGATTGACGGAGAAATCGGTGAACATACATAAAAAAATATACAGTCGAACATAGAAACTCCTCGTTTTTTGAAGTCGGTTAAAAAAAGGTACTTAGTTTGTTGAGAAAACAAACAAGATAATATATAAAACGCAAAAGGAACATATCGCTGTTTCTTTTGCGTTTTATATTTTATGATAATGTAAAGGTGAAGAGTTAAGTGTTGTTCGAACTCTACCTCGGTTTTCTTTAACATGTCTCTATAAACATAATCAATATCTAAAAGTAGTAACCTAGTTCTATATTAGAACTTTCTTTAAAGTATCATCATCGCCATCATCTCGGCCTTAGGACTACTGTTCACTGCTGGACATAGGCCTCCCTCATGGATCTCCATGAACAAGAGGGAGTTGTTGCCATACTCACCACGCTTGGCAGGCGGCGAGCGCAGTATGGGATGTTGATACGCGTGAATAAGACGCTGACGCTACTGCTCATCTACCAGCGGTATCCCTTGGCAGAATCTTCCTGCATCCGCGGGCGAGAGTGAAGACACACCACGGTGGACTTGGCACGACTTTGAAAAATTTATTATTCTATTTTATATCCTGACTTACAATTTTTTCTAGTAGCCATGTTTATCGTAAATTATCGTAAATAAATACAACGTCATAAAAGTTAAGGCATGCATACACTTAAGGTCAGCTTCTTGACAGGTAGGTACGTTAGCCTTGTCAGAGGCAGTCTCTAGATCTAATAACATCATGAACGGGCAATTACTTACCTATATTAAAATGCGTTTAGTACTCAGATATTTTCACAAATGAATAATTACAGTTGTGAGTGATACAGTATTGTAATATATTCCTACAAACGTCGGGTTCAGGACGTTTTGATAGAATTATCAAGAAAACCTTTAGTTAAGAATTTATAAAGCAGTATTTTGGAAATGTCTGTATTACAACTTTAGAATTGGCAACTTTATTTTAAGAATGATAAAATTAATGTTGCGTTTTCATAATAAACGTCAACAAAAATTGTTCCCCACAGCCTAATAGATGGCGCTAGTGCTATTTTTCTGTAGCAAACACATTGACAGTGACAGACTAATGTTACCTCCCTAGATCCCATGGAGCTCGCTAACTCCATACTTTAGTTTCATAGTATTTTTTTTACATTAACGGATTATGCGAGAGAATGTCCATAGACTGACACAGGTTTATGATAATGATGATCAGTAACAAAAATATTAATTCCTAAAAAACTTTGACTAGGAAGGACTTTTACTCCCATATAGAAATTTTCAATAGTTCAGTTTAGTGTGAATGACCGGAATTTAATATTGCTTAATGATATGAAATGAAAATCTCTATAACAAAACGAGGTAATTGTTATAGAAGATCAAACACAACCTTACAATCTATTATAGTTAACTAATGTAACTGGTGTATATACCAATAAGTAATAAACAGGATTTTGACTTCGTGTTGAAGAAGAAAGAAGAAGAAAATCATTTATTGATCCACAATGATCTTCTAATGAAAAATGTCATGTTATGTATGACTGATTAGTTGTAAAATTTTAATAAAATATATTTTAAAATGATTAAATATCTTGACACTGGCGAAATTGTATAAATCCAAACACCAAAAGCCATAAAATAAAAAAGACAAGACAAGACAAGTACATACGTCAGGTATAAATTAATTCTAACTAAAGAAGTACAATTTGTGGACCAAAAGGTCCTAACTCAGCATAATGTTAATCCTTAAATATAAGGATTAACACTGGTTTCAGGTAGGATGTATTGTAGTTGAGATTTCGTTAACCTATTTCCTAGATACAGACCTTATCTCTTGTTATACGGTAATCAAGTCTTCCTTTTTGTATAATTAAGGCCCTTGACATCAACTTTAGATGATTTATACAGCGTCATCAGCTTGTATTCATGCTGTACGGGACGCTGCAGTGCCTGGGATATTGTTGGATGGATTAGGCTTGTCCAGAACCTATACCATACCCGCAGCTTAGTCAGCTATTAGTCAGAGGAAAGAACATGTCATTACTAAAACCTGTTCCTTCCTCTTACATCCGCCGCGGATTTATTTACGGAAAGCACGTGTTAAATGTGTACATAAATTTCGCAAGAAAAAAAAGTCATTAGTGCACAGTCGGTATGGAACTAAAGAGCTCCGGATTGATATTTTTTTTAGTCTTCCTGAGTAAAATGATAAACTATCTTTCATAAAAGGTGAGACATATAGAACTAAATAGATATGGCAAGCGCCGCTAATATGGTCGCCGCATCAAGTAAGGAACTCTACAAATGGATGAGCGACATTCGAGCAAATTAACAATTTACGCTCGCTACAAAAACGTTTGATGCCGATCAGCGCGATACAAAAACTGGACACTGTCAGTATCCAGGCCGTTACCAGTTTTAATCGTGAGATGAATACTAAATATCCTATTTATACTAAAGTGGGTAGTAAAATAGTGCCGTTATTAATTGGCAGGTTTATGAAACAGCTGGTGAAAAATGCACACGTCGTGTACGTATTATAAGCCGTGTTAAAATAAAGATAAAGATTGTTTTGCTTAGCAAACACGGACAAACTGAAAGACAAAAGAAACAAAAAAAAATAAAAAACTTAAAAAAACATTGGTCTTTCCCCAAGTGCGCGGTTAAACAGGTTTAGGCTCAGCCAAATGTCGCTACCGCGCCGAGGACGATACCGACGCTGATTTTCAGTCTGAACATCAAAATTTATAAGAACTTTCAATTCGAAGGTCTTGTTCGATACCGTACACAAATTGACTTTTTCTTTTATGAAAAATGTAAGAAAAACATTGTGAGGAAACTCGCAGCTTAGTCAGTTTCAGACGTATTGACTTTATGTTCTTTTCTCTGCATATAGCCGACTTTGCTGGGCAAGCCTTATCCATCTAACAATGTCCCATACACGAAAGTCAGTTTATTTAACTATTATATAAAGCCATTCTGCTAATACCATATTGGAATCTGAAGGGAGATTTGGCTCGCGACCACGTTTGGTGCAATCCTGGCCTAACGTCGGGAAAAAATAGAAATATAGGTAATTACGCGATCCAATATAGTAAAAATTTGTGTGATGGCGAAATAAAAAAAAAACTAATGAAAGCCATTCTTATAGGATGGACCTGCAGTGATATAATATCAGAGTTCGGATAGGTTGGATTTAATCAATTTATGATACTTTACGTGTCAGAACTATTCTATTATTATTACATTTAGGCATGGTTAAATTATATGTATAATATATTCTGTAGTTATAATTTTCTTACAATCCTGAACATCATCATCATCATTTTAGGTATTCCTTAGCAGGCTCTTACGGCATCTACGTGCATAAGAGGAGTGGGAACATTCCACTGCCGGCACTCTACAAACAATCCTAAAATAAAATTCTGACTGTATGAAATCGATAAGTTTCTGGCGCGACATAGCACATTAGTCGTTCTCACTGATGTGTCGTGTTCCATTTTATTCTCCAACCAAAAGATTGGGCATTTACTTTGTAAGACTGAAGTGAAACAAACTATTAATTAATGTTATTTATATAATTAATTAATGTTACGCGGATGCACGCGAGGTGCCCCTTTGAACTGAAGCAAACTAAAGTGAAACGAACAATTCATTTTAATTTTACGGGGATTAGTAATGCGCGTGAGGTTCCTCATTGTCCTAAAGTAGACGGTTAACTTGAAAATCTAAGCTTGTCGCCATGATATCCGGCACAAAATTATTGCGTGAGTAATCTACGTATTTCTAAATGAATATGAGGCATTGTTAAACTTGCAACAATATTAGTTTCATTACCAGTCCATTTTTACGGAAAATCTAATGACATATGAGAACGTACCTACGAGTATATTCAGTGATAATGGCGCATAGAAACATCGCGGTGCTAAGGAATCCTTAGACCGTAAATATCCATCATTAATGCTAACGTACTGATACTATGTATGTGTGTCCTTATCGGCCTTACTTATAAACAATATTTCATAAATATCAAGGCCTTTTAAATTAACATCAATAAAATAGACCTTGTCGGTACCGGCTAGTTAAATTGCCGAACATCAAACTAAGCACACACTCAGTACATTAACATAGTTCCTAAGTTACCTAAGAACTCTGTAATTTTTGAACCGATTTGGAGAATTCGTTTTGAACTCAGGTCCGATTCTGATGATGGGATCCATAAGGAAGTAAATAATTCAGTTCAACTATCGTGAATTATCTAATTCAAATTAAATACCTATCTGGTAGTTGGTCCACCAATTTAACAAGTACGTGAACATTCCCGATATTTAATATGAATTGTTATAGTGTCTATCTGGAGTCCCTCAAGGTATAGTTACATGCCCTAAATTTTAGCTTGCTGTGGGAATTTATGTTTCCTTGTTTTTACACCCAGTTCTGAAGATGGATGTACAAGGTGTAACATATAGTGGTTTGGGTAGTCAAGGATTACATCATTAAAGTTATAAATTGCCTTTATGTTTGTTCTTATCAGAATAGGTTCAATCATTGCGGAAAACTTGTCCTTATCGGCCTTACATAAAAACAATATGTCATAAATATCAAGGCCTTTCATATTAACTTCAATAAAATATACCTTGTCGGTACCGGCTAGTAAAATTGTCGAACATTAAACTAAGCACACACTCAGTACTTTAACTTAGTTCTAACCGTCCGGAAATTAGATACTTAACTCATTTGGATCGAGAATTCTGGTTCGCACTCAAGTAGTTTGACCCATTTCCATCCTATTTTAAGTGGAAAGACTTACTTCGAACTACGTGCCAAAGCTACGTATTTAAATAAAGCATGAAAATACCTGAATACCAAACTCGCGTGCTATAGAAGAATGCAAGTAGGTGATCAATGTCTTGTTAACACCAACTTTATCCATATATTTTTATCTACATCTGATTATTTCGGTTGGTTGGTGTTTATTGAAAATATTTTGCGTGAGATAGTCATTAATTATGTAATAAATTGCATGACTGCTAATCTCTGTCAATACTTTCTATAATTATATTAGACCCTTGAGATCACCAACACGGATAAGCACGCTCATATATTACTTAGTTAACCTACACGTACCTATACCAGTAATTACCCTTCATATGCGCCATTAAAAAGCATTTTAAATTAATTCCTAATCCCATTAAGTAAAAACAACAGTAATATGCAGCTAGAAAGCATAACTTACAATTAATTCGACATTAACTTAACATGACAAGGTGGTATCTGATGTTTTACAATACAACTGTGTACGCGGTGTGACTATCTGGTTTAAGTGGCCAGATTAATTTTCTCTGAGTTAGATCTATCATTTCCTGTTTTGTTTACATTATAATTAATAGAATTGTACTTAATTACGTTTAAAAGAGATTGGTGGTAAAGGAGAGAGATGAAGGATTTGGAGAAGATCTTTGCCCCGCAAAGGGACGAGACAGATGAAATCAAACCGGCCAACAGCGAGTCCTACTCGCGCACCGAGTTTTCCGTGCCAGCCATTATAAAATATAATAAATGGTTTATATTTGTTGGAGAACCTTGACGGCGCCATCTCTTGTCTGATAGCGGAACTTACGTACATTTTTTACGTTTACCAAAACATATTATTATTTATTTTTAGACATAACTGTCCTGTTAACGTAAAAAACGAACACCAACTTCTACGGTTAGCACTTCTGGGCGAAGACGTCAAAGGGCCCGCCCGCCATGACATGGCGTGACGAGGGGAGAAGGGAGTTCCCTATTTCCACTTCTCGCGACTTAACGCAAGCAACATGCCAAGATAAACCATGGAAATGGGCGTCAAGCTCATCACGCCATCTTATCTTGGGCCTTCCACGTCGCCTGCCAGCATTTGGTGGGCCCCACTCTGTAGTGGTCTTCGCCCACAGATTGCTGGACAAACGTGTCCCACCACTACCGGCTTTGTGACCAAGACATATTATTTATATATCAGTTATTATATGAGCGATATTTTCTTTGAAATTAAAAAGCTTGCCCGCGACCGCAGCCCTATGTAAGCGAGCAGGGCTTTTACTTCGGTAAGGACAATAGTAAATGTGCAAAGAGGAAACCTAATCAAAACAGCGGAGTACGTTTCATGATTGACTAATTGATTTCACTTCCTCACTTTCATTGGCAGTACCGCTCGCAGCACGCGCTAAATAATTCAGACCGTTGTGTAAGCAATTAGCTGGGTTGTACAATTTATCTAGTTGAAATGTGGAATGCATCATTCGTTAAAGGCCGAAATTATATATAGTTATAACTAATTTGCCGTGGGGTGCCGGCAGTAGAATGTTACCCCTCCTCTCCTACCCGTGGATGCAGTAAGAGCCTGCTAAGGGACACCTCCGGAAGATGGGCAGCAGCGTCTATCCGTGTATCAACATCCCATACTGCGCTCACCAACCCGCCTGCCAAGCGTGGTGAGAATGGCAACTACCCCTCATGGAGATCCATGAGGGAGGCCTGTGTTCATCAGTGGGCGTTTAACGGCTGAAATGATGAATGATGATAACTAATTAACAACTTGCGCGTGCCTGAAATTAATATCATAGAAAAAGGGTAAAAAAAATTATGACTTTTTAACCGGCTTCATTAAAAAGAAGAAGGTTCTAGTCGTCTGTACAATACTGATTTGTATCTTTGTTACCTCAGAGCTCTGTCGTTTATGAAACGATCTGGAATATTCCTTTTGAGTTATTACGGTTTGGATATTTTAGCAAAATTTTATATTTTATCGTTGAAGACGGTTTTTTTTGGTAATATAAGAATCCTCTTGTCTAAGTTGTTCAAATCAGGAAAATGTTACCTTGACAAAACGATAATGGATTCATAGATTAGCCTGCATGAATATTTTAACGTGTTTATTCCACTTTTTGCCACTGCGTGCTCTATCCGGACTTAGATTAGTGAATAATGGTTTTGTTACTTTGTATTGTTAAAGTGCGGTCACGAGTTTGTCATTTACTTTTTTGCGTATGAAGTCGGCTCATAGAATAGAATAGAATACGCTTTATTGAAACAATATAAAAACAAACATACAAACAGTAATCATAATTTCCTGTAATTTTATATAGAACGAATATCCCTCTTCTGCCGCACAAATACGGTGTTTATATCTGTGTGTCTACCATAAGTTGTCACTGTTAGATCGCCTGCCGTTACTACAGTAGTAATAATATGTTACTTATGACATCTGTCAGATTTGTAACTCATGGTACCAAATTCTAAGCAAACGAAGCCCACACTACGCTGTAGTGTAGTTTACAGAGCGTATTTTAGTACCAAACTATCCGCTAGGGCGCTGTACAAGTTTTAATACATTTTTTTAACTACAGTCGCTAGCGAGCGTCGATTGTGAAAACTCATGGTAGACCTACTGCAGCACATCACCACAATAGTAAGCCATAATAAAGACATAATGCTTTGGAAATAGCTGAAGTAAACAAGTCTAGCGGTGTCTACGTCTGTAAGAAGGCGGATTTTTGGACTGCCTATGCTGCAGAACTAAGCCTATACCCGATAGTTGGTCTATGTGTGGGCCCCATTGAAGCTTATTGTCTGAAGTAATGCCTAAGATACTGTTTTTTCTACAAGATTTAAACTTTCACCTTTCAGTTTGATGTTGGCATCGACCTGTTTTACATTATGGAGAGTAAATCTCATGCAATTTGTTTTATTTTCATCAAGTGATAGGTTATTAGCACTAGTCTAATTAACAACTTTTAAGATTGCATTATTCACCTCATCATAATCAATGTTACGTCGCCGCGTCGTTTCATTTTGAACAAAAGTGAAGTGTCATTAGCAAACAATACAATCTCATAATTATTTCTGACAAGATGGGGTTGATCATTCATGTAAATAATTAAAAATAGAAAAGGCCCAAGAATTGATCCCTGCGGTACGCCCATTTAACTAAAGATACAGTCAGTTATTCATTATTCTTAATCAATTTCTGATTAGGAAAATAAATAATCCTGAATTATGACCGATAAATTCAAGTATTTTTTGGACTCTAACATACCGATTCCGATCCCTTCGGGGGCAACTCAGCCCACACACCACTCATCCCGCGGGCTCAGTTGAACGCTACTGCATGAGAATGTGTACAATTTAGCAAAGCCATGTGAGCCCATCCGTCAATAGCACCTAATGATGGATATGGTTATTACAAGCATAATTGGTTCCAATCCGTCGGGCTATTAGCACTGCCAGCGTTATCCTTGTAGTAACTACGTCGAAATCTGTGGTAAGCATTAATCACAGCTACGCACTACGCACTAACTACTAATCAGCGCAATGACTTGATGCTTGGACGAACTAATACGTGGACTAGAAAACAAATGCGTTGTGCCAAATGTCGTGGCTTGCACCGGATAATTGGATGCTAGACGCTCAAACAGTACGTTTAGCTTGGGCATTACCCCACTTGGCTACAGTGACATGGCCGTTTGTTCGTGGATGCGCTGCGGGGATGGCCTCGCGCGTTATTGACGTACAACGGACAGAAGAAACGGCTGCTGATATGCTGCTATGCAAACGTGGAGATTTCAAAACAGCTAATACATCACTCACTAGTTGGTCACTCAGCCAAACTCTATGAGTATAAAATGTAAACAAACAGCCATTACTTAACCTGATAATTCTCTGTAAAAAAAAACCTACTTTAATGATAACATCCTTGACTTGTTGCTGAAAATACCCAAACTGCTTTATGTACGCCATGTTATGTTTTATATTTGAGTATTTCTCTCGATTTATCATGGATCCCATCATCAGAACTGGGTGCGAAAACGAGTAAACAATATAAAGTGAAACAAAAAACTCTACCCTAAGTTTAAATTTAGGGCATGGAACTATACCTTGGGGGACTCCATTGTCTATTATATATTACAATTAGTTAATTCCTCATTAGAAATGGGAACCGTCTCTGAAAAATGACTTCATCAGTTCAGCCGTAAAACGTCCACTACTGAACACAGGCCACCCTCACTGATCTCCATGAGGGGTAGTTGCCATACTCACCACGCTTGGCAGGCGGGTTGGCAAGCGCAGTATAGGATGTTGATACGCTGCTGCCCATCTTCCGGAGGTATCACTTAGCAGGCTCTTACTGCATCCATGGGCATGAGAGGAGGGGTAACATTCTACTGCAGTAACTCCTTTGCTGCGTAATAAATTTGATTGCCATAAAATAGGTTTTAGTGAGTCATTAGAAGATAGACATATGCTATCTTAGACCTTTTTCGGAACTTTTTATGGGAAACATTAATGCCATACATGATGGTTGCGTAACTTAAAGCGTTTACGCAGTGCACGCAAAGGAAGGTATCGAAAGGAATATTCTTTCCCGTGTATGCAATATTTTTCAATGATGCTCCGCTTCCTTTTGTCGTAGCGTGATATTTTATAGCTTATAACCTTCCTCGAACGTTGGGCTATCTAACACCGAAATCATTTTTCAATTTAAAACATTAGTTCTTGAGAATAGCGCGTTCAATCAAAGAAACAAACTCTTCAGCATTACAATATTAGTAAAGACGAACAAAATTTGTTAACTGGGTGTTATTTATGTGAATAGGCCTTCCCTCGTTGTTCTAATCAAAGGTGAGTTAGTGCAAGAATAAATGTTGAAGCAAAAATATGAGCACTCGACCGCGCAGGCTAAGTGGGGTTTACCTATTCGATTATGGTAATGAATTGTGTAAGATTTGTTAACTTTATAGATTGCAGGCATAATAAGTTATTATACATGAGAAAACGATGATTAGGGATGTAGCTATAGTTATAGTTGAACAAGTTTCGGTTTTGTGTGACGAGATGGGAATACATTTATGAAACTTGGTACACGTTGGGAATTAATTTTTAATAATTTCCATCCTCGGAATCAGAGTGCGCGTTAACAAGGGTGAAGTAACATAATAAAAATATTTGAGTTGCTCGTTACGAAACTTAAACTAAGTTTTTCATATAAAAAAACAACATTTTTTTCATTTAAAAGCCTCAAAAAGCTTCTCGGGTTTGTCTAGATGCTACAGCGAGTGTACGCCAATACGTTTTATCATATCATCATCATTACAGCCGTAAGACATCCACTGCTGGACATAGGCCTCCCTCATTGACTTAGAGATCCAAGTGCATGAGGGGTTGTTGCCATACTCACCACGCTTGGCAGGCGGGTTGGTGAGCGCAGTTCAGGATGTTCTTACACGGAAAGACGCTGCTGCCCATCTTCCGGAGGTATCCCTTAGCAGACTCTTACTGCATCCACGGGCAGGAGAGGAGGGGTGACATTCTACTGCCGGCACCCCACGGCGCATTATCATATCATATACTCGTATGTAAAACTAAAATTAAAAATAGAAAAAGTATGATTTTTCAGTTAAGCTTATACAAAATATATATGTTATTTGGGAGCTAAGTAGTAAAGCATTGTTGTCTACAATAAGTTAATAAGTTTAAAAGAGTTTTTTTAAATAGAAACTTAATATTTTTAGGTGTCAGGTTGTTACGTGGTATGAAATTATTTAGATTGTCACCAGCATCGCTATTCGTGCAATCCTTCTATGATGAAGGAATCTTATTAAAATACATATGTATTTACAAAATATTAGCCAAGGTTTACTGACCACATAGCCCAGGGCAATAGCCGGGTGAAATGAGACAAAATCATTGCTTGTTTTATTAGCGAAGTCGGCACTAAAATCTGTCGTTCAATTCAGTCATAATTTAAAATAATAATCTTGTCAATTTTTATTACTAATATTTTTATAGGTTTTGAAAGTGAGATTAATCATCGTTTCCACTTTTATGAGGTTTAGATAGATAGATAAACTCTTTATTGTACATTTACCATAAAACATAAATTTCACAAAGAGAAACACAGACAAATATAACATACAATGGGCGGTCTTATCGCTAAAAGCGATTTCTTCCAGACAACCTTTGGATAGACAGGATATAAGATAATAAAACGGCGGTGTACGAATAATACATACGCAAATATTTATAGATAAAAATATACCTACATAAATAAAATAAATAAATAATGCTGGACAATTCACACAGCATCACCTAGCCCCAAGCTAAGCAGAGCTTGTGTTATGGGTACTAGATGACTGATATACTTAATACAATATACTACATAGATACTTAGATATTTTTTATTATATATAGAAAACATCCAGAAAACCCTGAACAAATATCTGCAGGTCATACAGACATTTGTTCCGAGGCGGGATTCGAACCCGCAACCTCTTGCGTAGCAGGCGGACCTTCGCCCGCTGCGCCACAGAGGTCGTCATACATAATAAACTAAATACTTTTAGGCTAAACATACGTATAACTACATAAATATATAACTATATAAATACTACAAAATAGGTAACGATATAATTATTACATCCTAAAGATGAATACATAATAAAATTATACAAGTACCTATATATTTGGAAAAAAAAACTGTTTTACGACAAGGACAAGTAATGACAGTGTATGTACCTTAGACTTAAAAATAGCCAGAGATTTTGATGATCTAATAGAGAAGGGGAGTCCATTCCATAATCGTACAGTAAATAAGTTGCTATAGAATTGAGAGGCGTGTTCTGGTGTGATAAGCTGCAGAGTTTCAGATGACCGGAGATTTCGAGTACGATTTTCTAAGAAGCGCTCAATCACTAAATGACGTTTATTTCATTTAGAAGAAACGGTGTCTCCGTACTCATAATTGGCTGATGAATTATGATATCATCATCATAATTTCATCCGTAAAACGTCCATTACTGAAGACAATCTTCCCTCATGGATGTCCATGACGAGTAGTTGCCATACTCGCCACACTTGGCAGGCGGGTTGGCGAGCGCAGTACGGGATGTTGATACTCAGAGTGACGCTGTTGCCCATCTTCTGGAGTTTTCCACATCCCTTGGCAGATTCTCACTGCATCCACAGGCAAAATAGGTAACAGCATTCTACGACGGCAACAGATGGAAGACCTTTGCCCAGCAGTGAGAAAGCACAGGTTATATAAAGAAGTAAAGCAATCACCTGGTTCTCATAAACAAGCTTTGCTCATAGTTTTTCTTATACTCTTGCGATCACAATTAATTTTGAAAGCACGGGAATTTATCGCGTAACACCTTTATTTATTCCCGACGTTTCGACTGTGTTTCAACAGCGACAGTCTTCCCGGCGGACTGATTACGTATCACGCGATCAACGCTTGCAACAGGCACAAATCTAACAATCATCGCTGTCAATGGTTAATTTTGTAGTACTTAAAACCAAAAAAAAAGCCGTGTTGGCCGAGTGGTATGTTGTACCCCCGACTTTCAATCCGAAGGTCGTGGGTTCGATACCGGCAGTGCACCAATGGATTTGTTCTTTCTTGAAAAATGTATGCGCACACTTAACACGTGCTTTAACGGTAAAGGAAACATCGTGAGGAAACCCGCGGCTTAGTTAGCTTCAGACGTATTGACCTGTTCTTTCCTCTGAATAATAGTTGACTAAGCTTGAGTAAGCTGAGAGGATGGTATAGGTGCTGGGCAAGCCTAATCCATCTAACAATGTCCCAGGCACTGTAGCGTCTCATACAGCATGATTACCAGTTGCTGACGCTGTATAAACCATCTATAATAGATGCAAAGGCCTTACTTTTTTTTTTACCAAATAAATTGCGTTTGACAGCGATGATTGCGAGATGTACACCTGTTGCAAACCTGTCGTGAGATAAGCAACCAGCCCGCCGGACCACGACTGTTGAAACACAGTCGAAACATCCGTCGGGGAATTAATAATTAGTTTAACCTATGTACATGTACACCATTATAACCCCTTGTCATATATTACAATCCAATCCATCCCAAGGTTGCTTGGTAGAGATAGCTCTTTAGCGATAAGGCCGCCAATTGTCACTTTGTTTTTCAGTGTTTCTTGTTATTATGTGTAGTTTTAAGGTGTGCAATAAAGTATTTTCTATCTTCTATCTAATATCTATAATCAAAGCTTTGCTTAGTTTCAGTTTATTTATTTAGTTTTAAGAATAAGAAACGTTTATTTTGTGTCACAAAATATAAAACAATAACACACAATAACAAAATTAGAAATACTGACAACAAAAATGGTCGCCACTCAGCTATTAAGACGTTGGAATGTGAGTGCGCTCAAACAATGTCTTCGAACTACTACATCTGTGCTACTACTGTTATTGTGCTACGTACATTTATAATTTTGTTAACTTGTGTTATACTTATAATTTTATAATTTTTTTATAATTTTTTTATAAGCGTCTAAGACAAACTAAATACGGTTTTTTAGACGTTTATATTATGTTATTTAAGAGTCTTTTATACATAAATAAATAAATAAAAATAATAATAAATATTGTTATGGTAAGGCTGTGAGCCGTTACTGTAACGCTGGTCTTCCGTGCGCAAAGCAACATCTGAGACATACTAAGTATTATATAAAAAAAACAACAATAGAGCTTAAAATTTTACATAAATGCAATGGCAAGACAATAAAAACATTCAAGACAATGCAGTTTTCCGTTAGGGACTAGATGATTCTGTGTGTTGCGTCCAGCATTGTATTGTACCACTCTCTTCATTATTCACATATTCAGCGAGTTAGTTTAATAGCCATCCCGTGCTGGACAAAAATAGCCATCGAGATACTACTAGTACTACGAGTAATGAGTGTGGATTAGAAAAAAGGACTAATGGCCTATAAATAGGACTTCCAGTCTCTACGATAATGTCTTTCCATTCTCGTTCTGATCTTGTTTAGTTAGCCGCAGCGTGCTTATTCATCTATTATGAATATGCATAGAAGCTAAGTATGATTTTATGGTATTAGTTTAACATGTCAAAACGTTGATAAATAGCCCGTTGTATTTCTCGACGTTTCGGCTGGATTGCACCGGCCGTGGTCGCAGATAGACTGTTTATTTTATTTTAGTAATTAGGTATAAATAATGGTGTATCTTAGTACGAAATAACCATACTAGGCTTATAAGCACTAGCTTATAAATTAGATTAGAAATTCAAAACTCTGTGTACTAACACAGAGTTTTGAATTTCTTAAACTTTGTTAACTATTCAAAACAATTTTCTAATATTAAAATGTATCTTATTTATTACCGAGGGGCGCCGGCGGCAGTATGAGATAATGAGAGATCAACCTCCTTCATATATAATACGCATTAATATATTGATCATTTAAAATATATTTTTTAATATTAGTTTTGAAAGAGTAAATAGAATGTCGCCTTTTCTCTCTTGTCCGTGGATGCAGTAAGAATCGGCGAAGGGATAACTCCGGTAGATAGCCAGCAGCGTCTTTCCGTGTATCCATGGTATAAATGTTATAAATGTTTTTAGAATAAGTTATTTTGATCTAAATAAATACTTAAAAATAGTTAGTTATAGAAAAAAAATATATCCACATCCCGTACTGCTTTCGCCAACCTACCTGTCAAGCGTGGCGAGTATGGCAACAACGCTCTTATGATCTTGGAGACACATGAAAGTGGACTATGTTCAGCAGTGGGCATGGACAGCAATCCTACGGCTGTGGTGATCTCATAAGGCGGGTTTCTACTTATTTTAATATCCAATCTTCAGCTGTGCATTGTATGGAAATAACACAACACATCGTATTTTTATCCCGTAACTGACCATTATTCTCACTTATCTTCACTTCTGCTCAGTGGCTGTAAGTCATCCATCCACTTTGTAATTTTTACAGTTTTTATTCTATACAAGCCTGGAACCCACCTGTTCAAACTTTCTATACAAGATGCTCCACATAATATGCCCGATAGGCACACTGTTCCTAGAAATATGATTAACTTATCGTAGAGTACCAGTTGCCCCTACGTGGACGTTCTAAGGGTTTTTTTTTATCAGTATTCGCTTTAGACGACGCTTTGGGGATATTTGCGTCAGGGATTTAAAGTTAAACATAAAAGATAAATAAATTAGAATTGAAAAAAAACTTTTTAACACACGAGCTTTTATTTAAAAGTACTAAAAATAATAATAAAAACATTTTTCATTAAAGTTTAATGTCCTACGTTAAAACGTCTTTACACAATTAATGTGATAAAAAAGATTGTCGCGAGATTAACCTGTGTACCTGTAACTTGATCTAATTGATATTTTTTTCAAACAATATAAATACGAGTACCTGCTTAATTCTCGCGACAAGCTTTTTTATCACATAGATTGTGTAAAGACGTTTCATTTGATACCCAAATTGTAGGAGTCCATTAAAAATAACTAGTCCGCCATCTTTGGTGTTCCGCCATATTGGATTATGAGTGACGTCATTTCATTATTTGAGTTATTCTCAGCAAGGCCTTTCATTTGATACCCATATTGTAAGAGCGCATTAAGAATAACTAGTCCGCCATCTTGAGTATACCGCCATGTTGGATTTAGAGTGATGTCATTAAATTTTTTGAGTTATTATCAGCAAGCCCTTTCATTTATTACCCATAATATAGAAGTACATTAAAAATAAGTAGTCCGCCATCTTGGGTGTTCCGCCATGTTTTATTCAGAGTATACATCACATAGCTTACCATGCATTGTCATCCAAAGAAAACATTTATACAAAATTTCAGCTCAATAGGTTGAAGATATCTACTTCAAAATTGAGTTGCAAGCATCCACGAACAAACATAGTTACATACATACATACATATGTATGTACATGGCAAGGTAAATAAAAAAAACTTGTAAAAACCATTTATTTGTGCCTAAATAAAATTACAATATAGAGCAAAATAATTAATAATTAACGTAAATCTAAAAAAATAAAAATGGCACAAATCGGTCACCACTCAGCATAAGTACCTAATAATAGCAACTACTACCACCTACTACTACGCTGGTACCTATTCTGTGGTGCCATTGTGTAACACACTGCGCACCTGACACAAATAAAATCTGTTTTATAAACACTAGGTACATATTTTTATGTATATTGCGGAACATAATAATGACAAACATAAGACTTAGACAATTTTAGTTAAAATATGTACAGAGCTAGCACAGTAATTTGAACAATTACATTAAAAATTTAAATTTTAAGTAATTACCAACACAACCTAGTCTCGGAGGTAACCTATTATTTTTTTGGAATGTGTACCCTCTGCTTTGCAATCTACACATAATGCCCTTTCATTTGATGCAACACTTGGTTATATCTGAAAACATTTGATTATACCCCTCTTTCACCCCCCATATCTTGTAAACTTCTTAACCGATTTTGATAAAACATGTTTAAGAAACACCGCTGGAAATCCTGCTTTAAACAAAAAAATTGCATGCATATTGGTCGACTCATTCAAGAGCGGTGCCGCAGACAGACACACAAACACACAGAAATACAGACACACATAGAAAGCGGTCAAACCTTGAACACTCCTCTTTTTTGTCGGTTGTTAAACAAATACGTCGCCTTAACTACAATTTTATCTTATGTGTGTGAAAATGTGGCTGATCTACATCTTAAAGGTTACGAAACCTCTTTACCAACACCTTATTATATTAGATTTAATTAATGTGTTAATTATAAGCGAGAGAAATAGGCACAGTCGTAGTAATTAGCCGAACTGGTACTTAAGAAATATATTTAACGCTCTATGATTGCAAATGTTATAAGTTGAAATGAATTTCCTTACTGGTGTCCGTTCTTAAATGGCACTTGCGCTAGTTGGAATTTCTTTAAATGATTTCTCTACGAGCTAACGCAACTGGTGCTTTGAATAGATGATAATTTACTATATTAAATAAGAAAAATATGTTAGGAGTTTAGAGACAAGGAGCGATGTCGATATCAGTTGATTTCTTCTAGGCATGCAACCTTAAATGTAGTTGTAAGGCTTTGTTACTTTAGACGGGCCTGAGACGATCTATCTTTAAATAAATAAATAGCTCCCAGAAATTTCAGTCCTCCCGCGACCATGACCAGATGCAATCCGGTCGAAACGTCGGAAAAATAATTAAAAAAGGTACGCGATAGAATCCTGTATTTTAAAACCTAATAATAAATAATTAATGCTGGCCATTTCATTTGATTGATTTGATTTTCAGATTAAATTACCTCTATCTGGCCCACATTTACAATCGAAGTCCTTGAAACTACGTTCAAATCAAACTCACAACTTTTTGCGTCTGAGTCGATCATGTAATATATTTTACTATCATTTTAGCCGTAAAATGTCTACTACTAAACACAGGCCTCCCTCTCATGAGAGGTAGCAGCTCATATTTTACTATAAAGAACCATAAACACCCCCTTACACTCAGTCCTAACTACGCCCACCTATGTACCGCATACGTTACCTTTATTTACGGCCCAACTGCTCTGGAATGAGCGACGGAGAATAAGCATAGCTACGTGATGAGTTAAGCAAACGGATTAGTACGTTGAAGTGGCAATTAGCTGGTCATGTAGCTTAAAGAACAGATGGCCGATAGGGCCGAAAAGTGACTCCCTCATTGATCACTAAGTACTAATCATGAAGGGGTTGTTGCCATACTCACCACGCTTGGCGGGCGGGTTAGCGAGCGCAGAACAGGATTTTGATACAGGGAAAGACGCTGCTGGCCATCTTCGGGCACGAAAGGAGGGGCAGCATTCTACTACCGGTACCCCAAAGCAAGAGAATATTCTGCAATGATGCAATCTTTCACTGAAGAAAATTTTATCTGATCTGTATAGTTACTTGAACCCCGTCCTAACTACGCCCACCAAAGTACCGTATACGTGTCGATGAGTGGCTACCAAGTTGATTTGGCCCGTCGATCCACGCCGCTGGATTTAATCGCCAATAGCCCGCGGAACGGTCACGATGCTACGGGTCTGCGCTTTGTGGGTGGAAGTAGCGATAACCAGAGAATACCTGTTCTTAAATAACACATCTACAGGATGTCAGAGGGATCGTTTGCCGAATTTAATTTTATATGCATAACTTGGTGTTTCTCCTGTAAATTACCTATCATCATCATCTCAGTGGGACTGCTGTCCACGTCCACTGTTGGACATAGGCTTTCCTCATATATCGCTAAGATTGACATACTCGTGTTGGCGAGCGCAGTACGAGATTTTGATAAGGAATGGCGCTGCTGCCCGTCTTTCGGAGGTTTCCCTGCATCCACGGCAAGCGAGGAGAGGCAATATTTTACTGCCGGCACCCCTCGGCATTTATAATTTACCCCATACACGTGTTAATGACTCTTAGTTTATCGCGCATACAAACTTACATAAGTACGTGTCGCGCGGGGTGCTAACACCCCGGTTTTAGAATAAGAAAAAACTACCAAATACATGTAGGTTGCCTGGAAGAAATTGCTTTGAGCAATAAGGCCGCCAATTTGTACAATGATATATTTATCCAAATAATTTTATTTTTTGTATTTTAAGTGCAATAAAGTGTTCATTCATTCATTCATTCATTCAATACATGCAAAGTCTGACATTCATTTACAATAATATTTGAATTTAACCATAAACGTTTTCTTAAATCCACTTAATATAGAAACTAATTTTCTCCATTGAATTTCTGACATGTCGGAATAACATGATCACTGCAAGCATGTTGATGACATTTAGAGCATAGTGTTTTGCTTGTTCGGTCCTTAGCTTTTGGACAAATATGACATCGTTTATAAGATGGCGCCTGGCCACTTCCAAAAGCAACTCCAAGGTCTTCATTTCCATTTAAAAAAACAGTGTTACTTTGCGATTACGATTTACTATACGAATGCGATCGTAAATCTAAACATACCGCAAATCTAAGTCCTTGCAAAACGCTATCCCGCAATGCCACCCTAAGCTCAAGGTTATCGCAATAGGCTGGAAGCAGCATTCCGCGGTACTCGCCTCTACCGGTCTTTATTACCACACCAGGGCTGGCTCTTTCTCTGTTATTAATTTATTTGAGCCACCAACAGAACATACACAAACAACTTACAAAAGTAATAGCAATAATTAATTTTTCAAAAAATAAAATCGACTTCAAATGATACATTTTTTCGGATTCCACCAACAGATCGTGACTTGATTCCAATAGGGCCACCTCGGAAGTGCGCTCTTTCGAATAAAAAATAATTTTAAAATAGGTCCACAATTGACGGAGAGATCGGTGAACATACAAAAAAAATATATACAGTCGAACATAGAACCTCCTCCTTTTTTGAAGTCGGTTAATAAAATAGCATGGGCTAGTGTTTCCCTAATTTACTTACTTACTAATTAATAAAAAATGCGGGACATTGCTCACAGAATCATCTAGTAAGCAGTAAGCAGATCTTGTATTTTGAGTACCAGATATTGAAATATCTTTTTTTGGAAATACATATAAAATACCCAAACTATATATATACATAGTCCTCCTCATCGGTTTCGATGACGGCGACTCTAAACTAATAATTACCGAATATTTCTTAAATGAGCCCTGATATGGCTCGCTGGACCAAACTTGGTTTTACATACCCTACGACACGTATGGCAGTAGAGTTGGCCCGCAGAGGTAAACGTGTATACGTACGAGGGCTAAGGTCTCGTACTTGCAGAGTTTAATACATTATTGAAGCAAAAAATTAAAATTTTGCTAAATTATTGTAGCTTTAATAAAGTTAGTTATAATATGTTTAATTCACCCACTCTATGCGAGGTCGGCACAGCAGGTTATCCTCTCCCAGTCTCTTCTCTCACTTGCCATCTCAGCAAACTCAATTTTGAAAGTGTACTTACAATATATCTTAAAGTACTGGCTTAATATATTAAGCTTAAAGACACATTATATATCTTAAACTGGCAACCCTGACTCGAAGTCCTAAAATAAGATCAACAATAAAGCTTAATACTAATCAAGTAATCACGCTCTTGCCGTGATTCTACGGGATCATAATCCATGGTTCTACCCGTTTATGGTCTAGAAATCACCATACCTGCCTTCCTGATTAATAAATTATGTACAACAAATATCACTTTTTATATGAAATGTTACTGCCTCCTTAACTTAGTTAGTCTGATAGCCGTCTGATGCGCAGGAGATAGCGGGCTTAATTCCCGCCACCCGATAAATGTTTGTCATTGATCTGTCCCTGTTTTCAGTATTTTTTATAAATAAATAAAATAAATAAATAATGCGGGACAAATCACACAGCATCATCTAGCCCCAAGCTAAGCAGAGCTTGTGTTATGGGTACTAGATGACTGATATACTTAATATATTATACTACATAGATAGATATTTTTATTATATATAGAAAAACACCCAGAACACCCTGAACAAATATCTGCAGATCGTACAGACATTTGTCCCGAGGCGGGAATCGAACCCGCAACCCCTTGCGTCGCAGGCGGACCTTCGCCCGCTGCGCCACAGAGCTCGTCAAATATGTTATCTTTATTTATAGATAAAAGAAAAATACAATATTTTTTTGGATTCGACGCAGGATGCCGTTTGGCTACGGAAGCAATAGTCGAAAATTGTGAATGATATCAGTAATAGCAGTAGTTAATTTATTATTATTATAGCAACCGTTAACGCCATCTAGCAGCTAGCATATATTTATTTATATTTGATGTTAACTACGACGACGCGAAGGCAGGATAACACGTGGGCGAAACAGACCGAACCACAAACAAACACTGCTGAATAGGTCTTCCACAATTAGTTGCGCCATTTTATCCTGTCTCAGCGTTATCGCATCCAGCGTCGGCCAACGACCGTTTGCAAATCATCACACGACCATTTACTTTCACTAGAGATTTAGTGTAAGTAAATGATCGAGCGCCGTAGGATGCCGGCAGTAGAATGTTACCTCTCCTCTCATACCCATGGATGCAGTAAGAGCCTGCTAAGGTATACCTCCGGAAGATGGGCAGCAGCGTATTTCCGTGTATCAACATCCCGTACTGCGCTCGCCAACCCACCTGCCCAGGGTGGTGAGTATGACAACAACCCGTCATGATCACATGGAGATCCATGAGCGAGGCCTTCATCCAATAGTGGATATCTTACGGCTGAGATGATGATGTTGATGTGATCGGATCTTTTATTTGAAAAAGAACAAAATGTCAACAAGCTATTTACGGAATATTACGAGTATCTTAACTTACATTATTATTATAAATAAAATTAGATAGATTAATAAAGAAAAATCCGTGTGAAACTAATTTTACATTAATCTATATGAGTGTTGAATCCCTAGGCAACGTTATTTAATTCTATAAATAAAAGTGAAGTATCACCTCAGCTTAAAAACATTTAGTAAGCGTGATGGAGTGAGACCCCGTGCCACCACTGACGTCCAAAAGACGCGGAGCTGCTATAGACTACACTACTGTAGGGTGTATTTGTCACTTTTTTCGTAAGACTTAAGATTATTTGACTTTAAAAAATCTCTTTTCTCTTCTTCTATGGCTTTTTGTATTTGGTTTAACACAATTCTTCCACTGTTTGAATTAAAGAATACAATGTAATAACTGTAACCTTTAATTTGACCGAGCGACACTTTCTCAGTGTCTATTGAATAGTCTGGTACAATTTTTAACAGCTCTATCATTATTTATCACGATCAGGTCCAATAGCTGTTGACAGAAAATTATCAACTACACTAGTTTTGTTAGACAGGCCTAAGCCGACAAAAAAAGTGCTTAGAAATAGGTGATTTTAGATTCGCATCATGTCACGTTCGCGTTATTTGAAAAGCCTAATAAAACTTAAGTTTAATTAAAACTCATGGAAATCCATGCCAGTGTTCAGGAGTGGACGTTTTTACGGCTAAAATGATGAAACACTCGTTTCGTTCAGACGCAAAACATATTTTATTCGTATTGAAGTTAAAAATAACTCACATCGCTTCTTCGTCTTTATAACGTTACTGCGTTATATATTAATACTGTAAGAAAATAAAATAATTTTCCGCAAAATGAAAATAATCTTATAATTCCTAGCTGACTTTTTACAACGAGTCAATATAAAAACGTAACATAGAACTAATTGAATAATAAAACCGCAAAATCAATAAAAGCACATCTTTTTGCAGAAACGGGAAACGATGAACCGATAAAACTGGAAATCTGTCGACATACCTCGCCTCAATAAGGTGTCAACTGATAATCGGTACATGGCAATTTTCCAAAGGGACTTTTTCCAAAGAAACTAAAACAACTTTTTTATTGAGAGATTTCCTTTTGACGTGATGTCATGTCGCTTCCAGCTAATCAGCACATTCTTTCTCCAGCCACTTTTATTTTAATGCAATACACGGCAAGAGTTTACATATTTTATACTATGATTCTATCTGTTTGGTTAGACTGGTCCTGTGCGTTCACTGAATAAGAAATGCCTGCTTTTCTGTTGGAACTAAAATTACTTAGTATTCATTAGATAGTCTGAATCAATTTAGTAACATACACATAACAATATTTACTAGAAATTTTGCTGTGGCGCCACTATACTTAGGAGTTATTGTCTGGGAAATGAACAAGAGGAAATATTAGAATATAAATGCCGTGGGGTGCCGGCAGAAGAATGTTACCCCTCCTCTCATGCTCGTGGATGCGGTAAGAGCCTGCTAAGAGATACCTCTGGAAGATGGGCAGCAGCGTCTTTTCGTGTATCAACATCTCATACTGCGCTCACCAACCCGCCTGCCAAGCGTGATGAGTATGGCAACAACCCCTCTGGAGATCTATGAAGGAGGCTTGAGTTCAGTAGTGGATGTTTTACGGCTGACATGATGATGATGATGATGAAGGCAGTATTCGAAACATTAGGCTGGTGGAAGTTCGAAATAATAATAACTCCTTAACCAGAAATAAATAAAACTGTACATAACGAAAAGTTGTGCGTTGAAGTCTTTTGTATGAAAGTCTTGATGATAGTACGGGTTGGAGAATAGCCAAATTCGCTTATTATAGTGACAATTTGTAAGCAAATAATATTAAAAATCGCTGAAGCGTTCGTGCAAGGAAAGGAATTATTATTCTTTAACAATAATAAAGAAATTGATGCATGAATAAAATTATAGTTTTTTTGCTATAATTTTATAACTATTTAATTTTATCTATGATGTCAATATGTATTCTTATTCTAAAAAAATCTAGTACCTACCAGCCAAAACAGACATTTGACTAACATATGTTTGAAATTGCCAGCTCTTAATTTACAGTCACTTACATTAACATGTTCTTAAAGTGCATTTTTTGCGGCACTCTCACATTAAAAAAACAATATAAATTGATCCCAATTTGTGGGCGTGATTGGATAAACTTTTTGTTCAATGATCATTGCAAATCCTTAAATTACATGTTTAGCTTTAATCGGCTCATAACGACTGCTTATTATCTCAAATAACTGCCAACCGTGTCATTGATCTCTTTAAGGCGTAGATATATGTAAACGCCGTCGGTTCCGGCAGTAGAATGTTACCCCTCCTTTCATGCCCGTGGATGCAGTAAGAGATATCTCCGCAAGATGGGCAGCAGCGTCCTTCCGTGTATCAGCATCCCGTACTGCGCTCGCCAACTCGCCTGCCAAGCGTGGTGAGTATGGCAGCTACTTCTCATGGGGATCCATGAGGGAGGCCTGTGTTCAGTAGTGGACGTTGAAGTGGATGATAAGTAAATTGGGCATCATTTCATCATCATCTCTTTGTCTATCATCATCTCAGCTGTGGACTGCTGTCCACCTCCACTGGACGGGTGTTTGCCATACTCAGGCTGGTCGGTGAGCTCAGTACTGGTTGTTGATACACGGAAAAACGCTGCTGCCTATCTTCCGGAGATATCGCTTGGCAGAGAGGAGGAGCAACATTCTACCGGCGGCACCCCATTGCACGCAGCTTTGACTTAACAACGGATAGATTCTCTAATTTGTAATCTTTATACCACACTTAGGAAGAATATTTCAAGTACATGAAAGGCCTTACCATTTGCGTTCGAACCTACGTTGGTTAAATCGATCCTTGGCCTTAAGGCTTCCGGATTTAGATCCAGAAGTGCTTTAACAAAGTAAGCTACTAAACCCTCGACAGGTCGAGTCGAAATTCTTGATAATCTTGATATCAGTTGATAAATTCTCAATAATAAAATGAAAATCAAGGAAATAAGATAGCGTGTAAGTATTCTCTGTTCATCTTTACCGGTTAATCTAAATGTACCGCACCATCGAACACATCCATAACTGGCATTTATCTAATGAGATGTAAATCGCGCGGTTTTATTTTACGAGTCTGGTGTTATAATTAAGGCCATTAACAACTATTATAGAAGGTTTATATAGACTGAGCCATTGTTTGATGAATTAGACTTGCCCAGGACCTAGGTATACCATCCAGCTAAGTCTATACTTCTGAAGCTAAGCTGCGGGTTTCCTCATGATATATGTATCTTCAGCTTAAGCACATAAGGATTTTCCGCTTCGTTTTTTAATGAATGGTCTTGACCTGGCTAGACACGGTCGTGAAACTAAAAATTACTCGTAGCAAGAATTTGCTAAAACAAGATACCATTACTGTTTTTGAATCAAACTCATACAACATAGACACTGTTTAGAAAACACGATACCACATCAGTGTCTTATAATACAAGTAATTTGTGCCTGATGTAACTTTTATTGAACAACCAAGTATCAAGATAGCTGACTCATCATCATTTCATAATTTTAGCCATAGAATGTCCTGTTGGACGTAGTCCTTCCTCACGGATCTCCATTTGTTGCGGCTGGAAACGGCCCGTATCCACCGCCAACCTGCATACCTTACAAGGTCGTACACCCATCTGGTTGGTGGTCTGCGCTTGCCGGCATGGCCTCCACTCGAGAACTATTTGGCCCCATGGCCGATGATAATGTGTTCTTCAAGCTCTTCATGGCCTGCCTATTGCCAATTCAACGTGCTAATCAGTTTGATTATGTCGGTGACCTGAGTTCTTCTACGTATCTCCATACTTCTGATTCGATCTTCAGCTTCGTGAGGCCAATAGTAAAGTACCACCTCTCGGTAATCACTGGTTATAGGCACAGACACACAAACACACACTGATTGTAAACTTTCGTCTTCAGGGTCGAGAAGACTTTACGAAGTTTCTCAAACGCTCTGAGCTGAGTATTTTACTCAAAACATTGATGCAATTATCAAAAAAGCTAGGTATTTCATCGGTATTATGATCAACAATTTGCCGCTGAATTGTTTCCAATGATAGTATAATGGCATGATAAAGACGGATTAACATTTCTTACATTGCACGCTGCTTTGCCATATTCTGAGAATGTGCTCGATTACAAATTACTGTCAACAAAGTCTGTGTACTCAGCGTGTCAGGTATGTAGTCATGTAGCGTGATCGGTGCAAATTTTAAGTTATCTGTTTTCACTGAGTTTACCTAAAAGAGTATTGAGTCATGCATTATTCCTAAGAATACGGCTGTGGCCTTAACTTGAACCTGCTTACACGCTTTAAAATCAGCTGTAAAAGGAATGTTGGAAGAAATAGAACGCTCACGTATTTGGCAATGTAAATCAAGAAGTTACTAAACATTCAGCAGTGACATCGGGATGTACTGACGACGTGACAACGACCATGGCAGAGAAACGACTGCGGAAAATACCACACTACGGAGAGCTATGATTAAGTATTTTACTCAGCATTTTATGTAGAAAATATTGAAGAAGAAGAATTCATCAAACCTGTCTTATGATTTCAGTAGCTATTTACTCGTAAACAGAAAGTAGGTAAACACACTTATATTTTTGTGTAAAAAAAATACAGAATTGATTGGTTTAGGGTAAAGTTAAAGTAACCTAAGACAGGATTCCTTAGACCAGTCAGGGAAAGCGAATCGCGTAAATTCGTTAAAGCTTTCGCAGCTGGAAATTTCACAGTTCTATCTTTATCAACAATACAAGCTTTTAGTTTTCCTAGTTTCGTTTTGTTTTTTCTAACGTATTTTGCAGACAAGACTTCACCGGCTGAGACTTGCTAATGATAGCGACCACAAACATGCTATAATGTTACACCCCGCTCCACTTGCAGTCATGCAACACCTCCAAGAACTTATGTAGAGTATAATTTCTTTACAGGTTTTGAGGGATGTATCTAATAATAGCGTTCATTAGTTGGACGGAATAAGTATACGTTTTTTACAATAGGCCGGAATATTAAATATTATATTTTTTTAGAATAATTTTAAACTAGGTCTGCAGTCCCGATTAGTTTTTACCGCGTCTAGTTAACGTGTTCTCAAACTTTTCCTTTGACTTCTCTTTGGATTGTTTTAGCTGTACCTCCTTTTAGTGATTGCCTTTTTCCTTTATTGCTTTTTGTTAACCTTTTAGTACAAAGGTACTAAAGAGTAGTAGTAGAACTTTTTGTGAAAGGTTCATCCGGGGAAGTACTACCACCATACCTATTTCTGCCGCCAAGCAGTAATGTCTCCATTGCTGTGTTCCGGTTTGAAGGGCAAGGTGGCCGGTGAAATTACGGGCACATGAGACCTTACAACTCTGTCTCAGGGTGACGGGCGCAATGCAGTGCAGCGTTGGTCACGTGCTTAGTGAACGTGATCACCGCGGCATTGCAATTGTTATAGGTAGAGGTTACCGCTTAACATCAGGCGTGCCTTCGGCTTTCTCGTCATTTAGTAGTATAAAAAAAACTTTATTGTTAGAAATTCATAGTTGTTTTTTAATTTTTTTTTTATATTTCGTATAGGATTGCGTTTGACCACATCTTGCCTGATGTTAAGCATGATAAGGTTTAGGATGGGACACGCTTGCCTAGAAAGTACCTGTTTACCTTTGATTTGAAGATACCCAAATTGTACTTTTTGTTTATTCTGTTCATCTCTAGTGTAGATAGAGTGTTGTGAGGTTGACTTAGACATTGAGAGATTTTGATTGGCTTAACTTCAACATCGTCATTCAGGTTGAGGCCTCCGTTTTTTCCACGCCGTTTGCTCATATGCTAGTCTCATCGAAGTTCGTTCCACGACGACTGTCATCTTCACCCATCTTCACTTCCTCATCATTATACCAGCCGAAGGACATCCACTGCTGGACAAAGGCCTTATGAATCTCTAAGTACTCATAAGGGGGTTGTTACCATACTCACCATGCTTGGCAGGCGGTTTGGCGGGCGCTGTATGGGATTTTCATACACGGAAAGATACTGCTCCTCCGGAGGTATCCCTTGGTAGATTCATACTACATCCATGGGTAAGTTAGGAGGGGAAACATTCTACTGTCGGCATCCCACAGCACTGTCGATATTAGGAGATCAAATTCATCCAAACTAAACATACGATGTTATCATAATCATTTATTTATTTTCAGACATGTGTTATTTATTATCATCATCATCATTTCAGCCTGGTATTACCCACTGCTGGGTACAGGCCTCCTTACGCCAGCGTTATATATCCCACTAATATTTAAAGCCGAAAGTTTGTTTGTATGGAGGTTTGTTACCTCTTCACGCAAAAACTAGCGTACGCATCGAGCTGAAATTTTGCATACGTATAGATGTTGACTAGGATTAACACATAGGCTATTTTTCACCCGGGTACAAGGTACACTTGTATCCGACCATTTCCACGTGCGCAAGCCGAATCTAGCATTCGGCGCACGTACTAGGTTGTTCTTCAAACACTGCAATTTATTAGTATTATATAGAAGTGCCTAGAGCGTCAAAAAGCGGCAATTAGACCCTTGAGAGACTATCAATCAGCCTTTTATTTGCCGTCTGTACTATTTTAATGTTAGCCATTAAAAATACCTCCCCGTACCTATTTGTGATTATTGCAATTTCTTTGATAAAAACCACTTTTAATCCTATTATATTGCAGAAGATAAAATTGAAAATTAGAGGTTAGTACCGTATGGAAAGGCTTTTGAGTCGCAAAACGTAATTTGCATTCTTATGAAAACATTTTTAATATAGAAATAATAGTTTAAGACATTGCGTATGATTGGACAAGGACACCTGAGGTGAACATATGGGGAAGACAGTGTGTTATATGCTATACATATGTAGTTCTGACTGTTTCTGCTTGGCAAAACTACAAAAAAAAAATAACTTACATGAATTTTATTAAAACCTTTTGTACTTTTATTTGATAAAATAAATCCTGACGTGTAATAACTGCAATGCAAACGCATTATGCTATGTCAATACGCTACTTATGTGACTGTTTCTGTTTAGCAAAACTACAAAAAAAAAATTACTTACATGAATTTTATTAAAACCTTTTGTACTTTTATTTGATAAAATTAACCCTGACGTGCAATAACTGCAATGCAAACGCATTTTCAAAACCAAAATACGGTACATTAGCTACTTTAGAACATACGAACTAAACTCTCCCGAATTATCTGTAAATTAAAGTGGGCGGGAGGGCGATGCACATGCATCTCAGCATTAGCGGAATTAAAACTAGATATTTTCATTGCATTTTATTGTCATGGATTTCCGCAAAGTAACGCCTGATTCTAATTATTATATAAAGTTCAGTCGTTGTGGCCAAAATCGGCCTGAAAGACATCGTCATCATCTAGCTCAGCTCAGACAAAAGTAATATAACCATAGAACATTTACTTATTATTGTACATTCTTTGTTGATGATGAATAAAAATTTATTATTATTATTATTATTACTACTTTAAAATCATATTTCAAACCTCGGGAACACTCACACTAGGGTACTGAACGAGCTCCAGAAAATTAATTATCGCTACTAATAACTATTGCAACAGTATATCATCGGAATCACAATGCGGAATGGAACAAGTTACACTGCGGTTGCTGTTCATAAATGCACATACGTCTATAATGATTTGTGTCTACGCATATTTCAAATTATACTTTTTCATTTTTGTAACCTGCTCCGAAGATTCACTTGATTTCCTTTTGTTGCTCGAATGACGCACAAAAGGGTAAAAATTCCATTGCTCGACGTATGTGAACTGATTTATAGAAGTTAATTTCTATTAAACGAAAGAGCAATAATATGCGCTTGGTTCACCACGCGATCTTATTGTTTTCATAACAATTGAAGTGTCAGGACAAGCATAAATAATATCTGAAATTTATATTTATGATTGCATGTTACAAACAAAAATAAGAGTGTTATGATCATCGTAGTAGGGAAAAAACGGTGAATAAATTGAATCAGTCAATGAAAGAAAGTGTTTAATTGTCAAAGTGAAGTCGTACCTTTTTAGAGTTCCGGGGTACAATAAGGAACCCTTTTTCTTCGCTTTAGTTTCGCTTTGTTTGTCTGTCTGTTGGCTTTACGAAGAGACTATTTAGTCCTAGAAAACTGTAGGTAATGTTGCATGGTTGATAAAATAATGTAGCCATCCTGCCAAGCGTGGTAGTATGGCGACTACCCCCTCATGAGTGTTCAGTAGTGGACGTTTTACGGCAGAAATGATGAATATTACTGAAATTACTATTGTATTAAAATGAATTCTAACCTTAGGATTTTTTAACCTATATTTTATTTCATTGGTTTATTTGTTTATTATTAAAATCGGTTGAGGCTCATTTTTGGTAAGCGTATTCAGGTTCCCACGATACAGACATAGCCTAGTGTAGGAATATTTAGTTATCTATTTTAGTTTGACTCTTTAAATATACTTATGAAGATGTCAATAATAGTTTTATTATCTAGTAAAATTTTACTAGATAACAGAACTGCTGAGATCTGTACCGCACTTACTAGGTAGAGCCCACATCAACAAGCTTTGATTGGTACGGGGGTACCAAAAAAGGGCGCGAAGGCCTCAAAAGGTCACCAAAGGTCAAACATGTAGTTTTTGGACGTTTTCGGCCTTTTGAAGACTTTTAATTTTTTGGTGACCTTTTGTGGTCACAATAACTCCGGTCCCTGTAACCCTAGGGTCACCAAAATCAATCAGTCCCCTTCTCTTAATAAAACGGTGCTAACAAAAAAGTTTTCACATAAATCGGTCAACGCGTTCGGTTGTAATCATCAAATACCCAGACGGATAGACAGACAGACAGCGCTATGCATATTAAGGGGCTTCGCCCCCTAAAGTTATCCCCTTAGTATCACAAAATCTTTTCATATATGGCGACAATGTCAGCAACTGGTATTAATGGTAGTAACCCTGTACGGGACGCTGCAGTGCCTGGGACATCAAAGATGGATTAGGCCTGCCCAGAACCTATAACGTCATCGGCTGTTAGTCAGAGGAAAGAACCGGTCAATACGTAGAAAACTCACTAAGCCGCGGGTTTCCTCACGATGCTTTCCCTCACCGCTAAAGCTTGTGTTAAATGTGCACTTATAGAAGAAAAATCCGTTGGTATACGACCAGTACCACCTTTAGATCGAATATCAGGGGTAAATCATCATTTCAGCCATAAAACGTCCACTGATGAACACAGGCCTCCCTCATGGATCTCCATGAGGGGTAGTTGCCATTCTCACCACGCCTGGCAGGCGGGTTGGTGAGCGCAGTATGGGATGTTGATACACGGATAGACGCTGCTGCCCATCTTCCGGAGGTGTCCCTTAGCAGGCTCTTACTGCATCCACGGGTAGGAGAGGAGGGGTAACATTCTACTGCCGGCACCCCACGGCACAGGGGTGCAGGGTGCACGGCACACGACACGGTGCAGGGGTAAATACCACTCGGCTAACACCGCATAAATTTATATATACATACATATATTTATATGTTATGTATTTAATTATGTATGTATAGTTGCTGAATATAGGTTCATACTTATATATTTATTAAGTACTTAAGTTTAAATATTTATGACGAGACCGTGCCTTTTTCATTCTTGTCGATTTTATCAATCCTACGGTTGCCTGGAAGAAATCGCTTATAGTGATAAGGCCGCTCATTGTACTTCTACTTTTAGTTTTGTAAGTTTCTTTCTATGTTAATTTTTGTGTTAGTATTAAGTTAAGTACAATACAGAGTTATCTATCTATCTACATTTTGATGATAATAGTGATGTAATATCAGCCAGCCAGTCTATTTATTTGAGCGTGCAAATGTACCCAATTTACATGATTTTCTTTATTTCGTGCCAGTGGACTTTCCCTGTCGTGTCGGGCCATGCGACTCAAATTGCCACCATTACTATAATTCGATGTCGCATTGTCTGAAGCGGACCTATTTGAAAGTAAAAGATTTATGATCCGTAGAAGTCCGTCTAGAAGTGTGAATCGATCAATGTTCTTGAAGGGTGTGAAACAGTGTCCTAGAGCGAAATAATGTACAAGTAAGTTCTGTAAATATTGATATGACCACTCGAAACAAGAAATTAATATTTTCAAAAGTAGAACCATATAGATATAGGTTCTATTTGTTCAAAGCAACGGATTTTTGATTTAAAATTTGAGAACCACGTGGATATTTTACTGTTTAATGACGCAGTTAAATATTTGATAAGACTTGACTGAAGGTTGAGCCTTACTAATCAGTTTGAAATATATCGTGAAGATTTCAAACAACACATTATTACTGATTATGCGTTTTGTCTTATCTCAAAAGTGACATATTAGGTCTTTACCTATGAAATTGCCGTTTTGTATGGAATAAATGAAAGTACTTTTTTTTCTAACTTTTTTATTTCTATCACTCAAAGTAACACCCCATGCAATCGATGCATCTTTGCCAATGCATTGGCATTTTATTGATGCCCTTCTTGTAAAAATCAGCTGCACGGGAGGCAACAAACTCTTCAAAGGCATTTTGTACTGCCCCTCGGGAATTGAATTTTTTACCCACTAAAAAGTTGTCTAAATTTTGAAAAAAGTAATAGTCGGTAAGTGCAAGGTCTGGTGAGTATGGCGGATGAGGGAGAGCTTCCAACCCCAGCTCTTGCAGCTTGGAAACTGGTCTGTTGTGCAGTAAGGGGTCGCGCGTTGTCGTGAAGGAGCAGTAGGGACGACCGTTTGACCAAAGCTGGTTGCAGATGTGCAAGCTTTTCCATCATTGTCTCCAGTTCTTTACAGTACACACCTGCAGTAATGCTCATGCCGTTTTATAAAAAAAACTGTAGTGAATCACACCCGCACTGGACCACCAAACAGTGACCATCACTTTTTAGGGGTCATTTTTGGTTTAGGGCATTGCTTTGGTGCTGAACCAGGATCTAACCAACTTGTTGAGCGCTTTCGATTGTCGAACAGAATCCATTTTTTATCGCACGTAACAATTCTGTTCAAAATTCCTTCATTTCTTTGTCTGTTGAGCAGCGCGAGACAGGTCTCAACGCGTACGTTGCGTTCGCCAGCGCTAAGTTCGTGGGGTACCCATCTATCAAGCTTTTTTACCTTGCCAATTTGTCGCAAATGGATCAATATTGTTTTGATGCTAACATCAAAAGCTGCTGCTAGCTCAGCTGTAGATTGAGTTTCGTCAGCTTCCACAATCCCCTTTAATTCATCATTGTTGACAATAGCCTTCGGACGGCCACGAGCTTTATTTTTCAAGTCAAAATTTCCAGAACGGAACCGGGAAAACCAATAACGGGTTGTGCGTTCGTTTGTACAGTTCTCTCCGTAAACGTTTTTGATGTTACGTGCCGTTTGTGTCACGTTGGTGCCACGACGGAACTCATATTCCATAATTACACGATTTTTTAAGGTACCCATTATGACGAAAAATGTTCAAATATAATGAAAATACAACGCTAATCAATAAACAAAAGACTGAGTTTGTAAAAAGAATGTCATGTTTTTAAAACAAAATTAATTTGAATTTGAAATACCAAGCCATGTCAATTTTTTTTTTTATTTGAAATTACCTGTACTGAAGAACGGCAATTTCATAGGTAAAGACCTATTATTTGTAATAATGTATCATAAAGTAGTTCTTGTTAGTCTTTTCAGAAAATTAGATGAGGTCATGGCAACGCTGTTTGATTTATTTTTCTAATTTAGACTCCGGCACATTGTTGTTAAATACTAAACTTACATTGTAAATAAATAAAACGTAATGAGAACTTATTAAACATTCGCGATATGTTATCATATTATTTGTTAATAAAATACAGGATTTTAAAAAGTAATTATTTTGCAAGACACTTTACAGTACCATATATTGACTAACAAAGCCTACTATGGAAAATAATGATTGATGGACTACTTAAATACATTTATTTTTCTAAATGCTTAAAAACTTAACAAACATAAGAAACCCCAGACCCGAGACTAATACCTGCAGATAAAGCAAACATTTGTACTCCGGCGGGGATCGAATACGAAACCCCTGCGTCTCAACCCGCTATAAAACTAACTGAGCCAAAGATGTCTACAGCACTCCTCTTTCCTCCGTTTACCGAGACACGTTCTCGGCTTGCTCGTTGACGAGCTCACCGCCGGAGGTGACGTCAACCCGTCCTACACTAGCTGCTAGGCACACATTTAATAACCGGTCTCGCCGGCGAGGCCGAAGAATACACTCTTCTGTCTTAAGGTGCAGTTTTGCACCTGTACGTTAACCATCATTATTACATATAAAAATCTGGCAACATTCCAAGCCGTGGTTCAAACCTAATAGGTGCCCTTGAGCTTGTTGCCCCAACCTAACTTTTGCGGCTGGGCGCCCTCTGCGCTCACCATAGTCCGGTAACGTTGTCATGGCCATCTGCGGTCAACAACATTTATATTGTCATTTAGAAAAAAAATGTCTTCAGTACTTACGTATACTTTAATTTAGAGTTCACGTCTAAACGGCAAAGTTTCCTATACGAGCAAGAAATACCGTTCGCTAATAAACAACAGTTAAAAGAAATTGATGGATAATTATATTAAAGAGATTTAACGACACCTAATAAACTGTTACGTACGACGACGTGTAATTTAGTTTTTGTGAAATATCGATCGAATGTTGAGCTATCTTCCTTCGTCTTTGCATGTACAGCTTATATGTTGGTCGCAATGGTACAATTTGTATGATGAACTGTGATTATGAACTGAAAACTGAGTTTTATAGACAATGTGTCATATTGGCTTCAGGGGTTTAAACTTTTTTAGCAGTTACAAAACATTCGTAATAGATGACATGATTTTTTCATGTTTCTTACTTCAAACTAGAAGTTAGTATACATGATTAAATAGATATTACTACGCCGATTAATATCTCTAAAGTTTCAGTAAATATAAGTCTACATAAACCAAATGGTTAGATTTCACATAATTACCAATAGTTTTTTTTTACGAATTACTGTTTTGGCGCTTACGACTTTTCAGTTTACTTTACTTTACTTTTCTTTTATTTCTTTTCTCTTCGCATCAATTTGTATGTTGGCGGCCCCCCCTCAGTCCTTGTTTTACCATAGTAATTTACAACAATTCATTTTCATTTTCAACAATAACAATTTCAATTACAAATGTGTTTATCATTGCGTCACCTTAACGACTACAATTACTGTTTATTATCTAAACTTTTCATTAAATAAGTCTTAGAACATGTTCATCGGTTAAGAAGTTGAACATCAACATAAATACTCCCCCTTCAAATTACGAAGAATTCATCCATTCCACCTCCTTGGCGCAGTTGTTTTAACTTTTACGTCATAAATCGTCATAAATCATAGGCCTCTCTCGGCGTCTTCGCTTGTTCTTAGGCAAGTGTTGGTAAAATAGTAAATACCTATACATATTCTAAGGCTAAAATTGCCAACATTGTTATTTAGACAAAAAAAATTACCGACTTCAAAAAAAGGAGAAGGTTCTCAAGTCGTTTGTAATTTTCTTTTAATATAACACATAACACCTCAGAACACTGTTTATGAACTGATTTGGAAAATTCCTTTTAAATCAAAATACACTTTCAATTCGGTTCTATGTTTTTCTAAACACTATTGTGATGATGGGGTCATGAGGAATTATGTATTTGTCATACTGGAGTCCTTCAAGGCCTAGGTACGTTCTCCAAATTTAAACTTGTGGTTAGGTTATTGTATAATTTCTAACCTGATGATGTGGTCAGTGATAAATCGAGGAATAACATTATTACATGTACTCTCATATTAATCCGCTGCTGTATCACAAATGTTACCAAGTTCAACAAGAGCTATGTATGTCATGTACGCCATAATTTTATTACGCCCTAAACATGGCTTACGAATGAACATTAATTCTCAAACCAAGTGTTACCATAATTGTAATCCTAAAATAATCGGCTGTATCAATTTTTATGTAATTATGGGAAGCATAAAACTTGTTTACGCGTAATTACCCTATACTGTAATTTGAATGCACCGAATTTCCTGAGAACAGAAATGGTAGATGTGTTTTTGATTCTCTATAGAATTAAATAAAACAGGAAATAATAAAATAAGGTAGTTACGCAATACAGTCCCGTTAATCAGTTTAAAATTAAATAAAACCGGCTAAGAGCGGGTCGGACTTTCGCACCGAGGGTTACGCGCCATCATACAATATAATATAATGATGAAGGCGGTTTATATTTGTTTGAGAACCTTGACAGCGCCACCTGATAGCGGCTCTATGCAAATTAGGGAGTTCGTTATAATTTTCCTGTAATATTTATGTACACTTTTATTGGCTATATTTATGAATAAATGATAATAAATTAATGATAATAATTAGCTATAAAAGATTAAGGTTTGTATCACCGCTAACTTCGGAGATAAGGGGTAGGGGGATTGTATTAACTTTCCGCCCCCCCTTGCAATCATAATATGAATATTTTTCAACATTTTTATATGTTATATGTAGAGTGATGTCATTTAATTTTTCGAGCAACTCTCAGCAAGGCCTTTCATTTGATACCCATATTGTAGAAGTCCATTAAAAATAACTAGTCCGCCATCTTGGGTGTGCCGCCATGTATGATTCAGAGTGACGTCATTTCATTTTTTGAGTTATTCTCAGCAAGGCCTTTCATTTGATATCCATATTATAGGAGTACATTAAAAATAAGTAGTCCGCCATCTTGGATGTTCCGCCATGTTGGATTCAGAGTGACGTCACATAGCTGACCATTGTCATCCAAATAAAACATGTATACAAAATTTCAGCTCAATTGGTTAAAGATATCTGCTTCAAAATTGAGTTGCAAGATTCCGCCAACAAACATAGTTACATACATATGTACATACAGAGCAAGCTAAATAAAAGCTTGTAAAAAAGCGTTATCACAATCCATTCCAAATTTCAAGCCGATAGCATTAGTAGTTCTCAAGATCATAATCAAATAAAAGTATAGTAAAAATAAAAGACATCTGTGACAGACACACAGACAGACCATAAGAAGTCAGACTATAAGGGTTCCTTTTTACCATTTTGGTCTAGAACCCTAAAAGGACAAGGTTCAATAATGACACTGTAAAAATAAATGTAAAGGTGTTTTTAGGTGTATTCGATCTTTCCCTGGACATTGACTTGTGTTGGGTTGTGTATTTATGTTATCCTGAAGTGTAAATCAAAACTCGGCAATGTTGTGCTTGGTTGGCTTACAAACAATGGAGTTATGAAAACACTTGAGTTTCGAGGTGCCATGATTTGAGGTGATGGAACAATCTTGAGAATGTCTAATCCGCTACCATTAAAGCTCATTTTTGGTTGCACTGCATATTATAATTTACTTTTTATTTTTTTATCGTTTTGTTTGTGGTTGGTAATACCTAGTCTCTTTAAAATCCTGTTTCATTTTAATATATCCGATCCGATCTATGCGCAAAGCAGTTGTTGACATTGTAGGTATAGATAAATCATCTCGGATAGATTAAAGGCCAATTAACTTAGAGCCTATCTCCTTGTGTTAGATCTGAGGCATATGGTTACAAGAATTCTTCAATTTAATGTGTCGGGAAATATCAGTCACACTTGGCCATCACGAGTTTAATTAGGCTGGAAATTTATGGAGATAACAATCATTTTATAACGGGTGCGTGCTCAGAATTGAGTAGCTATGTAGGCAGCTTAAATGGAACTTGATTTGTATCGTGGCGCTTAGCTGTTAATAGGCGTTCGTCCGTTGCCGTGGTGGAAAGATTTAATTTAATTTTGAATAATGATGCGGACTGTTTAGCAGGTGCAGTGTTTTATCTTCAATTGATTTTGACTTATTTTTAGTACCTTTCGAAACTACTTTTTTGAGTTGCTTTGTGGGCAACTTTATTAGAACTTGGTTTGTATCGTGGCGCTTAGCTGTTAATAGGCATTCGTCCGTTGCCGAAGTGGAAAGATTTAATTCAATTTTAAATCATCATCATCATTTCAGCCGCAAAACGTCCACTATTGAACACGGGCCTTGCTCATGGATCTCCATGAGGGGTAGTTGCCATACTCACCAAGCTTGGCAGGCGGGTTGGCGAGCGCAATACGGGATGTTGATACACGGAAAGGCGCTGCTGCCCATCTTCCGGAGGTATCCCTGAACAGGCTCTTACTGCATCCACGGGCAAGAGAGGAGGGGTAACATTTAACTGCCGGCACCCCACTAGGCAATTTTTAATAATTAAATTAAATATTTTGCTCGTGCACGCGTAAGAGTTATCCCGCAGGCTACCGCCTTACCATCAAGAAAAGTAGTTTCACATCAAAAACATAATTGTTAAAATTATTCTTTTATTCTTCATCTCTGTAAAAAACTGATATAACGTATTAACGTTATTTTTATCATATAATGTAAAAATAAATGTAACAAAAGTCCAACACTAAAAATATATTGGTTAGAACGGACTGAGAATAAGCTAACATCAATTAAATTTAACAGTTACCGTGTCGTTAATTCTGGCAGTCTGTGGTAAACCACCTTATCGTCCGTAAACTTATGACACTAGTCAATTAGGCTCAATGATCACGGTTTTAGCACTCTCACTTCCCACACAAACATAAATCTGATTTAATGTGTTAACTTTCCTTTGAAATACAAATTTGAGTTGTGAAGTAATGAGCTTGAGCTTTAGATATAATTCGATGTGGTTTTGCAGCTTCTCATTTTCTATTTGGTTCATCATCGCCATCATCACCAGACTGTATTCATGCACTGCTGGACATAGGACTAAGACTAATGGCCAAACTAAGCCATTAAATATATATGAAGCCCGGTTGAAAATAATTGAAACTTACTAAATGATAGCATGATATGATAGCTTTTTGACAAATAGAACATTTGCCTTAAGTCGGCGCCACAACTCAAGTCTTACGGCAAAAGCGGGAACTAAACTCTACAGTACAGTCTGTTGTCTGTATCTAGTTCTGTGTTACCAGCGCCGCGTCTATCGGACTTGAGTGGTGGCGCGGACTCTACTGCTTCGCTCATTACTGTCCATCCAGCGATAAGGCCGTAAATCGTACTTAGTCATAGATTTCTAACTTTAATGTGTCATGTATAATTTGGTGACCAATATTAGTGCTAATCATTAATCAAGTCAGTTATCATGACGTCATCACAATTTAGGGTATACGTAGTTATTTTTTTCTATATCACTAAGACTTTATGCTAAACTATTAAAATAGAACAAAACTCAGCAAGCTATTCTTAAATAACATTTTAACTAGGTACAATGTCATATAAGCTTGTAACAAAATAAATAAAGTGACCACGCTATAGAGTTCTGTCGCTTAGCCCAACATTATGGCCCCCCCTAACTCTCTCCTTTTCATTATAATTACTACCGCTAAGACCATCCTAAACAATATCCCACTCGCTAAATTCCAAAGACAAAGTAGATGGGAAGACTCTGGGGCCTTCTGGGACCTTATAATGAACTCTTATTTCCAGGCAAAATATTGCATAGCATATTTGTATAATCACGCACCTTCTTCTTGAATTTACTTTTTTACGATAAGATAACGTTAATTGAAACTGGCAGACTTGTGTTTAACCAAACACAAAAAGCCATAACAGAAAAAGAAGAGAGAAGAAACGTCTCATTGAACAATTTTCAGTTATATTTCAAGACTTATAAGTAGGTAAACTTTTCCAATCAAATTAATTCAAACTTGTGGTTTTTGTTAGCTCATAACAATACTGTACTGATAAATCACCCAGCACTTAGGCATAAGGATGAAGGTACAATTTCAATTAAATTTATGCCGATGGGTCTCAGCAGGCCCCCGACTCATTAGTAATTACTTCTGCAAAAGCAAACATGTAATACCGCATTGTCGTTAAGTTGTTGGTATTTAAAACGTAAGTACATACATACATGGGTACTATTTTTAGTAGTAGATGATACTTATTCTTATATCTTAATTGTATTTTAGTACCTACCTAGGTAAAGCTAATTAAGATCTCTCATAAAATGTAAATTTTTATAGTGCATTCGATAATTATTTTATAAATTTTTAGGTTTATAGTTTGAAACGAGTAAGTAGTTCTAGTTTGAAATGGCTCGATCACAGTCCCTTTAAAATTTTACAATTTTTCAATATTTTAGACCAGATATTTTTTACATGAATTATTCAATTCATTATGTAGATTTACTAGTCGACCCAAGATAAAGTTGTTTTATGCAGATTTGGATTGCAAGAAAAACTTTCAGTAGGTAGGTACCAACTTATTTTTTTTCACCTGTTAACATCATCGGTCTTACAACCTTTTTTTGTACCGTTAATATGGCGTGGCTATTTTAAAAGTCCATGCATGCGTCTAGGTCTAAAAGTCTCTCCGTAAAGCTAAAGACAGATAGACTAAAGACAGATAGACCAAAACCATTACTAAATTTGTTCCGCCCACTAAGTTACGCTGCTTACATACTTTTATTATATTCATAGAATGCAAAACAAAGGTGTTTAACGCCAAATAAATAAGGTCACTTTTACTACAACAATAAAATAGCTTTTGCACATAAGTAAAAATGCGGATTTTCGCATTTCTTCGTAGATTTAATTCAAGATCTAATTAGTCGCGCCCTGTTTAAGATGTTACTCTCGGTGCTGACTTAGAGTGCGTGGAAAGTAAATACAAAACCAACCAGAAGCGATAGTTGACCGGTGCAGACGCGTGCTTGTTTTGTGTGTCTATAAGAATAAAAACCTAACAAGTGCGAGCTGGACTTGCCCACGGAGGGTTCCGTAGGTATGTAGTAACATAATAATTTATATAACTATATCAAATAACAAATATATTTATTTATACAAGAAACACAAGTAACAAAAACACGTAGGGTTGCTTAACCTCGATGATTGATTTCGTACTTCTTTAAAGACGATATAATTAAACCCATTTTAATTTTATTTTATTTATTTAATTCAAACATTTAAACAAATTTCGAATCAATTCATTAAAATGGTCGTTTAGTAGGTTAAAATCGGCCAAGTGTGTGTTGGACCTTTCAGTTGGGTTATTCGTTTCACTTTATAGTACTTGTAGTTACAAGTGTGCAAGATTTTTATGAACTTACAATGTGTATGTTAGCACAGATTACAGAAACTAAGTTAGTCTGGATACAATCGCCCAGCTCACCCTCATATTGCAGTTCATTTAATACAAAAAATAAAGAATAAGTTCCAGAACATCTCCCGTCTTGTAGACCCAAAGCGCATAGCTTATAAACATATTGCTACAGGGTATTTATGTAAACATAGTGCCAGAGGGCAAGAACCGGCCTTGTCGCAGCATTTCATTATTTCTATTAAGAACTTGACCAGAATAACGCGTTTTTGCCCCTTTTCGCAGGTTGCTTAAAATGCGATCCCAAGGGAATTGTTTATAAGTACTTTAGATAGGTACCTAATTCCTTCCCATGTGTCTCCAAAGCAGATTGACCGATTGACATGCAGCTATCGGTGGAGAAACCAGGCTGTAGAGGACACTGCAATGCCTGGGACATTGATAGATGGATTATTCGGCTTTTAGTTAGAGGAAAGAACAGGTCAATACGTCAGAAGCTGACTATGCCGCAGGTTTCCTCACGATGTTTTCCTCACCGCTAAGCACCTGTTAAATGTGAACGTACATTTTTCAAAAAAGAAAAATTCACACCTGGTATCGAACCCACGACCTTCGGATTAAAAGTCGGGGGTATATACCACTCGGCCAACACGGACGTCCTAAGTCCTAAGACTATTTGCGGCGTTTTCGCCCCATCTAGACAAGGTTTAAAGCCTCCCAGTTTATCACACGACCGGCACATGACTGACAGCTTTAAGAATGCCCACACGTTCAATACGGACGTTTTAACAGGAACTTTAAATAGGTAAGCCATAAATAGTCAGGTCTTATTGTTATTGAGGACATTCCTACCAACATTCAGAATGAGGAAAGGAATCTTCGTAATGGAAGTATTTAATGACATTTATTCTGGTCTGATAAACAATTTAAATCTGCAGCTTGTAAAACCAAATTTGCTAAAAAACATTATAACTTTTTAGGAGCTCTACAGCTCTACAATAATGTCAACACAGCTACGAATTTCACTTCAACCGTTGCATAAAATAAGATATTTTGAACTTAAAACTAAAACAAAACACTATTTAATGAATCTAGACTATGATCAAACTAAAAATATGCTGAAAGTCGCTTCTTTATTTTAAGTTAGGTACACTTATATACTTTGAAAATTCTTTATTAATTCTTAATAAAACTGAGTTTACTAAACACAAAATATCATCCCCAACACACTTTCATAGCACACGTATACACAAATATATACCTACACACACACTTAAGTAATTATCCATTACATCAACTCACCTCATTTACATTACTATGATAAATACAATGATCAATACCTATATGCATGTGTTTTTTTATAATTTGTAAATACTTTCGATGTCAGTGTACTTAATAAATAAATAAATAAATTACTCTTTCAAACCGGCTGAAAATCTATTTATTGTGTAGATGATTTTATATTTATACATTTTATTTGTTTTGCTTTTCTTTATATTGTTAAGATTTCTTTTTGTCTAATGTCATTGTTAAATTCGACTCTATGGCATTTAATATAATAAATATCGTTTCTGTGTGATGCCGGAGCAGACCTTTCCCTTGTATCTAATCACAAGTTTTCACAGTTAGTTAGAAAGAGGAGACGCATTGTATACGGGGTTGTCATAGGCAGGGGTATGAATTATGACACGTACATCTTAGCTTTAAACAATCTATTAATAGCGCATAATTTATACTATGTTTTGTAAACCTTACCTTTTAGTGAATAAATACATTTTTAATTTAATAATTTGACAGGATAATTATTTATACATATACCTACATTTTTTTTATAGCAATGTAAGTGAAAATAGCCAATAACAATTTAAAAACTCCTTTTATTAAGATTAAAGTGTACTTACCAGTTTATGTATTGTGCCTTATGGGCACAATAACTTTATAATCAGCTTAACTTGATAGGAAGTATTTAGTGACATTTATTTGACGGGATAATTGTACATAAACATTTTTTGTAGCAATGTAAGTGGAAATAGCAAATTACAATTTTATTAATTACCTTTTTATTGCTTATTAATGTGTACCAGTTTATGTATTGTGCCTTATGGGTACAATATCTTAATTACCAGCTTGAAGTAGCTAGGTGGATATTGTCTTTTTTAAACTTTCGCGATCATAATACGCTCCCTTTTACATTTATACCGGCGTATACAGGCTGTATTTTAATATACCTGTGTACTAAGTCGTAAGGAGGTGATTCTGACCACCAATAGTCATAGCCATAGTCATACAGTGTATTATATTATCTGTGGTCATACTCATTTATTGCAAGCATGTTGAGTTACAAGGTCTTAAAAAAATAAAGGAGTATCAAACATGCGCAGCAAAATAATAATTGGTATAGTAAGTACCAAGAACTTAATACTATACATTGATGAATCTAATTCAACTTATATAGGTACCTAGTACATAATAAGCTAGTAAAAATCATACTACGTGAAACAAAACACAAACACTAAATAAAATAACAGAACTATAGAGGTTTAACATACGAACATTTTCTTAACCTAAAAATTACCACCCCAACGAACAACCTTACTTTTCGGTGATTTTCATTTAAGAATTAAATTATAACATCTAATTTAAAAAAAAGCGAACAGTTGCCGTAGAGGTATAATTAAAAATCCCTAAAAAATATAAATATTCATTATTAACTCAGGAGCACACTTCAAGGCACATCAACTAGTAAAAGTGAGAATATTTTATTCTCATTTTTACCAGTTGATGAGATCCAAAACATTTACAGAAAATAAAAAAGTATAGGATTTTTTCCCTTACAAAACTACAGGTTTTCATGGGCTCAAACTCCCTCGGGGGGGTTTTTCACATATTATGATATACCCTGTATTAATTAATGGTTGATTAGTGATTGAATTTATTTGAGGAAAATTCTTTGATGGTACGGCCGTGATCATTTAAGCTTGTTGATTACGGACTCTATTATCGACTGATTTTGACAAGGGAATATATATGAGGAAAATTCTTTAAATTAATACTACAGGCCCAACCTGCGCCATTTTACCTTGTCTTCGACTTGCCGCTCCCATCGTCTGCAGCAACCATTCGCATTTACATAAAAGACACAGCGCAAGTGTTGTGCCGTTGTAATGGACATGTCTGATTGCATTTCCATTGAGGAAATCGTTATTGGGCAGTATACTGCAGTTTAATATTTCCTTTAGAGCTTCTATTTTAAAAGCTCCTTGACTAGCTCATGTGATTTACTGATAGCTAGGCTCTGGCTATTTTAATAACCGACTTCAAAATAAATAAAGCCAAGGGCGTATCGGGCCACGCACTAGTTGAAGTTGGTGTATGTTTTTATATTAAATAGCGGGAATGTTCACGTACTTGTTATTGTTGGTGGAGGCACCAACTGTTTCGACCCTTATCGAGGGCCTTCGTCAGGGTGAACTCGGTTCGCGACCCGCCACCTCTGCGACCCGTCGTGCACATCAGAAACAGTTGGTGCCTCCACCAACAATAACAAGTACGTGAACATTCCCGCTATTTAATATGAATGTAATAAGTCACGAAAGTTACTATTGGTGTATGTTTTTTACGTTTACCAAAACATATTAACAGATAATAACTGAGTTTTTGTTTTGGTATATCGATATGTTAGAAGCTACATTTATAAGGATGCAGGCTTTCGGACTTCCGTGGATCAGTTGGTTTAAAAGAGAGAAATGTACGCTTTTCTACCACAGATTACATTTCTACCGACAAGTGTCTAGTTGTCTATTGTGTCTAGACACAAAAAAAAGTGTCTACACATAATCTTCTATAACTAATAAATAATGCTGGACATTACAGAAAGCACCATATAGCCTTTTTGTAATTTTAATACAGGTTTGAAAATTCATACATTATATACATAGAAAACACCTAGATCCGAGCGTTTTTCTTCTCTTAACAGGTGACTTGAAAGTACCTTATTATTGAAAATAGAAGCGCGTTACCCAAGAGTCTCACTTCGTAGGTACTTACCTAGTTAATTACAATTGTTGTACAAAATATTTTACATGAAGAACTGTTATTGAATTGCCTTACCCCGCTCCCTCAAATGCCGCATTGCTTGGACGATCTGCTTCGATCTCCAATTTAATATAATCCATAAATCTAAATTTGAATCAGAATTGGAACTTATACTTAAATCTATCTTGAAAATGCCAATATTTTGATATTTTGCATTACAAATTGCGGGAAGTCATTAGGTGCAGTTGGTGTAGGGCCAGAAATAATGGCGTATTATATAGAGGTATATATATGTACATATATATATAATATATAGTAGAGAATCTAGTATAGTAGAGAAGGACTATATACCCAACAATGAGTGAATGTGGACTGATAGAGATCTACCTATCCATGGATCTATCAGCCCACTTTCACCCACTGTAAGGTATATTAAATTACTTATGGTATTCCCACGAAAAAAAAAGAATATCATTCATTGGTCACGAGTATTTTTCGGTGACAAGACACCACCGCCATCAACTTAGCGGCTTTGTATAGAGGTATTGTTAAAGAGACATCGTTTATATTTGCCATGTTATTTATTACTTTATCAAGTGCCTTGATTGGATCGTCAAACTACAACTAGACAGGCTTTTATAATATCTCTCAGAAACGCAATAAGCAAATAATTTAACTTCACAGTACTGAGAACATTTATGAAAGATCGCTTATTTTAATTAAACCTTGTAAAGGATCACAAAATACTCTACCCAGAAACCTAGTCACAGAACAGTTGCTTACATTTATATTAACAGCATTTTTTCCTTCTTTCCAGACTGATAACGATGGAATACTCAAGCCACATACTCCTAGCACTCGTTGTGCTTAACCTCGCACTTCAAGTACACAGTGCGCCCTCTCCCAGAAGGTCAAAAGCTCTATCCCTACCAGAAGATACAGAATCTTCTAGGACATCAAGATCCCAATCAGAAGAGACAGACTCACCTAGAAAAGCAAGAATTAATCCCGCATCAGTGGAAACAGAAACGCCTGATGATGAAAGAAAGCCAACATCCAGAAGATCTAAGGCTTTCGTCATATCTGAGACAACCGAAACTCCAATCCGGGCCAGCAAGCTCCAAGAAAAGTTTAAGGACCTGACCACGACTACACAGCCACCGCACACAAACAGAAAGAACAAAGCTCTCGACCTATTCGGATTCTATCCCTCATTTCTCTCTTCTGGCTTCGATTTCCCAGAAGACGATGATGATAATGTAAACTTCACTGTCAACGATGACAACTTCGCTGATGAAGATCTGTCTAGAACTATCCCTTCGAAACGCCGACAGAGCAACAAAAAAAAGAACGGGAACGGAGATTCGTTCCAGAACGATAACCTCAACACGCTGCAGTACGACAACTCGCCTATCTTCTACATAAGGCTGCCTCCTACCCCATACATGTTTGTGCCAGGCCTGGGCTACGTATCTCAGCCTCCCAACCTCGGGCCACCTATGTCACCTATGATGCCTCAAGGCCCGCCTCAAGTCGCCGATCCGTTCATCAACCTGCCTTTGGACTTCGTGTCGAATGGAAAACCTACAGGAGTTTACCAATGGAGTGGTGCCCCAGCTTACCCGCAGGTTCCTCAAATGCCAGTGGATCCTTACGGTTTCGCACCGCAGCCTATGATGCCACCTCGTCCGACCTATAGCATACCGTCTTACTCCCAACCCAAGCCGAAACCGAAACCAGCTCCATCGAACTCTAAGGTCACGAATCTTAAGGGCCAGTACTTGTTTAATGGGAAACCGGGAGACAGCGTCTACGTTCTAAGAGACACATACAATTCTATCTACTCCGATGCTCTGCAAAACTTTTATCCTTAGACGTAAGATGTAGAGTAGGGATAATGGCTCGTATCGAGTCGCAGTCGTGGACCAATCTTGCCCTTGCAAGGAGTAGGATAGACAAAGTCAATGCACGAAATGGTTGTACACTCCGTCCATGCCGTGCAGCCTTTGCTTTAGAATAAAAGGCCAATAATAAGGCAGACATAAGGCTTGAGATTAAATCCTTTATGCAAAAACCAATACAAGGGGTTTTAAGTAGGGAACTTTTATGGATATATTATTAAATTAGAGATGAAGCAGGTCGCCCGAGCTATGCGGCAGTTGAGAGAGCTGGGTGTAAAGCAATATAAAAGTTGTACCTACATGTAAAAATATTTTGTACAACAATTGTAATTACCTAGGTAAGTACGAAGTGCGACTCTTAGGGAACGCGCTTCTATTTTCATTATGTAGGTAGGTAGGTACTGGCCTACCCCGCTATAGAACAAAAATCTTTAAGTTTTATGATAGTTAGCATCTAATTTTCCTCCTTTGCTTAAAACTTATGAAAGAAAATACCTACCTATTTAATTGTGTAACTAAAATAAGTAGATAACGTAAGACATAACACCAATTTTGAGTCAACTTGGTAGAATTTAATCACATCTAATTTATTTCACTTAGTAAGCTAAAATGTATTTATTTTCTAAATTCTAATTAAATTTAGTAAAATTAAGTGTACAAAATATCGGTAATATACTCCGTCCTTTAGTTAGTGCTGTTTGTATTTTAGGTACCTACCCAATACCTATGCTGGTTAGTGGGCATGGACCCTTAGATTTGTAAAGTTTTTTGGGTAAAATTTCGGTTATTATAGAATTTGTAAAATAGAGGCGAACTTGTGTCGTTCTAAACTTTGAAGAAATACAATAAATAACTAGACCCTTTTTATGTTTCTTATTACACTGCCTACCCATCCTCGGGTACCTACAAATCCTAGACTTATGTGGGTATGTCTAGGATTTGTAGGTACCAGATATAGGCTAATGCTATTTTAATTGGTGTCAATTCTATTGTTACACTGCTTGTTAGTTTAAGTTCATCACCCTTAAAAAAGCCTATAAAGGCAATAATTCACACAGTGCTGGAAATATGCATTATAAAGTAAGGATGGTGCAAACACACTTATTACATAATACCTAATGAAAAAATAAAACCGGGCAAGAGCGAGTCGGACTCGCAAACCGAGGGTTCCGTGCCATCATACAATATAATATATGACAAAGGCGGTTTGTTAAAAGTATGTTAAGTAGAGAAATTGTAATAAATTTCCTGTAATCTTTACATACACTTCTAATAGCAAAAAAAGTTGCAGAGGTTTATCTCCGCAAATCTCGGAGATAAGGGGGGGGGGGGGGAGGCGGGGGAGAACGCTAGTTTTTTCAACATTTTTGTTAATAACTCAAAAACGATATGACTTAAAGAAAAACTAAACTGTTTATTAATGTGCAAATTAATACCTTTCATATACTAGGTACCCCACATCACCTAGTAACATTCCAGAAATTTGAAAACCCCCCTTCCACTCCCATTGTCTAAAAAACTATGCAAATTAGAGAGTTCGCTATAATTTTTCTATAAAATTTACGTACACTTCTATTAGCTATAAAAGTATCACGAGTAACTCTGCAAACTTCGGAGATAAGGGGGATGAACGGTCGTTTTTTCAATATTTTTGTAAATAACTCAAAAACGACAAGGCTTAAAGGAAAACTAAAAACTGTTTATTAATGTGCGAATGAATACCTTTCATATGATACCCCACATCACCTATTAACTTCACAACATTTTTGAAAACCCCCCTTCCACCCCCCATGTCTAAAAATCTATGCAAATAAGAGAGTTCGCTATAATTTTCTTGTAAAGTTTACATACACTTCTATTTGCTTTAAAAGTATCACGGTTTATCTCTGCAAACTTCGGAGTTAAGGGGGGGGGGGGGGGCAGTCGTTTTTTCAACATTTTTGTAAATAACTCAAAAACGAAACGGCTTAAGGGAAAACTAAAAACTGTTTATTAATGTGCAAATGAATACCTTTCATATGATTCCCCACATCACCTAGTAACTTCACAACATTTTTGAAAACCCTCCTTCCACCCCCTTGTCTAAAAAACTATGCAAATTAGAGAGTTCGCTATAATTTTCCTATAAAGTTTACAAACACTTCTATTAGCAATAAAAGTATCACGGGTTTATCTCTGTAAACTTCGGAGATAAGGGGAACGGTCGTTTTTTCAACATATTTGTAAATTACTCAAAAACGATACATACGGCTTAAGAATAAATTAAAACTGTTTATTAATGTGCAAATAAATACCTCTCATATGATATCCCACATGGCCTAGTAACTTCACTTAAAAATTTTGAGATCCCCTATCCAACCACCTGCAATCAAAATAAGAATATTTTTTAACATTTTCATTTAAGCTATAATAGTAAAAAAGTGTTATCTTTTACCATTTCAAATTTCAAGTCGATAGCATCAGTAGTTCTTGAGATATCCATATGTGACAGACAGACAGACAGAGTGATTTTATAAGGGTTCCTTTTTACCATTTTGGTCCGTAACCCTAATTACAAAATTCCCCATAGATTCCACGTGAGATAATAAATAATAGGTAAGGTGTAGGTAAAATATATACCTTATAAATAATATATTTTATATAATAATTTAATCTAGTCGATTACCTATTTAGACATTTATTTATTAAAACATAATAAGCTAACAGTTACACCAAAATGCTTACTACCTACAGGGTGTGGCGTAATGAGTGGATAATCCTTTACCGACGGTCGCGGGACATCGCGGCTGTTCGGAAAATGACAATTTATATTCAGTAAAAGTGTCACGGTTTTCGAGTTATTGGGCATTTTTGAAAATTTGGAAAAAGTAAGACCTTTACCCACTTTTTTAAGTGCCAAATTACAAATACAAAGAATTTTCTCAGTCTGTTTTCTGGATAGCATTCCTAGATAGTGGTGCTATCAAACGTAAACTACCAATTTTGTACGATAGCCATAGTTTTTTTTGTTTTATTTTTTTAACGCAAAATTTGTGCTTAGTAATTTTCTTTTCTCTAACTTTGGTATCTCGTGGTAAAAAAAAAAATTACAGTGACATGAGTGCCCAATTCATTAATTAATAGCCTATTTCATTAAGATTCCAAAATGGTATAACTTACGGTATTTCTAGCTCTGAATTTAAAAATATTGCTTTTAACATGAGTCAGGAGCATTTATTGATATTGCAAGTTAATTAAAAATTAATTTAATTTTAATAATGAATACCAATATTACACCTAGGAACTTGTATTAGAGCGTGTAAATGAAACAAAATAGTCATCAAAATTACATTTATTGAATGTTTGAACTGCCCACCGTGAGCTTCGGCAGCGAATAAACAGGGCGGCGGAAAGCATAACTCAAGCGGGTCATGCCCGAAAAGTTAAGCGATCGTTTATTAGAAGATGCATTCAAGCTCACGGTGGGCAGTTCAAACGTTCAATAAATGGAATTTTTATGACTATGTTGTTTCATTTACACGCTCTAATACAAGTTCCTAGGTGTAACATTGGTATTCATTATTAAAATTAAATTAATTATAGTCATCAAAATTACATTTATTGAATGTTTGAACTGCCCACCGTGAGCTTGAATGCATCTTCTAATAAACGATCGCTTAACTTTTCGGGCATGACCCGCTTGAGTTATGCTTTCCGCCGCCCTGTTTATTCGCTGCCGAAGCTCACGGTGGGCAGTTCAAACATTCAATAAATGTAATTTTGATGACTATTTTGTTTCATTTACACGCTCTAATACAAGTTCCTAGGTGTAACATTGGTATTCATTATTAAAATTAAATTAATTTTTAATTAACTTGCAATATCAATAAATGCTCCTGACTCATGTTAAAAGCAATATTATATTTTTTATAAAAAGTAAGAAACCTTATATTGATTGCCCATTTTATGGTTAAAACTCTTATTAAAATTTGATTTAAATAAGGTTTATTCGTTTTATTATATTAGAACTATTAGAAGGCACTGAGTGGGGACTGATAATTTTTTATTGTCATAATCCCCACCAACCAGAATTAAAATTGATAGTGGGGAAAACGCCATGTTTTTATTAGAATTGTCATAATCCCCACTAGTGGGGATTTCTTAGTGGGGATTATGACAATAAACCAGCAATTTTACGTAGTACCTACTTGGTTCCGCTCTTGTGGCGCTGCTGGGAAGTGCAGGATTTCACACATTCGATATTCTACATGTCACTGTCAAAATAATCAAATGTCTATACTGTCACTATCAGTGTCTTCTGTCATTGTCAGTTTGTCACATTAAGTGTGCGATGTGATTGCGAAGATTGTTTCCTTGGTGTTTCTTTTTACAAAATCACAAAAATAAAATTCTTGTGAATTTTGTGTTTTGACCAGTCCGTACTGCCCGTTTCTAATGGAATGTTCGCAATAAAAAAAATCGACTGCCATGCCTCTCGGACTAATTACCAAAGGAAAGACACAAGTGATAATTACTGACCACTGATCGGATACAAATGAGTTTAGTGTAGGAGAAACTGTATGTTTGAGTGATGTTCCGCAGCCGAAGTTGGTTCGGGGCGGCCTGGGGCCGTCCCAAGAACCCCCATTCCTTGGAGAGATTGAAATATCTACACAATATTCTATGTAAGAATACTACAGTTTCTGAGAGCAATCGCGGAACCTTGGTCGAATCTCTGAGGTGCATAGCCGAGATACTAATTTGGGGCGATCAGAATGATAGTTCCGTGTTTGAGTAAGTACATAATATTTTTACGATGAAATCTGTTTCAAACACAAATCAAATTAAATTCCTCTAATGTGTACAACCAGTCAATCATAGTAAAAGTCATTACCGTTTATTCAATACAGCTAAAAGCTACAAAGAATAGTCAGATTATAAAATAAAAACAAAACAAAGTGAATAATTGAATTAATATGCTTTGGATATTTTTTCTAAATGGATTAACAATAAGACCATAGCTTAATACACTGTAATTTCTCAAAGCCTATATTCCTCTGCTATAACGACAGTTAACTTTTAGCTGATGATACTAGGTGGCCTGAGCTAAAGTAAAGTAAACTTTTATAAATTTTGCCTTGGGGCAGTCTTTGGATTCACTAACCAGATTTGAATTGCAAAATCAAGGATTAATCAAGCATAAATTCTTGATTATGTGAGTCATACATCTCAAGGTAAAATGTTATACCTAGTAAAATTGTATGTGAAAGATATCTGTTGAAAGCATTGATTAAAATGATGGTTGACTTCCTTCCCTACTTTCACTATCTAACTGGAATTATAACTATTTTGATTAGAAGATGGTTTCTTCACACAGTTAATTGAAAGTTACAAACTTTAAAGTACTAAGTAAACATAGTTATTCAGTTATGAAGAGTTTACCTATCAAATAAAATTAATTAACATCCACATAATATTAATAGAAGATGCCTTATGTACTGCTAGCTTAATAGGCACTTAAGCACTGTATAAACATGCTTATAGAATAATTAGGTTGTGTTTTTGTGTTTTTGTTTAATTTATTGTTTAAATACCTATATTTTAAGTACTAACTCTTATGCCTAAGTCTACTAACAAATATGGATCTGTGTCTGAAAAATAAATGATTATTATTATTATTATTATTAATCTTGTTGAAAGCTCCAGCTTCTTCCCATCATGTTGAAAGTTCAAAACTAAAAAAAAAATATAGCTCAAAATCCTCTAACACTGGGTGGTCTCCTACTTAGCTTTATGATTTGGTTGACAAATTACCCTTTAAACCAAATTTAAGAATTCTTAGGAACAAATAAACTTTCTTATACTAGCTTAGCTTTCTGTGTCTGGCTCGGCTGAGAAAGCATTGGAGGAGTTGAACATGTCACTTTCTACAGAGGATGGTAGGAGTCTGCAAAGAATCAAGATTATCGGAGGATTTTGGGGGATACCTTTGCCCAGCTGTGTGATGACATAGGTTAGCAAAACAAAAATGTAAGAGCTTGGAGTCTACTAAAAAGTGATGGAGCGGAGTATTCTAAACATCAGCCAAATTCAATGTAGAATGTTTGTAAACAAGCTATCACACTTAAAATTGAATTGCCTCCTAAGGGTTAGGTTTTTACCAAGTAATTTTAGTAATTTATGTTGAAGAGGGAGTTCAGAAAACCCCAATAATTGAGAAAAATCATTTAAAAACTAGAATGAAAGTAATTTTTAGGTTAGGTATCAACATTTTGTTTAAAAATATTCTACATTGAATTTGGCTAATGTAAATAGCTCACCAACCCGCCTGCCAAGCGTGCTGAGTATGGCAACAACCCCTCATGCACTTGGATCTCTTAATTTAATGAGGGAGGCCTATGTCCAGCAGTGGATATCTTACAGCTGTAATGATGATGATAGGTATTTAATTTATTGACTGACACTCTCCAGCCCTAGACTGGAAAGTATGGAAAGTAAGGGGAACCTGAGCCCTGCAGACCCACTGGGTTGATTAGATACTAATTGGAAAAAACTTATCATTATAATCTGAACACAGGGGGTTGCTGCCAAACTCGCCTCACATGCCTGGGGGCTTGGCAAGCTCAGTATGGGATGTTGATACATGGAAAGACACCGCTGCCCATGTTCTGGCGGTATCCCTTGGCAGATTTTTACTGCATCCATGGGCAAGAGAGGATGGACACATCATTCTATTGCCAACACCCCACAGCAAATAACTTAACACCAAATAATCTTTTCAAATTGAAAAATTCCGCTTTTACCTAATTCTATATTTATTTCATAATGATATTAACAAATGATGCTCAATTTTTAGTTTCTTCCTGGAGAAGAACATGCTATCATATTTCCTAAGGATTATGAGACAAAAATGTGGCGGCTCATCTTATGTGTGTGTCCAACTACTGCAGACACTCAACATATTGTTTGAGAATATTAGGAATGAAACATCCCTGTGTAAGTACTATCCATCCTAGAAAAAAATCATACTAGCTATCTTTAGAAGCTCAGGCATGCAAGAGTTCAGTTATCTGAACTCAGTTTCAAGTTTTTTTCAGTTTTACATAAATGTTTAACAGTAAAAAATTACAAATTATAAAATAAGCTTAGCTATATCTCTAGTCATTGCTACTAAATGCAACTTCAGACAATGACAAAAGAACTCTTGTAGTTTAACACCTAATTTAAGAACCTTTAGATGGCGCTATATCGGTGCACAACTAATGCTATTTTATGAAGAATTTTGACTTAGCTTGTGAAGGGTTCGTAGCTTACAGGTTAAAGCACTTCTGGCTTTAAGTATAGATTTGACCAATATGAGTTTGAATCCCACAGTAATCAAAAATTATAATAAAGGATTTTCTTTTTCTTAAAATTTTCCACCTAACTGTAATATAACAATTACAAATAATAACTTTAGATGGGCACGGGGGCATGGGGTAAGTATCCTTTGGTCTGATCACGAAATATCTTGGAAGATTTCAATACCAATAATTATCTCAGAATTGGAGATTTGGCCAGAAAAATGTAGTGTCAATCCTATAAGTATTATTTTAAAATAGTGATTTAAAAAGGACTTACTGAACATTGAACTTACTTTTGATGAAGATTTCAATGAGTCCATTCATAACCTTCAGTAGGACTTATCTCATCTGAGCCGCAGGACTGCTGGACATAGGCCTCGTGCATGGATTTCCGAGTTCATAAGGGGGTTGTTGCCATACTCACCACATTTGGCAAGCGGGTTGGCGCAGTATGGGATGTTGATACACTGAATGACGCTTCTGCCCGGAGGTATCCTGTGGCAGATTCATACTGCATCCACCGGCAAGAGAGGAGGGGCAACATTCTACAATTCAAAAATAATCTAATGCACATTGCTAATATCTGTGAGTATTCTTTATAAGCGGTTTAACTTTCAGATTATCTCCTGAGCAACAATCATGTAAATTCAATTATAGTGCACAAGTTTGACTTCTCCGATGAAGAGGTCATGGCCTACTACATCTCTTTCCTGAAGACTTTAAGTCTCAAACTGAACAATCATACGATACATTTCTTTTATAATGAGGTAAGTTTATAGTTAATCATACTGCATCATCATCTCAGCCGTAGGACGTCCACTGCCAGACATAGGCCTCCCTCATAGATCTCCAAATACTGATCATGGTAATTCAGATCAGGGTAAATGCCACTCACCACACTTGGCAGGTGTACGTAGACTTGTGGTAAAGAATTTTAATAAATAAATCAAAAATTCTCCACGACAATCGATTTGTATTAAGGTATTCTCCTTAACTTTTAACATTCACCCAAGTATACCTACCCTAATTTAACAAGTGCTATTAATATAATGTAGACTCGATTTGGTTTATGAATAGTACATATTATACAGTGTAATAAAAAACAATAATGTAACTGTGAGTTTTATATAATAAAAAAAAAAAAAATAAGTCTAATCATCTGTTCAAGAGCTTATATGACAGGGACATATTCAAATTTTTGCCGTTTTAAAAATATTTACTCTGTCTGTCTTTAAGTAGGTAACGGTTTTTTCAGAAACTACTCAATCGCGTTAACTGTTAAAATTAATTAATTAAATTAAATTAATTAATGAATTAAATTATGGCTTTGTGTATCTGTGGGACTGGCCTTGTTCTTAATAGTTTTGTAATTGATTAAACCTCTGGCTTTGCTAATAGCATATTCGCTGGTCAACATTATATTTATATAATCTTATCAATCATTTTGACTCAGCCTGACAAGAGTTCCGTAGCTTGCTAGGTTAAAGCACATTAAGAACGGTCAAAGATTGATTTAACCAGACTCAGAAATATTCGCTGGAAAGAATAGTGGGTAGGTAGTTTCTTTTTTTTTTTTTTTTTTATTTATTTATACACAAAAACTTAAATACATGGTTATTAAAATCAGTGCCATTAAAACCGTACGAGGTTTGTCTTGGCACATACATTCGTCTTAATTTAACTTAATTACTATACATAGTAGATAGGCAGTACACATTGTTTAAATGATGGCAAACATTTGGGTAGCACATTAATAATTTCCAAAAATATTAAGTTATTACATTAAACAAGTACACCATGACGTTGAATGAAGATGAAAGTAAATAATTGCGCAGTAGGTTAGGTATAACAATAGTTACGAGTATTTCTAAGTTGTAATGTTGTACCTGTGGTTTATGTTTATAATAAAAGTTTGCTTCGTCTCGCCCACACAAATGCAACGAAACCATGTTCTAATAGTCGCATACCGTTCTGAACTCAATTTTGCTAACAATATGCATTTATTTCCCAGCATACAAAGGACTTTCCTCTGTACACTGAGGCGATAAAGTTCTTCAATCATTCGGAGTCGATGGTGCGTATTGCAGTACGTACACTCACGCTCAACGTGTATCGGGTGCAGGATGCTAGCATGTTGCGGTTCATAAGAGACAGGTAAACCTTTTTGCTTAATTTGAATGAGCCGTTTACAGGAAAAAAATGTAAAAATATCTACTAAACCCAACAGATGGCAATTGCTGTTATTGTCAAATTGTGGTTTCTGACAGTTAGAGAAAACTAACTTCTATAGGGATTGCAAAGGGTAACCGGAAATAATCGGCCGGCTAATAGTATAGATTGAAATAAACATAACAACATTTCTGAGAGAATAGACTACTTAAGGTCCAACTAGTCGCGGAGGCAAAGTCGTCAGTGAGCGCGGCCTAAAAGTATGCTATCTCACCTGATATAGTGTGTTTATTTATTTATTAAGACACTCCTACGACATATTCACATGTTTACCCGCGCGCTAGAATGAAATGCACAATGATTTATTCCTAAACCGACCGCGCAAAAATATGTGAATAGACTTTTAGCACAAGGGTTATTATAGAAAAACTTGAGTGTAATCTTTTCAAAATAACATTTATTTCAACTTTTGAATAATTAAACTATGTCGGAACGGTATAATTTATTTTTGAGTTTTCTTTCTCCTTATATTATTTAGTTTCGTCCAAGGTTGGGCTAAAATCAGTGTTGAAATACGAAAGTTTAGAAGCTTGTATTTTTTAAATAAATACTTTTTTTACGGTTTGGGGTGTATACAAACATAGATTATGACGAGATAAATTGATATAATCCTTAGTGTTGGATGGTTAACGTCAAACAGTGGAGTAGTTACCCTTCCACGTTTGTATGGAAAGATGAGCGACTCGTTCATCCTTAAGTTAAAGTGCCCAGTTTGTCGATTTGCTCAGACATGTTATTGTGAAATCAATTTTTTTTACTTTAATGTGTTTATTTTAATCCAAACTATTGGCCGGCCGAGTATTTCCGGTTACCCTTTGCAAGCCCTGCATAAGGTTCGAGGCCACTATTTGTGAAGTTTTTCCTTTTTATGAAAACGCCTCTTATAAACGTACTTTAAAGCATGCCAAATTGGCCGAACCTGACTGGATTTGTTACTCCTTCACAATAATATTAGCTATTACTTCTGAATTGCAGATAAATACAACGTTAGCACAGTGTAAGTATTAATATAAAAAAAATCCGCTAAGTGCGAGTCGGATTCGCTCACGAAGTGTTCCGTACGATTATTTGGCAAAACAACTTGTATAATCGACTACATGTTGCCGTATCAAATTAAAAACGGCAAGAAAATCACGTTTATTGTATGGAAGCCCCCATGAAATATTTATTTTATTCTGTTTTTAGTATTTGTTGTTATAGCGGCAACAGAAATACAACATCTGTGAAAATTTCAACTGTCTAGCTATCACGGTCCATGAGATATAGCCTGGTGACAGACAGACAGACAGACGGACAGGAGAGTCCTAGTAATAGGGTCCCGTTTTTACCCTTTGGGTATGGAACCCTATAAAATACATATATCATGGTGATAACATGGTGGTACAATCTATGTAAAAACACATTGCTGAATGCATGCAAGTGTATGAAACTCCAAAGAATAAATCATACGGAAATCTCTTACGCGTCTCTGATAATACTTAGCTATATTGGTAGATGATGCGAGTGAAGTATGGGGACTAGTCAAATCTATATATGTATATATACATATAATTCAAAGTCCTGACTGACTCACTGACCGACTGACTGACTGATAAATCAACGCACAGCCTAAACCACTGGACCTAAAGACTTGAAATTTAGCACACATATACCTTGAGTATCCCAGAGGCGCACTATGAAGGAATTTTTCGAAATTCCCACGGGATAGGGAATAAATGGGACTTATGTATATTTTCGAATCAAAGTGGCTCTGCGTGAAAAAGGGGATTTCCACGCAGACGAAGTCGCGGGCAAAAGCTAGTAATCTATAATATTTCATATCATCACCTCAGCTGTAGGACATCCACTGTTGGACATGGGCCTCCCTTCATGGATCTCGAAGTACTGATCATGAAGGGTTGTTACCATACTCGCCATGCTTGGCAGGCGCGTTGGCGAGCGAGATGTTGATACACGGATAGATGCTGCTGCCCATCTTCCGAAAGTAGCACTTAGCAGATACTGCATCCACGCACAAGAGAGGAGCAGCTGGTACCAAAAATGTTTTGATGCATTAAGGACGTCTTGCCAGTCTTGCCATGTAAGGTGTTCATTATTTCTGTTTGATATCTTGCGGCAAAGTGTAATGTCAAAAGCCTAGAGAGGTAAAATGCGATGCTAAAAACGAACCTGACTTCCAATATCAAAGCAAAAAACCTGTATCGGTTATAAAACCCTGGCACAAAAAGTACGGGACGTTGACTCCTACGTATGATCTAACACGTGAGTCATATAATTTGTTTTCAAACAGGCTTGGCCACATGTTCATTGAAAGAGCTTGATTTCGTCGAATAAAAACATTTATGGAGTGTGTTTTGACGACATTCGTAGCTCAGTTGGTCTAATAGCTGGCTAAGACGCAAGAGGCTGCGGGTTCTATTCTCGTCAGGGGACTAATTTTTGCTTTTAGGGTTCCGGACCAAAATGGTAAAAAGGAATCCTTACGGAACCACTTTGTCTGTCTGTCTGTCACAAATGTATATCTCGAGAACTACTGATGCTATCGACTTGAAATTTAAAATGACACTTTTTTTAAAGATAACACTGTTTTACTATATAGAGGTATATATGCATAATGTGAAAATGTTAAAAAATATTCTTATTATGATTGCAGGGGGGCGGATAGAGGATCTCAATTTTTTAAGTAAAGTTACTAGGTTGCGTAGGGTATCATATGAAAGGTATTCATTTGTACATTAAAATACAGTTTTTATTTTTCCTTAAGGCCTACTCGGAAACGATACTTTTCCCTAAAATATACCTTTTGTTTCCTAAGAACAAAACTTTTCAACTACAAAAGAAAAGCTGACTACCCTCGAGGAGCAAACATATGCCCCACCAGTTTTAAAAACCCAACGTCATTGTAATATTTAAAGTTCTCCCAGCACTAGTAATATCTTGTTTTCAGAACCGCGGCTCCGTACTTCAGTAATCTGGTCTGGTTCATCGGAAAACACATTCTGGAATTGGACGCATGCGTCAGAACCGACGCTGAGTAAGTAACGCCCTTTCATCATCATTATCATCATCCACAACCAGATTTCACCCTCTGTTGGGTATGCATAGAACTCCCATGTTTGTGCCATCTACCATGGTACTGTGCCAGTCAATCCATTTAAAGCTCTTACTAAATTATAATCTAAATATTATCGAATATACAGTTAATTCAATAATTATCTTACAGTTCACCCTTGTAAAGGACCTGACTTTGCCTTTAATATATCATACAGAAAACCCTTTTATATGTATAATTTTATTATGTCCGATTGCACGCAACTAAATCTTTAGTGTAATTAATATATAGAAAACAATAAGTCACACAGATTATAGCGACTTCAATCTTTATAATTATTTATCAATGCTTCCAGACATCATCATTATAGCAACCAAACTTGTCAAAACCCAAAATTAAAATGATATGTATGAATGAATGAAATGGAAGTTTGCTATTCAATTATTATTAATTGAATAGCCTTGCAAACTTTTTTTTACGAAATTATGTTGTCATTTTTGACATGTGTCAAAAACATAATGACGATCGGCCATAATCGGTTTGGTTTATTTTAAACCATATTCACGATTGTACTCTGTCTAGCTGAGAATCTGCCCTGTTGCGTATCGTTTGGAGACAACAAACACAAGACGATTCTGCCGTATCTTGAATTTCTGCATCAACCAATTTGTCAAATGGTCTAGCAGGTCTATAACTGGACTAATAAGATTGGGGTAACAATTAACGACCCAAATGTGTCGTCCAAACGATGCCTAGCCTATATTATGCGTGCTAACTGGTTATTCACTTTATCTGATTACGTACTATCTGTCCTACATGCCTATTGCGGAGACATCGCATGCTCTCTTGTCGTGTTTGTTATAGTCATTTGGTCTTCTACTTTATTTATTCCACTGGGTTTAGGGGCCATTATTTTGAGTGATATCAGGATATAATATTTTTCTTATATGCTTGACTTACTTTGTACGAGTATTTTGTGTTAACGGTTTTTGATTAAAATCGGAATTTGATAAATCTTGTTCTTATAATAAAAAAATACATGTAAAAAATAAATATGTATTGCATCTCTCTTTCTCCATCTCAATCTCTCTCTTTAATCAGCTGGTAACACTCACTGCTGGGGACAGGACTCGTTTTATATTATACGCTACTCCTGGCTTTCTTTGGCCAGCCGGATTACTGTTATCTTACTGTCTTAATAATATCATCCGACCAGCGAGCCGCATTCCATAGTAAAATATATTTTAATTGGTTTATTTGAATGCTGCTAATTGTATAAATTAGCCTGCCTTGTTCCAGCCCCTCCTCCCAGCAGAAACTAGACGACTTAGTCGCGGAACATTTGGACCACCTACACTACATAAACGACATACTCTGTCTCAACATTCCCGACCTAAACGACGTATTGACGGAACATTTACTTCACAAACTTCTGGTGCCACTGTACATCTACTCTTTGACGCCAGGATCTGTCAAGCGAATAGCGACCTCATCGCCTTACAATAGGGATCACATTCAAAGCATAGAGACGATAACGCGGAATTTGGAAGCGATTTTATCAGGAAAAAACGCTGAAATGACGCCTACGAGGATGAACTATCCGCGGCAAAGCTCGCAGATTGAGACGGAGGATGAAGCGAAACACTCTGTATCCTGCGTAGTTTCATTGTTCCTATTGTCACAGGTGTTTCTAATAATAACGCACGGTCCCATAGTCCACGCACTCGCTTGGATAATCCTCCAGTCGGATTCATCCGTATTCGAAGACGGTGCAACTCAAATACTGGAAATGTACATTAGCAACGCGAAATCGAGCGTCAAATTAGAGTTTTCAAAGCCGCAACTGAGTCTAGAAAAGGCTTTGGAGAACACCTCTCAAGAACGAGACTACACAACCCCCGAGTTCGCAGGTACGAAATCGTTTGGATACGACACGGACCAGTCGAGCTGTGATCTCGATCCGGAGTTGGTATCGACGTCGCTTCCGTCCACTTCACACATAAGCGAAACGTCGAGTGTCGCGCACGATTCCACTGAAGACCTCGTCACTCAGATACATTCCGCTAGGAGCCTTATCAAAAATGTGCCTGATTCGCCCCTGCCCGACTCTGGGTTAGAGTCAAGCTCATCTAAAAGCGAATCCAGTAACATAACTGACGAGGAAAAGCAGAAAATGCTCGGGGCTTCTGCTGTTGTGTGCGAGAGAGCAACCCCCGTGGAGAGCGCGATAGAAAAAGAGAACAAAGAAGTGGAGAAGCGACCGTTCCTGAAGACGATTTTAGACTCTCTGGATTGCACGGAGAATGACTACAAGACGTTATTCGCGCTTTGTTTATTGTTCGCGCTTATAAATAATAAAGGTTAGTAAATCTGCTGATTCTTAATTAACCTAATTGACTAGATTACAATTGGTTATGCTCTTGAGTAGAAACTATGACTAATTAGTTGGACTAATTAGATTGTGACTTGGCATCTTGTGTAATAGATCTGATCGCACATAAATAAGAAATTCTGCAAAATATTCGTAAATTAGATCGGCAGACTGGTTAGGTATACGTATCTCGCGACAGGCTTGGAAGAAGAAGAAGAAGAAAATCATTTATCACACGCACAGTACAATATAACCACAAAGAAAATAATAAAAAAATTAAAATTACACATATAAACAAACAAACAAAGAACACAAAACACAAATAAAACTCAACATTAAAATACGGACAGGAAGAAAAGGATGTAGCGCGGGTAAATGGGTCCCCAACTCAGCATTGTGTAGCACCTGGCCAGGCTCAGACGCTACGCTGGTTTTCAGTTGGGGCCCTGGGTGATTTCACGACCACGGAGAAGAAGGAGACAGGAAAGGAACATCTAACTCAAACAAAACACCATCAAACTCAAACAAACATTAAAACCGTATACAAACAAAACAAAAACACGGATGGAATAGGCGTAAATCACGCGATCATCACAGTAAAACGTCCATTCCTTGCTGTCTAATACAAAATTGAAGTCTTAACAACGTGATTTACGCCTGCTGCAAACCTGTCGTGAGATACGTAATCAGCCTGCCGCCTGCGCAACAATTACTAAATGCATTAAACGACTAATCAACATTTATTTATACCCTGTGACACTTCGTCATTGTGTTTAGCCGCTAAATGCATTTGAGGATTCTTAAGCAAGTCAGCCCTAATGTGTAAAATGCTCGACTTGTGTTTCCCTAACTAATTCGCTATCTGTCTTTCTTTTGCTCGCTCTGGCTGCTAGTGGGTAAGGAACTAACTTAAGTTTAGTTATAATTTGTAATATTTATATTGTATTGTATTTATTTATTGCATCATGTACAGGTTTGTATTAGGTCTAAGCAATACATATTATAAGTAATTACATGAACCCTGTTAGGGCGCTGCAAATTTGAGTTCGATTTATGTTTTCATGCAATTTAATTAAGAAAAATTATTAGAAAAAGGAAAAAGTATAGTATAATTTAAAAGAATAATAATTTTGTATAATTTTTGTTCTTTTGTATTGTTAAACCACACTTAGGTTAAACATTTATAATTTAACCACTCCAAAGAAATGGTGCGCTTAAACTGTAAAGGACTGTATGTATGCTTTTTGAATGGTACATACCATTGTTTGTCCGCTAAATTTAAACGAACTAGCGAGGCCTTGCCACCCTGCCTTCACCACAGACTATTATATAGTAATGCCAACAAAAATTAATAAATCTATATTTCTTGTGCAATGCCAAACTTAAATCATGAAAATATACCATAGATAATGAAATTATAGGTAACCAGATAAATGACAATACATTTCAAATTATTAATTTTTTTTTACATCAACTGACGGTGTAGAGTCCGCGCCACCACTGAAGTCCGATAGACGCGGCGCTGCTATCATAGAACTAACTACAGACAACAGACTTAGTTCCCGCTTTTGCCGTAAGACTAGTGATAGCGCTGACTCTAGGTGATATACCTGGGTCGAAGGATTTTTTTTATACGACTAAATGACGAGACAAGCCCAAGGCCCTCCTGATGTTAAACGGTAACCTCTACCTATAAAAAATATGCAATACCGCGGTGATCACGTTCAGTAAGCACGTGACCAACGCTGTACTGCATTGCGTCACCGTAAGACACAGAGTTGTAAGGTCCCATGTGCCCGTAATTTCACAGGCTCCCTTACCCTTAAAATCGAAACAGCAATGTAGACATTGCTTCTTGGCGGCAGAAATAGGTATTCTACTTTCCCGGATGAACTCTTCACTAAAAGTTCTACTATAAAATATCGTGAGGGAACCCCCGGCTTAGTTAGCTTCAGACGTATTTAACCGGTCCTTTTATTTTTCTTCCTTTCTGACTCATAGCCGACTAAACTCGGAGGGTGGTATAGGTTCTGGGCAAGCCTTATCATATCACTCTAGTAATAACTCAGACACTGCAGTGTTTAGCATTCATACCAATTGCTGACACTACTGGATCTAGTGAGAGTTTTCTAAAATGAAAACTCTCACTAGATCCAGGCTGGATCTGTTGACTTGATCTAGTGAGAGTGATCCTATAAATCATCTATTATATTCAGACATTATTCAGACATATAGGTGAACCGTATAAAATTCCGTTGCTTTTGTGTAACATGTTTGGTAGAGAAAAGCAACTTCAATTCAACACTAGGGTTGTTGCGAATATCAGCATCAGCATCCGCATTGATCGATGCTGCTTTTCAATGCTTATGTTCGAGTCGCGACATGACCCGAAGAGGCGGGGCTTGAAGCGCATTTTTGTACAAATTAGGTAAACAAGTACAAACAACACACAAAGGGTGTTCCCTGTGCTACCGTTTGTGTACTAAACCCTCAAAAAATGCAAGATTTTTCGAGACTCGGTTTCTATTTGAAGAACCACCTACATTAAGTATGTGTGGAACACTGAGTTTGCGAGCCCGACACGCACTTGGCCAAAATCAGCATCAGCATCCGCTGTTGTCAAGATAAAAAATCAGCATCAGCATCCGCTGATGTGTCAAAAAACCGCATCAGCAACCACCCTGTTCAACACCATGAAGTGATTTTAATAATATTTACAGGAGTGAACACCGAACTTCTAGATACACTGCTATGTCCTGCCTCGGAAAAAGCCTCTACTGCTGAGGGTAATCCTAAATCGCAAGATACGCCATCGCCTTGCAAGAAGCCAATGCAGAGCTTCAATGCACTGCTCATATCGAAGCTGATCACGATAGCAAACTCTAGCTGTAAACCAAGTGAGTTTAACATTTTAGTAGTCGTTCGTCGTTACAGCCATAAAACGTCCACTACTGAACACAGGCCTCGCTCATGGATCTCCATGAGGGGTAGTTGCCATACTCACCACGCTTGGCAGGCGGGTTGGCGAGCGTAGTACGGAATGTTGATACACGGAAAGACGCCGCTGCCCATCATTCGGAGGTTCTCCTTTCTCGCTTTGCAGATTCTTACTGCATTCCATTGCCGGCACCCCACGGGTAACACATACATGTTTTCTCTTCCACAGCGTCAAAAGTCCGCCTAGTGACCTTAGAACTGAGCGTGACGCTAATGCGCGTGGCGATGCAGGGCGCGGCGGGTCACGTGAGCGCGCGTCACGCCGCCGCCGCCGACGCGCTGCGGGCGCGCTCGGCGCAACTCGCGAGGAACTTCTACAAGTGCGACGATATCTTCCTGGACATGTTTGAGGATGAGTGAGTATGATAGACTATATATGTATGTAGTTTGCAATGCTATAGAGACACATTTGTATTTAAAATACATAAATAAATATTAGGATCCGACGGCGTAAAACCTTCATATTTTTTTATGGAAGGATGCTTGTCTTACAGATACTGCGAGATGAGCAAACGGCCTCTGAACGTGGAATTCCTTTGTATGGATGCAGCGATTCTGCTGCCGCCGACCCGGACCCCTATGTCGGGCATCGCGTTCGCCAAGAGATTGCCGGGCGGAGAGGTATCCACATTATCTAACGATCTACTCTTTAGAAAGACTACTCTTTATCTAGCAGTAGTCTTTATCTAGCAGTAGTCTTTATCTAGCAGTAGTCTTTATCTAGCAGTAGTCTTTATCTAGCAGTAGTATTTATCTAGCAGTAGTCTTTATCTAGCAGTAGTCTTTATCTAGCAGTAGTCTTTTTTAAACTTTCGCGATCACAACACATCAGGTTATTGGATTAACGGGTATTGAGTCCTCCCGCGACCACGACCAGGTGCAATCTGAAGTCGAAACGTCGGGCTGATAATAAAGGTAATTACGCGATAAATACCCGTTAATCCAATATATGGTTTATGGTTTAAGACATTTTTCTCTTAAGAATTATATGACAATTCACTTACAGAGAAACTTAAAACTACGTAAATTATAACACCGGAAAGCGTTAATAAAGTTGAGTTACCTAAAATATAAAATTTAAAACTCACAATTCACAACAAATAAAAAATATGCTAAGTAGTTTGACAACAAACTGATAAAGTCTCAATCTGTCTCAATATAGTAATAATTATCCAGCAGATTAGGATCTTATTGCTGGACAAAGGCCTCCCTCGTGGGTCTCCAAGTACTGAGCCTAATACAGAGGGGTTGTTCCTATACTGACTACGCTTAGCAGGCGGGTTGGCGAGCGCAGTACTGGATTTTGATGCACGGAAAGATATTGCGAGATGAGCAAACGGTCTTTAAACGTAGGGAACTGCTATGTCCGGCATCCCGCCTGGCGTCCTATGTTGCAGTAGATTTAAATAAAAAACTTACTTGCAAAAACTTCGATTCGACTTAGTATCCTCAAGGAAAAGTGTTCCTGAAAGGGAATGACGTCAATTTAGATCAACTTAACGTACTTTTTCAAAAAGCGAAAAAAGCAATAATCTTTTTCCGCAAAATAAAATCAAAATCTTTTTTACTACAAAAGAACAGGCGGCTATCCTCAAGGAGCCAACATTTTGCCCCTTCCTGTAAGTATTAATACGTAAACTATATTTTTTACCTTTTATATACGTAAACGCAAAAAATTATATGAAATTTGTTTATTTTACAGATGGAACGTGCTCGCCGCGCGATTCGCACATTCTTCCTCATCCGGGATCTGTATCTGAAGCTCACGGGAAAGAGCGAGATGCAGCTGCCGCTGAGTAACCCCGTCTCTTTCGTACAAGTCGGGGACGTTTTGGATCTTAGTGAGTTGAGAACATGGTTGGATGCAAATTCGTTTCGTTTCCTGGGTTTTTTCCAATTGGCTACATGTCTAAATTTTTATATATAATCTGTCACGTGACCTAGGGTCACCAAAATCAATCAGTACCCTTCTCTCATTAAGACAGTGCTAACAAAAAGGTTAAATGTATGTAAATCGGTCAACACGTTCGGTTGTAATCGTGTCATGCACAGACAGACATGCAGACAGCGCTATGCATAAAAAAAACATCGCTGTGACAACACGAATGCTGTCGCAGTGCTTGTTTTCAGTGGTGCCGTAGCGCTATGCAAAACGAATATACGTGTCTACTATCTTTGTATTATCTAACTGACGCACTGAATGGAATTTTGTTTTCCATAGCCTGTCAACAACCTATCCAACCCTGTTTCCTTGCGACAGATGACTCCGACCTAATATCGTGCGACATCATACAAAAGGACGGCACATGGCAGCACCGCTTCCTCGCCGTCGACAACATCCAGATCATCCTGGTGGAACCGGACAAGCAGCGGCTGGGGTGGGGGGTTGCCAAACTGGTGGGCAGCTTGCAGGACCTGGAGGTGAGAGATCATTGTAATAATCCTTCCACGAGTAAGGTGCATCCTAGTAGTAGTAGAACTTTTTTAGAAGAGTTAATACGAGGGAGTACCAACGTATTTTTGTCGCTAACCAGTATTGTGTCCATTGCTGTGTGCCGGTTTTAAGGGTAAGGGGGTGGGGTAAATGAGGCCTTACAACTCGCAGATGCAAATTTTAAACCAAAAATTTGATGTGGGTATCGTTTTCGACTAACTTGGGGGTGCTTATTTTTAAAATACAAGATGGCGGACGCAAATGTCAAACAAAAAAATTGACATGGGTATCGATATTGACTAGTTAGACTAGACTAGACGATAATGTCTAGGATTGACAGGTGCAATGCAGCGTTGGTCACGTGCTTAGTCAGATGGGCTTTCGGCTTGCCTAATCATTTAGTCGTATAAAAAAATCAACATAGTCATTACGATGATCGCCTTATAGCAGCTCACTGCTAGAAAAACGCCTACCCTAATCAGCGCCATTTTTTCCTCTCATCTGCTGTGTTTATACAAAAGAGACCTTTGTTTGGTCACAATCTCATCTGACGGTATGTGACTTGTCCGACAATACATCACAAAGGTGTAGAAGACAGTGTCTGTAATCGTTGTTAAATCATCAACCCTAGCTGTTGGACGCTACACTAAGCTAGCCATGTTGCGGTCTACACTCAAGCAAATATCTTGAGCTATACTATAAAAGAAAAAAAAAGAAAATGTCCGATATGTACTGATATTACTGTAATTTTATTAAATAATTCCTTATAAATTCCCAGATACAAGGAGACAAAGAAGATCCCCGATGCCTGCACCTCACAATTCACAAGCCGCGAGAGGGCGCCAGCGGGGCGCTGCCGAGGACAGTACTGCTGCGAGCCAAATTCAAGTTCGACGACCACATCAGGAGTATGGCGGCTAAGCAGAGGCTGACCAAGGTACCCAGATTTCACGAAACAATCTTGTATATTCCAGGACAAACAGACAAGGAAAACCCTTATTGGTCACCTGGTATCCATACAGTACAGCATACAACATCAGTAATCATAAGGTCTCCAAAACCATTACATTCATTTTGATCACATAGTCAGTTAACAGTCAGACAAGAATACAATATCCCCGCTGCTTACATTTCATCCACAAGCCACGAGAGGACGCGAGTGGCGCGCTCCCTGGGGCAGTTCTACTGCGAACCAAGTTCAAGTTCGACGACCATATCAGGAATATAGCGGTTAAGCAGAGACTGACCAAGGTACATAGGTCTCAAACAATTCTATATCCAGCTAGATACAAGGAGACATCATCATCATCATAATTTCAGCTGTAAAACGTCCACTACTGAACACAGGCTTCCCTTATGGACCTCCATAAGGGGCAGTTGCCATACTCACCACGCTTGGCAGGCGGGTTGGCGGACGCAGTATGGGATGTTGATACACAGAATGACGCTGCTGCCCATCTTCCGGAGGTATGCCTTTGCAGGCTCTTACTGCATCCACGGGCATGAGAGGAGAAGTAACATTCTTCTGCCGGTACCCCACGGCAAGTAGACAAGGTCCCTTTTAATTGGAGTACTCATTTATAGATACAATATTTCCAATAAGAGGAAAAATTATCAAGTCGTATGGGCGGAACTGTCTTTTATCGACATGAGAAGACAAGGTCCCTTTTAATTAGAGGACTCCTCTATGAATACAATTTTACCAAGGAGCGGAAAAATTATTAAGTCGTAAGGGCTGAACTGTGTTTTATCGACACATCGTCTTGCCAAGGCTACGAGAACGCTTGCACACTCTTCACACTATAACACATGCTTATTTTACAGGGCCGCACGAAATCCCGTCAGAAGAAGATGCAGCAGATCGGTCGGCTGCTGGAAGTGTCGGGCATGGCGGCGCCGGCGCCGGCGTCGCGCCACCGCCCGCTGTTTGCAAGGCCCGGCCTGTCTTCTATACGGAGGACTTTAGGTAATTCCCCTTGATTCGCAGAAGACCTGATCCGGCCTTAAGGTTAGTAGAGAGCAAGGCTCCGTTAACTCGCGTAGGACCCGAACGGGGATCTTGCCCAACCTCCTAAGTCTCTTTAAACTGTTTCCATTTCGTCCAATCTACCTAAAAACCTACAGATCACATGCAATTCTCTATACTATAGAGTCTCTAGACTAGAAGAGGAAGAAACCGTGGAGCACGTGCTACTGCACTGTGGTGCCACAAGACAGACTAGAATGGAGACAGGACTGCAGGAGCTTATGGAGTCATGCCCTTCTTCTTCCACAACATTTGCATACCCTTCGGGGATGCTCATGGAATGCTGCCGGCGACCCCGAGTCCTTCTCCGGTATTTCAAGGAGTTGGGCTGGTTAGGTTAGGGTCGAGGCCAATGCCTCCCCCAAGGACAATTCCTCGGGGGACAATGCACAATACACCCCAATGCGGGACGTCAGTGCAGATCTGGTAACCCCCCCCCTAGAATTAGAATTAGAGTCTCTAGACTCTAGAGACTAGAGCATTGGATGAGATCTGTAGGTTTTTTCGGACTTTCCAATGATGCTTTACAGTTCTGCGTTTATCCGGTAGATTGCACGAAATGGGAACAGTTTAAAGAGATTTAGGAGGTTATGCAAGATCCCCGTTCGGGTCCTACGCGAGTTAACGAAGCCTTGCTCTGTCTTGCATGTAGATGGTATGCATATATTTTACCAGAGTAACTATGTATATTCTTAGACTACAGAGTCTATAGTCTTTAAATATAGTTACTCTGGTAAAATATATGCCTACCATCTACATGCAAATGTAATTACACCGCCCCGTAGCTAGGGGATCAAAGAGCTCGTTTCAGTGAGTGAGGACAGTTACGCATCCCGCGCGGAGAAAGGGGAAGCGCCGCTATTTTTTGGTTAACGCGACTGTCATCTTTTTGGTTTGGATATGACATCATTAGAGAGTTTTTTCCGTACTCAATCCGCAAGAAGAAGATGCTGCAGATTATGCCGTGTGCGTCATGTTTGTAAACGAAACTGTAACTTGTTTGTTTTATTATAGTTTTTATTGTAATTTTAAAATCTTATATTTATTAAGTTTTAATATGTTGTATTATTATTTATTGTTCTATATTTTGTGATTTGTACTAGGATTTGTCATTGTTTTTGCTCCATTTTGTATGTTCTATTTATTCATTGTGTTGCCTTCTGTGACGTCACTAAACGGCTCAGTCGGAAGACCAGCGTTGGTTAACATAGCCAACATTAGGCTGAGACTGTGACCTGTTTGTGACTTGCATGGCTTCATTATTTTTGCCTTTTTTTAATGTCATCAATGTTTTATATGCTTGTAAAACGTCCACTACTGAACACAGGCCTCCCTCTGGATCTCCATGAGGGGTAGTTGCCATACTCACCCCGCTTGGCAAGATACATAGATAACTCTTTATTGTACCTAGCTTTATTCTAAGACAAACAATATAATAAAGGAAATAAAGTATAATTAACTAAAAGCAGAAGCACAATAGGCGGCCTTATCACTATAAGCGATCTCTTACAAGCAACCTTTGGATGGACAAAAACAACAAGAAAGTGAAAGCACGGTTTCGTCAAAGTATAATTAAACTAGAGTACGTAATAGATATAAATATATACTTAGTATAATTACATATTTAATAGTAATAAACAAATACCTACATAATGTTTATAAACTAACCCAGGATGACTGGCAGAGAATGCTTTAGCATTAAGTCCTCCTTACACAATTGTTATGTGTTAAAGTGTTAAATAAATAAATAAATAAAAATAAACTACGTACCTCTATATAAATAATAAGAAATATAATACATAATGAATAAATATATATATTATAAACTGATAGGATATAATGATGTTAACTTTGTGACAAATAGTGGTCGAACACTAGCTTTTTGAAGATAGGCAGAGATTTAGATTTCCTGATGTCAACCGGCAGAGCATTCCATAGTTTGATCGCTTGTACCGTGGACGAATTTTCATAGAAAATTGAAGAGTGAACAGGAGTTTTTAGTTGAAAAGTCTCAGAAGAGCGCGTTGCACGATCGTGAGAGAGATAGAGAAATTCGAAGCGCTCTTTGAGATAGGGAGGAGAGGAAGGATCAAACAGGAAGACAATAAAGAAAGAATATGATTAAGCATTCCAGCGGTATCGTATCGGCAACCACTTAAGCTTACTGCGGAATTCTGAGACGTGATCAAATTTTCGAAGGCCAAAAATGAATCGAATACAGAGATTCTGCAGGCGCTCAAGCTTGTCATGAAGGGCTTCTGTTATATTAGAATAGCAAACGTCGGCGTAGTCGAGTATAGGGAGTAAAAGAGATTGTGCAAGCGTAACCTTAGTGGCTGTTGGTAGGAAGTTCCGTAGCCTCCGCAATGAGGCATCCGATGCAAACATTTTCCTGCTCAATTCGTTTAGATGAGGTACCCAAGACAACTCTCGGTCTATATGCACTCCCAGGTTTTTAACTGTGCCACTGTATGGTATCGAGATGCCATCAAAAACGACTTGGGAAATAGTGGACCAGTCTATCCTTGCAATCATCCGAGAACTGCCTACAACAATGACTTGGTTTTTTACAGAATTTACTTTTAAGTCCAAAAGTTCTACTCCACTCTAGAATTCGCTCCAAGTCACTGTTTATTATACGGACCGCTTCATTTCGGTTGGTAACCGGTGCCTGCATATAAATCTGGAGATCATCTGCGTAAAGGTGGTAGGACGAAGATAATGACAGAGAGATAGAGTTAATGAAGATGGAAAAAAGAAGGGGAGATAAAACGCGGCCTTGAGGTACACCGGCACACAAGTCGCACCAGGAAGAGTAAGTCGCACCAGGAAGAGTAAGTCTCATTCACGCGAATGCGTTGCCGGCGACCGAAAAGATAACTGTGAAACAGGCAATAGCTTTCTGAGATATATTAAGCGAGCGGAATATACCCAGAAGAATGTCAAAGTCTACATTATTAAAAGCATTGCTTGAAATCACTACTGCAAGCGGGTTGATAAGCGCAGTACGGGATGTTGATAACACACGGAAAGTCGCTGCTGCCCATACAAATAATTTATTAGAGAGCATAAATAAAATACAATATATATAAACGATCGCCTCCTTAGCTGCACTAGTCGTAATTTTATTCATCCAACATGTTTCTTGCTCAGAAGTGTCAGCTTGAACGAAGCAGTACTCCATGGTCTTAGAAGAAACTAGTTACTCTGGTAAATAACTACCCATCATCTACACTGCTTTAGTGCTGTGGACTAACGAGGGGCTATGACCACTGCTGGATATAAGCCTCTCATAATAAGCGCCACTGAGACCGGTCTTTGGCCTCTCATTCGTCGTCGCTCCACCTAGGCGGGGAGGGCCCCACACTACGTTTGCCAGCAGCTTTCCATAGCCCGCTGAGAGTTAAACATCAGTCCTCTCTCATTCGTCGTCGCTCCACCGGGTAGGTAGCCGGGAAGGGCACCACACTACGTTTGCCAAACAGCTTTTCATAGCTTGCTGAGCGACTTTAAACATCAATGAGTGAAATCGGAGGGTGGATGATGATGATTATGCTATAAAACTTTTCAAATTGATTATCTTACTACAGGTGAAGACGAGCCGGACCGCCGCCTGCGACGGCCCAGCAGCCACATGCTAAAGGACGGCATAGTGGTGTACCGCGAACGAACCACCAGCCGGGAGAGGTTAGCATTCACGGATAGGTATAAACGTAGCTTTTGTTAACCGGTGGCGGTGATAAGGTATTATCTATACAACGTGTATATAACATGTCAGTGAAGTTCTAACAGTGCGTAAGTCATTTTTGACAGTCTTGAGATTTATTGCCATTTATTGCAATATGCCATTGCATTCTGACTTCCGCTGACTGACGATGTCTCCTAAGCCATAAGGGGGGATACTGATCATTCCAAGGTACAACTTTTGTTCTACGACTTTTCAGAATTCAGTGATTTTCATTCAAAAAAGACCACGAAAGTTACAAGTTACAACCTAATAGCCAGCTGATTCTTGACAGGGTCATTGACCTCCGCGAAGAGTTGCCGTAGACGTACAAATAAAAATACCTACAACCACAAATAGGGTATTTTTTCTTAAAAAGTACAAAAATAAAATAAAAATCCGATAATATCCGAATAAAAGACCTTAGGATTATTTTCACATCACACCATCTAGTAAAATTTTAAATAAAAATATTAAAAAAAAATTAAAAAAATACGAATTTCTGATTTTTTTTCCTTTTAAAACTTCTAGTGTTTATGGGCTGAAACCCGGGTTTCGGGTAAGTACACATGTTATAATACTCGTTGTAGAGTGTGTCCAAACATTTTTTTATTATTTGGTCCACAAATCGGGTTAAGCAAATCACTTCCACTGTGATTTGAAGGCGCAGCTATATTTAACTACCGTGTTTGTTATCTTGATAATACGTAACAAAAAGTTGCTCTAACCCTCTCTCTCCATGTGACGCAGACGGAGTTAGTCCAGCTAATCTATATATATAAAATTCAAAGTCCTGACTGACTCACTGACTGACTGACTGATATATCAACGCACAGCCTAAACCACTGGACCTAGACTTGTAATTTGGCACACATACATATGTATACCTTGAGTATCCTAGAGGTCCACTAAGAAGGGATTTTTTGAAATTCCCACGGGATAGGGAATAAATGGGATCTTTATTTTCTCTGCGTGAAAGAGGGGATTTTACGTTTTATGACTTCCACGCGGACGAAGTCGCGGGTAAAAGCCAGTTTATGATAAAGGAGAGGGCCGAGTGTTAATATAGTTCTGGGTCCTCCTTGTAAGTACAGAAATGCCGATTTTAGGCCCTTTTTTGTATGACAATTGACAGATAATTGCATTATTTAGATATAAAAACCAGGGTCCAAAATCGGCTTTCTTCTTTATTGAATTAACGTTTGCGTAACACTCTGATATTTAATCAAAAACATTACATCAACTTGATTATTTTTTTGATGCATTTCTCGTTAACATTTAAAAAGCATTAAACTAACCTTTTTAAATAACATTCATACAATTAATCTTTTGGTAATAATAACATTAATTGAATGCTAATGCATGTTATACTACTATACTTCTCCGTTCGTAGGTCTGCTTTCACAACAACTTTTAAGCAGTACCTGTCAACGTGACCGTTACATATTTCTCGTTTTATTGGTCAATTATTATCCTAGATCCGTTCTATCCAGCAATGTATCTCGAAGCAGCAGTACTCACGGCAACAGCTGAGCAGGCGCCTTCTAAATAACATTGCTCGTTCTAATCGCCGCATATTCACCTCCATCCGTTCTGGAGCCTGGATAGAAATCCATCAGTGTGTTTAGAAGCAGCATTACTCACGAAATTAAAGATGGTGTCTCGTAAATGCCATTTAGTACCTATGCCAATTTAATGGTCAGGTCACCTGACTTGAAATTGTTCGGTCCATTTGCCAAGTATAATCCTCGATCCGTTCTACCCAGCAGTGCATCTCAAATCAGCAGTACTTACGGCAACAGAGCATGCGGCTTGTTCATACCATCCCGCAACCGTTACATCGCTCGTTTTTATCGCCAAGTATTTACCTTCATACGTTTTATCTAGCAGTGTATCGAAGCAACATTTCTCAAGGTAACAGAGCATGGTAATGTAGAGCGAAACTCTCTAGCACAGGTAATATATACTTAAAAGAGAGTCTCACACCCTGGATATTGTTTAGATTAAGTAAGAGAAAATAAACATATTTGTATTTGTATGTTGTTTTTTGTTACTTGTGTTTCTTGTATAAATAAATATATTTGATTTGATTTGATGTAAACACCATCTCATAACCGTAACATTAGCGAAGACGACCTAGATGATTTTGAGGAAACATGGCCTGGAATAGTAATAAACCGGGAGGAGTGAAAGAAAAAAGGGGATACCTTTGCCCAGCAATAGAACAATAATAAAATCAGTCAAAAACCCCTGTTACATTGCTCGTTTGTCATCACCAAGTGTTGACCTCCATCCGTTCTATCCAGCAGTGTATCTCGAAGCAGCAGTACTCACGGCAGCAGAGAAGGCTCGCCGCGTGCACGCCCCGAGGATATCCCATTGGAAGATATCAAGAGGAATTCTGCTACTATGATCACCCCGAGTGTGGTTCCATCGGTATGTAGTTATTGAACAAATATCTAACTTTAAATGATAATAATTATGCACTTGTTTCTGGATTAGAGCCTGTACCAACACAGTTTTCTCGTCGAAAACTATCAAGTAAATATTTTACAAGTGGGGTGCCGGCAGTAGAATGTCGCTATTCCTCTCCTGCCCGTGGATGCAGTAAGAATCTCCCAAGGGATACCTCCGGAAGATGGGCAGCAGCGTTTTTCCGTGTATCAACAGTTGCGGGTATAGCAACATATATAATATACCTCTCCGTAATATACCTTTATCATGATATCAAGATCATGAGGCTTCATGAGAGGTCCTCATGATCTTGGAGTTACATAAAGGAGGCCTATGTCCAGCTGAGGACGTGGACACTAGCACGGCTAGACGGCTAGTATGATGATGAAATCTTTGTTCTTTGCCCAGCAGTAGGACATTAGGTACAATAAAAAAAAACTATAACACGTGCGTTAACGTTGATATTTAACATCGTGAGGACACAATGACTAAGTGAGCTTCGGAAATAGATAATTAATCCTTTGGACACGGCCGTCCAAGCTTGGTCGTATTATATAAGCTTGGTATGTATCCATCCTATATGTTTTAATAAAAAATATACTATAAGAAATAACAGCTTATCATAATACTGTTAAGAATTAGAACACCTTTAACTGATTAGAAATACGCAAAACAGTTTTCCTTAATGCTCTCAATGTTCGCCAAATATTCAAATCCAAAATAATCTCCAGTTACAATCGTTTATCCCCAGGTCCAGCCAAGCACGAGCAAGCCACAAGTGCAACGGGTGAAAAGCAAAGAATCCGAGGAGACCTCTTTCATTTCGGGCGAGTCGCGTCCTAAGAGGAAAGGGCAAGTCGAGACGATATGATATTAGCTTTAACCATCCAGTGATACAGATTCAAACTTTATATGGAACCTCACCTCAGTATTTTGTAGACAAAGACGCTCAAACAATGTTGTGCGATGCCTTTCGCACAACTTCGTCCACATTTCTACGATATTTCTATTTTATCATATCGTACAAATTCCTATTCCCTTAATTATATAACTTGTCGTTCAATTTATCATATCGTCCATTTTTCTATGCCGCTAACATGCTTCTCGTCTAGGTCTCAGCTTGTCCATTATCCAAACTCAAACTCAACTTTACCTTTATTGAACTCAAACTCAAAAAGCGTTTCTTCCTTCTGACTTCTATTGTTACAAAAAAACACTTAATTGTATTCCAAGTTAGGGACAGAAGCGATAAAGTGACCACTTTTTGACATCATTTCTCAACGCGCGTGATACTTGGTTCATAATGTTCCATACGATTTGAACATTTTGTTTTGTAAAAGGCTCTAACGTTTGAATCGATAGTTTGGTCGCCTCAGAGGGAAGCTTATTATAGAATCGACTATCGTGTAAGTAGGATTGGAGACGGCATAGCAATTTGGCGAAACGGATATGTAGACGAAGTTTTGCTAAATTAAAATTAATATATTTTTATTATGTTACCTAAGATTTGACGTTTTCAATAGAAGCAGTTACCAAAATACAACCTAATCAGGCAAACCTGCTAATCAAGCTTTTAATCGGACTCGGTGAGGTCTCATACGTATTGTAGTTAAAGTGGAATTATAAGAATTACATGACTTTGAAATCGTCGTCTAGTTTAAATTCTGACTTATGGAATTGAAAAATAACACTATAAATCTGACTAGCGAACACATTCTGACTAGGGGATACGACTCCATTTTCTTCGGAATTTCTGTAACGTAGTTAATAAGAAATGAGTATTATTTTAACTGTTCAATTATTTTGTTGTTAGTTGCGAATCCCTACGTCTGCACAGGGCATTCGTTTTTTGGAGAAAAAAGTAGCGTTTCTTTTATTTAGAAGATAATCATTAAATCTGTTTAAATCATTAACAAATACTTCTGTAGTTTCAGCACTAAGTGTTAACAAACTTTCATATCCTCATTCATTTAGATTTATAATATTAGTAGGATACTTTATGTTGAAAGTGTAAAGACGGATCCAGTGGCACTTGTCTGCAATAGCAATCTCTGTTTTGACAGTTTTTGATAGCCATCGTGAATGTGACAATGTCAGTCACGCGAGCACGTGGCGAGATCGCCCATGACGTGGACCGACCAAATCTATACGCATTTAGAAGATCATCAAGATTAGACGGTTCAACTACAAGAATGAAAATGTGAACAAACTTTCGCGATTTGTTCACATACATAATGTATAATAAAGTTTTCAAATTACAGGATTGTATCGCCTATCTATTTTATTATTATCCTGACGGTTTGAACACGCTTCAGCGTTCTTGTCACTCCTACCGCGACCAAGAATGCTGAAACGTGTTCGAAACGTTCTACTAAAAGTATTGTTAGTTTTGTTATCCGATGTACCTTGAGTAACTAGTACTTTTTGTTGAGTTGCGCTCAATCGAGTGGATATTGAACGCAAGGCCGTATACTCTTTGTTTAAGAATATGTTGAATTTATGTATGTCTTGCTGGTGGTCCTAAAAATAAGTAATTGTTGCGATACGCGACGAATGGCGCAAGTTTTGACCATTTTGCAATAGCCTACTCCCACATAACGGCCGGGACTACTTTGTCTAGAGTATAACGAAGAAATGTGAAACATCAAAACTATTAACTATATGCTCATAACTAGATGCCCCTTTTGTTTTGTATTTATTTGAGCACGGCGCTAATCCTTAAACGATTATATTATATTTTATATTATATTTGATAACGTTCTGACCAATCGATTCGTCAACTAAAACGTCATTCTGCTCAGATTGAGACTTCTCGTACGGATTCTTTTAAGCCCCCATCGAGGCGTCGCGTCGAGCCAACAGCACATTAGATGTTTCACATGAAAACACTGTCAACAATGGGCCACAAATTGCCAATTGCTATTGCAGACTAATTCCCCAGATTATAGCAAAGCTAGTTTATATTGGCGTGGAGCGCAGTGAGCTGAAAAAATATGGTATGAGCTTAGAGATATCGATGTGATGTGAAAAGTATATAATGGGACACTTGCCAATATTGCGCAGGGTTATACGCAACTTGTCCAAAAGGTCCGTAGACTTGAATCTTGAAGTGTGTCTTGCGTAATATTGGTATGTCGGGATATTTTTTAAGAGAAATGTATTGCTTGTATTTGATTGTAAATGATCGTGGAAGTTTGGATGAGTTCTGAAAAAAATATGACAAGGTTTATAAAATCAATTGGAAATCGCCTTGAAAGAATTATTTTAAGTTACCAAAAATATAATAAGTTCCTAATTTCGAGTTTTGTTTACCGAAAGCGTATCCTTTGACATTCAAAATATTTTTTTCTTATACTTATTTTGTTCTTTCTTATCTTCCTCATATTAACTAATTTCCTAATTTTCTTTATTTATAAAAAGAGTAGGTATATAAATATTTAAAATAATAATGAAATAACACAAACTCATTAAATGGATCTCTCGTTACGTCCAAGTATTTTATGTATTTTAGATAGAAAATTATAATATGTGTACTTGTATATTATGTACTGTATTAAGTTCATTTATGCTATCTATAACTAATCTATTGGCACCTAATATTTTTTTATATCGATTGGCTCTCAGCACAAAATGGTTGTATTGTTTGTAAAATATTTTAAGTTTTCTCTAATCATACATAAAATATATCACTTCCCACCTAATATGGATTTTATATTGTTAGCTACATTTGTGATATACTAAATACAATCGTAATGTTTGTGTCAAAAAATATTATTATAATAAAAGCCGATTTTTTAATAATCAGATATCTTCATATCTTTTATTTCATTTCTTTAATTTTGACAGGAAAATGCTATAGGAAATGTGTTAGCCTGACGAAGTAACTCCAATATTTTATCCGAAGAATGAAAAATCTGCTTTTCATCATATTTTGTCAGAAAAGGATTTATGTTGTGATTTATTTAGGAGTTGCAATAACTATTGATGTAGATGATATATTTTTATGTTCGTAAACGGAAACTATTGTAGTGTTAAATCGAAATATATAACATGTTACATTTATATTTTAGTTTTAATTCTAACCTTAATAAAAGCCATAAAAGTTAAAGCTGTCAAAGTAGAACAATTAACATAATGCTGCCATTAGTTTAATAACGCTAGATTATATATGTCATCAGACCATTGGATCCCACTGCTGGCCAAGGCCTACCTTTTCCCCTATATATATATATATAGAGTATAATTATCACAGCGCTGATACCCCCTCTTAAAAAACCTTAAAAGGAAAAAAAAATGAAAATCTTATCTACCTAGTGTGGTTAAAACCCTATCAACATTATTTATAGCACTTTCGGCTTTGTGTTAGGGTTTTGTGGACTATGAGAAAGCCCTTGACTCTGTAGAAACGTAGCCTGTCCTGAAATCTATACAGCGATGTTGACTTTCACTATATCGAAATGCTGAGATCCCTTTATGAATCCGGCACTATGAATGTCCAAATACACAACCAGCAGTCTCAGCCCATCCAGCACCGCCGAGGAGTATGACAGGGGATGTCATATCTCCGAAACTGTTTACAAGCTCGCTGGAGGACCTGTTTAAGACGCTGGACTGGAAAGGCATCAACATGAACGACGATCACATGCGATTCGCAGACGATATAGTCTTGATGGCAGAAACGCTGAAGGAGGTACAACAAATGCTGGACGACTGTGTTGTTCTGCGTATCAAGACTATAGCTTCAGCCTCGCCACGGATAGATCTCAACATGAATTTGGATAAAACCAAAATCCGAAAGGAAATTCAGGATACACAAGAAATGAAACATTGTTTTTAACTATTTCATTCTAATTTATTTGATTAATCATCTGCTCTATACACATGATATGCACCAATGCCTATAAATTATACAAACGATGTCATGAATAACACGGATAATGACATAACATTCAAATTATTTACATCAAATCAACAAAGTATTTGCTTGCCATTGCTCATTATTTATAAGTCTATATTTTTATCGTAACTTGAGCTACACACTCACAATCGATCACAGCATTCTTTCTGTTAATACCACCGCGTGAACATTCTTATATTTATAAGAAAAGAGCAGGTTCAAGACAGATTATCGTTGGTTTTTGGGTTTAAGAAGTTTAATTTCAACGTAACAGTACCTGCCCGTATAACATAATTTCGTTTGATATCAAAATAAGACGATAAAGGAGAAGATAGAATTAAGAAAATGACGTAAAAATTATTTAGTACACTTAGAACTACAAGCGTTGGACGACAATTATGTATTAGAATATTACATCAAAAAAATATATTGTGATATTTTATTGGCGTGAATCGAGTTCGAAAAACAATATTCAAATATATATCTTTGTAATGTAAGTTAATAAATTACAAAATAAAAGGAAAAGTATTCTTTTTTATGCTGCCAAACAATCAAAGTTGCATGAATTCATCAATAACTTCACAAAATCCAAGTTGTAGAAGTGACAGAAAATGGAATTTTATATTCTTATAAAAAGACAACATAATAATCAGTGAAATATATATACTGGGACATATATTATTTACCTAATAAACGTATTTATTAATATAATACTTATGTATTATGTACAAGACAAAAGTTAATGACAGTGATAGCGTCCTCTGAACTAAAACAAAAAAAATACACTCAATCTTACAATAATATCAAAACATACTATTCCCGTCAAAGAACACATTTAGGCCTTAAACATTTTGCCTATGAAATAAAACTATTTATTATGTACATATAGCACTTAGTAGGAAACACGAAGAAGCATGGTCTATGCAAGCTTTGGAAGCACATTTACGAAATATCCTTTAGTAAGGAGCAAGACTGTATATGTGATAACTTGATAAGTATATGACAGATAACAATCACCGATGTCGGTACATATGTTATAACGTTGAAAATTTATTGTTCCTAACTATAAAAAATAATACCTCAATAAAAATAAATACCTACTACTCAATTACTATTAAATAACAAAGGAACTATATTTAGCGAGTAGACATGTAAAGCTGACGTACGAAGATAGATAAGGGGAGAACATTGGTGTTTTGTACGAATCGAAAATGTCATGTAAATTTTAATATTTTATTTTATAAAATTATATTCCTATAAATCCAAGCGGACGAGATTTCCTTCGCAAAATAAAATTGTTGTTATTTTTTCACAAGAGCATATAGCTTACAAAGTATATTAATAAATTGAAATCTGCCCGCTCGGTAAAAATAAATGAACCCTGTACCGGATAATGTGCGCTTGCTTATATCGTATCGGTAATTAAAAAGAAATAAACAGTTTTTTGATGTAAGGTGGAATAAATAATGTTAAAAATGACAGTGTTTGATCGAACCACGACAAACTATTTCTTTAAAGTACACAACACGATGTCACACAAGCCAGTAAGTCTAAACGAAGCTCATATTTTTCTTAACATCTATTTACGTCTTTTATAATAAAGAATACGTAAACGTAGACTTAAAACAATAGAGGAGATACTTTGATAATAAAAGACAATAAATATAGGAACGGCATTTACGAGAATAAAATTATTCCCAGTGCAACACATTTTTGTCGATATTTGTTTGTTCAGTGACAGTTATATTACAGCATCATACATATTATGTTTTGTTACAGTTAGCAAGTAATAACTCAAAGCTAATTCTTAATTTAAAATAAAAGTACGTAATTGACCATTCTTAGATTTAAACAATTCAAAATAACTACATATCAATTTGATTACAGAGATATAATTGACAAAAACTAATCAAAACTTGTATAATAGATTACATATTTCTGTTCTTAAAAACTTAATTTCAAATGACGTTGCAATGACACTTAGCGTCATCCGCCATCTAGCTTAAAAATCTGCAGATATACATTATATATTCACTACTAAAGGTGCAAATATTTCTAAAATATATCATATATTTTTAAATTCCTATAATGTGCAATATACAATGCACGCGTAACACATACATATATCAATAAATTACCATTTACTTACACATAAAAACATTACTGTTAAACAGTTTCACTCGCTATACATCAACCTTTATGTAATTAGCTATTAAGTACAATAAAATATAATATATACTTACTACATTTATTTTTGGTGTAACTATTATGTAGTTCACTCGCCAAGTTTCTTGTATATTTTGGTATGACAATGTTTCTGGTTACATGTGTTTATAAACTTTACACTTTATAGTCATGAGTGTAAAATTACTGTCATCTGTTTGGGCTATTTTTGCGATATGACTTGTTGAAACATATAAATGAAGGATAAATTTCATTCAGGAAGTTTAAATATCGTATTGGCGATAGAACTACTTTTTATTTGGACATTAATTTAAAATAAAAACACACATACACGTAACACTTTAAACATCATTTAACAATCATTATTGTCAGTTATATAACTATTTTTATGATTTATATATTTATATAAATTCGCATCTAATCATAGGCAGTTTTAAAACAATGTTTTATAGTTAAATTTCAATATTTATTTATAAACTGCGAAAGGTGTGGCTATCAAAAGTAATATGTTTAATAAATGAAAAAAAAAAACAATAATCGAATTCAATTCTAATTAAGTATAAATGAGTAAAAATAAACATTTTACGAACGCAATATAATTTTACTATCTAGATAATTTGCTCCACACCTAACGGAGTATTTCCTACACATTGGTATGAAAAATGGAACTAGCACATTCAGTAAGTATTAAATAGCTAAGGAATTAGAATTATGCTTACAGTTAGTTATAGATAATATTCTCCTACTGTAAAAATATTAAGGGCCATGAACTTATGTAGTAGCAGACAAAAGTCAACACATTGATTCACTCGGTTTAAGTTTGGTCTAGCTTCCTAACACTCGTTGCTCACATAGTAATTATATGCAGATGACTCAGGTGAGGCATGTAACATAAATTGTTTACAAAACTAACACTCAGGTACAGTAGTAGGAAACAGTAGTGAGAAGAGTAAACAGAACGTACAAGTCTCATAGTAGACGTTTTAAATTGAACAGTCGTTTCGGTTACATAACCGTGTGTTTCTTAAGTACCTCCGATAATTCTGTCAAAATGTGTTCATCGTTTACATTGCGTTACATGGCAAACCCTCATCTACGGCAATTCCTTCGAATGGTCTTTTAACTAGCAAAATATACCTATCAATATACATAGTAATTTGCAAGAATATACAAACGTGCAAATAATCCTCGTAGCGTACCGTACAAATCACTTATAAACGCTATGTCACTATCACATGCCGTGAGATCGCACTATCATTGTCTTTTTGCGATCTGTATTGCTTGTTAGGATCCGAGCTGTGCAGGGCTGAGGACGAGCTCGCCGTCGGGGCCGCTGGCGAAGGAGACGTTCCTCGGAGGTGGCCTCCGATTCGCTAGCCCATGTAGTGCGCTCGGGGGAGCTTGCTTTGCTTTGACTTTCTTCTTGGCTGGCTTTGGTACGTCTGGCGTGGGAGCTGGTCCTGGCTGTGACACCAGAACCGCTCCCGGCTGCATAGGGCTCATTGGTGGCGGCGTCTGTCGTATGGTAGACGTGCTCTGGCATGGAGCAACCTGGAATGAAATAAGACAGTTTTAAAATAATAATATGCTACTGTTAGCTTTGGCACCCAAGGACTACTGGTAGCAGTGGCCCTAAGAATTCAACTAGCCTGTATGTTTTGTGGAATTGGAGTTGGCAGCGTACGATACAACGCAGTATGGTATATCTGCAAACTCACGTTCTGCTCTCCACTGGAGAGGATCAATACGTCAGGTGTCGTTTATGCTGCTGGCAGTAATGGCGCTCAACATGAGGTTAAGTAAAATGTAACTTGCATTTATGATTTGTGGTTTTGGAGTTGGTATCGCGTGTTGTGGCGCCGTACGGATCGTTCCTCGTCCTCCTTTCCACTGGGGAGGCTCGATTGGCCGAATGTTGAAAAATGTTACTGGTTGTAAATGGCGCCCATAGGAAGCTAAGTAAATTACAACCAGGCTTCTGTATGCTTTGTGGAGTTGGGGTTGGCAGCCTGTTAAGCGACGCAGTGCGGTACCTACCTCCGCTGCCTCTCGTCTTCTTCGCCACAGGAGAGGCCCGCTACGACCGCGTGTCGAATATGCTTACTTCTGGTAGCAGCAGTGCCCAAGGAGGGTAGTGGAGTGCCCTAGTAGAATACAAATAACCTGTATGCTTAGTGGCGTTGGAGCTGGCAGCGTGTGGTGTGACGCTGTGCGGTACCTACGTAGTCCCTCTCCTCCTATCCATTGAAGAGGCTCAATAATAGGCCACATGTCGAAAATATAGTAGCGCCTAATGAGAGGCCAAGTAAAATACTAGCCTCTATGCTTTATGGAGTTGGAGTTGGCAGCGCGTGATGTGACCCAGTGCGGTACCTTCTTAGTCCCTTTCCTTCTTTCCATTGAAGAGGCTCAATAGGCCGCATGTGGAATATGCAGTAGCGCCCAAAGAGAGGCTAGGTAAAATACTAGCCTGTATGCTTTGTGGAGTTGGAGTTGGCAGCGCGTGATGTGACCCAGTGCGGTACCTTCTTAGTCCCTTTCCTTCTTTCCATTGAAGAGGCTCAATAGGCCGCATGTGGAATATGCAGTAGCGCCCAAAGAGAGGCTAGGTAAAATACTAGCCTGTATGCTTTGTGGAGTTGGAGTTGGCAGCGTGTGATGCGACGCAGTGCGGTATCTCCGCAATCTCTCGTCTTCCTCTCCACTGGAGAGGCTCGACACGTCGCAGGAGGAGGCGTCGAGGCGGCGCGCGGGTGAGCACTGCGCAGGGCCGCGCGAGGTGCCACCAGCCAGTGGCAGGTCCTCGCCTTCCACGCATCCGGGCAGTCTGGAATGTGAGGATTGCTGTTAGTGTTAATAAACTTAGGCCTTTATGAACAATCTTTCAATCCAAATGTTCGACACTGACCGTGCACCAATGGATTTTTCTTTCTTGGAAAAATGTATGTGCATACTTAACACGTGCTTTAACAGTGAAGGAAACATCGTGAGGAAACCCGTGGCTTAGTTAGCTTCAGACGTATTGACCTGTTCCTTACTCTGATAAATAGCTGACTAAGCTGAGAGAATGGTACAGATGCTGGGCAAGCCTAATCCATCCATAAATGTCCCAGGCACTGCAGCGTCTCGTAAAGCATGATTACCAGTTGCTGAGGCTGTATAAATCATCTTTAATAGATTCAAAGGCCTTGTGAAAATGACACATTCTCATTTTCATAAGGCCTCTACTATAGATATACTGTCAGTCGTAATACATTATTTCATGAAGATTTTTATTATTCCGTGCAGTTTAATTAAGTATGGTCAGATATTATGAGGGTTTATTCAGATGACCGAACACTCCTGCACTCCATGTTGCGCCTTGATGAAAATGTTATCATGAGGGCAAGATAAACATTAAAGGCGTTATTTTTTGTGGATTCCATTTCCGTGACAGATAAGCATGTGTTCTGAGATACTTATTAAATAAAACCGGGCAACAGCGAGTCGGACTCGCGCACCGAGGGTTCCTTGCCATCATACAATTATATTATTATGATAAAGACGGTTTATATTTGTTGGAGAACCTTGAGAGCGCCATCTCTTGTCTGATAGCGGAACTTATGTAGATTTTTTAGCACTTTCGATGATTTAAAAAAAACTATGCAAATTAGAGGGTTCGTTATAAATTTCCTGTAATTTTTACATACACTCCTATTAGCAATAAGAAATTCAGGGGTTTAAACGAACCTAGTAAGAATGAGAACTCTGCAAACTACGGAGATAAGGGGGAACGCTATTTTTTCAACGTTTTTGTAAAAAAGTCCAAAACTATACGGCTTAAAGCAAAACTAAAAACTGTTTATTAATGTGCAACTGAATAACTCTCATGTGATACCCCTCACGACCTAGTAACTTCACAAAAAAATTGAAAACACCCCTTCCACCCCCCTTGTCTAAAAAACTATGATGGAAATTAGAGAGTTTGCTATAATTTTCCTATAAACTTTACATACTATTAGCTATAAAAGTGTCACGAATTTATATCTGCAAACTTCGGAGATAAGGGGGGAGAACGGTCGTTTTTTCAACATTTTTGTAAATAACTCGAAACTGATACGGCTTAAAGGAAAAATAAAATGTAATTATTAATGTACAAATTAATACCTTTCACATTATACCCCACACAACCTAGTAACTTCACTTAATTTTTTTGAGATCCCCTATCCGCCCCCCTGCAATCATAATAAGGATATTTTCAACATTTTCATATAAATGCTATATTAGTAAAAAAGTGTTATCTATAACCATTTCAAGTTTCAAGTCAGTATTTCTCGAGATATTCATTTGTGACAGACAGACAGACAAAGTGATACTTACCATAAGGGTTCCTTTTTACCATTTTGGTCCGGAACCCTAAAAATAGTGTCAAATTTAACAACACATTATTGTTCGTAATATTGCTTGGTCTAGTGATCAAGGTAGAACAAACAAGTTCTCCTACGAACCAAGTAAGAATGAGAATTCTAATTTAATCATTTAATAATCTAGGACGACCTCTGTGGCGCAGCGGGCGAAGGTCCGCCTGCTACGCAAGAGGTTGCGGGTTCGAATCCCGCCTCGGAACAAATGTCTGTATGACCTGCAGATATTTGTTCAGGGTGTTCTGGATGTTTTCTATATATAATAAAAAATATCTATCTATGTAGTATATTGTATTAAGTATATCAGTCATCTAGTACCCATAACACAAGCTCTGCTTATCTTGGGGCTAGGTGATGCTGTGTGAATTGTCCAGCATTATTTATTTATTTAATCTCTATAAACTAAACTATCTGTTTAGTTTTGGATGCATCAAAAATGATTGGAAACACAATGATCAAGATAAGTACTTAATGTAGAAAACTACCTTCGATTCTCCTTGTAGTTGGTCCGCCGACGGCAGCAAGGCTTCGCAAAAATACAAAAGGCAATACGCAGTAGACAAAGCGCCAAACCAGCGAAGATGAGCGATGGGCCCACTAGCCGAAGTGCTGGTGTTTTGAAACCCTGAAATTGTATAAAGATGTGTTAGAATTTTATTTAAACAGCTATTAAATAAGATAAAGGTACCTCTCGGTTATTTTGTCTTGTCGTGGTTTAGTAACAATCTTCCTTCGATATTGTTACGGCAGAAGAAGAGAACAGTGGATGTCTACTTTGCTCTTTATCGACTGGAGTAAAATCGTTAGGATTAGCGTGGAAGAGAAGAGGTCTTTCTTTGAAAATTTCAAGGAAATTAAAAAAATAAAGAGTAAGAATACGATTGGTGGACGGGGGTTCGAACCCCGCCGGGATCATACATTTTTTAAAAGGTAAATGTAGTAAGGTGTGATATGTTTAGGTACAATAACATGGACACTTAATTAATAGTCACAACAACTAAACTATAATGAATCTGAGAATATGTTACTGAATATTAGATAAAACCAATCCTAAATAGTTAAAATTAGATTTAAAATTACATTACTTAAAAATACATTGCAATTAAAAAAAAATAATAGAAAAATAACTTCGTCTACTATTTAACTAATGTTTATAAGTACTTATTACTTGTAATTTTGAACGTAGGTAGTAAGGTGTGATATGTTAAGGTTACAATAAAGACACAATGGTCACAACAACTAAACTATAATGAAACTGAGAGTATGTTACTGAATATTAGCTATACGAGCGAGACGGCATCGACAGGCATATACATCCAATCCACTAACTGCAATGGACACCCACGTCTGCCAAAACTGCGGTCGCGCAGTGAGGTCAAAGATAGGACTGTTTAGTCATTTAAAAAATGCAACACCCAAACCACAGGCATTACCTGAATCGTCTGTAATAGACGAAAAGGCCGATGATGATTAGATATAAACAATCATAAAAAGTTAAAATTAGATTTAAAATTACATTACTTCAAAACACATTCATCATATCAGCCGTAAAACGTCCACTACTGAACACAGGCCTCCCGCCCGACCAGATCGGCACTGACTTTCCGCGCTGTAGTGTAATTGTCTCCCTGATGTTACCCCAATGAGAAACATGGAATAATTCTTATGGAAGAAGCCAGATCGACAAAAATAAAAATTGGGGGAGGCTTTTGCAGTAGGACACTACAGCAAAAGCCTCCCTCAATTTTTCCATTTGTCAAAAAAATCTACATTTAAAACAGTCATTGTCGATCTGGCTTCATCATCATTTCAGTCGTAGGACGTCTACTGCTGGACAAAGGCCTCATGGATCTCCGAATATCTACTGATCTTGAGGGGTTGTTGCCATACTCACCACGCAAGGTAGGCAGGCTAGCGAGCGCAGTACGATATGTTAGTACACGGAAAGACGCTGCTGCCCATCTTCCGAAGGTAACCCTTGGCAAATTCTTACTGCATCCACGGACAAGAGAGGATCGTTAGTAGAAACTGCCGGATCCCCACGGCAAGAAGGCATAAAAAATATATATATAAAAAATATAGGATTGTGTGTACCTTGTCTCCAGTTCCCACGAAATAGACCACGAGGCCCACAGCTAAGACTCCCAGCCCAGCGTACAGCAGCCGGGCGACGCCCCACGGCTCGCCACTGAACCCCTCCGCCTCTCCGTCTGAATCTGACGAGGACCCGTACGAAGCGTCTCGCACCTGAAACCAGACTCGCAAAATAACTAACTGAGTCTATTTCAGTTCTTGAAACAACCATGATGTGAGTCTCTTTGAAACTATCATGGTTGTGAAAACTATAAACATTATCGGGATATTTACCACGATTTGAGTCTTTTTAGGTTCCTCGATAGTACCGACGCAGTTGCACGGACCATGATCACGGATATACTTAAACTTATGTCCGTGACTCAAATCATTTTAAATATTCAGTAGATAATGTTCAAAGTAGACCAGGTACTCTTTGAGTCTATTGAATCGTGTTCTTGGCTAGATGTTTGTTGAGCTATGTGCTACTTTGATGTACTACTGTGATGGGTTTGACGACAACCCGTACGCATGTCACGCCTTAAAACAAACTCGTACTATTGATAACTGTTGGGTCTATCTGAGTCTGTTGTATCGTTTTTCATGTCTAGATGTTCGTTTAACTGTGTGCTACTTTGATGTACTACTGTAATGGGTTCGACGATGAACAGACTCTCACGCTTCACACCTGAAAATCAGACTTGTGCTAAGTACGTTTGTGTCTTATGATTCTATCATCGTCTTCGGGATATCTACCATGATTTTAGTCTTTTAGAGTTTCTTTTAATATTTATCCGTGTGTGGTTTCTTGGTGTGACCAGTCGCTAACGCTACTCGTACATAAAACATCTCTCATAGATGTGATGAAAGGCGTGACTCAAATCTTCGTAATCATCCCGCAGACAATGTTATTAGACCTTTTTGAGTCTGTTCAATCGTGTGTTTGTCTAGATGTTTGTTGAGCTATGTGCTATTGTGATGTATGATGTGGTTGTCTAATGCCATCTAGTGTTGTGCTTTTGTTGGAGCGAGTCAATGTTAGTCTTACCACATTGGAATTAGTAAATCCAAGATTAGATAATTATAGAGAAGGAAATGACAGATTTTCATCCAATGAACCATCGTTTCTCAATAGTAACTGTTTCATAAGGCTTTGGATTGTAAATTTAAAAAATAGGCACAAATTGTAGGATTTTACTACATTGTAATCCCGTTTTCGCCAAAAAAGTCGCTCCATCACTTAAAACTAAAAGGCGTCATGCCATGCCGTGCAACACAATATTGACACAATAAGCACACTTTAATATGGAATATGATAAAGCATGTCTGAAAGCCATTCGCAACTCTAGCCGGGTCAGATAACACTGGACTTCCAAAGGCCAGTTTAGTATCTAATTTTAAAAAACACGCAAAATAACCTTTAAACGCCTCAGATTACCTGACCCATTGCGTTCTCAAAACGTTTGGATTGACCAATCAGCTTACGCCATTACGACTTATCAGAAAGGACAGTTTTCCTGCATCTTACACTATAGAAAAAGGCTCAAAGGAGTGGTATCGGGCGATATCCTATCAAAATTATGTCTTACCTAACACGCGCGTCGATCGCACTTTGTGACTATAGGTACTCAAACCAGACTCAAGATATTTGTTACTGTTAGTAACCGCTAACTGCTTAATCAGATGATAACAGAGGCTGATTAATGACAATCGTTATCTTGGCTAGAAAACCAATTTAATAGTAATCAAATTTCATTGGTCAACCACAGCTGTCAGTTGTTTAACCGTCCGAGTGGTTAGTTAGTAATTCTATGTTGAGTTTGAGGCGGAAATTTGACAGGACAAGGGCCCGAGCTCTAGCATCGTAATTGGCGCAGTCTGAGAGAAATCCAGTTGTGAGAACTGGCCGGCATACCCTGTTGTTCCTGTGCCATTTGCCGCCGCTTCTCCTCGCGCCTGGGTGGTCGCCGGGCACGGAGCACCGGCGCGCCGCCCCGCCTGCGCCAGCACCGCCGCCGCCCACTGACAGTGCTGCGGCCTCCTGCCATGCTGCGCGCCCGGCTGCGCACTGCACATTGCATGTCACGTTATCCTTCTTCTTGAGGTATACTGTTATGTTGCCGCTGCAATAGCTTGGTTAATAGATATTGTGTGCAATGGTAAGAGAAAGATGTCATAAACAGATCCATATATCTGCGGACCCGGGTGAGAAACACTTTACTGGACTGTTACCTAGGACAGCCCCGACTCACGGTGACTTCTAGGAGGAGCAGCTTGACTCGGCCACTGTGGCCTACTTCACCATCCCCAGGCGTACCCGGGCAGGTGAATTAACAAAATGGAACTTAAGAAGTATTTTACGTATATAATTATTTAAATATTATACTTAAAGATTTGTAGAAAAGTATTAGAACTTCTAATACGTTTGCTATAACAGATTCGATGTGCCTATTAAATACATATAAATGATACAAAATGGCGCCTTAAATCTGCGGAACTAGGAAGCATCGGAAGTTTAAAGGCGTATTACTGTAACTAGTATTTTATAAGACATAGCTACCTGCCTATATACCGTGGTAACACTTTATAGATTTGTTTATCCGATACTAGCTGACTCGGTGCCCACTTCGTTGGGCGGTAATTTATAGCCTATGACACTCACAAATACTGTGGCTTTCTATTAGTAAAAGAATTTTGAAAATCGGTTTAGTAGATCCAGAGATTACCCTACAAACTCACAAACTTTACCTCTATAAAATATTAGTATAGATAATAATAAAAAAGACAAACACTACTAAAAACGCATTTTCTAAACTAGATTCTTCAACTTCTTTTTACGCACATGCATGTAAACATTAAGTGAAGAAGACCTTACCCTTAAATAATACATTTAAAGATAAGGTCTATTTCCGTCTCTTAAATTTTGATACAGTTATGTGTCAGTTACCCCAAAGTATTAAAAATATTAATATTGGACATCACACATATCACCATCTAGCCCCAAAGTAAAACAAGGCTTATGTTGAGAATTTTTGTATATGGTTAGTAAAATCTTAAATATTTCTAAAATCTTAAATACTTTTTTGTAAATACATTTCTCAAACATAGAACAAGCAGGTACTGGGGTACGAGAAAAGGGAGCGAAGGCCTCAAAAGGTCACTAAAAGTCAAAAATGGCATTTTTGGGGTTTTGGAAGTTTTCGGCCATTTGAAGACTTTTATTTTTTTGGTGACCTTTTGAGATTACAATAACTCAGTACCCTTCTCTCAACTAGACGGTGCTAACAAAAAATGTTTCATGTAAATCGGACAACGCGTTCGGTTGTAATCGTCTCATACATAGACAGACATACAGACAGACAGACATGACAGACAGACAGACAGATAGGCAGCGCTATGCATATAGGGGGCTTCGCCTCCTAAAAAACACCCAGACCAGGGACAAATATAAATTAAATTGATAACCAAAACAACCCCAATACACAAAAGTGAGGTAGGTAAACATAAGCGAAACCCCACATAATATACAGGCCATAAATAACCAATAAACAGCATTGCCTCTCATATCCACTAGTTTGGTTACGCGAAAATAATTTTTCGACCCTTAATTGGTTTGCGTTTTGGCGGGAAAAACGGCGGGCGCTCCGCGGGCGCTCCGCGTCAGCGCTAAGTGGATACTGGCTCGGTTTTTACAATGGAGCGTAGCGTGGTATTTACGCTCTATGGAAAGGGTTTGAATGAAGCTTGTCAGTAGAATCATTCATAATTTAGTCTGTGTTCGGGATATATAGCGTAAAAATTATTTTCTATTAATTATTGATTTAATTTTATATAAAAAATACTTTTGTTTGTAATTCAAAATGTATTATCATATATCTACATGTTTTGCGGTATATACATAGTATGTGGTATAACCTCACTATATATAACATAACATTTAGGTGTCTTAGAACAAAATATTTTTTGATCGTAATTATAAAGTGCATTTTTTATGCACTTTTTTTGCGTAATTTTTTTTTTAATTTTAATTTAATCGAATAAAATTATTTTTTCTTGGGCTACGTAAATTTTATTTGTTATTGTCATTGTCAACTTCATTGAGAAGGCTACAAAACAAAGAAGAAGTTGATAAACACCATAGTTTAAAAATGACAATTGTTTTCGTGGAACGATGACTCAACGATGACTCACTGGTCAGTTTACTTACCAAAACCAAACGACGGCTAAAAAATCTTGGTAAGTAAACTGACCAAAACCAAACGAGCGGATATAGATCACAGACATTGCCGATACAAGTCACGATTTCGATAAACAGGGAATAGAAACACATTAGCAGTGGATCGAGGGAGTTTTACACCGCGGCTTGGCTCTTGTCCATTGAGGGAAATGAAACTGTAAAGTTATACAACTTTATTTTAACAAAGAAAAATTTATATTTTAGATATCTAAGTAAAATAAAATAAAAATCATATCTAAATGATATTTCATACCTACAGGGTATAATAAAACATGTACTGTATGCAAAACTTTAGTACAAGTTTTGCTTCATCATTCATCATTTTAGCCGTAAAACGTCCACTACTGAACACCCTCATGGATCTCTATGATAGCGTATTGGCGAGTACGGGATGTTGATTCACAAAAAGACGCTGCTGCCCATCTTCCGGAGGTATCCCTTAGCAGGCTCTTACTGTACCCAAGGGCATAAGAGGAGGGGTAACATTCTACTGCCGGCACCCCACGGCATGCTTAGTAACTTGTATTTATTTACATAGTATACTACCTGTCAACCAAAAATAATGTACGTATATAGAGTTTATGTTTAGGTTTGAGCCGTTGCAGCGAGGATGTAATTTAGCTAGCTTTTTTCAATTGTTATGGGCGTAAAAGATACCTGTTAAGACATTGGACCAGGTACTGGATAAGTAAGAAATTGGTAAGCCATTTTTAGGGTTCCGGACCAAAATGCTAAAAAGGAAATCTTTTGGTATCATTTTGTCTGTTTGTCTGTAACAAAAGGATATCTCAAGAACTACTGATGCTATCGACTTGGAATATGAAATGGTTACAGATAAAACTTTTTTTACTATTATAGCATATATGAAAATGTTAAAAATATTCTTATTATGATTGCAGGAGGGCGGATATGGGGGGGTATCATATGAAAGGTTTTCATTTGCACAATAATAAACAGTTTTTATTTTTCCATTAAGCCGTATCGTTTCAGAGTTTTTTACAAAATTTTTGAAAAAACGACCGTTCCCCCCTTATCTCCGATGATTGAGATAAACCCGTGAAACTCTTATAGCTAATAGAAGTGTATGTAAAGTTTATAGGAAAATTATAGCGAACTCTCTAATTTGCATAGTTTTTTAGACAAGGGGGGGGGAAGGGGGGTTTTCAATTTTTTTGTGAAGTTACTAGGTCATGTGGGTATCATATGCAAGGTATTACTTTGCACATTAATAAACAGTTTTTACTTTTTCTTTGAATTTTTTTTTGTGTTCGCCTTATTTACAAAAACGTTGAAAAAAATTGCGTTCACTTATCTCCGAAGTTTGCAGAGATAAACCTCTGAAACTTTTATTGCTAATATTGTTTTTATTGTATGTGAAGATTACAGGAAATTTTTTACGAACCCTCTAATTTTCATAGTTTTTTAGAAATCATCAAAAGTGTAAAAAATGATTTTTTTATGTGACTTATTTAAACGAGACGTCTTCTTCTTTCTTCGTGTTTCTGAAGCTGTTTGTTTACCATGATAAGTTATATAAATAAAAAAAAGAAATAGGTTTGACTCATATCTCACTAAAATATGAGTAGCATGTTCTGTGGAAAACCGTCGAGTAACGTTACAATATTTTCCAGCTCCAACAGTATATCATGACCAATAGGAAGCAGTGCTATAAAACCCCTCTAAAATGCCCATAAACTACTGCCTTACAAACAACTGGAGGAAACTGGGTAGACTTTATCAATATATCACTCTCAGTTATCCTGGATTGTGATATTAAAACTTCCTGAACGCTTGACCTTTTTTATTTTCCTGTGGCTGTTTTAGGGTTCGTTGCCAAAATTACAAAAACCAAACCCGTATTGCTTCGTCATACTCGTATTTTTGTCTGGTCGTCAGGCATTTCATTCGGAGACTATTAGAACTATAGAACTTAAAGATCCAAGTGCTGGACATGTTGTTTCTATACTTACCACCCTTGGCAGGCGGGTTGGCAAGCGCATTTCGAGGTATTCATACACGGAAAGACGCTGCTGCCCATCTTCCGGAGATATCCCTTAGCGGATTCTTATTGCATCCACGTGCAGGAGAGGAAGATGTTGCAAGTCGATTCCTTCTCAATTTGTATGGTTTAAAACAAAATTAATTAAATTGCTTGCATTTATTGCTGAACTTAAAAGACCTTTAGCTTGCCATTTAAATCACTGATATTGAAATCGCGCTAGAACTTTTCGTGACAAAATATAGTAAAGAAGCAGACGATGTTATTGGGCGAATCGAACAGCCGTTGAAACTGACTCACAATCGATTTTATATCATTATCGTTTAAGGACATACTGAATGGTTTAATCTTACTTTATTGCTAATACTCGTATAGGTCGCGCGGTGGTTTAAGATCGCTCGATGAATATAGTGGGGGCAATCGGCGCATGTGTCAAATCGCGCACGAATCGAGACGCGTGAACGCAACGCGGGAGGTGACCTTGAGACCTTGAGAGCGACTGATCTACCAATGACGTGACGCCGTCAGCGCACACCCGCCCCCCTCTCTCCGCACATCACCAAATAGACCTTAGAATTTTATTGAATACTGCGCATACCCTTCTACTTTTGCCGAGCGATCTTTAACTATCGCGCGACCTGTATAATAAATCCTAAAGATGGTTTATATGGATGTTTCTTACATCTTTAAGAAAGAAATACCAAACAGAACAAGCTGAGACTTGTATCATGCAACTGGCGAAGTGGCTCAGAAAATATCACCTTAGAATTGAAAAAAAACTCTCTTGTTAGGTTTCCGTCGTCATTATCAATTCGTAAGCGCCGAAACAGTAATTACCATTTAAAATCATCATCATCACAGCCGTAAGACGTCCACTGAACACAGGCCTCCCCCACGGATCTCCATGAGGGGTAGTTGCCATACTCACCACGCTTGGCTGGCGGGTTAGCGAGCGCAGTACGGGATCTTGATACACGGAAAGACGCTGCTGCCCATCTTTCGGAGGTATCTCTTAGCAGGCTCTTACTGCATCCACGGGCATGAGAGGAGGGGTAACATTCTACTGCCGGCACCCCACGGCTCCATTTAAAATAAAACTTGGTAATTATAAAAAATCCAACCATCATTTTGGATTCATAAAGATTGTATAGACTCATGTACAGAAGTATTAAAGGCGTAGGTACATCGGTTTCGTTCACCTGTAAAGTGAAAAACAATGTTTTTGTAAAGTATTTTTTGAGATTTTTTCTATTGCATTAACCAATCGCGTAATCCAACTACCAATTTGAAGTAAAAAACATGAAAAATTCAATAAAAATATATCAATTCTGAAGGTTTTGTTATCGCTGAAAAAGTTGAACTCTCGATAATATCTATAATGCGTTGTCTTAATACACGTCGTCTTCTACATAGGCTACTTTTTATCTATGTAAGTACAGACAAGGAAACGGCTTTGTGCAAAGACGTGGCAGAAGCTAGAGACAATAATTTATTCTGATACCTTAAACCTTGTTTATCTGTTAGGTAGAGTACTTATCTGACCATTATTTGGCAACATTTTCGATTAGAATTACTCTATATCAAATTATCATCCTTCAAACTTATGCTTGTAAACAATTGTTTAGGGCGGGTACACGGAAAAATGGTGTAAATCTTATCTAAGAAGATTTAAATCAACAAGTATCTTCATAACCCAATTCTATCTAGCAGTATCATATAAATGGTCTTTAGAGTAAAAAAAAACACTCCGCTTTGGATGGCCATGTTTTTAAAAGTGCATTATGAGGTTGATGGCAACCTCATAATTGAACTCTTAAAAACAACAATTTGGTTTTATCAAGACAAAACCATAACGTGCTTGGAATAAATTTAAATACCTTTTCTTTTAATACCTCGACCAGGTCAACGAACCACAGACCGTACCTTGACACGATGAAAAGTACCTACTCATAAACACTCATTAGCAGAGGTTTAAGGAATAAACATTAAGCGTTTATTTCAAAGGGATATCACACTTCCCACCGTAAAGCTGTGAAACATACATGAGTTATGAAGCTGATAACAGTTTTCATGTTTACGGGGCGGTGTGGAAACCTCATGCATTATATGCCGCGGAGAGTGAATAAGGAACATGGAGTAAAAGTACGAACCTCTTTCTTATGGGCTCAAAGTACCCTTAACGCGAATTTCCTTATAACATAATCATCTATAATAGCATAGCAAAGGCCGTATTATAGATGACTAGCTTTTGCCCGCGACTTCGTCCGCGTGGAAGTCATAAAACGTAAAATCCCCATTTTCACGCAGAGCCACTTTGATTCGAAAATATAAATCCCATTTATTCCCTAACCCGTGGGAATTTCGAAAAATCCCTTCTTAGTGCACCTCTAAGATACTCAAGGTATAGTGTGCCAAATTTCAAGTCTTTAGGTCCAGTGGTTTCGGCTGTGCGTTGATATATCAGTCAGTCAGTCAGTCAGGTCTTTGAATTTTATATATACATATATATAGATTTATACAGCGTCAGCAACTGGTAGGTAATCATGCTGTACAGGACGCTGCAGTGCCTGGGACATTGTTAGATGGATTAGGCTTGTCCAGCACCTATACCATCCTCTCAGCTTAGCTTAGTCAGATATTAGTCAGAGGAAAGAACTGGTCAATACGTCTGAAGCTAGCTAAGCCGCGGGTTTCCTCACGATGATTCCGTCACCGTTAAAGCACGTTTTAGGTGTGCACATTTATGCACATACATTTTTCAAGAAAGTATAATCCATTGGTGCACGACCCGTATCTATCCGAGACCTTCTGATTGGAAGTCCATAGCACTCGGCCAACACGGCTCTCAAAATATAAAAATACTAAAACGACGACAGGTTTCCTTGCATCAATCATCATCATCATTTCAGCCGTAAAACGTCCACTACTGAACTAAGGCCTTCAGGGTTGGCAGGCGGGTTGGTGAGCGCAGTACCGGATGTTGATATACGGAAAGACGCTGCTGCCCATCTACCGGAGGTGTCCCATAGCAGGCTCTTACTGCATCCACGGGTAGGAGAGGAGGGGTAACATTCTACTGCCAGCACCCCACGGCTAATATCACCGCAGAATTTTCCTGATTTTTTCACAAAGTTGTGTTTTGTGTAAAACTAGTAAGACATTAAATTAAAATATTTATATTATAAAAAAACAGATTGAAGAACATTATAGTATTTAAATTTAGGTAGATCTGAGGGTAGGTACAGTCAATTCAATCTATAATCCAGATGGTTATGTACCTGTTCTCTAAGCTATGGAATAGCATGTGTATGTTATTAAAATATGGCATTATCGGGTATTTATCGCGAAATTACCTTTATCTTATTCCCGACGTTTCGACGAGCATGTGTATGTGTGTGAGTGAGTATGACAATCATTGTAATGAGCGAATTACTAAATTATTAAGCCTGCACCAGTTAATTAGGTATAGGTGGCATGTCTCTAATGGACCATGCTACACTCATATTCTTTGAGTAGTTGGTATATAGCTCTACTAACTACTATTCCGACGACAATTCCAATCATTTCATTTCAGCCATTAAACGTCCACTGATGAACACAGGCCTCCCTCATGGATCTCCATGAGGGGTAGTAGCCATTCTCACCACGCTTGGCAGGCGGGTTGGTGAGCGCAGTATGGGATGTTGACCCACGGCGGATTCCGATCAATTTCCACCGAAAACCACCAGGGTTTTTTTTAACCGTTACCAATATCATTTGTCAATATTAATTGCCGTGGGGTGCCGTCAGTAGAATGTTGCCCCTCCTTTCTTGCCCGTGGAAGCAGTAAGAATCTGCCATGGGTTACTTTCCGTATGTCGTACTGCGCTCAACAACCCACCTGCCAATGCCATGGTGAGTAGTGCAACAACCTCCTCATGATCATAAATCTATAAATAATAATAAATAAATAAATAATTCTGGACAAATCACACAGCACCTTCTAGCCCCAAGCTAAGCAGAGCTTGTGTTATGGGTACTAGATGACTGATAAGTATACTTAATACATTAACCAACATAGATAGATATTTTTATTATATACATATAGAAAAACACCCAGAACACCCTGAACAAATATCTGCAGATCGTGCAGACATTTGTGCCGAGGCGGGAATCGAACCCGCAACCCCTTGCAGCGCAGGCGGACCTTCGCCCGCTGCGCCACAGAGCTCGTCATCTATGCTCGTCATCTAAGCTCGTCGTCTATGAATCTATGGCTTTCGCCCAACAGTGGATGTTTTACGGCTGAGATGATGATGAATATTATTTGTCAAATAATGTTTCTTCTTTTTTAGCCGTGGGGTGCCGGCAGTAGAATGTTACCCCTCCTCTCCTACCCTTGGATGCAGTAAGAGCCTGCTATGGGACACCTCCGGTAGATGGGCAGCAGCGTCTTTCCGTATATCAACATCCGGTACTGCGCTCACCAACCCGCCTGCCAAGCGTGGTGAGTATGGTAACTACCCCTCATGGATCTCCATGAGGCCTTAGTTCAGTAGTGGACGTTTTTCGGCTGAAATGATGAATGTTTCTTCAAGGACATGCTCTGCTCACTTTCGTATCTGCTTATTACTCCTGACTTATACATGCTAATTTGAGCTTCTTTGCGCAAATTATTATAACTTGATTTATGAAAGCCGCGGAGGCCAGTGACGGGCGTGCCTCACGCTACTCATGCAACTGGCGGGGTTGATGGCTCAGAAAATATCACCATTTTTATATCGTACCTATTTATGATTGTAGTATTTATATATTTATGTAGTGATAAGTATGTTTCAAAAAATCAAAAAAAAAAAAATCAAAAATCATTTATTGGATCAAAAACACGTTAGAATACAGAAAAATAATGAAAAACGATGATATCCGCAAAAGTTAAAAAAAAAAAAAAAAAAACTGTGTCGCAGAGACCAACGCCCTCCTCCAGCTTATAGTACACAATAACAGACAAAAATAATAGTTCTGAATTATATGATTTTAAGGAATTAAACAGTTATCAAAAATATAAGAATGTAAGTACATGTGCGTGAAGTGTTGGGATGTATGGTGTGTGTGTTAGTGTGGTGTGTGTGTTTGTGTGGTGTGTGTGTGTATGTGTGTGTTGGTGGTATGGTTGATTTTATTTTTATTTTATCACTGTTATTAAATCTTCCGTGTCATTATAGCTTAGTGACAGTAACCAATTTAAACTCTTGTACGGTTTCACCATACATTGGCATTTTTGCGCACGCGGCGATTTAGGTACTCTATGTCGCACGCGCTGCAATTACTTTACTTAGATTATAAATTTTATACTTCAGTACGTGATCTACCACCGCAAGAGTGACAATATAAGGAAAGATTTGCCACCTTAACCTTGTAATTTAACTAAACTTTATTAAACTAACTTTAACGTGTGATTCTTGTGTTTACGTGCTCAACAACCTGGCTAAAACTTAATAGTGTAACATACAAAGTGTGACGCTATAAGAACTTTCTACAACTACTACAACAACATCCTCTACATGCAAGGGATCTAAACTAGGCCCTTACATTTTGGTCCTTCGAGCTTCTCTTCTTGGAAACATTTTGATCCTTCGGCTACTTTGTCACCAAGGATACATCTGATCCTGCGAGGAGACAAGGTATTTGTGCTTTTTGTATTTTTTGGCAACAGCGAATCGGTTTGATTGGCCTCCCACCAGCGGGAATCACCAGTCAGATTGAGAAGGCGCACATGTTGTCATTTTGGTACAAAAAGCTAGATACCTACAACGACTGGAAGACTACGGAAACTCTGTCGCCTTCGCGTTGTGAACCAACGCTGCTTATCTCTGCCACCGTCAACTACGTGCCAGAGCTAGAAGCTAACTTAAACTACCTACTTATCTCTGCCACCGTCAACTACGTGTCAGAGCTAGAAGCTAACTTAACCTACCTACTTATCTCTGCCACCGTCAACTACGTGTCAGGGCTAAAAAACATACTTTAGGTACTGTACAAAGTACCTAGCTACTAACTTAACTTGTCTTCTTTAAACTTAACTGACGCTACGAGCCTTTTCGTCAACATGGAGATATTGAAAATACAAGAAGAATGCTTCAACAACATCAAGTCTTTATGTTCGAACTACGCGAAAGATAGTAAGTCGAGAAAAACGGAAGATTACTTAACTAAACGTCTCAAGACCCTCGAACAACAATGGCGGGACTTTGAGAGACGTCATGCGACTCTAATCGAAACTATCGAAGAAAAGACGCATGAATACTTCACCGAAGACGTTTTTACTAAAACAATGCAGATGTATATTAATACTAAGAAAGATATAGACGGTTTGTTACTAAAACTACGCGAGCGCACCACGGTGTCATTTGATCTGGGTGGTACCATGGATGAAAATATAGATGAAAATCTAAAAACACTACTTACGCGGCAAGAGTGTAACTTTAAGGCTCTTGACCGTGCCATGTCTAAAATAGACTTAAAAACTGTGACGGAGAAGTGGGAGCTGGAAGATCACCTTTCCATTTTGAAGTCGAAGTGGGACGTCATCGACAAACATCACTGGGAGTTGGAGGCTGTACTTAAGGGCTCCGACTTCACTTACTACGACATGTTTGTATCGATAGAGGGCAAGTACGACGAACTAAAAAGAAACATTAACGCCAAAATTTGGTCGACGATTTACTATCAACAATCAGCGCCTAAAATTGAGGTTCCTGAGTTTTCCGGAAACTACACAAAGTGGATTTCTTTTAAAGACCTCTTCTTGGAAACCATTCACAACAATCCAATGATAAACAAGGCTCAAAAAATGCAACATCTCAAGACAAGACTGCGCGGAGAGGCGGAGCGACTGGTACAACATCTCAGCATCAGTGCTGAGAACTATAACTCGTGCTGGGAAATACTATCTCAACGCTACGACAACCATCGTCTCCAGTTTACTTCTTTCGTCAACACCATGCTTAACTCGCCGGTTATCAGCCAACCTGATAGCCAGTCTCTGAAGAAGCTGCATGACGTCATAATGGAATGTATGAACGGATTGACGAACATCGGATTGAATACAACTACTTGGGGCCCACTCATCGTGCATCTAATGTCACAAAAACTAGACGTCACTACTTACACCGACTACATGAAAGAACAAGATCATAGAGAACTACCCCATCTAGATCAATTTCTTTTCTTCTTGGAAGGCAAATTCATGGCCTACGAAGGCATGAAAAATGCAAATAAGGAAATGCCGAAACAATCATCTGCATCAGAAAAATCATCTTACAGCAAACATCCCAGTAACAAACATAATAACGAACCTAAAAAATACCAACAAACAAAAACTTTACATACTTCATTCGGACAATGCCCGCTCTGTGAAGGAAGGCATGTGCTGATGCAATGTCCAAAGTTCATTGAAATGGACAAAACTGAACGAACTAATATTGTTTCGAAATTGCATTTATGTAAAAACTGTTTATACAGCCACGGCGACGCTGAATGCACGTCAGCAAAAACCTGCAAAGAATGCAAAAGGAAACATCATACCTTGTTACATATTAATAAGGCTGTAGCAACATCATCATCATCAACTCAACAGAGCTCCAATCATCTCGCTACAAATGACTTGGAAATACTTTTAACTACAGTTCAACTTCAGATAAAATCTGCAAGCGGAACCTACGTCACACTTCGGGCCCTCCTGGATCAAGGTTCACAAGTGAACTTGATTACTGAACAAGCGGCTCAACTACTTCGACTGCCTAGAAAACGGATGAACGCCACTATATCGGGAGTCGGGGCGCTGTCAGGAGACTGCAAGGGACGTCTACAACTTAACTGCAAGTCGATACATTCCGACTACACGTTTGAAACTCAAGCGTTAATATTGAAAAAACTCACCAATAACTTACCTAACTCAACTTTTAAAAAGCCTAACTGGCCACACATAGAAAACTTAAAGCTCGCTGATCCTGACTTCAACAAATCACGTCCTGTCGATCTACTACTTGGAGCCGACATATACTCGAATGTTATCCTTGAAGGAGTCCTGAAGGGAAGCCAACAAGAACCTGCTGCACAACAAACACACCTGGGCTGGATTCTGTGTGGTAAAACACAAACTTTCAACTGCCACGCCGTTCTAGTCGACCTCAACAGCATTAGCAAGTTCTGGGAGCACGAGGACATCATTCAGGACAACAAGGACATTTCTAAGGACGACCAGTGCGAGGCGCACTACACCAAAACAGTACAACGAGCCTCAGATGGAAAATATATCGTCAAAATTCCTTTCGTTCCTAACTACGAAGAAAAGATAGGAAATTCCCGATCTATTGCCATCTCACAATTCATACAACTCGAAAAACGTCTCGAAAGGAATACGAAACTCGCTCTTATGTACAGAGACTTCATAAAAGAGTACTCAAAACTCAAACATATGGCCCCTGTTCCTTCACTAACACCAAAACCAGAATGTTACCTACCCCATCACGGCGTACTAAGGGAGCATTCATCAACTACAAAATTAAGAGTTGTATTCAACGCCTCTCAAAAAACAACAAGTGGCTTTAGCCTCAATCATGTGCAAGAAAAGGGCCCTAACTTGCAAAAGGACATTCAATCTCTTATCCTGAAATGGCGATTATACAAATACGCCTTCACTGCGGACATAGAAAAAATGTATCGCTGCATATGGATCTCAGATGAACAACAACATCTACAGAAAATCGTCTGGCGAAACTCGCCCTTAGAGAAACTGAGAGATTTTGTCTTATGTACCGTGACTTACGGAACAAAAGGTGCGCCATGGCTCGCCATGAGAACTTTGAAGCAGCTCGCCATAGATGACGGACACAAGTATCCAGATGCTGCTCAAACACTACAAAACGAGTTCTATGTTGACGATTTAGTCAGCGGTCATAATACTATCTCCGAAGCTCAACAACTACAGTCGTCGCTAATCAACTTACTAAAAGGCGGCGGCATGAACTTACGGAAATGGTCGGCCAACGATCCTGCTTTACTACGAAACTTAAGTAAAGATCAAATTGCAACGGAACAAATATTCGACTTCAAACACGAAGACACTAAAAAGACCCTCGGACTCGGTTGGAACACTACAAACGACACATTCACTTTCTACTGGGACTTAGAAGAAACAGCTCGACAACAACTAACTAAACGCCACCTTCTATCTGAGATCTCTAAACTATATGACCCACTGGGATGGTTAGCGCCAATAACTGTGACCGCTAAACTACTATTTCAGAGAGTCTGGACAAGTAAACTTGCCTGGGATGAATCTTTACCGACCGAGATACAACAAGAATGGTTAAAACTTAAAAACGAACTTCAGGAAATAAAAAACATTAAACTAAACAGATGGCTGGGCGTGACGCAAGGGAACATCGAACTATTATGTTTCTGCGACGCCAGCGAAAAAGCCTACTCGTGCGTCATCTACAGTCGTGTTTATAACGAAGGCTTACCTACAATAAGTCTACTGGCCGCTAAGACCAGGGTTGCCCCGCTCGCGCAGAAAATCACCCTACCTCGGTTGGAACTCTGCGGCGCCCTTCTACTGTCACAATTAGCAGAAAAGGCCCTAGAAGCCTTCAAAGGGCACAACTTAACTATTCAAGCTTGGAGCGATTCCCAAGTTGTGATTGCGTGGCTGCAAGGTGACATATCTAGATGGGAGAGATACGTTGCCAACAGGGTTAGCAAGATCAAACAGGTCATCCCTTCTGAAAACTGGCACTACGTGAAGTCGGAACTCAACCCAGCAGACTGCGCGTCACGAGGAATGTATCCTACTAAACTACTCCACTTCAACCTTTGGTGGAAAGGACCTGAATTTTTACAGACTTCGGAGAAAGAGAAGGTCCCGAAAACCACGTGTCTCCACACTACGAGCTCTGGACTCAAGCCGACGCTGACAGCCCTAACACAAATTCATGAGACACATTTTATAACTGAACTTATTAACAAAAGCAGTTCATTGTCCCACGTAACACGTGTGACGGCATGGATACGACGCTTCAGTACAAACGTACGGAATCGCGTGAAATGCGACACAGACCACCTAACTACTAATGAACTGACTGCAGCGAGTGAATTAATAATAAAATTTACGCAACGTATGGAATTCGAACAAGAATACAAACTACTTTTGAAAAAGGAAACGGTGTCTAACAAAAGTCCGATATACAAACTTAACCCGTATCTGGATGAAAATGGCATTATTCGAGTTGGCGGTCGCCTCAACAACTCTAGTTTACCATTCGAGATGAAAAATCCTATGATTTTGTCAAAAAATGGAAGATTAACACAACTACTTATCGAACAAGCACATTCCAGAGTACTACACGGAGGTGCTCGATTAACGTTAGCCTACATACGGCAGCGTTACTGGATCGTCGGTGGCAACAGAGCAGTGAAAACGCGTCTTCGTCACTGCATCACGTGTCATCGTCACAAGCCAACAGAAACTTATCAACTCTTAAGTGACTTACCATCTCAAAGAACAAGAATTTCAAGGCCATTTACACATTCTGGTGTCGACTTCACTGGAAATGTAGATGTGAAACTAAACAAAGGAAGAGGTGTGAAGATGTCCAAAGGTTATAATGCAATCTTCGTGTGTATGGCAACGAAAGCTGTACATATCGAACTCGTGTCCGACCTCAGCACTGAAACTTTCATCGCAGCATTCCAACGGATGTGTGCGCGGCGCGGTACACCAAAGCATGTGTATTCTGACTGCGGTACCAACTTCATCGGTGCTGCCAAGGTGTTACGCAAGGAGTTTGAGGAATTTAGACAAATTCTATCGCCAGAGTTCTTCACCGAAATCGGAAAACTTGAAGTTGAATGGCACTTCAATGCTCCAGCGTGGCCAAGCGCAGGCGGCCTCTGGGAGGCTGCGGTAAAGTCGTTAAAACACCACTTACGACGTGTGCTGGGCAACCAAAAACTTACATACGAAGAGTTTACGACACTACTTACGAAGATTGAGGCCTGCATGAACTCGCGGCCCTTATGCCCACTTACAGAGGACCCGGAAGAGTTTTACAACTACCTCACTCCAGGACACTTCCTCACCGGGGGCCCGGTTCTGACTTTACCGCTCTCTGACTACAGCGACATCAAAACTATTGACATACGGCGGCGATGGCAACTAACTGAAAATATGGTACAGCAATTTTGGAAAAGCTGGTCCAACGAATACTTAACTCAACTACAAAGTCGCAGCAAATGGAACAAACCAACGAAAAATATCAAGGAAGGTGACATCGTGCTGATAAGGGAGGATAACTTGCCTCCCGGAAAATGGGCCATGGGGCGAGTTGTTGAGCTTCATCCCGGTTCCGACGGCCTTGTCAGAGTAACTACAGTTAAAACACAATCTGGAATACTCAAGCGTCCCATCGTAAAACTTTCTCTACTCCCCCTAGAAACGGAAACTCCACAAAAGCAAGGGAATTAAAAGGATGAGACGTCAAAACAAGATGCACCAACCCTTCCTAAAACAAAAAGAACCGCCAAGAAAACAATTACAACATTAATAATAACGTTCTTATCAATGTTTACATTAGTACATAGCGCCGACAGTGGCACGCGCTCAAGCGCTCATATTACAAGCCTCGAGCCCGACAGGCCGAGTTATTATGACGCGCTCGTCACGATGCAAACGATACATGACGAGTGGATACTACTTATGTACTATAACTTAAATAACTATTGGAATGGATTATTCGAAGTCCACATCCTACTTACATCAGATGAAGATTTTCTGCTCTACAAAATTACTCCAATATCTGTGAGGAATGAGACAGAATTTACTATCATACAGTTAAAGTACCAGTACGTTACTGTAAACTTTAAGAAAAACTACTACATCTCACCATCTGAAAAGGAGATAAAACTGTGCACTGTTATAAAACAAGACCATTTAATATGTAACAAAAACATGCCGATATTTAGCTTAGAGAGCAAGAACGCTCCTTGCGAGGCGAAACTACTTAGTCACAGTTCAACCACTCCCTGTGAAGTTAGAAAAACGTCATGCAGTGACGTATGGGTCGAGTTACATTCGCCTAACAGCTGGCTGGCTGTTTGTTGCGGAGCTTGCACGTTGCGCACTGTGTGCGACAATGACGTCACAACATATGCTATGACATCGTCTAGCATTGTAACTCTGAAGCAAGGATGCTTGTTACAATCCAACGACTTCAGCATCTACTCACGCAACGAGTACAACACACCAACATGAAGATGGAGGCTAACTTCAACATCCCACTGCTGAACTCTACAGTGAACAACATCGTGAACCTGACCTACCACAATATACCATGGGAAATACAACAACAAACGGAGGAATACCAAGACATCGACAGACGACTACTGTTCCAAAAGGAAAGAGAGATCCTCCCCGAAACGATTTCTACCCATGACTTACATCAATACGCGATATGCTACACTCTACTCGCATTCGCCATCATCATCACTATCATCTGGGTGGTCAAAAAGTACCTACCTCATAACTGCTCTAGAAGCAAGAGAGAGCCACACAATGAAGATATAGAGCTTCAACAACGCCCCACTCAAGAGAGGGAAGCGCAGTCAGCACCCGGCCACGCAGCAGCCACGGCGGCGGCGCGAGCGCGGGTCGCGCGGAAACAAACGCCTACCGAGGCAAAAGACAACATCGCGTTTACTTTCGATTAATGTTTATTTGCTTTGTACTGGCAGATCTTCTCTTGATAGTCATTTTACTTTTATTTTTAACTTTAGTTTACTTTCTTTTGGGGTTGCCAACATGTACGGTTTCACCATACATTGGCATTTTTGCGCACGCGGCGATTTAGGTACTCTATGTCGCACGCGCTGCAATTACTTTACTTAGATTATAAATTTTATACTTCAGTACGTGATCTACCACCGCAAGAGTGACAATATAAGGAAAGATTTGCCACCTTAACCTTGTAATTTAACTAAACTTTATTAAACTAACTTTAACGTGTGATTCTTGTGTTTACGTGCTCAACAACCTGGCTAAAACTTAATAGTGTAACATACAAAGTGTGACGCTATAAGAACTTTCTACAACTACTACAACAACATCCTCTACATGCAAGGGATCTAAACTAGGCCCTTACAACTCTTATGTTTACATTTATAGTGAGACAGGGGATATATGTTAATTATTTTATTAACTTTATTATATTTATTATATTATTATTATTATTTATCATATAAGTATTTAGGTTGTTATGTATGTAGATATATTTTTATCTATCTATTTTTGCGTATGTATTATTCGTACACCGCCGTTTTTATTATCTTATATCCTGTCCATCCAAAGGTTGTCTGGAAGAAATCGCTTTTAGCGATAAGACCGCCCATTGTATGTTATATTTGTCTGTGTTTCTCTTTGAGAAATTTATGTTATAATGGTGAATGTACAATAAAGAGTTTATCTATCTATCTATCTACCTTAGAATTGAAAAAACTCTTAACTGAAACTCTTTTTTTAGGTTTCCGTGGTAGAATAAGGGACCCATATAGTTTCGCTGGGTCTGTCTGTCTGTACGTCTATCTGCAGTTTTACGAATAAATTTTGCATGTAAAATGATTACGCTGATATAACGGTAAAAAAAATCGAAAAATAATTAATTTGGGGTAGAAGAAGAAAACATTCCCATCACAGATGTATGGGACACTATAAGATGGGGTTTTTTTACGACTTAATGATGAGATAAGCTGAGTGCCCACCTGATGCATAGCGGTAACCTCTACCACCTCTACTATTACAACTGGAATACCGCGGTGATCACGGTGACGAAGCATGTGACTATGTGACCAACGCTGCATTGCATAGCGCCCGTCACCCTGAGCAGACTTGTAAGGTCCCATGTGCCCGTAATTTCACCGGCTCGTTACCCTTCCAACCGGAACACAGCGATGCAGACATTACTGCTTGGCGGCAGAAATAGGTATGGTGGTATTCCCCTGATGAACTCTTCACAAAAAGTTCTACTTAAGTTCCACTACTGTCAAAGTTTCTGTAATCTGTGATATTATCTTCTTCTTGTTTAAATCGCGTAAATAATTTTAATACGTCATCATTCATCATTTCAGCCGTAAAACGTCCACTACTGAACTAAGGCCTTGTGGCCTCATGGATTTTCATGAGGGGTAGTTGCCATACTCACCACGCTTGGATTTTAATACGTACTCATGAAGAAAACAGGAGAAAAGGGGATGTAATAGTGGTACCTAATCAGTGTTCTGTAAAGAAGTGTTCTAGTGTGAATCTCCTGTGAGATTCTTCCCTATCGTGTAAGAATCATTGAAATGGTATTTTAAAACCATTTAGTTATTGCGAACACTTTCTTTTATTTAGAGTTCCGTTTGCGAAATATTCAAGTTTTCAATCTCTGAAAACTGTAACGGTTAAGCTTTTTCCGGCGTAATTGTCGCTCAAATAAGTGTATCAAGTATAAAGTGGTTTTCGAAATATAGGTACTGGAATACTTTTAACCGAAAACTCAATGTACGCTGCATCGAAGTGCTGGAATAATAACCCCCACCGATAAGGAACCTGCAAAGTTTTTTTTTATAGTTTATGATTCTAAATCTATAAAAATTAAAAAAAATCTAAGTTTAACACTTAAATTTAGAGTTAAACTTAGAAAATTTATATTTGAAAGGCAGAAAGAGCTCGAGAGTCATAAAAAAGATACCAGTATCATATAATGATGCGCCGTGGGGTGCCGGCAGTAGAATGTTACCCCTCCTCTCATTCCCATGGATGCAGTAAGAGCCTGCTAAGGGATACTTCCGGAAGACGGGCAGCAGCGTCTTTCCGTGTACCAACATCCCGTACTGCGCTCGCCAACCCGCCTGCCAAGCGTGGTGAGTATGGCAACTACCCCTCATGGAGATCCATGAGCGAGGCCTGTGTTCAGTAGTGGACGTTTTACGGCTGAAACGAAATAATGATGCGGTAATATAAACATATATGTATATTTATGTATTATACATTATTTATTTACAAATATCAATATTTTATTTACTTGTATAATAGCATTTAAACCCCGGCAAAAAAGAAGGGTGTTATAAGTTTAACCGCTATGTGGATGTGTCTGTGTATCTGTCTGTAGCATCTGTAGCTCTTAAACTAGTGGACCGATTTGCATGCAATTCAAATTCTGTTAAGAAGTTTACAAGATAAGGAGTTGGAGTTAAGGAGGGGATCAATAGTCGGATGTTTTCAACTATACCTCAGTTTGGTATCAAATTTAGAGCTGTCAGCGTAAAATTGTGTGTATTTGTTCCGTCTCAATTTTAGAACGGCACTAACCGAATAGCTTTTACGTCATTTTAGTCAGTTTTACGTCAATTTAATTAGCTTTTGCTAGTTAAGGACAAAAACAGTATCGCCACCAGTTTAGCCTTAAAATATATCCGTGTTGAAATGAAAAATGCAATCAAAATTTTGTCTCCGACGGGACTCGAACCCGTAACGTTCAGACGAACACCTTCAACGCAGGCTGCCTTAACCGTTCGGCCACGGAGCAATTAACCGTCGGGTCGAAAATCTTGACTGCCTTTATCGGTTTCGAACCGAGTGCTCCGTGGCCGAACGGTTAAGGCAGCCTGCGTTGAAGGTGTTCGTCTGAACGTTACGGGTTCGAGTCCCGTCGGAGACAAAATTTTGATTGCATTTTTCATTTCTATAATGATACCTTAGTGTGGGTTTACACTTTAAATAAAAAATTGCTTATATCCGTGTTGTTTAAAAAAAAATCCGTCTAAAATAAATATCCCTCAATATATAACGACAAGTTCGCGGTGCCATACCTATGTCGTATAAATTACCTCCTTAAGCATTTGTCCAAATTAGATGCAGTAAAAGGGAAAAGTATTTGGTTTTAAACACTTGAGTTTTGATAAGAATTCATAATTGTCGATTACATGACCAAAAACCTCTCCTAACTATTAGTGAAGGAATTTTGAAATTTGATTTAGTAGGTCCAGAAACGTCAACGTCAAACGTCAACGTCCAACGTCACAAACTCACAAATCACAAACTCTACCTCTATAATATTGTAGTATATAGTATATTATATAGTAGAGTATAAGAACAAAATCCGTCTAATAGAAATATCACTCAATAGATTACGACACGTTCGCGGTTCCATACCTATAAGTCCATCTTACTTTGCAAATCCAACTACTACGAAGAAATATTTTCATTTATCGGAGAAATTTAGAGCCTGTGACACTCACAAATTCTGTGGCTTTATATTAGTGAAAGAGTTTTTAAAATCGGTTCAGTAGGTCCGATATTAGAGAGATTACCCCATACAACGTCACAAACTCACAAATCACAAACTTTACCTCTTTATAATATTAGTAGACAAAGCTCTTTATTGATTAAAATTAAAAAAAAAATATAATATTAGTATAGATATAGATAAAGCAGTTTTTCTTATTATATGTTTTATAAAAATTGGTTAAGACGTTTACAAGATATAGGGGGTAAGAAAATACATTTATAATGTTCAGTGCCTGCTTAGATAACCATGCTAATTGGAACGCAAATTACTCAGATGAATAGAAAAGGTTTCAGTTACTTGGGCTTAGACGTGGACATTCGGTTCCTTTTGCAAATTCGTACGATATTACCAAATTCGGTGTTATCGACGTGTATTTGGATTTCATTCGGTTTATTACTCACTAATACAATCTTATAAGCAACATACTAAACATGATTTAAGTCTTTTAGATTTTTCCATTATTTCAACGCTAGATACAAAAATATCACTAATACAATATATTTAATTTATTTGTACAAAAATAAACATTTTAGCCAAAATGTTATATCTTTATTTCATTTTATTTCCTTCAACACGTTCAGCTAGTTTGAAATCGTGTGTGATTTCGAAGTGCATTTTAATATTTTTATGCAATACCTTGACTGTTTGCAACTTTTTTTCATTTATTAATAAATAAAAAAAGTAGTAAACAGCACTTAATGGCAACGTTTTATGAATACTAAAAAAAATATACAACATTTTTACCGACTATAAACCAAATGAATCGCGATATAAAACTTTGCTACGAATTCAATAAAGCAATTGAAATAAATATTTTATTTTACAGCTGCATAGCACGAAGTGTGGATATTTTCTTACAACTTTCTATTTGAGTCGTCCATTGACCAAGACTGACACAGTTGATGGAATAGCCGGAGTAGGTGCGATTACCGTCGCGGACAACTTGTGTTGTCCACGAGTTTTTCAAACTACAGATACTGAACTACAGATACAGATAGAAACTAGATAATTTCTTGGGTCTAAATGACAAAACAATCATATAAGAATTATTTTCATTTTTATATTAGAATACTGGAACATTATTAGTGTCCAGCTTTATTGATTATTTTATTCTGTATAGGTACTAGTTTAATTTAGGTATTTTATGAAGAAAAGTACCTAAAGCGATAGTAGTTAAACTTGTACTGTTGCTTCAAAATCCACATAAAAGTATCTATACGGGTACCTACATCCAACCTTTATTAGATGGTGATGCTCTTCTTTATGATTAAAATCATTAGGTGTCTCGGAATCAACCCCAACAATCACTTTATCGGACCCTTACATCTCTGCCCCGCGATAAGGACCATCAGTTTTCCCTTTGACACGAACTTGATACTCAAGGCGGCACAGGGCCACAAAAATTCTGAAGCAATTTACGGGGCAAATATGCATTAATTTAATGTTCTAAGGCCAGCTATGTGGGTCACAGAGGTTAGTTACGGGTAGAATAAACCTCTAACGGACGAACACAACCCGTAATACCAATGTACCTATATCACATTTGACACGAGCCGTGTTATTATAATAATACTTTCGTGCGCTGCAACCTATTGTAAAGTACACGGTATGCCGGTATTTTATGAAACATTCCCGGTATTTTCAACGCTATCAAATTCATACTTAAATAAGTGACTAGGTACTGAAAATTGCAGAATGTTAAGCCTATATGCAAAGTGGCGTACCATTAAGGTTAAACATTAATTTTTGAATTGTTTATGTAAATAAACTTTCAATACTTTATTGTATACTTTATATTTTATGTACTTTTATCGTTCGTGCCATACAGAAATATTTTAATGCTAATGATACGGTTTAGAACTGCTACGTTATAAAAAGACCATCTACGATGTTCGCAGGCTATCTACGCTAACCGTAGTCCTTTCTTACATAATATAAAACAAAGTCCTCCGCCGCGTCTGTCTGTCTGTCTGTTCGTGCAAAACTCAAAAACTTAATAATATATATAATAAATACTGAACGTATTTTCATGGGGTCTTTACTAATAGCTTAAGTAATTCAGGTGGATTTTAAGCTAGAATTTATTAAGTTTTGGTGCAAGTTCTCTGAACTATGTGATGTTAGTTGAACATGTCGGAAAATTTGGAAATGGGGAGTTGTTCTGGCGTGCGCCGCGTAAATTAAGTGCAAGTAATGTATAGAAAAATTGTTCCACTTAAAAAGGTCTGCAAAAAAGTCAGCGACAGCATGGTTAGCTCGTAGTAACCTCATTAAAATTTTAATAAAAAAGTACGCTTTTATTGCCCAGTCTTTTGAACAAACACGATGTGAATATATATCCAAATAACTTTCTTTAACATCTTGATTAGTTCATATAGAAAATATTTGCCTATAAACCGCATGATTTAAATTAAAATCTTACGAGTTATAGCGAAATTAAAACTCTCACGCGACAAAATAATTAGAGTGCTGCTGGCGTATGTCTAACTGCTCTTAAACAGCTGGACCTTTATTTGAACCCAGTAGGTGGCGCTGCTGTCAGAATGTCTCCATTCCATCAGAATGGATCCGCTAGTAAGATATAAAGATACAACTCGTTTATTTCCAATCAAGAAACAGGAAACTGGGAAGTACAAAACACGAAACGAGAAATTGTATAGTCAAAGAGGAAGTATTCATTTATAAATTTTAAAAAAACAACTTGAAATCGACCTATTTTCTTCCTTCTTGCAATCTGTGTGTGTTTCTGCGATGTGCAAGGATTGTCTTTTTTAAACATTCGCGATCACAACACATTATTATCATACATATAACGTTGGATTGGACCATGGTCTTCCCGAGACCATGCTTGGTGCAATCCAAGCGAAGCATCGATATACATGTATAATAAAGGTAATTTACCCGATAATACCGGTTATATGTATGTTAATAGTGCAAGGATCGGAAAGTCATTGAGTCATTGTCCAGCAGAGAGACAATCATCGTCATCAGCCGTACGACGTCCACTGCTGGACATAGACCACCCCTCATGAACCTACTTGTAGTGATCATGAGATGTTGCCATACTCTAAACTCCTAGAAGGCGGGTTGGCGAGCGCAGTACAGGATATTGATATACAGAAAGACGTTGCTGCCTAATTTTTGGAGGTATCCCTTAGGAGATTGTTACTGCATTTACGGGCAAGAGAGAGGCAGCATTCCACTGCCACCTTGAGGCTTGAGGGACGATGTAGGTTTATTAATTTTTAGGGTTCCGGACCAAAATGGTCTGTCTGTCACATATGCATATCTCGAGAACTACTGATGCTATCGACTTGAAATTTGAAATAGTAAAAGATAACACTTTTCTATTAACGTAGCATAATTATATAAAAATGTTAAAAAATATTCTTATTTTGATTGCAGGGCCCCCCTGCAATCAAAATAAGAATATTATGGATAGGGATCTCAAAAATGTTAAGTGAAGTTAGTAGACCGTGTGGCCGTTGTCATAATATTCTAATGTATGATGGCACGGAACCCTCGGTGCGCGAGTCCGTCTCGCTCTTGCCCGGTTTTTATTCAAGGTTTTATGAATATCTACGAAACAGTCGATTCTCATCCTTCAACAAAATAAAACGTTTCTTGTTAGTCATGAGGTACAAACAATTCTTCTTGATGGAAATCCTAGAACCCTATTTTTTCAATTCTCAGTTTTCTCAGAACAAGATATCAGTTAAAACGATTTTCATATTAAACCCGCTGGATACAAGTTACCAAAGCTCTAACGCCCGCTCGCTTTTCTCACATTTCAGCTTTGAAATAGTAAAAGCAACGCAGGAAATAGAGATACGAGGGGAACCTCCGCTTCAGGAACTGTGGTTACCTTCATTTATCAGGAAAAAATGCGGAGCAATTTGCTTTGATTTCAGAGTGCTTTGAATAGTTACCACTAAGGATTGAATGTAGAACATTTATTGATTTGCATATGATTGCACCCTTAATAAGTAGAACGTTTATTTTTTAAATCGACTTCACAGAAGGAGGACGTTCTTGATTCGACTCAATGTTTTATTTAGGATGTTTTTACGCGACTGCTCCGCCAATAAATATGAATGTATTTTGATGATTCAGTTATGGTAGGTCATGTTTCAAAGACCCCTCATAGATTGTATGGTAATTAAGTTCAGCACTTATAGAAAAACACGACAGAAACAAAAAAAATATTTAAAGATCATCTTGTTTTAATGTTAGTTACTCAATTTCAATACTCAGTCAATTTATTTTTTATTTATTTAGTATAGGTTAACATGACCTACACTAAAATACATTACAATCTAGCCAAACCAGCTAATGAGTAAGATTGTGGCCTCAATGAATTTGAAATTTTGAATTTTTTTTTGTTTTTTAGGAAACCTTCGCCCCCTTTTTTGGTACCCCCGTACCAATGCTTGTTGTAATACAACTTGAGTCCTTCATTGCATAGTTTCATGCTCTAAATTTAAAATTGCGCTTTGGTTTTTTGTTTCACTTTCTATTGTTTGGTTGTTTTCACGCCCAGTTGTACTGGACTCAAATATAATTGGAGTACTTAAAGCGGTTTGGGTGATTTCAGCAACAAGTCAAGGATTTTGTAATTTTAGTCCGCGTTTTATCTAATTTAAAGAGTGGTTTATGAATAAACACGGTATTTCTGGCGACGTTCGGCCTAACAAAAGTAAGGTCTCAGATTTATATAGGTTTTGTATTCTCCTGCGAATGACATGTAATAATTAAGCTTCTTACGTACAGATGCGACGAGAATGAAAAAGCGTGAGAAAAAAACTCTGAGAAGTGTTGATGACACACATTTACTCGTATTAGCTACCACAACTATCACATTATAAATGCGATTCAAAAACATGGCCCTAGAGGTAGATCACCGATGGTTATACTGGTCATACGGCCATAAGCGAAGCCCTTAGGGAGAAAGAGGTAGTGGGACTCCCACTACCACTTTCTCTCCAAGGGCGTTGTCGGAGAAGTGGGTAATGGGAGTCAGTGGACAATCGTGGTCACTTCAGATTCTGATGATTCAGCATTGAAATCAATTGACGTTTGACAGCGATGATTGCGAAATACGTACGCACAGTCAGCGTTAAATTGATATGAGCCTCTAGAGTAGTCAAAATGATCTGAAAAACATAAAAGCAATTTGATATGCGCAGTTCGAATCATCATATTGTTGCAAGCACCTAAGGTGTTCAAAATATCTTACTACTCATTGTTTCATATTTATATGAGCAGTCAGGGTGTTCAAAATTATCTTAGTGAACAAAGCTCTCAAAGGTAGTATGCAAACTCTTTTGAGTGAATTTTTGAAATGTCATAGATACTTGAAAACCTTGAAATATCATAGATATAACCATTATCTGATAAATCAGATATTTTTAGTGTCACTGTTGCAAATAAAACGCGAATATTAAAATAATTATTGGTTCATTTAGTATAAGTTATTATGCACAGATCACTTTGAGAGCTTTGTTTACTAAGATAATTTTGAACATCCTGACTGCTCATATAAATATGAAACAATGAGTAGTAAGATATTTTGAATACCTTAGGTGCTTGCAACAATATGATGATTCGAACTGCGTATATCAAATTGCTTTTATGTTTTTCAGATAATTTTGACTACTCTAGACGCTCATATCAATTTGACACTGACTGTACGTATTTCGCAATCATCGCTGTCAAACGTCAATTTACTGAACCTATTTTTTCCTGAGAACTCATGGGTGCCTTGAGAATCAATGTATGGAGTTTTATTTTTATTTTCAAGGACAAAGCATTTGGATGCAGTGGCAATAAACCCTGTTATCTAATACAAAATTGACCTTCCACAGCGATGAAAGCGAAATTTACGCTATTATTTATATATTTATTTTTCTATATTTAGTTGTTAATCACAGATCATGTCGAATGTGCAGAGGACCCTATGAACAAAACAATCGGCTTTTGATCGATAGTTCGGTACTCGACGCAATCCATTGAAATAGTGGTTTCGGCCAGAAGCGCGCAATTTCGGTACCAATTCAGCATTGAAAGGTTAGGCTTTAGCTGTTGGCATTTCCCGCTTCGCTGGCCTCGCATGTCGACACAGCACAGCGCAACTACTAACGAAAGTTCGATTAGGTACTTTAAATTAACATGTAGAAATAGTTTTACAAATTCACCTTTCCTACAATCATCATCATTTCAGCCATAAAACGTCCACTGATGAACACAGGCCTCCCTCATGGATCTCCATGAGGGTTAGTTGCCATTCTCACCACGCTTGGCAAGCGGGTTGGTGAGCGCAGTATGGGATGTTGATACACGGATAGACGCTGCTGCCCATCTTCCGGAGGTGTCCCTTAGCAGGCTCTTACTGTATCCACGGGTAGGAGAGGAGGGGTAACATTCTACTGCCGGCACCCCACGGCATACAATATTCATTACAATAACATATTTTAAAATCCGGGTTCATGAGATAAAATTTACTTAATGTTACATTACATGGACTTTAAAAAGTATCGGTTGACACCTCATATAACATTACTAACAACATTATTTATTTATTTAAATTATGTAGGACTTTTTGCTTCATGTGATTTATACCAATTCACTCATAACGGGTGCCAGGTTAATAAATAAGTGTGCAGTTAAAGTTTATCCTTAGTTGTGGTGTACCTTTTTCATTGGCATCAAAATTCTAAGTCCAAATTGATGGCCTCACCAGTTCCACAACACACCGCTTTGCTATAGAAATCACAAATATAATCTACGGTTATTACCGAATAACGCAGTCCAAATATATCAAGAATACCTACGTAACTCGTTAAAATATCTCAACGTTACTAGCTGAGCCGCATTTCGATATTTCCTCTGACGCAGAATTATTGTGGTATTATTTAATTGAATTTTTGAGCTGAAAATATGGCTAGGACTTTGTGCCTGCTTGTTGGTCCGAGTGAGGAAGTTCTCGAATTTCGAATGCAACATTATCTGCAATTATTTAACACAGCTAGTGTTAAATAATTGCAGGTAATGTTATTATGCAGATAGTGTACGCGCCCACTTCGTTGAGCGGTAAACATTTTTACATGTGGTGATTGTCTTTTAGGAGTTCCAATCCGATACATAAGTCAACTTATAACTGCATATGGGAAAAACGCTGCTTTCTCAAGTACCCACCAGAGAGATTGTTTGATCCTGGGACTTGCTAATCGTGAGGCCAAAAAAGATCTTGATAGGATACTGTAGCGTTAAGTAAAAGATTGACGTGCTGATTAAGAAAAAAGCCGTCTAATAGAAATGTCAGTCAATAGATTACGACACGGTCGCGGTCCTAAACCTATGTCTTAATAACTCTTCCTTACACCCCTCTTGTCTAGAAAACTATGCAAATAAGAGAGTTCGCTATAATTTTCCTGTAATTTTTACATACACTTCTATTAGCTATAAAAGTTTTAGAGATTTATCTCTGCAAACTTCGGAGGAACGCTATTTTTTTCAACGGTTTTGTAATTATGTCGCAAACTGTACGGTTTAAAGCAAAATTAAAAACTGTTTATTTATGTGCAAATGAATACCTTTCATATGACATCCCGCACGACCTAGTAACTTCACTTATTTTTTTTTCAGATCCCCTATCCGCCCCCTTGCTACTGATACTGATAATAAAAATATTTTATAATATTTTCATATATGCTATATTAGTAAAAAAGCATTATCTTTAACCGTTTAAAATTTCAACTCGATAGCATTAGTAGTTTTCAAGATATACATATGTGACAGACAGACAGACAAAATTTTTACCATTTTGGTCCGGAACCCTAAAAAGCTGTCTAATAGAAATGTCAGTCAATAGATTACGACGGTCGCGGTTCTACCTACATATGTCTTATTATCCATTTGTCCAAATTATATGCAGTAAAATTGAAAAGTCATTGGTTTTAAACACTTGACCCTGAGACTTATTAATAGTGAGGGCAAAAGAGAGCTTGACAGAATACTGTAGCCTTAAATAAAATATTGACGTATTGTTAAAGCCGTCTAATAGAAATATCACTCAATAGATTACGACACGGTCGCGGTTCCATACCTAGGTCCTATTATCTCTTTAAACATTTGTCCGAATTATATGCAGTAAAAGGGAAAAGTATTTTGTTTTGTAAACACTTGAGACGATAAATTTACTTATTTTGATAAGAATTTATAATTGTCGATATTTTGACCAACAAAACACCACTTCAATTATTAATTAAATATAAAAACTACTTTTTGTAACTTTAATATAAAAGTTAGACATAGGCTGACTTTTTTGTAAACATTATTAAGCTCTAAAACTCTTATCTAAAAAAAACTCTAAATACTGGATTTGTTGACTTGATCTAAAAAAAATGATCCTTAATTTTATTAAACACCAAACTGTCAGACAAAATCCCTTCAATATCAGTCCATTCGTTTCGGAAATAGCTAATCTCCGAAAGGGGAAACAGACAAAATTTATAAAATTAAATTAAATGTTGGTTTGTATACATACGTTTTTTTTTAAATGTTATTTAACACTAAAAACATACACTTCAAGTTTATTTATTTTAAAGATTTATGTGATGTTATGCAGTGATTAAATTCATCAAACGTTGCATGATGACCTCCATGGCGCTTTTGGCTTAATAGCTGGCTAAGACGCAGGAGATTCCGGTTCAATTCTCGCCGCGGGACAAATGCTTGTAAGTTATTAGGGGAAAAAATATTAAGGCAGCGTCTCATACAGCATGATTACCAGTTGCTGACTCTGTATAAATCATCTATAATAATAGATTGAAAAGGCATTACTTTCTTTATTGCATTAGCTTAAGTCACAAGTCAATTTTTTTTGTTAGACTAAATGACGAGGAGAGCCGAAGGCCCAACTGATGTTAAGCGGTAACCTCTACCTCTATAATAGACTTACTATACACAAATAAAAAAAAAAAAATTAAATGTGTATGCCTCTATCTATGACAATTGCAATACCGCGGTGATCACGTCCACTAAGCACGTAACTAACGCATTAAATTGCGCCCGAGAATCACAGAAACATAGAATTACAAAAGACACAATTAATTTAGTTTTACACTTAACCGGGTAAAATTTAGCCTTTGTCTCAGAAAATTATAATATGAGAGCGCGCTCCTGTCAGTTTATCCTGCCTTACAAGTTTATAAGACCTTATAAGACGTCATTAAAAAGCAATTTCCCAGAACTCCGACGTTCATACACGTCGCGAACTCGTAAAACGTAACGATTACGCTGTGCCTTCGTCATAAGCGACAACGTACAAATGTCTCTTTGCCCTTAGTATGTTTGAACAGTATGATAAAATGTTCATGTTTTTAACCGAATGATTTGCATAGATTGGTGTAATTGGCAGTAGAATGTTGCCTCTCCTCTCTTGCCCGTAGACGCAGTATAAATTTGCCAAGGGATACCTCCGGAAGTTCGGCATCAGCGTCTTACCGTGTATGTACATACTGCCCTCGCCAACTTGTTTGCCAAGCGTGGTGAGTATGGTATGGCAACAACCTCTAATGATCTACTGGAGATGAGGGAGGCCTATATCCATCAGCATGCTGTTGAGGTTTTAATAAATAGATGATTTGATTTGTTGTTATGTTAAACAGGTTGGCTACTCACGTTAATTAGTTTAATGCTTTGCAACGCGAGCGCCCGAGAGGGAAGGAGAAGGCGCCGCGTAACACTCCATTCCCTAACAAAAGTTGGGAGGAACTGTACACGTTAGAAACCAATTACCAATCAATAATTAACGTGAGGTGGGGTGCCGGCAGTAGAATGATACCCCTCCTCTCATGCCCATGGATGCAGTAAGAGCCTGCTAAGGGATACCTCCGGAAGATGGACAGCAGCGTATATCCGTGTATCAACATCCCATACTGCGCTCACCAACCCTCCTGCCAAGCGTGGTGAGAATGGCAACTACCCCTCATGGAGATCCATGAGGGAGGCCTGTGTTCATCAGTGGACGTTTTATGGCTGAAATGATGAATCACGTTAGTGAGTAGAAAACCCGTTTAACATAACAATGAATAGTGTAACTGACGAGTCTTTGAAAGGTGAAAAAATGATTTGATTTATTTCGTAAAAGGCTATTGCGGTCTCTCTGAATAAACGTTTTTTTTGAGTTGAGTGGGTTGACTACAGGGCTGATGATGATTTTCCTTGGTCTTTGTTGAAGAAGTTGAATGGAGGTTAAAGCTTGTTTGGGCACGATTTTTATGACACGTTTTCATGTTATTTGACAGGGTATGTGTTAACGTACTACCGCGTTTTGTTATAGCTATACATTCTTATTCGTTTAATAGACCTTTGCCCAGCAGTGGGACAAAATAGGTAAAAAAAAATAGTCTATTCAAATTAAAGTAAATAAACGAATACATGAAAGTATAATAGTTATAATACAAATTTCACAGGCCGTGGGGTGCTGGCAGTAGAATTTTGCCCCTCCACTCTTGCCCGTGGATGCAGTAATGATGTGCTAAGGGTTATCCTCTAAAGATGGTAGTAGCGTCTTTATTATTCCATTTAATTCTGCGCAAAACCTTCCTGACAAGCGCGACGAGTATGGCAAAAACCCCCTCATGATCTGGAGATCCGTGAGCGGTCTATGCCCAGCAGTGCACGTGGGCAGCTTCATTCACCTATTCCAAAATGTTTATAATCAATTAGCTTTCGTCTTCGTCTTCTTATTTTATGGCTTTTTGTGTTTAGTTTTACACAATTCCGCCAGTGTCAAGTTAATTTATAAATTCTTATGTTATTTTGCTGGCCATGTAGGCGGCCATTTTCTAATGTTCCATCAATTAGCTTTGTTATTATACAGCTCTGTGTTTTATACAGAAATAAATCAAAGCTGACATTGTCAATGAAGCACAATAAGGAAGTTTATTTATCGTAAAGTGGACAGCATTACCATTTATAAAAGAGGTTTGTTCATATCTCAAGTTCATACTGAGATGATCGTATTAGTGGGACAAGTCAGTACAGTTTGGTGCCTATTGTACCATTATTGGTACAATGGGGACAAATCGGTGCCAATTGTACCATTAATGGTAAAGCCTAATGGTACAAGTGGTCCGACGCCAAATTTTGTAATGTAGAACAACTGAAAATCAGCGTAGCATCTGAGCCTTGCCTGGCAATGCTGAGTTGGGACCTTTTTACTCGCGCCACATCCTGTCTGCACTGTTATTTAAATTATTTTTATTTGTTTCCTTTTCGTTAGCATATAAATAAATAAAAATAAATAATGTTGGACAAATCACACAGCATCATCTAGCCCCAAGCTAAGCAGAGCTTGTGTTATGAGTACTAGATGACTGATATACTTAATACAATATACTACATAGATAGATATTTGTATTATATATAGAATTTTTTATTATATATGGAATTTTTTATTATATACATATAGTTTTGTGTTTGTATTTGTGTGCGTGGTAAATAAATGTTTTATCTATGTATCTATCCATCCATAGAACAGAATCGAATATGCTTTTTTAAAACAAACTAAAACACACATACGAAAGTACTTAACTAAAAGTAACACATTATTTTTTTTTTATTTTTTTTATTTATTTATTTATTGATCACACAACATAATGTACACTAGAAAAACTTAAGTACACAAACATATTTATACGGTAGGTAAGTGTCATTACAATTATAGGTGACGACTACATGCTATTAAAAATAAAATAATTGAGCGAGTAAAAAGTAATAAATATAAAACCTAATTAAACAAATCATTGAAATTTTGAGTATAATAAAACATTGATTAATTTATAGTAATAATAATAATACAATTAATTTAACACAGAGATACAGTTATTTTTAAACTTGCGAATAGAGCCTGAGAAGAGATCGACCTCCGAATTTTTGGAGATAGTGTTAAATTCTCTGGCAAGTCTATTTAGAGGAGCATTTTGTCCAAGATTGGACTTTGATGAGGTGACGGTGATTAGATTAAATCTAGAGGCTCTAGGTAGTTTTAATGGTAAAGTGAAGTTTAAAATTGATAACAGATCTGAGACATCTAAAGCTCCATTCGCAATCCTGTACAAAAACATGACATCTAGAATACGCCTTCGATCCGATAGAGAATGAAGTTTGAAGTATTTCAACCTATCGCTATAACTTGATACGGTTTTGGCTATGTTGCACGAATACGAGAGATGCCACAAAAATCGCTTTTGAACACTTTCGATACGTTTAGAGTAGATATCATAAGTTGGATTCCAGACGACACTACAGTACTCCAGACTGCTGCGGACAAGAGTGTTATAAAGTTATGCTGTTATTATGGGTGGCCTTATCCCTAAAAGCTAAAATCTCTTCCAGACAACCTTTGGATGGTCATGAATGGGTTAAAAAAGAGACGTTATACGTATCTCAATTCGGGATTTCCCCTGAGTTTCCGAATCACCTACCAATTTATATTCAATTCCCAGCTGTCAATACGTCAATCTGATGTCACATCGCTATTAATTGCTGGCCTGTGAGCATGTTGAACTGGCATAATTAACTGGAACTACACAAATATAGACACAATGCATTTGATTCAGTTGGCATGGTACTAAATAGGATATTTTTCTATGTATGATAATATGATAGGAATGTATTTTCGAAAAAACTAAATAAGTTTTTTAGTTTGTTTGCTAGCTGGAATCTAGGGCCGCATATTATAGAGGGCGGCATATTTAGACCGTTTCAGTGTTAGAGACCATTTTAGACCATTTCAGTGTTAACCGTGGGGTGCCGGCAGTAGAATGTTACCCCTCCTCTCCTACCCGTGGATGCAGTAAGAGCCTGCTGAGGGACACCTGCGGAAGATGGGCAGCAGCGTCTTTCCGTATATCAACCTCCCGTACTACCAACCCGCCTACCAAGCGTGGTGAGTATGGCAATGAAATGATGATGATGATGAGTGTTAGAGAAACAAAAATAATATTTTATACTCAGAGGGAAACGAATCTCGGAAATTTTATAATCATACCTTCTAATAACGGAAAAAGCTGATGTAATGAGGACGATAGAGGACAAATCATAAAGTTGCAATTTCATCGTTTCTAATTTCTTAGGTCAGTAGGGGCGGGAAAAATTGAATAGCCTACTAGCGGCAAATTTGTAAATCCGCCACTGCATGGGGTGCCGCCGGCAGTAGAATGTGGAACCATCTAACAATGTCCCAGGGGTGCAGCCCGGACAGCATGAATACCACCTGACGCTGTATAAATCATCTCTTATAGATGTAAAGGTCTTACTATTACTAATATCATCTTTGACTTGGGACGGAATCTGCTCCAACTCCGTCAAACGTAACATAAGACAAAATAAAATTGTTAAATGATAGAATAGAATAGAAAAAGTTTTATTGTTATCACAATCACTTACATTACAGATACAGTTATGACAGTGATGACTATAACGACCGAGTTAGGTTCTTCTGTTCACTTCTTTTCCTAACTCGCGTGTCATCTGAAGTGAACAGATTCAATTATGTGCTTTATTCTATTTATTTGTGTTGTTTTATTTTGTAATTTGTGACGCGTCAATAAGGTCCATGCAGCCGCACTGAATAAAGTATTTTTTGATTCTTGATTCTTCTTGATTCTTTGTTTCACATCCACCGAATTCGGGATATTAGAGCTCTCTAATCCGTAATATATTAGCATACAGCATACAGTAGATGAGCAAACAAAAGCAGGATCACGTCAACTGTGTACTAATTAACCCGCATCATTTATCATCGTGCCGTGCGTCAATGCGACGTCAAGTACGTATAACGGTTCTGTAATCTGTGGTACTACTGTGCTTTATCGCTTAATAAGGCCACTTGACAGGGTATGGAAATACAAAATCTATTTAGTGTGCCAGTTTGATTATACAAAAATAATAGCCATTGCGACGACCTCTGTGGCGCAGTGGGCAAAGGTCCACCTTTGACGCATGAGATTCGATTTTATATTTGTTCAGATATCGTTCAAAAAAAATCTTTCTATTTGGTATATAAATATAAAAATCAATGAAATAATTTTATTTCAGACAACAATTTTATTACAAGTCCATGAAGAAAAACACACAAAATTAATAATTAAAAACTAACACAGATTTAAAATACGTCTCGCGGCCCTCGGAGTCGGCCACGAATGGTGCTCATGAAGAAGGGCCTCTAATTGGTCTACGAAACGTCAGCAGGATGATAATAAGTTAGGTATGTGGTGTAAGCCGTATTATATTAATTAAATAACACAGATTTGGTCCTCTGTATAAGTTTTCCTACCAGAGGACAATCAAATCTGTCCACTATTGCACTTATATATTTATATCGGTCATCTAGTACCCATAACTCAAGCTCTGCTTAGCTTGGGGCTAGATGATGCTGTGTGAATTGTCAAGCACTATTTATTATACGTTATTAAGTCCGTCAGTTAGAAAATTAATACATAAATTGTGATTTTTTTTTGCATTTTCAAATTTATGAAACAGCTTAGGTAAAGCGCATTGAAATTTAGGATTAGGGGCTCGAGTCGTCAGAGTATAGTCATAAGCTGTACCGAAACACGGCACATGACATCACGCTATATATCGACCTAATGTTGTTACGTTAAAAAGGAAAAGTACATTGTCCAATAGTTTTGTTAATTTACATGACAGACTAAAAATTTATGTTTACTTAAGTAGCTGTTACCTTTTTTTTATAATACAACCCTGTACAATCCACGACGATGCACCAAAATTCGCCCTTACTTCACATTACATGATTTTTTCAGCTTCAGAAACGGTTCTAACCTATGCTATACAAAACAACAAACAAAAAAACATTCTTGTTGTGCCTAGGACATTGTAAGATGGATTAGGACGCCCATTGCTAGTATTTTATTGCATACTATTTTGTCATATCGGTCATCTATATGACCGATATGACAAAATAGTATGATATTTTCCCGGATCTGGGTATTTTTCTATGTATGCACACAATTTTGTGTGTATGTTTATGAGTAGATAATAAATATAAACTCGGTTAATATCGACTGTTTAGTTTCACAATACAATGGTATAAAATATTAAATAAATACAACAACAATTCACACAGCACCAACTAGCCCCAAACTAAGCAGAGCTTGTGTTACGGGTACTAGATGACTGATATACTTAATACATTTTACATAGATATATATATACATTTTGCCGTGGGGTACCGGCAGTAGAATGTTACCCCTCCTTTCATGCTCGTGGATGCAGTAAGAGCCTGCGATACCTCCGGAAGATGGGCAGCAGCGTCTTTCCGTGTGACAACATCCCGTACTGCGCTCGCCAACCCGCCTGCCAAACGTGATGAGTATGGCAACTACCCCTCATGGAGATCCATGAGGGAGGCCTGTTCAGTAGTGGACTTTTTACGGCTGGAATGATGATGATGTTGATATTTTACATATTATTACAGATAGAAAAAACATCCAGAACACCCTGAACAAATACCTGCAGATTGTACAGACATTTGTCCCGAAGCGGGAATGAAACCCACTTGCGTCGCAGGCGGACCTTCGCCCGCTGCGCCACAGAGATCGTCAAGAGGTCGTATAGCATTCGGTGTGTTATAGAACCATACATTCTCCGGATCAGTTTGCTATCGATATACGGAGGTGCTATACCGATTGAAAACTGATCTGGAGCAAACACCGAGGTGAACAGGCCTTGAGGTTAACAATGGTATCGTATCGTTATACCGGTTGAGTGCATTGACCAACTCCGCAGTTCTTAGCTTTATCATCCATGCTTTATGAAGCCTGCCTTGGCAACTACTGTTGTACTTTTAAGGTTAACAATGCCAGGTATCGTATCGTTATACCAGTTGAGTGCATTGACCAACTCCGCAGTTCTTAGCTTTATCATCCACGCTTTATAAAGCCTGCCTTGGCAACTACTGTTGCACTTTTAAGGTTAACAATGCCAGGTATCGTATCGTTATACCGGTTGAATGCATTGACCAACTCCGCAGTTCTTAGCTTTATCATCCACGCTTTATGAAGCCTGCCTTGGCAACTACTGTTGTAATTTTAAAGTTCTTAGTGGCTGCTGTTTTTTACAACGTATGTACATGCAAGGGATATGTTGCCACTTATCCTGCACCTACGTTATTATATACTCATACTCATTTATTTTTCCATAGAGACACTTAAGAACACTTGGATACGTCAAAGTTACACACAATAAATTAAAAAGTAAAATACAAAATTCATTTGAAAGCCAGTTCAAAAACAGACAAGCCAAGTATAGTATCATATCAGTATAAAGTAAGACTGGTAAGACTTACATTCTAAATAAAATAAAATAAAAATCTGTTGTAAAGGGGCATATAATATATGTATATATAAAATGAGGATAACTCGATCAGCGCATAGTTGACTGGAGGGAAGTGGTTCAGGATTGGGATGTATGGAGGGATTTGGGGTAGGCCTTTGCTTCAGTTCACCCAAATGGCTCTTAATAATAATGATTTATATAGTCTTCCAAATCGGTTTTGAAACGGCGACTCTAAAAAAGGAATACCCAATAATAATAATAATAATAATAATAATATTTTTATTGAAATAACTTACGGCTAAGTAGTACATATTATTTATATCTAATTTAATCAAAGAAACCTAATGAACTTAGCATATGCCTGAACTAGGTGATCCTGTTTTTCAGGCAAAAACTAGGTCACAAGCAAATAAATTTAATCACACAAAAATTTTAATAGATCTGATATAATAGCATAAAGAAAAAATAATTAAAACAACAGTGACAAGTTAAGCTTAAACTAATGTTAACATTATTTGTGCAAGTTTGTAAAAATAAAGTGTTATACCTACTTTATTATAGCTAATAACTTCTCTGTATCGTCATATGACATACTTTGGAGATAGTAATATATATCTTAAATGAGCCCTAATAAGGCTTTCGTTACGTAGGTAGGTACCTAGTCTACGACAACTGCTGAGGACTGTATTATACAAACCAGATAGTATTTTTAACACCAACACAGTGGACAACTAAACTTTAGTGATATCTTAGAAAATTTATGAATGTAATTAAAACTCAAAAACGAAGAGTGAACATATTTTTGTCGCCAACATTTAAATCACGGATTAAATATTTTGAAACTACGGGCACATGAGACCTTACAACTCTACGTCTTAGGGTGACAGGCGCAATGCAGCGTTGATCCATTCGTGAACGTGATCACCGCGGTATTGCAAGTTCTTATAGGCTTGCATAATACATAAGCAAAGTTACCGCATTATATTTGTTGTTTGTGTAATAGCCTTTTAATTTTGTTGTATCTTCTGTTTATTTATAATGTTTTGGCACGAGATAAAGTTCACCATCATTTCAGCCGAAAAACGTCCACTACTGAACATAGGCCTCCCTCATGGGGGTAGGCATCACCATCTCCAAGAGGGGCAGTTGCCATACTCACCACGCTTGGCAGGTGGGTTGGCGAGCGCAGTACGGGATGTTGATACATGGAAAAACGTTGCTGCTCATTTTCCGGAGGTATCCCTTAGCAGGCTCTTTCTGGATCCACGGGCATGAGAGGAGGGGTAACATTCTAATGCCGGCACCCCACGGCGGATATCAATGCGTTGCTTTATTTTATCATATTTCGTCAGAAACAAATATTTTTACCGTTGTTCGACTAATGTTACGGGTGAAGTGACCTTTAACGGTTCCCACGTTAAAACGACACGCAGAAAATAAGTGGTTGATTGCCTGCCCACTTGGCCACGTTATTGTAAAGTTCAGGTAGCTCTTAATATGCAAGTAGCCACCTACGTACATATTTAACACGCTGATGCTTGGCTTGCGATACCATATATTGTATACAATTTTTATAGTACGTTACTTATTGCTACAAATCTGTACTTACGTAATAAAATTGTTAACCTTTCGCGTCTGCACATTAGATATTTTTGCAAATAAATAAGTGGGATACATGAAGAAAAGGTAATAAAACGTAAAAAAAACTATTTTTGAAATGTTTGTCCGTTTGTTTGATAATCTGTATGTCGATTTGTTTGTTTGTTCGTGAGCGTATCACGCAAAAGCCGCTTATTTGATTTAATATACACTAACTGAAAAATATCAAGCATTATTTTAAACAACATTAAGTGTTTATTTCATCAAAATCGACTTACAGAATCAAAAGTTATTTAGCTTATAAGTTTAGTTGGAAATTTCATATCACTATACCGCCGCGAAACCTGTACCTCGCGTCACTTCACGGGTTCAGGCGGGCGGTGTGGAAAACAACAAGATCCTTTCAACTGAGGAAGTCGAGTAGGTAGTGAGCCTGGTATTTCTAACCGACTTCAAAAAAGGAGAAGGTTTGATCAACTTGACAGTCGACTGTATATACATATATCATCATCTCAGCCGTAGGACGTCCACTCTTCTTTCCTCCGTCGACCGAGACACGTTCTCGGCTTGCCCGTTGACGAGCTCACCGCCGCTAACCCGGAGGTGACGTCAACCCGTCCCACACTAGCTGTTAGACACATTTTTAAAAACCGGTCCCGCCGGCGGGGCCGAAGAATACATTCTTCCGTCTAAAGGTGCATTTTTGCACCTAGACGCTATCCTTCAGTAGATTCAAAAATTCTGGCAACAGTCCAAGCCGTGGTTCGAACCTAAGTGGTGCCCTTGAGCTTGTTGCCCCAACCTAACTTTTGCGGCTGGGCGCCTTCTGCGCTCGCCATAGTCCGGTAACGTTGTCATGGCCATCTGCGGTCAACAACATATATTGTCATTTCGAAAAAAAAAATAGGACGTCCACTGCTGGACAAAGGCCTCTCATGATCAGTACTCATGGCCGAGTACTAATCATGAGAGGTTATTGCCATACTCACTACGCTTGGCAGGCGGGTTGGCAAACGCAGTACGGGATGTTTAAAGATAAAGATAAAGATAAAGATCATTTATTTGCATAAACATGTGTAAGCTAGGATGACAAAATAAGTAATTAGTAACAACATGTTTTACCTTCGCAGGCGTACAAAATTAAAGTGTGGCATGCTACAAAACAAGTCCATAAAAATATTAATTAACTAAAATATGATGTCACTGTAAATAATCACATGAATTAATATAATATTACAATTTGTCATTTAAGAATTCGTCAATGGTATAATAGCATTTTGAGATCAGTAGTTTTTTAAATTTAATTTTAAATAAGCTATCATTAAGTTCCTTATATATAATAGGAATTTTGTCATAGATAATAGGAGCCATGCATATAACACTTTTGCCTAACATTGCAGTTTTAGATGGGAATCTACATAACATAGTGTTATTGCGTCTGTTGCGGACTATTTCATCACACATACGTGGAAATAGGTGTGGATTACTTCTTACAAATAATGCTACTTCTAAAACATAAAGAGACGGAAGTGTTAGAATTTTATTTTCTACAAACAATGGTTTGCAACTTTCAATAGTTTGAATTCTAAACATAGCTCTTAAACAGCGTTTTTGCATTTTAAAAATAGTTTCTCTACCGGATGAATTACCCCAAAAAATAATACCATATCTGAGAACAGATTCTACTAAGCCATAATAAGCTATTAGTAAAGCACCTTTATTAACAATTTTTGACAGTTTTTGAAGGGCGAAGGCAGAACTGCTTATTCTTTTACTTATTTCTTCTATGTGTTTTTTCCAATTAAGCTTTTTGTCAATCTGTAGTCCTAAAAACCGTGCGAAATCAACCTGTTTTATTAAATTATTATTATATGTCAAATTAATACTAGATGGTGTCTCAGCTCTTTGGTTGAAATGCATTACCACAGTTTTAATGAAATTTATTCTTAAATTATTGTTATTTAGCCATATTATTAAAGATTCTAAAGAACTATTAACGTCAAATTCATAAGAGTTTACATTATTACATTTAATTGAAATTGTGCTGTCGTCAGCAAATAATGTCATATTATGTGGAGTCAGTGCATTCGGCAGGTCATTAATATAGATAATAAATAATAACGGTCCCAGTACGCTTCCCTGGGGTACGCCATATTTTAAATTTCTATGTGAAGATTGGTATGTTTTTTCAAATTTGGTTAACATGTTTAATCTAGATATTTCGGTGAATTGTTGCCGATCTGTCAGGTAGGAACTTATAAGTTGCAAAATATTTCCTCTTATCCCATATACGTCCAGTTTTTTTATCAAAATGCTATGATCTACGTAATCAAAAGCTTGGGTCATGTCACATAAAATGGCACAAACAGGAATTCTGTTGTCGACTTGACATGCAACCGTTTTGTAGAAGTCGTAGATTGCCATATTGATGGATTTATTTTTACGGAAGCCTTTTTGCTCGTCGCATAAAATATTATTTTTTTCAAGATATGAATAAATTTCTTGATAAAAATATTTTTCGAATATTTTTGAAAATATGGATATAAGTGCAATAGGTCGATAGTTCTCCACCAGATTCTTACTTCCTTTTTTATACAATGGCCTCAGTAAGGTGGTCTTTAGGCCCTGTGGAAATACGCCTAATTGTATACTCAGGTTAATAATATGGCATATATGAGGACAGATGTATTTATTTACCGCTTTTATGATTTTTGTTGACACGTCGTCAAAACCCGTAGTATTTGTATTTTTTAGATTTTTTATAATTTTGTATACATTTTCAGGCAGACATGGTGCCATAAACATTGAGTCTTTATGATGGTATATATTTCCTGTCACATTTTTACCTGCTCCCGTAATGGGTTTAACCTTGTCAATGAAATAATTATTAAATAAATTTGCAATGTCAATCGGATCTCTAATGTCTATATTATCACTATTTTTTATTTTTGGTATCGGTTCTTTAGGTATATTTGGTTTGGTTTTATTAATAATATTCCATGTCGCCTTAGATTTATTATTAGATGTGTTAATTTTATGATTATTTTGAGCAAGTTTAGTAAGACTTATAATTTTTTTAAATTTTTTGTTATAGTTTTCATATTTTATTTTATTTGAAGTATTATTTATAGCTCTATAGGTTCGTAGTAGTTCCCTCTTTTTTTTACTGCATATTTTGATTCCTCGTGATATCCATTTCGGTTTAGTTTTTACTTTTATTATTATTTGTTTTTTTGGGAAACAAAGTTCGTAAAACATTTTGAAATGTTCAATAAAATGACAGTATGCTTTTGTTGGATCGTCACTACTGTACATTTCACAAAAAGATAAATTTTTGATGCATTCTATAAACTTTTTAATATTATTTAGTCCGTAATCTCGGCTTTCTTTACGCCAGAATTCAAATTTGCAAGTTTTCTTGGTCGGAATCTTGATGGTTTGGGCTGTGTGATCAGATAGACCAAATTCAAACACTTCCGCCACACAATATCCAGAGTAGTCATGAGCAAAATTGTCTATACAAGTTTTACTTATCAACCTTGTTGGCTGCTTAAGTGCAAGTTTTAAGTTGTAGTTTAATAATAAGCACTCAAAATCTAATGTCACATTATTCTCTTTTAAAATGTCAATGTTAAAGTCACCGGCTATAATAATATTATTACGATTTAATTTGCTAACATATGTCAAAACTTTATCCAATTTATTGAAAAATGTATTTAAATTATTTCTATTTGGAACTCTATACACACAAATAATAATAAGTTTATATTTAATGAGCTCAATTGCGCAGCACTCAAATATATTTACTAATGAGAGTTTTTTGATTGCCTCTATTTCTCTCCATTCATGATTATTTTCAACAAGAATGCAGGCTCCGCCTCTTTTACTGTCACTCCGACTGAAGCATGCTGCTAGCGAATAACTATGTAGGTCCAAGTGTTTCTCGTATTCTTCTTTCATAAAATGTTCTGTAATACACAACACGTCAATATCAATCTTTTGATCTCTGAGTTCATCTAGGATGACCATAAGGGTGTCCATTTTATTCAGTAGTCCTGCGATATTTTGGTGTAAAATATTTATATATTTAGTCTCGAAAAAATGTAGATTCGTCATTTGTGACATTAAGATTTTTGTTCACTCTATTTAACCCTTTTTGAGTCACAGAATTATATTCTTTTATTTCGTCTATGTAGCTCTTGAGGCTTTTGAATATAACTCTCATGCCATAGTTATTTATCTTTCCAGAACGTCTGTTGAACATGGTGTAGTTGCAGTCAAGTTTAGCGTTAGAGTCAAATATAAATGCATGTTCATGGGTAGTAATATCAAGGTACAGTAAGTTGTTGAAACTCTCAACTCTCCAGTTATACATATTTGTTAGATATCCGCATTTATATGTTGGAGCGCATATTATAATATTGTATTCTTTATATTATTCAGGATATTCCTTATGTCAGTTATTATCTTACAATAGTCATGTGTCCTTTTAAACTCTTCTTCACCTACTAAAATAATGCAGAAGTCATCCATTGTGTAGTTAGATAATTTCGTTTCAATGCTGGAAAGAAGGTCAGGTGTACCACAATGAGGTTTAAGGTAATGGCAAAATGTAGTATTAAGAGTGTCTTCAGCTATGTTCGTAATTTTGTTGTGATTGTTTGTGCTTAGTATGCATATTTTCGCTTGATTTGATTTATTTGTTGTTAATTTTTCTGCATTTTCATTTACTTTGTCATTTTTAGATAGTGGCACATTCTGTGCAATATCTGTATTTATTTTGGAATTTTTTGGCGACTCAAATGATGTGGTTTTTGCTCTTTTTTTAGTTGTTTGTTTACGCTGTTTGGGGCTAGTTTTTAATTCATTACTCCTTTGAAAATTTTTATTTAAGCTTTTAAATTCATTATTTTGTAATGATAATGATTCTATCTCCTCATGTGCAATTTTTAGTTGTGTCTCCAACAATATAATTCGCTCCTTGAGTTTTTGAACGTCATCCGTTTCATCATCTGACATCGGTGGTAAGCTGCATTCTGTGTCAGTATCTTGGGGTGGTAGTGCGATTTCTTCATCCTCATCATCACTTATTCCTTGGGATGCTGCTCGAACTCTTCTAAAAGTTATATTCTCCAGGAAATTCATTTAGAAATGTAAATTCTAAATTTCTACTATTATGGTAGGTTTTTTAGAGATGGCAACTTTTTGTTCAATTCAGTTGCGCAATTATGTCAGGTGTCAATGTCAGTGTCGAAATGTCAATTCAAGCTTAGTGTTATTGTTTGTTTGCTGTCATTGCATAGCCGTTGAAAGAAATGATTCCCAAAAAAATATCTGCTGACGAAGTGGGTGTTCAAAAATTATTTGAAACTGTGTTGTCCGTGATTGGGCTGCTTGGAAATCCGAGATATTATGGTTTCAATGTGTGAGTGAGACTTCGTGATGTGAAAACAGCTTTTATCATCAGTTTTTAAGAAATATGAGACTTGCCAGACTGTGCAGTGTACTTCAGGGTCTGCCGCGCCGGGTGATCTTCCATTAAACTTAGTCTTCAAAGGTAATAAAGCGATTTAATCACTGTTTTGTTTAAAAAAATGCAAGAACTTGTAGGGACTGAACTGTTTGCTTTGCAACGCACACACACACTTTATACACAGAAAGACGCTGCTGCCCATCTTCCGGTGGTCTCTTACTGCATCTACGGGCATGAGAGGAGGGGTCACATTATATTGCCAGCACCCCATGGCAAGTACATATATGTATAAATATTTTTTAAACTTTGTTACCTTAGAACTTCGTCTTTTACGAGTATGAACCGATTTGGTAAATTATTTTTGAGTTCGAATAGATACACTTGGAATTAGGTCTAATTTTTTAACAAAACTCATTTCTGATGATGGGATGGGAGAAAAAGAGGGAGCTCTTCAATCTTTGCTAAAATCCCAAGATCGCTATAATATGATATGAAGAACTGAAGAAAACCACACCACATTACAGTGTGCCAAACAGCATGAATAGGTACAGCATGAATACCATAACCTAACTCAAATCATATTAAGACATTTGTTTCCGAAATAGGCTGGATATTAAATTTTAATCGACTTCAAAAAGAAAGAGGAGGATCTCAATCTTTTCTCTCAATTTTTTTAATATATATTAACTCGTCGCTTATGAACCGATCTGGTAAATCATCGAATTTACATGGAATTAGGTCTCGTTTTAAAACTCAGCGTTGATTATGGTATCCATGAGGAATAGAGGAAACTCTTTATATGTTCAAAGTAAACACAGCGATTTTGGCATATTTAGCTCAAAGTCAACAATTGCATTCAGAAAGTATGAGATTGAGGAAGGGAACTGATGAAAACGACCACAGATAGTAATCGTAACTTTTCAATATTACAAAATTCATGGGCGACGACATCGCAAGATGGCTAAGAGAATATAATCCCTTTCCAATCATCATCATACTCACCTAAACATTATCATCAGCCTTTTCATCGTCGGCCAAATAATGTGACCCCTCCTCTCATGCCCGTAGATGCAGTAAGAGACCACCGAAGGATGAGCTGCAGCGTCTTTCTGTGTATCAACATCCCGTACTGCGCTCGCCAACCCGCCTACCAAGCGTGGTGAGTATGGCAATAACCTCTCATGATCAATACTCGGCCATGAGTACTGATCATGAGAGGCCTTTGTCCAGCAGTGGACGTCCTACGGCTGATATGATGATACATATACAATACAGTCGCCTGTCAAGTTGATCAAACCTTCTCCTTTTTTGAAGTCGGTTAGAAATACCAGGCTCACTACCTGCTCGTCTTCCTCAGTTGAAAGGATCTTGTTGTTTTCCACACCTACACACCGCCCGCCTGAACCGTGAAGTGACGCGAGGTACGGCTTCGCGGCGGTATAGTGATATGAAATTTACAACTAAACTTATAAGCTAAATAACTTTTGATTCTGTGAGTCGATTTTGATGAAGTAAACTGATGTTATTTAGAATAATGCTTGACATTATCAGTTATTATATAATAAATCAAACAAGTGGTTTTTGCGTGATACGCTCACGAACAAACAAACAAACAGACTAACAGAATCACAGACAAAAATTCTCGCACACGCATAATTTTTATAAATAATTTTTATTCAGAAATCAATTTGTACATCACAACGGTTAAACCAGTATTATAAAATTGTAAACTTGTTGGTTATTAGGGCAACCCTCACCAAGTTTTTGGCGACCGTGTCGGGACTGAGCGCAGTATATATCTGTTTAGGCTTACTTTAGGCAATGATTGCACTTGCGCTCTTTTCCTGGAATTGATACGAATTTATGATTAGTCATCATCATCATTTTAGCCGTAGGACGTCCACTGCTGGACATAGGCCTCCCTCATGGATTTCCAGTTATTGCGGTTGGAAGCGATCTGCATCCACCGTCGACCTGCGGTCTTCACCAGGTCATCATCCCATCTTGTTGGTGGACGACCTACGCTGCGCTTGCCGGTCCGTGGCCTCCACTCGAGAACTTTTCGGCCTTTATGATTAGTAAAGATGCTAAAAGACTAATTTACACCAGCTATCCCTTAGCAGGTTTTTACTGCATCCGCGGGCAAGAGAGGAGGGGAAACATTCTACAGCCGGCACCCCACAGCGATCTTTCTAGTAAAAGTAATTGAATTAGCGGGAAAATAATAATGAAAGATTCGCATCCAGGCAATAAAGTGTTGTGCTAAGCTTTTAAAGCTGTACAACTTATTAATACGAGTACTTAATCGTAGTATGATACAGTTTAGTGTTATTTACTACTTAGTAAATAACACTAATCATCATCATAAAACAAAAATTTTGTCCCGCGGGAGTAGAGTTCGCTACCTCTGGTGTATCAGCCGACTTTAAGACCAACAAAGGCACGGAGGTCGTCGTAAAATTAAAAAGTGACGATGAAATCTAGCCATGGAACATGCCATAAACACTGCAGAACATTCGCAGAGCTAATCAATATGACGTGTCAATAATAAATGTCATGAATTCGTCATTGCCGCGTCACCTAGCCTGTCGTTGTCGATATCTGCATAGCGGGGCCTTGACACGACCTGCCACTAAATAGGGCTTTCATAGACACAACATCATGCAAATTACACGATTTATAACTTCAAAAAACCAGTCTTTTTGAACCTATTTCAGGCACCAGTCTTCACTAGCCAGGTAAGGTAAGGTATCCAGTAGTGGGATACCAACGCGTGGTCATATCCGTCCCACTTATTTAGAAAGGATAAAATTTTGAATACGGGATCCACCGCGCTTCGCAATTGATTTTTGTGTTACTTCTAAATATTATAATAATAAGTTACTTGTATCTATAATACATTTTAGTGAAAAAAAAAATTGGAATATTTTTATATGTTATTTCATTTCATTCAAAGCATTTAAAGCATTTGATATTTCTATTATACGGTTTGTCAAAAATACATTATCGGCCATCTTGAGGCAGCGGCCATTTTGATTCGGATTCCGCTTGTAAGATTTCCTTGTAAGAGGGTTCGATTCCCGCCTCGGGACAAATGTCTATACGATCTGCAGATAATTGTTCAGGGTATTCTGGATGTTTTTCTATTTATAATAAAAAATATCTATCTATGAGGTACAATGTATTTAATATATCTGTAATTAAGTACCCATAACACAAGCTCTGCTCAGCTTGAGACTAGGTTTCTCAAAAATCACCCCCTATGTGGCAAATTAGAGGATAAAAGCTTGTAAGGTTGGAAAATCATAGATTTTTACTTGATTTACATGAAATTTCGCATAAATATTGGTAAATTAAAATAATCAAATGTATTTCAGAGTATTACAAAAATCAGTCCTTTCCTTTAGTACAAAAATGTAGGGAATTAATCTTTGTATGGGAAACATAATCGTTTACTTGAGATCCCTGAAAATTGTTACTAACATTGTCAAATAAAAAATTTAAACCTGTGTTTCAACATTTTCCTAAATCATCCTCTGCCGTGTAGTGCCGGCAGTAGAATGTTTCCTCTCCTCTTTTATCCGTGGATGCAGTAAATAGCCCTTGTACTTAATATATATTTTTTCGAAAATATATAAAATATTTATGATTTTCACCTTTATTTATTCTCTAGCGGTTGCGATTCTCGCCTCGGGACAAATGTCTGTACGCTCTGCAGATATTTGTTCAGGGTGTTGTGATTTTATCTCTATATATTCCAAAAAATGTCTAATCTAATGTTGTATAATGTATATCAGTCATCAGTAGTATCAGTAGTATAATATATATAACAGTCCTATAACACAAGCTCTTCTTAATTTGGGGCTAGGTGAATTGTGAATTGTCAAGCATTATTTATTTATTTCATTGACTATAATATGAAATATTGATAAGTACCTGAAACGTGTAAAACAGGCTCGCTGAGTAAATTTATATTTTATATCATTATGTTTTATATCTGACGAGCTCTGTGGCGCAGCGGGCGAAGGTCCGCCTGCGACGCAAGAGGTTGCGGGTTCGATTCCCGCCTCGGGACAAATGTCTGACGATCTGCAGATATTTGTTCAGGGTGTTCTGAGTGTTTTTCTATATATAATAAAAATATCTATCCATGTAGTATAATGTATTAAGTATATCAGTCATCTAGTACCCTTAACACAAGCTCTGCTTAGCTTGGGGCTAGATGATGCTGTGTGATTTGTCCAGCATTATTTATATTTATTTATTATGTAGTTTACCAAAAACATTGGACACGTTTATAAACGTAATCAGAAAATAGCAGCAATATGTACATTAAAATGTTTTTTTTTTTAAATAAAACCTTATCAATTATGTAGAGATGTCGCGTGACGTCACGTCTAGGTTCCGTTTTCCGGTTATGACCTCCCGAACCCCCACTCCTAAGCTACAGTGAGCTTTACCCAAGCATTGTTTCATTCTATTATATTATTATATTTTTGTACCGTCTAACTCACTGAATTAAAATTTTCGTGGCTTGACATCATTTTATAAATGTAATATGACTTTCACCATGTAAGTGTAACTTATTATAATCATGCTGACGTTTCTTAGACCATTTAGAGGCCCTTCTTCATGAGCACTTTCGTGACCCTCGGTGGCGGCCACGAAACATTAGCAAGATGATAATAAGTTAAAAAGGTACATGGTGAATAAAAGTATAATCAGGAACACACGGGATAAAATATACAACAACTAGCTTGTGCCCGCCGCTTCGCATGCGTTGTGCATACACGGATAAAAAGTAGCCTATGTGTTAATCCTAGTCAACAGTACGCTAGTTTTTGCGTGAAGAGGTAACAAATCTCCATACAAACCTCCATACAAACAAACTTTCAGCTTTATAACATTAGTGAGATTATAGTATGAACTGGTAAAACACAAATAGATCGCGGCGCGTTGTTGGGGCCGGTTCGCGGTTTTCGGCGTAATGGCGGATTTTGGCGTCAATGGCGGATTGGCGGGAAGCGCTCGCGCGCGCCATCTAGCTGAGGTTGGCAGAGCTGAGGTACCTATCTTTGAAGGCGTTCAGGAAGCGTTCTAAAACACTATATAGAGGTATATACAACTCTTCCGTTACTGACTAAGTGACTGAGTGACTGACAGACAACGCACAGCCTAAACCACTGGACCTAAAGACTTGAAATTTGGCACACATATACCTTGAGTATCCTAGAGGTGCACTAAGGAGGGATTTTTCAAAATTCCCACGGGAACGGGAACTACGCGAGTGAAACTGCGGCGTGCGGCTAGTACTATTTAAAGGTGCATTCGTCTACAAAAATAAAAAAAAAAACAATAATTTTTCTTATCTTGAAAACGACATGTTTTCATAGGCAGAAACCCCCCGTATAGAGTTAGTACACATGTTTTAATTCACCTTGTATTTTATTTTGTTCATGCAAAGTCGATACTTCACTACACCGATTCAGTCGATTCCCTCAAAAAAGACTACAAGCCAGTAAAGTGAAACTTTTGCTGTATCACTATCGTCGACATCCTACTTCATCATTGTGTTCACCTGCGAGCCAAAGAACTTTGATTCTTACTGCTGCCAAAATAAGGTTTATTTGTGACAAAGGCTTTCGCGGGGTTAGCCAGCGGTAATAGCTTCCGTACTATATCTGAATGGTTGCTGACAGGGAGTTTTATAAACTTCTTTGTAAGCTGGGCTATTTTTTCTTGTTTATTCAGCGCGTTGTTAATAATAGCTGTAGTGAAATAGATACTAAATAATAAATTAGGCCGTGGGGTGCCGGCAGTAGAATGTTTCCCCTCCTCTCATGCCCGTGGATGCAGTAAGAGCCTGCTAAGGGATACCTCCGGAAGATGGGCAGCAGCATCCTTCCGTGTAACAACAACCCATACTGTGCTAACCAACCCGCCTGCCAAGCGTGGTGAGTATGGCAACTACCCACGGAGATCCGTGAGGGAGGCCTGTGTTCAGTAGTGGACGTTTTACGGCTAAAATGATGATGATGATGATGAAATTAGGCCAGGTGAGGGTCGAGCCACGCGCTATGTAGGGTTATAAGTGGTGTATGTCTTTTTACTTTTACCAAAACATGTTAACACTACTTGAGTTTTCGGTTTAAGGTATTCCGGTTTGTTTTGGAAACCGCATCACTTATTTAAGCGACTATTTAAACTAAAAAAGCTAGCTCAATCCATACGGTATTCCGGTATGTCTGGGAAACCGCATCTTACCCCATTTATTTGAGCGACTATTTCTCCAAAACTAAGAAAGCTAGCTCAACCCCTACAATTAGAAACTTCATGGTTAAAACTACATTCATGATTTTTCGTTGATTTGTAAAGATTTGCAGTTTAGATTTTAGAGAGGAGGGGGACGCTCGAAAAATTATTTAAAGCTTTCATATTTCGCAAACAGAACCTTAATCGAAAAAATGTTTTCGCAACCTCTAAATGGTTTTAAATACCTACCTATTCAACGATACTCCACTGGATGGGATAATAAGAAAAAGTTCGTATCCACCGTAATTGTATGGTACCTCCCATACACGTAAAGTATTCTTGTTATAAGGGTTTCTCGTTTTACTAGGAAGCCCTAAAAATTAGCGTTTTTTAAGCTAGGTTAAAAGCTCAGAACTTTTTAGTGAAAGAGTCGGGTTTCTTTTCCACTTCTTTCCCTCACTTGGAAAACCCAGTATTCTGAAGCGAATGATTAAGCAAAGTATTATGTTATATATATGTACTTTAAACAATTTTTATTTGTAAGTTTGTGAGCCGAATGCCAACAGAGAAATGGGCTCAGATTGTGACACCTTGGCTCCCTGATGAGGGAACGCGGTATCGAGGTCGACCGAGGAAGCGTTGGCGGGATGAACTTGTTACCTTTGACAGAGGATGGTGGGAGTCTGCAAAGGATCAGGATGGTTGGAAGACTTTAGGGGAGACCTTTGCCCAGCAGTGGGACAACATAGGTTAAATAAGAAAAAAAGTCTCTGCAGATATTTGTCCCGGGTCTGGGTAATTTTCTATGATAAGTATGAGTTTACCCACAAAAGTATCAACTATTTGGTTCCAAAAACACAATTTCTGCTTACTTTGGGGCTTTATGGTGTTATGTGAAACGTCCATCCTTAATAGCTTGTATACACCTTCGTACTACCTTTAACGAGATGGGTGACTTCATTTCATAAGCCTTGCATCCTATGCCAATCTAATCCAGGTCTGCCCGACCTGGATTATATTGGCAAGGATAGTGAAATATGGCACAAACATAGGGAAATCGCCGCGGGGTGCCGGCAGTAGAATGTTACCTCTCATGCCCGTGGATGCAGTAAGAGTCTGCTAAAGGATACCTACGGAAGATGGGCAGCAGCGTTCTTCCCGTGTATCAACATCCTACACTGCACCAACACACGCCTGCCAAGCGTGGTGTATGGCAACTACCCCTCATGGAGATCCATAAGGGAGGCCTGTGTTCAGTACGTTTATTGGCTGAAATGATGATGATGATGATAATAGGGAAATCTGGCTACGGATGATTATGATGGCTATTGTGACCACCCCAAGGAACAACTTTAGTTTCACAACTTTCCAGGATTCGGTGATTTTCATTCAAGAAAAGATCACGAAGGTTCAAAAAAGTTCCAACATCAATAACGCAAATAAGTGCATAGAGGTACAAATAAAAAGACATACTTAGGTATAACCACAAACAGGTATTTTTTTCAAAATATAATAAAAAAGTACAATTATGAACTCAGAATGTTCAAACCACATTAACTTAATTTATTTTTAAATTTAATAAAAATAGAAACGAATAACAAATAAAGATACAAATTCTCAACTTTTTTTACCTCAAAAACGAGTTGTTTTCGTGGGTTCAAACCCACTATTAAAGGTTAGTACACAGTCATGTTGTAATACATCCTGGCGGCTTATTAAAATCCATAGATCCATTATTTTCACATAGATTTTTAGAATTCCTCCAATTTCCATAAAAGCTTTCCAAACAAAGCCTGCACACTTATTGGAGTTGTTTAATCCATTATTCTCTGTTCCAGCGCGGTCATCTGAACATATCGCTCATAATTTCCTACAGTTTCTAGTCGTTACTCTCACTAATTAAAGTACCTACTCAGCTCAGATCCATCCATGCAATATGCACCCTTCTTAATCAGGTACACTATCTCTTACCTTGATAGGCTTAAATGTTTACACCTATAAAACGATTTGTTTCCATGGGCTCAAATCTACCCGTAATACACCTTTGCAGATCATCAAAATCCTATTTTACCAAAGATTTTAGGCTTCATCTAATTGCCATAAAAGCTTTACAAACAAAGCCTGCATACGTTTGTTCACCATTATTCTCTGTTCTAGAGCGGTGGTGTGAACATATCCGTTCCTCACTAATTAGTGTACCACGCTCAGATCCGTCCATGCAATATGCATCCTTCTCTCTCGGGCACAAGTTCACTATCTCTTACCGTGATAGAGATAGAGATAATGTGTATCGTGTTATTGGTAGGTGCTATAGGAACATATGCCGTGGGGTGCCCAAAGTAGAATGTATCCTCCTCTGGAAACCTCTGGAAGATGGGCAGCAGCGCCTTTCCGTGAATCAACATCCAGTACTACGCTCGCCAACCCGCCTTCCCAGGGTGGTGAGTATGACAACAACCCCCTCATGATCTTGGAGAACCATAAGGGAAGCCTATGTCCAGCAGTGGGCGTGGACATTAGTCCTACGGCTGAGAAGAGCACGAAGATAAGAACGTACGGTGAAGTCTAGGAAATTTGTTAAGTAGCTGAAAATTTGATTCTATTGTAATAGTATTATATATTACAATATAATACATAGGTTACGTGATGTACGAAGTAAAGGTGTAACGTTTTCATAGCGGAGCAATAAGATGATTTTTCTGTTCGAATATCGTCATGATACAAACTAGAGTGGGAAAGAGTCGATGATACTGTTTTGCTTCGGCGTTTGAGAGCAAGATAAAATCGATAGTGATTTGAATAACTCACTGATTCATGGTTGGATTTGAACCTTAAACAATAAAAGCCGCAGGCAGCAGGTAGCCCTTCATAAATATAAATCATTGTTACATGAATATGATGGAATGCTATAGCGTGGTCACTACTACGGATCTTATAAATGCATTCGTCCGTAGCTTATTTATAGTTTTATTTATAACAAGTATAGTATAGAGTTCAATCATCATCATCATCTCAGCCGTAGGACGTCCGCTGTTGGACAAAGGCATCCCTTGTGGATCACAACGTACTGATCACTGCGGCTGCTTGAAGAAGAAGAAAATAAGAGATGACACCCCACTTGACCTAGCCACTTGAAGTAGCCTCAATAAAAATATTGAAGACTTCAATATTTTATTCCCTTAGCAGGCATCCACGGGCAAGAGGGTAACATTCTTCTGCCGGTAACCCACGGTATCAAAATAATAGTACTTTTATATTTGCAATTTAGAAAGGCAAGAAATATCTTAAGCCATTCCAGATTTTAAGACGATGACATAAGTAGTTCTCAAGTTAATCAGCTCATACCAAAATGGTTTGGAAGCCTATTTTTTTCTTTTTAGAAATCATTTTTAATGTTGACCGCAGATGGTCAGACAACGTTACCGGACAATGGCGAGCGCAGAGGGCGCCCAGCCGCAAAATTTACATGTTCTTTGGGCCAATTCGTTAAAGCTACTCTGTTTACCTACTTTAAGTTATAATGACGTTGTTTAAGTTATTTTAGGAAATGATTATGATTGTGTTACACTACTGAATTTGAATTTTCCTGTAAGCGGCGCGCCGCATCTACGTTTTCCGCCGCGACCTCGCCTTGACTTACCAGTGAGCGACGCGCCTTACGATAGTGATAATTTTGTTGACAATAAATAAATAAATAAAAGTTTTATAGTTTCGCTTAAAGAGGCCTGTGTTCAGTAGTGGACGTTTTACGGTTGAGATGAAATTCCCCGTGTGCGGTGTGTCCGCAGCCCTACAAACGCATTCGTCCGTAGTTACATCATGCGGTGCGTTGAACACTGCGGCAGGAACGACACGGCTGCCCTGCTATATAACCCACAGTCGACGACAAAAGAGTATTAAATGAGCGTGGAATGTGTAACGATATCTAGAAGGAGACAGTGAATATGTATACACCGTAAGGAAACCCGAGGCTTAGTTTAGCTTCAGACGTATTGCCCTGTTCTTTCCTTTGACTAATAGCTGACTAAGCTGAGAGGATGGTATAGGTGCTGGGCTGGCCTAATCTATCTTACAATGTCCCAGTCACTGCAGCGTCCCGTACCGCATAATCACCAGTTGCTGACGCTGTATAAATCAGCTATAATAGATGCAAAGGCCTTACTTTTACTTAATAGGCATTTTCTAGGGAAGCTCGTTATAACGTGGACTTCATTCTTGCTCAGGCAAAGATAAAGTCAAGATCTTAAAATATTTTTTAACTAAAAAAAAAACTGGCTTCATATCATTTGAAGCCGGTTTAAATCCTCTGATTTTTGCTAAAAACTCCCCAACCTTCTATTTATTATGGATCCCATGATGAGATCCATGACATCAAATCATAATTGACATGCAAACATTATAAAGTGAAACAAAAAAACCAACCGCAAAGTTAAATTTGGGGCATGAAACTATACCTCGCGGGACTCCAGTATCTACTATGACAATTATTCAATTCCTCATGGACCCCATCATCACAATCGAGTTTTTAAATTTAAATAAGGGACCACCTCTAAAACATCAACAACCCTAATAAAATATCATCAAAATCCCATTCATAATTAGCGGAGTTATCGCGAAACAAACATACAAAAAAAACATACAGTCGAGTTGAGAACCTCATCTTTTTTAAGTTAAGGTTAAAAAGAAGAACTTCGAGGTGAAGTTGAGTTGTGGATCTGTCCACTGCTGGATATAGGCCTCACTGATGGGGCCGATCTTGACGGGGTTGCTGTTATACTCACAACGCTTTGCAGGCGGGTTGGCGAGCGCAGTACAGGTAAAAAAGAATATTGATACAAGGAAAGACGCTGATGGGGTTGGCGAGCGTAGTACGGGATGTTGATACATAAATAAATAAATAATGCTGGACAAATCACACAGCATCATCTAGCCCCAAGCTAAGCAGAGCTTGTGTTATGGGTACTTGATGACTGATATACCTAATACATTATACTACATAGATAAATATTTTTATTTATCTATGTAAATACGTACTACCTCAAAGAGAACTTCGAGTTTCTCTCAGACTCCCATTCCCGTTCCTTGCGCTCCTCTGAAACTCTGACCTTAAAAATTCCATCTCACTCAACTTCCTTCTATGAGAAATCCTTCACTGTGCAAGCTATTTGTCTGTGGAACGCTCTCCCCCTGAACATCAGAGGTGCAAAATCTCTGCCTATTTTCAAAAATCTTTTATATCAATATTATTTATCACTATAATTATTTTATGATATAGATATTTATTATAATATTTTATGTTTATGTGTTATATTTTCGGGTTAAATACCTCTGTACCTAATCTTAGATTATTTATTTATTTATTCATGTTAGTTTTATTTCTTTACTTATATTTTTACGCCATGATATAGCCTCCTTCATTTTCCTGTCCATCCCAAGGTTGCCTCGAAGAGATCGCTCATAGCGATATGGCCGCCCTTTGTACTCCTGTGTTGTTTTTTACATTATTTCTAAATTGTTTATGTTCTTTTAATGTGGTGTGCAATAAAGAGTTTTCTATCTATCTATCTATAAATATAGAAAAACACCCAGAACACCTTGAACAAATATCTGTAGATCGTACAGACATTTGTCCCGAGGCGGGAATCGAACCCGCAACCTCTTGCGTCGCAGGCGGACCTTCGCCCGCTGCGCCACAGAGCTCGACCATACATGGAAAGACGCTGCTGCCCATCTTCCGAAGGGCAGCAGCATCCAGCGGCAGATCCCTTTGGCAGATTCTTAGTGCATCCACGGCCAGCTAGGAGGATATTCCACCGGCAGCCCATAGCAATTTTATTGTGTGCTCTCCCAATAATACTCGTAAATGATTTGAATATTATTTGGGTTCGTTCGAAGAACAACCCTATGAAAGTTTCCGACGCTAGCGAACCATGCACGTGAGTGGTAGGTGCCATTTGAATGAATGGGCTCTAATTTAAATAGGATTTTCTAAGAGCCGAGTAGCTGTGAAACCGAAGCCTTTCATAGTGATTGACTTTATTGTGTTAGATTAAGTTATGAATTTGATATTCATACAAATTAGTAGCAGTTTGTGCATACTCGCGAAACAGGGTATTTAGTAACCCAAAAGGCCTCCCCTTTTGGGTTACTAAACACCCTTTTGTGAGCATATGAAAACAAGTAGTTTTAGAGGGGAAAAAAATTGTTTAAATTTTTCATTAAAATTTTTACTACCTACTTAATGTTAGTGAGATGATCCTGAGTTCATAATTGTTTTTTTATTCTGCGCGGAGAACCCTGTCAAGAATCAGCTGACAGTTGCCAATATTAAACTTCGTGACTAGGTAAATGGCGGGGATTTCTTAATTTTTTTTAAATATCAGTAGAACAACTACATACATTCCTACCGTGGCAGGCATCGAACCTGCTACCTTCTGTATATCAGTCGGATAGTAGACCATCTAAGACACGGAAGTAATCAAAACAAAACGCAAATCATATGCGTTTTTGAAAAGAAATTAATTTATGTAGTAACTAAAACTTATAAAGTCCTTGGATAGTTCAGTTGTCATGGCAATATATTTATTGCACGCTGTGATGTACGGGAGAACCATTTTATAAATACTTATTTAAACTAAGTATTTTTTCTATATGCGCCATGTCACAACATCTGGTTAAAAAGCTAGAAAAACTAAATTTAACAAAACATGCTTCATCATTTCAGCCATAAAACGTCCACTGATGACAACAGGCCTCCCTCATGGATCTCCATGAGGGGTAGTTGCCATACTCACCACGCTTGGCAGGCGGGTTGGTGAGCGCAGTACGGGATGTTGATACACGGATAGACGCTGCTGCCCATCTTCCGGAGATATACCTTAGCAGGCTCTTACTGCATCCATGGGCATGAGAGGAGGGGTATCATTCTACTGCCGGCACCCCACGGCGGCAAAACATGCTTGTTAAACGAAAATTAAGAATGGATGTAGAATAGTTTCGCGGAATAACGTACTTATCTACGTTACTTTGTAACGTCCGAGTTAGATTCAATTAACCCAGTAAATGAACATTTCAGTCTTTTAGTGCCAGTGACGTATTTGGACAATTTCATTCCAGGCTCCAAAAGCGGGTCAAAGTAAATGAAACATTGTTGTATGTTACGCTTTTTACAGTTAATTTGGATAAAACATGTTTAAAGTTTTTAACGTTTTAACGTTGTGGCGTAAAACGGTTAATTGTTATAACCGGTTTAAACGTGCCACACGTTTAAACCGATTAATTTTCGATAAGATCAAATTAAGTCAAATTTACTTTGAAGTCAGTCAAGAATAAATAATAAATCTAAATTAGGTGATTTAAAAAATTCCTCAACCATTTATAAAATAGTCTAATTACACAAATCACTTTTACAACTAATAGCTTTACTTTTCTAACCTTTTCCGATTTTTAGACTAATTTATGTATACATTAGGTATAAATTTAGGTACACATACATTATATTTATAACTTCATATCATGTCATGTTTTTCCATGTTCAAAAATGATGACTTTAACGAACTTATAATATGTAACTTCTACAAACGTAATTCTAATGTTGTCAAACAACTACAAAAAAGCATACATACCCAAGAAGTCGGCGGATATCTCGGAAACGGTGCGATCTGCTTCGTGGCAATATTGCTGGGCAGGTCGTGTTTGTGTCCTCTTTTAAGTTTTGCTTTTCTTCTCTCCCGCGATTTGGATCTCAGCATAAGAGCTGCCTGCATGCTTGCCAGGTTTGTGGTGGCCGTGAGTGAGCTTTGAGACAGCACAGCCACAGGCCTTGAACGCGGTAAAGCCGACGGTAACGACCAAGGTAGCAGCTATCACTCGTTATTTAACGCGATTATAAACTAGTTATATAACTAGTTTCTTTTATACTCGTTCTAGCGTACTAATTCATAACTAGCGGATTATATTTGAAGTTACTCTAATATACTTTATTTACACATCAAACAGCAACACCGCTAAAGTCTCTTCACGGAACCGATTACTTTCGATTATTCTCACATCGACTTTTAGAATTGAATAAGATAGGCACAAGTAAGGCGAAAGACTATGCTAGTTTTATAGCTATTCAAATCGTTTTATTTAATTTAGTGGTCGTTATCTTAGAATATGATATGTTTTATGTGAAAGAGAATACTTTATGGAAGCAAGCGCAATTTGGCGTTATTATCATTTAGTTTAATTTATTTTCACTATTGTTCTTGTTTGACGTTTTACTTTTCACTCATGTCTCATTCCGCACATCAAGTCGCAGTCTCTGGTTCTTCGACACCTGCCATCGGACGCTGCGCTCTCTAAGGTGTCGTAGTTTCATGGCCGGCCCACTTTTGTCACTTCACTCGATAACACTGCTCCGTACATGATACAGCTTAAATTTCAAACGAGGCGCACTTTCAAAGCAAACAATACGGAACGGAATCTGCTCCAACTCCGTCAAACGTAGCATAAGACAAAATCAAATTGTTAAATGATGACTATAACGACCGAGTTAGGTTCTTCTGTTCACTTCTTTTCCTAACTCGCGTGTCATCTGAAGTGAACAGGTTCAATTATGTGCTTTATTCTATTTATTTGTGTTGTTTTATTTTGTAAGTTGTGACGCGTCAATAAGGTCCATGCGGCCGCACTGAATAAAGTATTTTTTGAATTTGAATTTGAATTTGAATAATTTACGGCGAACAAATTAAGAGTAACGTCAATCAAAAAAGGTGGCGTTGCATTGTCTCACGTCATACATACATGCTTACATCGACTAGCGTTACAGATACGTACCAAACCTACAGCTACACACGAACAATATCAGAACTTAGATCTATTACCATGCTTAGACTAAGATACATAGACACACCGAGTTACAACACCACAGGCAGGGTATACCTCGACGAGTTCGCATGGCGAGTGTGGCTCGGAGACGGGTCGGGGGGGTGGCGGGGGGGCGTAGAGGAGCGACTCCCAGTGCTGGCAGGAGTACTGGCGGATGACTCCGGCGGCCGCCGGGTGCAGCGGGTCTGGGCTCGGCGGCGCGGGCTGGCGGCCGTGCTGGCGCGCCTGCAAAGAATTAATAAATAAATAAATCTGAAAAAAAATATTACTCTTTTGTTTATATATAGGTACAGTTGCGTTCATAGTAAAGGATACACTAAGGTACCACTAAGGTTTAGTGGTATCCTTTTCTATGAACGCGACTGTACTCTCAGTTTTACAGACAGGCGTATATAAGTTATAGGTACTTGTAACATTTCGAACTTATGGTAGTGCAAATGTTATAAGGTAACTTTGATATAAAGTTACTTTTTTAATTAAATATCAAAATTTATTTTGATACACAGCGCCATATTTTTCCAAGCTAAGCAAAGCTTATGGAAAGCAATTATTTTGTTTTTTTATTATACAGGGTGAATTTTTGAGACGGGACAGTAAGGGCAGGTACCTTAACCGTCATAGTTACAGGAAAACGTTTTTAGAAGACTATCCATAAATTTTTAAGTTATTCTGAACTGCATTTACAGATTTTGGAAAAAATGTACAGTCAGCAAGAAAATGGTCATTTTACACAAAAACTTTTTTTGATGCCAATCGATCCTGTTTCTTATTAGAATCAAAAGTCTCTACTGGACTAACTGAGGTTTGAGTACTAGAAATGTGAGAAATTGCGAAAAAATTTTCAGTTCAGAATATCTTGAAAATTTATGGATAGTCTTCTAGAAACGTTTTCCTGTAACTATAACGGTTGAGGTACCTGCCCTTACTGTCCCGTCTCAAAAATTCACCCTGTATACATATCATACAAATAAAACATCCCTATACAAATATCTGCAGATAAAGGGTTTTCACATCGTTTTCCCCCCCGGGTGAGGTTTGAACCTGAACCTTCTGCGTCTCAGCCGGCTATTAAATATACTACGCCACAGAGGTCACTTAACAGCATCGAGTACTGATAAAATAAATCTGGATATGTACCACACACAGCACTCTTAATTTAAGCAAAGCTTGAGAGTTTTTTTAAAGCAAGACCAAGTGCGTGTCGGGCCATGTGACGTGTTCCGCAGTTACCCGTAGACCTGTTGTTAGAAGTTGGTGCCTGCTTTTTTACGTTTACCAAATCATATTAAAAGATATTAATTGAGTTTTTGGCTTAAAGAATTCGAGTATGTTTGAATCCGCATCACTTTTTTGAGCGACAATCTCTCTGCGAGCCGAAGAAAACTTATTTTCAAATGAGAAAGACAACATTTTCTGGTGGGTATGGCAACCCTCATTGAGATCCATGATTGAGGCCTGTGTTCAGTAGTGGACGGTTTACGGTTGAAATGATGATGAAACATTTCCTTACCTTACGGCCCGCGAGCGACGCGCCGCCCGCCGCCGCGTACATACACCGCCGCGCTCCGCTTGCTAGTGCAGCGTGGCTCCCGAGCCCGCCTTACAGCGCGCCGGCGCCGGCCCACTCCGCCGCATCCGTGCCTCTAATGACGAATACCTATAACGTTATAATGAAACATTTCCTTACCTTACGGCCCGCGAGCGACGCGCCGCCCGCCGCCGCGTACATACACCGCCGCGCTCCGCTTGCTAACGCAGCGTGGCTCCCGAGCCCGCCTTACAGCGCGCCGGCGCCGGCCCACTCCGCCGCATCCGTGCCTCTAATGACGAATACCTATAACGTTATAATGAAACATTTCCTTACCTTACGGCCCGCGAGCGACGCGCCGCCCGCCGCCGCGTACATACACCGCCGCGCTCCGCTTGCTAGCGCAGCGTGGCTCCCGAGCCCGCCTTACAGCGCGCCGGCGCCGGCCCACTCCGCCGCATCCGTGCCTCTAATGACGAATACCTATAACGTTATAACGGCTGTCAACTACCAAGCTAATATAATTTTATTTTTTCGCTCCTTTCAGAGCAGGCTATAGTCTAAGACCATACTGCCTAGTCTAACCAAGCTAATATAACATAAACAGTTTTGTATAACTATTCTCAGACGTTCTTATTCTAATGATAAACACTTATTAACATTGACTTTATTTACGGTATACCACGGAATATTTAATGTTATAACGTCAAATATGTTGCTGATTCAATGTACACAGTTTTTTAAAAATTATTACAATTGTCAGTTAACGACTACATATATATATATTAAGCAAGCCCAATAGATGACTATATTACTATTGTTACACAGTCATGACGAATACGTATAACGTGTAACCTATAATGTAGTATACCTATAACTTATAATGACTGTGAACTACGAAACTTAATTTTAACAGTTTTTTAAGGTTATTACAGCTGTCAGTTAAAGACATATGAGATTAACAAACCTCATGAGATTTCATATCTCATTAAAAGAATTAAATTTATATACTCTGACAAATTATCTTATGCTAATTATTATTTCTAACACATAAAATCGCAACTGTGCCTCTAATAACGAATAACTATAACAACATACTCGCTGTTAACTATGAAACGGATTTAACATTAATAGTTTTTTTAGCGGTATATCATTTCTTACTCTTTAACTCATCAACTTAGTTGCTAATGAAACATTACAGTTTTTTTTGGGGTTCTTAACAGTTTTAAATAAACGGTAAAACGGAGTTGAGACGCCATATTTTGATGGCTCTATAAACAAAACGTATGGAATATATACACCATAAAACAAAGTATTTTTTAATTTCTTGTTTTTTTACGCAGCTCTAGCTAAATCCAGCACAATCCCGTAAATATTGTTTATAATATTCACAACCATAATCATTCCAAATGATAAAAAACTAACAGACTGAACGATACATTATTTTTAACTTTATACAGTTCTCAAAACGTTGCAGCGGCTTTCAACAATATAATATATTTAGAAAAAAAGTTTTTAACATTGTAACAGTATTAAATGAAATATATAACACCGAAAACGGTTTTTAACCGAATATTGCAATTTACAAAATAGCGGTATTAATGTGTTTACTGCAAAAGACAGTTAGACCGTATTTGTCGTATTTGTAACGCTGGTCGAAACATAATCCTCTTACTAACAAAAAATGACTGCATAAGCCGTAAGCACAACTTAAGTTACGGTTTTATAAACGAAATCAATCAAAAAGTCGAAACTTAAGCAGAACTTAAATTTAAGCAGCGTATAAAGTAGGAGGGTTACTAGCTGAAATATTTAATAAAATAGCAATTTCTAACGTTCATTTTGTCAAGTAACGAAAGGGTCAATGTTTTAACGTTTATTATTTTATTAGGTACTTATGCATCTTATGCTACAGGATTTTTATTTATAAAAAAATATGCAGTGTGTGAAATGCCGGCATTAGAATGTTGCCTCTCCTCTCTTGCCCATGGATGCAGTTAGAACCTACTCTACTCTGGAAGATGAGCAGCAGCGTATTTCCGTGTATTAACATCCCATACTGCGCTCGCCAACCCGCCTGCCAAGCGTGGCGAGTATGGCAATAATCCCTTCATGATCTTGGAGACGTATGAGAGTGGCCTATGTCCAACAATGGACGTGGACAGCAGTTCTACGACTGTAATGATGATGATGATGATGATACAGTTTAAATAGGAAGCCCACGGGGGTAAAAAATATATTTGTTGCCACATTTTTACCTTATAAAATAACCCGTTAAATTTTATAACCGTTGTAATGTTAAACGGACTTTCTACTCTTAATTATACGTCGAAAATAGGTTTCCAACGTGTTCAGTTCCTCCCAGGGGAACTTTCACCAGGGAATGGCGCTGCTCAGTACAGCGCGAGCGCGCGAGAGGGTCAGGCGCCGCGTAAGATGCCATTCCCTGATGAAAATTCCCCTGGGAGGAACTGAACACGTTAGAAACCTATTTTCAACGTATAATTAACGTGAGAAGAAAGCCCGTTTAACTTTATATCCGTTGGTTAAGTTTGTTATTATCTAAACAAAATGCGAATTTTTAACCTCATTGCTAATAAATGAAAGTTGAGAGCAATATACCTCTAGCACCGTACAGGTTAAGCTTTAGTCAACAATTTCACTATGAAAGTTTCAGTATCCAACAGCCGTATATTAAGTACAGTCGCCTCCAAGAAACACTTTTACTCGTAACGATCATTTCAGCCGTAGGACTTCCACGCTGGACATAGGCCTCCGTCAAGTATTTTCAGGTATTGCTGTTAGAACTACTACATATTTAACATTAGAACTGAGCCAGCGTATGTGACTATATTAGTTAATGGACCAACTAACCAAGCATTACGTAATTTTTTTCGACTGCCGCTTATTGGTCTAATAGTCGACTGTTACTCAGGAGCAACATATTTATAGTAATAAAATTTGATAAAGACCTCAAATCCCTTTTAAGTAAAACTTAAATGAAAACCTCCTTTTTAAGTATCTAATTGTCGTGTCTTTGTTTCTTCCTTCCTTTGTTTTCTGTTTTTTTAATACTTTATTACATTGTACCTAATAGTGTTTTCGTTAACAAATTGAAAAAATATGTATTATAAGTTTAACTGATCTCATCTTTAGACTGTAAGCTTTTGTTTAGATTGAATATATTTGTAGTGCACGCTGTAACGTCCTTTAAATGAAAAAAACACATAGTTTTCACGACAATGGCTATGTTATTTTAAGTTTCCAATCAGATTTTTTCGTTGCATGTCCATATTAAATAAATAAATAATGTGTCTGTACTGTAACGCACAACAGATTATTGCTATATTGGTTCTAGTGCGCCGTAACCACAATAGTTGTCATCCTGTCAAAATGTCGTGATAAAAAATGTAATTCCACCGTTTATTAATAAGGGTTTGACATAACAAAAACTTCAATAACATTAAATACTTCAGCCACCCGCAACTCTTATAATCATCTTACTTACAAGTATTGATGTTTTGCTATTAGTGATTGCAATTTACATTGATGAGAGTGGTCAACCACCTGCAGAGAAAAAAAATTATATGTATAAATCAACAAGCAGAAAGTGATTTTGAATTGGGCTGAAGTATATTATTAATATACTCGTACGTATAACCTAGCGTATAATTATGTGATAGCGAAAGTTTAAAAGAGAAGTATTATATATTAAAAATTCTATGAAAAGTTTTACAAATTACCTAATCCTGACTGTACTTAAACATAAAGTTGAAAATGCAGTTAAGCGCTAACAAGCCTGCTTTACTGAAACATTGAGATCAACGGTATAAGTTTAATGGAATAAGCAATCAAAGTCAACTTTAGGCCCAATCTAAATTAATGCTGGCCACTAACGCTGTAAACGTGCCCTAGGTATTGTAAGGCAGATTTACTCTAGCGTTCATACGATATAATCAGGCAACAACAAAATTAAATACAAAGAGATTAGATTTATATGTACAAAATAACCATGGAATAACAGCAAGCTGAATAGTGACTTTTTTCACTTTTAAATCGAAGAATAATCTTAATATTTCTATTTTATGGCCCAATCTTACGTTATATTTTGGTTGGTGACAAAATAAATATAATTATCTTTATCGTTATTATCTTATAATTTTCGATAAGACCGTCCTTTGTAACAGTTTTAGTAATTATACGTATTTTGCTGTATTTTAATAATAAAAGAACTAAATATACAGGTATACCTCTATATACAGTTAACACCTTCTTTTTTAAAAGTTAAGATAACATCCTCTATAGTTAATAGAGTATGTTATCTCTATTAATTATAGTAAGTATACTCGTATGTATAGAACGCTTTGCAAGTAATTCAAACGCTGAGTATGAAGTCAAGGAGCGTGATTGACCGATAAGCGGTATCGTGCTAGCTTAATGTAAAAAAGTCAGTTTTGATAAATTACCATTACTTTAGCTGTAACTCCGAGTAATACATTATAACTATTTTATTAAAGTAAGATACTCATTTGATGTTGTTTGAATACATATACCGACCACCTTAAACTAAAAATGTACTATGTTTTGAATATTGAGTTAGGTATTTTTGATGAATTTTAATGCGAAAGCTTTGGCGTCAATTTATTTTTTAAAATGCTATGTAAATAATTATATGCTCGAATATATTAATTTGTAAATATATGTTTGAATGTAGTAAAACGTGGTACATAAAAATTATAGCAACCGTAGCAGCTCGTAGAGATTGCGTAGCACTAGCTACGCCGTAGACCTTATCTCCGTAGCTATTTTGTATTACTTGCTTTTGACGTGGTTTCAATAAAATTGTATGTCTCATTATTAGAACAAGAGAACGAGGCTATAGGGATGGGCTTCTGTACTATATTCCCCATGCGTGATCACCGATCACGCAAAAAACGTAGTTTACCTTATATTGTATTACGTCATTGTGGAATATCTGCTATGTTGGATACCATTTTAGTACTTGTTTTAAGGTAAAAACCGAATAAAAAGTAGATCCAAGAAAAAGTTACCTGCAGCTGTTATAGTATTTATACATTTCCCAGTTAACCTAGAAATACATCTTGGAAATAATTATAATAAATTAATTAAAAAGTTTCTACAAATGAAAGCCTTTAAGAAGACTCCCTTCCAAATGAGAACAGCGCTAAACAAAAATTCAAAAGCTTCTTTCCCCGTCTGCTAATCTTACAAAAGAATTTCATTAAATGTTTATTTACAGAACAGACCATTTTACTCTGAGTATTATTGCCCACTGTAATAGAGCTGAGTTTTGTTGAATATTAGTTCGAAATGTGCAATAAGCTTAGATTTCCTCTGCCTGTATTGTGTCCAGTATTAATACGGGATTGCTTCTGGGTACAGAGCTTGCTTTACGCTCGTTTATTGAATTCAAAATATGCTTTTCTGTTTACATTTGAGGGTTCTAGTAACAATTATGTTAGCTAAATTTGTTAGAATATATATTTTGCATTTTTTCTGTAAGCTTAAACATCAATCGTTAAACTTCAAGTGTTGATACACCAAAAATAATTCTTACTTTTTATCTTGTGAGTTAATTACACCACAAAACCCACAGAGTATATTACTCGTATATATTAGGTCGTTACATACGAAATTGGCGTTTTGTCGTACTGGCCACTTTGATCTCCAATAACTCCTCTTTGTTTAGGAATTCCAAATTCAAAATTAAACAGCTATTTTGTGTTTCGAAAACCATAATTCATTTGTTTTCCTCTTTTGTATTTTTTCTTTGCGTCACTCAGTTTACAAAATGTAAAACTTGAAGTAGTCATTTACGAGTACGACTTCCACCGTGGCACCAGTGCTGCAGAAACGGCTCGAAGGATTAATTATGTGTATGGCGGCGGTGTCGCAAAAGCAAACACAGAGCGTTTTTGGTTCCAACGTTTTCGTTCTGGAAATTTCGACCTGCAGAACAAGTCCCGTGGACGGCTGGAGATCAAACTTGATAATCAAGAATTGAAGGCTATTGTGGAAGTGGATCCATCGCAAACCACGTCCGAGATAGCTGCGGTGTTTAGTGATAAAACTATTTTAATCCACTTGAAGCAAATTGGGAATGTGAAAAAGCTTGTAAACCTCACGAATTGAGTGAATCAAATCGACAAATGCGCGTCGACTGCTGCGTTACATTACTCAACCCGTACAATAATGAAGGGATTTTAAATCGAATCACCTATAGTGAAAAGTGGATCCTATACGATAATCGGAAGCGCTCATTGCAATGACTGAACCCTGGCGAACCAGCCTAATCATGTCCTAAGCGAAAACTAACTCAAAAAAAGTAACTTGTGAGCGTTTGGTGGACTAGTGCCGTCAACTACAGCTTTCTTGAATCTGGCTAGACGATTACGGCTGATGTCTATTGTCAGCAACTGCAAACCATGAGGAAAAAGCTAGCTGCTAAACAACTGAGGCTGGTCAATCGCTCTAGGTCACTGCTGGTTCAGGACAACGCTAGACCACACACTGCTCAACAGATAGCTACCAAATTAGAGGAGCTTCAATTGGAATGTCTAAGACATCCATCGTACTTTCCGGACCTTGCTCCAACCACCATTTTTTTCGAAATTTGGATAACTTCTTGCAAGGGAAAAAATTCAACTACGATGGGGCAGTCGAAACCGCCTTCAAAGATTTTATTGATACCCGTTCGAATGTTTTTTTTAGTAAAGGGATCAATAAACTATCTATGAGATAGCAAAATTGCATAGATAGCAATGGTAGATACTTTGATTAATTAAATATTTTATATAAAAAAAACTCGACTTTATCTTCCTCTCACACAAAACGCCAATTTCATATTTAACGACCTAATAGTGACACTGTCATGATTTTAATCATGAAGTTTTTCACAATAAATAATGTAAAATTTTAAATTATTCATTAGAATATTTTATCAGATTTATCCAATTTCTGAAGATATTTTAGGTAACTAAGTAAATCAACTGTAAATCAGTTGCTTTTATAGTAGGTATACTAAATGTCATTCAAATTTAATATCGACCATTAAACAAAAAATAAAATAGGTCAAAAATTCTTCCCCACTTCGATAAATCCTTTCAGATTCACGCCCATCGCTTTATCACCATGTCAACATTGAGAATGTTTTCTTTTGACTTTAATTCATATTTTTGGGTGCATAAGGTTCAAATTGAGTAACTTGGAGGAACAAAACAAAAGTAATGTAGTTTTAATAAGCAGTTCGACAGCTTTTCCGTAAGCCATTATTGAATGCTTTCATCGCGGACATATTTCAAAGAATACAATTAAATATGTTACTGTAAATTACATGGTTAGTGTATAAACATTTCTTACATTCGTTTTTGTGACTTACATTGCTTGTGAGTTAAGTCCAGTGATACCAGCTTTCATAACCTCAAAATGAATGCACTTAATAGTTCTTCTTCTTACGAGTTATGGCACTCTCGTCTCTTTTAGAAAACACTTATGTCAACGCAGGCTTCTGTGTAGTTCAGTTCTTAATGTTACAGTTACCCAAACTATTTCTATCCTAAAGAGTTTGTCTTTTTTTAATTAATAGCACAATTTGATATTCTTGACTTATTTAATCTGTCTAAGGACTTTAACGTACAATCATGCTTTATAGAAAACGATGCAAAATATCGATCCAAGAAACTGTGTTAATAATTATAGTCTACCAGTTCTTGACTGGCACTTATAACGTACCTACTGAAATACTAATTATAATATAAGTTCTATCAGAATCTATGGATTTGCCTTGTTGAAACCAGACGTTAAGTTCAGCCTTAGATGAGATAAATCTATTGACATTAAAAGTTGAAAATAGAGCGAGTTGCGTAGTTCTACGTCCAAAAAACGAATCGGACTCAGATCAAAAGCAAATAAATCTAGGATACTTCATTCCTTGCTCAACAGCAATATATCTCTTTGAGATGTTTAGTTTCTCTATGGCCTGACATTATTAGGATAACCAGAAATATACTTTGTCATAGCTAAGGGGAAATATTTATGGTCGCGCAATATATTTTGATATCCTTATTAATACGCACAGTTTACTGCTTGAGGAAATGTTCTACTCAATTATATTTATTTGTTGTGACGGTTATTTATGACATTAATTTAAATCCTATAATCAAGCTTAGACGATTCGTAAAATTTATTTACATATATCAGTATAAGTAACAACGGGTTAAATAATAGATCAGGCATAATTAGATCACAACTCATACGAAATTAGATAGGATACAGCAACTGAACTTCATTTATCTAAGTGGAACAAAGTTTAACCTAGTTGAACATGATAGTTAATGTAGACCTTAAGTAACAGTATATAAAGTTATTTATAGCATAACAACATCAACTATTATTTGCTTTATAGGCATTGTCTTAGGAAGCAATGCTGCTTTATAATCAATAAAAACTGAAGGCCGTGCCTACTTATAATATTCCAGAAACACAACACAACAAAGTCAGATCATGAGACAATGCAACTTTTTTTTTCATTTTCATAGTCGTAAAATTGCGAGTAGTTAATCGGGCGCGGAGTGACGTCACCTTTAATGAAGAAAGAAATGAGAACGAATTTATGCGGTCGGGTGACAGACCGAGCCAAGTTCGGGACGGCCCTCGCCAAACCCATAATCCCTTAATTTGCCCACCATGCACACATCCGTCACTGAATTTAGGATAATGAAATCAGTTGCGCCGTGGACGGCTGGTGTTTGGCGGGTTCGCGCGGTAAACTGTAAAGTTTGGGGAAGTTGGCGGCGGGTGGTCTGCGGCGGGCGACTGCGTGCAGGTGGCGCGCGCGGGCGCTGGGGGCCGGTGTTCGCGCCGCGGCGCCTCAGTCTCGACTGCCGGCATGGAAATTCGATTTTTCTGACGTTTCCTCCGCGCCTTGCCACGATCGAACTGCACGCCACATGAATAGTTACCCACCGTTGATTTTGCACGTCCATACCGCCGCAATAACTCCACTTATTTTATGTCAGTTTTAGGCGACGTCGACGGCGAGGATGTCGTACGGGGGCTGAACACGCGAATTTCGATCTCTTTGCGGTACGCACTTTTTTTTTGACCTTGATGTTTTGTGTTCATTATTGAAGCTCCTCTACGAAAGTAGAACAATGACAATCGTTCTTAAATACCAGTAAATAGCTTACTTTGGAATGAATGCTCAATAAACAGAGCGACTGTTTATTCATTGCGAAATTTACTTTAATATCGATATAAAAAATATGATCTTTCAATAAGCTTTTCGGTGACCTTGCGAATCAAGTTTGCATACAAACCCAAGTCAAAGTAGAGTTCAAGTGCTTTGAGCGTGTGCGTCAGGAATGTTAATTTTAGGCTTTTGCTTTGTAAAAACGTGAAAGTGCGGCTAATGAACAGACGCGGTCATTAGGGCAGTGCCACGGAAACACAGAGTCATTTGCCTCACGAAGGGCTGTTTCGCGAACATGAAATATTTCATAATAATTTGATATGTGAAATAAAGTCGTGTATAAGTTATTTAGGTATGTTTACGTATGCGCTTGTTGCTGGTTAAATATATGTAGCAATTTCAATTGCTAACTAAATATTTCACAGATATTTATTTTCAAATAAAATGAGCAAAAGTTTTTGGTCTGTTAATTAATTTATTTTATTTATTTATTTATTTAACACTTTAACACATAACAATTGTGTAAGGAGGACTTAATGCTAAAGCATTCTCTGCCAGTCATCCATCATCCATCATCATCATATTTTACAATAGGTGCAACAGTTGTTGCATGCATGCACACAATTTATTATGCAATTTCCACGTTTTCATAGTGAATTAAATGTGCACAAACATTTGCTTCAGTTTCAATCACATAAATAAATAAACAATTCTAGTAATTTTAAGCAGCATCGTCTAGCACCCAAAAAAAGCAAAGCTTGTACTGTAGGTACCAGATGGTTCATAGAATCATTCAATATTTATAACCGCCGGCAGAAAAGAGGGGTGTTATAAATTTTACAAATGAAAGGGCATCAAGCGTAAATTGCATACCTGGGGGTACACATTACAAAAACAAATTAGGTAAGTCTTCAAGGAAATTAAAAACCTTACTAAAAAAATTACAGACCCGCAGGGTGACTACGTATCTCGCGACAGGTTTGCAACAGGCTTAAATTTCGCGATAATCGCTGTCAGTGGTGAATTTTGTAGTATATAAAAGAAAAAAATGACATTTGACAGCGATGATTGCGAGATATAAGCCTGTTGCAAACGTGTCGCGAGATACGTAATCAGCCTGCCGAGGAAAATATCTGCAGATAAAACAAGCATTTTGTACCCCAGCCGGGAACGAACTATCTGTGCCACGGAGGGCGTCAATTTGAAATCGATTTGTTTTATATTAGTACTAAATATTAAATGCGACATGCAACACGAATTGCAATAAGTAAAATAGTTTTCCAGTTCTACCCAGTAGTAATTTTACCCAGTTAATTACAAAGGTATGTATATTATTTTGAATTTATTTCATTGTATAGTCGCCACCATTGTCTTTACAATTATTCTCAATCATTGTCAATTATTACTCAAGACAAAATCGCACGTGAACAATCTCAAAGTGGATACCTATATAATATTAAAAAAGGTTGATCATTTCACCATTAAAACATTTTTTTTGTAAAATACAAATCATCCATAAAAAATCGTACCTACGTGTCAAATAAAAAAATATCGTACGTGTCTACGTGTTAATATGTTCAAACTTGATCTGTCATAAGTTTGAGACGTATATTATTTCAACTTTATTGTACAAAAAGAGTTAAAAAAGAACCTTAAAACCGTCAATAACACTTGACCTACATTACGCAGGTTAGGAATTTACTCAAAAATTAACACCCTTTTTAAGGCCACGATATTCCAAATTAGCCAATTTCGATTCATTTTTTAAATAATCAAATATAAAGGGTATTTGATTAAAAAAATATATCATTATCATCATTTCAGCCGTAAAACGTCCACTACGGAACACAGGCCTCCCTCATGGATCACTATGAGTGGTAGTTGCCATACTCACCACACTTGGCAGGCGGGTTGGCACAGTACGGGATGTTGATACACAGAAAAAGACGCTGCTGCCCATCTTCCGGAGGTCAGTTCCCTTGGCAGGCTCTTACTGCTTCCATAGGTATGAAAGGAGGGGTAATATTCTACCCCACGGCGAATCCTACTTCCTACTAATAAGTGAAAGAAAGAATGTATGTATGAATGTATGTTCCCTTTTCACGTCAAAACCGCTGAACCGATTTGGATGAATTTTAGTATAGGAGTATATTAGATTATGGAAAAAGACATATTTCGTTGCGTAAATTAAATCAGAAGGGGTAATAGGGGATGAAAGTTTGTATGGAAAAAAATATTAAACACATGTTTCAGCGTTAGTTGTAGCGTAGTAGTAGTGGGCTACAAATACCCTACAACTACCCTACAACTACCCTAAAACTACCCTACAACTACCATTAGTTGTAGGGTAGTTTTAGGGTAGTTGTAGGGTCCATAAGAAAGAAGAAGTTGTAGGGTATTTGTAGCCCACGGACCTGCTGGGTTGTCCCAGTGGGTGGAGAGGTGGTGCTCCGACGTGGCGCGTCCCCGGGTTGCGGATAGGGGCTTCCGGCGCATCGTATACCTCCAAATGGGGGTTACGATGCAGACATGCTGGCGCGGACAGAAACACTGGGGGGGTGTATGGGGTATATTATATATATTTATTTAAGTATTTTATTATTTTATGTTTATTATTTACTAATAAATTGATTGATTAAAATAAATTGTTCTTAGTTTAAGAGGTAGGAATGTAAATATTTTAGCATAGTTGTGTGTGTGCCTCTCCAAGCACCCCTCTGATTAGCAAAGGAGGCAGTGGATGAGGCAAAAAGAGGACGTCTCTGGTAGCGGGAGTGGAATTGAGGGCCGGTTCCGCTCAGAGTTTTATATTATAGTGTATATATATTGGTGTGGCGGGCTATGTAGATAGATTATATGTTAGCTTATAGTGATGTAAGGGGGCTCTGGGCTTCGGTCGGTCCTTTCAGAAGGGCAAGGATGGGCCTGTCTGGGGACTTGTTCGGATCTAGAGCCCCTTTAGGAGGTTTCCGGGTGGAATCGGGAGTTGTGGCCCATTTTCTCCCGGATTCGTTTGTAAATAGTGAGGGAGGACTGGGCAGTAGACACCGGGAGATCTTCGGCCTTAAGCGGAAGCTGGAGACCTTAACGGATCTGGTGCCCATCGGAGGGGATCTGGGGGGATCGGGAGTCTGGGACCAGATCTCGGCCAGATATAAATGTGTTTGTCCTTAGTTTTAGTTTGGAGGGAAGGATGGGCCTCTACTTCCTGGGGTCGAGCATATCTCCCGCTGTGTAGCCTGGGTGCCCATTTTTCGGTAGATGTAATTATGTATTGTTTGTGTTTGTCCTTAGGTTTCAAGTTTGGAGGGAAGGATGGGCCCCTACTTCCTGGGGTCGAGAATATGCCCCGCCGTGTCGCCTGGGTGCCCATTTTTCGGTGGATGTATATATGTATAGTATGTTGTGTAAATATACATATAATAATATATAATAGATGGTGGCGGTGGGGCGAAGGCAGTAGCCACCCGCACCGCCTGAAGCGGAATCCCTGTAAGGGGACCACTGGATCCGTGGGCAGTCTGGAGTTAGGGCTTCAGCTGCCCCTGTTTCCGGATCCAGGGAGGGCGATGGCGCATGTGACCGTGAGATGTGGGGGGCGGTTATTTTAATCGCCCCTGGGATGTGCACTTAGGGGCAAGATGTGAGAGGGGCACCGGACAGGTCTGTAAGAGGAACCGGAGCCCCTCGACATGCATTGAGGTAGGCCATCGGGGATGGTTTTAGTGGGTCGTCACGTGACAACCCCCATAACCGTGCTGCACCCTAAATGCATTACGGTATCTGAATTTCAAACAGATTTCCATCCTCGTAAACAAAAAAAAAAGAATAAGTTGTAAGTGGTGGTTGTAGTTATAGGTGCGATACGAAGTTCGCCGGGTCAGCTAGTAAATGTATATTTTCTGAAATTCAATAGCCCGTAGCTGGAATAACCTGGCCTTAAACCGACTATCATTAAGAGCAAGTGTAATTTCCTCGCCTAAGAGTCGGTTAAAACCTCATCGAGTGTGCTCGCCAAGAAACTAATAAAATGACAAGCAGTTTAAAACCAGTTTGAACCAGTCTGCCAGGTCCTTGCCAAATCTGCGTGACAACGGGCATTAATAGTTAGTGGGTGTGTTGGCGCGGTGATGCAGCTTTTGATAGTGATAAATTTGCCTAGTGATCAGTCTTTACAAGAAGGTGGTACTCTGCAATACCTTATGTACATATTTATAGGTGACCAGGCATTTTCCTTACAAAAACATTTTATGAGACCGTACCCACAAAGCGCATGTCGTAATAGTAGAGAAAAAAGAAACTTTAATTACCGTCTCAGCAGAGCGCGAAATGTGGTAGAAAATGCATTTGGTATTTTGGCAATGCGATTTCGGGTAATTCGTCGGCCTTTGGAATGTACAGTAGAATCAGTTGATACGATTACAAAAGCAGCTTGTGTGCTGTGTAGGTACTTAATTATCTTTTAACCAAGCAAACAATAACAGCTTTTTATGACACAAATTCAGTAGTAGAACCAGTTATACGATCGGTGGGACAACTACATGACAACTTACGAGCAACAAGAGAAGCATTCCGTGTAAAAGAATCCTTTTGTAATTATATTATATTCTAGATGTGAAAACTTCTAATTGGCCTTCTGTAATTAAGACTAATGTATAATATGATATTATTGCTGTTGGTTTTCCTATGAATAAAAAATAAATAAAAAATATTTTAACAATAACCATGTAAATTAAACTTACCATCTGATATTTCAGGGTTTTTTATTTCATCCACTATCCTCTTCCATATACCGTCTTTTTTTTTGCGTCGCGGTAGTCTTTAGACTCTGGATTATACAATGTAGGATATTGCTTTACATATTTAATAAATACCTCCATGCTGCTAAATACGTGTTTCCACAGATTACTACATGCTACAGACGAAGCACTCCCTCAGAGAATTATTTTTTTTAATAGTAAGGATCACTATATTCTGAAATAATTCTTCTTCTTGTTTTAAAATTTGAAAAATTAAATGATTACGGATCGACCAGTCTACATATTTTTTTTAAATGGCTACGTATCGTAAACATTCTGCCATTTGCTTTTTTACTACGAATTCTATCCATTTTAATAAAAATACTAGTTTTGTGTAGAAAACAAAATGGTAGTTTTTTTTATTTTTTTAGTTTTTAATTATTTTATTTATATATGCATTTGCTTGATTTTTTTTGTAAACCTAATACATTTCACAATTTTAAGAAACACGTTCGAACAACACAACACTAGGGACAGGCGCCAGAGAGGGATAAGGCAAGGGAGTGAGGGGCGCCTAGTTTAACTCACGTAGTAACGGATCGGATACACCACTAAGTTATTTCGACTTAGCTGGGCTATTTTACGTAGCTTAGCTGGCATAGTTTGCAGTGGACGCATATGTATGAAAAACTGGCTCAACTATGCGAGCTAAGCTAAACTAACTTAGTTAAGTTGGCGGTGGATGATCGGCTTCATACCCGTGAATGTTAAAGTTTACCATGCATAACCGAAAACGCACGCCTGTGAGGTTTTCAAGATATAATCTTGAAATCGTAATTCATGATGTGATTCCAATAAAAAGCATTCTATTTGATTCTCTAACATAAATTAGTACTAAAAATTATAATTATGTTATGGGCAGCAAGCGTCATTTCGTATATCAACACCCGGTACTGCGCTCACCAACCCGCCTGCCAAGCGTGACGAGTGTAGCAAGAACTCCCTCATAATCAGTACTTGGAGATCCATAAGTTAAGACTATGTCCAGCAATTGACGTAGGTACTATACGGCTGAGTAAACATTTACAAAATAAATCATATAAAATAACTTAAGCAAATTAATGCGAGGCAAGATGGCTCATCAATGACTCAATCTAATGAAATTGCTGGCATTTGAAGCAGTGATTTAAAGATTGACCATTGTCGCCAGTGATAATTTGTACCTATTTATTAAATACTACTGCCGTGGGGTACCGGCAGTAGACCGTGACTGCAGTAAGAGCCTGCTAAGGGATACCTCCGGAAGATGGGCAGCAGCGTCTTTCCGTACATCAACATCCCGTACTGCGCTCGCCAACCCGCCTGCAAAGCCTAGTGAACATGGCAACTACCTCTCATAAATCCATGAGGGAGGCATGTGTTCAATAGTGGACGATTTACGGCTGAAATGATGATCCATAACACAAGCTCTGTTTACTTTGGGGCTAGATAGTCCAGTGTCAAACTTCTAGGTCCCACTGCTGATTTTACCATTGTCCAGCAGTTAAGCATTTAAAAAATAATTAAAGAACCAACAACCAAACAGATATTCATTATGCAACCAGTTTGATAACCGCCCGTGCTTATACTCGTACCTACATCGCGCCCCACCTAATGTGAAACTTCAGCTGTGCTACTGAAAGCATCATTGCTTCCGGGCTATTAGCTTTATCGCTTGTGATACTGGCAGTATACTTTCATTTTGAACCTTTTGGCGAGAGCACCTGCATTACTGTTTACCTGATAACGAATGTCTTGCCCGAGTGGTGTGTACCCCGACTTTCGATACGAAGGTCGTGGGTTTGATACCGGCCGTGCACCACTGGATTTTTCTTTCTTGAAAAATGTATGTGCACACTTAAGACGTGCTTAAACGGTGGAGGAAACATCTAGAGGAAACCCGCGGCTTAGTTAGCTTGAGACCTGTTAATGACCTGTTCCTTGCTCTGACTAATAGTTGACTAAGCTGAGAGGATGGTATAGGTGCTGGGCAAGCCTAATCCATCTAACTATGTCCTAGGCACTGCAGTGTCCTGTACAGCATGATTACCAGTTTCTGACGCAGTATAAATCATATATAATAGATGCAAAAGGCCTTACTGTAATGTCTTGGGCACTTATGTAAGTACACCTAATGCTACCTAATACTAGCTTATCTGTAAGAACTATCTGATTGCAAAACAAGTTCCGTCTCGGAAAAAGGAACAAGATACATTGAAACCAAACCCAGGTTATATTTTTATATTTTTACAGAATATCAGCGTTAGATAGAAGGTAACTTTATAGACTTTGTTCATAAGTAGGTAAAGTAGTGTGCCAGTTATTAATATAAAACTTTGTTCGTTAGTAGGTAGGTACCAACAGTAAACTGCCTGTTACTTATGAAATTCACAGAAATTACCGCTTATCTTTTAATTTATTTGAACCACTGCCAGCTCAATCTTAATTAATTCTGACAGAGACTCAAACAAAATACAGAATTTTATATAATGCATGTAAAATTGCGATCATTTGAAGACTGTATTACAGTAAGGATAAATCCGAGCCACTTAAACACTCAGTGAGCTGGCAACATTCCAAACAGCTATCGTGTACTACAACCCATTACGATAGCATTTTTCAGAACGCAAAAATGTTACACACGCCAATGTCAGTGGAATTTAATTGCCAGCGAAGCGAAGTTTTTACCCAAAACCAGAGATCACTAAAATTATTTTATGCCCCGAACAAACATTTTTCATATGAACTTCCGGGTGAATTTTTGCAAGCTTTACAAGGTGAGTGAATGGATTGTCGACTGTATGGTTTTCACACAGCAGGCTTTTTTGAACGCAGAATTTAAATTTCAGATTAAATACTGACGGATAAAAAACTTTGACTTTTACTTTGATTTTGTCATCAGCATCATATCAGCAGTAGGACTTCCACTGCTGGAGAAAGGCTACTTACATTGATCTCTGAAGTCATTCTGTTCTCACCTGGCGCCTTGTTATTCTTATGCTGTTTTAGGGCGATCCTGATTTCGTACAGGCTGATGTCAGAGATGTCCTCGGTATAATGTCTAGTCAGTTTGGCTTTTTGGTCATTGGCCGCACTGCAAACAGGTTAAGTGATCGAATCGTAGAGCTGTCCATAGAACCTTTCGACGTCCCTTAACAGTTCTGCTTTACTTGAAGTTATGCTGCCATCTTCCTTCTTTAGCTTCTCATCTGGCTCTACCTAAAAGATTTATTTCTCACAAACACTTCGGAGCCTTTGTTCCGCTCTATCGTATTTATAATACGAGCTTCAAAAAGTTTCTGTAGTTTATTTATACGGAGAGTCTTATAGAACTGGGACCCCACCGTTTGGACGGTTTCTACGAACCTGTAATTTGATCTCGTCCACCGATGCATCTACATCCAGACTTGAGTATAGACCATATTCATACGCTGCAGCAAGTGATACTTCTGTATCACTTGCCGCACGCATAATTTTAATACTCGTATAGTGACCGTAATATTGTCACTATACGAGTATTAAACGTATGCCTTAATTACGGTCTTAAGCAGGCTTACTGCATCTAAAGTCCTCGCGGACGAAGTCGCGGGCACAGCTAGTATTAGAATATTAGCTTAAGTATTATACCTACCAGGAACTATAAGCTATAAGCCCCAGTGGTAAAACAATAATTTTAATTACATGCTTATTACTTAAAATTGTTGTAAAATTAAAATTTGGACCTAATTATTAGTGAGCAATTGTTTTTTTTATGAATAAATGTCGTTAAACCGAAATACGTAAGCAACGAATAAGGGAGAATCTGTTATTTGATACCTCCGGGAGATGACTAGCAGCGTCTTCCGTGTATCAAGAACCCGCACTGCTCGTCTCGGCTGAAAGGATAATGATGATGATGACCCTATCATATATTTTACAATAATGCCTAATGTTACACCACATCAGCATTCAATAATCCTATTTCCCCCGCGACTCTAAACTCGACAGCCAATGGACGGCGGATAACCAGTTTAACGTTACGTTCACGTCACGTTAGTACGGTTTGGGGACGTACACGTAATTGAATTAGATCAATGGATGCACAAACTGAAGCTACGTTTAATGTTAGTACGGATTAGTTAGTGGGTAACAGATTTTACAATCCGTAAGGTATAGTCGAGTGAATTGTGACCACTTTTGCATCATTGCTCTTTGATAGGTTCAATCTAATTTGGCTTTAGCATGCGGTGAATTCTCGAGATTTGCCAGTAAGCATTTTTAGATGTGTTGAGCTGGTGCATTCAAACAGCCTGAGCCTCTTCTCTTTCTCTTTCTCGCCCCGGCTTGTTTTCGTGCGCTGCAAAATAATGTACTAAAATTGTAAAATAGTGATATCCAATAGAGCTGATATTCACTCAGCTTCGCTTTACGTCATGCACGTTTAAATCTATATATTTTACTCCTAGGCACAAGTCTCTTACCTTTGGTTCTGCACGGGACGCGTGTCGGGGTTTGAAGATGAGTTACTGCTACGAATGGCAAGCTCAAACTCCTTAGCCACCATCATTTTGGCTCTGATCCGCGTCTTTAACTTTCCCTGCGCAATGGTTTCACACTTGTCCATAGGTAGGTAGTCTACACAGTCCACGATTTCTGTTACACTTTTCATACCTACGCCAAATTTGAATTGGAGTGACGGTAAACGAAGTTAATTGATAACCTTGTAATCCTGTCGGTAGACATCTTTTTTTCATTTTTCACACAAATGGCCATAGATAAGACCACACCGACCACAGAGTATCGCACGCTAATGGCCTGTCCACAGGTGTTCGCTGTGCCTGTGTTGGTGTGGTTTGATGGTTGGTCGGTCACGTATTTATATTATATTACTCTCCTCATTTATTCATTAATTAAGTACTCTATTATTGTATGTAATATTATTGCTGTATAAATGGTATTTATTTATTTTGTACGCCTGCGCTTTGCACTGGCAGACGAGGCGGTCACACGGACCTGCCTGAAAATCAGCGCCGCAACCGCGTAGCTTGCTACGTGATTGCGGTAATACTGAGGCAGTGTCCATTTTTTGACCTCACGCAGCATTGGTTGTACATATTTTTAAAATTTTGTTTAACAGTGTAAGCCTAATTTGATTATTTTATGTTTTCTTTGTAATTTGTATATGTTGTGTGTGTGTCAAAAATAAATGATTTTCTTCTTCTTCTAGATAGATTAGTTGGGGATAATAAATAAATGACATTACCCACATGTAATCGAGTACAAAATGAAGACGTTCTTAGTGGCAACTAGGCGTTTTGGCTGAATTTGTGTAAGTATGTATGTGTGCCCGCAATTTTTGTCCGCGGCTAAATTTTGAATGGATAATCGGATTTTGATGAAATTTAAAACAAGAAGATTACATCAATACAAATCGGTTGCTGTGTTTTTTTTAATACGTGGTGAAGTTGTTGAGATAAGGGGATTTATTTATCGATGCTTATTGTCCGAAGATAACTATTGAACATATGCCCGGATTTTTATAAAATTTAAACACAGGTAGATTTTACCCACACACGGTTATTAACAGATTGAAACGCCTCCTGCGTGACACTGCATTAATAAATAGGTAGATGAACTTACTTTTTGTGTTTGCATCGTAAACAAATCAGCGATTGCAGCCAACTTGTGGTAACACTAGAAGATGTGGCGTCACTTTGATGTTAAATAGGTACCTAAAATAAGGATTAAAATAGCACTTAATATAATACATACTATCAGCTAATATAAGTGCTCTGTTAAACAAAACATCACTTAAGTGCCCGAACGATATGCGCTTGTGATTAAGAAGATAATTTTGTTGTCTTCATCTAAGTTCAATAATGCTAAATAATGCATGGTAAGCAACCCCACAAAATATATTGTTTTGGTCATGAAACTTCGTAAACATACTGTACCTAAAAGTAAATAATTGCGGTCTTCATCGTCAGTTCCACTTCACCAAATCATACTTTTTTAACGCAAATTTGTACTATTTGTAACTTTAGTGACTTACAAATAAAGCTAAATACATATGTCAAGGTCGCTTCATGTTTGCCTACAAGATTTATTGAGGCGTTCCCTCGATTCCTCATGTATTCCATCATCGGAAGACAGTTTAATAAAAAAATGGGACTTAATTGAAAGTATATTTTGATAATCAAACTCAAAAATAATTTTCCAAATCGGTTCTTAGACGTTTATTAGACATTTAATAATAAAAGCCTTCCTACAATATGCTTAAAGGAAGGCTATCAGTGTTAGTAACTATAAATACTTGTGTTAGAAGGTATCGCTTTTCTATGATAATCTTACAGTTTTTCTAGCTAAATAATTTTGTATAAAAGCTGCACAATTATTTTTAAGATTATCAATTTAGATATCAAAATTACAATTTAATTAATTGATTCATTTTACTCCTATTCGTGCCTACATGTGCCTCGAACTAATTGGTTAAATATTTGAAAACATCGCGTGAGACGGTAATCGGTATATTTGCTTACACCTAAGCTTGTGAATCAAACTGTGTTTGTTTTTTAGCTTGGACCATAAAGTTTTGGGTGTGAGTTGCGAACTAATATTTATAGTGAAGTATGTAACCTACTACTTAACTAATACTTCAGAAAACATGTCCAGCGCTGAGTAAACTAACAAAGGAAAACTGTAAGATGTGGTTTAGTTTCCACATCGAGACTGTATTCAACGCGGCAGTAAGACCCATTTATGTTTACTTAACAGCTTCATCGTGGAGTGCTGGCAGTAGTATGCCACTCCTCTCTCGCCCTGCAGTAAGAATCTGCTAAGAGTTAGCTCCGCAAGATAGGCAGCAGCGCCTTTCCGTGTATAAACATACCATACTGCGCTCGCCAACCCGCCTGCCAAGCGTGGCGGGTATGGCAGCAATCCCCTCATGATCTTGGAGTGCATGAGTGAGGCCTATGTTCAGCAGTGGACAACAGTGCTACGGCTTTGATGATGACGATGATGAACGATTTAGACTATAGAATGTATCTTCACGTTAGGTAATTTCTAGACTCACTGTCATTAAATTCGACAGTAGGTTATTTATTTATTATTATTATTATTTAGCCTCCACTGTCCCACTGCAGGTCAAAGGCCTTCCCTTCTTCCACTCTTCACACTTCGGGTAGGTTATTTAAGTGTTAAAAATTATTTGTAACATTTGTCGTGCTACCACACTTAAGCTGAACATTTCAAAGTAATGAAAAAAACCTTGTCAAAAATATTCTATTTCGGTAGGGTTATTAAAAACCAACATAGATTATGTTCTTACTTCCACATTTCTCGCTGGCGGTTTTAATACAGTGTATACAGTGTTCCGACTTCATACAAACGGACGAAGCGCGAGCTATACCTACGCGCCTCGATCTCGGCCCCCGCTCGGCACCTAAACAGTCGCGACTGTGCCGCAGTGACGAACGGAGGTGTGTTGTTTTTTTAACAATAACTGCGCGATTTTTTCACAAAAAACAAGTTCAAGTACCTACCTACGTATTTAATATGTCGAGTAGGATATATTGTGCTGTTTTTGGTTGCATGAAATCTTCAAGAACGCATCCAGAGATAACTTTTTTTAGATTACTTGGAAACTCTGAAAGCTAAGACTATAAAATAATTTTACTTACTACCCAGTAGGTAGGTACATAATGTGTGTCTTTTTAATGGACAAGTATTTCATTTTATCTCCCGAAAAAAAAGATGTCTGGATTCTTAAATAAAGTGAATAGAGTAAAGGAAAGTGATTGACACGAGTGAAATAGGTAGTTATATGCGGTTCATGATACGGTAGGTACGCTTGTGTAAAAACCTCGGGGCATGTGGGTTTCGTTTTGTTAGTTTGTATAATTCAAAGTAAAGACGTGGTATTTTATTTATTATTAACTAGCTTCTGCCCGCGACTTCGTCCGCGTGGAATAGTTTCTTTGGGCTAACGCTAACTCTTACCCACGACTTCGTTTACGTAGAAGGTGAAAATATAATATTTTTAAATAATAATTACGTTAAGCGTAATTTTAGGTAGGTACCTACATCACGCTTTCATCAGTAAGAGTGGAACTTTAAAACATTAGGTAAAAGTACTGGGTCTTATAATCTTATATCATTTAGATTGTAGGTTATTCTAATAATTCATAACTATGTTATTTTATAGTACTTCTGCGTACACTATATTTTCAATTTATCTATTCCAAAACTAAATGGAAACACAAAGTAGGCAAATTTTATTAAAATGCTGGAGGCGGGCAGCCCTATCGCATGTTTACGTACCGCGCGGCTGTAGGTATTTATTTCAAAAATACGGCCGAGTTAAAATACTGTATAGATACTTATTCTGTGGTTTTAACTTGTTTCTAATTGATGGTGACGACCTCTGTGGCGCAGCGGGCGAAGGTTCGATTGCGACGCAAGATGTGAGTTCGATTCCCGCCTCGAGACAAATGTCTGTACGATCTGCACTTCTGCAGATATTTTTTCAGGGTGTTTTGGATGTTTTTCTATATAATAAAAATATATGTATGTAGTATGTGTATATTATATATGTGTATAGTATATAAAATATCAACTGTGACATATTAGGACTGTCAGAAGTTAGAAGAATGGGGAACAGCATTGAAGAATATTGTGACTACATACTGTGCTACATCGGACAAACAAAGGGTTTACACGGAGTAGGCTTCCTAGTGAAGAAAATATATAAAGAAAACATAACTAAATTCAAAGGAATCTCAGAAAAAGTGGCTCTTCTACAACTTAAATTTGATAACCAATCTATTTCACTTATTCAAGTATATGCTCCCACAGATAATGCGACTGAAGACGAAATCAAAATATTCTATAAAGACCTTGAAAAAGCCCACTCCGAAGCTGATGAAAAAGTGATAGTCATGGGCGACTTCAACGCAAAAATAGGTTGGCCAAAAGCAGAAGACAGCTTAGTCATGGGAAAATTCGGATACGGAAAAAGGAATGAAAGAGGTGAGCGATTATTAGAGTATGCTTTTGAGTACAAATTACTAATTATGAATACCTTTTTTAAGAAAAAAACTTCTTCTAAATGGACATGGATATCACCCGATAAAAATACAAAGAATGAAATTGACTTCATAATGACAAACAACCCAAAGGTAGTAACAAATTTCGAAACGCTCAATAATATACGCTTTCCCTCAGATCACAAACTCCTAAGAATCACACTCATTTTAAAATCCCCTAAGAAATCTAGAAAAGGTTTCACATCACCCAGTACTCTTAAGTCAGAAGAAGCAGCTAAAAACTATGTAAAGCATCTTAAGGCACATACTGAAGCCATGATACCGAAATTAGACACTCCTACAAATGTACAGTCCTTTTACAACACAATAGAAAATATTATAACAAACAGTTTAAAAACAACAAAAACTACTACAAAGGAAAGACATACAATATTTAGCAAAGATACAGAAGAACTCATTAAAAAAAGAACCTTACTAATACATACAAAACACAAAGATAAGGACACGAAAAACGAACTTACCCGGCTATACAAAGAAACTAAGAATGCTATAAGACAAGACTATAGTATCCACAGACACAGAACAATTACAAAGAACCTTAACAGATTTCGAAGCACCAAAAGAGCATACAAAGAATTGAATCTCCAAAAAACTTGGATACAACAACTCAACAAACCAAATGAAACTAAAACAAGAACTGATGTTATCAACAATGCCACGGCTTTTTACAAAGAACTTTACAAAATTAAAGATAATGTAAATATGAGTACACAATTAAACTACGAAATTAAAACTGACTCAGTACAATCAATAAATGAAAGTGAGGTTTACAAACATATAAAACAATTAAAAAATGAAAAGAGCCCAGGACCGGATGGACTAAGCAACGAGGCTATAAAACTAGGGGCACCAATCCTACTAAAGCACCTAACACAACTGTTTAACTTGGTGCTAGAAACAGAAGAAGTACCCATACAATGGTGCACATCCGATATAATACTACTATACAAAAAAGGTAACTCACTAGACATAGACAACTACAGACCGATTAGTTTGTTATCAAGTGTATACAAACTTTTTACGTCCATATTACTAAAACGAATAACTCCAGAAATTGACAACTCGCAACCTTTAGAGCAAGCAGGCTTCCGTTCCGGGTTTAGCACAATTGACCACATACATGCACTAGAACAAGTAATTGAAAAATACCGAGAACTTAACAGACCTCTGTATGTGGCGTTTGTAGACTACAGTAAAGCCTTTGATAGTATTAGTCACCACTCAATATGGAATGCATTGCACTTTCTCAAGGTGGATCAAAAATACATCAATATTATAAAATACATTTACAACAACAGCACAAGTACAGTAAAGCTTGAAACACGTGGAAAATCAATTAGTATAGAAAGAGGAGTTAGACAGGGTGACCCTCTGTCACCAAAACTCTTTATTGCGGTTCTGGAAGATATATTCCGCAACATAGACTGGACCAAAAGAGGTATTCGTATAGGTAATCATTATCTAAACCACCTAAGATTTGCTGACGATATTGTGCTACTAGCTGAGACATCCAAAGATCTGGAGAATATGGTGAGGACACTTGATCAAGAGAGTACTAAAGTAGGTCTTGAAATGAATAGCAGCAAAACTAAGATAATGACTAACAGTTACCAAAAGCCTATCGTACTAAAAGGAAACATTATAGATTTTGTCGAGACCTACATTTACCTGGGAAAACAAGTATCTTTTAATAAATCTAGTAATGAAGACGAAGTAAAAAGACGAGTAGCGATAACGTGGAGAAAATTTTGGTCATTAAAGGAAATACTCAAAGGCGACTACAGTTTGCACATCAAAAAAATTGTAATGGACACCTGCATCTTGCCATGTCTGCTTTATGGTTGTCAAACATGGATCTTCAATAACATGGTTAAACGTACAATCGTTACTACTCAAAGGGCTATGGAAAGGAGCATGTTAAAGATACGGAGAATACACAAAGTGAAAAGCGAGAAAATCCGGCAAAAAACTAAAATCAAGGATGCACTCCCTCATGCATTGGCACTCAAGTGGCGCTGGGCAGGTCATGTCTCACGGTACAAAGATAAAAGGTGGACTATTGAAAATACCCGTTGGAAAGGACCAATTGGCAAGCGTAATGTCGGCAGGCCAAAACGACGGTGGGCTGATGATATTATACAAGCAGCAGGAAGCCAATGGATGGAAAAAAGCCAGGACAAAAGCTTGTGGAAAAGCTTGGAGGAGGCCTTCACCCTAACAGGGGTTCATATCTCGGAAACTAACCATACTAATATTAATAATAAGCAAAGTAACTAACAGACTAATAATTTTATTATAATGCATAAGTTTTTTGAAAGAGATATTGAATAAATGGCTTAATTATTATTATTATTATTATTATGTGTATATTAAGTATATCAGTCATCTAGTACCTTATGGGTACTAGATGGGCACAGCTCTGTTTAGCTCGAGGCTAGATAATGCTGTGTGAATTGTCCATATTTATGTATTTATTATATTTGTAAACTTCGCAACGTCTTTTCCTCCAACATACCTCAGTGCCTGAAAACGAAAGTCTTCAATTAGTGCGTGTTACCCGTAATGACATATGGAACCGTGCCGTAGTCCTTCACTTTTTGTCTTATGAATAAGCTTAGAGTCGCTCAACAAGCTATAGAGAGGGCTATGCTCGGGGATATATGAGGACATATGAGGAGATACGTAGAAGAACTCGGGTCACCGACATAGCCAGACGGATTAGCACGTTGAAGTGGCAATGGGCAGGCCATATAGCGAATAGAATAGATGGACGATGGAGCCGTAAAGTTCTCGAATGGAGGCCACGGACCGGCAAGCGCAGCGTAGGACGTCCACCTACAAGAGGGGCAGACGACTTGGTAAGAACCGCAGGTCGTTGTTGGATGCAGGCCGCTTCGAACCGCAGTACCTGGAGATCAATGAGGGAGGCCTTGTGTGTGTGAGTGGACGTCCTACGGCTGATATGATGATGATGAAGTACTAATGACGTACCCATGCCATATCATGGTACACATAATTTAATAAGGATTTGTGAAATTATTATGATAAGAATGCGTCTGAATTAAAGTTACTTTAATTAAAGGCATTTTATAAGGTTATTAATTTCTTTGATAAAGTCACTTTGATAGAAAAGATAAGATTCACAAATAAACATAACTATTCTACAACTCTGCGTATAAAATCGTAGATGAGATAGAATCTAAAGTACAAATTCAGCCATAGCGCATCTACCTATCTACCGGAGGACAAAGTTTCAGTTGTCACAATCTAGTTACCGCTTGCGATTCCATTTCCACAGCTTTTGTGTTCAAATGTAAACAAACTTGCTAACAGATAGTTCCTGTAACTCTGTATTTACATTACTGTTTTTAAATGACTTCAAAAAGGAGAAGGTTCTCGAATGTATTTTTTTTAGCCTTTGTTACCTCTGAACTCTCGTTAATAAGCGATTTGGAAAATTCTTTTTTAGTTCGAATAGACACAATTTGAATTAAGTCCCATTTTTTTAAACTCTGTTCTGATGATGAGGTTCAGAGGTCTTCTCAAATATTCTAGAGAAACATGAAGCGATCTTGGCATATTTAACACAAGGTCAAGCATTCACAAAGTAAAGTTTGGTGAAGTGGAACTGATGAAGAAGACTGCAGACGGTTATCAAAACATTTCAATATTACAAAATTACTGGTTACGAAGACGTCGAAAGATGAATGAGTTAATTAATACCTAACCATTTATCATCACACTTTCCTACACATCATCATCATCTTCAGCATCAGGGTCATTCGAATGAAAAATGTAACAAGCATTGGTACGAAGGTACCAGAAAAGGGGGCGAAGGCCTCACCAAAGGTCAAAAACGGCATTTTTGGGTTTCTGGACATTTTTGGCCATTTGAAGACTTATTTTTCGGTGACCTTTTGAGGTCACAATAACTCCGGTCCCTGTGACTCTTGGGTCACTATAATCAATCAGTACCCTTCTCTCATTAAGACGGTGCTAACAAAAACAGGTTTCATGTAAATCGGTCAACGCGTTCGATCGTAATCGTCTCATACACAGACAGACAGCGCTATGCATATTAGGGGGCTTCGCCTTAATAGTGTGTGCTGGAGTCCTTTAAGGAAAACCTACATTTAAACTTGCGGTTGGTAATTTGTTTCACTTTATTTTATCTCACTTCTAATGATGGAATCCACTTTAAATCGAGCGATATATTTGAATGGATTATGCATACATGTGACATGGCCGTGGGGTACCGGCAGTAGAATGTTACCCCTCCTCTCACGCCCGTGGATGCAGTAAGAGCCTGCTAAGGGATACCTCCGGAAGATGGGCAGCAGCGTCTTGCCGTGTATCAACATCCCGTACTGCGCTCGCCAACCCGCCTGCCAAGCGTGGTGAGTATGGCAACTACCCCTCATGGAGATCCATGAGGGAGGCCTGTGTTCAGTAGTGGACGTCTTACGGCTGAAATGATGATGATGATGCATACATGTACGATCTGCAGGTATTTGTTCAGGGTGTTCTGAGTGTTTTTCTATACATAACACAAGCTCTGCTTAGCTTGGGGCTAGATGATGCTGTGTGATTTGTCCAGCATTATTTATTTATATAGTATCGGTTTGGGTATTTTCAGCAACATGTCAGATTTTACATTGAAGTCGGTTTTTTGTTAAAAAATTAAGGACGTAATTAAAAAAATAGAATCAGAATTTATCATGTAATCACATAAATTATACGCTTGTTTCTTCATATCTCACTTCCTGAGCCTTTGTCCGTTCCGCTCGGGCACATCCAGTAACAAGCTTTACCGTAGTTCTTACCATAAGGGGCATTTATTTTTCACCCCTTACTTCCTGTCTGAACCTAATTTTAGGAAAGCACTGGGGTTTTCCTTTGAGGGATCATTCGCGATTTATCAATCTGGGTTTACCCGCGATTTCTCTAACGTGGAAAGAAAATTATTCCTATATTTTCTTACACTACTAGTTACGGTGTACCTACCAATACCTTCTTGTACAAAGAAGAAATTTTTGACGTATTGATCAACGATTTATCATCATCATTTCAGTCGTAAAATGTCCACTACTGAACACAGGCCTCCCTCATGATGCCATACTCACCATGCTTGGCGGGCGGGTTGGCGAGCGCAGTATGAGATGTTGGTACACGGAAAAACGCTGCTGCCCATCTTCCGGAGGTACCCCTTAGCCGCAGCCTGCACTTGTTTTGCGTTTTGCCCCGTCTGTATATATATATGGTACATTATGGGAGATGTTGTCTCTTCCGTGTCGTCTTGACTGGACGCATGGTACCCTTTGTTATTATAGTACGTCGTGCTATTCTGTCAGTTCCATTTAAGGATCCTGGTATAATTAACACATCTAAAACAAAACAAAAAATCACTGTTAGCCCGTGATATACAAACGACCGAGTTTAAAATTAAATAATAACCTATAACAACCAAATATTTAAATCGTTAGATGAGTCCTTACACCAAAAACTGTGGCATAGTCTTTCTATGTGTGTTAACAATAATGCCGAAGCACGTACACTAATTTTGAAAATAAATAAAACTGTTTTAATAGCCGTTTATTGTGCAATCAATTGTGCAATGTCCGTGGGGTGCCGCAATAGAATGTTACCCCTGCTCTCATACACGTGGAGGCAGTAAGAGCCTGCTAAGGGATACCTCCAGAAGATGGGCAGCAGCGTCTTTCCGTGTATCAACATCCCGTACTGCGCTCGCCAACCCGCCTGCTAAGCGTGGTGAGTATGGCAACTACCCCTCATGAAGATCCATGAGGGAGGCCTGTTCAGTAGTGGACTTTTTACGGCCGGAATGATGATGATGATTGTGCAGTCATATTGCACGAACTTTGGTGGAAAAAATACTACCTTCTACGTCCGGCTAACACTGAGTTTAGAGGTACACTGATTCCAAATCGAAATCGTCCGCTTGGCTTGACGTCTATTAGTTTAGTGTTGGGCTGATCCTGTGTTTCATGGGCTTTATAATATAGGTATTAAAATATAGGTTGGTTTTTGTTTATTTTGGTCCCTTTTTTATCTTTGTTTTATAGCTGTTTCATTTTAATTTAGTTTTTTGTTTGTTTTATGTCGACACTCAAGAAAGGTCCTACCTGAAAACCAGCGATGATCCTTATTGTTTGAGGATAAACATTATGTTTATATTTATAAATTGTATCATGTACTTACTGTCTGTGGACTAATAAATATTTTTTTTCTTAAAAATGAGTGAGCTATCTCCTTTCATGTGGAAACAAAAAGGTGCGGTCTCATAACGGTAAGGGCGTATCTAACGATTTTAATCTTTGTTAACAACCTGTTCGGTTGAACGGGCATGATTGGGCCCTTTGAACCCATGTGGAATATTGACCGTAAACCTTGGTTCCAAGAGCTCGTTCATCGATTAATTGCGTTGGCTTCAGTTAATTAAATCGGCAATCAAACGTACGAGAGTTCTGTAGAAAAATGGTAAAAAGGAACCCCTATGGTGTGACTTTGTGTCACAGATCTTGAGAACTACTGATGCTATCGATTTGAAATGGTATTAGTTTACGCTTATTCACTAACAATGCATATGTAAAATGTTTAAAAATATTATAACCGTTCTTTTGGTTGCGCGCCGCGCCGATTACGACCCTCATTTGGTTTGCGTTTTGGCGCGAAATACGGCGTGCGCTCCGCGTCGGTGCTAAGTGGATACTGGCTCCGTTTTTACAATGGAACATATTGTGGTATTTATAATCTATGGAAAGGGTTTGAATGAAGCTTGTCAGTACGTTAATACATACATAATTTAGTCTGTGATCGGGATTTACAGAGTAAAAAATATTTTTTATTAATTATTACTTAATTTATTTTTGTTGAAAATATTTTTATTTTTAGTTCAAAATTTGTTATCATGTATCTACATTTTCTGCTGTTTCCATCGAAGGGTAGAATCTATGTGTATACCTAAAAATACTGAGGAATTGACCGGATTGAGCATTTCCCTACCCAGCATTTTTTTTGTAGAATAGAAAAACAGCGTTTGTGCTTAATGCTAAGAAGACAAAATATATTATACGAAACGTAAAAGAATATATCTTTTACGTTTCGTAAAGAAAATTTAATATTTTTTGTCTTCTTAGCATTAAGCACAAACGCTGTTTTTTAAAAGCTGTGTTTGTTCGCAGTATACCATTGTGCACTTGTGATACTGAATTATATCCTTACTGCATCCACGGGCACGAGAGGAGGGGTAAGATTCTACTGCCGACACCACACGGCGAATATGCCTTTTTAAATTAAAGTAATAATTATAGTGGTTAGGTATTTTGAGCGACATTTTAGATTTAACATTGAATTCGGTTTTTTTTGTTAAAAATTTAAGAATTATTGTTTTCCACGTTTCGGTAGATCATAGACGTGTATAGTTTCCTAATATAGCCCACTTAGTCACGTATGCCTTGACTAATTCGTATACCATGCAGCCTAAACGCGCGACATTTTGGCCCTTTGGGATGCGGACAAAGGAACACTGCCTCATAGCGGGAAGCATACGTGGCACTCACTTTGGGAAAAGTGCACTGTGTGCGAAGTGAACACGAAAACTGCATAGTTTTTACGGTGTATTTTGGGCAAAGCGTTGGGTTACCTGCTCGTTTCTGTTTGTTGCAAAAAGCCTCGAACACATTTTTTTACGGTGAACACGTCCTTGTGAAACACACTGTACTTATTGCAATATGAGGGCATTTATTTTATAAAACGTCCATGTAGATTTTTAGGTGTCCCACAAGTTGATTAATAATTTTCTTTGAAACCAGTCTATTTCTAGATATTAACAAAGTTTTTTTTTAGGTTTATAGATTTATTTACGTTAACAAAACTGTTTATTTTGACTATTTTTAAACAACAAATTGTAAAATAAGACTAAACTAGCTTAAAATGTTTGTCCTACATAGTTAAATTTTATAGTAAATTTTTACCTGTCTTGAAAGAAAGCCAAAACTGAATTATTTATATTTAAATACCTCAAGGCCATCTTATTTAAACGTAATAAGCAGGACCTTTAACACAAAATAATAACTTTTTATCAATTAAATGGTGTGAAAAAAGTTACAAAACGGAAACCTGAACAACTTTCTGACTCTAAAAAAGGTAAAAATATTTTGGAAATGCAATTTGTTTGTTATTTTGCCGCTATGTTATACATCTCTGAGGAATAGCGAATCATTTGAAATAATTTAGATAAATTAAAAAAATATTTATTTTTTTGATTCCATTTTGTAACCAACACACATTTGGACAAATTTCTACGAAAATGCCCATGAACACTCTGTACTTCTCCCATTTCTACAGTAGCGGGGTCCTGTCACTACCAAAAAAGAAAGCAACAAGTTATTGAACAAAATTACATAATCATATAATAATAAAAGACAAAAAGAAAAAAAGTTTGTATATAAAATACAAAGAATCTTTCTAGTTTCGCTTTGTCTGCCTGTCTGTCTGTCGTCAGTTTTACTATGATGCCATGAATCCTAGAAAGCTGTAATTTTGCATGGATATAATATATATATATATATTTTATTTGAAGGACTTTGTCGCTGGGCGACCACCATGGATTATTAATAATCACTCCGAGTCGCTACAAAATATCATGAAAACAATTAATTTGGGGTACCATACACCTAGGATCAGACATCCTTGGTGTATGGGAGGTACTCCAAGTGAACTTTTTTTCTTCACTGAAGGGTGAACTATTACTAGTTCACCCTTCACGCAGAAACTACAGCCGGCCACTTCCATTATTATTCTATTTCATTATTCAGATCGGCAATCTGGAAGCCGGCGCAAAAAAGAATGCCCATGACGCGGTGAGAGCCGGTGATTTTAACGACTTTTCCTCTTGGTATCCGTCGGCTTTGACGGTAGCGGCCGGCAGTTTAGGGTAAACGTTCACTTGCCACACTTTGCGAGCGCAGTACGGGATGTTGATAAAAGGAAAGACGCTACTGCCCATCTTCCGGGGTAACCATTGGCAGATTCTTAAAGCATTCACCGGCAAGAGAGGAGAAGCTTTTATCACGCTCACGCGCACAAATGACAACTATTTTTATTTCTAATTTATTTATTAGGGACGATCCAATGAAAAACTCACAATGTAAACTGAAAACAACATGTCTTGTTCAGGTCTTAAAAACTGCGTGTTTTTTTTACTTAGGACGTCACAGTGACAGCGGGTGGCACTAAGAATAAAATAAATATTTCTTTCTTCCAAGTCCGGTGAATGCGTTCTAGCGAATTTCATAAGGTCATCCCACAGGAAAATACCTGGTATTCCACTCTGACCAACTAAATGGGCCTACTGAAACGGATCAACTAATTACTTTTACTTTTACCTTAATAACCTTGTTGGGTAAAACCGACTAACCATTTTCTAGTTATGCAACGTTTTTTATATAAATTACAAAAAACGTTTTCATAACTTATAAAAGGCGCAATGTCCTATGCAGCGCCATCTATTGCCAGGTACTACAGTTACTATTGAAGTGGCCTACGGGCACAGTAGAGACTGCTATTATTCACCGCTAGATGGCAAATCTCAACGGCTTTAAAACGCGCTCTAGATAGACAAAATTGGGCGCCAACGAGGTGATGCCAATAAAACCTTGACAAATTGTAAACGGTTCAAACAACTAACTTGTGATTTTAATCGTTAGAAGAGCAATTTGTATAAATACAAATGAATCTTTATACGTGTGCCGTAGCAGCTTTGTAGGCGACGACTCAAAATTAACGCGAATTTTATACGCTGTGTATATTATGTATGTAAAAAAATATTCTATCAATCATCTGGTACCCATACTTAGGTAAGAATAATTAAAAGCGTAACTAACAGCACACACGAACAACACCATCTAGCCTAAAGCACTGCTTTGGGCCAGATGGTGCTGTGTGAACTCTCCAGCAATAATTATTTAGTTTCATAACTCATTATAACTATTTACCTTATTTATTACACATTAGACTCATAACTTTACAGGACCATAAGACTGTAATTACCTAAAAAAGTTTAAGAAAATACTGATTTAACTTACACATAGATAAATATTCATTTTTTTTACAAACATACGTACACGAAACACAAATAAAACATCATTTATATAATTTACATAGTTCTTAATATAAAAAGCCGTGTTGGCCGAGTGGTATGTACCCCCGACTTTCAATCCGAAGGTCGTGGGTGCGATACCGGCCGTGCACCAATGGATTTTTCTTTCTTGAAAAATGTATGTGCACACTTAACACAAGCTTTAACGGTGAAGTAAACATCGGGAGGAAACCCGCAGCTTAGTTAGCTTCAGACGTATTGACCTGTTCTTTCCTCTGAATAATAGCTGACTAATCTGAGAGGATGGTTTAGGTGCTGGGCAAGCCTAATCCATCTAACAATGTCCCAGGCACTGCAGCGTCCCGTACAGCATGAATACCAGTTGCTGACGCTGTATAAACCATCTATAATATACGCAAAGGCCTTACTTACTTTAATATAAACATTTTAAAAAATACAAGTTGAGCTGCAACTGATATATAGATACAAGATATAGGGACGTGAAAAATTATACAACAATAAAAAAAAAACATAATATGTAAACACCTAAAGTTTATATAACACCTAGACTATTTTTCATTCCTATTTCATCAAAATACTTTCATATTCACACATCGCAAGTTTCGAACGAGGAACGTTGCATATTTAAAATATATCCATCATTTGTGTCCTGAATTTACATTTCACAGGTAAAATGCAAAATGCCTGGATTTTGCCTGCAAATTTTATGTACCCGATCCGTTCGATCCATCAAGTGTCCTCCGTACTTTATATACAATCGAGTTTTCCACATTACAGCGTCGGCGGCAAGATTACCATACTGCTTACAATTGACGAATGGAAATGTGAGCTATACGGTCAGTGAGTGGCCAGGAATCAGGACAATGACTTCTGATCATCACCTTATGATTATAGCGTTGGTCGGAGATACTCTTACTTTATTGTAATAAGGGCCTTTGCATCGATCTTTGCAAGGCGATATATTTTTATTATGTTTATTTTACGATGAAACTTGTGATAGAAAATTAAAATGTCGAGTTTCGTCTGTAAAGTACTAAACATGTTTATAAATACAACAATCGGCCCACGAGTGAATAAAATCGGACGAATTTATAAACAAAAGAAAACATATAGTTGAAAGAAATATCTGTAGCTAGAGAGTCAAGTGCAAGGCAAAGTACGGTCCCGAAAAGTGCCATAAAGAAGAAGCTCTCGATGAATTGAATCTGTCAATTACTTTTCATCGACGTCACTTAGCATGGCTTACAATATACTCATCGATGTTATCTTAAATAAGCAGTTTTCGCCGAGTGGTATTATAACCCGGACTTTCAATACGAAGGTCGTAGGCTCGATACTGGCAAAACAGTAATTGATTTATTCATTATTATTTAATTTAATAAAAAATAAATAATTTATTATTCCTTCTTAAAAAAATGTTTGTGAAAATATAAGACAAGCTTTATCGGTAAAGGAAAACATCGTGAAGAAACCCGGGGCTTAGTTAGCTTCAGTCGTATTGACCTGTTCTTTTATTTGACTTATAGCCGACTAAGCTAGGAGGATAGTACGTTACAGGTGCTAGGCAAGCCGTATCCATCTAACACAGTTCTAGGCCGTCCGCCACATCTCACACGACATAAACAACCTATACATATAAAAGGCCCTGCTTTTCTTCAAACGCCATAACTCGTGTAAGCCCAAATACTTTACAAAACGTCTCGTTGAATAAGTATTTTTTTTAAAAAAATCTTAGTTATTTTCCTTCTCAAAGGAAGCCAAAGGTGTTGATCTGTCAGCCACAGCGTAACATTGAGTTACCGTTTTTCGCTTACGGCTGATCGAGCTCTGATTCAGTCGACACATCTTGATTGATGGTCTCTGGGTTCAGGATCAACTAGTGACTGGCGATGCTATTGATTACCTCCTTTTGAGAGAAGTATAGCTCTTCACTAGCCGTGAGGTGCCGGCAGCAGAATGTTACCCCTCCTCTAATTGCCGTAGATGCAGTAAGAGCCTGCTAAGGTACTTCCGGAAGATGAGCAGCAGCGTCTTTCCGTCATCAACATCCTGAATTGCGCTCGCCAACCCGCCTGCCAAGCGTGGTGAGTATGGCAACTACCCGCGCGTCGTGGAGATCCATGAGGGAGCCCTGTGTTCAGTAGAAATAATGATAGCTCTTCAGTAGTGTTAATATTCTTAGCACACTTTCGTTACTGGTATAACAAGTCATAATTTTACGTGTCTCTTGTAGGCTCTTGTTCTGTAAGTAACCAAAGTGACGACTTTATCACTGACGGGTGATCGCGCTATGATTCAGCCCATATTGATAATTATGATTAAGTCGAACTATGCTGTACGGGACGCTGCAGTGCCTGGGATGTTATTTAACGGATTAGGTTTGCCCGGCAACTATACCATCCTGTCAGCTTAATCGGCTATTAGTCAGAAGAAAAAAAGCTGAATCATGTGTTGAATGTGCACAAACATTTTAAAAAAAGAAAAATCATAGGTGTATCGAGCCCACAACCTTCAGGCCGAAACTCAGGAGTTCATACCACTCGGCCAACACGGCTTCACAGGCTTTTAACCAACGGGTCCTGATCTTAATACTTCGGCGGTTATCAGATTAGTTTTCTAATATTGAATGTTACTTATAGAACAAGTCATATATATACTTGTTCTCTGTCTTCCCTTGTAGGCACGGGTCGAAGTGTAACGTTTTGTTTTCACTTACGGGTGATCGCACAAAATTGGAGGGACTCGCGCTCTGACTCAGCCGACGCAGCTTGATTGATGGGGTCTGGGTTCAGAAGCAACTAGTGACTCTGGTTCTATTGAGAGTATGGCTCTTCACTAGTGGGTAAATATTCTTAGCACTTCGGCGGAATTCAGATTAATTGCGTTAGAATTATCTAACGCAATTTAACATCTCTTCTCTACATCTTATATATTAATATAAGATGTAACTAAGAAAACAAGGTGTAATTTTATATGTAGAGAACACGTAAAATTATGCTGAGACGTACTGAGACTACATGAGAAGAAAGCGAACACGGTTAATGAATAACGTTGACTTTCTCACTGACGGGTGATCGCGCTATAATTCAGTCCATGTAATCTGATTAGGTCAAGCTAGATTGATAGGGTCCTGGGTTAAGGAGCCACTAACTCTGGCGGTACTATTGATATACTCCTTATAAGAAAAGTGTACTCCACTGAAGTAAGGCGTTTCACATTTATTACAGGTGATTTATACAGCGTCAACAACTGATATTCATCCTGTACGGGACGCTGCATCACCTGAGACGCTGTTAGATGGATTAGGTTTGCCCTTATAAACTCGAAGACAAACTTAGCGCAGAAAAAAAGAAAAAACTTATTGTTGACATGCATTTTTCTTTTCTGTGTTGTCCTGATTTATGGTAAAAATACGCAAAGAATATGAGTAAGCGTAGCTAATAAATCAATAAGCGCAGTAAACGGTTTGCTTGTCGACAGTCAATAGATAACAAAACACCAATTATACGGCGAGCACTGAACTGAATATTTAAAATAAAACCTACACTGCACAAGGTTTCCATTCAGTATGGTCCTATACCGGAGAGGTTTGTACTATTATGATAGTTATTACAATAGCGGAAGGTTCAAAATGCAACATATATTACGTTAATGTGCCAACTCGGCCGCTTTAAACTCGTCCGCTTTATTAAGTAACTTTTTTATACTTCATAACAAGGAGGTTTCAAATCGTCTGAATTTTTTCAAGCAGTCCGTCGTTATTGTTCCCATTTGAAAAATTATTTTTGAGTTCAAATAGATTCATTATCTATTAGGCCGCATTTTTTTAATACTCCGGTTTAGTTTCATGGTTTCATGCAAAATTTAAACTTGCGGTTGGGTTTTTTTTTCTCACAAAATAATGTTTGCTTGTTTTACCACCCAGTTCTGATGATAGGATTCATGATAAATTGAGTGATATAGTAAAATGTAGTAGGCGTATTGGTTTGGGGATTTTCAGCAACAAGTCAAGGATTTATCATCGAAGTCGGTTTTTTTGTTGAATAATTAAGGAATGATTTTATATTATTTTTTAATATAACTTATTATTTTTATTGTAATAATAATTTAATATTTTCCAGATAGAAATCTTATTTTTTTTATATATTACTTCTCTCTCTCTGTAAGCACATTTAACAATATTTTTAAATAAATAATTTATCAAACCCATTAAACTCGCTAGCTGTACAAATCACACGCATTTGAGGTGTAATAAAACTCAGCGAAACGAGTAGATGAACAGAAAGTTGTTACATATTTTATTTAAAGCCAACTCGTCGGCAAGTTGAGGGCGGACGAGTTGGGACACTACTCGTATTGGTGATTGGTACATTGTTGTTAAGGCGCGCGCGCTGGTGTCCAGGCAATCGATGATATAAATATTTTTTTTTTGCTGTATTTTCATCCGCTATCTGTTGGTCTACTATAAGCGGGTGCGTTGATGGATTTTCTCGCGTTTGGGATTCAGTCTCATCAGATTTGTATCCCCTTATTCTTAGCAGGTTGTCCAGCACATGGCTTCTCTTCAACCGCTTTGTGTCATGTGGGTTGAGTAGTGCTCTTGCTAGTGGATTAGCATGACTTTTAAGGCGGTCTAGGTATCGGCTTCCTCTAAGTTTTATTTCCTCTTCAACTGTCGGATCAGTACTTGCAGATCCATGAAGGAGGCCTATGACCAGCAGTGGACGTCTTAAGCTGAGATGATGATGATGACTTATACAGCGTTAGCAATTGTTTGACACATAAGTACTTGCCAATATAGTGTCAGAACCGTATAAGTCCTGTACAGCATTTTTTACTTCCAGCTATTCTTTTAAATACGGTACAGCATAGCTGTGCCTATTGTTTTAAATACATGTTTAAATACGCGTATGAGAATCCCAGTCTAGAAAGAAAGGGCGATTTGGCAGCGCACCTAGTGGCTATTCTGCGAACTAAAACCTTAACTTTTCATTCCATACAGTCTTCATATATCTTTTTCCAGTTAATTGCCAAATAACATTTAAATCTTAAGTTAATAAATAAAATGTTTTAATTAAAAATGTACGTCGAACTTACTAGCTAATTTTGACGACAACTGAATACGAATTTTCTAACAACAAAGTAATTTAAAAACTGTTGAAATGTATACCTAACCCAATAGATTAAATAAATAAATAATATCATGATCAATACGGTTGTTATCTCGACAACAATTAGAAGTGACCATTATCCATTAACTATTTAAAATAAAACCGTAATAAATTATGCTATGCTTAGTTTATTTCAAATAATACAAAAATTCTAAGATACAAAATAAAAGTTTAAGTATATAGGTAACGGTGTAGATTCTGTAGTTGCACTTACTAAAGCTAATTATAATTGGACATTAACGTTTCACACACACATTAACGGACATGCAGTGGGGTTCCGGCAGTTGAATGTTACCCCTCCTCTCCTACCCGTGGATGCAGTAAGAGCCTGCTAAGGGACACCTCCGGAAGATGGGCAGCAGCGTCTTTCCGTATATCAACATCCCATACTGCGCTCACCAACCCGCCTGCCAAGCGTGGTGAGTATGGCAACTACCCCTCATGGAGATCCATGAGGGAGGCCTGTGTTCCGTAGTAAACGTTTTACGGCTGAAATAATGAAAAAAATTATTACGGTTCTAAATTTAGAACAGTAAACGTAACATTAGGTAAAATTGGTCCGATTAAATTGTACAACAACACCAACGGAATTATATATATATATATATATAGAGAGATATGACATTATATATATTATAGATGTGTCATTTTAGCCCATTTTATGTTTTAAGAAGTGTGCCAATAGAATTTATCCAACTATACAAAGTTTTAGTCAGTGAACTTTTTGCTATTCCGGCACGAGGTTCTACAGTGAATTATTTTCTTTGTTGGTTGGCGACCCGTCTAGCTAACTTCGTGGAAACGCGATAGATGGCGCCGCTTACCGGTTTTCACGATCTGAAAGTTTACTATACTACTAGCTGCAGTACTAGATAGATAGTACCTATTAATATGTAATATACATAATATGTAATTAATAAATTGATCATTATTTAAAAAAGTAATTTTGTAATTCAAATTTATTATTTTAAAACTCTGAGCTATGGAGAGGGCTATGCTCGGGGTTTCTTTACGCGATCGAATCAGAAATGAGGAGATACGTAGAAGAACTCGGGTGACCGACATAGCCAAACGGATTAGCACGTTGAAGTGGCAATGGGCAGGCCATGTAGCTCGCAGAACAGATGGCCGATGGGGCCGAAAAGTTCTCGAGTGGAGGCCACGGACCGGCAAGCGCAGCGTAGGACGTCCACCAACAAGATGGGATGATGACCTGGTGAAGACCGCAGGTCGACGGTGGATGCAGATCGCTTCCAACCGCAATAACTGGATATCCATGAGGGAGGCCTATGTCCAGCAGTGGACGTCCTACGGCTGAAATGATGATAATGATGATGATTTTAAAACTATTTTAATAATTCTACTTTTAATCATTGTTATGCATGATTTATAACTTATTTAGCTATAAATACTGTAAAAAATATAAAATTATCATAGAAGGGCGAGACCTTCTAACACAAGTATTTTTATGCTTAAAGGAAGGTCTCTTTCATTGTCATGTTATTGTAACTATTTTTACAGAAATAAACTTTATCTTATCTTATTAAGGCGATGCTTGATAATAAATTCATCATTTCAGCCGTAAAACGTCCACTAGTGAACACAGGCCACCATCTTGGATCTCCATGAGGGTTAGTGGCCGTACTCACTATGCTTGGCAGGCGGGTTGGCAAGCGCAGTATCGGATGTTGATACACGGAAAGCCGCTGTTGCCCATCTTGCGGAGGTATCCCTTAGCAGCCGCTTATTGCATCCACAGGCATGAGAGGAGCAGGAGATAAGCAATTATTTGAATGTAAATTCTTTAAATTACAATGGTAAAAGGAGAAGTGAGGGAGGGGGGCCGCCTACAAACAAACTGACGCGAAGAGTTAGCTTAAAATGAAAAGTCGTAAACGCCAAAACAGTAATTCTCGTTTAAAATGAAAAACTATTGGTAATTATAGAAAATTTAGAGGCAAAAATAGATCGGTTTTTCTACAGTGAACAACCGATTTGAACCGAGTGAACATCTATGTTTTAGCACGTCTTAGAGCAGTTCTCGATTTTTTTTCTGTTTAACAATCGTGTAAACCAACTACTAATGTGTAGTAAAAATTGTGTAATGTTCAGAACAATGAAGCAATTAATATTCAATTGCGAAAGTTTTGTAATTGCTAAAAAAAGTGGCTTCAGGGAAGCCAACATCAGTTATGCGTTGTCTTAAGTCGTTTTAAGAGGGGCCAATCCAACTTACTTTTCATACACCGCTCGTACGTGGGTGTGGCGTCGTAATAGATCTTTCTATGAAACTTTTGATCTAATAGGTATCGTGTGCACTATATCTAGGTTTCTATCCAAACAAAAAATCAAAATTTGGAGAAACAAATTTAATACGGAATTTTTTTCTCCAAATTTTGATTTTTTGTTTGGATAGAAACCTAGATATAGTGCACACGATACCTATTAGATCAAAAGTTTCATAGAAAGATCTATTACGACGCCACACCCACGTACGAGCGGTGTATGAAAAGTAAGTTGGATTGGCCCCTCTTAATCATATCATATTGTTTAGCATGTTAAAATAAAATTAAAAATTAAAAAAAAAATAACTAGTCCGCCATTTTGGGTGTTCCGCCATGTTGGATTCAGAGTGACGTCATTTCATTTTTTGAGTTATTCTCAACAAGCTCTTTCATTTGATACCCATATTATAAGAATACATTAAAAATAAGTAGTCCGCCATCTTGGGTGTTCCGCCATGTTGGATTCAAGTGACGTAACATGACTGACCATGCATTGACATCCAAAGAAAACATGTATACAAAATTTCAGCTCAATTGGTTGAAGATATTTATCTGCTTCAAAATTGAGTTGCAAGATTCCACCCGAACAAACATAGTTAATACATACATACAGAGCAAGATAAATAAAAGCTTGTAAAAATGGGAAAATATTTTTTACTTAATCCTATGAACGCATAGGTATATTTTTCGATATCTACAAGATTTCTACAATAACATTCATATTACTTAGAGTAACTTTATATTTCCCATTGCCAATGTCTATTACTTGAATAACAATGAAGTATTCGTAAATTGTTCTACACAAGCGAAAGTAGCAGTTCAATATTTTTTCAATGTTCGCGTACATGAAACACGAGCAATTATGTAGATTTAATTTCAGTGAACCACAAACAGGGAAAACATTTCTATCCGACGTGTGAATTCTTAACCTCTGAATACCGACGGACACATTTCCTACTTCGCATGCGAGCTAACGGCTAAGTTGGTAATATAAACGCATAGATACGAAACTCTTTTACGCACTTTTTTGCATTCTGTAGTGTTCCGTACCCAAAGGGTAAAAACGGGACCCTATTACTAAGACTCCGCTGTCCGTCTGTCTGTCCGTCTGTTTGACTATCTGTCTGTCACCAGGCTGTATCTCATTAAACGTGATAGTTAGATAGTTGACTTTTGTACACATAGCGTATTTCTGTTGCCGCTATAACAACAAATACTGAAAACAGAATAAAATAAATATTAATTGGGGGCTCCCACAAACGTGATTTTTTTGCTCGATATTAATAAATAAATAAATATAAATATATAAACAATAACAGGCGGAAGCTTGAAATATTCACAGAATATTTAGTTATATATTTACTTTAAATATGAATAGTTAAATGAAAATAAAACAAATATTTAAGGGGGGCTCCTCTTAGACGAGATAAATCAGGACAAGCATATATATATAAAAAATACGGCCCTTCCCTCTGCCAATCCTGTACGTTAATAATCTTACGGGTTTATAAAACTACTTCAGTAATCGATTTTCCAGTTACAGCATCGCTTATCGCTAATCGATTTATCTCATCTAAGGGGCTCCTATACAACAAACGTGATTTATTCGATTTGTTTCGTTTTTTGCTCGATATTAATAACGGCAACAGGCTTGAAATATTCACAGAATGTTAAGTTGTAGTTATATTTGTTTTAAACAAGTTGTTTTGCCAAATAATGGTACGAAACCCTTCGTGCGCGAGTCCGATTTGCACTTGGGCCGATTTTTATTTACGATTACACTTTCTCCTGAAATAAATTTAGTCCGTTCAGGATAAGCAACAACGGAAAATTCCAGAATGGAGATATTGTTTAAAAGTAGGTAAAGGCTGGCCAAAGCTGGTTTGTTTCCTTCCACTAGTCCAGTCTTACCAGTCTTCACAGCCGTAGGACGAAACTGCTGGACAAAGGCCTCTCTTAAGCCTGTATTACATTTCACGATATTCAGGGACCCTTACCCTAACTAAGAGTGGTGTAATAAGAGTTAGAGCGTAAGGGACCCTAACTAGCGCGACCGCGGCAAGCCTTGCTCCCTAATCGCCCTAACTACCGGGCCCTGAATATCGTGTAGTGTAATACAGCTTTTATGGATCGGCAAGTACCAACTGCTTATGAGGGTATTGCTATACTTGTCATACTTGACAGGCGGGTTGGCGAGCGCAGTACGGGATGTTGATACACGGAATGACACTGCTACCCATCTTATGGTGTCTTTTGACAGTACTTACTGCATACACGGGTAAGAGATGAGGGGTAACATTCTACTGCCGGCACCCCACGGCAACCTTTTGAATGAGGTTTTTTTATTTCGTTGAAATGTCCTATCTAAGTCTAGACTAAGCAACCTACACTTCGAAGATAGGGTTAGAACCCCACCGAAATCGAAAACCTATGAAGTTATTTTTCTTTGAAATACAACCAATTAGCTGCTATTAACAAAAATCCAGCGTTTTTGTTTCTGTGTTAAAAATTGCGTTTCTGTTGATGAATTACTAACTTCAGTATGCAAAAGACTTGCAAATAACCCACTTCCGGCCTCGACTAATTACAATTTAATTAAAGTAATGACCACCTTCCCTGGATGTATTTCTATTAATATAATTATACAACGTGTATGCGTACCGTATGTGTGTATGTGTATACATGTGTACCGTACCCGAAAATTGAAAAATATATGTGTACACTTAACACGTGCTTTATCGCTGAAGGAAACATCGTGAAGAAACCCGCGGCTTAGTTAGCTTCAGACGTGTTCACCTGTTCTGTCCTCTGACTAATAGCTGACTAGGATGAGAGGATGGTATATGTGCTGGGCAAGCCTAATCCATCTAACAATGTCCCAGGCACTGCAGCGTCCCGTACAGCATGATTACCAGTTGCTGACGCTGTATAAATCATCTGCAATAAGATGCAAAGGCCTTATTAACCCGAAAGGTGGGTTTCAGCCCATGAAAACAAGTAGTTTTAGAAGGAAAAAAAACGGAAATTAGTTTTTTATTAATTATTTTTTATTTTAATACTATTATTTATAATTTTATAAGATGGTGTGATGTGATAATGATCCTGACGTCATAATCAGACTAAGATTTTTTATAAACATTTTAATAAAAAAACCTATTTGTGATTATACTTAGGTATATTTATTTGTACCTGTACGGCAACTCTTCGCGAAGTTCAATGACCCTGTCCCTCAAAGAACATGTAAATAAATATATTTAAGTTTTCGGCAACTATAATCTAAATTTAACTTGACACAATGTGTTGAAGGTTCAAATGCCTACCTCTTTCTTTGGATTCGATTTAAAGACTACTAACTTCTGCCCGCCGCTTCGCATGCGTTGTACCCGAATAAAAAGTAGCCTTTGTGTTAATCATGGTCGACATCAATATGTGTGCAAAGTTTCAGCTCAATCCGTAGACTAGTTTATGCGTGAAGAGGTAACAAACCTCCATCCAAACAAACTTTCGGCTTTATAATATTAGTGGGATGTGAATGTCATGCTGTCACGCATGCGACGCATAAAGTTATATAAATAGTTCATTTTGTATTGTCGTGTGTCAAACTTTGGGAATTTTTTTACGTAGGTACAAGCTAGTTCTACCCAGATCACAAAAATTTTTAAGCTGGACCGAGGCACTTGTAATTTGGAAAACACAAGTCCAAGCAACATAATTGTTTTTTTATCAATATAAACAAAGGCAAACTGAGTGAAATTAAAATGTAATGTTTGTACGATCCGTTATCGTACAATCTTACGGTGATTACACATAAAAAAATAAATTTTACTTTCTATTATATGTTTACAACTTGACGAAATAAACGATACAAATTAAATAGTATTAATTATGTTATGATAAAAACCTGCGGCTTATTTATTTATTTATTTAATACTATAATGCACAATTACAAAAGCTGGGCTTAATGCTAAAGCATTCTCTACCACCCAAACCTGTACCTTGGCTCCCTGATGAAGGAAGGCGGTGTCGGGGTCGACCGAGGAAGCGCTGGCGGGATGAACTTGTTACCTTTGACAAAGGATGGTGGGAGTCTGCAAAGGATCGGGATGGTTGGAAGACTTTAGGGGAGACCTTTGCCCAGCAGTGGGACAACATAGGTTAAATAAAAAAAAACGTATAAAGCAAAAAAATATACAACATTCTTTATGACATAATATATATAAACTGTTTTGGCTTCAGCGCTCCAATTTACGCTAACCTATTCCGTTCCGGAATACACAATTGAAAGCTAAACTCCATTTAACCTGAAAAGAAAACCCTTCAACCTTACACGTTTCAAAATAAAACGTTCTACCCCCAATTTCCACGAAGCCGACGAAAGGTTCGAAAATGAAACGTGAAAAATCAGTGGCGATTTGTTTTCAACACATCGCTTAACGGGCCGCCCATCTAAACGGTTTAACTAACCGGCCAAATAAGGTTAGTTCCCATACTGAAACATTCTATTTCACTTTACGATTCATTTACTGTTATTTTTTCTGTTGCTGAATGGGATTTTCAATCCTCAGTAACTTAAACTCAACAACCACTAGTACAAATTAAAATTGAAATTAGTTTATGCGAACTTTGGTTGTGACGAACGTCAAACAAACATAAATAACGTCACAAACATGAGATATATTTTAGGGAAAAAGATACGATTCGAATTTGTTCGCTTCTGATTTTTTTACCAAGTAAAAAAGAAGCGGATTAAAAACTATTCAATATTTATAAGCTGACGAGTTTGTTTGTTTAGGTGAGCGCGCTAATCTCATGAAATGTTCGAATCTGTACTCGTTCGAATTGATGAATTATTTTAGTGTTGGATAGGCCATTTATCGAATACAGAATACAGAATAACTTTATTGTTCAACTGTTGTACATTAGGTGTTTAAATAATTGGTACAAGTTTACACAGTCTGTCCAAAACTGGACATACAATACACGACATAACAGAGTAATACCTTAAAAATAAATATAAAAAGCTTTACCAATAAACAGAAACTTATTCAACAAAATAAAAAAATATATTAATAGTGATGGATTTTTACAAAATAATTATATTTTGTGTACTCACTATCCCTTTTGTAATATTATTTTATATTATAAAATACTTTCGTTAATAGCCATTTCCGTAGACAATTTTGAAAACTTGGAAGATCAAGATAATTTATCGAGAAGAAGACAAAGATATCAACATCATCTCAACCGTAGGTCATCAACAGCTGCACATAGGCCTCTCATGGATCTTATAATACTGTTTATGTTTCCATACTCATCATGATTGGCAGGCGGGTTCGAGAGCGTAGGCTATATGATGAGTAAAAAATGCGGGAAAAACCGCGGGCAGCAGCAAGTGTCAATTAAATTGAGTGTGGCTCTAGGAAGTCGTCCTAATAAAGCCGGCCTTAGAACCGGTCATTACTGGCAATTACACGGTTCGGGCGGTTGGCACCCCTGCAGTCGTATGGCTAAGGCGACGGACACAAGCGGCAGCGTGGAGCTGAGCGACATGGGTTGCAAAACAGAAAAAAAAGCTGAACAACACACAAATCACCATATATCCCCTAACATAACACAGGCTTTGCTTACTTTGGGGACAGATGGTGATATGATGTGTAGTGTCCAGTTTTATTTAATTTTTTTCAGAGATTTATTTACTAGTTTCTGTTAGCAGTTTCGCACGCGCTGTAGCCGGATAAAAATCCTACTGTGGTATTCGGAATCCTAATCTTCATCTATACATGTGAAAAATTTCAGCTTGACAAGTTCGGTAGTTTTTACTTGAAGAGTTTACAAACATCCATCAAAACTTACGGATTTATAATACTAGCAGGATATCAAACTCGTTACATAATGCCTAAATTATGTGTTTCCAATTCCCGTAGATCTAATTATTTCTAATATTTATATCATCACCTCAGCTGTAGGACGTCCACCGGTGGACATAGGCCTGAGGGATCATAATAGATCTCCAAGTAATGATTATGAGGAGATTTTTGCCATACTCACCACACTTGGAAGGCGGGTTGGCGAGCGCAGTACGGGATGTTGATACACAGAAAGACGCTGCTGGCTATCTCCCGGGGTTACATTTGGCAGATTCATACTAAATCGAATTAAAATGTAACCTCAAAACAAATCCATTCCATTACATCTAGTAACGAGAACAATGCGATTCATATCAAAAGAGCAAAGTTCCAGGTAGTAGGACATAAAAGAATCACGCGAACCGTATGAGATGTCTAACGAAGCCAATCGCTGTCCCGCTCACGTTAATGCTCCGGTGCACCATTACCAGTACATTCACTGTGCTACCTTATACTGCCTTGGTAATAAACAACTTGATCTGGTCTATCTTATTAGGAAACGAGCAGTTTTAATTCGATTATTTCTACTTTCTTGGCATTTGGATCATGATAAAAAACAACTATTTAAACTATTAAATACTACTACTAAGTACTACTAACTATTTAAACAGAAATCATGCAAACGCACACCACGCATGCAAATTGTATTTAGATAGTTATGCTACGAATTTTGGTTAATTATCTCCCGCCCTCGAAATTAAATACCTTCGTACACCCAGTTTTGTTACTCTACCAATAGAAAATTATGCGCGGCACAATGGTAGCACACTACGAAAAACCACTGATCGCTGCGACAGCTGTCATCAAAATCCTGCTAACCAAGTTCTGATTTTTCTAACAGTATAAATGACCTGTAGCAACATCGTAGTTTATGGGACTGTATGAATAGTGATGTGCGATGCCGATGAGTCATCATAACTAACACTTTGAGCACATATCCAATAGAGGGGAAATCCAATAGGGGGGAAATAAGATCATAAGAATTCCGAAACACATTAGTGCTTTGCACTAGTGCAATGACAACTGTCTCTCGCCTTTGACAGTACAGACCTGTGTACTTTTCCGTACAATTATTTAATATTTTTGGCGGAATTGTTGTTTAGACAAAGTAAATGACATTTCCTCTCTATTGGGTATGTGATTTATCTCGTCTAAGGTATGTCCTCGAAGTAACTAACATATACCAACCGTCATATTTTCAACATCGTCCCAGTCTTATTCGTGTCACTTGGCATATTTCACAGCGATCAAGCTAAGTTTTACGAAGTATAATTCATCACTCTTCGATTTTCACTTATTTAATTCAACAGCTATATATTATTAAATATATTTATCCGTGGGCATGAGAAGAGAGGTAACATTCTACTACCGGCACAGTAGAATATTACCCCTCTTCTCCAGCCCGTGGATGCAGTAAGAGCCTGCTAAGGGATACCTCCGGAAGATGGGCAACAGCGTCTTTCCGTGTATCAACATCCTGTACTGCGCTCGCCAACCTGCCTGGGAGGTCATGAGGGAGGCCACCCGTTTTACGGCTGAAATGATGATTGTGATTGTTTTTTAAAGCTGTAATAAAGCTGTTGTTTATAACAGCTTTAAAAAACCGTCACTTTTATTACTAACGTGGAAGTTAAGCTACGCAACAGTGAATCCTTTCTGGTACCTATTCTGCATCTTGTTTCTTCTTTTGTCTCTGTTGCGATTTAGTTGTTTTAACAAGGTAGGTTTTACCAAGTTATGTACGAATACGAGTAGGAATTTAATTATACGAGCATCTCCGTAGTTCAGTTGGTCTAATGGCCGGCTGAGATGCAAGAAGTTGCGTGTTTGATTCGCGGGAGAACAAATGGTTGCTTAATTAAAGATATCTATCTCGATAAATATCTTCAATTCAATTCCTTCTTTTCAAAATGCTAACAAAAATTCAGTTATTTTTTTTCCAAAATTATATAATTGATTTCAATAATAACCATCATAATAACTTAAGCTCTACTTAGTACGTTATGACTTAATGGTGATGTGTGTAATGGAGCATTATTTATTTATTGATTGACTGACGATTATTGATTTGGTTTGCACCGGTTTATTATTAATTTCTGATACGATATTGATAGCCTTCAAAGGCCTATATCTGAGACAGTATATTTTACTATTTCACTTTAATACATCGTCAAATCCCTGAATTCGCCGTGATGGCCGGTCGATACCAGCCGTGCACCAATGAATTTTACTTTCTTTTTATTATATTAATCAAAAAGTAAAAAATATCAACAAGTGCTTTATGGTGAAGGAGAACATCGTAAGGAAACCCGCGGCCTAGTCAGGTTCAGACATATTGCCTGCCCTTTCCTCTGACTGAATGAAGAAGGAAGAATAGCTGATCGAACGAGAAGATAGTTTAGGGGCTGGCATGCCTAATCTATCTAACAATGTCCCAGACACTGCAGCGTCCCGTACAGCATGAATACCAGTAACTGACGCTGTACAAATCATCTTTAATGATAAGGCTTTTTAAATTAAGACTAGAAAACGTCAAAAATTGTTCTGCAGAACCTACTGCTATGATACTAGCTGAGATGGCATTAGTGTTCGTTTTTTGGTGGTGAACATGACATGACATAACTATTATTACCTTGCTAGCTTTATTAGCTTTAACAGGATATTCTTTTCAACCCCCGGCAAAAAAGAGGGGTGTTATAAGTTTAACAGCTGTGTGTGTGTGCGTGTGTGTCTCTGTGTGTCTCTATGTGGCATCGTAGCTCTTAAACGGGTAGACCGATTTGCATGCAGTTTTTTATTTGAAAGCAGGGTTATTAAAAATTTTAAATTTTATTAACTTGTTACTAAAAATTGCTCAAGTCCTCGTTTCAAGTTTCAAACGTATTCGGGCGTTATGTCAATCGTTGTTTTAGAAGTGTAAAAAAGAGCTATCGGTATAGCTACAAAAAGTAATAAAACACGTTTTAGCAGATTCTCATCTCATACACACTGACCAATTCTAATTTCATGACCCGCTATGCTTACCACTTCGGCTTCTAACAATCTCCTTCGTTATTTAAGGTCAGTTCTGTCCCTGGAGGTCAAGCGTATAACCAAGGAATTCGGGCATTATTTGCATGCAACACCCTAAAGGGGGCCTTTACGATTTGGTTGGTAGGTAGAGAGTTAATTTAGTAGTGAATGTTAAATTAAAACCTTGTGTGGACATGTGAATTAATTATACTATTAATTTGCGTAGTGCTGAATGTCGAAGTAGACCCATCGAATACCTACTTTCCACAACTTTATGTCCGCAACATACCTAAAGTTAGTTCTTTCTTCTCCTGAAGAAAGAACTAACTTTAGGTACATATGTTGTTATCGTGTTCGTGTTTTATTCAGTAAGATAGATCTAAATTTTGTTTGTAGAAATCATATTAACCAATCATTTATATCAATCATAAATACAGTGAGCCTAACTCACGTAATTGTCTCAGATTAGTCGCTTGTATCCTTACAAGCGACTAATCTGAGACAATGATTTTAATGCTGGGCAAACTCGATCCATCTAACAGTGTCGTACCATGTATCTTTACCAGATGAAAAAATACTTTGTCTCGAGCGTCAGGTTATTTATGTTTTACGAGACGCTGCAGTGCCTGGGCATCGTTACGTGAGTTAAGCTCACTGTATAAATGATTGATATATATGATTGGTTAATATGATTTCTACAAACAAAATTTAGATCTATCTTACTGAATAAAATACGAACACGATAATAAAACATCGGTATCCGAGTAGTGTCGTGAGGTGCCGGCAGTAGAATGTTACCCCTCCTCTCATGCCCCACGATACCACCGGAAGATGAGATGAGAAGAAACTATGTACCTATTTGTATATAAAGGGAACGTGTCGATAACAATATTCGGTAAAATGATGCTCTTGTAGCCCCACAGTAAGGAAGGGTTCACATCCTGTACCAGTAAAATCTTGTACCACTGGTACAGGATGGGAATTACAAAAAATAACGCTTGCGCTTTCTGTAGATGATTATGGAGTTAATACTAAATTAATGACCCGATTGAATCCGCACCGCTTATCGCTAAGCTTGACACCATTCAACTCCTATCCAAAGCACGCCCAGGTGTACGACCAAGGTCGAGCGGCATGCTATGTGATACCATGAAGGAATTCTGGCATTACCTGCATGCCACAATCTCACTTTCGATAGGAGGAATTTCCACGAAGAACAGGAATTTAAATAATGGAAATTAAAACGTGGAAATTTAGCTAAAGTAAAAACCCCTCGTGATCTTGTAGATCCATGCTGGAGACTTTTGTCCAGCTGTGGGCGTGGAGAGCAGTGCTATGGCTAAAATGATGATGATGACATTATATATTCTCGTGTTGATTTGTTATATTAATAATGTGTAGTCACAAATGTTTGAGAAATACTCGCATAATAAAGTAAATAAAAAATTTTAATCAAAAGAAATTTTTAGATTCGGGCATCTTCAAAATACAAAAAAAAAACAGCTCAGACGTTTCATCAGTTTATACGATGCCACAGACTCACGTATCAAACTTATAATACCACTTATTTTGCGACGGGTGTTAAATAATATGGTATGTCACGAACATAAAGTAAGGTACATTTTGTAGAAGCTACTAGCCTGTCGATACTTTTATTAACAGGAGTTAAGTATCACAATCGTTATAATAATGGTCAGTTATTAATCTGTTCTTGACGGTTTTCCCTATAGCAAAACAGGCAAAGTGAGAACCACCTTGCAACCTTTAACACACTACGCTTCAAAAGTTTCCGTGGTACGTAGCCACTGGTATCCGAAAGCGGGAACCCTCAATCTTCAACCATTCACGCACTGACTTCTGCATGATAGCAATGAACCCCCAGATCACACAGCCTTAAACATTTCTGGAAAAATCGTGAAAACTAAGGCCAATTATCAATCATTTTTAAACGATTATTTATTTATTATTTAGTAGCACTGGTAGCACCAACAAAAAATCACATAAAAAACTTAAAATTAGATAGTCTGTGGTCTTATAGGCTATGTGTCTTTCTAATAACGCCACATCTTGAACAAAATAAATAATTCAAACAAAACAGAAGCTTACAGTATAGTTAAAAGTAGAGATCTAAAGTAGTCTGCCTTGGAAGTACGGCGTTTTTACACAGATTAGCTATTTTTTAAGGGACTGAGAACAGATTGTATGCCTCAGTTCTAGGTAGTTTGGAAGGAGCAGTTTTAAGTATTTGTTTATTAAGATCTAAGCAATCTATTTTACAGAGAAGAAGTTTAAAAAAAAAGGAAATCAGTTATTTTTCATCGTAGTGATAATGGAGTAATTTTGTAGTGTTTCAGTCGTTTATCGTAGGTGTAATTTTTTTAGCTAAGTGATCGTCATATGAGAAGTGGTACAAAAAGCGCTTTTGCACATTTTCAAGACGCTTACTACAGATATCATATTGGGGGTTCCATATACGATTCTGATCCAGATACGATTGTAATATCAGACGTTATATTCCCAGTTTAAAGCAGGGACCAAATCCTTAACCGTCAATCACGCACTGGGGCCCAATTCTCGTGCATTTCACAAAAAACTGTCAAAATCTCTACTGAAAAGAACTTTATGCATTCCTGTTATCTCTTGTCTATTGCAAACCGATCGTGATGCATCGACTGGTAAAGAGAGGCTATCGAGATGATACGAGTAGTAAACTTTTAGAGTGATGTAACAAGTTCGAAGTAGATACTAAGAAATGAGATGAGACTAATTATCACACAAACTCACGGTTCACGAGAATTGGGCCCCTGACCCAACTCTCCCAGAACTCTTTATATACGTACGAGCATAAGCACAAAATACCCCAGGATCACCCAGCCTCCAAGCCAAATACTTCTGGATAGACGTGTCCGTTCTAATCCCGTGATACGAGTGGGCTGTTATTCGAACCCTTGAAAGCTCTTCTGAATTACACATTCGTTCCTGAAAAGGTCTGAAAGGGCCGAAGAAAATTTTATAACCGCCTATTAGTCTTTAGAATAAACTTTTGAATATTTTCGATGAAGAGGAAAGAAGGTCAGCTTTATTGTATATATTTTGTATGGGGACATAAAAAAGTAGACAAAATTTATACAAAACAGTTGCTATGTTTTCTCTTTAGATAATTGATATAGAGGAAGTATCTTTTTGTCATAGAATCTCAAGATATCATTGCCGTGGCACATGTTTTTTTTTATGAATTCAAAATGTATTAATAACAATAAAATGGCATAGTCGCTGCGCGACTAAAAGTCCTTTTTTATTAGAATAAAAAAACAAGAACGTGATCACGACCCATTATTAACAGTCCGGGATCACGATGGGTGCAATCTTGTCGAAATGTCGGGCAATAATAAATACCCGGTTAAATATGTGTTAATAATGTATTAATAACATTCTATTAAAATACCCAATTTATTAAAACGCGTTACTGCATCGCAGTCTATTCCAGTACCAAATCATCTTGGATAAATTACAATAGTCTCTCTTTTTATTTATGTTTTTGTTTTGGCGCATAAAATATAATGTTAAGTTTATAAATGAATCAGTTTTTTACACAACTATATTTATATTTATTTTACACTGTCCGTTCTAATTTGTATAGTTTTAAAACCGGTCCCAAAGGCCTCAACGGAAGACCAGCGCAGGTTATCTTGTAACCTGTATAATGCTGAGTTGGGACCATTTTGCAGCCTTTATTTATTTTATATAATAGTAAAATTAAGTTGTAAGCTTGATAATTAACTTTTAGTATTATTGTTCCTTGTATATTTTGCCTTTTAAAATGTGTGTACTGTGTATTATTGTTTTCTTGGTTGCAAATAAAAACATTTGATTTGATTTGATTTGATCTTCATCCCAGCCGTAGGAGGTTCACTGCTGGACACAGGCCTCCCTCATGGATCTCCATGTGGGGTTGTTGCCATCGTGGTTGCCATACTCATCGTGCTTGGCAGGCGGGTTGGCGAGCGCAGTACGGAATGTTGATAAACGGAAAGACGCTGCTGCCCATCTTCCGGAGGTATCCTTTAGCAGATTCTTACCGCATCCACGAGCAAGAGAAGAGGGGCACCATTCTAATTCTGGCAACCCACGACAGTACAAAATAATAAACTCCTTAGAAAAATAAAATTTACTACGGTCAATTTATTTCAAATATTTTTTTCTTTAAAATTTGTTGAACTTGTAATGAAAAATGGAGAATTATTTTGCTTGCTTTTTGTGAGTTCAATTCTATCCAGTGAGTTTCTTTATCCGCTTAGCCCGCTATCGTGACCACACCCAAACACACCCCTGTCTAGCACCGAGGTCGTCTAGGCCAGTTTTACACCGATATCAGGCCCGATCCCGGTGAAACAAGTTTTTGCTTTACCGACGCGAAGGTGCCTCGACGACTAGATAAAAAAAATCCGGTCAAGAGCAAGTCGGACTCACGCATCCGTTCAGTGCCATCATTTCACTAATATTATAAAGTCGAAAGTTTGTTTGTCTATGGATGTTCCTCTTCACGCAAAAACTAGCTTACGGATTGAGCTGAAATTTTGCACAAGCTTAGATGTTGACCAAGATTAACACATAGGCGATTTTTAATCGGGTAGAACGCATGCGAAGCGGGCAGTAGCTAGTACAATATAAATTGTGTTAATTTGAGTTTGAATTTTAATTGAGGTTTATATTAATGGTTAATTTGATCTAATAGACCATAAATTATTTCTTAAGAAACTGGCGTGTATGGCTATTCGTGAATCCTTACTTAGATGATGTGATTCATATTTGAAAAACTGATCGCAGTAAGATTCACATAATACTCATCAAAAGAGAGATCTATCCTAACTGGGGTTCCTTAAGGTTCCATCTGGGTCCATTATTTTGCCAATATTTATAAACGACCTGGCTCATACAATTAGGATTAACTTTAAAATATATGCAGATGTCTTAAAATTACACAAAATTGTTAAATGTTTAGACGATGTTAGATATTGTAAGAAGAATTAGAAAAATCTTATAAATGGTGTACAGAAAATATAATGATTTTAAATTATTTAATATCATATTAAAATTTGTCATTTGTACATTCATATACTATCCTAAACCTAACAATGTTGAGTTTGAGGTTGTACATATCAGAATGTGCCCGTATAAATGTTTCAGCGTAGTTTTAGATACTTAAATTGTTGACGATCCTTTTCTTTATAAATAAACAGAACTGCCTGTGACCAGTGTAAATGTATCGGCAGGCACGAGGTGAGAAAAGGCATGCGACTGCCAAGTGTCACTTTGCACGTGTGGATTGTTTCCGGCAGCGCTTTGTTGGAAACATTGTTTGGGTACACCATCATTAACTGTTATTATGAGTTGTTATTTCTTTAACCCGCGGCTTAGTTAGCTCCAAACGTATTTTCCTCTGACTAACAGCTGACTAAGCTGAGAGGATGGTATAGGTGTTAGGCAAGCCTAATCCATCTCACAATGTCCCAGGCACTGCAATGTCCCATACAGCATAATTACCATTTGCTGACGCTGTATAAATTATCTGTAATAGAGGCAAATGCTTTTACTTTATATATCTTTATGAAATACTAGCTTCTGTCCGCAGCATCGCACGCATTGTACCCGTATAAAAAGCTGCCTATATGCCTGATCAAATACTATAATATGTGCTAAGTTTCAACTTGATCTGTTGGGTAGTTTTTGCTTAAAGAGGTTAGAAACATCCATACAAACAAACTTTCGGCTTTATAATATTAGGAAGATTAGTTGCAGCTTAAAAAGGACATGCAGGTAAGATTCTGTAATCTGTGCTAATGGAGTGCCCAATACTAGTTTTAATGATTTGCTTTTTGCTAAATATTTTAAAATATGTGAGGCCATCCATAAATTACATGGACAATTAAAATTGAATGGCAATAAAACTAAATTTGGAACTGCAGTTTTCATTTTGTAATTGCTAGGAATAAAAGTGCAAAATTTGTAACGTCACAGGGAGAGTCAAAAATGTGACCAGCTGAGACACGGAGGGGAAGTGGTCAACAAATCATGAAATCCGCGTGACATAATTTAGGACTAGTCCATTCCAGGGGCGCACTAAAAAATCATTAAATCCGTGTTAAGTTATTTAGGACTAGTACCTACCTATACGTAAATTTTACGGATACCACATTCTAACTGTCGATAGTCATCGTTTAAATCAATAAAAAAATATTAGGAATTAACACTTTACAAATGCACAAAAACACACACAAAAAACGGATAAATATGTAGGTACAAACGGCCATATTGCTCGAATTTATATCTTTTTATTTCGATAAATACGCATACAAAAGCTAAAACCTTAAATCGTTAAAGTTTATGAGAATGCCAGGCAACTACTCATATACGCTTTCATGGATTAATTGTTAAGGGCTTTAGAATTGTTAGGGTGACGTCACGGATAAAATCATAATGAAAATTACTCACCAGTTGAAAGAGCACTCCGCTTATAGTGCCGCTATTCCACTAAAAGTTGCGGTATTTTAGAGTTCCTGACCAAAATGGTAAAAAGGAAACCAAAGGAAAAGAACAGATGGAATGAGTTGGTCATTTTATAGTAAAGAGTATGACATTTATTATTATGAAAGGGATTATTTTAAACATTGTACAACGTTTTAATTTTCCTTTTAAAGCCAGTTTTTGACTAATTTTGATAAATTGACTCAAACTTGGCCGGTTTTATTTTATTCGTTATTTGCATATTTACTATTAAATAATATTAATAATTCATTTCAAATTTAGAACATTTATATTAATTTTGTAATGTTGTAGTAGACTTTACCTAACAACTAAGAACTTGATCAAGCTAAAGTAAGAAAAACATTACTATGTATTTCAAAAGTGGTTCAAGTTCCAAGCTATAAACTCAGACGATCCTACTAGTGGAACTGTAAACAGTTTCAAATTCTTACTGATACCCCTTGTTAAAAAGTATTGAGTAATGAAAATCTAACAATAAGTAGAGGTACATATATGTGTACGATGTACGAGTAAGTAAGATGGACATAGCCTTGTAGTGCAAGCGCCTTATCCATAGCAATTATGCAACCATTGCCATTACCATATGCATACCATTAGGTATGCATTATCTTAAGATTGTATGTATTCGAACAGAACACATCGCATATTTTCACAATAAACACATATCAAGCTCTATAACTCTCAGCGTCCACCACCAGAATAATACCAAAAATCGTATAAATCGTATTGGTCGTATAAAAAATAGCACACAGCACTAAGGGCGGCCTTACCGCCATGGTCGATCTCTTCCAGGCAACCTTGGGATGGACAGGAAATAGAAAACACTACGGACAGTAACGTAAAATTAAAAGATATATATAAGTAGGTACTTACATAACATAAATAATAAAACATACTAAGTAAAGTTTTAATTACGAAGTTTCTCGCTTTCTCATGCAGATGTGGAATAGCGGCCTTACTGTGGCAGAGATGCCTCCATCGAACCTGAATGCTATCCAATTAGTGCATTGTGGAGTTTCACCTTCCATTTTCATGATTGCTTAATTTTTCCAGCATTTTTTCTCTGTGCTAATGAACGCTTTTAACCTTTTTCGCTTGAACCTTGCGTCGGGTGATACTCTCTTTGATGTTAAAGGGATTCCTGCAGTTTAGACTGAGAGCAAGGTAACTTCAATAGTATGCAATTTATTTTCACTTTCAAGGCCCTTTTTCTGTGATTTTGTCGTTCCACCTGCATTCTATGAATTTATAAGTGCATTGTACTTAACACGCGCGCCAAATGCACGATGAATGCAGCTTGGCTGCTTTTGCGCTATACCAGTACCAACACACGAACGTCAGACTATAATTCACAGATAGATAATTCGCATGACAAGAAAATGGCTAAACGCACGAGAAGCACCAATGGGCTGCAGGTGCGATACCATTAGCAACACACGCACGCCACACGCATGCGGGCAGCAACTCGCATAGCAGGACAAGTTTATAAGTGCATACATTTAATTAAAATAAAACCGGGCAAGAGCGAGTCGGACTCGCACACCGAGGGTTCCGTGCCAACATACAATATAATATATGATAAGGGTGGTTTTATATTTGTAGGAGAACCTTGACAGCGCCATCTCTTGTCTGATAGCGGAACTTATGTAGATTTTTTACACTTTCGATGATTTCTAAAAAAGTATGCTATGTAGAGAGATCGTAATAAATTTCCTCTAATCTTTACATACACTTCTAATAGCAATAAAAGTTTCAAAGGTTTATCTCCGCAAACTTCGGAGATAACGCTATTTTTTCAACATTTTTGTAAATAACTCAAAAGCTAAACAATCTAAAGGAAAACTAAAAACTGTTTATTAATGTGCAAATAAATACCTTTTTTATGATACCCCACATCGCCTAGTACTTTCCAAAAATTTTGAAAACGCCCCTTCCACCCCCATTGTCTAAACAACTATGCAAGTTAGAGAGTTCGCTATAATTTTCCTATAAAGTTTACATACACTTAGTATATTAGCTATAAAAGTATCACGGGTTTATCTCTGCAAACTTCGGAGATAAGGGGGGGGGGGAACCGTCGTTTTTTTAACATTTTTGTAAATAACTCAAAAACAAGACGGCTTAAATGAAAACTAAAATCTGTTTATTAATGTGCAAATAAATACCTTTTATATGATACCCCACATGACCTAGTAACTCCACAATTTTTTTGAAATCCCCCTTCCGCCCCCTTGTCTAAAAAACTACGCAAATTAGAGAGTTCGCTATAATTTTCCTATAAAGTTTACATACACTCCTATTAGCTATAAAAGTATCACGGGTTTATCTATGCAAACTTCGGAGATAAGGGGGGGAACGGTCGTTTTTTCAACATTTTTGTAAATAACTCAAAAACGATACGGTTTAAGGGAAAACTAAAAACTGTTTATTAATGTGCAAATGAATACCTTTCATATGATACCCCACACGGCCTAGTAACTTCACTTAAAATTTTTGAGATCCCCTATCCGTTCCCCTGCAATCAAAATAAGAATATTTTTTAACATTTTCATATATGCTATGTTAGTTAAAATGTGTTGTCTTTTACCATTTTAAATTTCAAGTCGATAGCATCAGTAGTTCTCGAGATATCCATTTGTGACAGACAGACAGACAGACAGACAGAGTGATTCTATAAGGGTTCCTTTTTACCATTTTGGTCCGGAACCCTAAAAATCAAGGAACCCCTGACACTTTACCTAGTCTTTGACGCTACCTATTTTTTTATTGATTTATTATTTATTTATTTATTGAGAATCAATATAGCCTTGGTACTTAAACATTCTAGTATGTGTTTTATAATATTTATTCCACATCCTCATCCTCTACTGTTAGGTTTAGCAGATAAGACTAAACAGGTGTGCTGCCTTGCTGAGTATAGATTTTGGTAGATAAGCAGTAAGCTTATTTATTTAGAAAACTCTAGGAATATACCTAGGGACTAATACTAAATCTGACACACGCTTCACTCTTGGAATGGGAAGGACTAGACATCAATATTAACGTCGAATACATGATTCACCTTCAATATGCTGACGATATCGTGGTCACGGCAAAGTCGATGGAAGAACTAAGCACGATGCTCGAAGGCCTCCATCGAGTCTGCCAACGGGTAGGCCTTAAGATGAGCATAGACAAGATGAAGGTTATGTCGAAAGTCCATGTTGTGTCTACCCCTGTTATAGTTGAGAACTTGGCTCTTGAAGTAGTCGACGCGTATGTATACCTAGGACAAACAGTCCAATTAGGTAGGTCCAACTTCGAGAAAGAGGTCAATCGCCGAATCCAACTCTGCCTTTGGGAAACTTTGAAACGTTTTTTCGTCCAATATAGTATCTCAGTGCCTGAAGACGAAAACATTTAATTATTGTGTGTTACCAGTGATGACATATGAAACCAAGACGTGGTCTTTCACTGCTGGCCTACTGAATAAGCTCAGAGTCGCTCTATGAAGCTATGGAGAGGGAATATCGAATGTGGAGTTGAGTAGAAGAACTCGGGCCGCCGACATAGCCAAACGCCAGGCGGTAGATGCAGGCCGCTTTTAGCCGCAATATCGGAAATCCATGAGGGAGGCCTAATGTCCAGCAGTGGACGATCTGCGGCTGAGATGATGATGAATATTAAACATAAAAGGATATTATGGGTACTATCAAATTTGCCGAGCTATTATTGTTTAAATCTATATATTTATAAAATAGAACGGAAATGTAGGCTCGTATTGTTAACAATCTTGTTACCTAAATACACAAACGTTGCCAAACTGCATTATAAATAATAAATTTTAACTAGGAATCCAGTATGCTTTATAATGTCCAAGGCCTGACGAGAGGTAATACCTTATTAAAGTTTTGCTCTTCAGACTTCAATTCCTTTGCCGCAGCAGTACAAACAAGTCGAGCGCACAGCGAGTTAATGCTGTCTCAAGTCGTAAATCCAGGTCATTAGGACTCTGAGCGGCTACGGTTGTGCCGATAGTGTTGGGCTTTTTATTTCATCCAGCTTTATCCAACTATAGAATCTGTATTTATTTGTTTGTTTGGTTTGAAGGGTATGGGCCGGTGAAACTACAGGCAGATAAGACCTTAAGACTCTATGTTTCAGAGTGACGGGCGCAATTCAATGCAGCGTTGGTCACGTGCTTAGTAAAGATGATCACCGCGTTATTGCATTTGTAATAGGTAGAGGTTATCGCCTCACAAGGTGGGCCTTCGGCTTGTCCATTTAGTCGTATAAAAAATGTACATATGCGTAGAATTGTGCGGTTCTGTAGCTTTAGAATAAGCAGGTACGTTAAGTACTGCGTCATTAATTACCTGGCAACGCTTTCACCTTGAAATAAAATTACCTACTAGTGCTATGACTAAATCACCGCCACTAAACTAATCTATGGTTTAGTGGTCATATTACCATAAACATTTTGACTATTCGTCATTCAAATGTACTCGTACCTCATGTAAGTAGTATGATTTATTTTGTGTCTGAATTAAATTAAATAAAAAAATAAAATTTAATTAAATATTATTATTTAAATTACTGTGAAGTAAGAATACAAATAGTTTTATAATTCGGATACAATGAGACAATTTCATATATAGGAAAAAAACGTTACAAATTGACTATATTCGAGTATCGAGTATTTAACTAAGTACCTTTATTTTTATCCAGAAGTCGAAAACAAAAATAAAAAAGTAAATACCCGATAATCGCAAAGATTTAAATCATTACATGTGCCCTGACACCAAAAACTGTGGTATTGTCTTTAAAATGTGTGTTAACAATAATGCCCACGCACGCACACTGGTTTTGCCAATAAACCAAACTGTTATTGTTACCATCTTTCTTGAAAAATTAACATAAAACACGACCGGCTAACACTATGTTTAGAGGTTCACTGGTTAAAAATGAGCGTGCTCACTCATTTCGTGTGGAAACAAAACGGTACGGTTTCATTACGGTAATGGCGTATCTAACGATTTAAATATCTGGATAATCCATGATAGTAACAAGTGATCGCGAAAGGTTAAAAAAGGCAACGCCATATAAATGGTATTTAGTTCTCGCTAGTGTTCGTTCTCTGTTAGTAAAACACAATGAGGGGTTGTCATGAAAAAGTAAAATGTAACAAAAATAGTTCCCTCGAACCTTATCATCATCATCATTTCAGCCGTAAAACGTCCACTACTGAACTAAGGCCTCCCTCATGGATCTATATGAGGGGTAGTTGCCATACTCACCACACTTTGGCCCGTACTGCGCTCACCAACCCGCCTGGGGTTGGTGAGCGCAGTACGGGATGTTGATATACGGAAAGACGCTGCTGCCCATCTTCCGGAGGTGTCCCTTAGCAGGCTCTTACTGCATCCACGGGTAGGAGAGGAGGGGTAACATTCTACTGCCGGCACCCCACGGTGGATAGTTTTCTTTCACTGGTAGGAAACACAATTTGACAATGACAGCAATTTTGATTCAACACAAATTTGCTTTCTCCGCTTGCCAGCTCCATTTGTTAGATTTAGTAGAAAATGCTTTTTTCTCTTTTACTATAAACGGTTCATTGACAACGACAGGGCAATTATTTACCTTGCATATGTGCTATCTCTCAGTATGTTCAGTTGTCATCGAGCACATAGGTACCCAAAAGATAGGAGGTGCTTCTAATTCCGCAGCACATTAGGATCTGACACTTCTGTCACTACTTACTTTGACGACTGTTCGATTCCCGCCTCGGGACAAATATCTGTACGATCTGCAGACATTCTATATTTTAAGTTTTATTTTTTATTTTTGTGTCCATTCTTGTGTTACCTTAAGTAATATAATATTAAGTTACTTGTATCTATAATACTTTTTTTGTAAAGAACAATAAAAAATATTTCATTTCATATTTGCTCAGGGTGTTCTGGATGTTTTTCTATTATAATAAAAAAAAAACTATCTATGTAGTATATTGTATTAATTAGTATAAGAGTCATCTAGTACTCATAACACAAGGTCTGCTTAGCTTGAGGCCAGATGATGCTGTGTGAATTGTCCAGCATTATTTATTTTATTTTTATTATTGCTTATCTAAAGTAATTTTAGTCTGTTATAGGTACTAGTGCTGTGCTGATATAATAATATTATGTATCGATACTTCGCTAAACAGTATAATGAAATTACATAATGAGAGACAAGGAGTGAGAATAATTACAAAAAGTCAGCAGACAAAAGTGTTTAGTTTTGTGCAGAAATCCTAATAAAGGTTAGTTTTGCCGTGAGGTGCCGGCATTAGAATGTTGCCTATCCTCTCTTGCCCAAGATGCAGTAAGAATCTTCTAAGGGTCTACGCATGGGCAGCAGCGTCTTTCCGTGTATCAACATCCCATACTGCGCTCGCCAACCCGCCTGCCAAGCGTGGCGAGTATGGCAACAATCCCCTCATGATCTTGGAGAGGTCCCTCATGGTATGAGGGAGGCCTATGTCCAGCAGAGTCCTACGGCTGTAATGATGATGGTGATGATGATATGTTCTCGCAATGCCTTTTGTTGGTAAAGAATTATTATAGGTATTTACATTTAGTAAATCTATAGCACAGTTTTAATTATACTATACGTGTTTGTATTGTTTGCTTTGAAAAATCTAATTCATTATCGTATACGTAAATCATTTTTGTGATGACCATCTGACCATCTTAGTCAGTTTAGTTTAAATTTGAGAATTGATATCTTTAAAAATATTTGCTTGCCAGTGTGCTGCTTGACAACTTGTCAATTTTTAATGAGGTGTTTTCATGAAAAAGTAAAAACTTCGAAAATAGTTCCCTCGAACCTTATAGATGGCGTTAATTTTCTTTTACTAGTAGGAAACACAATTTGACATTGACAGCAATTGTGATTATTGACAAACTTGCCTTCTCCGCTTGCCAGCTCCATCTGTTAGGTTTAGTAGAAAACACTTTTTTCTTTTTTACTGAAAACAGCTCATTGCCCAATCAGAGCGCAGGTGGTCGCTGCAGTAATTCGAAATTGTTGTTTATACGAAATAAACGACATTTTCTCTCTATTATTGGTATGTTCTCGATGTCAGTAGTAAATACTTTTTTTTTTTTACTAAAATGGCTCGTTTAATCGCCTGCATGTGCGGAGTGCTTCGATCCGAAAGTTTTATGTGATTACTAGCTTCTGCCCGCCGCTTCGCACGCGTTGTACCCGGATAAAAAGTAGCTTATGTGTTAATCAAGACCTACATCTATACGAGTGCAAAGTTTCAGCTCAATCCGTGGGGTAGTTTTTGCGTGAAGAGGTAACAAAACTCCATACAAACAAACTTTCGGCTTTATAATATTAGTGGGATGTTGGTCAGCTCCACTCTCCCTCCCTTGGCTCCGCTCCGGTGGCAGCCTTAGATTTGGAAGATATAAGCTTATTTTGTAAGAAATTCTAAAACGAGTCGATTTAGACGTCGTTTTGCTTAGACTTTAGTGCAAAATTATATTTAAGAGAATGAAAAAGCAAAACCTCCACATGTCATTATATAGGTAGTTATAAATAGAAACATGTTTATTTCACATACTATCAACAAAAAATATTTCCATGGTTTATACTAAAGTGGCAAAACAATGGTATTTTCTTGTATAAAAATAACGAATCTCACAAAATTTTCATACAAACGTCAATGCATTTACATAACAACGTTTCACTTCTTCCATATTCGGTCGTGTTTTTTTCGATTACTCTAATTATACAGAGAATAAACTGTACACTAAACGTCTAACAACATCCTCTAATAACCAGAGCGAAGTCATAAACAGACATTAAAGGCATACACGTAAACAAATCCACATGTACTCTATCTCGTAGCGGTAAGGTTCATTCTTTCTGGTTCCTCCTCCATGGCTCGAGGTTTCGTTTTCGCCATTCGTTTTACCCTGGGTCAAGGATTTTTCCTCCGATAAAATATGACCACGTGGATTTCGAGTCGCTTCGTTGCGCGTTCGAAATTTGAAACGCTCGGCTCGGTATTGTTGTTGAAAAAGCATGATATGGCTTTGTTAGGTTATCGTTAGAAGATAATACCCATGAAGGATTATAGTTTTATATTGATAACTATTTAAGCTTTCACAACCAATAAATACCGAGTCCCATTATTGTCTCAAGCAACAACTATTTATTTCGTGTCTTTTGTTATTTGAATATTTCGCGATACTTATGAAATTAATATTGGATTATCGGAATCAAAACGTCGGGATAAAAATAAAGGTACCTAACTACGCGATACACAAATTTCAATAATGTTTTTAAATCTTTTGTTCACACAACGCAACACACAAACATACATAGTGATCATACTATAAACATAGGTAAGTTTATTTGTAGTTACACCCTATTTTGCTTCGGGGGTTGAACGAAACAAATAACGAATATACATAGGATCGATTTTAGGATCTTTTTTCAAAGTTAGTAAAAAATTCATTGAAGACAAAAAAGTAACTAAATGAGTATTTATCTAGCATTTCCATGTCATAATATAGCATTTTGCATGTAGCATGCAAACATGTATACATTTTATGCCCTCGGGAAGACTCCATTCTCGCTCCACCGCTGATGTGAGTGGAATACTGAATGCAAGCCATTAATTAATTAAAAAGTATATATGCTCGTACGTACGTAAGTTTTAGTACATCACAAACGTTTCCAGCTAACAACTAACTTCCAGTTTAACAGCACGCAAACCTGTATGCATTGTATGCCCTCGGGAAGACGGTATTCTTCACCCCAACGCTGGCTGATGTGAATAGAATACTGAGTCCAAGGAATTTCTTGATTTATTTTATGCAACTTTCCTCGAACTGCTAGGCAAAGACCCATCACCACGTCTCACCAGGTGCCCTGCCCAACTTCACTTGAGACCGATCACTTTGTCTACGACTTCCGAAACATTTTGTTCGTCGGATCCCGGTGTTGCGGGAGCTGGATACCGAGCATGGCACGCTTCGCGGCCAAAGGGACGTAGCCGTGCAACTCGTACTCGGTGCCCTTGTGGTCTCCTTGGAGAGCGCCCATGTTTCGGAACTGTATTGTTAGAAAGGCAGTCATTTGAAAGTATTGAGTTGTTGTAATTGGTCTAATAATTAGGTCCTATTGTCCCAGAAACCGCGTGGCTTACGGCTTTTATTACCTCGCGATAGTAGGGGGAAAAGGGTACCTACCGCTTTTCTTACAATGCAGTATTATTATATTTAATTTATTTATGACAGTACGTCGTTTGGCTCAGACTAAATGATAAGAAACGTACTAAATGAAAAAGAGATATAAATTTAGGAATTGCATTCAAGTTTTTTGTAGTCCACATCATTTTCAAAACGCATCCCTTGTAACAAAGCATTTAATTCTCAGCCCGGATCGACCACAAAAACGAAATTGTGAAATAAAGTTTTTTACAATATAGCCGCTTCGGCCTCTTTTCCAATAAATTCATTTTTCACTCACCATTACGAAATACAGACAGGAAATCCAATTTTTATCCCATCCCTCGGTGAAACTCAATTTAAACACCGTTGGATTGCCGCTCAGGCTGTGGGACAAACACTGGGCTTTTATAATTGAGTAATTTATATCACAACAATCATTCTCTACTTAACTTTTTCCAAACTCACTACTGATTACGCGCCTTCCGATAATTGGTCAAAGTTTACACAAAATTTAAATTACACTCTTATATCGTATCGGATATTGTGGAATTTTTAACGTAATAAACTTTTCTGTAATGATAATACAATCCCAAATTTAATAGTGGACTGACCTCTGAATAAAATGATGTAAGATATATCTACATACTTCTACAGTTATAAATTCCAGCAACTTTATTACGAAATTTGACTATTATCACTAATTATGCTATTTCATAGTTTTGGCACACACAACACGGCTTAACGATATCACTAGAAAATCACAAAAAAATAAGTTAACCCTTTATTTGGCAAACATTTTTTTTTCTAAAATCTGATGTATTTTTCAAATATTCGCTATTCATTGTGACCTAGGAGCCCTAAGCAAATGGAAAAAAAAATCTAAATATTCCAGTTTTCGCGAAAATTAATGTACTTCACGAAGTACCTTGCCAATCACTCTATGAACTGCATCATTATGTGATTGTACTCCGTAGAGTACACTGCCAAAAGTAGAGTAAAAAAGATTTAACTAAAAAAAAATATATTATTTCAAAATACTATTATTATATGCATTAGTACAGCTACAGATCATTTAGTATGAAACTGCCGGAAGCAGTTGCGGTTCTTGTTTTCCTACAACAAAGCAAAGATGCATATTGCACTTGACGCAATAAACTTTGGTTCTACCATCTTTGCAGAACCTACAGCGTGATTGTTTGCCCGCAGTTTCCGGAAAGTAGCATCATACCTGACACTGTCTGTCACTGACTGGTCTGGCAAGGGATGGCTTAAGGATTTTCCTATACTCTCTCTCAGTCTTTCCATCGGCGTGCTCTTCGGCGCCTTTCCTGCTAGGCAAAGACCTTCACAGAGCTTAAGCCGGAATTCTTTGAGTGACAGTTCCGGTCTTTTGTCTCGCTTGTACACAAGCCATGCATTGTTGATTGCACATATCGACTAGCTGTGCAAATATGGTCAAGTACCACCTTCTGCTTTTGAAGGGTATTCTGTACAGGGAAATAAGCATGTCCGCTAGATTCACCCCTCCCATATGCTTATTGTATAGTTTTACCACCTTTGGGCAATCCACGTCAATCCTTCTTTTATGTTCTTTTGAATATCAAATAAAATAATTTATATTGTTAGTAGAGGGGGAGAAAACCTCTTGAAAAGTTGATGTTAGTGGTACATCATCAAAGTTATGTTCAGAAGCATTATCTAGATCGCTATTCAAGATATAAAGGCGTTCAAATGAGGAGTCCAAGGAAGGTGGGTCAGAGCTGGCAAACGTGGGAGATGCAGGGATGGTAACGGGCAATCGAGGGCGATGGTGAAAGGTTTGCTCCTCATCAGACTCTGAACTATTACCGTAGCATGCATTTTGGGCAGGAACCAAAGCCAAAATTCTGTGCGCTCTTGTTAGGTTCATGCACTGTACAAAAGAAGAAAAAAACATGCTGTATGCAAACAACCCAACACCCATAGCAAAATAAAAATAAAATAAAAATGTGGATATAAATTTCTCTACCTATTTGGCAATGTACTTCGTGTATACCGTTCCCTTATTCAAGTAGTTTACAACGCGTTTGGCAACGGTAGTCCCGGAGTACACACATTGTTTACATATAAAAAAAGTATATTTTTAGCTATTTTGACACCAAATAATTACTGAATAGTGTTACTTATTATATTACCTTGTAACCAAACACACATACCATTCCAAAAGCCAACTAAAAACCCATAAAAAATAAACGAAAACTTACCAGCCGCGCAGGGGCAGCTGACCGTTTCGAAACCATTTTTGGAAATGGCATAAATCGTGAATTTTGCCACCTGCAGTATTTTTTCTACCAAAGTAGGATATATTCAATGCATTTTGGCAGTTTAAAATGGTAAAAAAATCCAATAATTACGTGCCCAGAATTTCACAAAGTTAGCGTACTCCACAGATTACGCTGCCAAATTAAGGGTTAAAATATTTCTATCTGTATTTTTGGTCTTTTAGAGTTCACAGTTACCGGGCTTTACTTCACACCAAAAAGTTTACAAAGTTTTTCCATTTTCAAACTATTTTAAGCTTAAAAGTGCAGTGAAAATATAAGCCCTTACTTAACAGCTTACCGGGTATCACTGGGTTGCGGCGGCCGGCGGGCGCGTGGTAAGGACACTTTGCATCGTTTATTCATTCTATGATACAAACCCGAATGTCATGTTTGTTTTGTACACTCAGCGGGACAAGCGATTTTGTAGCACTTTACAACAGCTTTTGAAGCACTTTCGTAGCACTTACGAGGCACTTTTCTAGCACTTACATCGGAAATGTAAACTGATCGTAACGTAGCCTTTAGAAAAACCCCTCTCCATAGCTCGTTGAGCGACTCTGAGCTTATTCATGAAGCCAGTAGTGAAGGACCACGTCTCGGTTCCGTAAGTCATCACTCGTATAAAGGCGCTGAGGTATTTTTCTCTTACTCGAAGTTGGACCTACCTAATTGGACTGTTTGCCCTAGGTATACCTACGCGTCGACAACTTCGATAGCGGAGTCCTCAGCCATAACTTTCTCTACGGGATCGAATCAGAAATGAGGTGATACGTGGAAAAGCTGGGTTCTCTGACATAGCCAAATGGATTATCACATTGAAGTGGCAATGGGCAGGTCATGTAGCTCGAAGAACAGATAGCCGATGGGACCGAAAGGTTTTCAACTAGATGGGCGGACGACCTGGTATGGTCTGTTGGTCGGTTCGGTGGTTGCAGGCAGCTTCCAGCCGCAATACTTGGAGGTCCTTGAGTGAGGCATACCTATGTCCAGCAATGGACGTCATACGGCTGAAATAATGATGATGATGATGCTTTCGTTTTATTTATGACACAAAAGTAGCAATCATGTTTAGCTAGCATAAATCTAAGGTCGCAATTTCATGAATAAGCAAAGAAAAAGCTTCGTAGCAAAAGCTTACTGCGATAAGGATTCTCTTAGACTCTATCACGTAGCAAAAGTCTCGCAAGAATATGTCGAACATAATTTTGCATATTCTGTAAATTGAAAGGCTAAAAAGTTTATCGCAAACGATGAGGTAATATTTTTCCAATCAGTACGAATCGCTTGGAGCAACATCTGTGTTTGCCAAGCAAAAATGTATTTTATGGGTAGGCATGAAGGTTCTTATTGAAGTTGAAACTATCAAAACTTCCTGCGCACGTAGAACGTAAGTGTTACCTAGGGGATAATTCGGATATGCAGAAAAGTTTCCCGCTACCTGCCTTAACACGTGGGACGGGGTAGGGTAATAGATTAGAATAACTTTTCAAATAAGTTAAAAGTAGGCTGTGCTTTCTTGTCGGGGGTTGTGTGTTGGGGAAATAATTATAGTATATGTACGTGTATAAGCGTTAATACTTACAAAGTATTAACGCTATACACGTTATTATTATTATTTATTTTGTTTTTAATTAGTTTTTTTTTATATTTGTATTCTTTTGTTTAATTTGTTATGTTTAGAACGTATTTATTTGCTTTGTGTCGGTGTTTAGTTATTACTATTACTTAAAAAATGTAAGTCCTTTATTGGCTGTAAGTTAGTGCGTAAGTTTTGAACTCTATTTAATTAAGAGCTGTGGATTTAGTTAAATAAATAAAATAAAATAAGTCCTGCGAAAGAAAAGCAAGTCAAGCTAAGTTATATAAAGAAATAATTTTCATTCACGAAAATTATATTTTAATAAGTTAAACAGATTGTTTGAGGAATAGGCTATATGACAAAATTTATTTGTTTGTTAGTCCGTCACATAAATTAACAAAATCTATTAGACACGTATTTTTCTTATTTATCGTAATAAAAATGACCGCGAAACATTATATCGAAATATAACGCTGGCACGCACCGACGTGTCTCGGTACAGAATGATGACGTCACGAGCCCCCACTCCTTAACTTCACCTCGCTTTATATAAGTATTTATTTTATAAATTACAAAAGAGCAAAGATTTCTAAAAAAGTCTATTACGTTTGTATTATCTTAAAAAAAGTAAGGCCTTTGCATCTATACCATTTAGTGTCGCTAATTCTGTCGCTTACCATACAAACCTATCGAAAACGTGCTATGTGGTTTGTATGGTAAGCGACAGAATTAGCGACACTTTCATTGCATTTTATGATAGCGTAGTAAAGGTAGGTGAATGACCTGTATTGCCACGCTAAATGGCATCGAGTATATTATCGTTGATTTATACAGCGTCAGTAACTGGTAGGGGACGATGCAGTGCCCGGGACATTGTTAGATGGATTAAGCTTGCGCCAGCACCTATACCATCCTCTCAGCTTAGTCCGCTATTAGTCAGAGGAAAGAACAGGTCAATACGTCTGAAGCTAACTAAGCCGCGGGTTTCCTCACGATGTTTCTGTCACCATGTAAAGTGCTTTAACGGTATTAAGTGACCTTTATATATTTAAGTGACCTTTATATATTTATATTATCTAACTGGCCGACTAAATAGCTTTAACTTGGCTGGACACGCTGTTTGATGTTGATTTCCATACCCTGTCATCATCCCAAACAAAATAGGTAGTTCGGGATAATTTAAACACCAAATATAAAGTTATATCAATTGCTGCTATATTGAAATTGACAGACCACTTTAAATCTAATGTGAACCCGGATTCAAAAGGTTTTCTCACTTATACGAACATTTAACGTACCACCTAACACTAACGAGTTAAAGTTTGAAAAACTAAAGAGTATTTTTATTCTGACATAGCCAAAGTTGCCGTGGGGTGCCGGCAGTAGAATGTTATCCCTCCTCTCATTCCCGTGGATGCAGTAAGAGCCTGCTAAGGGATACCTCCGGAAGATGGGCAGCAGCGTCTTTCCGGGTAACAACATCCCATACTACGCTCGCCAACCCGCCTGCCAAGCGTGGTGAGTATGGCAACTACCCCTCATGTATATCCACGAGGGAGGCCTATGTTCAGTAGTGGACGTTTTACGGCTGAAATGATCATGATGATGATGATAGCCAAAGTCAACGATAACTTGTTTTTAATCCTTATCCTACTAATATATAAAAGTGAAAGTAAGAATGTATGTATGTACCTTTCAGGTCAAAACCGCTGAACCGATTTGGATGAATTTTAGTATAGGAGTAGATTAGACCATGGAGACGGAGATAGGCTACTTTTCGTTGCGTAAATTAGTAGTTGTAGGGTAAGTTGTAAGTAGTGGTTTTAGAAGGTGCGATACAAAGTTCGCCGAGACAGCTAGTCATTATTAAGGGCTTTGTCGCTAATGCGATTATGACGCCCAACGATAACTTACAAACGAATATTAAAAATATTTTTTTCAAATGATAATGTTTCATATTATTTTTTTTATATTCAGTTACACGTCTTATTACGAGTATATAAATATATAACGCTGGACACTGCACTCAACACCACCTAGTCCCTAAGGAAATTTTGTATTATGAAACCTTATGTCACATGCAATTATTTCATATTATACGAAAATACGAGTATTTCATAGTCTGTTAAACTTTTTGGCAGTGTCAGTACAAAGTATCATGTCCACGCGACAATATTTGTGCAGGTAGCCGCTGCCAGTACAGGGCACTGGGTCAGCGCTTTCATACAAAACACAACGGCAATTTATTGGCCGCTAGAGTAAAGCCATTACTTGGACAGTAACAAAAAGCCTCTGAAAATGAATGATAGGACACTGTAAAACCTTAATAGTTACAGTGGTGTATATAGTTACAGTTATGATAGTTCAATAGAGAAAGTAATTGGCCTTGCACAACTGTTAATTCCGTGGGGTGCCGGCAGTAGTGTTGCCTCTCCTCTCTTCCGTGGATGCATTAAGAATCTGCCAAGAGATACCCTCGGGAGATACCAAGGGCAGCAGCGTCTTTCCGTGTATCAACGTCCCGTACTGCGCTCGCCAACCCGTCTGCCAAGCGTGGAGAGTATGGCAAACATCCTCTGATGATATTGGAGATCCAGGAGAGAGGTTTCACTCGCGTAGTTCCCGTAATCCCATAAAGGGATAAAATACAGTCCATGTTACTCCTATGTTACTCGCTGATAATGTAGCCTTTCCATTGGTGAAAGAATATTTAAAATCGAGTTTGTGGTTTAGGCGTGGAAGCGTAACAAACTCACATTTCCATTTCTAATATTCGTTAGGATTTTAATTAGCGTTGGGTTGCATTCTATATAAAACGAAGCCTTGCCAAATGTTTCATGTATTTACAGTACGTTTACAGCTGTACAAAATAGTGCATACACAAAAGGCTTAACAATTTCCCTAAGCTTTTAAATTTAAACAGACAAGTGACGTAACAGAGTCGGAGTTCGTTCCGAAAAGAAATAACGCAAAGGCATGCATTTGCATTGAGAGCTTCGAGGTCTGCGGTCTGTTTGGAAAGCATACTGAAACTATGTATTTTATAAAAAATTGTATTTCTTCTTTTCAGCCGTAAAAATGTCCACTACTGAACACAGGCCTCCTTCATGGATCTCCTTGAGGGGTAGTTGCCATACTCACCACGCTTGGTAGGCGGGTTGGCGAGCGCAGTACAGGATGTTGATACACGGAAAGACGCTGCTGCCTATCTTCCGGAGGTATCTCTTAGCAGGCTCTTACTGCATCCACGGGCATGAGAGGAGGGGTGACATTCTACTGCCGACACCCCACGGCAATAATAATACAATAACAATAAATTGTATACAATTAGTAACAAAAACCCTGTCCGATCCAATAAAGGCGTAGTCCTGGTTCAACATACGTACTGGAAAAAAATGTTTTAAAAATGTAACTCATAAAAATCTAAAGTTATTGATTTTTTATTTTTATAATCCATGCAAAATTTAACACAGAATATGGCAAATTTTTATAAGTTGGCAACACTCCACCCGGCGGCAAAATCTTTTTATTTTTACCTATTTTTATTTCAAAGAACACCGCCCTACACTACCGCGTTGTAGGTACTCTTTCAACTCGCCGCCGACTCTTTGATGTCGCCGACGGGTTGTTTACTTTGTTGGCAGTCTTTCGTGGAGATAGCTTTCGATCGGACGTCCGTACATATCACGCGCTATCGTTTCGCGAACAATGTCGTATTCCAATCAGGAATATTTTATGTTCATGTTAAACAAATAGTTTATAAAAGAGAGTGCGATTCAGAAATCGAAGTCAGAACTCGGATTGTGGCAGCTTTCGACTCACTTAAATCGGACACAAGTGCGCTGCAAAGAGTACGTGCAAATTTAATGAAAAGGTGTCGAATGCGTATTAGTGTTGGAGGTGGACATGTGGAGCACGATCGCGGAAGTATGCAGTAGCAAGTGAACGTTTTAATAAACTGATAGGTACCTGCAGTCGGTAAGTACATTGCCAAAAGCACATCACAGTTAAAAAAAAGCCCTTATGAGGGCTACATTTAATTCGATTAATAATTGTTTCTTGATAAACAGAATTATTTCTGAAACACAAAATACAGTGTGTCTGAAATCCGGATCACTGTCTACAAAACAATATCAGCTGATACCTACGCATAGGTATGACGTAGCGTAACCTACGCTACGTCATACCTACCTACTACCACAGATTACAGAAACCTACTACCTACTTCTTTCTCTTCTCTTTCGTTATAAAGTTTGTTTGGCGGCACGCGACAAAGCGGGTTCATGACACCAGTGCTCAGGCGGCTTCTTTGACAAAAATCTGTAGGTAACTAACTGTAGGTAGTACACGTGAACTTTCACTTTAAGGTCAGCGATCAGTGTTGCCGTTGATCAGTTTTTATTTTTTATTTTAATTTAATTAAATTCACTGGGGTAAAATGATCATCTCAAATCCATTAAATGCTTACGTATATGTGTACGCGGTACGATGCCGAATAATACTCTTAAGGATCGGACAGGGTTTTTGTTACATGCTGTATAATACGCTTTGAATGAATGAATGAAAATTCTTAATTGACCTACACCAAATGTAACCAGAACAAATTAAAATAAAATAAATAACTAAATGCTAAATGCACAATAGGCGGTCTTATCGCTAAGAAGCGATCTCTTCCACCTTCGGATAGAGAACATTTTTAATAGAAGAATGGTCGCGGGTGTACGTTATACAAGAGAGAGATAGACAGGTAATAAATATTTTACATAAACATGATATTACTAATATACTAAATATACATTATAGGTACACTCTACAACAATTAATAATATACATCGTCAACAGCATCATGTCAGCCGTAAGATATCCACTGCTGGACATAGGCCTCCCTCATGGATCTGCAAGTATCAGTTCCTGAGGGGTTTTTGTACTGCGCTGGCCAACCCGTCTGCCAAGCGTGGTTAGTATGGCAGAATTTTAATATTTCACAAACGAACACAATAGACTTTAATCTATTTCATTTATAATCTTTCCAATTGAAATATTCTTTCCAATGGAAATCCGGATCAAAATCCGTTGCGTGGTTCAGGAGAAGTAAGCGGCCAAATAAAGAGATCGACTGACGCAAGAAGTGACTTTAATTAATACACTATACAGAGTGTAAAAAGACACCTAATAAAATAAATGTAAGTATATAAATAAATAATAAATAATTCTGGACAAATCACACAGCATCATCTAGCCCCAAGCTAAGCAGAGCTTGTGTTATGGGTACTAGATGACTGATATACTTAATACATAATTAATACATAGATAGATATGTTTATTATATATAGAAAAACACCCAGAACTCCCTGAACAAATATCTGCAGATCGTACAGACATTTGTCCCGAGGCGGGAATCGAACTCGCTACTCCTTGCGTCGCAGGCGGTCCTGCGCCACAGAGCTCGTATATTAATTCATTCATTCACATACCGAAAACGAATGGCAGTGGAGAGCACCCCAAAACACAATACAAAAAAATTACATTGTGCAAAAAAAATGTAGACGGAGTTTAAAGGTTTTTGTTACTCTTGACAGCCAGCAATGTACACGTTGCCTAGTTCTTTCACGAAAATTAAATAAGTACCTACCTATCATAGTTACTACTTTACTCATCATGCCATCATCATGTATAGAGATATCAATTTAGTCACAGTTTGCATGCTAATAGATTTTCTAACTAACGTTTGCCTATAACTATACCCAGAAGCCACTGATTCTGACGTGGGACTGATTAACAACGGCACACTAATAGTAACCTTTGTTTAAATAATTTGAAATCCAAGGACTGAATTCTCGATTATCCTTCGTCATGTCAAGAATTAAGGTCTGTTTATATCTCTACAGATGTAGCGCGCCAGACACGTGCCGTGACAGACAAAAGGATTTTGAATTCGTTTTCAAAACAAGTTATATAAAATAAAAATAAAAATCCCCAACACTTTATCTAGTCTCGGAGGTTACCCAATTTTTAGGGTTCCGTACCTCAAAAAGAAAAAACGAAACCCTTATAGGATCACTTTGTTGTCCGGTTGTCCGTCTGCCTATCTTAATGTCCGTCTGTCGGTGTGTTAAGACCCTTTATCTCGAGAACTTGCAGAGGTATCGAGTTGAAATTAATACTATACTCAAATCTACAGCCTCTTTATCGAGAAAAATGCAATATTCTAGGTTAAACTGAAAAAATAAAATTATACTGCCGTTTATGCGGCAAAAAACTCTAATCTAATCTAATCAGCTTGTAGGATCCCACTGCTGGGCAAAGGCCTCCCTTCCCGGTCCAAGGTCTAAGGCTTTGGTCGACCAGTCAGCACAGTACATGTCCAGCTAATCCCGTAAAAAAAAAACTCATGTTTCGAAATTCTCAAAGGAATCAAAATTCATAGGGTTCTGTAGACCTAGAACTATGAACTTTGGCAAGATAATATCGTCTTATACTGTAGTTAAAGAGAAAAATAAAACTATCACATAACTAAAAAGAATCATAAAAAATCGTCCTTAAAAAAGTACGAAATCAATCTTCGAGTTTAAGCATAAATATGTGTAAGCGCAGTCATAAATTGGATGGGTGACCGAATCTTTTTGTGCATTTCAAAACCTACTTATTTTACTTACGTTACTAATATTTATTATGTTATTATATATACGTTACTAATATTTATTATGTTATTATATATGTACCTACGGAACCCCCGATGGGCGAGCCCAGCTCACACCTTACCGGTTTTATTTTTGTAATGTGTTCTCTCAGTTTTGCAATCATACACATTTATGCCCTTTCATTTAATATACACAAAAATATTCATTATTTTATAAATATAATTATCAAAGGAATCCTTTGATAATGATATTTTTCTCCCTGCGGTGTCGTTCTTAAACCTCGGCAAAAATATCTTCACTAGAAAGCGTTCCTGGCGTGTTATTAAAGTTTGGTGGTGTAGGTGACGATTTCTTGTTCCTTAGCAAGTGTTGCTGCCATTTAAACTATCTTTGCTTCTGTAGCTGTTTGCGCGGCTTTAAGCTCAAGAATATCTGATTTGACTTTTAATTAGTAGGTAATAGTTAACTGATTTAACATAATTTTGTAACTTGTATACCTAAATAAACTATGCTGAGGTAGAGAACCCTCGCGTCTACAGCACAAGCCACGAGCTTAGTTAGAGCGAGGCGTCGAAACTAAACATGTTACATTAGGTCTATATTAAGCATTTATTTGTTAATTTAGGCTTTACAGAAATAAACACTTTTTATCTTTATCTTATCTTATCTTAATTTTCACAAAGAGTTGTTTGTTGTAGATTTTTCATGTCTTCTTTGATTACTGAGACATCATCCGATATTTTCTGAAGAACATTCGTTTGATTTCCATAAATCCTTTCATAAGTGTCGTCATCTTGTTGAAAGTTAGCAAATTCTTTGATAAACCCACACTCGTGTTCCGGTTGTTTTCGTTTGGCACGAAAAGTCACCTGCTGTATGCCAATTGGTTCAGAACATAGCTTCGAGAGATCGGGCTGTGATCCTCTCTGCTCATTCCGAAGTTATTTCTTACTCATTTCCTGGCGATGAATATGTGTACCATACCCTATTTATGAGAATAAAACAATTACTGCTAGAACGGATTTTTAAGACACTGCGCTGTGATGTTCTATTTCCCTGAGGTAACTAGAGGCTCTTATTCAAGGAAATACCGTTTTTCTGCGGAAGATGAATATTTCTGTAAGAAAATAGTTCATAATAAATATTTATAAAAATATGAATACATTATTTTGCGTACAAAGACGACCATGGACAGTCGAAACGTAAAGTGTTTTAAAGATTTTTCCGTAAAATATATTAATTATAATATAATAATAGATAACTAGTAAAGTAAACCTTTAACAGATAGGTACCTACAGATAAAATAATACTGCGTACCTACGAATACAATCATCCAATTACAAGAGTCGCAAACAGCTCCCTACTAATACAGCGGGAGTTGGGGCGCGAACGTGGAATAGTTTTGTTTACCTACTCGCATGTTATGATATTCTGGTACCTTCGTCGCGATCCATGGTAACATATAGAAAGACAGGTTCTTCATTACTACATAGTATTAATTAAACTCGCTCTCTCAGTGTCTGTTTGATCTAGAATGTGTGTCACCGGCGACGGAGCCTCTAGGATATGATATACTGTTAATTCTTTTGAGACATCGCGCTCCGAATATATTTTTTCTCCTACGATTTCCAGGCATTTTTGGCATCCTCATTTTAGACCAAAGTCGTGAAAACCTTCATTTTCTTTGTCGCCCCGGTCATTTTCTAGTAAGATGTAAGGTATATTAAAAAAAATACATATTTATGTATTACTAGCTTGTGCCCGCCGCTTCGCATGCGTTGTACCCGGATAAAAAGTAGCCTCTGTGTTATTTCTGATCCACATCTATACGTTCGCAAAATTTTAGCTCAATCCGTTGGAAAGTTTTTGCGTGAAGAGGTAACAAATCTCCAAACAAACTTTCGGTTTTATAATATTAGTGGGATATTAGCACGTCGTGGGCCCTGCCGTGGGGTGCTGGCAGTAGAATGTTACCCCTACTCTCCTACCCGTGGATGCAGTAAGAGCCTGCTAAGGGACACCTCCGGAAGATGGGCAGCAGCGTCTTTCCGTATATCAACATCCCGTACTGCGCTCACCAACCCGCCTGCCAAGCGTGGTGAGTACAACTACCCCTCATAGAGATCCATGAGGGAGGTCTTGATGATGATGATGATTAGCACGTCGACGTCGACCCACTGATTTGGTCACATACCGACAGTAGCGCCACCTACTGGATCTAATTGTGTTTTCAAACCACCCAGGCATCAATTGAGATATTAAATCGGCCCAGCCGCTTAGGACAAACATACGCACAGAAAAATGTAGATATTAAGCTCTTGACCCATAACACAAGCTAGGCTTTCTTTAGGGCTAAATTGTGTAAAATAAATAATGCTTGACAATTCACACAGCATCATCTAGCCCCAAGCTAAGCAGAGCATGTGTTATGCGTACTAGATGACTGATATATGTACGTAATACATTATTACTGAGTAGAAGATATTTTTAATTATATATAGAAAAAAACATCCAGGACACCCTGAACAAATACTTGCAGATCGTACAGACATTTGTCGCAAGGCGGGAATCGAACCCGCAATCAAGCAGGCAGACCTTCGCCCGCTGCACCACAGAGATCGTCAAGTCAGCTATTTTTTGTGGACTGCATTAAGGATGGATACCTATTGTCCGCATATGGCCATGACAACGTTTCCGGACCATGTCAAGAAGGGCTCGTCTATTGAAATTGATGGGGCAACAAGCGCAAGGGCACCACTTAGGCGGTTATCACACTGCCACGTACCATGCTGCATATTGAGTGTCGACGCACCTACGCGCGTACTTGCGGGAGTGCAGATCTGCATCATCGTGCGGGTTTTTCACGTGCGTAGTTGCGCTTTGTGGATTCACGGCGGCTCTGACTCATTTAATTCAAAGCTGTTCGCTAGACTGCGGGATTCGGTGTGCCGCCCCGCACCTACGCGCGGGGATGCATGTTTCACTGCGCTTGAGCGCGCGTGATCTGCGTGAACACGCGTAGATGCATTTTCTGTGTGTTAACGGAGATACTTACAAGCAACGTTAGAAGACGCATTCACGCAACATGCAGCGTGATGCGTGGCAGTGTGTGAACCGCCTTAGTCACGATCTACGGCTTGGGCTGTTGCCAGAGTGATAGTGTAAAGCACAGTGCAAAATTACATTTGAGAACGGAAATGTGAAGAATTCGACCCTACAAGCAGCATCCCGTACAGCATAGGTTAACATTTGCTGCCACAATATAATACATAATTTAAAAAACTTTTGCGAGTTGTAGACATCAAGCCTTAATTTATTAACTAATGTACTACCTAAATTTTCGTCTGCAATAGTCGTCTCCACGGCATTGGCCTTGTAGGCCACATCTATACCCATAGATGATTTATACATTCACCCGTGACCACGAGAGCTGTAACGCTTCTCATCGCATCTCATCTCAGCTGTAGGACGCTGTCAGTCTCCCCGCGACCACGACCAGGTGCAATCTGGTCGAAACGCCGGGATTAAAATAAAGGTAATTACGCGATAAATACCCTATAATCCAATATAGTAATAATGTAGGACTGCTGTTCACGTCCACAACTGGACAGCGATGGACAGGAAACTGGACACATTATGGATCTCAAAAATCGATCATGACGCGGTTGTTGATGGCAACAACGACTAACGGCGAGTATGGACTCGCCACGCTTAGCAGGCGGGTTGTCGAGCGCAGTACGAGATGTAGGTACACGGACGACGCTGAGGTAACGGAGAGACGCTGCTGCACATCTTCATCCGGAGGTATCCCTGGGTTCTGTGGTGAGTATGGCAACAACCCCTCGTGATCATTAGATTAATGAGGGTCTATGTCCAGCAGGAGACGACCTGCGGCTGAGATGAGATGTGATGAGAAGTGCGTTACAGCTATCGTGGTCACGAGTGACTTTATAAATCATCTATTGGTAGGTATGTGGCCTACAAGGCCAATGCCGTGGAGGCGACTATTGCAGATGAACATTTAAGTAGTAAATTAGTTATTAAATGTTAAATTTTTGTTCTATGGAAAGTTGAAATTAAAATTGCAATTTATTTTTTTTTTCTTCGGTATTCCACTCTGACCAACTAAATGGGCCAACTGAAATGGATCAACTAATTTTCTTTCTAAACGAACCTACTATTTGGTTGCTTTGATAGGAATATCTAAATTTGTTCTATTCCGACCAACTGAAACAGAGCAACTAATGTTACTTCTGAATGGCGGAAGGCATTTGCCCAACAATAGTGCGACACAGGCTTACAGTAACAGTATATGGAAAGCAAACATTGAAATTGCAAATCAAAATTTTTTTTACTCAATGGTGGAATGTTTTTTTCCCAATAGTAGGCGATACAGGCTTACAGTAATAGTAGCAGTAGGTATAGATGTGACAGGTCAATGTTCAAACAAAAGTGTAAGCTTTCTTTCTGTTTGCTCCTAACAAGTCCCCTTTCCACTAATGAAACGATACGATGAGATTGGAGGCTCGCACCCAGAAGGCAGTAATTTCTGCGTTTATTTAAGCGTGATATAACAATAGCGAAAAACTAAACAAGAGTTTTATTTATTGTGTATCTAATTAGTTGACGAGGTTGTTGACTGATGATATGAGCAAGACTGGATAAAAATGATTCCTTTAATTTTATAAATGCGAATTTGTTTGTTTATTCTGTTTCCGCGGATGCACGGGTTTGTAATTTGGTAAGGATGTTTACGTCGACCAAGCAAATAGTATAAGCAAAGTGAAGTGGCCACTAATTCTAATTCTAGTGGGGGTTACCTGATCTGCACTGACGTCCCGCATTGGGGTGTATTGTGCATTGTCCCCCGTGATTCTAACTCGACCCTAGCCAGCTCAACTCCTTTAAGCACCAGAGAAAGACTCTGGGCCGCTGGCAGCAATCCATGAGCATTCCCGAAGGATATGCAGATGTTGTAGAAGAAGAAGTGCATGACTCTATGTGCTCCTGTAGTCCCGTTTTTGATCTAGCGTCCTTTGTGGCAGTACAGTGCAATAGCACGTGTTCCACTGTCTCCTCCTGTGTTGGCTTTATCTGCCCAAGAACCAAGAACCGATAACCGACAGGTTAAACGAGTTTTTGAGTGAATACTGGGACTCGGAAAGCGTAGTTTTACACAGTACAAATACAAATACAAATATTTTTTATTTCTGTAACTTAAACTAAAAAATACATTTCATGGGTTTGGGACCCTCTTTCAAGTATAAAAAATACCCGTCTTAGAGGATCTCGCTCTTCAATTATTAGTTACTAATATCTGGTTAAGTACAGACACGTTAGTACATAATATTTATTTACAAAACTAAAGTAAGTAAGTTTCTTAAGGTGTGCAATAAAGTATTTTGTATTGTATTGTATTTTAAGTATGATTTGCGAACGGTCTCTGGCAGACGCTGGAAACAGAGTAAAATGGCACAGATTTAGGGAGTACTTAAACTAATATAGGCCGATGATGATGATAATTTTCAGGGCATATCTGGTCAGACTTGTATTATTTTAATTATTGTACCTTAAGAAACCGATTGTCGTGTGTACCAGTACGGGATGTTGATACACGGAAAGACTAAAATATTGCATACAATCAACATTTCATCATCATCATCATTCCAGCCGTTAAACGACCACTACTGAACACAGGCCTCCCTCATGGATCTCCATGAGTGATAGTTGCCATACTCACCACGCTTGGCAGGCGGATTGGCGAGCGCAGTACTGGATGTTGATACACGGAAAGACGCTGCTGTCCATCTTCCGGAGGTATACCTTAGCAGGCTCTTACTGCATCCATGGGTATGAGAGGAAGGGTAACATTCTATTGCCGACACCCCACGGCGGTAATCAACATTTGTTTTGCAGAAAAGGTTATGATTTTTATCCAACATTGTTACTTTATTTATGCGAGTATCTACTATGCTGATGGGTCCATAACGAGCCGTGTGATGGATGGCAGCAGAGTTACCAGCTCACGTGACTTTCAGCTCGAGCGGCGGTCAGAGATGAGCGATGATTTGCAAAAATCGCACTCGATATTAAATTAGGCTTTACGAATTTTAACGCTCATAACATAAATAATGTTTCAATGCTGTCGTTCACGGTCCCGTTTATAGGTGCATTCAATGTATTATACATCGATACTGGAATTTACCGCGTAATTTACCTTTAATTTAATTTACAGTATTCGTGGTGTTAATAAAGGTACAAGTTGCAACATGACATGTTGTAACAGTTTTGGTCCCGGAAAGACTGTGATATTGTGTAACATTCATTAAAAAAATAGAACCGGGCAAGAGCAAGTCGGACTCGCGCACCGAGGGTTCCGTGCCATCATACATTAGAATATATGACAAAGGAATGTGTATGAAGACAATAAGAGCAAGTCGGACTCGCGCACCGAGGGTTCCGTGCCATCATACATTAGAATAAATGACAAAGGAATGTTTATGAAGACAATTATTTTCTTCTGTTTCAATAAAAACGCACTTCAATGAAAGGATAGGAAGCAACCAAGGCGAATGGCAAAAGCAAGAGGAGCCCAGCCGTGGGTAGAAAGTCGATGATGAAGATGATGATGAAAAACGCATTAAGAAATTAATGTCATAGGTACAATATTAATGCGCGTCTCGTTTGTCACGCATCTGCGTCAAAAACAAACTCGACAAACATCAATGAGCCGTTTTCAGTAACAAAACAAAAAGAGTTTTGAACTAAACCTAACAGATGGAGCTGTCAAGCGGAGTAAGCAAGTTTGTGATTAATCCTGTCATTGTCAAATTGTGCCTACCAGTAAAAGAAAATTAACGCCATCTATAAGGTTCGAGGTAACTATTTCTGAAGTTTTTACTTTTTAATGAAAACGCCTCATTCAGAGACTAGTTATAGTAAAAAAGTTTACCCTACGCGCAAAAAAACGACAATACAGCTTCAGGTGTTACTGTACAAAACTCGAAGAGGCAAAAGGCTATTGTGAATAAGACAAAGCATTTTCAACTTCATGTTCTTGTCGGGGGCTCCAGTCGCAAGTGGTAACTTCGTCAACACTTTTCTAAAATGATTTCACAGCTACGGAGAGATTTTTTTTAATTATATGTTTTTATATTATATATCGGGAATGTTCACGGACTTGTAAAATTGGTGGAGGCACCAACTGTATCGACACCTTGGTAGATGTTATATGTATAGGCGAGATGGTTATTATAGTAAAATATTATAAGTTTGATTACAGTTAAAAGTAGTAGAAACATTATAGCCTTCTCACAACACTAAGAGTAGCCATTTGGTACGAGATTTTTCGCCCGTTTCAAAAAACGACTCAGAGATAAGTTCCTGTAAAGAAGTTTAATCTACGCGTAAAAAACAACAATACAGCTTCAGGCACAGCGGTACAAAACTTGAAGAGGCAAAAGGCTATGAATAAGACAAAGCATATTCAACTTCATGTTCTTAGTCGGGGCCCTAAAGTGCACACTCCAGTGGAGAGCGGTAACTTCGTCCACACTTTACAAAAATGATTTCACAGCCGCTAAGTTAAGATTTATAGAACACGTTTGATCCTTACTAAACGTGTTTTCTAGATCAAGTGCAAGCCTCGGCCTTCCGAGGGTTGCACCTGATCTAGTATAACGAGCAACCGAGGCGAATGCAAAAGCAGTGAGAGCCTGTGTGTCCAGGTTGGGAAAATCTGACACGATAATCATGAAAATATCGCTAGGAAATGCGTCAACCAACTGCGTGTTAAGCAAACTCGACAACCATGAGTTGAGAGGTATATTCGTGTGAAAAATTATACGCGCAAACACGATAAGAATACAGCTTCAGGCAGTGCTGTAAAACTTGAAGAGGCAAAAGCTGTTGTGAATAAGACAAAGCATATTCAACTACATGTTCTAAGTCGGGGGTGCACGCGCCAGTCGAGAGTGGTAACTTCGTGTTTCGTGAGTGGTATCAACATTAACGGCGAATACCCCGTAACCTTCGGTTTGCCGACAACATTGTGGTCATGGCAAAGTAGATGGAGGAACTCGGCACGATGCTCGAAGGCTTCAATCGAGTCTCCCAAAGAAGGTTATGTCAAATGTCCATGTTGTGCCTGTCCCAAATATGGTTGAGAACTCGGCTCTCGAAGTTGTCAACGCGTATGTATACCTAGGACAAACTGTCCAATTAGGTCGGTCCAACTTCGAGAAAGAGGTCAATCAACGAATCCAACTCGGATTTTTATTTGGGAAACTACGCAGTCTTTTCGTCCAAAATTTCTCAGTGCCTTAAGACGAAATTCTACAATCAGTGTGTGTTACCAGTGATGACATATGAAATCGAGACGTGGTCATTCACGATTGGCCTCGTGAAAAGGCTCAGAGTCGCTCAACGAGCTATGGAGAGGGCTATGCTCGGGTTTCTTTACGGGATTGAATCAGAAATGAGCCAAGCGAATTAGAACGTTGAAGTGGCAATTGGCAGGGCATGTAGCTCCCAGAACAGATGGCCGATGGGGCCGAAAAGTTCTCTAGTGGAGGCCACTGACCGGCAAGCGCAGCGTCGGACGTCCACCAACAAGATGGGCGACGACCTGGTGAAGACCGCAGGTCGACGGTGGACGCAGATCGCTTCCAACCGCAATAACTGGAAATCCATGCGGGCCAGGGAGGCCTATGTCCAACAATGGACGTCCTTCGGCTGAAATGATGAATGATGATATTTTCAAGAACCGAAACCTAATGACATTCTGCCGTCATCATGGTGGATGCCAAAAAAACTAAGTAAGAAAATGAGGAAGAAATATTTCAAAGTCAATTTAACAATCCTCAAATTATGATAATTATTGGGGCTAAAACTACGCACATCGCGACGTTATTGTCCATTATTAGTAAAAAATATACCAATTAGGTACCTGACGCAAAACACATTATCTTTAGTAGATTAAAAAGGCCTAACTTACATTGTCCAAAAACACTTGCTGTTTTGTCTTAACGCCCTATTCCCGAAATGTAACTTCTTATCGACAACTTTATGTGTCATGGAAACAATATGACAAATAAAGTTGTCGATAAAAATAAATAAGAATGTAGAAAGCGACATATTGTTCAGTTTCGCTGACACAGCGTGATAAAGTCGCTGCTGCGAAGAAATGGAGTGTTGTGTAGGAGCCAAACCATTGCCAAAAATGCGCGAAAAATCAGGTGCTGGATTTTAGCTATTAGGGCTGTCGCCATTTTGTTTCGTCTTGAGGCACTTTTATTGTACCTACCTACGAGTTTTTAAATTCAACAGAAAAATGAATTGTTATTTTTATTTAGCATTTCGGTGCTAGTAACACTTTTGTCTAGTTTTATATTTTTAATTGATGAAGGAGGAAAAACATCATCTTTTCTTTATATTTTTCTTTTGTTTTATGTGTACCCACTTTAAAATATTATTTATAGATATGAAAAATACAGCTAAAATTTTCTTTGGTTTTTTATAAGTCGTCCTTACAAGTACGTCTTTACAAGATTCGATCAGTCCGCTGAAGTTGTCTCGAGCAAAAAGGAATTGATTGAGATCAAACTTGGTATTGTGGCTTTTATGAAACATATCACTTCAATCGTTTATCCAATAGCTGACATCTCGCCCCTCAAAACCCAACCTACGTCCGTGCTGATCATCTATGCCATGTGAGGGGCGGACACTAGCAACGAAATGACTTAGCAAATGACTAGAGGGTGAAATGGCAAACCCATGATGATGGAGAAAAACGATAAAATTAACCTACTTATGATACTTGACACTGGCAGAATTGTGTAAAACCAAACGCAAAAACCATGAAAAAGAAGAAAGAAGCTGTCATCTCAGATTATAATGCATGGTATCTGTGTTGGTTGTGCAGTCGGACATTGTAGGTGTTTATCTAAATAAGATTACCACGGCTTTAAGATTTGCATGTGTTAACCCTGTGCGAGATAAACGCCCTGTCGCATCCGCTGCAATGTGTGTATATGTACTGAGACCGTATACAGGGTGTAAAGATATGTGGCGTCGGATTTACCAGGTCAAAAAAACACATAATTTTGTTGTATAAACATATATTTATTATTAGCGACGTGATCTTCTTGATTCCGAATTTCTCCCAAAATCATAAACAACAACAACTTTATAATGCACTCGGATTCATAGGAGGATATTTAACAGTTTTTGAGTATATTTACAGCATTTCATTCTTGTATTCGCCGTAGGGTGCCGGCGGTAGAAGGTAACCTCCTCTCATACCCATGGATGCAGTAAGAGCCTTCTAAGGGATACCTCCGAAAGATGAGCGACAGCGTATTTCCGTGTATCAACATCCCGTACTGCGCTCGCGAACCCGCCTGCCAAGCGTAGTGAGTATGGCAATCACTCCTCATGGAGAACCATGAGGGAGGCATGTGTTCAGAGTAGTGGACGTTTTACGGCTGAAATGAGACGATTCTTGTATTTTCAAATGGACTACTTTTTTTACCATAGCCGTAGCAAAGTTACACAGTAAACATGAGATATTAATTCAAGCTTGAAATTTTAATAACTAACATAGTTGAAGCACATAGAGTAGGTTTAGTTTATAGATGTTTCTCATCTAAGAGAAATTGTAAAGTATTTTACAAGAATAAATGTTCTCATCGCCGTTTTTAACAAAATTAATAAATTAGACTTATCCCCTTGCCTGTAGATATAAGCCGCAGCAGCTCATTGCACTCAATTCAATGCAGCTCGTGGCATGCGCTTTTGAAGCTTATTTCATTTGTTTTTGAATTTGAATACCTACCATAAACTTTAACTGCTCTAACTTGCACAAAGTATAGGGAAAGAAACAAGGATGGCACATGGTCCCTTGTATAATGTCTAGAAATCAATCACAATAAACTTTAAAAAAATCAGACGGAGGGTTTAAGTCGTAAACACAAAACCCTATTTAGCTAAAGACCCTCTTCATAAGAATACAACTTAGGTACATAAAACGCTTGTAGTTTTCTTCAGTCAGTTTGCTAAAGGCGGTCCTTTTACACCCCGTATAGTATATAGGTCATGTCCTTATTCCGCGTTCGGTACATGCAGCGGGGTGCAAGGAGCAAACTGCAAAGTGTATTACAAAATAAACGTTTGAATGCTCTCGGTATTGGAGCCCAAATGACAAATACGGGGAGATATAGAAAGATTGAAGTGAATGGAAAGGGCTAGAAAGTCTGTTTATTTATATACGAGTATTTTAGGCAGAGCAGAGAACAAAAAAATTTGAACATGGAATGAAGAACGTCGTAATGAAATCATTGAAACTATAAGGAACATGATAAATGGTCGGAATTTCCCAAAAAATATAATCTTCATCATCAATTCAGCTGTAAAACGTCCACTACTGAAGGCATTCCTCATGCATCTCCATGAGGGGTAGTTGCCATACTCACCAAAAACTATACCTGCTAAAACTTATGAGAAACTTATGAGAGTAATGGCCCTGATAATGGCATTATTTTTTTAAAGATGCCTAACTAGTGAAGTTCAAGTATTTTTTCTTAGATCCTGACACGACGTTCCGATGTGTTAACTGAATTATAAACGTGAGAGTTGAAGATCAATAGTAGGTAAACCAAAAATGTGCTAACGTTTCTTATATGACGAGCTCTGTGGCGCAGCAGGCGAAGGTCCGCCTGCGACGCAAGGGGTTGCGGGTTCGATTCCCGCCTCGGGACAAATGTCTGTACGATCTGCAGATATTTGTTCAGGGTGTTCTAGGTGTTTTTCTATGTATAATAAAAATATCTATCTATGTAGTATAATGTATTAAGTATATCAGTCATCTAGTACCCATAACACAAGCTCTGCTTAGCTTGGGGCTAGATGATGCTGTGTGATTTGTCTCGCATTATTTATTATTATTATATGTACCTACTTATTCGCTGCGAAATAAATGCAACCAACTATATTGCACCCGATCATTATGTTGAGCCTTTCCTAAGAGGCTCTGCCTCCCCTTGACCTAAAAAATAACTTCACTTGTCTAAGCTACAACATTGCATAAGTAATATCTTTCCTCCAGCATATTTTTTGTGACATAAAAATATTTTGTCTAGTTTTGGTGGACTGCGAGTAGTTAAAATTATTTTCAAGTGTATGCCATCTCTCTTACCCTTCGATGCAGTAAGGAGCCAAGGGATACCTGCGGAAGATAGGCAGCAGAGTCTTTCCGTTTATCAACATCCTGTACTGCGCTCGCCAACCCGTCTGCTTAGCGTGGTGAGTATAGCAACAACCCCTCATGATCAGTACTCAGTGATCAATGAGGGAGACCTTTGTCCAGCAGTGGATATCCTACGGCTGGAAGATTTGGCTGTAACGTTCGCAATGATGCTGTTAATGGGTTAAAAAAGGCTATGAATTTTACCAAAATAAGAATAAGAATAACTTTATTAAACTTTTAAATACAACACAGTTAGTATACTTAACTAAAAAAGAGACTTAACTAGGTACTATAGCCATTTATGCCAGGAAGACTAAACCATTTGCGCTAGTTTTGGAAATACCAAAACTAGCGCAAATGGTTTAGTAAAATGTAAAAATACTCAATTTGGTGGCTGCCAGGAGCTATGTGATAGTCTCAGCCGGCTATTAGACCAACGGCATTCTAGTATTAATGAGCATACTGTGTGAATTGTCTATCACTATTCATTATATATTTCGGGGGCAGGTTACCATCGAAACACTTTCTCCAAAAGGAGAATGACGGACATTCATACATTTCTGAGAAAAAAGTGATAGTACAAAAACTAAATCACATATTCTTGTAAAGAGGATAAAATATTTAAATAGAAAATTATGACAAAAGTTGCCGTTAAAGTACATATGTATAAACAGACTAAACCTCTCGGGGGGTTTTTTGTTATTTTTATAAACATCTAGCTATGAACTGACTATTATCTTCTCAACACATTAAATAATAAAAAGGTAAACGATTTTTCTTCACCAAACTACTTCTTTTCAGGGTTAGTACACATATAATATTATTTATTTGTCTTATACACTCTTCATCTGACAAAGTAATTTTTTTATAAATTGAATAAAAATGCGTTTTATGTGCGTCTCTACACTGTAACATCAGGGCCTGAAATCGTTGATGTCCTTTAAAATGGATCTACTGATACAATGCATGGAATGTCGCTGACAGAAACTGGTTGCATAATAAAACACCTGGCATTTCACAACCGGTGCACGATGAATATTTTACACTGTAAAAACAAACGCGCGTGTGCGAGCGTAAACGGAAAGGTGTTTGTATCTGATCCGTGCCCCTTGGGGGTGAAAATGGATATGGGCGGTAAAAATCTGACTACCACAAAAAACAGAACAAAAAACGGGTTAATAAATATAACCTATGACACTTACAAATAATGTGGCTTTCTTTTAGTAAAATATTTTTTTAAATCGGTTCAGTAGATCCAGAGATTACCCCCTGCGACCTCACAAACTCCCAAACTTTACCTCTTTATAATATTAGTATAGTAACTTGTACACACCTTTTACCTTTACTTCTACAATATACCTACTATAGATATAAATTGGAAGTCTGATGTGTGAAATGTCCAGCAATATTTATTAATTTAGTTCTTATTTAGGTTCTTATTCCTTATTCTTTTTACTTTACACTTCTTCGATAAACTAATAAATTAATTGCTGATCCCGTGTCGCTTAACAAATGTTTAATGTATGCTATATAACTCTGTCACATCACGGCCCAAAATCGTCAAAGTCTTTAATTGATCAAGCCGCTGACAGGAGTTGGTTCATAATAAAACACCTCCCATTTCAACCCGGTATGCGATGAAAATTGTCTGTAAACAAATGCGCGTGTGCGAGCGTGAACGGGAAGGTGTTAATTTGCCAAGGAACAAAAACGTCACGTCTGCATAGACAATTTGACCCCTTCCGCGGAAGGGAAATGGTAAACCCGTGGTTTCTATTAATTATTAACATATTGTGAAAAATAATGGATGTCGAATTTTTACTGCGACCATAAAATATAAAAATTCCACAACTAAATATTCTTTAGAAAAGGTGCGGGTCTGTGAGAATGTTTGGCCGCTTGAAAGATTTATTGTTGGTACCTACATTATAATAGGTTAGAGCCATTTTTCTTTTGTATTATTTGTAGGATAAACAAACACCGCTATTATCAAGTTTGCTGGTGGCATCATACTTCACTCACTAAGAAGAGAATAATGTGCAATGTAAAAATAATAAGATATTGTAACTGACATAAGAACTAAATAAAAAAATATTTCTAGCTTTTCACACAGAACTATCTAGCCCCAAGGCGACTACCAATTTATAGGATAACTATTTTTAGAATTGGCTACATACAAATTAATCTTTGGTATCGAAAGCCAAGACATTTTAGAAAAAGAAAGGAAAAATGTAAATATTGTGTTATACATAAAATCACTCAACATATGCAATAACAGAGTACATAATAATAATTATAATAACCCTACTAATAAGCTGGTTTTTAGTGAAAAATTAAGATAGGAGATAGGAAGGTAGGTTCAATATAAGGTAGTATGTTTCTCCAGTAGTGAAATCACCGAGGTTAAGCCTTAGCTAACAAGAAGATTGCTGAGTGATTACTCGCAAGCCGAGGGAATCCTACGAAATTGCGATACCACTGGCCACCGGAGCATTGGAAATTGAAGCTTTGCTGGAAAGTAATTTCGATATGATGATTATACAAACGATTTCATACCTTCAGTCACTTCTTCAAGATTCTTTACCGAGCTTATGGAATTTTTAAATAAGGAATTTCCATTTTTAAAACCGCAATGAGGACATAATAAGATATAACTCATGTTCACGAAAGAGGTGGTATACAATTAGTGTGAAACCTTATTTTTTATTTTATTTATTTTTATTTTATTTTACAATTTTAGGAAAACCAACAGCTAGTTTAAGTCTTAAAGGTAACTATAGTAATTAGAGGCTAATTATAGGTTTCCACAGATAATAAACAAAAGTTATATAGGTTCAACAGTCCTTTGAATTTTAACTAAAATACTAATTTAAAAACTATCACTAATTATCAAAAAAAGAATTACTTAACAAACGTCTTAGACGTTTTGGAGAGGTGTTATATAAATATATCGTCCCTTTATTGGTAAAACCGATTATCTACCGAAAACTAAACTTGTGGCAATAATGATTTAAAAGTTTGACAGAATAATTATGTAACTAAATTACATATGTCTTACCTACAATCGTGTAATTATAATGAAAAAAATCATAAAGTATGTTTGTAAATCATAAAAATAGAAGTACTTCATTGATAATGCTTGAAAAAATGCCAAACACTATCTTCAGGGAGGTCATTTAGTTGGTTTTTCCTGAATAACGACATAAGCACATATATCATTAATTAAATCACTTGGAGCTTATCTTATAGCTTCACTGTAACCTTTCGAAGAAAGTTATAAGGTACCAAAAACAACTGTAAAAATAACACTGAAACATTCTGCAAATTGAAATTTAAAAAAAATGATAATTGGTTTTGCTCGAATAAAATTAAGAATTGTGGTAGACTATCTGCGAAACGTTCATACAACAAACTACAGCAAGCCTGGTCTATTTTTATAATTGCAAAAATACCAAAAAATCATTACTTACATGAAAGTATAAACTGAATAAAATAATAAGAATGATATATGAGGAAATAACTTCATTCTTCAACTCCGTCTTGCTCGAAGGTATTACGCCAAAAACATGGAACAAAAGCGTCGTGGTATTGTTCTTTAAGAAAGGTGACAACACCTTGCTTAAGAACTACAGACCGATCTCGCTTTTGAGCCATGTTTATAAGCTGTTCTCAAGGGTCATCGCAAATCGTCTCGATCGCAGGTTTGATGACTTCCAGCGTCCCGAACAAGCCGGGTTTCGAAAAGGCTACAGTACCATAGACTACATTCATACGCTGCGGCAAGTTATACAGAAGACCGAAGAGTATAACTTGCCGCTATGTCTCGCGTTTGTGGACTATGAGAAAGCCTTCGATTCGATCGAAACATGGGCGGTGCTCGAGTCTCTCCAACGATGCCGAATTGACTATCGGTATATCGAAGTGTTGAAGTCTTTGTATAGAAACGCCACTATGTCAGTCCGAGTACAGGAACAGAGTTCGAAGGATATTCCCTTAAATAGAGGCGTAAGACAGGGAGACGTTATTTCTCCGAAACTGTTTACGACCGGTTTGGAAGATGCCTTCAAGCTCTTGGAATGGAAAGGACTAGGCATCAACATTAACGGCGAATACATGACTCACCTTCGGTTTGCCGACGATATTGTGGTCATGGCAAAGTCGATGGAGGAACTCGGCACGATGCTCGAAGGCCTCAATCGAGTCTCCCAGCGGGTAGGCCTTAAAATGAACATGGATAAGACGAAGGTTATGTCGAATGTCCATGTGGTCCCTGCCCCAGTTATGGTTGAGAACTCGGCTCTCGAAGTTGTCGACGCGTACGTATACCTAGGACAAACTGTCCAGTTAGGTAGGTCCAACTTTGAGAAAGAGGTCAATCGACGAATCCAACTCGGATGCGTTTGGGAAACTACGCAACGTTTTTTTCGTCCAAAATTCCTCAGTGCCTTAAGACGTGGTCATTCACGATTGGCCTAATGAATAAGCTCAGAGTCGCTCAACGAGCTATGGAGAGGGCTATGCTCGGGGTTTCTTTACGCGATCGAATCAGAAATGAGTACGTAGAAGAACTCGGGTCACCGACATAGCCAAACGGATTAGCACGTTGAAGTGGCAATGGGCAGGCCATGTAGCTCGCAGAACAGATGGCCGATGGGGCCGAAAAGTTCTCGAGTGGAGGCCACGGATGTCCACCAACAAGATGCGATGATGACCTGGTGAAGACCGCAGGTCGACGGTGGATGCAGATCGCTTCCAACCGCAATAACTGGAAATCCATGAGGGAGGCCTATGTCCAGCAGTGGACGTCCTACGGCTGAAATGATGATGAGGAAATAATCAGCTTTATTAGTAACTTTTTATTTTTATCTAAGTATACAAAACAATTTGTAAAATCTAAATTCTGTAGAAAAAAATCTACGATATGTCATCTCCGACACAGGTTCCATATATTCGTCTCCGCATTTTTTGACGTACAAAGAATACAATTTGCTTAATGTAAGTAGGGAAAGATGCAATATATTTTTTTATGTACTCAATTTTATTAGGTGCAGTTTTATTCGGAGGCTCATGACGTCCGCGAGGGTCTTCGTGCTTGGCAAAAAGTCCTAAGTTATCACGGTGCTTTATAGCATCAGCTACTACACACGGAGCAATGCATAATGTTTGGCAGAAAAACTTTTGGCAAACATATATTTCGTTCCCTTCTATTGTAAAAAAGCATTGCTTAGCATAAGAGCGTCGTGTCATTCTTTTAAGAAGTCTCTTTACTGACTTACGTGAGCCAATATAAATGACTTTTTTGAGGCATAGTTTAGACTCCAATATTTTCTGCATATTATTTGGCGCTCTTCATCTGTAACTTTATCATTGCACTCAAATTTGCATTGAGAACTATCAACGGGCTTAGGATTTTTTGAGCTTTAAATTTCTTTTTTGTAACGTTTATGGCAAGCCTAGCTCGCTGTCTTTTGTTGTTATAGTTGCTTTTACATGTATTTAAATCTAAACGATACGATATCTGATGTTGTGGAAAAACAAATAAAGCTGCTTAATCTCTTTTAATTGAATTAAAATCTGCACAGGTGCGAAGGATTATGTTCTGTTAAAAGCAAGTAGAACTACTTACTTTCTTTTTAATGTGTAAGATTCTAAGTACTTTCCAATAATTCAGCAAAACCAGAACCATTTAAAGTATTTTAATTTGTATTAGCACAATGCTACAGTATGTTCAGAGTGTAAGCAAATTGCAACTAAAATAAGATATAAAACGGAATGTGTTTTTTATTGCAAGGCTTCAAAAAAATCGTACAGGTATAAGACTTAAGCCGTTATTGAATGCAGATGTTACTTAAAAGCTTATATTATAATTGTTTTTTTGCGTATCTATCTCGAAAACTATGCATCGTATCGAATAATCGGTTTTATCTGTAGATAGGGCTCAAAAATTTGAGTAGCTTGGTGTAAATAACTCATTTTCAAAAAAAAGTGTAGATAATCGGTTTTACCAATAAAGGGACGATATATCTAACGACACATTATTCGCTAATACATCATTAAATAGTTTGCTTGCTCTTATAATAAATGAATTCTGTCTGTAGTTTGTTCTCACTAGTGGTTCGTATAAAAGATTAGGCTTACGAAGCGAAGATATGTTAGTACGTATACCAACTAGTTCAAGGAGTTCCGGACAATCCACCGTTCCACTTGCTATGTTCATCAGGTAGCACAGGTCAGCAATATCTCTTCGCTCTTTAAGCGGTAAAAAGTGATTTTTTTTACATTTCCCTCCGTAAACAGTTACTGTAAGTCGGGGTCCATAACGGTCGAAGGGGGGTGTTACATTTAGCGATAAAGATTGCCTTACCGATTGCAGGTTGTCTATTCACTATCGGTTGTCTATGGTATTTATGGCACCGGCAATAATTAAGTGAGTATTATACCTACTTTCTACCTGAGGATTAGCATTCAGAACTATTTTTACCTTGGCGTGATGGGATTCGTGAAACAAATAAAATAACAAGTCAATTCAATAACGTTAAGATTTGACGCCTATTATGAGGAAAATAAATAAGACCCCTCGCCGTGGGGTGCTGGTGGTAGAATGTAACCCCTCCTCTTATGAGAGAACGTATCCCTTAGCAGGCTCTTACTGCGGTATGCCCTTGGATGCAGTAAGAGCCTGCTAAGGGATACGTCCGAAAGATGGGCAGCAGCGTCTTTCCGTGTAACAACATCCCGTACTGCGCTCGCCAACCGCATTCCAAGCGTGATGACTATGGCAACTACCCCTCATAGAGATCCATGAGGGAGGCCTGTGTTCAGTAGTGGACGTTTTAGGGCTCAAACTATGACATGATGATGAAATTAGCCCAACTTACTGAAACCCGAAAAAGGCTTGCATGATTTTAATAGCTTTAATGAACATAGTTGTGCTTGCAATTTCCCATAATTAGTACCTAAGCACCACTATAATCACTAATCTATATATATATATATATATATAATTCAAACATAATTCAGGTCCTGACTGACTCACTGACTGACTGACTGACTGATATATCAACGCACAGCCTAAACCACTGGACCTAAAGAATTAACTTAGAATTACTTGAAATTTGGCACACATATACCTTGAGTATCCGAGAGTTGCACTAAGAAGGGATTTTTCAAAATTCCCACGGGATAGGGAATAAATGGAATCTATATTTCGAATCAAAGTCGCTCTGCGTGAAAAAGGGGATTTTACGTTTTATGACTTCCACGCGGACGAAGTCGCGGGCAAAAGCTGGTAACTTACTATATTGTAATCGTTCAAGACTTACGATTAGTACGTAGGGTTCATAAAACGCCTACCCTGTAACTACAATTGGTAAAAACAAATAATGCTGGATAGTACACGCAACACCATCAAGTCCGAAACTAAGCAAAGCTAAGAATAAAGATGAGTAATCGAATATTTATACATATTTTACATACAAAACACCCAAGCCCAGTACTTTTAAAATAAATAAAGAAACGGTCTCTTTTCTATATAAAGAGAAAAGGAGTGATACTCTTTTTCTCTAAAATATGCATAGAAAGAATATCCAATTTTAGTAGGGCTAATTCTAAATTCGAATTCTGGTGGGGGATAGTACCAGGTCTGCACTGACGTCCGCATCGGAGTGTATTGTTCGTTGTCCCCCGAGATACTACCCAGACCCTAGCCATCCCAGCTCAATGGAGAAGGGCTCTGGGTCATCAGCAGCATTCCATGAGCATCCCTGAAGGGATGCAGATGTTGTTGATGTCATCACTTCACTTCAGCCATAAAACGTCCACTACTGAACACAAGCCTCTCAGGATCTCCATGAGGTGTAGTTGCCATACTCACCACGCTTGGCAGGCGGATTGGTGAGCGCAGTACGGGATGTTTATACACAGATAGACGCTGCTGTGGGGTGCCGACACTAGAATGTTACCCCTCCTCTCATGCCCGTGGATGCAGTAAGAGCCTGCTAAGGGATACCTCCGGAAGATGGGCAGCAGCGTTTTTCCGTGAAACAACATCTCGCACTGCGCACGCCAACCCGCTTGCCAAGCGTGGTGAGTATGGCAACTACCCCTCATGCAGTCCATGAGGGAGGCCTGTGTTCAGTAGTGGACGTTTTACGGCTGAAATGATGATGATGAGACGCTGCTGCCCATCTTCCGGAGGTATCCTTTAGCAGGCTCTTACTGCATCCATTTGTATGGCAGGAGGGGTAGCATTCTACTGCCAGCACCCAACGGCTAGTTGTTGATGTGGATGGGCTTTATTAGCAGGGCCACCAGAATGAAAAACCCGTATGATAAAATATTTCCCAAGCATATACAAGAGACACGCAATCGACGTAGATAAAACACAAAGCAACATGTTTAACAAAACAGTGACCCATTTTAAAGGGAGTAGAAACTTGAGTCAGATCCTTTTTAAGAGGGGAATTAAAACGTTCTCTTTGACGCAAGAGAGATTGTCGCGTCCGGCTGTAAACCGCTTCCTTTGAACAACTACATACATTTTAATGACAAAGAAAAGATAAGATAGCGATTTATTTTCGCTGGTAAACATAATTTGATGTAGGACCTTTTGCGACACAGTCATGGTTTGTTTAAATATACCTGCATATTTCGTAATTTTACCTAGAACAGCGACACAGTTTGTTAAATTGTTACCTGCTTATTTCTTTGTTGGTTGGAACTTTTGATGGGGATCGTTGTTGAGTAACCACCTTTACTTAAACTTATGCTGTGCAGCTTAGTAAGCTTCAGACCAATTGACATGTTTTTACCTCAGAATATAAGCCGAAGTTAAGAGTATGGTATAAGTGCTAGGCAAGACATCTATGAATGTCTACTGCAGTGTCCCGTACAGAATGAACATCAGTTGCTGACGCTGTATAAATCATCTATAATAGATTATAATATATTTATACAGCCTCAGCAATACATATATATTCGTGTTGTACGAAATAACGCAGTGTCTGGGACATTGTTAGATGGATTATGATTATGTAAATTACTTAAAACCAACCAGCGCTACCAATATTAAGATGAGGCATCGGGCCGAGAAACACGAAAACGGCGAAAACAAGTACTTTTGAATGCGCGATGTGAGAGGATGGATGATATTGATTCAAATTTAAAAAATGTCATAGATAAGGGAAAACCTTGAAAAATTTAATGAATCGAACAAAATTTTGAAAAGTAACCGGCTTTATCAAAAAAAAAATACAAATTTCTTACCAAAAAAAAGTTTAATAATTCGAATGCTCAGAATTATCCGCGACAACACCCCATTATTTTTTACGAATAAAATAGCCAGATTACTTTTCTATTTCATAGTTCGAGAATTTTTTTTTTTAATGTGTATATTATGATTAATTAATTAAAAACTCAATCAAATCCATTTGCGCCTACTCTTGTTTACTCTACCCAACAGTGTTTGCTCAGAAAATTTGATCAGGCGCTATCTGGGCCGCCGCGCGCCGGCGCGCACCGGTGCGACGGCGACGTTGCGACTCCGACGAACGCACGATTGCCTGTTCGCTCAGCGTCGGGCTGGCAACGCCGCCAACCGAGTGATTTACTTCAAAATTATTTTCAAAATTATAATTTAGACTTTAGTGTACTATATTCAATCAATCAATCAATCAATCAATCAATTTATTTCATTTCAAGCCTAAATTACAAAATCAATATATGGAAAATAATCAAGTAAAAGTACATCATCTACATTTATGGCTTGCATTCATAAACTGGTCTACAGCACCTACACTAAGTGGTTAGACTTGTGTCGTAGGTGCTGCCTTCCTTCTAAGATTACAATATTGATAGTATCAAAGCCAGATTAGGATTTTATATAACCACGAATATAATTATTAAAGGTAATTAAAGGTATAGTTAAAGGTATATTAATATCATCAAAACTTACATAATAGTGATTGTAAGTAGTTAATTAGTATAATGTGCAATAATTTAATTTAATAACAATCATAACCAATATTGCAATTTATTACCATTAATTAATGTCATAGTTTAATTATAAATATATCCAGTAAGTTAATTTCGATTATATGTTATAGTTAAATTTATTAACAATTGCGAGTAAATCAATTAATTCAATTTAATAACAATAAACTCATTTGATTAGCTAGTTGAATCAATAATATATATTATTAATATTCCCTTAGAATTGTTTATCATTGATAATTTAATTTTTAATTTTTAATAATTGAATAATAATATAATGATCCTAAATTATTAGTACTTATGTTATAATTTGACTTGGGTTCCGTTTGATTAAACCTAATTTTAACATAACATTGGACATCATCGTAAGTTATAAGTTTAATTTCCACTAGCTTTTTTAATTCCATGTGTATGTCAACATGTAGGTCAATCTTGATTGTGTATTCTGTATGTAAGAATTCAAATTTTAAATGGAAATTAGTAAATAGTTCATAACAATTATTTAATAACTTTAATTAGATACTCAGTGTTATCATAGCACAGTGTTAGTAACCATTTCCTAACCGCAGTATGACACTCCAATTTATTTAACAGTACCAAATCCTTAATTACTTTATTTGCTTTATTATATAAAAATGGACCAATAAAAATTTGCTGACGTTGAGCAGATACGGTGTTGCACTTGGGAACTCGCATGACCAAATCCTTTCTTCTTCTATCAGAAGCGATGTATGCACTGACATCAACCTTTTTATGTTGCGACTCAATGATTTTAGCAATATAGAGCTGTCGAACGTTTAGGACTTCGCACTCGTTAAACAGCAGAGTCGTCGAAAATCTGTACGGTTTAAAAGTAGCAACTTTTAACACAGCACGCTGAGCCCGTTCTAATTGCATCATGTAGGTTTTGCAAGCACCACCCCATGCGGTATTACAGTAAGTGAGTAAGGACTTGCAAAGAGCGTTATAGATGTCCATGATCAGTTTACGGTCCGCCACTTCTCTCAGGTGCCTAAAGACAAATATAAGTTTTCGAACCCGCTTGGATAGTGCTTCCACGTGGGCGTTCCAGCTGACTCTGTCATCAATAGTGACCCCCAAATACGTAATGGTTCTAACGTTATCCAGATTGTCACAGTCACAATCATTCAGCAGACAGTTTACGTGCGCTTTTATAGTGAAGTTCGGTTTTTTGGTGCGAGCGTTAGCAAAAGTCATATATTTAGTTTTTTCAATGTTAAGCGTCAGTAAGTTAGATTGCAGCCATTTGATAACGGTTCTAAGGCCTTCTTCAGCATGAGTTCTAACCTCCTCCCAGGTATTACCTTCAAAGATGATTGCTGTATCGTCAGCATATGAGAAAATTTTACCATTACCTATCGTAAGCTTACACAGATCGTTCACATATATTAAGAAGAGGGTGGGACCCAAAACACTCCCCTGAGGAACGCCGTATGTCACTAGTTCTTCACAACTCATGTAGTCACCAATTTTGGTTTTCTGATTCCTGTCTGATAGGTAATCTGTCATGAGATTTAAAGACTTGTCTCTAATGCCAATTTTTTCAAGTTTTTCGATAAGGATGGGTATGGAGACAGTGTCAAAAGCTTTCGCTAAATCGAGAAATATACCTATAACTTTTTTCTTATTGTCGATTTTGGACACTATAAGATCTGTTAAGCTTGTAACGGCTGACTCAGTTGATTTTGCAGAACGGAATCCATATTGGTTCGGTGATAAAATATCATACTGCTCTAGAAAAGAAATAAGTCTTCTATTTATTACCTTTTCAAATATTTTTGAGAGTGTCGTTAGAACAGATATAGGCCTATAATTTTTGACACTGTCTCTCTCCCCTCCCTTATGAACTGGCGTAATTATTGAGGTTTTGAAAACGTGAGGAAACCTACCAGCGGAAAGACAAAGGTTGCAAATGTGGGTGATAAGTGGTATTACCGTCGGGCCAGCCAATTTAAGCGTCTTAGCGGAGATACCATCATACCCAACTGCACAGTCATTCTTAAGGGAGCTAAGAATTCCATGCACTTCAGCTTCGTCTGTCGATAGAACACCAATTGTGTTGACCAGGGATGACATTTGACATATCGACATGTTGCTGTCTTGATTGACAATTTTAGCAGCTAGGTATTTACCAACATCAACAAAATATTTATTTACGTGGTCCACTGATAAAATAGGAGTTGGCATGCTATACAAGAGTGATTCACAATTCGTTTTAGATTGTTCAGTATATGTAATTCTGCGTATCACTTGCCACGTCTTTTTAACATTGTGCTTATACTTTTCCAGTTCCGCTTTTTCAAAATTAATTTTAACCTTCTTAAGTAGTTTATTACAAAAATTCCTATATCTAGAGTATGTGAGCTTCAATGTTGGGTTATTTGGGGTGAGCTTTAGGCTAGTATGCATTCTATCGCGGGTCCTAATGCAACGAAGAAGACCTGCAGTTACCCAGGGTTTTTTGATGTGCCTGTTATTTGGTATTTTAAAGATACGAGTATTTATTTTTATTATAGCCATCATTTTATTAACAAACAGCTCAGAAGCATAGATAGGATCAACAGCATTGTATACATCTGTAAAGTTTTCTAAATTAATTTGCTCAATGATTTGATTAATGTTTAATTTGGTTGTCGTTTTATTAATTTTATCTGCGATTACATGTTTGTTTTTGATATTCAAGAGGACAGGGCAATGATCAGTTAAAAATGTCTGAAGGACTAAGGCAGTGCATTGATTTTTGGATTTTAATATAATATGATCCAAACACCTGTCTCCCCTGGTAGGGAACGTATGACTTGGAAGAAGCCCATGGGTTGCTAGCAATTCCTGATACGCCGGAGAATGTCTGTCGGTACTATCTAGTTGAATATCAATATTAATATCACCGATAACTGTAATAGTTGAACACTTTTTTACGGATTTTAGAACTGAGTCCAGTGAATTTAAAAAGTTGTCTATGTTAGAAAAAGATGGTGATCTATATATTGTAATTATAGCTTTATCGTTGCCAATTTTCACTAATAAACAATTAGCATCATTGAATTCGGGTTCCTCCACTAGGCAGTTTAAACTAGGTTTATAATAAATAATTATTCCACCATTTTTATTGATGCAGTTTTTGGTCACAGCAGTGCTATAATTGGCTAACAATGGATAAGGTTTATCATTGTGTACCCAGCACTCTGTTAGCACCAATAAATCACAGTTAAATCCTAGCCTAGAAAGGAGAAGTTCAAATGAACTAAAGTTTTTCATAACACTTCTTATATTTTGACATAAAATGTTCAGAGATTTGCTTTTGGTATCGACAACTTTTCCGCACTCATCCGGTTCACATTCGTAAGCCTTAGCAACTGTAAGTGTGTCAATCAAAGAATTGATTTCATTTGTAAGTGTGTTGTTACCCATACTCAGAATAAAGCTCGAAGGCACCAATGGGGGTCACATTATATTCAAAGAGAATTTGACAAACTCGTGTGATGAAGGGGTAATGGTAATTATGTGTATGATTTGCGAGTGATGTGGCAAGTACAAGTTGAATCATGATTTTTTCCTGATATACTTTTTTACAATCTTTTGATTTAGTTTCAATTTGAATACAAACATACCTAATTAATACTTCTAACAAATTACTGCAAAATAATAACCAGTTAAGAAGAATAATTTTATGACATTGCAACTCTATAAAAGTATAAATACTGAAATGAACAAACCTCCACGAACTATTACAATGTGGAGGATATTTAAAAAATATTATTAATTTATATTTTCTTATATATAAATTTAAACATACATGCAATTTCAATATTAAATTTCGCAAAACTATATTCAATTGATAAATGTTCTGTCCTAGTCACTTATTTTGTTTAAGTTCATTTAGTTTTTGCTCGTTCGTAACAAGAATGGCCGGAGTTCCTTCAGCTTTCCTTAAGAATATTTTCCCGTTTACGCACCAACAGAATTTAAAGCCTTGTGTTTTTGCGACGTCACGGGAGAGAAAATATAATCTTCTGGCATTCGGTGTCAGGAAGTCTGAGAAATAAATCGGGCTCTTTCTTCCCTGCATTCAATCACAGCTGTATTAAATCTATCATTTAAATGATTTTCATTAAATTTCTTGACGGCCTGAAGAAAATTATACTTCTTTATTGGATATGTTACGTCCACAACAATAGGTCTTTCTCCATTTGGCTTACCTCGGGCACGGTATATGTTGCGGACGTACTCACGTTCAACTTCCAATTGCAGTTTACTTTGGATATTTTCTATGAGACCAAGAAGATCGTTTTTATTCTCATTCGGTTTTTCTGGAATACCTCTTATTTCGAGACAAGTGCTTCTTGCATTTCTCTCTAAGTCTTCCACTCTTTCCTCTAATTTCCTGATAAATGTATTGGCTTCATCGCGTTGTTTTTCCAAACAGTCAACTCTAGTTTTCACGTTTTCGTAGTTTTTACAGACAAACTCTAGTGTTTTTTCTATTTCTGTATTAGTTTGGTGCACCTGCTTGATTTCGGTCTTTATTTCCGCAACGTCAGTGACAAGCTTTGAAAGTATAGACTCCTGTTCGGCTTTCCATTTCAGGAGCATCTCCATAATATCGTCTTTATTATCATATGCAGATTCACTTGCTTCTGGGGAATCGACTGGCCTCGGTCGCTTGTTACGTGAACTGTTGCATCGGTTTTCAGGCTTCAGTTGCTCAGTATTCTCAGCTACTTTAGGCGTAGGAGGGGTACGCTGAGTACTCATAGTGTTTATCAGTTATATGACACAATATGTGAAACAAGGAGTAAGCGGGAAATGGGCGCAAAACTAGAGCGAAAAATGTAATACTGTTAATAGTTATCCAACGTTTACACAGCGTCGTACTAGGCAAGCATAGGTGATAAAGAGTAGTCCACCTCGCACGTAGAGCCGTTAAGTTGACGCGTTCGTTAGGCCGCAAGCTACCAGGCGCTCATAGACTCGCAGGTGTGCAAGATAAACCGATAGACATCAGTGGAAAGCGGTGGGATAGAAATAGCGCTGATTGGATTAGAGATAGACAAATCAGGAGGCGGCGTTAAGACGGTAGGCGTGGTCTTGGTTCCTATTGGCCTGTGGCGTGTACTCCAACAATGGCGTCTCCGGTAAAGCAAAATGGCGGCTTACCAAAATGGTTGTAGCGGTAATGGCGGCCGATGCGTCTTGAGTTGAAACACGACCTCTTCACACTTATGATCTCCTATTATTTTGTTTGAGATTTTATTTTGAAATTTGAATTTAATTTTAAATAAATAAAAAAAAAATGGGGTCTTGAGCACGTCTACTCGGTATCGAGGTCCGGAGGGAATATTATATAGTAGCTTCAGAACATTATTGTAGTAGGTAGTAAGTTAGTTAATATTTTTATTTGGTATTGTGTAAATAGTAGGTAAACAAGTGTTCATAGAAAATGGGGAGGAAAGATAAGCGGAAAGAATTATTTTTACAAAAACGAAAAAGAAAACCTAAAAAACATGACGGAATGTTTGGGTAAGTTGGATTACATATATAATAAACTTGCCATAAATAGTTGCACTCCAATGCCCTAAGAATAAAGTCTATATTTGGCAAACACACATTCGTCTACAGATTATGGATAATCGCATGCCTACTACCTACTTAAATTTTTCGGCATTTACCTAAGAATATTTACAATTTTTTTAGGTCAAAAAAACGGAAACTGCAAATTGACGATGGTCAACCCACATCCTCAAGAGAGCCAGTAGATAGAGAGTGAGTATTGAGTAGATACCTAATATATCTATCATTTCAGAAATCAATTAAAAGTACCTATCTAATAATAATACTCCGTCTATTTTTTATTTTCAAGTGTGTAGGTAGGTACTATGACTTGTCTGTACAAAGTAACCATACTGTAGGAAACAAATATCAGAACAAAAAGCTATGGAGTCGTCTCTTGATATTTTAGAAACCTATCTAAAATAATAATATTTATTACTTAGGTGATGTTCTATCACCTAATAAATATTATTCGAATCCGACGGTTATTGTGTTAGCTTTAACTTTTTAATAATTATATAATTACGTCATTTTATTTTGTAGCCACCCAGAAATATCACCAACTTACGCAGAGTTACACAATGTGCTGCCGACATTTGTGGATTCAGAGGAAACGGTAAACTTAACACTTTTTTCAAATTATCACGGTTATCTTATTGTCTTTTTACCAACTTCAAAAAAAAGGAAGTTGTCGATTGGGTTATTATTTTTTCCTCTTTTAAATAAACGAAAGTACTCTCACTGATTTATCACAAAGATTTTCCAGGTATTTAGTGAGTATTTAGTACCCATCCCTCCGCCACTGTACTCCAGTCATTTGATAGATGTCTAATTCCTTTAATAGTAATGTAAGTAATTTTGTTTCAGTTAAAGGAACCAAATCCTGAAAATGAAGAGCTTTCATACATATTCGAAAGTACCTCTGAAACTACAGTAAGCATTTTGTTATAGCTAAGTAATATTTACATAATAAAAAATTCAAACTGAATAAATACTAAAATATGTGCTTAAATTTCAGATTCAAACAGAAACACCCGACTTGGGGCATCGAGTAATTATAGATGTTAATCATTTTACATCACAACTAATACAACTCTCTCAACATGAATCTCTGTTTGACTGCGGATTAGCCTCAATGAAATTAGTTTCTGAACATCGAATAGGATTACAATCGGAATTTACATTTGTCTGCTCTATGTGTAATTATAAAAACAAAATAAAATCATCTTTGGCTGATGTAAACAAAGATGCTGTTGCTGGAATAATGGCAGCAGGTTGTGGTCACGCGCAACTGAAGCAGTTTTCCGCAGCAGTAGGATTACCCATTATGTCTGAACACACTTACAATAAAATGCAGGACGATGTTTGTGACGATTGGGAAGAAACTGCCTGGGAGGAAATGAAAATAGCCGGAGAAAAAGAGAAAGAAGCAGCTATTATTGAAGGCAGAGTTACAAAAGATGGCATTCCCATGATTGATGTCATTGTAGATGGGTGTTGGAGCAAGCGCTCATACAGAACAAACTATGCTGCTTTATCGGGTGCTGCAGCCATAATTGGCAGACGTTTTGGCCAAGTTTTGTACATGTGTGTCAAAAATAAGTATTGTTGTATTTGTGCCCGAGCCCAAAATAAAAAAGAAAGTCCCAAAGAACATGTCTGTTACAAAAACTTTGATGGGGCTTCTACTGCTATGGAATCACAAATAATTACTGAAGGGTTCAAATGATCCATTGAAATGCACGGTATAATATACGCGCGACTTATTGCTGATGGCGACAGTAGCACCTATGCCAAAATAATAAATGCCCGGCCATACCCAGGCTTAACAGTGTCAAAAATTTTCTGTCGGAATCATTTACTGATAAATTATTGCAATAAGTTACAACAACTTACTTCAGACATACACTTCAACGTAACATACAGGAAATGTTTGACACAAGAGAAAATAATGCGCTCCAGGAAATATATTTGCGACGCTATAAAGCTTCACAAGGAGAGCCAAAATACAGATGGTTTATATACAGATATAAACGCATCTATTGGCCATGCGTTTAACTCTCATGAAAGTTGTAACCAGTTATTATGCAAAAATCATATGCAAGTAGACGCTCCTAATCCGTTTTCTGGGAGTTTGCTTTGGCAAAAAATAAAAACTCATGTCGCTCGATTGGCTGAAAAAGCCCATAGTTTGATTGAAGATGTCGACAGTAATGTAGTGGAAAGATTTAATGGAGTCATTGCCAAACTTGTTGGTGGAAAAAGGGTAAATTATTCTCAAAGAAGAGCTTACCAAGCAAGATGCTCCGGTGCAGTAATATCCTTTAACACCGGCAACTTGCTGTCGACTGTCCACCGTAATGTTTATGGAAACAGCCCAAAAAAAACTATTACAAAATACGAAAGAACAGTAAATTAAAAAAAGAATAAAACAAAACAAAACTGCAAAAGGAAAAAAAACGTACCTTGATGCCGCGTACATTAAACCTAGATTATGGGGAAATTGTGGATAAGCCAGACTTAGATGACGATACTTTAAAAAAGGCCAAAGACACCTTCGTCCAGAATTTAATGAAAACCGAAGAACAGCGAAAAGACGTAGAAAAACGAACCATACTACAAAGCGAATCTGGAGAATGGTTGGAATTAAGGCGAAGCATGTTAACTGCATCAAACTTCGGTAAAATTGTAAAAAGAAAAGAGTCAAATACATGCCGAAATATAGTAAAAAATTTACTATACAAGCCAAATATTGACAACGTGTCATCAATAACTCACGGAAAAAAGCACGAAAAAATTGCAATCGAACAATTATCGGTTATGGAAGACATAAAAATTGAAAAATGTGGTTTATTTATAGATGAGCAACATCCATTTCTGGGGGCAACGCCTGATGGGATTACCGGTGACAACAAAATAGTCGAAATAAAATGTCCCATAGCACCATTTAAAATGGGTATAGACGAGGCGATTAAACAGAACAAGATGCATTTTTATAAAAAAAATAAAGACGGGAAAATAGTAGTCAACAAAAAATCAGACTGGTATTTTCAAGTCCAAGGACAGTAACATATTTGCAGGAAACAGGAGGCCTTACTTGGAATATGGTATGGTGACAAAAAAATAAGAATAGAAATTATAGAAAAAGACGATAAATTTTGGTCAGATATCATGGAGCCAAAACTGCTGAAATTTTACTATGATTGTCTTCTTCCTGAGTTGGTGGACCCTAGACACATAAGGAATAGGCCAATTCGTGACCCAGAATACGTGATTGCAAAAGGGAAAGAAAATGATACAGCTACCATTTCAATAGAAAAAAATACTGGTGACGTTGACGATGCTTCGGTCGGGGATATTATAGATTATGTGATGCAATTTTCAGAATATTGATATTGAGTATATTTTTTCACAGAAAGCGTTAGTTTTAACATTAAGATACCTACACCTTCCAACACTGTAGTAGGTGGTAAAAATGATAAACAAAAGAAAATTTCTATAAACCTAGTGTGTGAAGCACGATAAAAACCATTTTGCCCATTGCCGTGGGGTGCCGGCAGTAGAATGTTACCCCTCCTCTCCTACCCTTGGATGCAGTAAGAGCCTGCTAAGGGATACCTCCGGAAGATGGGCGGCAGCGTCTATCCGTGTATCAACATCCCATACTGCGCTCGCCAACCCGCCTGCCAAGCGTGGTGAGAATGGCAACTACCCCTCATGGAGATCCATGAGGGAGGCCTGTGTTCATCAGTGGACGTTTTATGGCTGAAATGATGATGAAATGATGATTTTTTTTATAAAAATGCATCTTGTTCTGTTCAATCGCCTCGTCTATACCACAAAAGTTGTTAGTTTTGATACACAGAATAAGCCCCTAAAAGGATGCTAATTTATTAGAAATAAGCCTGTATTGTATGAAAAAAAAACAATCATTAAATAGTTCAAAAGAATTTTTGCCTTTTTTTAAATGGTTGAATAAGAACAAGGCGACTCCATGATTATCTATGCTCTAGGCAAATCGAGTTGACGCGTGCCGCCGCCGCCGCGCCGTTAGCAGCGCCACGTACGCTAGACCAACGCTGCCGCCCGCCGCTAGGCGTGATCCTGTCGAGTGCGACCGCGTAAAATTTGTCCGAGTGAAGGGGCGCGGTACTCGATTTTTGAAACAATAGTTTATCAATGCGTCACCTTAATCCCAGTTTAGCTGGGTATTTGATTATTCTGCATGCTAACTGACGGAACTGACGCAGGCGGACCTTCGCCCGCTGCGCCGCAGAGGTCGTCAAAAACTTCGTTGAATGGCTGTCACAAATTTTTAACCGACTTAAAATAGGAGGAGGTTCTATGTTCGACTGTATATTTTTTTTATGTACATATGTTCACCGATTTCTCCGTCCATTTTGGACCGATTTTCGAAATTATTTTTTTATTCGAAATAGCGCACTTCCGAGGTGGTCCCATTGGAACCAACTTAGGTTCTGATGGTGGAGTCCGTAGAAATCGAAAGAAACCCTCAAATTTCAAAGGCACATACAATGTTTTTAGGGTTCCGGACCAAAATGGTAAAAAGGAACCCTTATAGAATCAGTCTGTCTGTCTGTCTGTCTGTCACAAATGGATATCTCGAGAACTACTGATGCTATCGACTTGAAATTTAAAATGGTAAAAGACAACACTTTTTTACTAATATAGCATGTATGAAAATGTTAAAAAATATTCTTATTTTGATTGCAGGGGGGCGGATAGGGGATCTCAAAATTTTTAAGTGAAGTTACTAGGCCGTGTATGCACCTGAAACAAATTAATGTATTAAGGTGATATAAACAAGAGACTATTAAATTATGCAATAGCGTGTGGTAGTTAGTGTGACACGTAACCTCTTGTGTAGAGTTTCCAAAAGCTGGTTTCGTCGTCCTCACGTTGTGCTTGTCAACTCTACCGCACTATAAATTACCTAATGCTTTACCGACACAAAACGCCCCGTAAACCGGAACACGGCAATTAGTTAGCAACTAAAAACGGTAGGTAACTATTAGAGGGTGTGGTTGAAGTAATAATATGGGGGATATTGTAATTTGTAGGTAGTGTTATTACTTCAACCACTAACAGTTTACGATCGCCCCTCAAGGCGGTCCCTTACCGGCAGGGTGATGACGTATCTCGCGACAGGTTTTGCAACAGGCAATTGACAGCAATATTGCTGTCAAATGTCAATTCCGTGCTGTTCTCTAATACAAAATTGACATTTGACAGCAATATTGCTATCAATTGCTTGTTGCAAAACCTGTCGCGAGATACGTAATCACCCTGCGGGTGTATTCGTCTGTCATGTTCAGATTCTAGCATCCACCATTACTGCCGTAGGAATACTGTCCACGTCCACTGCTGGACATAGGCCTCCCTCATACATCTCCAAGATCATGAGGGGATTGTTGCCATACTCGCCACGCTTGGCATGCGGGTTGGCGAGCGAAGTGAGGGATGTTACACGCAAAGACGCTGCTTCCGGAGCAGAGCAGACCCTTAGCAGATTCTTACTACATCCACGGGCAAGAAAGGAGAGGCAACATTCTAATGCCGGCGCCTCACGGCAATTTGAGCATTATATTTAGGGGGCCAAGCCCCTAATATGCATAGCGCTGTCTACCTGTCTGTCTATCTGCCTGTCTGTCTGTCTGTCTGTGTATTTGACGATTACAACCGAACGCGTTGACCGATTTACATGAAACCTTTTTTGTGAGCACCGTCTTAATGAGAGAAGGTGACTGATTCATTTTGGTGACCCTAGAGTCACAGGGACCGGTACTTTTGTGACCTCAAAACAATAAAAGTCTTCAAATGGCCGAAAACGTCCAAAAACTCAAAAATGACATTTTTGACATTTGGTGACCTTTTGAGACCTTCGCCCCCTTTTCTGGTACCCGCGTACCAATGCTTGTTCGACAATTCCGACGACCTACATGGTGCACCCGGCTGAGACGCAGGAGGGTGCGGGTTCGATTTCCGCCGGTGGACAACATGTTTGCTTTATTTGTAGATATTAGTTATTGGTCTGGGTGTTTTTCTATGTACGAGTATAATAAGATTTTACAATAAAAAAAACTATTTGGTTGTTCTATCATCTGGTAACAATAATAACAATAACACAAGCTCTGCTTACTTTGGTGCTATATGGTGCTGCGTGTACAATGAATGTACAATGTACATTACTATTTATTTATTGATTTTATTTACATATGCGTTGTTCATTTATTATGAAGACGATTTAAGGGTCTAAAGAATTATATTTTTATATTTTTTTGTTCTGACTGTGCCTTATAAAAATTACAAAAATGCGTAAAGCCAAGGTTTGGATTTAACCTTGGCTTTATAAGTAATTTACCATATAAGTATGGTACCTACTTAACCAACGACCTTACAATTTTGTGGTAGCTAGCTTTGCATATGTTGAAGTATTTCTTCTATAGACAACATTATATTATTTATTTATTTAAATAGGACATCCAACACAGGGTTACACATAATGCATATAATACTAAGGTCTAAATGTTAATAGCCTGGTGCTCCCGTAATTACAGGACGTCACAGCATGTACAAAGTTATAGCGACAACTGATAAAAAGTGTTATTTTTTAAACAGTATTTAGAGCATATAAGAAAAATTTTAACATAAACTTTAGGTTAATAAAAATATTATTCAAGGCAGTTCGAAAGCTTATGTTACAAAGCCTATAATTTATATAAAAGAGTGCGGCTAGTAATTTATAAAAAGAGAAATGTCACAAATCCCCCCTACAGTTGAGAAATATAAATAAAAACTCTCAGAAAAAAAGTTATTTTAAGGTTAAGTATAGACAGTTTGTTTTCAAACATTCTACCATCGAACTTGGCTGATGTATATAGCATTAATCTTTTTGAAACTTTCGCGATCACCACATTATTAATATACATTTAACCGGGTATTTATCGCGTAAATTACTTTTATTTATTCCCGACGTTTCGACTGAATTGCACCAGGCATGGTCCCGAGAATACTGTATAGTGACATTGATATTTTTTCTCTACAAAATTTCAGCCAGACAGGTGATCAACAATTTCACGAGGGGATAATCCAACTGAAGGTCGCCCTGACATTACTTAATAGCCGTCTACATCGGCCATCACAAATACTCGTAGCAACAACATTGACATTAACCATACAACACTGTTTTGTTGTTTGAAAATTTTGTACTAATTACTTAGGTTAGGTTCCTCGTGAAGTCGTTTATCAATCAAATAAGCGCAGAGGTCATGTCATGACAGTTATTATCAGTTCGAGTGCCTAAGGATTTAACCTTATATTGTAAGTTGTAAATTGATTTAATGAAAATATAAATGTATAGAATTAAAAGTAAGTTTTATTGGTGTTGATTCATTTATGTGCCTTATTTCCTGTTAAGTATGTAAGTGTAGGTATATTGTTAGTGTACGTTTCGTTTGTTTTGTAATTGCAAACTATGGAAATAAATGAATGAATTTCTGTTGTCGTCTATAAATTTCTAACACCACAACAACAAACAATCAAGTCAAGGCTTTAAAGTTGAACATGGTAATGAGAAGCTCTATTCTACCTCTCTACCTCCAACTTAATACGAATCCAACTATTGCCGTAGCATAATGTCAGTAACAAACGCCTGAATACTGTTAGGTTACCTAAGTAATGGATTAGATATTAATCTGCATACATTATAAACGTCACATAACTGGCACCCGCCCGTTTTTATGTGATCTACATAATTTGGCTCTTACATTATTATCAGGTCTTTAGCTATGCCATACATTTACTGATAAACATCAGCTTACATTTGAATTTTCGCTGCTATCTACTTAATATCACTTATTCTACCTACATTCTACACTGTTTAATATACAGAATTGAAAATGTATTCACCTACTTTGTATGCACTTAAAGTTGGAACAAGCTGCAAGCATTACTACTTAGAACTAGATATGGTCTAGCAATATCTTAGAATATCTAATAATGCGGTATATCAGGATTTATTTCTAGAGTTAGGTACCAACATTTTAGATTAGATACAGGCAATGGAATAGTAATAGAACTGTAATGTTAAGGTTTACATAGCATTGAAACCTTAACCTTACTATTTAGCATACGATTCGTCTTCGTATCACAACGTTTAAATACACAAAGCACATTTCCTAAATCATTTCAATCAAATCTGAAAGCAAAACGATTAATCATAACCACAATAACAGTGCTTCAATTACGATTAAACGGTTTACAACGTAAACATGTTTCCGAGAGTTATCTAATTCATCTGTCTAATAATTCTGGCAAAATAATTCTGCTGTTATGGAGAAAATACGTCCATTAACATGATTCTACATCTTTCCGTTTTTGGCAAGCGCCTTTCAATTGGTGTATCATCATATTCGACTTAAATCGTACGTGCTGAATGCTGGATCTGAAATTCCGAATGCTGGAACATGTGCGTTTGTACTGATCGTTTTATTTATCCGCGTGCGATAAATAAGAGGCGCGCCGACAGGCGGCATCGGATGTTTTATGTAATGATGGCTGTGCCACGCCGTCTCGACATCGCTGAGATAAGCGCCTTCCAATAACAAATGCGACACTCCTTCGATTACGTAAACCGTAAGACAATTTTATAAATATTCGGGAATGTCCGATCGATAAGAAAATGCTCAGACAAATAATCCTAATGAGAGGACTGGTAAACATAGAACGCAGTCGCTTTTATGTGTTACACATCGACTAAAATAAGTGCGTTGTTTACTCGGCACTGTACTTACGGCGAGGCACGACGGCGCGCGGTTGTATGTCGGAGATCACCGCGGGTCCATTGATGAGCGACGAGCAACACGTCACATGTCCGAGACAGCCGCGAGCAGCGCGCAAGCCGGCGAGCGCGGCAGGACTGCTGGCCGCCGAGCGCCGCACGTGGCCGCAGGTATCAATCAATCGATGCGCGCCCGCGCCCGCGCCCGCGCCCCACATTCATGTCGCGAACAGCTGACGGCCGAGCCCCGTAAACATGAATCGCGGATTTCTCCCCCCTCTAACGTCCCCCTCGAGCGTCCTGACCTATTCTGCGCGGCGCACTCACATTGATGAAGCATGGAAGCTCAACGATCTCGCGATCTCTAACGCCTTTGGACATCCTAGATATCATTTGATGAAAGTAATGAAACTCCATGCCAATAAAACGATAATCAAAGATCTTTGATCGATAAAAGCATTTGGACCCCGGCATCTGGCCTCATAGCGATCAATCGAAAAAGAAACTCAATTTAAAAATGTTAAAAACTCCTTTTTAAAAAAAACACAAACCATTGTACTATACATCAACTCTGGAATTTGGCTATAATTAATCCCGACTTCAATTCCCGATTTCCGCGGTATAAATGTATTTTTGATCGCTTAAGCTTATTTTGTTTTTTCCTCACTTTAGCAAGTCCTATAATGGTCGTGTTCTATACAAAGTACGTACCTTCATAAACAAAGTTAGATTAATATATGTTATGAAATGTGCGATAATGAAACGAAAAGTAATGTCTCTTTAATCCTCATCCCAGTAAAAGAAGGATACAGCGCTTGCGCGGAGATGTCCTTACTACGACTGCCTTCGCAGCTTTAAGGACTCGTATGTCACTTAACATCGATTCGGATGAAAACATAACTATAGGATTGGAAAAACACTACACGTAAAACCTACATCCTTCATTTCGTAGTTGAAATCCTACTCGCTACAATAAGATAAACTCGCTTAATACATTATTATAGCTAATGTATGCATGATATTACAATATAATGTAACAAAAAAGCAACAGTTGTTTCTATGTTACAAAGTGCTTCAAAAAGCTACGGCGTAGCATGCTCTACTAAATTTTATTTAATTCTACACATTAATAATTGTTATTTATTACAATACCAACAAGACATAATTTGAAATACCTGGTAGATCGATTGTGGAATTATTACTACATTATTACTACTACTACATTATTATTATAGGCGGATCTGCAAATCCTGTAAACGCTACGAACAGCTACAGAGCGCGGCGCGTAGACTGCTACGACGGCGTAGAGCGACAAAATCCTCTACGCTGCATTTCTATTGATACTGAGACAAACAGTACGTCAACCATGAGCTTTCACAATCTATACTCGCTGGCGTCTGTAGTTAATAAAATGTATGAAAACTTGTACATAGCCTCTAGCGGACAGTTTGGTACTAATATACGCAGTAAACTATAGCGACTTAGAAACTGCTTTAGGGCTTCATTTGCTTAGAATTTGGTACCATGAGTTACAAATCTGACAGATGTCATAGTAACGTACTATTCTACTGTAGTAACGGCAGGCGATCTAACAGTGCCAAGTCATGGTAGGCACACAGATAAATAACTCTCGTTAAACTGTCCAAATAACGTTTAGTCAGCGATTTTGTCAGTTTTTTTTATATTTTAAATGTAATGTGATATTTAAGAAACTCCTAGTTTCAATAAAAACACAGTATAAGTACTTATATAACATAAATTAAATTTTTCCGCGAAAATACCTACCTACTTTCCACATCAAATAAAACCAACTAGCTAAGGTCAACGCTCAACCAAAGCGAAATTAAAAGGCAATTTGGTTAACCAAAGCTTCATCCGCCCATGATTTGAGTGCAAGTAAGTTATTAATGAAGCCACAATCGCGTGGTTTCGCCTGCAACTGCAGTACGTTCTTAATTACTTATTAAGTTCCCGACAGAGTTTAGAGTGCAATCTGGTGCTTAGACGCGACAAGTGTGTTGGAACGGACTGAATAATTTAACTGAATTTTAATTATGGTAAATACGCCAAAAAATGGATACCTATGTCTCTTTAATTTAATTTTGTTAGACTTTATGTTGTATGGCCCCGGTATGAAATCGAAAAGCATGATGCGCCATCATAGTAACTTTACTTACCTTTGCTAATCTTTATAACGTCCTCTTCACTTTTATAGATATCGTGAGGTGAGCTATTCATTTTGTAAAATACAGCGATTGCTCACGTTGTATTATAACGTCTATAAAGCCTATTACGTTCGGTCGCACGATAAGGACAGCTTATTCAATTCCATGAAGATGGTTTTCTTGAAAAATCCGAAGTAATCGGAATATGCTTGGACTTTATAATAATACAACGTGAGTTATCCCCGTATCTAACAAAATAATAGGTCATTGTTAAAATTAATAATTTAGAGCTTACGGGTTTGTGACAGTAGACTAAGGATGAATATATTATACAAAAGTTACATCCGTAATTATGTAATGTTTCAACAGGAATAATAACAAAGAAACGTAGAAGAATAAATAAGAAACGGGAGCAACAAGTCTGTGAAAAACATTCAGTCGAATTGAGAACCTCTTCCTTTTTTAAGTCGGTTTGAAGTTTAAAAATAAAGTAGGTACTTACATATGAAAAAGCGACTAGAATAAGCGCATTTAGGAAATAAACGAATGAAGTAAGCTGCAAGGAAAATATGAGTTTGGGAAACTCACCTAAGAAATCTTCCTGGCCCTAAATCTATTGTCTTGTCTTTTTATTTTATGGCCTTTTGTGTTTGGTTTAACACAATTCCGCCAGTGTCAAGTTAATTTATAAATTCATAAGTTATTTGGCCAGCCATTTTGGCGGCCATTTATTCCTCTTTCTTCTTTAAATCTATTTTAGATTCACTTTCAGGACATTTGTTTGACACTATTTCCATCAAATTGGGGTCACAACCACTTGTGTAGATTGTCGAGCAATTAAATAAAGTGGACAAGTGCGAGCGGGACTCGCGTATTGTTAATTTAGAGCTTACGGGCGCGAAGCGCAAGAACTGACTAAAATCAAAGACCTTGGTATATTTTTTGACAATAAACTGTTATTTGATATTCACGTTGATTATATCGTCAAAAAAGCTTCCCGTGCACTTGGTTTCGTTCTAAGAATGTCTAACGAGTTCTCTAATTTAAAAACATTTAAAATTTTATACTGTGCGTATGTTCGCAGTCATTTGGAATACGCATCTCAAGTCTGGAACCCTCTCTACAACGTCTATATTTCTCGGATAGAATGCATACAAAAAAGGTTCTTGCGTTATTTGCAATTTCGCGCAAAGATTTACCTATCTGATTATACAGCAAGATGTCGTAAATTTCACTTTCTCCCCCATTCCAAACGAAGGAATATCTCAGATCTATCATATCTTATGAACATTGCAAATGGCACAGTAGACTGCTCTGAGCTCCTAGAGCTTGTAGGACTGCGCACAACCAATGCGACATTAAGGAGACCTAACCTCCTACATACTCCTTTAGCTAAAACCAATTACAGGCAGAATGCATTTATAGTTCGAGCGAGTGACGTGTTTAACTCGTCTAATTTGGATATTGATCTATTCAATACCTCAGCTGGCAAGCTTAAACGTTTACTGGCAAGTGATTTCTTTAGGTAAGGTTAGGTTTTAGTCATAATAAATATTTTTCTCTCTTTACATACTTAGTTAAATATTATTATTATCTTTTTTGTTTTTAATTTGAGTTTGTGTTTTTTTTTTCCTTTCTTTTGTAATAATGATGTAATATTGTCCACGATAACTTTAATTTTTTTCTTAAAAACTAAAAGTGGAAACTTGTAATTGGCCATTAGATACTTTGAAGCATTGTGCTTTTAAGTAGTTTATAATTTAGTTGTAAAATGTACCTAGCTGTAAGTTTTCCTAAAATTAATAAAATAAAAATAAAAAATAAAAATTGTATTGTATTTTATTCTTCAAACTTCAATACGGTATTATAGGCTAAATAAAATGTTCCCTTGTGCCATACAAGCTCCCAGAATTACAAATTTCAGAGTCGTGAGACTTCTGGTGATAACAAAACATCTTGATGTTTGGTATACATTTAAGTTGATACCTTCAGCCGTTTCAAAATTAAAGGGCCTTAACAGACAGACAGACAAACGAGTGGGGTTGATGAGGGTTTTCCCCATAAGGTTCGGAACCCTAAAAACACAAAAAATCTAAAGTCAAACAAAAAGTAGAATTCATGCGAATATGACATGGAAGATATTAAAAAAGACTACGTGGAGCATGTCCCTAAATTACGTGACCGCATGCAATCTAAACAGATCATGCGGCAAATTAATATGACTCTAAAACCAAATTGTACAACTGATGTAAACTATATGCGATATTTACAGGATGTTTACCTACCATGATTTGAGTCTTTTTGAATTTTCAGATATTTTGGCGCAGTTACACACGCCATGATCACGGTCAAACGTGACGTTAAGTTTATCCGTGATCATGGTTATATGTGTAAGCAATCGTGTATAACTGCGCCGAAATATATAAACTGAAAATTACCTTAATCAGTGTAAGTATGCCGTAAATGTTGCATAAAGTGTTCACAACCATGATAGTTTCAAAATTTAAACTGACCTAAACACCATAACAAATGACGGCCCTTATCTACCAATCGATAGATACATATCTACATTGTACTCCGGTCCAATCAGATAATGAAACGGCACAGCTACAATAAAACAACTCCTTTATGGGGTGTGCCAATGAAATTAACAATCGTACTGAAATAGACGGTTATAATAGAGATAGAGGAGATATAATATGGGTAATGCCCGAATACTGAAACGCTCGTGTGTGGGGTACCGTACCCAAAGGTTATGGGACACTATTGTTTGTAGCCAAGATGAGATATTCAATACACTCGGTTCAATATAAATAAATAATAAATAAATAAATAATTCTAGACAAATCACACAGCACCTTCTAGCCCCAAGCTAAGCAGAGCTTGTGTTATAGGTACTAGATGACTGATATACTTAATACATTGTACTACATAGATAGATATTTTTATTATATATAGAAAAACACCCAGAACACCCTGAACAAATATCTGCAGATCGTACAGACATTTGTCCCGAGGCGGGAATCGAATCCGCAACCCCTTGCAGCACAGGCAGACCTTCGCCAGCTGCGCCACAGCCGCAATATGTGTCAATTGTTACGAGTACTAAGCCTGTCGTTCATCCGTTTTTCTGTCCGTCACAGCCATGACATAAACTGTAAGAGACAACGACATTTTTTTAAAGAATATGAAAAACAAGCGAGGCTGGAGAACCATAAAAAAATAATTATAGGTTTGGTGTGGTTCGGAACCCTTAGTGTGCGAGTCTAGGTACTTGGTAGCTTCATTTGTTTGCTATCTATTTAGCCTTATAAAAAGCGCTTTATATAAAAAAATAGATGCCGAAGAATTGAAACTCGACATTTTAGTGTAGTTTAATGGACGATTGGAACGAAGGTCGACTATTTTCGTCTTAGACCTCTGTTTCGCAGCCTGCTGAGACACAGGATGTTGCTGGTACAAATGTTCGAAGTTTTTCTTCAGATATTTTTCCATGTTCCGGGCATTCTTGTAATAAAAATGTATTTAAAGTAAAAAAAAGTATGGAAGTATTCTATCATATATACATATACCATCTAGTACCCATAACACAAGCTCTGCTTACTTTGGGGCTAGATGGTTCTGTGTGTGATGTATTATTTTCATTTGCCATAGATCCATGCAGACCATTAATTTACCAATGCTAGTATGTAAGAAGACAGTAATAGTTACCATCATAAAAAAGCTAACTAGTTTTAGATTACTTATTCAATAGAACTGGCCGTAACCAGCGTGGTTTTTCGAAAGCTCGTTATAAGTTTCCAGACGTACACTGCGATACAACCAACCATCCCAGACTAAACATCTGTTGGCACCGCATCTGACCATATTGCACGAAACAATTTAAAAACTACTACGTACTGCCAGATTGCAGTACCTACATGGTATTGGATCTGTTGCGTTTGGCACCGCTCCAGTGGCCCCCAATTATACTCGCGTTGGACGCATTTCAATTCTCTCTAAAGCGCGAAGTGAATTATGGTGAGAAAATGTTAAGTGAATCTTCTTTGTATGTAAATTTTCCTCTCACATCCATCTAGTTATATGATTTATAGGAGCAAATGTTATTCACGCTGTACTGCAAGGGACCTATCATGGAAATTATAATTCTAATCAAAATACATTTTTTGGATAAGATGATCCTGAGTTTATAATTGGATTTCTTTTTATTTTAACAAAATAAAATATCTTTGGGCTTTCAGTATTATTATTTGTACCTGTACGGAAACTCTTTGTGGAGGTCAATAACCCAGTAAAAAACCAGCTGGGGTGTTTAAGTCATTATTATAGTATAATCAGCTGTTGAACTTAAAACTTTCGTGGTCTTTTCAATGAAAATCACCTGAAACGTCGTAGAACTAAAGATGTTCCTTGGGGTGGTCAAAATCACCCTTGCGCTTGTCGTCGACATTATTGTCGTGAAATTTTGTCATAGGTACTTATATTTATATTGTTATAAATAGACAGTTTGATTCAATGTTTTGTTTATTTAATACTAGCTGACCCCTGCCCACTTCCTTGGGCGGTAAACATTTTTACTTGTGATAATTGTCTTTCAGGAGTTCCAATCCGAGATATATGTAGGTATTTGCACTTTAAAAAAGAATGTGATATTATACTAATAATACGCGAGTATTCCCCATATTTTACAAAATGTAGGTCTAACAAGTTTAGGGTTGCCTTGAGAGCCACTGTCTTTTGTATGTTAAGTCGGTTTATAAGTTTTCGGTATTCTCTTTCTAATTTACAGAGAATTTTTCTTGAAAACACTCAGCTGTCGTACTAAAACGTCCAATAGTTAATTCTATAGAGGAGTCAAATTTTAACTGCCTATGGGAAAACACTGCTTTCTCAAGATAATTTTTGATCCTGGGAATTATTAATCGAGAGGGCAAGAGATCTTGACAGGATACTAAACTTGTAGCCTTAAGTAAAAGATAGACGTGTTGTTTAAGAAATGAAACCGGGCAAGAGCAAGTCAGGCTCGCGCACCGAGGGTTCCGTGCCATCATACAATATAATATATGCCAAAGGCGGTTTATATTTGTTGGAGAAACTTGACAGCGCCATCTCTCGTCTGATAGCGGAATTTATGTAGATTTTTTACATTTTAGATCATTTATAAAAAAAACTATAGAGATAAGAGTGTTCGTTATAATTTTCCTGTAATCTTTACATACACTGCTATTAGTAATAAAAGTTTCACAGGTTTATCTCTGCGAACTTCGGAGATACGCTATTTTTCTCAACGTTTTTTTAAATAAGCCGAAAACAATACGGCTTAAAACAAAACTAAAAACTGTTTAATGTGCAAATGATTACCTTTTATTTGATACCCCACATGACCTACTAACTTCATCAAATTTTTTGAGACCCCTCTTTCACCCCCCTTCTAAAAAACTAAATTAGAGAGTTCGCTATAATTTTCCTGTAATCTTTACATACACTTCTATTATATATTAATTAGCTATGAACTTCATGTGCTACAAACTTCGGAGATAAGGGAACGCTATTTTTTTCAACGTTTTTGTAAATACGCAAACTAAGTACACGGTTTAAAGCAAAATTAACCTGTTTATTTACATACATATGTGCAAATGAATACCTTTCATATGACATCCCACACGACCTAGTAACTTCACTTAAAAATTTTGAGATCCCTATCCGCCCCCCTTGCAATCATAATAAAATTATTTTTTTACATTTTCATTTAAGCTATATTAGTAAAAAAAGCGTTATCTTAAACATTTCAAGTTGATAGCATCAGTAGTTCTCAAGATATCCATTTGTGACAGACAGACAGAGAAAATGATACCTTAAGGGTTCCTTTTTACCGCAAACATTTGTGCCCCGCAGTGCAGCACTTTGGTGGAATTCTACCCTTGTAAAAGCTTTTTAACAAACAATTAAGCCGCCGAAAAAACAGAAACTTTTACCTTTCGGTTTTTTCGGCGGTTTGTTTTCTTGTTATAAAGTTTTTATTTTATATTTTTTTATAAGCTACTAATTACTTCATGTTTAATTTTTGGTTACTAATCAAATAGCTACCTACCTAGTTTAGATTATACAGGGTGTTTGGTGCATCGTGTGCCAAATTGAAATGGTCGAATATGGTCATCTGCTAACCTTTCATTGTTTTATTAAAAGTACTTATACCCAAATTTTACATTCAAATACAAATAAAAAAAAAAGTTTAAGTCGTAGACTCGGAATTTTAATTTTATTTAGATGTGTATTGTATTACAGTACTTTTATATTTAAAATTAGTGTTATTAGCCATCTAGTTTTTTTTATTTACTCGCAAAGTTTCGGTTTCCTATTAAAGCTGTGTGTATTAAAGCTATTTACATGGCTATAAAAAAAATTTCAGATAAAAAAAAATCCAGTCAATTTGGCACACGATACACCAAACACCTATTATAACTCTTATGTACCTACTCTTTCCAATAAAAAAATAATTATCAAAAACGGACTACTCTGTAAAAAATTATGATGGTGAGTGAACAATCAATCATCCCCTGTTTTTCTACCCATAGGGTTGGATTTTTTTTTATATGGGATCAACTTCGGGGACTTTACCAATCAATAAATACCCTACGTTTCGACCGGATTGCACCTGGTCGTGGTCGCGGGGAGACTGGCGTGCTGAAGTTAACCGCAGCAAAGCGAAGGCATCTTTTCAGACTACCCTCACTTGGTCTTCATAAAATTACGCGATAAATACCCGATAATCCCATATTTTAATAATGTGTTGTGATCGCGAAAGTTTAAAAAAGACTAATAAATACCCTTTCCAATAAAAAAATAATTATCATATTCGGACTACTCTGTAAAAATAAAATAAAATAAATAAAATAAAAAAATAAAAAGTTATGCGTAATCAATCATACATAAAAAAAACGAAATATACACGTCGACTTGAGAACCTCCTCCGTTTTTCGTCAGTTTAAAATGGTTTCACTTCGTTTGCGGCCACTCCGATTCTATGCCTTTTATGCCGAGCCGAGTAGGTATCTCGCAAACGCGCATATGGCAAGAGACGGCTTCTTCAGCCCATTTCTACAAGGGCTAAGGATTATCCTTACAATCTATAATACTTTAAGGGGGGCGAAGCCCCCTAATATACATAGCGCTGTCTGTCTGTGTATAAGGCGATTACAACCGATCGCGTTAACCGATTTATGATATTACTGATTGATTTAAGACGGTGCTAACAAAAAAGGTTTCATGTAAATCGGTTGGTCGCAGGAACCGGAATTATTGTGACCTTAAAAGGTCACCAAAAAAATAAGTCTTCAAATCTAAAAAAAAATGGTTTTTTTATGTTGAATTTTGTACGTTTTTACGGAATAAACTAAAAAACTACTGGACTTATTATCGAAATTATTTCACCATTAGAATGCTACATTATCCGTGAGTAACATAGGATATACTTTATACCCGTATTCCCACGGAAACGGAAACTAAGTGGGTGAAACCGCGGAGTGCGGCTAGTATATAAAGTAGGCTGGACATTTAAAATAGCACTATCTAGCCCCAAAGTAAGGTTGGTACCAGACCGTTTATATATTTTTGTAAACACTTACAACATTACATACATTACATAGGCAAATACCTACACCAGAGACAAATATTTATCCCGAAATCAAACATTTGTCCCCGGCTGGAATCGAACCCACAACATCTTCCGTCTCAGCCGGCTATTAGATAAGATAAACTTTATTTCTAGATAACATACTCTATCAACCATTATGGGTTCCATAGTACACGCTTTGCTTGTTTGGGACTAGATGGTGCTGTGTTTAGTGTCCTGCATATAGGTAATAATAACTGAACCACGGAGGTCGTCTAGCTAAAGGTGGCTTAGATAATACATTATTAAAAAAAACACATTAATTCGTGTTAGTAACGTAATATAATAGACAAATAAGACACTTTGTTTGAAGTAGCCCTTTAAGCTGCGGTCACGTAGTCAGCGGAGCGTTTCATTTCATACAAGTATGGGTCTGTTCTCGAATGTGCAGGAAACGGTGTACGAGCGGCTATCAAGCGGCGCCCGCACGTCTGCATTGAGTAGTGTTTTTTTTTTGATCGACGCCGCGACATTACAAAATATTTGAACATTCGTTCACGAACAAACACACAATCCTGAATAAGTCCTGCGGGCAGGCAACAGTAACAAATACAGTTTTTTGAAAGTAAGATCTGATATCTCCCTGCCCAGGGGAGACAACAGGATTTTTTTTCCTGATATCTCCCCTAGGCGATCCATCAGGGGAGACATTAGACCTACACCAATAATTTCTCATAACACAATACTTCGCCGCTCCAGCGCTGCGCGATCTTCCCGCTGACTTCAAGACCTCAGCCTAATACTTATTGCAAAGCAGTTCGAAACATTTAATTAAACATTTAAAACAGTTGAGGTGGCAATCTAAGAAAACATGTTTAATATCTAAATGGACAAGTACTGAAAACAGCAATTAACTGAAGACAAACACTATTAATTTTAGGAATAACTTTCCCTAAATTTCTATCTGCTTTGGCCTTCTGCGCCTTTCCTTCTTTCTTAAACTATGCAAATAAATAAATGATCAATAAAATAGAATGAAACGGAAAATTATGAGTAGACATGACTGTGTCATCTTCAACGTGTTAATAAAGCCTTACTTTTTTAACCCCAGACGCAAGTGTTTACGATTAATGTCCGCATTTTTATGTCTGTGGCAATATAGCTCCCAAACAAATAAACATAAGTTTGATTGATCGACCAGTTGTGTATTTGAGATTTGAAGCACAGAAGGCTGTTACTAAAAATTACAATTAGCCATGTGTCCCAATGGTGGAGAAATGCCTCCCTTCCCCCCGATCCTTCCATATATTACGATCCGCCCTCGGTTCATTTTCGTATGTCGTTGTATTGAGATGTGTGTATGCTTATATTGCTGAGTTACTTTAAAGGCTCGAGCAGACCGGATGCGTATGCGTAGACGTAAGCGTAGACGTGCACGTACCACTGAGTTGTAATGTATGGAACTGTATGAGACAGGACACACCGCTTGCGTAACGTAGACGTGCGCGTACACAACCGATGTCACCGTGTGTCATACATTACAACTCAGTGATACGTGCACGTCTACGCATACGCATCCGGTCTGCTCGAGCCTTAAAAGTACCGTAACCGTAACTTGCGTAATAAAGTAACGTGGTTCTAATGTGCACGCGAGCCTAATGACGTCGTTCGATCGCCTTCACGCGGCAAAAACGGACAAACCGTCGCGTCGGCTCGCTGCGAGTCGCTCGTTACAGGCTCGCGAACCACGTACACACTGTTTTTGGTAACAGTGCCCGTTACGCTAACGTACAACGTTACAAAATTAGTACCTTCTTATCGTTTGCTAGCAGCACGCAATCCGCTCGCAGCAGTTTTAAGAACCACGTCCACACTAACGGTTTTGGTAACGGTTTCGGTTACGGCTCGCTTGTGACTACCCGGATTTAAACAGCGTTCTTGCCACAAACTATGCAAAACATATTATTTATTAACACTTAAGCCCCGTTGACACAATCTGTACTACGCAATCGATCGCATTACATCTAGGTTTACAGATAGGTATAAATAATTTAAAACTAGTTTTGGTAAGATAATTTATGACCATTTATTTTAACACCAATCTAACCTTTATCTTAACTTAAGTTGTTTTATTAGTGGTCATATAGAATAAATATACTGTAGGAGCAGTATTCAATTGCTACAAACAATGAGCACTGTACTTAAATTTAACTTTACCTAAACTTACATTTTAAACTTAATTAAACTCACTCATAATCAACTAAGACATATTTTTATAACTTAACCATACATACCTTCTTAATCAAAAATCTATTTGATATTATGTAACACATTATGGACTACGCACACGATCTCATCTCATGTTCAAAAAAATATATAAACATGTGATAAGTAACATCGTTCTCAATCATGTGTGTATGTAATTTTTATTTATTTACAAGCAACAATAGGTACACAGACATCAGTTCCATTTAAGATACCGTTTATATACTATTATATATACTATTTAAGATACATAAAAAAGTAATAAATAAAAGCTTGAACAGTGATAAGAGGTATATTTTGAATAATGCGATTAGAAGTCTGTTTCGGCAATATCTTTACATTTGTATTGGATGCCTAGCCGTGGGTGCCGGTAGTCGGTGGGTGCCGGTAGCCGGTAGGTGCCCCACTACAACTTAGCCACCGAAGTTAAACCACATCTTAAATAAAGATATCTAAATCAACAACAAATTCGCTACCCTTTACCGGAAAAGCGGTGGCTGTGGTCGAAGTCGTACAGGCTGATTACGTACCTCGCGACAGGTTTGCAACAGGCGTATATCTCGCAATCATCGCTGACAATCGTCAATTTCTTGCTTTTATATACTACGAAATTGACCATAGAGAGCGATGAACGCGATATAAGCCTGTTGCAAATCTGTCGCGAGATACGTAATAACCTGCGGGATTAATCAATCATAACTGCCTTGCTACTAATAAATAAATGAGGTGGAGCAAGTTTGGTGAAAATTTTACGGCTGTTTATGTTTTTGCGATATGACCATTGGAACGTGAAGATATTGTGAAGCCAATATCTTCATGTTCCTTTTTGAAAGAATGTCAATGATTTTACTCATTCACTTTTAATTTTTCAAGTACGCGGTAACTAGGGTGAAGGTTCAGAGCCGGCTAAGTGAATATTTCTTGCATCTACTTCTTTTACAAAATCTACCATTTATCATAATTAAATCTAAAACATGCTTTATTTTTAAAATGGAACTTATAATTTGCAAAAAAAACTTAGTCCTGAAGTAATTTGATTTACCCTTAGGATGCGTTTCCACTGACGCGGATTGGGGCTTGATTGACCAATCGCAACGCTTGTTTCCTCGTACTGTGCCCGTCGAGCGTTGTGATTAGTGAATTCAGCCCCGCTCCGTCAGTGGAACCGCAACCGTAAGATCATCACTGACCAAATCGACATCACTCCGGCACGGTAAAAGAATAAACATCCAAAAATTGGGCACCTTTTTGAAGTTAATTATTTTAACGTGCATTTTCTTGTCCGCTTGTTTAGTTTTGGTCAGTTTACTTACCAAGATTTTTTAGCCGTTGTTTGGTTTTGGTAAGTAAACTGACCAGTGATTTAGCGTTCCACTAAAACAATTATTATTGGTAAAGTATAAATATTATCGACTTTAAGTTTTTTTTGGTGCCTTCTGAGTGAAGTTGGCAATGACAATAACAAATAATTAATAAGTAATGTTAATGATAATAAGTAATGTTAAGGATAATGAATCATACTATACAGATGCCTAATTCCATACAAGAGGATTCGGGTATTTATTCGTGTTACGTGACAGAATCCTTACCCCTACTATATCCCTATCCCCACTAATACATAAAAGTGAAAGTGTGGATGTATGTAGGAGTTCCCTTTTCACGTCAAAACCTCTGAACCGATTTGGATGAATTTTAATATAGGAGTAGATTAGACCATGGAGACGGACATAGGCTATTTTTCATTTCGTAAATTAAACCAGAATGGGTTAAAATAGGGGATGAAAGTTTGTATGAAAAAATCGTTATTTTTCACTTAAAATTTTGCATATATATTAGAATTTAAAACTTAACGAACCCAGAATTTCTCAAAAATCATCCCCTATGTAAAATATTCACCCGCATTAAGACAATGCGGGTGAAACCGCGCGGGTCAGCTAGTGTATAATAATTTCACCAAACCAGACATGCGGCGCCGGCAGGGAGAATGTTGTCCCTCCACTCATGCTCGTGGAGTAAGAATCTGTCAAGGGATAGTTCCGGAAGATGGGCAGTATTGTCTTTCCGAGTATCAACATCCCGTACTGCGCTCGCTAACCCAAGGGTGGTGAATGGCCACACCTTGCTAATCACCAGTACTTGGAGATCAATGATGGCTTTTGTCCAGCAGTGGACGCCCCACTTCGGAGATGATGATGATTAACCAAGCTATAGACACTGACATAAATCTCTACTCGATAGTATATAAAAACCAAATAACCCGAATTATGTAAGGAGTGCAGCATATGTATAGTATTTATTAAAAGCTGTATTACACTACACGGTATTCAGGGCCCGGTAGTTAGGGCGATTAGGGAGCAAGGCTTGCCGCGGTCGCGCTAGTTAGGGTCCCCTACGCTCTAACTCTTATTCCACCACTCTTAGTTAGGGTAAGGGTCCCTGAATACCGTGTAATGTAATACAGGCTTAAATCTGCGGTACAACGCTACCACACATACCACACGCTTGACTGATGAGAATGAAGAATGAAAGCTCGTTTAGTAATCGTGTGCCCATTCGTTCTCCTGTAGGAAAGCGTCGACCACCTCTTTCATTGTGAAGTTTGGTATTAGTTGATCTGCTGTTAACTTCACTCGCGTCACGGGATCGAAGTGGCCGACTCTCTGTGGATGGAAAATTAATATTTATTGTAGGTATACATAACGTAACGTATGTACCGGCACTGGAATGTTACCCCTCCTCTCATGCCCGCGGATGCAGTAAGAGCCTGCTAAGGGATATCTCAGAAAGATGGGCAGCAGCGTCTTTCTATACATCAACATCCTATACTGCGCTAGCCAACCCGCCTGCCAAGCGTGGTAAGTATGGCAACTCCCCCTCATGAAGATCCATGAGGGAGGCCTGTGTTCAGTAGTGGACGTCCTTCGGCTGATATGATGATAATGAATACAAAAGGCGACGCCAGACTTCTCGCTACAACACCCTAACTCTAACCAGATGGCGCTGTGTGTTACGTCCATGCAAACTACATTCACTTTCGACATACCTCCAAATGTTCTTCGATGTCTTTCTTCTCGTACGTGATGCCACTGGGTGTGATCACGGGCTCATTCAGGATCTCGAAGCTTATCTTCCCGCAAAGGTAGTCCGGAACGTCGCGTTTCTGTGAGAAAAATTTAACCTTGCATCGCAGGTAAAAAAATAATTTAAAAACTACCTTCACTTAAAAATAATTGGGATGCTTGTTCAGGGTTGCGCACCCAAAGGGTAATAACGGGACACTAAGACTCCGCTGTCCGTCTGTCTATCACCAGGCTGTGTCTCATGAACCGTGATTTATTTATTTACTTTAATTATAACGGTACAACACCAATTACAATAATTAAAGAAAAAAACAAAAATGAACACAATTAAAAGTAAAATAATAATCATAATTTTCATAATAATAATATTAAGTAATTAAAAAAAATACATATAACAATTGAAAAAAAAACGTAATCATCCTTCCTTCTCACAGAAACACAAACACTCTGACAGTATATCCAGCCATCCATCCGCAAACAAATCACATTCAGGATTGGCGGTCAGGAGAGCGTTGAGTGCCGCGAGCGTGCGCGGTATGGGCGATGTGATCGCTAGTCTGTTGAAATTTTCACAGGTGATGTGTTTCTGTTGCCACAAAACACAAACAAATACTAAGAACAGAATAAAATAAATATTTAAGTGGGGCACCGATACAACAAACGTGATTTTGATTGAATCCTTCGTGCGTGAGTCCGACTCGCACTTGGACGATTTTATACATTATATAACAACCCCTACAAGATCTTGGAGATTTATGAGGGAGGCCAAGGAGATGAGATTTTCCGATGTTTCGACAGGAATGCCGTGATCCCGGGTAGACTGGAACCATCCCTGGTGTAGGTAAGATTATTACTAATATGTCCTACCTATGTAAGTTGAACTAGATTCACCAAAGTATAGTATTAAGTGCTTCGTACTTACTATACCAAAATTTTGCTGTACCCTAACAGGGCGCATGTTTGATACTCCTATATTATTTTAAGACCTTGTAACTCAACATGCTTGCAATAAATGATTCTGTGGCGCAGCGGGCGAAGGTACGCCTGTGACGCAAGAGGTTGCGGGTTCGATTCCCGCCTCTGGACAAATGTCTGTACGACTTTGCAGATATTTATATAGGGTGTTCTGGATGCTTTTCTATATATAATAAAAAATATTTATGTTATACTACCTAATGTATTTTTAGTAAGTATAGCCGTCATTTAGTACCTACTCATAACACAACCTCTGCTTAGCTTGGGGCTAGATGACGCTGTGTGAATTGTCCAGCATTTTTTATTCATTTATAAACTGTCGTGATAAATACCCGGTTTTATGTATATTAATAAAGCTATTGTGATTGTTTACTAGTGTTTAAAGCGTTTTGGGAAATTCTCGTTATGACGATAGTTATAGTAATAGGGTGCCTCTGGCAAAAAAAACTACTTGACAAATAACCAGGTTATTGGCTGCAAGATTTGTAAATTCAACTTACCCGTCTTCTTTCATCCATTTTGGCAAACAGATTATTTAATTCACTAGAGTAGTTATTCTGAAACAAAAAAACAAAATAAAAAAATGTGTTCATTTTCATAAAGGTTTCACAGTTACAGATCATTTACATGTATAAAATAATGCTTTTAACAATTATGTATTACATATTCGTTCGTTTCAGCCGTAAAACGTCCACTGATGAACACAGGCCTCGCTCATGGATCTCCATGAGGGGTAGTAGCCATACTCACCACGCTTGGCAGGCGGGTTGGCGAGCGCAGTATGAAATGTTGATACACGGAAAGACGCTGCTGCCCATCTTCCGGAGGTATCCCTTAGCAGGCTCTTACTGCATCCACGGGTATGAGAGGAGGGGTAACATTCTACTGCCGGTACCCCACGGCATGGCTTCGTGCATGTATACTTGATAAGTATCTTTCAAATATTTATTCAATTTTAAAATCATAGATCGCTGTAATGTGTATAATAAGTTGTACTACTTATTATTCATATTATATCTATAATTTTAAAATTGAATAAAGGAGGCCTATATTCAAAGGACGTCCTACGGCTGAGATGATTCATCATCATCATGTCAGCCGTAAAACATCCACTACTGAACTCAAGCCTCCCTCATAGATCTCCATGAGGGGTTGTTGCCATACTCACCACGCTTGGCAGGCGGGTTGGCGAGCGCAGTATGAGATGTTGATACACGGAAAGACGCTGCTGCCCATCTTCCGGAGGTATCTCTTAGCAGGCTCTTACTGCATCCATGGGCATGAGAGGAGGGGTAACATTCTACTGCCGGCACCCCACGGCTAGAGATGATTAATATTAATTAATTAATTTACTCACACATTCCTCTTCAACTTTAGCCGCCCTGGCACTTGTTTCCTCTTCATCTTTACCTTCAAGCTTGAGCGATTCTATTCGCCGCTGCATATCATCATTTATAAGCCTGTAAGTTAAATATACCTGCATAAACTATTAATCTTAATATAATTAATGGAATCAGACGTTACTTTGCGGAAATCCATGACAATAAAATGCAATGAAAATATTTAGTTTTAAATATAGGCATAATCGGAATTATACCTAAATATTTTAATTGCATTTTATTAATATTAAAATAATCCTCCTAACTGCGTTAGGCTCAGCGCAGACAGAACGGAGCGCAGCGGAGAGGATTTTATTAACGCACTTGAAAATAAACTTTAAAATTATTAAAATAAAGTGCATAAACGCTTGAACCTGACAAAAAATGATCGCGCATCCTCGAAGATACGCGGGAATCCCCGCGCGGCGTTTTGCACTTTATTTTAATAATTTTAAAGTTTATTTTCAAGTGCGTCAATAAAATCACAGATTACAGAAACTAACAGATACATCACTTCAATACAAAAGCCAAAATACCTACGCTATAATAGCCTACAAAATTGTAATAATAATACCAGCAGTTCACAACGAAAAAAGAGTGTACTATAAGTATCTATGCAAACATAGAGTTGAGCCTACTGCCGGCGTAACACCGACGGTACACCAAGCGATAGGCATTTAACGCGTGGCCTTGAGCGAGTGACGCACGCCTGATAAAATCCTCTCCGTTGCGCTCCGTTCTGTCTGCGCTGAGCCTTAAGCGTTTCGCGAGGAGTGGAAGGAGGAAAGGGAGGCCTTTGCCCAACAATGGACAGTAACGACTAAAAAAACCGCTTCGGCTATGGCGACTTTATTTCTGCATTATATATAGTGTAGGTAGATGAAATCAAAGATGACTTATGTAGCCAATTTTGACTTAAAACGTTCGTGCGCAAATAGCACAAGTCAGAATACCATTCTCAAAGTAACGGATGTTTTTGCAGGCCTGTTCTTAAGATGGTCTTGTTTCTCGTCTAGTTCGCCTGAATATCGTCGGTCGGATTCATCACCGGAACATTTCCGAAATCACGTGTTTTGAGATAAGTATGCAGTTTGGTAGGGAATTGAATATTCTTTCCAAAGCACTAATGGTACAACTCAAATTTTGGTTCTAATTAACAGAAAACTACTTATTCCGGTAAAGAAAAATAGATTTTAGTAATCTCTTTGTAACTTCAACCCTCAGTTACTCAGAACAGTATAATTTTGTAATGTTCCATTACTGTTTCCGACCGACCATATATAATATTAATAAATAACAATCGCATAAACTATTACTGTTATAACTTATAAGAGACTGATCGATTTTCCGTAAACACTTATACGAATTATTTAGATTCTAAAGATAAGAGCCGTGTTGCCCGAACGGTGACCATTAGACTTTCAATCCGAAGGTCGTGCCAATGGATTATTCATTCATGAACTTGGGTATATCTCGAATTATTCGATTATTCATTCCCACTTTCAACTCCTATGGGAGTGTCCCATGTAATCGCAATGTAATGGTGCCTGTAAACGGGCTATATTTTTGGCAATTCCTTGATGCAATTGTATAGCCGCCAAGTTGCTGATTATATCGCTCGATACAGTGCAATACTTGCTGTGTAGCCCGGCGATGTTGCAAAGATATTTCAAGTTCTTGCAAGTATTTTATGTCTAGCCGCCTAGAATTGCACATGATTTATCCCGCTTTGAATTTAGTGCAATATCGCCGTATATCGCCTCTGCTCTGACGTATAGATGCATCTCTTTTTCCTCACTCGCCTCTCGCCGCCACGTCCCGTCGCTAGCTTCGTGGCGCCACTGTAGCAATTGCGCGCGGCGTTAGTCGTTTTGTATCCGTTGAATTCCGTTGTTGAATTGAATTTTATTTATCATGGCCGAGTGGTCAAACCAAAATATTTTGAATTTTATCAACGAAATCCATCCATGCTGCAGCAACTAAAACAGCTTCGGTATCCGCCATTTTGACATATTTTATTACTGAGATCTAGCAGCAAATAGCTTGGCGTGTACATGCAAAATTCCTCAGCAATTCAGTTGCAAAATCTTGCTGGACTACACTCTGCAATTAATTGCACTATGAAATTGCAGCAAGGGTATAGTTGCAAATATACTGGGCTATATTGATCAACAAAATTGCCGGCAAAATGCAACTTTTCTAGCCCGTTTACACCTTAATCGTAATCGTCTAAGCCGATTTTGATAAAAGTTCCACTAATATAATACCATTCAAATAAAGAAACTGCATTTCAATCGGTCACACATAGCGGCCAAACTTATAACACACATATTTTCGTGTCGCGAGTTAAAATTAATTCTTTACCTATTCAAATAAGACTGCAATTCAATTTCCTGAGCGATCCTCTTCTCTTCTTGCACCTGCCATCGCCTCTTGCGGGCGATTCTGATCTGAGCCGCGATGTCATCGCCAAAGTTGAGTTTCTGGTCGCGAGCCAAATCGCACGCTGAAATGTTACGTAACAGTGTATTAATAAATGCAAAACAATCTACAATTGAGGTCAAAAGCTATTCAATTGCAGTACTGCATAAACAACTTCATGACCTCCGAGGCTCTGTTCAATAAATCATTTCAGCCATAAAACGTCCACTGATGAACACAGGCCTCCCTCATGGATCTCCATGAGGGGTAGTTGCCATTCTCACCACGCTTGGCAGGCGGGTTGGTGAGCGCAGTATGGGATGTTTATACACGTATAGACGCTGCTGCCCATCTTCCGGAGGTATCCCTTAGCAGGCTCTTACTGCATCCATGGGCATGAGCGGAGGGGTATCATTCTACTGCCGGCACCCCACGGCGAGTTCAATAAATAATGCCGGACAATTCTAACAGCATCATCTAATCCCAAGCTAAGCAAAGCTTGTACTATGGAAACCAGACGAGTGGTAATAACACTTAAATATGTACATAGTGTACTGAGCCTCTGATTGCCTTGTTCTTGACACTTTACGTCAGCATCAAGGCAATCAGAGGCATAACAAATCCCATCCAAATACCACCAACATGATACCCCGCGTCGCTAAAGAAAAAAGGCAGAGCATCCGCTTGGTGGAGCGACGACTTTGAAGGTGGCTTTGGCCTATAACGGCCAGAGATGGAAATGCATGGAGACACTTGGAGGAGGCTACGGGAGACTACGGGAGGTACGAGTAGCATTCATTAATTTAGCATTTTTCCTTTAATTTATTTTTGTGTATTTTACAGTTAAAATACACAAAACCTCCATGGGTAAAAATGGGTTAAAACCTCCATGGTACCAGTGTACCATGGAGGTCGTCAACGAGTACACCATGGAAGCTCGACAATAGACTAGATGACAAAATTTTATTTGTCTGTCATGTGGATTAACAAAATCTATTGAACATGCAGCTGGATAGCCAGCTACTTATCGGAGCGAAGTATTAAGGTTGCAATAAACGCTGGCGTCCCACAAGGCTTGTTTTGTCACCTACCTTGTTCATTCTGGATATCAGTGACATGTTATAACAAAGTTACATACATTGCTATGCAGATGACAGTACAGGTGACACATACTACGCAGGTCAAGCTAATTTCTCTCGGACAAAAGTGGATGAGTGCCGTAACAAACTTGTGTCTGAAATTGAGGCTTCTATGGAGCAAGTCTCAGTCTGGGGGGATCAAAATCTTGTTCGCTTTAACCCCGCTAAGACACAAGTTTGCGCGTTCTCCATTAAAAAAAACCCCATTCGACAAAGCTCCGAGGTTTCAGAACATTCCTCTTAATATCTCCAAGAATATTGGAATCCTAGGTGTCGGCATTTCGAGTAGCGTCCAGTTCCGTGATCATTTGGAAGGTAAGGACAAATTAGGCTTTAAAAAACTTGACGTTGTCAACAGGGCGAGTCGGTACTTCACGTCGGTCCAAAAACTCATGCTTAACAAGGCGCAAGTACGACCGCACGTGGAGTACAACTCCCACCTCTGGGCAGGCGCGCCACAATACCAACTCCTTCCACTTGATCGGATACAACGCAGAGCAACCCGTATTGTCGGCGATTCCAAACTCAAAGACGACCTGGAGCCCTTAAGCCTTCGAAGAGACGTAGGTTCTCTGTGTGTGCTATATTGTCTGTATAATGGGGAATGTTCTGAAGAACTATTCAGCTTAATACACGCAGCTAACTTTCATCACCGCACTACTAGCCATAAAGCGAATTTTCTTCAGCACCATCTGGATAGCTGGTTCTCCAGAACCACTCGTTTTTGCGCTCTTTTTTGCCGCGGACGATCACGCTGTGGAACGAACTCCCATCTGCGGTATTCCCTCACGTCGGAGCCACGATATGGGGTCCTTTAAAAGGCGGGTATTCTCCATCCTCAAAAGCCGGCAGCAGCGCATCAGCTTCGCCTCTGGTGTTGCAGATGTCCATGGGCGACGGTGACCACTTGCCATCAGGTGGCCCGTCTGCTCGTCTCTCTGCTTATAATATTAAAAACAAAAAAAATTTTTTTTTTCTTTTTTAGCCTCATCATTTCAGCCGTAAATCGTCCACTGATGAACTCAGGCCTCCTGGATCTCCAAGAGGGGTAGTTGCCATACTCAACACGCTTGGCAGGCGGGTTGGTGAGCACAGTATGGGATGTTGGTACATGGAACGACACTGCAAATACATAAAAATACCTATCAATTCAATTCTATCAATCATCGATGGACAGATATGATCCAGAAAACACTGCAGACGACGTTCCAGGAATCGTAGACCTCAATGACGGGCAAAATTTGTAAAAAAATGCAGTCACAGGCAAGTCACAATTCTTAATGATTGAGGGACCAACTATAAGAACATCAAAGTCAAAGTAGAATAGTCAATTTACAAAAGAAAAACAAGACATATTTAGATGGAATAAAGCTCTTAATTGAATTTGTTATAGTTCAGATAACTTTCTTTCAATCTTTTTTGATCAATCATCTGGTAACCATAACACAAGCTCTGCTTACTTCGGTTATAACTTGATTCTCTTAAATATACCTAGGATTATAAGTACTATGACTTGTACCTTTATAGCAACAGTTTGCTACAGGTAAGTACATGATTAAAAAATCAATACTTGGAAGGTTGCCTGACTTAGCTTCAAGTTGGAATACAGCATTTGTTTCAGTAAACCAGGTACAAAATAGTAAGTAGTCTAACTACTTTGTACCTGGTTAAAAGTAGTCGCCGATATTCCAGATACTAATAACCTACCTCTGTGGGACAGTTTTTCAAATTGTAAATAAACACTGGAGATGCAGCAGGTTTGTGATCAAACCCACTATCTCCATTTCTCACTATCTCCGTTCTGGAGATAGTGGGTTTGAGTGTTTATTTTAAAACTGAGGTTTGATTCCCTCCACAGGATAAATACTTGTAATTGTATTTCAGGTTATTCTCAAGGGTCCAAACCCATGAGAATAACCTTTTGTACCTTAAGTAATTTCTATTTATTATATAGTATATAGAGGTAGATTGTCGCCATAGAGCGAAAGTTGTGAGGAATATAATCAAAATCAATTTTGTTTCTGCAATTTTCATCAATAGTTTTCATTTTAAGAAGTTCAAATAAACACTAATGCTACTTTTTGACTACATCTCTTAAGTGAAAATTAACTAGTTTCAGAGAAATTGTCGCTCAAATAAGTGATTATGATTTACCAAACATACTGGAATGAAAACTCAATATAATTCCTGTTAATATGTTTTGGTAAACATAAAAAAACTTACAACATTTGTGCCGCAGCGTGACTCAAATCTACGATCAACAGCACCATGGAGGTCATCAAATGGAAAAATAGTTTAAATTTTAACATGTACCATTGTGACAACCTCATTGAGACCTTCAAGATTAATCACTTAAATAACTTGACAGATCTTTGTGATATTTCAAAATGACATTCATTGCATGGGCATAACTACAGAAATGCTTGTGCAGCATCTACCACCAACGTTGTGCAACATTTTCTCAGCAACCGAGTAGTCCGTAACCATCTACAGAAAGAAGCTTTAACTGCCTTCTCAACAAACAATTTCAAAAACAAACTGTTAACAATAGGAAACAATCAATTGAACACGAGACATTTGAACACTGACATCAGCGTGAGATGCTTGTCTTTAAAAAAATATACAATAAGTACCTCTATGCAAATGCTTGATAGCTTCATCATAGCACTCCAGGTCAACCAAGGCCTGCCCAAGGAAGAAGTGTCCTTTCACCTGGTTGGTGTCTATGTCCAGAGCTCTGCGGCAGTCCTGACATGCTAGCTCCCAGCGCTTCAGCTTGAGATAGCACAGAGCACGGTTTGTGAAGTATGTAGCAACTGATGGGTTTTTTATCTGGAATATTCACATTTATATACTCAATATCTGAAACCAGCCTAGTATTCTAGTGAGAATCTGCTGAGAGATACTAAATGATGTGATCTGTGATTAAAGTGTTAATTTTGGTTTAATTGGACTACATTATTTAATCCCGAGCCCCCAGCTTGTAACAGTAATATCATTGACCGGAGAGTGTGGAGAGGCAATGTAAGAATCCAATAGGCTGATTAGATTAGATTCTAAAGAATATTTATCTTGATTCATTCAATAGGAATTAAATTACAGAAATATGGATGAAAAAACACTCATTTAAAATTTCTCGAGAACAGTGTAAACAATCAAGAAGCTAGGCTGAAGCAATTGTTTTTAGAGCGCAAGGCAAAGTAAATGGCTTGTTGGTATAGCTAGATGTACGACAGAATATTGATCCGTATTTACTGAAGAAGTAAAAAGCCAGGAACTTACGATAGCCTTTGTATAGCAGTTTATAGCCTCTTCGTATTTCCGTAGGCTGAATTGTCTGTTTCCTTGTTCTTTCAATTCCTTGTCGGAAAGATTTGCGGTCGAATACATGTGTTTACTCATTTTGGCTGTTTAAGATACTTTGGTATTAAACACACATACTAAATTATTAAAATAATGTTACTTTTATAGGTATTTTTGTATTTTTTCAAGCAAATTATGAGAAAAACAATGTTTTAGTTTTCGTGTTTTCTTGGAGGAATCACTGCTCTGTCTGGCTGTCACTTGTCACTTTTTTTTCGCTCCTTTCGGATCAGGATGTAGTTTAAGACCATACCACCTATTCTAACGCTCTTTTCTTCTTCTTTTTATTTTTTGGCTTCTGTGACTAGCGGTCACAATTCTGCCAATGTCCGTACAATGATACTATCATAAACTTCGCCGGAGAATCAGAATAAGAATATGACCGGTGTTCTAATAGAGACACACCCGAAATTTTGCCTAAATGATTAATCTACAACAAAGACAAATAAACATTCTAAAGACTTCACAAATATTAGTAATCATAAATATTATTACTGTTAACTTATGATAAATAGTAGGTATACACATTTAAACACCTAATTTACAATTTAATATTATTCAATCTACTTATAAAATGCTAGAGTAAAAAAAAACGCTAAGTCTCATTATTGAAGTTGGAAGATCTGACTGAACGACTTTTATTATTTTATGACAATGACATTGATTGTTTTGTTTCTATGTTGATTTTGAATGTTGGAATATGTTGGAAAGCCACAAAGAATGGGAAGTTTTTTTCGACTTTTTGATTTGGAGGAATAATCATGTAAGCGGGTATTTGAGCCTTAAAAAAATATTTTTAGGTGTGAAAACATCCGATATCAAGTTGATTATTTTTAATTAGAGGTTGTGGATTAGTTTGTGTTTATAGGTAAGTACTTTAGTTTATGTTTTAGCAGTTTTTCCCTTTTTAATCTAACTTTATTTCAAACTCCGCGGCGGCGGGAAAAATGGAAATGGACGTAGCTAGTTCGCCGGTTATGGCAGTAGCTATTCCACCTGAGCCGGATCCTCCTGATCCGCATGATTTGTCCGAATCAGCGAATATTCACGAACCTGCGCGTCATGGTTCTAAACGTCGACTTTTGTCAACTGATGACACCGCCTCCACTTCAGGCAAAAAAACAATTATTTCACCTGACTTGGCCTCTGCCTCCATCCAGTCCATTTATCACCATCCAATAATGGTTATAGGGATTAAGGAATATACAAACCAAGATAAAGGCCCATTTATTGTGCACGTATCACGAACAGAACCTGACCCGTCGGCAGGAACAACCATTCGTCCAATAAGATTCGGTCAATTTCTATCGACCCATAAAGTACAAAATATTTGCTGTGATGGTATTAAATCAGTAGGACGCAATCGGATTTCGGTAGAATTTAAAACAGCTACAGATGCAAACAAATTTCTTGATAACCCAATCCTTCCCCTTTGTAAATACTCTGTCAATATCCCAACATTCAACATTACCCGCATGGGATTAGTTCGTAATGTTCCCGTGGATTTATCTCTTGATGAATTCGCTGAATCCTTACAGATACCTGGTGATTGTGGCTTTGTTTTAAAAGCACGACGTTTAAACCGAAAAACCGTTTACGAAGGAAAGGTTTCCTGGATTCCTACACAGACAGTTGTCTTGACCTTCAGAGGACAATTCCTTCCTGAACGTGTATTTTCATATCACACTTCACTCCGAGTTGAGCTTTACCAACTACCTACAATTCAATGTCTTAGCTGCTGTCGTTTCGGTCATGTAAAAGCCCAATGCCGCTCTAAACCAAGATGCTTTAGATGCTCTAAGGATCACACCGGGGAAACTTGTGATGTTGAAGAGCCAAAAGCCACCTGCTTGCATTGTTCTGGAAGCCATTTTGCCTCTAACCGAATCTGTCCTGAACACGAGAGACAAAAGAACATAAAGAGTTTTATGACTCAACAGGGTGTTTCCTATGAAGAAGCATCGTTAAGTTTTCCTAGGATAGGAAGATCATTCTCAGAAATTTCCCAAAAACTTACATCTCCTTCAACATCATCTCAAAGAATGCCTCCAAACAACTCTTTTAACACCAGGTCTTATGTTAAAACTGTTTTTGCATCTCCTCATCCCAAAGCACCATTGGGAAAATCCTATGACAAATCTGCCCACAATTCTATTATCTCCAACCCTGCCTCATCTCTCCCAAATGGTCATGCCTTTCCTCAACCTGTAATTTCAGAGTCTGAGAATCGTCAGAGTTTCCTGATAGAAACTCTCCTATCAATTATCCTAGAATTATTTTCAACATCTAGTTCCCCTTTACCGTCCAACGTTGCCCAAAAACTGTCCCAGGTCATCTCATTCGCATCAGGTAATAATGGATCAAGTGTCCGTTATCCAGTGGAACACGAAAAGTCTACGCTTGCGGAAACCTGAGCTTCATGTTTTAATTAACAAATTTCGCCCATCAGTCATTGCCGTCTCGGAGACATGGCTTGTCCCTGGTTCCCAGTTTAGGGTATCAGGTTACGCCTGTCTCAGAGACGACAGGGCTGATGGGTATGCCGGAAGTGCCCTACTCGTCAGGCGCTCTCTTCCCTTCTCTCAAATTTCCCTTCCTTCCTTCCCTCTTGAAATTAATGTTGTAGCTGTTAGAGCATTTAATATTTCCTTTGTATCAATATATATCCCTCGCCCTAATTCTGTTTTAATTCCGGTTATCCTTTTAATTATCTCTGCTGTTCCTTCTCCTATTGTATTGTTGGGAGATTTTAATGCCCATCACACTTCCTGGGGCTCTGGCCACTGTGATGTGTTTGGACGTTTACTAGTAGAATTGTTTGATGAGGCCAACCTGTGCGTCATCAATGATGGCTCTATCACACGTAGAGCTCTTCCATCGCAGGACCCTAGGAGTGTTGTAGATTTGACTGTCTGTTCGCCTTCACTTTCATCTATTCTTACTTGGGAAACTCTGTCTACTACATTTGGAAGTGATCATTTTCCAATTATAATATCTATACCTAATCGTGTTACCCCACATTATAATTTTAATCCTAGTTTAAAATATAGACTTTCCGCAGCTAACTGGACTTCATTTACATTGCAATTAGAAAATTCTACAAGTGACCTTCCAATTATACAATCTAACGAAACTGAAAATTCTCTTTTGGCATATTCTAAATTAATTGATATGATAATTTCAAGTGCTGAGCAACATATTCCACTTAAAAAGCAATCAACATCTTGGACCAAAATTTCCCCTCCATGGTGGGACTCAGACTGCACATCAGCAATTAAAGAGAGGAAAAGAGCTGAACTTGTATATAATGGTTCAATGAATGATACAAATTTCATAGAATATAAACGAACTGCGGCAAGGGCTAGAAGAGTTCTTTCAAAGAAAAAGAAAGAGGGTTGGAAAAACTTTTGTGAGAGTTTGTCTCCTAGAGCTCCACCTTCCTTTGTCTGGCGACAAATAAAACTGTACAGAGGTTCTTTCAACAATAATAATATCACTTCAAACGATCCGTCTTCTTGGATGGAATTGTTCTCCGACAAACTATCTCCTCAATTTGTCCCATCTAACGACTCAATCCCTTCGCCCCCGTCTTTTATTCCTTCTGTCTCTGATATGGACAGTAATTTCTCATTGAATGAGCTCAACCAAGCTTTATACGGCTTAAAAGATTCATCTCCAGGATTTGATGGCATTCCTTACTCCTTCATTTTGAAATCTCCTAACATCACAAAAGTATATTTCTTAAATTTAATCAATATATTTTTCCAGTATGGGGTCGTTCCATTAGATTGGAAGACTCAAGTAATTATCCCTATCCTTAAACCAGGAAAACAATCTTCTGATCCTAACAGCTACAGACCCATTGCTCTATCTTCTGTTCTAGCCAAGATCATGGAGCACTTAATAAAGTTCCGCCTTGAGTGGATAGTCGAAAATAAAAATATACTCTCAAAATCCCAATATGGATTTCGTAAAGGTTTGAGCACTACCGACAGCCTAAGTATTTTGACAACTGATATCCGCACAGCTTTTATCAAAAAAGAGTCCTTGTTCGCAGTTTTTCTCGACATTACAGCTGCTTACGACAATGTTATACTCCCGGTGCTCAGGAAGAAACTTCAACATCTGACCGTCCCTGAAAGAATTGTTCGTTATATATGTAATCTGTTTATGGAAAGAAAAATTCTGATTAAGAACCAGGGTACATTATCACCTCCCCGTTTCGTGTGGAAAGGGCTACCACAAGGTTCAGTACTAAGCCCCTTACTTTATAGCATTTATACTGCTGATCTAGACCACTCAATTTCTACCTTTTGTGAAGTCCTACAATATGCAGATGATTTGGCTTTGTATATTCGATCAAACTGTCTGGAAGATACTCAAAATGAATTGAACACAGCTCTCAAATTTCTTGATGAATGGTTAAATGATCATGGTCTAACCCTCTCACCATCAAAAAGCAAATGCATCGTATTTACAAGGAAACGATCCATTCCTTCTCTCAGCGTGTTGGTTAATGGACAGTCAATTAAACAGGTAAACAATGTTACATTTTTAGGTTTACAGTTAGATTCTAGACTGACAGGCGTCTCTCATTGTAATTACATTGTAGGTAAATGTGAGAATAATATTAACATTTTACGTTCTTTGTCCGGCGTATGGTGGGGCTCTCACCCATATTGTCAAAAGCTTTTATACAATGCGATTGTGCGTAGTCATCTTGATTATAATTCTTTCCTTTTGGATCCATGCAACAAAAGTGGATTGGATAAATTAGATAAGGTTCAATCCAAATGCTTGAGAATTATAATTGGTGCAATGAAAAGTTCTCCTATTAATGCAATGCAGGTGGAATGCGTAGAACCCCCACTATCTCTAAGGAGGCAATACTTATCGGATCGCTTTGTTTTCAAATTAGTTCAAAATTCACAACATACCCTCTTAGCTAAACTTAATGCTTTGTTTATTCTTCTTGAACCGATTATTAACCAAAACCAAAACAAAATTCCATGCATCATTCGCAGCTTTATGAAATATACCCATCTGCCATTCCCTGTCATTCAGTATGAAATTAACCCCCTCTTTTCAACCCCCTACGAAGCCTTAGTATTCGATCCAGATATAATATTAGATTTCGGACTGGTAAAAGATGCCATTTGTTCTCGAAACATATTTAATGAGATCATTCATAACATGTTTAGTGGATGGCTACCTTTATTTACAGATGGCTCAAAGTTAAATGACACCAGCTCCGTAGGTTCAGCTGTATGGATTCCGTCATCTAAAATTATATTAAGTTTCAAAAGCCCTTCGATTTCCTCTGTCTTCACTGCTGAATGTATAGCTTTACTAGAAGGCATTATTTATGTTGAATCACATAATCTTAATAAATCAATAATATTCTCAGATTCTAAAAGCTCTCTACAAGCCATTCTCTCCAGTCCCTTCCGGTCCAAATCCAGATTTCCTATTATATTTAAGATTCGCGAAGCTCTTTATAGGTGTAAGCAACGTGGCATTAGTGTTGTTTTGGCATGGATCCCTGGTCATTCCGGTATCCCGGGTAATGAAACAGCGGATTTCTGTGCTAAGCAAGCAATCCAGACAGGGACTGATGAACATCTCCGAATATATTCCCACGACCTCTGCTTGGTTCCAAGAGTTCATCTTAAGACTTCGTGGTCCCGCATGTGGCTTTCATCTAGATCAATCAAGGGTAAACACTACGGCGAAATACAGCCTGAAATCCCACCTAAGCCCTGGTTTTGTAAGTTTCGCAAAGCTAATAAAACCACATCGTCTGTTATATGCCGTCTCCGATTGGGTCATACCTGTACGCCAGTTTTTCTTGCCAAAATAAGGGTCAGGGATCACTCCTTGTGTGAATGTGGTTTGGATGAAGGTAATGTTGACCATATCCTTTTCTGTTGTCCTAAACTGATTGTATCCCTCCATGATATTACCCCTCCAGAAATCCCACGTCCCCTTTCTTTGAAAACTCTTCTTCCGCTAGTATTTTCCCCTTTTATATCCAAATTTTGTAAATTTATATCTGTAAATAATATAAAGTTGTAATAAATTGTTTATGTATCGTATGTATCTTATTAACGTATGTTTATAGATTTCAATTTGTGTTTGTTTATGTAATGTTGTATTAATAGCATAGATTAGTTTGCTTCACTTTTTAAAAATCAATCAACTTGTGTGTCTTGTGTGAATTTTACCTTTTTTTGTATTATTTTTCTTTATGCTCAACCCCATTGCTTTATTGTTTAAAATCTTGTCGAATAAACAGACGTTGGCAAAGTGGTGGAATATCTTTCCTGTCACACACGCCATTAAATAAAGAAGAAGAAGAAGAAGAATGGGAAAAGAGCTTAGAAAGAGCCATAAATAAAGAAACAGAAGAAGAGAATGGAATAATAATAATAATAATGGGAAAGCTCGAATCATTCTCGTGAAATTTTAGAGGGGCCTGGAAAAAAACGCATTTTCAAGGTGAGGATATTTTCAATTTATTTAAGCTCGTTTAGTTGCAGTACTACTACTACAGACTTAACGGAGATTGATATGAGGGTATCTTTACGACGTTGTACAGTGGAGCGAAGTTGTGAGTCCAGAGGCCGTACCGTTTGATATTCTGCTCTGGTAGCAAGCGCAACTCTGTAGAGGCCGATATGTTTTTTCGGTGCTTCAATGGTGAACTGAAAATGTCAAAATAAATATTCATAACACCTAGGTACCTAGTTTTAACCTCATAGGTTACTATTGTCTTTTTTAAACTTTCGCGGGAAACGTCGGGAAATAATAAAGGTAATTTACGCGATAAATACGCGGATTAATAATGTACCTAACCAGACGCTATTTTGTTTTGTCTAAATACCATGATGTTTAATTGTGTACCTTTGTAATTTTATTGATTGTATTCTTGTTTCTTATTATTTAATTTGCTTTGTTGCATATAAGTGCTTTAATTTTGTATTGTACCTACGTCTTGTTCCTATTTCAATTGCATCGGGGTAAGAACGGACGCTTTTTTAGAAAACCATTAGGATATTACAAAATATTTTATTCCGGGCTTTAAACATGCGTGCCAAAGTTAACATTTAAATAAAGTTGTAAGGGACTTAGGGATCAATAAAACTTAGTTTTTGGAAATTCTCTAAACGGAAAGATGACAACAAAGCTGATGGCGACTAAAGTTATTAAAAAAACTTTGAAACCCAAGGGAATAATCGGACGTTGAAGGGGTAACATCGGATTACCTTCTAAAACCGCTTCTGTAGCTCTGATCATAAGCGCTATTAGGTAAATTTATCCGGTCTTAATCCAGAAAAAATGCCAATATTGACCTTTTGCATTTTCCACAAAATATCACAAGTTCTTTATTGATTTGACTGAGGTTAATCTATGAAAGGGGCTCAACAAAATGGCGTGGCCGACTATGCTACCAAATATTAAATTACGGAGTTAATAGATCCGTTCTTACCCCAGACCCGAACTTACCCCGATAAACTATACTTTGCTCTTTGGTCATTTATATGTAATTGAGAGAACACAGACATTATTATTTTTGTACTTATAATCTACATAAGTTATGTGATTTTCTTGTTGAGCGCCCTTACTTATAAAATAAATAAATAAATACTAGTATGACCAGCTCTTTGACAATAATCAAAGGCCCAGCTAGACTAAACAGTAATTCCAAAGATCTAGCACTAGCCACCATTAGATCTTAGATCAGATAAAACTGTGTGTTAATACTTGTAGGTATTATTACTATATTGGATTATCGGGTATTTATCGCGTTATTACCTTGTAGGTATTTTATTTTATCGTTTTATCGATTGCACCTGGTCGTGGTCGCGGGGAGAGTCTCCCCGCGACCACGACCAGGTGCAATCCGGTCGAAACATCGGGAATAAAATAAAGGTAATTACGCGATAAATACCCGATAATCCCATATTTTAATAATGTGTTGTGATCACGAAAGTTTAAAAAAGACATATAAAACAATTTAAATATTTTTTTTAATGTTTTTATTTTTAATTATCTATAAGTACATGTAAAAACAAATCCCTATTTCCCTTGGTCACTGCATCACGCGTGAACGGCCGGCGGGAGCTATTTCGCTATTTTTTTTGTTGCGTTTGTTATTGTCAGGAGTAGGTTCTTAAAGGCCGCTCTACATTCTCACGAGAATCTTGCGAGAACGCGAGAAACATGCGAGAAACGTGAATGTGGAAGCGATGAGAAGAATACGCGAATCGCTTCCACATTCACGTTTCTCGCATGTTTCTCGCGTTCTCGCGAGATTCTCGTGAGAATGTAGAGCGGCCTTAAGGAAGAAAAAAATGATAAAATTGCGCGGAAAATTAGAAAGTTGAAGAATAATTAAACACCATATTAAATTATTTATAAAGTAACCTTAGCGCTTTTGACAATTGGAACTTTTTTATTGTAACTTTATGGCGTTTGACATAACCATGACAGAATGCGTGCTGCAAATATCGAAGAGGATATTATAATAATTAATTTTCCAATACAAACTATTCCTACCAGTCAAACATTTGATGTTCGGCCCTCCTCCGGTGTCACTTGATTATCAAATTGTATAGGTGCGTTCAAAAAGTTTACTAAGTTGATTATATTTTTTTGGGCAATGAGGTGGTGGTAGTAGTAGTAGTAGTAGAGTATATGTAGGGTACTTACTAGTAGTTGAAGGGTAGTTGTAGGGTAGTAATCGAGTAATTGTAGTGTATAGTTGAGTAGTTGTAGCGTAGTAGTTAGTAGCACGGTGGAATGGTAGTAGGGTAGAAGTAGAGTAGTAGTAGAGTAGAAGTAAAGTAGAAGTAGAGTTGTAGTAGAAGTAGAGTAGTATTAGTAGTAGAGTAGTAGTTAGAAGATGTGGTAGTAGGCAGTTGATTCTGGGCGGTACAAATTTCGCCGGGACAGCTAGTTATTTACAGTTCAACTAACTGAAGCTCTTCCAATAGCTCTATAATTTCAGTGTAGTGCTCTATTTTTTAAACCTCGCTTACGACTCGCATGGCATTCAAGTTGGACTCACCATGCAAAACTTCAAGAGGTCGCTGGCGGTCTGCGATTGGCCTTGCCTTTAGGAAAATTAGGCGCGAACTCAGCAAAAAGAAGAGTAAAACGTTTGTTTTGTGAAGACTCGTCTTCACGCTGTGATTTAAACTAATAGGTAATTAATAATGTTGTGTCGATTGTAAATCTGTTGTTCATTGAACGCAATACAGTAGGTATATTTTGTTATCTTTTACTTAATATTTTGATAATGTGTAGGCCTACAGCTAACAATATTAAGAAGGCAAAGGCGCAACATACATTTTAGCAGGATCCTTGTAAAGAGGCGTTATGAGCGGGACTTTTATTTGGTGCTTCAACATAGGGCATCGAAAATGCGCATTTGGTAGAGGCAAAACACCATCCTTTTTGGGGCTGTCCTGTGAAAAAAAACATGAACAAGTAGGCACGTACGCAAAATTGAATAATAATAATAAAATAATAAAAGTTTTTATTTCAGAAAAGGTTAACAAAATACTTATTCTAGGTTAGAATAAATTAAAAGTAAAAAACTTTTTAACAAACAAGCTTTTTTTAAAACGTACTAAAAATGATAAAATAAACATTTTCCATTAAACTCTCAGCAAGGCCTTTCATTTGGTACCCATATTGTAAGAGTACCTACAATAAGAATAACTAGTCCGCCATCTTAAGTATACCGCCATGTCGGATTTAGAATGATGTCATTTAATTTTTCGAGTAACTCTCAGCAAGGCCTTTCATTTGATACCCATATTGCAAGAGTGCATTAAGAATAACTAGTCCGCCATCTTGAGTATACCGCCATGTTGGATTTTTAGAAATTAAATGACATCACATTTAATTTTTCGAGGAACTCTCAGCAAGGCCTTTTAATTGATATCCATATTATAGGAGTGCATTAAGAATAACTAGTCCGCCATCTTGGATGTTCTGCCATGTTGGATTCAGAGTATCGTCATTTCATTTTCGAATAATTCTCAGCAAGCCCTTTCATTTGATACCCATATTATAGGAGTACATTAAAAATAAGTAGTCTGCCATCTTGGGTGTTCCGCCATGTTGTATTCAGAGTGACGTCATTTAATTTTTTTGAGTTATTCTCAGCAAGCCCTTTCATTTGATACCCATATTATAGGAGTACATTAAAAGTAAGTAGTCCACCATTTTGGGTGTTCCGCCATGTTGGATTCAGAGTGACGTCACATAGCTGACCATGCATTGTCATCCAAAGAAAACATGTATACAAAATTTCAGCTCAATCAGTTCAAGATTTCTGCTTCAAAATTGAGTTGCAAGATTCCGCGAACCAACATAGTTACTTACCTACACACATAATTATACAGGGCAAGATAAATAAAAATTGTAAAAAAATGATCATGATCACTTACACCGTGTTCCATACCTATTGCGATTCGAGGGTTAAATGTATAAAGCTTCATTATTATGAGCGCGGGTGTAAAGATTCCGCGAACCAACATAGTTACTTACCTACATACATAATTATACAGGGCAAGTTATATAAAAATTGTAAAAAAATGATCATGATCACTTACACCGTGTTCCATACCTATTGCGATTCGAGGGTTAAATGTATAAAGCTTCATTATTATGAGCGCGGGTGTACCTCTAGATAGGTAGTTAGGATCATGAGAATCGCGACTTATTTATTTTTAACCCCCAACGACGGAAAAATGATAGATAGATAAACTCTATATTGTACATTCACCATATAACATAAATTTCACAAAGAGAAACACAGACAAATATAACATACAATGGGCGGTCTTATCGCTAAAAGCGATTTCTTCCAGACAACCTTTGGATGGACAGGATATAAGATAATAAAAACGGCGGTGTACGAATAATACATACGCAAAAATAGATAGATAAAAATATACCTACATATGTACATAACAACCTAAATACTTATATGATAAACATACATAACACTACATAAATACTACAATCATAAATAGGTAACTAATATAAGTATTAGTAAAAGGGTGTTATTAAAGATTTCAATCGTTAGATACTCCCTTACCGTAACCACCACCGTACCCAGGGTTGGATTCAGACCCTCAAAAAATTATTGTCTTTGGAAATTAAAAATATACTACTTGTCGAAAATTATACTACGTTTCCTTTTTCGTGGATTTCAATATTAAAATGAATTTATGTAAGTGAAATTTTCTTTATTTAGTAATTGTTAATGTACAAATCAATCAAATTGAGGCAAGTAGATGTTTATCTCAGCACCGACCATCACACCCATCTGTTAGAACGACCGATCAAGTACAACACTACGCAGGGATTCTTCGAAGCATGTTGTCGCTGTCGCTTATTTTCGGCTTTGAATACTTTGTTCTTTTAGCCACCACTAATCGCTGGCTGATTCGATATTACCATACATACAGAACTTCCTGAAATTGTAGGATAAATAATAAAAAGCAAAATGATTCAACCAATAAAAGCTGTCAATCGGCTTGAAGGTAAAATTATGGTATTTTCGCGTAGTATTCTGGCTTTAAGATACTACATACTACACATAATGAAATAATGGTACAAATAGTATAATTATACTACAAAATCCAACACTGACCGTACCCCACTGTTTTGTTTCCAAAACAAATGAGATAGCTCGCTCATTTGGAATCAGTGTATCTTTATACAAAGTGTTAGCCGGACGTGGTCGTGGTATTTTTTCATGAAAGTTAGTGCAACATGGTTGCACAATAAATGGTAACAATAACAGTTTGATTTTTTGGCAAAACCGTTGTGCGTGCGCCGGCATTACTGTTTACACCACGATAACACACTTGTCTGTCTGTGGCACCGTAGCTCTTAAACGTATGCATCAATTTGGATGTGTTTTACCAAAATCGGTTCAGCCGTTTTGAAATTATTGAAGGTAGGTATGTATATATATAAACAGCCACAATACCTAAATTATTAAATTCGAAGATGATGTAAATTCCGATTTTGGAATTAACTTACGAGAGTTCCATCAGCTTCACCGGGTATAGGCTGCGCATGCTTAGCATAACGCAGTATGGAGTCACACCACCGCCATAAGTTCTGGTCGGCCGCACCGCGCGTTTCCAACCGCTCTGTCAGGTCGGCCAGGTTACGAACATGATGCGACTGGGCCTAAGGATTTAATTATGCTACAAGAAATATACGACGGATTATGTGAACCATGTAAAAAGTAGGAAGGCAATTTCGAGATGACTGCTGATAGATTTAAGATTTTGGCAGGTAAATTCTTAAAAACCTTTCATCCATCCAGGGTACAAAATCAAAGTCAAAAGTGTTCATTCATGTGGACCTAAAAGCCGCCATAGCTTAAGTGGTCCTACTACATTAGCTAAGTTATTGAGGTCGTTAGTATGAGCAGGAGTGGGAGAAATAGTGGGTAAACGGCGGGACTAACGTCTTAATCGGTTTCTCTGAGAACTGCCCCATGCTGAAAATTGTACGCTTTTATTCGGAGTTAAGCTGATAATGTGTAGGAGTCTTCCTGAAATCAGGCTGCAGTTACCGGGTGATGCGGTGATGATGAATCATGGTAAAGTGAAAGTAAATTAGCCTTTCATTGGCATTTACTACATTTTTACTACATTTATACAGCGTCAGCAACTGTTATTAATGCTGTACAGGACGAGGGAGATACGGTGCCTGAAGCATGGTAAGTTCATTCATGTACACCCAAAGGCCACTTACTTAGTTTAAGTGTTCCTAGAATATTAGGTAAGTGATTGAGGTCGATAGCATATGTGGGATAAATAGTGGGTAAACAGTAGGGTTCCTAACCGTTTTATTCGATTTCTCTAAAAACTGCCCCATGCTGAAAACGTCGGCACTCATTCTAGGTCGCTTGTTACTGGATACGTTTTTCTTCAGCCAGTTCCCGGCGCTGCCTGCTGTCTGAGTACTCTGTCGTCCTCTCATGTAAACCAGTGGCCCTACTGGCTCGAGTCTTTGGTTATGACGAAGTATTAAATCCTAGGATAAAAATATTTGTTTTAAGTCTGCTGTCGATAACGGTGTACTAATGACCATCAATCAGCTTCTAAATTTGCGACATAATATCGATTCCATAAAATGTATTGTCAACCTATTTACAAAAACCAACCTAAGCCTGTTGTATCTTGAAAATATCCAACAAATAAGTTTTATCTTGCCGTGGGGTGCCGGCAGTAGAATGTTACCCCTCCTCTCATGCCCGTGGATGCAGTAAGAGCCTGCTAAGGGATATCTCCGGAAGATGGGCAGCAGCGTCTTTCCGTGTATCAACATCCCGTACTGCACTCGCCAACCCGCCTGCCAAGCGTGGTGAGTATGGCAACTACCCCTCATGGAGATCCATGAGGGAGGCCTGTTCAGTAGTGGACTTATTACGGCTGGAATGATGAAGTTTTATCTGAAGATATTACTTGCAGGTAGACTCGACCTTTAAAAACATTTATGGTCATCATCTGCCCGCTTCAACCTACAGCTAAGTAAATAGTCTACTTTATGCTATCTAGTATAGGCCAAGAGCAATAACGGTAAATTAAAAATTGTTGACACCAGTGATCGTCCCCTAACCTATCTCAAGAATGTTATTTTTAAACCTGATGTTTTCAAACTGCAAGACCTTAAAAAATATCTAATTAGGTAATTAAAATAATGAGAATTAAAGCTTACTCTCAGCCTTTCCAAATCCGCATCAATCTTGTGCCTAGCAGCTAGTTCGGCTTTGAGCTCCTCGACCAGAAACGCCCAGTACTTATTAACACGCGCGTACTCTCCCAACTGCGAACGGGGCACGTACGACAGAACTCTCTTGCCTACCGCGGCTGGCAATAGTTGTAACTGCGGGTAGTCAACAAGAAATGTTTCACAGTCAGTTGATAAAGTATTACATCTAAGAACTAGTTTGGCTCTGAGCTTCTCGCCAAGAAAAAGCACAGTAGGTACTTTTTGACGTGGGCGTAGATAGGTACTCTCCCAACTGCTAACGGGGTAGATACGACAGAACTCGCTTGACTTCCGCCGCTGGCAGCAGTCGTAAGCTACAACTCATAAAAAAAATAATGAATTTTAACAAGTATTAGTATGAATAACTAGGATGGAGGGAGTACATTGATACTGTAAATAGTCGTAGGTATGTCGTGCAGAGAGTCAGCCCGGAGCTCCTCTAGCAGACGTATCGCTTGCACGGTAAGCGCGAGTCAAAGTACTAGGTTATTGACTGACGACTCATATAGGCAAGATAGAGGCATCTGCTTCTTCAAAATGTAGAAAATTATTTTTTCATTAATATCTCTTTGAAGGTTATGGGTGAGCCAGTTCAAGTCTCACTTCATTGGTTGACTTTGCTTCCAAAAGACAGGCATAAATAATTTGACTTTGACTTTAAAATGCTTACAAAGTCCACAGTTTCGATAGCTTCAGGTTTAGGCCGGTTAACCATCCAGATCTTCTGTTTGGTGCCATCGTTTGAGGTCATCTCCAGCTCTTCTATTTTTTGGCTGTCGCGCAGTGCCTTTATTGTCGCGTTCCATTCCGCTAGATTTGCTTCCAGCTGAAACAAAAATCTACTTATCAAGAACTAATTAAAAAGCCATCAGGCAAGTGTAGTGATTCAAACAACATCACCAATGCTCTCTCCTATTACACCTAAATAAAACGGACTTAGAACTATGTTGGGAACACGCACGGACCATAACAATACAGCCTTGACGTTTTCGGCAGTAAATGGATGTCGAAGCGGAATGCCTTTTCAACATGCATTTATTACTGTAGAAAATGTCTGAGAAAAGTAGAATCAGCTGCCCTAGCACGCAGTCCAGGATTGCAAGGTAGTAACAAAACGCTTAGAAACCCACAAAAAGATAATTCCGTTAAGTCTGTGAAGATCACCAGGAATATTTTACGCTTTTAGTCGGACTGACTATGCTAGGTGTCTTCCTGAAACGAGGCTGCAGTTCCGGGGATGTAATGAACTTGAAGCATGGTAAAGTAAAAGTAAATTGGCCTGTCATTGACATTTATCACAGAAGATTTTTACAGCGTCATCAACTCTTATTATTGCTGTACCAGACGCTGCAATGCCTGAAGCATGGTAGGTTCATTGTTATCTACCTCTTTTTGTGCATTCTTTGTCTGCGGCAATGCGTTTTTGTCGGCTGAGTCAACGTTTGAGACGGTAGCAGTCTTCCGACCAGCATCTTCTTTCTTTACCTGGAAAATTAACGGAGTATGTATTAAAACATTAATTATTAATTGTTTCAATTAGCGACAGGTACATGTGTGGTTAATAAACGTAAAGAGGATTATCTAAAGGCATACTTCCCATACTTTCAAAGGTCCTACAGAAAATGAAAATCGCTGCTGTGTAGCAAATCTAATCTCAACAAGCGTCTGTACCTACCTCAAAAGACGTAGGTACAGATTTGCGAATGCAATATTCCACAGCGTAATCTTCATTTCAACATGATATAAATTACAACAGTAGTATAACAAGTACTATAGAGCAAAATGTCCATAAGTTAAAATATTATAATACACGAGTATTTTCAAAACTTAGGAAGGTACTCTATCCACATTATAATAATACAGTCATGCGAAGTACCGTCGTGTTTGGTGGCGACGAGGCCTTCGGCGGCATTTCAACGATGCACTCCTGAAGGTTCTGCAACTGCAGATTTCGGTACCGCTCATACAGCGTCTGCCACAACAAAGGTGGGTTTTATAACCTTAATAAATATTTAATGTTTAATTTTTAGAACCACTATTTTTATTATTATTGTATTTCAACATAGGTGCGATTCGACAGACAGGAATAAGGCGGGACGATAGGTAAATACCTTAGCGCGTCGCAGCACCGCCCACATCACCGGCCCTCCTGCTATCGTCAGCAGCTCAGACAACACCATGGCTTGGGATTCCTAAAAATTGGAAGGTTTAACATTGATTGACTGAAAGAATATCCAAGCCAACTTATTCGGCTCGGACATCCCGTGAGACAGACGAGTCTATCACATTTATTAATTATTAAAGTGGATTGACGTCAGACAAGATGTACATTAAAATACGTAATGGTATCGTAATGATCAACAGCGATGGACAGAAGAAATTAGCGAGTACCTACTCGTATAGGAGTTCAAGACTCATTTCGGCTCCCTGAGCCAATGTAGGCACCTACCTACTTAGTTGATAAGTTGAAATGAAATGAAAAATTGTTTATTGACTACACAAAGCACAGCACACAAATGAAAACAGAAAATAACAAAAAAACAAAAAGAATTAGGTACACATACCTAGTAGAATCTAATAATGATAGCTTAGAAATAGTCGCTGTAGCAATATGCGTCAAAAGGTCCCGTATCAGCTTTATGCTACTCCACCGCTTAGGAGCGGGCAGAGTCGCGCTGGTATTCTGACGGAACCTCTCTAACGTCTCGACCAACCACTGACGTTGACACAAAAAAAAATAGTTTGTAAGTATTTAATATTCATAATCAATGTATTTAATAAGTTTTTCAGCATTACTTGTATTAATTAGAGTTAAAAATGCACCCTGCGAACAGTGTAAAATTTGGTGATAAGAATATTATTTTCATTATCAAATTATTTTTTTTATTTAAACAATATGGTTCTTAGAAAAGAAAGACATGCTTTGCCCATGTAATATGATATAAGTAAGGGCTGGGGGAATGATGATATTCTGTTTGTAGATTATCTTCATTCTCCTAGTCCTTGCCCCTTTGTTGTAGTTATGTTCTTTGAAAAACATGGAGACCTATTAGCTGTGGAACAAAGCATCATTCACAGCCCGATTTCCCCCACTGCTACGGATTGGCCTGCCTAAGTTTGTGACGCCCATGTCGTCAAACCACCTCGCCATCTGTCGCCCGACACTTCTTTGGGCCGTTAAGTTTGCAGCTTCGCTTTTAAATACCTATACAAGTCAACTTACAGCATCCAGCGCGAGGAACCACATGCGATCGCTCTTCATGACTTGCGCGAGGGTTGCGACCGGCATCGCCGTTCTGTTGTGGTCCATTGGCACTTGGTCATAGCTGCTCCACACTGGATGCCTGATCAAAGTAAACATTATTAATGCTAAAGCTTTTCTTTCTATTAGTTTACCCTTTCTTCGGCTTGTCGCATCCACCGTCTGCCAGGGACAGTTCGTAATCCATAACTCCACTAGCTGGTAGGCCACGACTCCTAACCATGTTTACCCTAACGGTTTTTAGTTCTTCGGCAAAGAAAGATAAAAAAGGACATAAGTACTAACTCGCTTGCTGACAACACAGCGTCTTTCGGGCGACAGTTCCACATGGACTTGAGCAGCAGCGAGAGGGTCCAAGCACTGCGCACATCTTCCAGCAACGCTAGCACGTAGCGTTTCTTGTTCGCCCAGGAGATGCGAGAGAACCAATACTTTGTAGCCAGGAGGTGGTGGCTAAAGGTTGTCATTCGATCGTTTGTATCGCTATAGCGTTCTGAAACGATAACTTCTGAACGCTTGAAAGACCTACCTTCAAAGTTAGTAATTATAGCTTGTGTTAGAGAACCAGAACACTGATACCTACATAAATACTGAGAACAGCTCAAGTATAGAAAAGTTTACTCAACTGTCTAAAACACCATGTCCTGGCTGGGTTTGAGTACTTAGCTAACAAAAGTACGAGACTCTCCTGTACCTACTTACTAACGAGTAAAACACCTAGATCTACAAACATTTATAACGCGGCGGGAATCGGACCCGAAGATACCTTACCTACTAATATCACTTAGCGTCAAGTATCTACTGATAACTTGGATTAAATTTTAGTACAGAAACTGAAATTTTTGAGTAAAAAAATCACAATCTCACCGCAGACCATGTCAGCCAAGATTATATCGTTAATAGACTCAACTTGTTTCGTTAAATCTTTAAATGATATCATATCAGTAATTAAATAAGAAAAAATATCCAGTAAAAAACAAATCAAATAAATTATTGCATTTAGTTTTGACAACATTAACTTGACATTGAAAAATAATGACTTATGGTTTTTATTGATTTTAGAAAAAGCTATGTATGATAAACTTCTGTACGTGCTGTACCAATTTTCAAAAAGTTTTATTTGTAAGTAGGGTAAGAGCCAACCTTATAAAAATACTACGAGATTTTCCTTTATATTTAGATAGACAATTAAGGTAGGTCTGGTGGTAGGTACTAATCTTAAATTGGATCTCGTCTCTGGCGTGCAGGGTCAATTTTACAATCTCAGCGTAGTTCAACCTACGTAGTGCCAGTTACGAGTCAGTATCCCTGACAGCCCATTCAGTCAGAAATTGCCATGACGCGGGTGGACACGCTGAGATCGCATGATGTCTCCATAAAAACATCCAAGAATAGTGCGAACTTGTGCCGTTTTATTGCCATAGTATCTATCACAGCACTTCTAGCCCTCACTTACTTCGCAGTGAACAGGTCGGACTCTCTAGGCGATCCATCGGACCAGTATGTTGTTAAGAACATTCCTAATATCTACACCAGGTTGGAAGCTGTCGATCCTGAGGAAAGAGATATTTTTCATGGGTTTCGTACTTCCTTTCTGCCTAATGATGAAATCGTGATTACTGAGAAGGAAGATATTGGAGGAAACTCGTACGACGAAAAGGATTCCAGTGATGCTTTTATATGGGGAACTGCTGAAACTGAAAATAGCAAACCGACTAGGGTCAAACGGATGACCAATTTTAGTCTTACTAACGAAGATCCAGAGTGAGTAGTTATCTAAATCGGAGCATACAGGTATTGTCGCAAAGCGTAGTTGTGAGTAGAACAATCCATACCTAAATCGTTTGTGACAAAAATAAAATTATATTCTTAAACGTTGCGAAACTTTAGAACCTAAAGTAATAAATAGTTTTATTTCAGCGAACAAAATGAATCAAATGAAAGACGTAAAGACGAGTTATGGGAAAATTACGACGATAAAAACATTAGCGAGGTTGATGATGAAGAATTTAATAGTTCTGAAGCTAGCATTCAGTATGATGACGATGATGGCATAGACAGGTAGGACAGCATTTTTAAATTTATTCACGAGTTTATTTTTTTAATAAAATGTAGTTTTTTTCTATCACACAACGATGACGACCAGCCCATCTAAACAGACCTATTCTAGTCTACATTTAACGTATACATTAAATAAGCTTATTGGTTATTTCTTTTATTAAGAAAAAAAGATGCTATGAAAAAGTTTGGGTCTTCGTCGGTCGTCTAATACATGTATAAGAGATCTCTTTAATAGGCTTTTGGTGGGCTTAAATAATCTATACCAGCCAAATATTTTGTTACCAGCGCGAGCATCGTTTCTAAGAAGGCTACAATAAAGTATGTAACTAAATATAAATATAGAACAGGTTTAAAACTTAAAAATAAAATTAGCGCAGTAATTATGATCAGGCTGTCATGATATCAATCATTCTCAAACAGCCTAGATCGTCCGGAGGCGCACGTCGACCGCGGGCCACTAGACGATGTGGTGGAACAATTAAAAGGACAACCCGAATTAGAAGAAGGAGAAATGGGCTCTTCAGCCCATTTGTATAAACCCACCAGGTCATATACAGGCGAGTATTTTTTAACACCCTGTGATGTATCCCAACAAACTTTTAGTCTATCGGTGAACAGTTAGTCGGAGAGAATTTTGATAGGTTGGATGGAGGTTGGTTGAGGAAGTTTGATTGCCGCTGTTGTGCAAATGTTTGTAATTTTTGTGCAATGTTTGTCGCTGCACAACGAAAAGACAAAATGTTGTACCTACCTATAAACAAATCAAAACCGAAAGCGTACTACGTTTAATGCAAAGTGACCCACTCAATTCTCCTGATTAGATTTGTCAAAGCAAATTGATAATCGTTTCATGCCCTGGTTGCAGTATTATTCAATTGACCGATCAACTCTGCCCAAATGAGTCAAGGTCATACGCTCTATCTATTTTATTCATGAATAAACACTATTATTTATTATTATGAGCCCATCTGATGATGCTGGGTAAATGCTTCTCCCATTACCTCCATGCATCTCGATCTTGAACCAATTCCCTACAGCAGACCAGGAAAGCATTATCAAATTAAAATAAAAAGCGCAACAGCGGTTACAAATTAGGGTCAGACACAAAGCCTTGTGGCACTCCAGCAGGCATTAACAAAATGGTTAGGTACTGTGTTTATTATGTTTTGGATCCCATAGCACTCCCACAATCCAGCCGAATCTAATGACACCTCATACGTTGAATTAATTGAGCCGTTTAGGCTGCAAAGCGGCACATAGAAAAAGACAAAGTACATTAACTCGAAACAACATAATTTGCATGCGATTATAATGTCACTAAGCGGTTGTCTGACGTTAGCAAAATGGTCATAAACATTGTCCTAGATTTTCCTTTGTTTTCTGTTTTAGGAGTACTTACTTAAACTGTTGTAGAGAAGTTTGCTTTTATCAGCGAAGGTTGGAAAGTTAAGGACGAAAAGCTTGTAAGCTTTTGTTTTACCTATCTATTTCGTCTCAAATTTTCCAACCTTCGCCGATAAAAGCAAACTTCTATAAAACAGTACTTAGTCATTTCCACTTTGTTTAAAACCTATTAATGTATATAAATGGTTATCCACAAACGGTCGATGAATGTTGGTTCTTAAAAAGTTAAATTATTTCATCAGGCATACACGCATTTTGGAAGGGTCAAGGAGATAAAGAAACGATTCGAAGAACACTAGCTAGCATAATGAAACAGTACATGGACGCAGAGGCCGATCCTTGCCAAGACTTCTACCAGTATGCTTGTGGAAATTGGCCTACCCTGAATCCCATACCAGCAGATAAAGCAGGGTATGAAATTTATTAAACTTAGTTGACCTGACAGAAGTGGTCCTAACCAAATTACTAAAGTAAATCAGTTTTTCTAGTACCTATTTTCAAATTTGTCAACACCTCTCAATTACGGTACAGGACCATTAGTACGCAAGCCTCACTCGCACTTGGAATTTAGTTAAATAGAAAGATAGATAGTAAATTGTATAGTGGGTGTGATGTCAAATTAAATACTCAGTAAATATTTGATTTTTCAGCTATGATACTTTCGAAATGCTCAGGGAGAATTTAGATACATTACTAAAGGAGCTACTCGAATTTAAATCCGATGAAAAGATAAAAAGCCAGTACCCTGGAGCACATCTTGATTTGGTAGATAACTTTCTGAATTTGGATATACCACATTTTGAAAATAGTAGTAATAGAAAAAATAAAAAAACTGACGTAGAAAAAATTACAAGGCCAGACTTCCAATACAACGATTTAGGAGATTACAAAAGAAATGCGGAAGTTGTTAATCGTATCCGGCGATATTTAGACACAAAGTCTCAAAACAAAACTACAAAGACTACACAAATCAAAACAAATCCACACCGTTACATAAACAGCAAAATCCATAAAAATATACATAAGCAACGAATGAAAAGTTCATATGACACGATGTTCAAAAAAAAGGACAAGATGTCGAAAAGAACATTTATGGCCAATAGAAAAGATATAAGACTTAATAGAAAACTGCTAATGTATACAAAAACAAGTAATAAAAGACAGCAAAGAGAAGTTACAAAACATAAAAAAGGTTTAAAAAGTGGAGACTTACATAACAGCGAACATGACCCAGCTTATGGAGACGCTGCTATGAAAGCAAGATTTTTATTCAAGTCATGTATGAACTACAACATACTGGAGAAGCGAAGTCATCAGCCCCTTCTGGACTTGCTAGACCACTTCGGTGGCTGGCCAATACTGAACGATAAATGGGAACCACATAATTTCAATTGGCTTGAACTAATGGCACGACTGAGGTTGTACAACAATGACATCCTGCTTTCTGAATGGGTAGGACCCGATATCAAGAATTCTGACGAAAATATCATACAGTTTGATCAAACCGGTTTAGGTAAGTGCATTCATAGAATCGTAGATAATGTTATTGGAGTCAGACTAACGAAAGTAGACAAGGATTTATTTGCAAAGTTTTGACAATGTTATAACGAATTTGAATAGTGGTTATACCGTATTTTAGTGGGCGATACCTCGTTTCAATTCGTTTTTATTACTCGTATTATGCCGTGGGGTGGCGGCAGTAGAATGTTACCCCTCCTCTCATAACCGTGGATGCAGAAACAGCCTGCTAGGGATACCTTTCGGAAAATGGGGAATGTTTATTAATTCAGAATGAGAAGTTTCGTATTTCAGGATATTTATTCGAACCCTTTGTATTATTTCACAGGGCTACCAACACGAGATTACTTCCTGCAGGATTCTAACAAACCCTATTTAACCGCATACAGGGCGTATTTAGTAAAGATAGCGAGGCTTCTGGGTGGGCGGCCTGAAAATGTTGAAAGAAGTGCTGATGAACTTATTGACTTTGAAATCAAGTGAGCTGACGGCCATCCTATCGAGTATTAATCATAATCCTGCTAACCACAATTTGAACATAGACATTCAGTGCTATTGAGTGTATTTTAAGGCTAACCGTGGGGTGCCTGCAGTAGAAAGTTACCCTTCCTCTCATGCCCGTGGATGCAGTAAGAGCCTGCTAAGGGATACCTCCAGAAGATGGGCAGCAGCGTTTTTCCTGTATCAACATCCCGAACTGCGCTCGCCAACCCGCCTGCTATGCGTGGTGAGTATGGCAATCACCCTTCATGGAGATCCATGAGGGAGGCCTGTGTTCAGTAGTGGACGTTTTACGGCTAAAAACATGATGCCTTAAAATACACAATAGTCAAACAAACTTCTTTAAAATTATTCATCACTTTTTATCTCTTCTGATATCGCAATATTTTATCATATCACTATTTATAGTTGAGAACAATACACCGTTATTTTCTGGAACCTTCTAGATTAGCAAAGATAACGTCAGCTCCTGAGGAAAGACGGAACGTATCCGAGCTATACAGAAGGATGACACTAACAGAGCTAGAACAGTTGGTACCAGAGGTGAAGTGGAGACGGTACCTTTGCATCGTGATGAATAGGACAGTGGCGTCAGATGAGACCGTAGTGTTGTTCGCGCTGAATTATGTCAAGGTAAGGTGTCGCCGCCGTGGGGTGCCGGCAGTATTTTGCCTCTCCTCTCTTGTCCGTGGATGCATTAAAAATCTGCCAAGAGATAGGTACCTCCGGAAATCCCCTACTGCGCTCGCCATCCCGCCAGCGTGGCAAGTATAGTTAATCTTCTTGGTGTCCATGACGGAGGCCCCTCATGATCTTCGTGTCCATGAGGATGACCGATATCAGTAGGTATACTGCCGGCATTTAGTAAAAAAAATTAAAGGTTTTTATAAATCAGCTCTATAAGCACTTTAACGACAACAAATTACTTCACTGCAAGCAATTTGGCTTTACACGTGGTCGTTCCTCTACTCATACCGGTATAGAGTTAATCTCGCATATCTAGCATGACTAGCTTCTGCCCGCCGCTTCGCATGCATTGTACCTGGTCAACATCAATACGTGTGCAAAGTTTCAGCTCAATCCGTAGCCTAGTTTTTGCGTGAAGAGGTAACAAACCTCCATCCAAACTAACTTTCGGCTTTTATAATATTAGTGGGATGCTTGGGAGAAGTCGCAAGACGCTTAAGGTGTTTTTTGCGACCTTTCAAAAGCATTTGATGGTGGACACCATGTAACATTGATCAGGAAATTGCGCCACTATGTTGTTGATATTATCTCTTTGGATATAAGAGTACTTATTTCTTATCTCAGTAACACGAAATAAGACAGGTTGCTTGCGCGATAAATACCCGGATACCTACATAATACATGTAGATTTTTATCCATGCTAAATATTTTCAGCAACTGGTTGAGCTAATAAACAAGACAGAGCCGAGCATACTATCGAATTACCTCCTGTGGAGATTCGTGAGGCACCGTGTTAACAATCTGGACGACAGGTTTCAATCTGCGAAGCAACAGTGAGTTACGATTATCACAGAACTTTATATTGGACCAATCGACTGGAATATAGAACAAAATATTGTTGGACATTTCACACAGCTCCCCACACCATCTAGCCACAAAGTATTATGGCTACTGCTTAAGGGAATTAAAAACCTTATCAAATTTTCGGTTCCGGTGTCCGGTGGGGTTCATATCCTTGAAATGTGGTTTAACAATATCTCTTCAAGCCGTAGGACGTCCACTGTTGGACAAAGGACTCGCTCATTGATGATCTTGAGGGGTTGTTACCATACTCACCACGCTTGGCAGGCGGGTTGGCGAGCACAGTATAGGATGTTGATGCACGGAAAGACGCTGCTGGCGATCTTCTAGAGGTTACCCTGGGCAGATTCTTACTGCATCCACGGGCAAGAGAGGAGGGGCAACATTCGCCGGCATATACAAAACATATTACCAAAACATATTGCACTATACAAATTACAAATTATGCGTAGGTACCTACTACATGATTGACAGAATACTTAATACATTATATTTTTTTGTAAACACTTACACGGAATAATATCTGCAGATAACTTACACACATTTGTCCCATGTCGAGAATCGAACCCGGGATACTAGAATAAACAAAGCAACGGAGCAGAATGAAATATGCACTTTTTCTGTTCTGACGATATGTTTAAATTGTTCCAGATTCTACTTTGTACTGTTTGGTCGAGAGCAGGCCCCGCCCCGCTGGAAAAACTGCATAGCTCAAGTCAACTCTAACATGGGAATGGCCCTAGGATCTATGTTCGTTAGAAAATACTTCGACGAAACCAGCAAAAATGACACCCTAACAATGACTCGAGAAATACAGCAATCCTTCAGGGAACTCTTAAGTATGACCGATTGGATCGACCAGAAGACTAAAACATTGGCGGCACATAAAGTAGATGCCATGATGTTGAGGATCGGGTATCCAAATTTCATTCTGAACAAGAAGGAGTTGGACGCTAGGTATATGGAGGTGAACGTGCACCCGGATAAGTATTTTGAAAATATCTTGAATATTCTGCAGCATTTGACCAAAATGGAACAGTCACGGTAAGCATAGCTTAGCAATCAAACAGTGTTGGTTTGTTTTAGTTCGGCTTTCACTAATACACATTTGTACTAGTGCTTTGTTTATTTTAAGAGCTGTAGATTTTGTATTGAAATAAATAATAAAATGAATTTGTGGATGGCTGACGAAGTAGATTTCGGGTTTGATTCCCGCAGGGGGACAAATGTTTTCTTTCTGCAGATTTTTGTCTCGGGTCCGGGTTTTATCTATGAATGAATGTTATGTACCTACGATTTACAAAAAAATATTCAAATTTTTTATCAATCATCTGGTTTCTTTGCTTTGCTTGGGACTAGATGGTGCGGTGTCTGTGGCTTTGTGTAGTAGGTTTACAGCATTATTTATTACTAGCTGCACTGCGCGGTTTAACAGGCGTAGTTCCCGTTCCCGTGGGAAAAAAGGAATAAAATATATGGCTTTGTGGAGTAGGTATACAGAATTATTTATTACTAGCTGCACTGCGCGGTTTAACCCGCGTAGTTCCCGTTCCCGTGGGAATAGGGGAATAAAATTTGACGACCTCTGTGGCGCAGCGGGCGAAGGTCCGCCTGCTACGCAAGAGGTTGCGGGTTCGAATCCCGCCTCGGAACAAATGTCTGTACGACCTGCAGATATTTGTTCAGTCAGGGTGTTCTGGATGTTTTTCTATATATAATAAAAATATCTAACTATGTAGTATATTGTATTAAGTATATCAGTCATCTAGTACCCATAACACAAGCTCTGCTTAGCTTGGGGCTAGATGATGCTGTGTGAATTGTCCAGCATTATTTATATTTATTTATTTATAAAAAAATATAGCCTATGTTACTCTGGGATTATACATATGTATAGCTCAGGTAATAAATAATGCTGAAAGAATATTGAATATCATACCAGTAATTTTTTAATTTATTAAAAGAGCTGTCTGTCTGTCTGTTTATTGGACGATTACAACCTAACGCGTTGACCGATTTACATGAAACCTCTTTGTTAGCACTGTCATATTGAGAGAAGGCTACTGATTGATTTGGTCACAAGGACCGGAGTTATTGTGACCTCAAAAATAAAAGTCTTCAAATGGCCGAAAACGTCCAAAAACCCAAAAATGCAATTTTTTACCTTTGGTGACCTTTTGAGGCCTTCGCCCCCTTTTCTGGTACCCCCGTACCAATGCTTGTTCGTTACAAACATACAAAATACACCATACAAATCTTTTTTACTTATAATATTGAGAGATTATTAGGCACTTGTTTGACCGGACTATGTAATTGCTTTTAGCATCGGTCAGCCGGTAAACAAAACGCTATGGAACACAGCCCCGGCTGTGGTGAATGCGTATTACAGCCGAAACAAGAACCAGATTATGTTTCCCGCGGGCATCTTGCAGCCACCCTTCTACCATCGTCACTTTCCACGCTCGCTGAACTACGGAGGCATTGGTGTTGTTATTGGTATGATTAATTTATTATTTTTAGTTTCAGTTTATTTAATTATAAAGTGATGTAATGTAAAGCAAGAATAATGGCAGCTAACATGGCCAGCCAAACAACACAAGAATTTATAAACTTGACACTGGCGGAATTGCGTAAAACCAAACACAAAAGTCATAATGTAAAAAAAAGACAAGTGATGTAATTTTTACTCTGTATATCCTGAACACAGACTAAATTATGAATTGACGTACTGACAAGCTTCATTCAAACCTTTTTCTGAGATTCAAACCCATTCCAAGAGCATAAAAGCATTCCGTCGACCCTCTATCTGAAAATAGTGTTGTAGATAATCTATTTAACTATAGACTGGTCCAAACTTCACTTTGAAACCAACATAATTAGTTATTTAATTAGCAGTTATCTCAGATTATGTATCGTTAATTATCATATCAAGTCCTGATAGCAAATGTATAGGTAAATTTGATATCAGTTCTTGATATGATGACTTGGGTTTGCAATTTATAACACAGATATTGCGGGCTTTTTATACTATAGGTACTTAGGTATAGCAAACTAGCTAACCCGTGCGGACTTCGTTGAGCGGTACCTAAACATTTTACTTGTGATGATTGTCTTTCAGGAGTTCCAATCCGAGATATAAGTCAACTTATAACCTCCCATGGTAAAAACACTGCTTTCTCAAGTACCTACTAGAGAATTGTTGATCCTGGGATTTATTAATAGTGAGGGCAAAAGAGATCTTGACAGGATAGGTACTTGTAGCCTTAAGTAAAATATTGACGTGTTGTTTAAGAAAAAAGCCGTCTAATAGAAATGTCAGTCACAAGGTCGCGGGTCTAAACCTATGTCTTATTATCTTTTTAACTATTTGTCCAAATTATATGCAATAAAAGGGAAAGGTATTTTGTTTTAAATAAATAAAATAAGAATAATAATGAATAATTTAATAATCTAAAATTTTTTTTAACCCTGGGACGTATTAATGGTGAGGGCAAGAGATCTTGACAGGATACTGTAGCCTTAAAGATTAACGTGATATTTAAGAAATAAAACCGAGCAAGAGCAAGTCGGACTCGCACACCGAGGGTTCCGTGCCATCATACAATATAATAATAAGATTAAGTAGTCGGTTTATATTTGTTAGAGAAACTTGACAGCGCCATTTCTTGCCTGATAGCGGAACTTTTGTAGATTTTTTACACTTTAGATCATTTGTAAAAAAACCATGCAGATAAGATAGTTCGTTATAATTTTCCTGTAATCTTTACATACACTCATTACTAGTGCACAGTCACGATTGTCTCGCTAATTTTATTATTGTCTAGTGCTAGCCTTACAGAGTACTCTTCAAAATCTCTAAAAAAACTTTTTATCCAACAAGCTTTTATTTAAACGTATGTGCTAAAAAGAATAAAATAAGTACCTAAACATTTTTCATAAAAGTTTAATGTCAACATAAAACGTCTTTACACAATTTATGTCATAAAATATAATAGCTTCTGAATATTTCATTTTCGAATTATTCTCAGCGAGCCCTTTCATTCTTTCACACCCATATTGTAGGACTGCATTAAAAATAACCAGTCCGCCGTCTTGGGTGTCCGCCATGATGGATTCAGAGTGACGTCAATTCATTTATCGCGTTATTTTCAGCAAGCCTTTTTTTTTTGATACCCATATTGTAGGAGTACATTAAAAATAAGTAGTCCATCATCTTAGGTCTGTTCTGAGTCTTAGGTGTTCCGCCATGTTGGATTCAGAGTGACGTCACAAAGCTGACCATGCATGCCAAACAAAACGTGTACCTATACAAAATTTCAGCTCAATTGGTTGAAGCTTCAAAACTTAGTTGCAAGATTCCACCCGGACAAACATAGTTACTTACCTATTATGTTATTAGTTAATAAAAGCTAATAGATTACCGCTTTCACCACTTTCCTAACTTACGTTTCGTAGACTGTTCAAAGGCCCTTCTACAGGAGCACCAACACGTCAGCAAGATGATAATAAGTTAGGTAGGTACCTACATGGTAAAAGCCGTAATACATTTATTTTAAAGCCTTACATGTTTCCGAAATGAGAGATTTCTCTCTGTTTAGCAGTAAGAACGGACGTTAATTCCCAATTGCTTTCAGGCCACGAGATAACACACGGCTTCGACGACAAAGGTCGACTGTTCGACTGCGACGGCAACCTGCAGCGATGGTGGTCTGACTTCGCTATCGAGGCTTTCCACCGACGAGCGCAGTGTCTCATCAACCAGTACGGGAAGTACGTGGTGCCGGAAGTCAATATGAAACTGGATGGCGTTAATACTCAGGTTCTTATTTTTGTAGGTACTTGATATACAATTCCAACGATGGTGTTCAGACTTGGCTATCGAGGCTTTCTACGTCGAGCGCAGTAGGTACTTCATCAACCGGTATGGGTAGTATGTGATGCTGGAATTCAATAATATGACATGTCATACAAGGAGGTCAAGGAGGCTGCCCTGGGAGAAATAAATAGAAAAGGATGCATCTGTTGGATCGACAAGAGTGAAACTCATTTGGGGACTGAGTCTTGGGAGTGCACGAGCGCAGTGTTTATTTTCATGACTGGTGAGGGAACAATCAAATGAATAGAATTGCTGAAAGTGCATATAAGAAATCCAGGTCCATGTTTGAACCTGTAAGATCTAGTGAGACTTCTCGTAGTCTAAACACGGAATCTACGGAGGTTTAGTCAGGAAAGTCTGTTCCTAAATCCGACAAGTCGCCGATTTCGAACATGGAAGGCGTTGAGTTTGTTTATGCCTATTTAATATTCTACTCGGCCAGGCAGCACTCTGACACGATTGTTCTATGCAGCTTTTCTGTTTCCAGGGAGAGAATATAGCAGACAACGGGGGAGTGAAACAGGCATTCCGGGCTTACTTGCACTGGGTGCAACGGAACGGCGTCGAGGGCGAAACACTGCCTGGGCTGAATCACACGCACACACAGCTGTTCTTTCTCAACTTTGCCCAGGTATTACCTACCAGATGTACGAGCTCTAGCTTAACATTTTTGTTTTTCATATGTCGCACCTTTATTCAAACAACGAATTAACTCAAAATTCACGTTTTCTGAGATTTTATCAAAAAGTAAAATAAAACGGCTGGGAGCATCATTACATTACAGTCCCACAGCCAGCAGAAATATACTGTCCGACTTTATACCTATTATTAACAAGTCGATTCTAGTAAACCATTCTTGCGATAGCAAGGATGAAATCAAGAGCTAACCTATCTAACATAAAAAAAAAAAAAAAAAACCAGTCAGAGTTATGCATAGCGCTGTCTGTCTGTCTGTGCATGACACGATTACTCTATTCCTCGGACTTTTTTTGTTTTTTCGGAAACCGTCGCCCCCTTTTCTGGTACCCCCACCAATGCTTGTTCTGTGTTGCACCGGCTCTGCTCGAGAAAAAGCTGTTGTAAGTATTTTTGTGTGTAAGTGAAATACCTAATACGAAAAATGTCGATATTTTACTAGAAGCTAACCATTTTATTATATCGTCGGTGCTATCGTAAGTGCTTTGTATAATACAATGGTACTTGCATTTTATTATCCTGTTTATTGAAGGTTTTGTCAATCTTATTACAATAAACATATTCCGAAGTCTTTATTGACCATCAAATAAATATGTACCTATACTTATATTTGATGGTCAATAAGACATAAAGAAAACCAAGTTCCAATTTAAAAAGAAGATATTTTTATAATAATCGGATATTTACTCCATATAATTAAAACATTAAAAGTAACAAGTACCTAATCGATTTAATATCAATATTTGAAGTACAAAATAGTAAAACTTTAAATGCGTTTTTACAAAAAACTTTAATTTTGAGTAGGTAAGTAAATTTTTTGTTTGATAAAGGTGCGATGTATTTATTGTACAAGACATTATATCAACAACAGACCGTTTCGTCGCACTGCAGGGAAAAGATCTGCCCATTCTACTACTATTTTGCACGATACTGTGGTGCTAATGGAGGACTAGACTTCTTAATAAGCGAGTAAAGATCGTCTCGATATCTCAGTAGTGATATGAAAATTGGACATCAGACAGAAGCAGAAATCAGTACGTCTGTGGGGTCATCCAGACATGGGCCTGGCCCCTGTCTGGTCCAGTGACCCCAAAAATGGTCTGACGCACAGATTTCTTTATTCTGATTTGAATCCCGGATTAATACATATATAAACGGAATGTTCAAAATGCTAAATATTTAAATATCTAGACGCTATAAATTGTTCTAACTTTCACAGGTGTGGTGCGGTGCGATGCGGCCTGAAGCGATGAGAAACAAGCTAAAGACCGCAGTCCACTCACCCGGTCGGTTCAGGGTGATAGGAACGTTGTCCAACTCACAGGACTTTGCTAGGGAGTTCCAGTGTCCACCTGGGTCGCCTATGAACCCTGTACACAAGTGCACTGTATGGTGATGAAGAATATTGTGAGGAGCGATATCACTTCGACTTGTAAAGGACTGGGAGCGACTAAGTCAAATTGGCTTCCACATCTTTATAGACGGTTTATACAACGTCAACAGCAATTATTCTCTGCGGGACGCTGAAGTCCTGTTGAGTAAAAATAAATGAAATGTTTGGTTGAAGGGCCCGGATGCAAAAGAAGACATCTTCTATTCTGAGGTCCAGGTTGACTCAAATGAGGAACTCCGTCCAGCGTGTACACCTAAAGCGGCATTGAAGAATCAGGACATTTTTAGTTGTATATTTTTTAGTTTTACAGGAAATTAATTCTGTTTAAGAAGTTTTTATAAAATATTGTAAGTAATACGTATACCTACTTAGTTTCGTCGAATTATTAATTTGTACTTCGCCCGTTTTATCACACAAATAAATAGTAATTTTAACTTTGTGTGACTTCTCTAATTTTTGTTGAGAATCAACATTTCCTGAAGAAGTTTTATGGTTTTTAGTACCTACTAGCCACAGATAATACAATAGACACTATGTCCTTCCTGAACTGAATTCCTCAACTAATTACCGTATAAATTCTGTAAAAATTAGGCCTAAGTTAATAAATTCAACGTTCTCATAATGTGATCGAATGTTTTAGTACCTACTCATGCCGCTACTCTTTATTATTTCCAAGCATACGAATGAAACACATTCGTGGGGGCAGACAAGCCAACGCAACGTTACCAAGTCAGATTAACATAACAATGATACAAACTGTACATATACAATGTGTCACACTGGGTGACAGGTTAGATCAAGGTCGCGCCCTGTCGCGCGGCGCGAGTCGCGCCACACATTACCTATACTATACAAAACATTCTGAGGTTGGTGAGGTTACTTTATAGCGACGCTCAAGCATTGATTCCGCTACCTAGGTACTTCCGAGTTGTCATACCTACTATTTTGTCATAACAGTATGACAACTAGGACAAAAATTCGCTTCACACTTGCTGATGCTTTCTTCAAATGTTACCATTTTGCTCAGTACAGACTACCTATCATTAATTATCAACAATACCTACCAACCGGGATCATCAAAATAAGGTAGGTAATGGTGGTAAACGTAAACACGCACTATCGCACGCTCGGTGTGATGTGAAGTTGCTCACAGAATAAATATACAGAACTGAGGCGCAGGCGCAGGAACCAGTTGCATGCAAGCAAACAAATTATCATATTAGTCAACGCTCGCCGGCCGGCCTGTCTAGTCGGTTTGATAAGTGTTATCTTGGTAAGTGTTCAACATTGTAAATTGTCTCAGTCTATAAGATTATTAACGATTCCAGTATAGCCTTGTTGAAAATATAGCTAGGATCGTCGTGTAAGTGCTGTGTGACTTCGTACAATTTATGAGACTACACGAATTCGTTGCGCACCGGATATGGAAAATTTAATCTAGAATTTATCCTGTAGGTACCGAACAAAATAAAACAAAGGTTAGACATGTACCAACATACCTAGGTTATGTTGGCAACTATTATAAATTATAATAGGCGCTTGATATTTTTTTTCATTCTACATATTTAGGAATGTCTATATTTATTTGTTGAGGGGAGAAAAGTGGTTGGGTTGGTTCCACTTGTTGCTTCACTTTCCTTAGATAGCTAGGTTCAAAGAACTTTATCAACTTAGATGTTTGTTTTTTATCCTCACCTACAATGGACGTAAAACGGACTGAAATGACATAAAGCTATTTTAGAACCGTCGTCGTATCTATAATAATAATTAGTTTTACAAAGTTTAAAACAGAATAGACACCTACCTAGTTGTTTTTATTGTTAGGTACCTACTAAGCGATAACTTGATAGTCGTTCCAATTTTGTATTATTACATAAATAAACTTGTTGTGGCTCAGTTAATTAAAAAAAAAAACAGACCGAGACGCAGGAGGTTGCGAATTCGATTAAATCAAAATCAGTGTTGGATTTTGTAGTATAATTATACTATTTGTACCATTATTTCATCATGTGTAGTATGTAGTATATTTAAGCCAGAATACTACGCGAAAATACCATAATTTTACCTTCAAGCCGATTGACAGCTTTTATTGGTTGAATCATTTTGCTTTTTATTATTTATCCTACAATTTCGGGAAGTTCTGTATCTATGTACTGTATGTATGGTAATATCGAATCAGCCAGCGATTAGTGGTGGCTAAAAGAACAAAGTATCCAAAGCCGAAAATAAGCGACAGCGACAAGCTTCGGAGAATCCCCGCGTAGTGTTGTACTTTAATCGGTCGTTCTAACAGATGGGTGTGATGGTCGGTGCTGAGATAAACATCTACTTGCCTCAATTTGATTGATTTGTACTAACTGTAATAAAGAAAATTTCACTTACATAAATGCATTTTAATATTGAAATCCACGAAAAACAAAACGTAGTATAATTTTCGACAAGTAGTATATTTTTAAATTCCAAAGACAATAATTTTTTGAGGGTCTGAATCCAACCCTGATCAAAATGGTGGTCAAAATGTTCGATGTCCGTTGTGGATTTAGGTAAGACTCAAAAAAAACGGCCAAGTGCGGTGGGTCAGATCAGAAGGGAAAGTTCCGTACCATTAGTCTGTAAATATCTACCTGTTGCCGTTTGCTCGATATGAAGAATCACGTTTGTTGTATCATATGGGAGCCCGCCTAAATATTTATTTCATTACTTATTTTTAAAATGAATGTACAACTAAATATTCTATGGATATTTCAAACGTCTACTTGTTGCCGTTATTAATATCGAGCCAAAACCGGCACAAAATCACATTCCGCCCTTAAATATTTGTTTTATTTTAATTTAATTATTTATTTGTAAAGTGAATATATAACTTATTATTCTGTAAATATTTCAAGCGTCTGCCTGTTGCCGTTATTAATATCGAGTTAAAAACAGCAAAAAATTACATTTGTTGTATGGGAGCCGTGCTAGCCAGCAGTGGGACACTAACAGCTGAAAATAATAATAATTTTCCGAAAACTACTGCCAGTTAGCCGTGGGGTGCCGGCAGTAGAATGTTAGGTACCCCTCCATTCATGCCCGTGGATGCAGTAAGAGCCTGCTAAGGGATACCTCCGGAAGATGGGCAGCAGCGTCTTTTCGTGTATCAACATACCGTACTGCGCTCGCCAACCCGCCTGCCAAGCGTGGTGAGTATGGCAACTACCCCTCTTGGAGATCCATGAGGAGGCCTGTGTTCAGTAGTGGACGTGTTACGGCTGAAATGATGACTGTCAAGTAGCCAACTAAGTAGGTACCTACATTAAATGATTTATTATTATTTTTAGCTGTCAAAAAACCCAAAATGGTAAAGGCAAGGAAGTACGTTGTCAAGAAGCATTTCGAGGGTCAGCCGAAAAAGTCGGACTATGACATCGTCGAGACCGAGCTACCCGCATTGAAAAGCGGAGAGATTCTAATCAAAGCAGAGTTTATCAGCGTGGACCCGTACCTTCGCGCTTACAACTCCAGAAGCCCCGTGCCATACGACCAGTTCAGTTACCAAGTCGGTATAGTAGCAGAATCCGAACATTCCAGCTACGCGGTCGGCGATAGAGTAGTCTCGCATAAAGGATGGGTAGACTATTACATTGTCAACCCCGATGGAACTTTCCCGAATCCAGCAGAAAAGGTCTACAAGCTGCCTGATCTCGGATCACTACCCAAGTCTTTGGGAGTGGGTGCGATCGGCATGCCTGGAGTGACCGCTTACTTCGGCTTCTTGGAGCTGTGCCAACCTAAAGCCGGTGAAACGGTCGTGGTGTCGGGCGCCGCCGGAGCCGTGGGTTCCCTCGTGGGGCAGATCGCTAAGATAAAGGGCTGCCGCGTCATCGGCTTCGCCGGCTCCGACGACAAAGTCGAATGGCTCGAGAAGGAATTAGGCTTCGATAAAGCATTCAATTATAAGAAGGTCGACATTGTAACTGCTGTGAAAGAGGCTGCACCTAAAGGCGTCGACTGCTACTTTGACAACGTCGGCGGTGAGCTCAGCAGCGCAATCATCAGTCAAATGAACTTGCACGGCCGAGTTTCTGTTTGCGGAAGTATCAGCGCTTACAATGCTGATCCTAAGCAGATGCCGAAAGCTACGATTCTGCAACCGAGCATCGTGTTCAAGCAACTTAAAATTGAAGGATTTCTTGTATGGAGATGGACGGAGAGATGGTTTGAAGCTCTCGGCGAGCTCATCAAGTGGGTGTCGAGTGGACAGCTGAAGGCGAGAGAGCATGTGACAGAGGGTTTCGACAATCTTTTCGAAGCGTTCATTGGAATGTTGAACGGTGAAAATTATGGCAAGGCTGTTGTTAAGGTCTAAGATTTTTTATTTCTCGAGTCGTCTTTTTGTTAAGAATTAATTTATAAACGAGTAAGATTTTCGCATTATCGCATTGTCCGCATGAAATCTACAAAATAAACGTGATGTTGAATTTGTTCCTTATTTTCTTTTTATCCTTTACTGAAACTCGACTATCAATTAAAACATGCTCAGTAGGTATGTAATTTTTATAGTGTTAAACCACACTTATATAGTCGAAGGGCAAGTCGACATTACCTCTTAAGGAAGGGTAAAGGATAGATTTGACCGACATGGGTTCGAACTCCACTAAAATCGAAAATTTTTGATAATGTTTTTTATTATGACTTAGATGCAGTCGAGATAAGTCAATAAGTTTGCTTCAAATAGCTCTATTATTTTAGAGATAATTAAAACTAGTTTCTCGAACGACGTGTAGATACCAGGGTATCACATGTAGGTACCAGGGTATCTTATGTATTAAGGAGGTTCGATCTGAGGTGTAGGTAGGTACTCGTATTATTTGAACGTTTTAAAATTTAATAAAATTACTTTCAAGATCAGGTCACTTTGTATCTCAATTATAGCGTCCACGTAAATCAATACAAGTTCGATGACTTGCGAACGCACCTATTTGTTATTGAACTATATCAGGCGGCTTTGAACCTAATCTGAGTAAGTAGGTACCTGTTTGCTAAAACATTGATAGATATAATCACGTAATTTACACGTGACTGAGTTGTTATAATCACGCTCTAGTAGAGTTGGAATGCTCCACGATCACGCTTGATACAGCGTTTCTATGTAAGCATTATAGGTTCGTCATTTTCAAAATACGTGATAAAGAAGCAATTCCGGGGTCTACCCAAAAATACCGTCTACGCCATAGTCGAGACGCAGCCAACTGCGCTTAAAATCAGAGAAATTCTGGAGTAGTACAGAGTTCAACCGTGTAGACCCGTACCTTCGAGGCTCACACGGTAATAATACGCTGCCATACGACCAATACCAGCTTCCAAGTGTGTATCGTACAAGAGACCAAGCATCCGCGATACGTGATCGGCGACAGTCATCTTTCGAAAAGGATGGGTCACCCACTCCATCGTAAGACTGAGGCACCTGTACCGTTCCCCCAGAAAAAGTGCACAAACTGTCTGATATCGGAGATTTGCCGAAGTCTCTTGGGTGCGGCGCAATCGGCATGTCAGGTGCCACAGCTTATTTCGGATTTAACATCGTTAACCCTGAGGTACCTGTACCAGTTCCCCCAGAAAAGCTGCCTGATATCAGGGATTTGCCGAAGTCATAGGTTACTATTCAGACCCAAATCCGGTGAGACGGTGTTGTAATCTCAGGCGCCGCAGAAGTGGTGAGCACTCTAGTGGGACATATCGCTAAGATAGGACTGCCGCATCATTAGCTTCGCCGACTCTGACGATAACGGGCAAGACAGGAGCGGCAATATTCTACTGCCCCCACGGCAAAATTGTAACACTTTAAATATGTATCTAAACTTATGCAAATAAATGATCTGAATCCTAATCTAGGATGATGACAACCTTCTAGAAGCCATATAACGTGGATCAAAAAATACACTGTTGTTCTTTCATTCTTTACTATCAAAAACTTCTGTATCCTCAATACACATAGTTCTGCACCTCAACACTTTGACCATCTTCGTTGCTCCAGAGCGTTTCCACTTCAATGCGGGAATTCCGTCTGAAGATAGAGCTGTCTCGACGTTCCCATCTGGAGCGAACCACGCGAGCAATCTCCAGCCATATGCGAGCTTCTAGTACTAGAAAAAATATTCATGTTAGCTGACACCTAAACGTTCTACAGTCCTACGGAACACTTAAAAACGAGCACTAGAAATTTAAGTTTCTAGAAACATGACAGGCCTTAGTTTCAAGTCAGTTCGGTAAATAATCTACATACAGAGTAAAAAATATAGATTTTAACGTAAGTAGTATAAACGACTGTTTCCGTGGCTCAGTTGGTCTGATAGACGACTGATACGCAGAAAGGTTCGTTTCCCGCCACGGGACAAATGTTTGTAATTGTTTCGCAGATATTTATCCCGGGTATTTTTATATGTATTGTTAAGTAAGTGTTTACAAAATAATACGTAAGAATTTAAGTTTACATAAGTATTATTTTTAATCATCACCAATAACACAAGCTCTGCTTACTTTGGGGCTAGATGGCGCTGTATAAAATGTCCTACATTATTTATATTTATCTCTGGCGTGCGCTGCAATAAGGCTGCAATAGACAAGGCACTTAACAGCATAACTGCATACACACAGTTTGTTGAAATTGTAAGGGGATGTAGTCGGATAATAACCAGGCTTAATACTCACGGAACAGGAATGAAAAGCAAGTCAGGAACATCGGGTTGACAGTCCCGTTGACGACAGCCATCGTGTATATGAGGGCTCCAAACGTCGGAGCTTGGCGAAGGAAAAGTCCACGGAGAGTCAAGCCTAGCCATGGCAGGAAGAGGTACTCGCTGAGTGGAGACCTCTGCAACATTCATGATCATTATCACATCAGCCCATTGACTAAGGAGGGCAATACTGCTGGATATAGGCCTTCTCAGGTGGTCACTTACACGGCCCCGCTCCAACACCACTCCCGCATAACGCCGCATAAGGCTATGGCTGCTCGCTGTCCACGCCCGGACAGAAAGCAGGTGACCAGCTGTCCACGCGGGGACGCGCATTGATAAGCTAGCAGTGTCGTAAGTACTTCAAGCGAGCAGTCGCGTGCGTACAGCGCGGGTCGCTTGAAGCGCGAGGTAAGCGAGACGTCAACTACCCATAAGCTCATTAATTTGGTATTATTTTGCCGGGTGGGAGCAGTGTCCCATACGACCTTAACTTTAAATGAAACTGCGCCAGTCTAATCCACCGTCTTCCGGCAATTTTGGCTATCTCGTCCGCCCATCTAGCAACTTTGCTGACATTTTTTATCGCGAAGGATAACGCATAACATAACAGTTTGCAAGCTTTTGACCCGCGTACGCTATGTACCCTGATGAATGGATATATTTTCTTCCATGTTATTTTCTGTTCTAACATTTAACCCTAAAGTATCGTTGGCTGTTCAAATCGGCAATCTAAAAGACTTCAGAAATACAGAAATCTACCTGACTGTCTTAGACGATCTAAAGGATACGAATCGTATTTGTTTTTATTATGGTATTCGAAGCATTGAATGATGTTATTATGTTCTTAAAGCTTTGGTGAAGTTCATTTTTATTTGTTTTAATTTAACAACTACCTACAGACAAAATGTCGTCTTATTTGTTTAATATTAAAAAAATACAAAGGTGCAGTCTAGTAAACTTCATCCTTATAATTATGAAAGTTGCAGGTATATAGTTATAGGTATATAGTAGGTTATAAATTTATAATACATTTTTAACTACAGAAACGTTGGGATACCCAAGCATTAAGCTAGTATGGTGAAGAAAGACGGGTGAAACGATTGAGTAAAACGAATTGAAAATATATTAAAGATAAGCTCCAAATACTTTATCGAAAAGGCTGAAGATCGGGTAATGTAACACTCTTATCCGATATAGATATTGATACGATTCATTACCATCTAATAACCTTGTTTTTATTAGTCTACGAAAATTACTCTACATTTAGTCGTTACGAGGCATCACCATAATCATTTTGGCCGTAATACGTCCACTACTGAACACAGGCCTCTCTCATGGATCTCCATGAGGGGTAGTTGCCATACTCACCACGCTTGGCAGGCGGGTTGGCGAGCGCAGTATGGGATGTTGATACACGTAAAGACGCTGCTGCCCATCTTCCGGAGGTATTGCAGGCTCTTAATGCATCCACGGGCATGAGAGGAGGGGTAACATTCTACTGCCGGCACCCCACGGTGATGACTTCATCACCATAATGAAGGCTAAAAAATACATTGTAGCGAAAATATTTCAGGGATTCCCTAAATTACTTTGAAATAGTAGAATACGAACTGCCCCCGATACAGAATGGAGAAATCCTAGTTAAGACTGAGTGGGTTAGCGTGGATCCTTACATGAGGGCGTACCAAGGCAATTACAGCCTTCCCTACGATCAATTCGGATACCAAGTGGGAGTCGTCGAACACTCGACCCGAGATTCCCGGTTGGCAGGACAGTCGTGTCTCACAAGGGATGGTGTACCCACACCATAATCAACACTGCTCAACCGCCACCAGATATAATGGACATAACGACATACAAACTGCCAAATCTGAAAATCTTATCGGAGTCATATGGGGTTGGGGCAGTTGGAATGCCCGGCGTGACGGCTTACTTCGGATTCTTGGACATTTGCAAATCTAAGGCAGGTGAGACCGTGGTCGTGACAAGAGCGGCCGGGGCAGTGGGATCTCTCGTCTGTCAAATCGACAAGATAAAAGGTTGCAGACTCATCGGCTTCGCTGGCTCCAACGATAAAGTGAAATGGTTGGAGGAAGACCTCTTTCGACAAGGCAAACTACAAAACAGCAGACATCACAGCTGCCCTGAAGCAAGCTGCCCCGAATGGCGTAGACTGCTACTTCGACAACGTTGGCGGTGAGATCAGCACTCTGATTATTAACCCAGATGAACCAGTTCGGGCCAGTTTCTGCATGTGGAAGCAGCAGCTCCTATAACGATACCGAGCAACCGTTGGCGACTTTTATTCAGCCAGCGTTGTTGGAAAACAAATAAGGTTTCATTTTTAGCAGATGGGCCGACATTTGGAAAGAAGCTTTCATTGAACTTTTGAAACGGATTCAAAATGGACAATTGAAGGTACAAGAACATGTTTGGGAAGGCTTTGAAAATATGCCTGATGCTTTCATTGGGATGCTGCAAGGAGAAAACGTTGGGAAAGCTGTGATTAGATCTCAAGCAAGTTTGTAAAGTAATTAAAGTTAATCAATATTGCATCCAAATATTATATTGACCTTGCCTAGGGATTTTAAATTAAACTGCTCACCACACTTGATGACTTTAGAATCAGTAAGCAGCTTATCATCAAAACCAAGGCATCGGAAGCTTCTATGCACCACATTATCCCTGAAAAAATCACGAATACTTTAGGGCTATAATAATGATAATAGGTAGGTACCTAAACACAATAAGCTGAATTGAATTATTCAAAACTTACGTGAAACGTCGATATCATCGATATAAATCTTATCATCCTTGCTCATGAGCATTAAGTGAAGATCATTCTGCAATGGCTCATCGTCAAAGGTTACGACTTCAAACTTCACATTGCACGTGAAACCAAGCAGCAGACACACTAACGCTAAGAAACTCGCTGATAAAGTGGCTCTCGAGGTTCTAGCAAATAGCTTATCCACATAAGTTCTGTGACACAAGTACTGCATACTGGTTTCTATGTAGTCTATAGCAGCTCCTAGGATCGGCACTTTGGACTTTGAGAACGTCATGTGTTCCGGGAGAATATTAGGGGGCAGGTTATCTCCACTAGACATCTTAAACTGAGAATTTAGGGTTAGCGAAAGTCTTGAAGTGCCTACAACAAATATTCTTTCCTACGCTATTTCTAGACAGAAGTCAAATTGAATATTGATGTCAAACTTCTACCAATAGAGGTTTACTTCATTTTGGTTTAAACCTTATAACCTTTTATACTAAGGCTACCAGGTAACTAGATAACCAATCTAATACCGTGCCGTGGGAAACTGACAGTAGAATGTTGCCCTTTCTCTTTTGCCCGTGGATGCAGTAAAAATCTGCCGAGGGATAACACTGGAAGATGGGCAGCAGCGTCTTTTCGTGTATCAACATCCCGCACTACGTTCTCCAACCCGCCAGACAAGCGTGGTATGTCAAGCACCTCCTGATATACATATAACCGGGTATTTATCGCGTAAATTACCTTTATTATTCCCGATTGCACCAAGCATGGTCCCGGGAACACTGACGTGTTGGAGGTACCGCAGCAAAGCGAAGGCGTTTGTTGAACTACCCTCACTTGAACTTCTTAAGAATTAGTAGGGCCGGTTCCCACTGGGACAGCATACTACACTGACTGTATCCACATACTGAGTTGATTTTTCACGCCGAACACACTTTGCTATCACTGGATTCCACGAGGCAGAGAGTCTGAAACCGTCTTCACGATTGAAATTAGGATGCTTCTTAATCTCAATCGCTTCCCGAACCATTCTCTTATAGCAGTGCCTCTCGTTGGCTAGGATTTTGGGTTGTGTAATTCAATCCAGTGATTAGGTCCTGAGTCTACTATGTGCTCTGCTATAGCAGACTTGTTTATTTGTCGATTTTTCACCGCAGCTATGTGCTCCTTAACACGTTCGGCGACAGTGCGCTTCGATTGGCCTATGTAGGAGCGCCCACAGCTGCAATCGATCTTATAAACACCAGGAACCTGCAAAGGTACTACATCCGTTGGCGTACGCAGATGCTTAGCCACTTTTGCGAGTGGAGTATAAATAGACTTTATAGAAAACTTCTAAAGCAGGTTCCCAATCTTGTCCGTAACCCCTTTCACATAAGGCATGAACGCTGGCTATCTTGCTATATCTGTGTGTTTCTGTTTGCGCCTGCGATTAGGATGCCATCCATAAGTCCTGTCTCCGTTTCGTTTAAGAACCTCCTGAACATGTTCCAGCTCTCCGGGTAAATGTTCAGGGTCACAGAGGTCATAGGCTCTGTTCATAAGGGAAGAAACTACTGACTCAAGATGTAATGGATGATGATTGAAGTAAAAGTTGAAGTAAAACAAACAATTCAAAACAAAATATCAACTCCGAATATTTTAAAATTTCTGAAAAATGTTGAAATCCCTGATGATGTTGGGCAACGCGTCGCCTTTGGTAACTACCCTAACTGCCCCCTATCTTAACATGCTATTGGTATACCGAGAAAATTCGTGACTATTACTAAACCATGACAAATAAAAAATGTATCGTTAATCTTTTATTAAAACTCGTAGGTACATTAGATTAGATTGTAATATAAATTAAAGTAAATCTAGATCTAAAACTTATCTATGTGCTAAATCATCTTTTATATACTTAAAAATTAAGGCGGTTAACACAATGCCACGCACCACGCCGCATGTTGCGTGAATGCGTCTTCTATTGTGACTTGTAAGTATCTCCGTTTGCATAGAAAACACGCACAGTCCAACAAAAGAAAATGCATCCACGCGCGTTTATGCAGATCACGCACTCAAGCCGGAGAAACATGCACCCACGCGCGTAGGTGCGGGGCGAGACGCAAGGTATGGCACACCGACTCCCGCAGTCTAGCGAACAGTTTTGAATTAAATGAGCGAAGAGCCGCCGTGAATCCACAAAACGCAACAACGCGCGTGAGTGCGTGAAAAACCCGCACGATGATGCAGATCTGCACTCCCACAAGAACGCGCGTAGGTGCGTCGACACGCAACATGCAGCGTGGTGCGTGGCAGTGTGTTAATCGCCTCAGTTTTGCTTACCTAGCGCGATTATATTAAGATGAACTACTTATAACAAACATTGAACCGTGTTTACCCCGACTGCGGCAAAGTTAAGATTTATTTGATAAGTTAATGGTGGTGATTCACTAACTATGTTGTTGCACTAACTAGCTATTAAGCTAATTGACGTAAAACAGACTAAAATGACATAAAGCTATTCAGTCAGTGCCGTTCTAAAATTAAAACGGAACAAGTAGACGCCAATTTTACGCTGACAGCTCAAGTTAGAAACGTCTCATCTCTATCATCTCTAATTATAATTCGTTTTAGGTAGTGTAAAACAGAATCGACACCGATAGCTATTAATAAGTTCTAAAATGGTGTGTTCTCTTAATCATAGAGCACAATTTGACAACTAAGCTATAGGTACTTCAGACAAATTAAATGTCGAATGTTTGTCAACAAACTATCAATACATAACCTAAAAACAGCTTTCATTCTGTTGGTTTTTATTTTATATATAAGTACTCGTATTTCTTAGTTATTGGGAATTTGCGATCACTCCCTTCAATATAGGTCAAAAAAACCAACCCTTCATTTTATGTGTGACAGTTTGTTGACAAACATTCTACATCGAAATTGGCTGAAGTATAGTATGTACTACTACTTTTCTACGTAGCACTTACTGAAATTAAACAATTAAACAGCAGGTTTTATTAATATTTTCTAAACCGTCAAAAAAGACAATTAAGCTTATTATAAGAATCTAGTTACTAGTCACTTACAAGCCAATTAAGGGCCAAAAGCCTAGAAATCATAACATAATCTTTAAACCCCGACGCGTTACAAGTTTAACGTCCGTACCAGTAGTCCGTACCTGTCTATGGCATCATAGATCCCAAACGGTTGAACTTCAAAAAATCTTTTAAAAAACATCTATTACAATGTCAATTAAATTTAAAAGATCAAACAGGCAGCCGTTCTAGGTCTCATTTAGTCATTAGTGTATGAAATTGCGTAATTACTTTATATTGGTTCCTCTTTTAAAAAATATGTTTTAAAGTAGTGTTGTTTATGTTTATGTTGTTTTTTATTTGTATATTTTGTTGTGTTATTTAAGATTTTTATATTAAAATGTTGTTCCGCAAATAGCAGCCGCTTTGCGCTAGTGTAAGTGCAACCACGGAAGACCAGCGCTGTGGCATAATTCATTATGTCACGGCATACGCTGAGTGGTGGCCTTTTATGTTTACCATTATTCTCACTTTATATGTAACATCTTTTTATATTGTTTGTGGTGACAAAATAAACGTATTTTTATTTATTTATTTTTATTTTATTTATTTATTTATTTCAAGAAAATTACAATAGTTCTTAAACTAAAATACACTTAAAAAGCCCTTTTGGGCTTATCTTTATCTAACTGATTTTAATTTAGTGTTTTTTGTTTGAAAGGCGACTTATTTAGCTATGATTCGATAAAATCTGTTAGTGAAGAATATTAGCTCTATTTGGAAGTCATATGCCTGCCCTTCCACTGCGAGCGGCACTGGGTCCGTACGGAATCCGTTTGGCTGGCAACGGTAGTCGTAAACGAGTGCGCGGAGCGGAGAAAGAGATAACAAAAAGAGTGCAGAGTTACAAAAGTGGTCGCAGACTCCGCTCGACTCGCAACGTTATGTTACCTTATAACTTAAGACTCGCTATCGTTTTCCACCAAGCTTTTATTTTTATCTGAAACTCATGATGGCTAGAATGTTACTCAGGGTTGCCAGGTAGAGTGCGTTGCCACCAATTGTCACTTTATGTTTCAGTGTTTCTTGTTATTATGTGTTTTAAGGTGTGCAATAAGGTATTTTCTATCTATCTATCTGCTCTTTTCGCTCAGCTATTTGCCGTTTATTAGCAGTGGATAGCGGGCATTAGTAGTCCAACGTATTCAGTTCCTTCGAGAGGAACTTTGATCAAGAAATTGAGTATGACGTGGCCCGCTCTTTCTCGCTCTCAAAAGCTGGAGGTTTACTGAATTACATAAACTAATTGTTTTCCTCATTTGTTAATTTGCCTTTGCCGCAGTCGTGTAATTTCTCAGATATTAATCTGAGGGTAATTCATATAAAATGTATGAAATTGGTTGCGTTACAATAACTTTTAAGTGCACCTTGGCAGTGTCGTTTGAATGCTAGGTTAAAATTTCGCTACATTTTCAAGTAAATCTAACGCTACAGATCTTAGCACTAAGAAAGCAATTAAATACTAACTACACACTTGAATATACTCTACAATAGGTACAAGGAAAACTAACAGTGTTCATATAAAAACCAGTCAACATTACTCATTTTAAAGACTACGCAAACGACGTACTTTTAGTGGACGTGAAATACAAGCCTCAACTCTATTTCGAAGAAGAAAATATTAACGTAAAAATAATTAAATATTTAACGTAAAACATGTTGCTTGCGACTTAGGGTATGGTTTTATTAATATTAGTGACCGACCGAAAACTATTTAGATTAGTAGTCCTCCCGCGACCAAGAACGCTGAAATGTGTTCGGAACGTCGGGAAAATAATAAAAAAGGTACGCGATAAAATCCTGTAATTTTAAAACTAAAAACAGGTGGAGAGTTCAAAAACCCTGCTACTTTTTTACTCCTGTATAATAGTTTTGTAAAATCTATCCTGGAGTTTGCGTCTACAGTTTGGAATCCCCAATATAAAGTTCACGTTGAAGAAATTAAGAAAATTCAAAACAAATTTATTAAACATTATACGTACTGTTTTCGCATTATATCAAGAGATTCTATAGTAAGTCTTAAAGTTCGTCGTACCATCAGAGATTATCATGTTTCTACATAATATACTTACAAACGCAGTTGACTCTGAGCTTTTGTAAAGTAATATTTATTTTAATTGTGCACGTTTATCTTCGCGTAAAAAGAATACTTTCTGGACACCGACCTCTAAAACTAGGTATAAACAGAATATGTTTCTGAATAGAGTTTGTGATGTCTTTAATCACAACCTAAGCATTGTAGATATACTTATTTTATTTAAATGGACTATCTTTAAAAAGAGAAATTCTTAAGGACCTTTGCCACAATTTAGTCTAATTTAATTTATTTAAGGTCTCGTTTTCTACATAACTTAATGTCTTTAAAGTTGTATTGTATCATTGCAATTTTTATTTTTCCATTTTTTTACTGTTCACCTGCTGTAACTGTACAACCTAATGGCGGAAACTTTGGCGTGTTTGTTAATCTAATGACTACAAATTAAAATTGAGTCGACTAGCCTATTCTTTCTTACTTGTTAGTTAGCTTGAGACCTGTTTTAACGTAAAACGGGGAGTGGGATAAGGTAGAGTCCTTCACAATAAGTACATCGTAATGCGCAGTGCCTACACAGGTACAAAAACACAACAGTCTCTTATGCTCGTAAAACTTCTTCAGAAATAACATTCACAATCACAAATTTAAACAAATAAATCAAGGGGCTTAGCGTTTCCATAAATATGAGGTATGATCAGCGTTCTGCGTAACATGTAATACAAACTCAAAATAATATCAGATAGCTGACCATGCCTTTACCAGTCTTCATAATGATACTTACCTGCCAAACCCAGCCCTATTCCGTCGCAACACTACTTCACGTATCAACTTTCTTCGAAGAATCTGCTTCAATCTTGCTTGATTCCGCTACCTTCTCAGTTGATTCCGCCTCGCTTTTTCTGGGAGCTACCTTCGCTATCTCACTCTTGGTTTCTTTAGACGCGGCCTCGTTATTTGCCTCTTTCTTCTCAGCTTCGTTTATGGTCGGCCTCTTTGCGGTGGACTCCGCTTCTGACTCGCTAGCTTTGCGCTTTCGCTTGATGAGGTGCGATATGTTTGCGGCGGGTTTGGCCTGGGAACTGCCGGCACCAGAGCTGCTTCCATTAGCAAAGCTAGATCCCTTAGAGAAACCGGAGCCACTTGATGATCCAGCGCCATTGGAGAAGAGACTTTCGCGCATTCGTTTTAGGGTCTGAAATGAGCGGATAGGTTCGATAAGAAACGAAACGCTCAAGCAAAATCGCCTAGGCATTTCATTATTAATTTGTGGCAATAGTATGCGTTTATTAGGGACCTACGAAATCGGAGGACTGTTAATCTAATCCCGCTGAGTTTTGTTCGAGTAAATCTGTAACTGTTTTTTGAGTATCCCACCCAACTTATCTGCCTTCTGATATTAGTTCAAAATATTTAATGTCGGCGAGATTATTCCTGAGTGACTAGTACGATTAGATAGTTCTGGTTAAATAAAACCATTTTCCGGGTTTATTAGGTTCGCTTTAAATATTTCTCCAAGAGTAACTAATTTCGAAACCTTAAAAACCCTTAAAAGCAAACTGAGGGGGCATCTATAAACTACGCCACACTTTAAGAGAGAGGGAGCGATCGACGATGTGCGACATTGTGTGACAAGGGGTGGGTGGGGTCCTAAATTCATTTGTCACACTGCAAACAAGTATTTAAAATTAAAATAAACTAGTTTCAGAACTGCTGTTTTAATTTCATAATAGATCTAGATCTAAGATTGTGAAATATCAAGGGACAGGGGGGAGTCTCACAAGTGAGACCAGCTGATTGATAAAACTCGTGTGACGTATTAATGGCCCCATCTAAAAGTCGCGAATAAGTTTCTAAAATAATTTTGGATAAACATCAATGGCCATGATAAGAACTAGCTGAAAACAACTAAAATCTACCACATGGCCATTAATGTACATATATATTATATTTCGTCTGAAATAATAACAAAATTTTAATTTTAAAATCTTTATTCATGTATAAAATCCAGTACAAAAGTGGCCGTGTGGTAAATGCAACTTACAAACTATGTATTTACTTACAATCTAAAGAGTATTCAAAACGCTGTTATTAAAATTGTAACACACATAAACAAAAAATGCAACAAAATTATCTTAAATCATTGATTTCAAAATACCTATCACAATTAACCTTCGCCGTGTTTTGGCAATTTGGACATTTGTATCCATGATTTAATTTTAACGAGTATTCAAAACGTAACACAAAAAGTGATACAACAAAATGGTCTCTAATCAGTTTGCATTGATTTAAAATTACTTATCACAACCAACATTTGCCTTGTTTTGGCCATTGGGACATCTTTATCCATGATTTATTTTCAAGACTGAGCACATGATTATATAACAACACAAATACGAATTATTCCTAAAACTTCCGAATACACATAAGGCACATCAAAAATAATACTGACAACGAGAGCTCAGTCAACAATTTAACGACTATCACAAAATCTGGCAATTTGGCACAATAATAAACTAAGTTTTTCATGGAATGTTTAATATTTGAAACCTACATTCTAAAAAGTCTTATGTGGTAGGTATCTCTCAAGTATTCAGCTTGTCGTTAAATATTTGTATCTAGGGTAATGAGATGTACTTTATTCAAACAATTTGCGTTGTATTATTCTGTAAACTGACGATTCTAAAACTCACGGTCGCACTGAATAAAGTATTATTTGAGTTTGAGATAACTAGAATGATTTAGAGCAGTATAAAGCAACTTTATTAAGTTACCTAGTTACACATGAATGAGCTAGGTACATAAGTGTTAACTGTGTTGATTTTTACATATTTTTATTATTATTATTGTATTATTACTCTTAGATAAATAATGTATTAGATAATGAAAATGTAAATATAGGACACAAACAAAATATTTCTTTCAACACATTTGATGTACATATATTTGAACAATCAGCATTGTAGCTGAACTTTTAATAGTTCCGAGTGCATATCCTTGCATTCAGAATGCTATTAAAAATATAGTTTGTAGTTATCTATACTAATGTAGAGACAAGATTTTTATTTATGTTTGTAATTATTAATAAAATAAAAAATTAACTCAAAGATTACTGGACCGATTTAAAAAAATACTTTCACTTATAAAATCTGTTCGCTACATTAACAGGGTGTAACATAGGCTATATTTTGGGGCCCGGAAGGTGGGCCTGCGATGTGGTTGCGGTGCGAAACGAAGTTCGCCGAGTCGGCTAGTTTAAAATATTTCAACATTTCCATGATATACAGGTCGCGCGATAGTTAAAGATCGCTCGGCAAAAGTAGAAGGGGTATGCGCAGTATTCAATTCTAAGGTATATTTGGTGATGTACGGAGTGAGGGGGGCGGGTGTGCGCTGACGGCGTCACGTCATTGGTAGATCAGTCGCTCTCAAGGTCTCAAGGTCACCTCCCGCGTTGCGTTCACGCGTCTCGATTCGTGCGCTATTGGACACATGCGCCGATTACCCCCACTAGATTCATCGAGCGATCTTAAACCACCGCGCGACCTATACTTGAGAGGTTTACCTTATACCCTATCTGTCTAAACCTGGCACTCGGGCCGGTGTTTCTCCTTCAGCATCATGTTTCTTAGCATCTGGCGAGTCTGCTCTAAACAGTCGCACGGCCTTACCTCCGCTTTGTAGTCCATCATGTCCTGGATCTTCTCTTGGATCTCGGGGAGCAGTTCTTTCAGCTCTTTGATTTCACCTGGAAATATAGAAAGATTTTGCTTTTTCATGATATCATATGTTAGCTCAACATTGTAATATCTAATATAATATGTAGTAATATGTAACCTTAACCTGATCTTTCCTCTGAATAATAGCTGACTAAGCTGAGAGGATGGTACAGGTGCTGGGCAAGCCTAATCCATCTAACAATGTCCCAGGCACTGCAGCATCCCGTACAGCATTATTACCAGTTGCTGGCGCTGTATAAATCATCTATAATAGATGCACAGGCCTTAAACCTTTACTATACACAATGTAGTCGTTTGTTATTCCTAAAAATAAATAATTAAATAAACAGAGGTCAGTGGAAAGACGGAAAAGAGGGTTTGGCCTGGAGTGGGAAACATCAGCCTTGTATATAAATAAATGCTATAATTCTATAATGACCTGGTTTCGCCTATGTTTATGTGTTTAAAATAGCATTTATCCATGCATCTGCGCATGGAATACACACCTTCAATAGAGTATCCAGGATCGGAAGTAGCATACTTCTTGACAGTGGCATCGTCAGCCGCTCCCGGAGTCTCCAGCGTCTTGATGCGAGTGCCCAGGATGTTAGCGGCGTTCTTGAAGTGGGTGATTGCGTCCTCGAAGTTCGACGCTAGGGAGTTGGCTAGACCTGGAATGTTCAAGTTGAATTTGTTGATAGCTTTATATTTAACGTGATAACTTGAATATTTAACGTGAGTAGAAAACCCGTTTAACATAACAATGAATAGTGTAACTTACAAATCATTTGAAAGTGAAATTGTTTATAGCACCTTTTATTTATTTATTTAACACATAACAAATTGTGCAAGGATGACTTGATTCTAAAGCACTATCTGCCAGTCATCCTGGGCGTGCAGAAATATCATGTTTTACTCAGTTTTAAAAGATAATCTTTTTGAAGTTGCATTTTCTTATAACATAAAAATATGACGTTACTAAACTGCTGAGTAGACACATAGTCACACAACATTGCGTTAAATTATCAATATAATCTTTTTACCTTAACCAAACATAAAATCAATTTTCATACCGATTTGATAATGCGTCTCAGCTATACGCCTATCGTCAGCGCCGTAAAGATCCTTTTGGAGATCCAAGCAGCTTTCTGTAAAATTAAAATTATATATTTTTTTGCCACACAAACAGTCTATAGTTTTCATTGTAATGTTAAACGGGCTTCTTACTCAAGTTAATTATACGACGAAAATAGGTTTCCAACGCAGTGCAGCGCGAGCGCGCGAGAGGGAAGGAGAAGGCGCCGCGTAAGACTCCATTCCCTGATAAAAGTTCCCCTGGGAGGAACTAAACACGTTGGAAACCTATTTTCGACGTATAATTAACGTCAGTAAGAAAGCCCGTTCAACATTACAATGAATAGTGTAACTCACGAGTGTTTCGAAAGTGAAAGTCTATAGTTTTCTTCATCTTCGCCGAAAGCTAGGCGCATGTCCAAGAATAGAACGCGCACCGCCTTATAACGTCCTCACTGCTGCGGCGCAACGACCCGAAGTAGATCTTGGCCTCTGACACTAAAGACCGCCAGGCTTCTCTGTCCGCTGCCGCTTCAGTCCAATTGACGGCTGGTCCTTCAGCACTTCATCCTTTCCGCTGAAAGGGCGACCGATCGGTCTTCGCCTAGTAAGACAACCCAAGTAAGCTGTCTTCACAGATCATCCCCCATGCGGACTATGTGCCCAAGACATGTCTCGACTCTTTCGTTTCTCTAAGATGTTTGGATTTGTGTTAGATACTCACGCATATCCACAACAGCCTTGTCGTAGGTCTCGCTCTCCAAAGCCACCTCTCCTAAAGCGAGGTGCACATCGGAGAGCAGAATGCGCGCCGCCTCGCCGCCGCCGTCCTGCACGCGCCTGAATAGGATACTGCGAGACAGATCTGTAACGGGATGATGGAACTTATTAAACTATCATGGTTGTGAACGCTATATGCAATATTTACGAGATATTCACCATGATCCGTGCCGTACCAAGGGATACCTCCGGAAGATGGGCAGCAGCGTCATTCCGTGTATCAACATCCCATACTGCGCTCACCAACCAGCCTGCAAAGCGTGGTGAGTATGGCAACTACCCCTCATGGAGATCCATGAGGGAGACCTGTGTTATGGCTGAAATGATGATTTACCATGATTTGATTCTTTTTGAGTTTCCCGATATTTCGGCGCAGTTCCACACGTCATGAACAAGGAAAAACCGACAATTAAAATAAATAATAAAAAATAACATAAAATAAATCGCAAGTGCATGCTGTTTATCCGTGATCATGGCGTGTGGAACTGCGCCGAAATATCGGGAAACTCAAACAGAATCAAATCATGGTAAATATTCCGTAAATGTTGCATATAGGTTGATGGATTAATAGATAGGATAATGTGAACTGATGTTGTAACTGCACGAAACAAATGGCACCTGAAGGATAATTCTTCTTTCAAAATCCAGGTGGAGCTAGAAAAGCTCTCCATCTGCCTCAAAATAATAATTATGATATAAGTGGCGGATGTCTGTGCTTACCAAGCATTTCCCAAGCCAACTGTAAGTTATCCACATCATCTTCTCCCTCAGCATTCATCATGGATACATCAACATCGCCTTCTTCAGCGTCACCGTTTGTTGTACCCTTCGAAAAAGCAAGATAAACAGTTTTAAGACAAGAAAAAAATTAAAAAAGAAAATTAGCAAGAAAAGTTTTAAAAATAACTTAAATACTCTTTCTAGGCCATGGGTGCTGGCAGTAGAATGCTCCCCTCTTGCCTGTGGATGCAGTAAGAATCTGCCAAGGGATGCATTTGGGAGAGGGGCACCAGCGTCTTTGTACCAGACCTGCACTGATGTCCCGCATTGGGGTGTATTGTGCACTGTCCCCCAAGGTGCTGCCCCGACTTGCACCATTCCATGAGCATTCCCTAAGGGTATGCAAATGTTGTGGAAGAAGGGCATGTCTCCATGAGCTCCTGCAGTCCTGTCTCTATTCTAGTCTCTCTTAGTAGGTCTTTTCTTGTCATCTGCTGCAACCTTAATTAGCTTATTACCGTTCAACATTTACCTTCAATGACATAGAACTTGACTACACTATTGTATTAGGATCATCATTTCAGCCGTAAAACGTCCACTACCGAACACAGGCCTCCCTCATGGAACTCCATAAGGGGCAGTTGCCATACTCACCACGCTTGGCAGGCGGGTTTGCGAGCGCAGTATAGGATGTTGATACACGGAATGACGCTGCTGCCCATCTTCAAATATTTATGTTATGTATTAGGATAATCCTGTCAAAATAGGTGTAATGTAGATGAATAAATAAATAAATAAAATAAATAAACTTACAGGTTCCTCCACATCATCAGCACTCATCCCCTCATCATTGGTTGTGGATTCAGCTTCACTCTTCTCCGGGGCAACCTCCTTGGAAGACCCCGCTTCTTTCTCTGCACTGCTGGCTTCTCCATTCTCTTTCACTGCCTCAGCTTCACCAGTTTTCTCTTCAACTTCGGCTTCACCATTTTCACCTTCTTGTCCTGTTAATTATTTAAAGAGTTAATAGTAATGGATTGTCCAGCACCTATATCATCCTTCCAGCTGAGTTGGCTATTAATCACAGGAAAGAACAGGTCAATGTGGTCTAAGAATGTCCATGCCCTGCAGCATACCATACAGCATGAATGCCCGTTGCTGACTCTATATACAGGGTGTAAAAGGACGACTTCCGAAAACTTCGGGGGGTCAATGTACTCATCAATATGAACAACTTTTACTAAGGAAATTTCGCTGTAAAAAAATGTGAAGAAACAGCTGTTCCATACAAAAGTACAATACCTACTTTACTAAAATATATGGAACAGCTGTTTCTTTACATTTTTTTACAGCAAAAGTTCCTAAGTAAAAGTTGTTCATATTGACCTCCCGAAGTTTTCGATAGTCGTCCTTTTGCACCCTGTATACATGTATGTATTTATATATGTCATCTATGACAGATTTATGGAAGGAGGCCTTACTTTTTTTTAATAATAATACAGAATAGTTTACTTATAAGTAAAATTGTATTGTCTTATTCCAGTTGCAAATTTGATTCATAGGCTCCTGGAGTACTTATAAAGTTTTGGGGTGCTACTGGTATAGGAACTTACCTTATTTTAGTTTTCCATTATCATCATCATCTCAGCCATAGGAACTCCACTACTGGACACAGGCCTCCCTCATGCATCTAAAGATCATGAGGGGCTCAGTACAGGATGTTGATACACAGAAAGACGCTGCTGCCCATCTTCCGGAGATCCCTTAGCAGGCATCAGGGTATGAGAGGAGGGTTAACATTCTACTGCCGGCACACCAAGGCGATTTTTCCATACTTTTCAGATATGTTAACTTTAATAAACTAGTATAAATTTAAATTATAGGTAAAATAATATACATGCTAACACCTATTAACACCCAAAAAATTCACAAAAATATCTTTCATTACAGAAGTTTTAAATAATTGTATGGAAATATTTATGTTATTATACAAAATTTTACATTAGTTTGATTGTTAAAAACCAAACATTAATAATTAAAGAAAATTCTACTTTGAACAGCAATAATTAAAAGTTCAAACAAAATGGCAATTGAGCATCTTCCAGCTTATATTTTAAAATACCTTCACTATCCTCTTCATCAGCATCAGCATTGGCAGTTCCTGGAACACCATCTCCGAGGACTCCACTCTCTTCTCTGGACAGGCCTAGGAGAGCCTTGCCATACCTGTGTCAGAGAACACCTAGTATAATGCAAGTCATGAATTCTATATTTGTTTTATTAAACTTTAGATATCATAACACATTCACACATAACAGGGTGTTTATCCCATAAATTACCAATATTTATAATAATTATTATAGTAGTCTTCCTGGGACCATGCATGGAGCAATGCAGGCGAAATATTTTGAAATAATAAAGGTAAATTACGTGATAAATACCTGCTTATACTTATATGTATTTTAATAATCTATATTTGTTTGTTTTCATATCTTTTGAATAGATTCTACATTATAATGACGTTTGACCAAGACATAGATGGCCAGACAAGATTTTCCTCATTTACTTATTTATTTTCCCATTTATTCACCACCGCTGGGCAAAGGCCTCAATTGACATTTATATAAATTATGGGTTTGAAAGTGTATTGTATGTATACACCACCTCCCTGGCTCAGTCTAATAGCCGGCTAACATGCAATATGTTTGCTGAATTGATTTCGCAGGGGGACTATGTTTGCTTTTCTGCAGATATTTATCTCGGGTCTGGGTATTTTTCTATGTATGATAATTGATAAGTATGTAGTTCTACTTAAATGTCTGGTACCTAAAGCACAAGTTCTGCTTGCCTTGAATATAGATAGTGCTGGGTGTAACACCCATCTAGTGTCCAGCATTTATTTATAGATATTGAACCAAATTTTACAAATAATATTACTAAAATCAATTTTTTCAATAAAATATCAATGTATAATCAATTAATTGAGAGGGAAAGTTATAGGGTGACCATGCCATAGTCTACATATCTCTGGTCAGAATTTTAGGGGGGGAAGCCCCCCAATATGCATAGCGCTGTCTGTCTGTGTATTTGACAATTACAACCAAATGCATTGATCGATTTACATGAAACTTTTTTTGTTAGCACCGTCTTAATGAGAGAAGGGGACTGATTGATTTTGGTGACCCTAGGGTCATAGGACAGGAGTTAAAAAAATAAGTCTTAAAATGGCGGAAAACGTCCAAAAACACAAAAATGCCATTTTTGACCTTTGGTGACCTTTTGAGGCCTTCGCCCCCTTTTCTGGAATCCCTGTACCAATGCTTGTTTACATGTATGTATCAGCAACAACTTTTTGATGCAAAATACAAGAAAGATCCAGTGTAAATTTCTATTAATTGTATTTTTCATCAAATTTATAAATTCTTGTTAAATAATAGATCTGAATGTAATCATAATTAAAGTTAGTGTAATTTTATAGGTAATAAAGTTAGGATAGCATGTTGTATCAATTATCAACGGCTGATTAATGTACAATTTACTTAACAGGTAAGGCATACTACTACTTCAAAGCTTGTAACTTGCACTCTAGTAGGACATCAGGAACCACCACAGAAGTCTGACTTAGTGTGGATCCTGATAAACAATAACAGATTCCTTTCAGCTGTTAACCATCCACTGCTGAAAACATTTTACCTTATGGATCTCCATGAGAGGTGGTTGCCATACTTACCACACTAAGCAGGCAGGTTGGCGAATGCAGTACGAGATGCTTATACATGGAAAGATGCTTCCAGAGGTATCCCTTAGCAGGTTCTTACTGCATACACAGGCATGAAAGTAAGGCAACATTCTACTGCCAGCACCCCCACCACGTGTGATAACAGATTAAGCAAGGCTTATTCAAATATTTGTAAGTACTTGAACCTATGTATTTTAATTTTAAGCTAGTGAGTTGTAGTGCATCAATCATTTTAGTGTATACTGCAACTCACCACAAATAAGCCTCAGCACACTGGTCAGCGGTGTCTCCATGCTCTTTGGCAAGGAGTTCACAGGCTGCTGCCAGTGTCTCCACTGCGGATGTGAATTCTTTGACGGCGAGATCCCTTCGTCCTGAGGCCAAGAGCTCACTGGCAGATGAGGTTGAAACTTCGACTGGGTCAGACATCTGGAAATTGTACAAAATAATATGATTATGATGATTGGGAGGAGGCCTTGCACGACAGTGGGGCAGATACATCTTCTGTTCACTTCTTTTCCTAACTCGCGTGTCATCTGAAGTGGACAGGTTCAATTATGTGCTTTATTCTATTTATTTGTGTTGTTTTATTTTGTAAGTTGTGACGCGTCAATAAGGTCCATGCGGCCGCACTGAATAAAGTAATTTTTGAATTTGAATACAGCTAATTGCATTTGTATGATGATTAATTAAAATTCAACAAAAGACACCCAAATAAAAGATAGTAAGTGAGCGAGTGACTACCCTAAAATATTTAGATTCGAACACCGTTGTAATAACGGTCATGACCGCTAACAATAAAATGTGAACAAAGACCACAAAACGACCACGTGTTTAATATGTTATGATTACCGCCCCTGAATAAATGTCGTTCTCTTTGTTCAAGTAAACGTGATTGCAGTATCTGCTATAATTATTACGACAAACCGTTTCCACTTTCAATCGCCGACATCGAAAGAAGAACCCGCCCGCCAGCCAACATCAGAGACCAAAACATCCTACATGACGTTTAAAAATAACACTGATCTTTGAGGCTGCATCTTACCTTGATTGTGTTTTGTGAATTTGCAACAGAGAAGTTAATTAAAAACTAGAAAATAATTTAAAATTCCGTAAAAAAGGCAAAATGAACTCGCGTGCGTGTCGATCGTATCTACTTTGCCCGCCAATACAGATAATACAAAAATTTAATTTGTTTATGTGCCATTGTCAAAAGATATTGTCTATTTCATCGATGTCGGTCTTGGTGTAAGTCTGTGGCCAGTAGAATGAATTGCTTGCCCTGAATAAGAGGATTAAAGTAGTTTGACTGCGTGTTTAGACCTTAATTTTTTGATTGGTTAAAATTCAAGTTTTCTTTACCAATAGCTGCGTTTTATTTTACCGGGAAATTTTAAAAAAAAATATTTTATTGGTAATCAGTTGTTTTTAATGTGTCATTAAATAATGTGAGGTTTATAATACTGTCTGCCTGCCGCACGGTGCAGGCAGTAGAATGTTGCCTCTCCACTCCACTCTTGCTGCAGAGGATGCTGTAACGTCCTACGGCTGAGATGATGAATACTTATTAATTGACGCACATTCAGATTAAAAAAAATATAATATATTTATATTCTTAATACGGTAACATGAGACCTTACAACTCTGTCTCAGGGTGACGGGCGCAATGCAATGCAGCGTTGGTCACGTGCTTAGTGAACGTGATAACCGTGGCATTGCAATTGTTATAGGTAGAGGTTACCGCTTAACATCAGGTTGGCCTTCTTCATTATTTCTGATGAACATAGGCTTATATTTTATCTCCGTATTCCAACGGAACGGGAACTACGCGGTTAAAATCGAGAAGTGTGCTGTCAGATTCACTGACAGACAACGTACAGCCTAAACCACTGATCATAGACTTGACATTTTCAGGGACAATTTGTGTTGGTGCAAAACTCATAAGGGAATTTTGGAAATTTAAACTCTAAGGGGCTCAAAGTTAATTTTACTAATATAAATAAATAAATAAATAATGCTGGACAATTTCACACAGCATCATCTAGCCCCAAGCTAAGCAGAGCTTGTGTTATGGGTACTAGATGACTGATATATTAAAAACATTAAACTATATTGATAGATTTTTTTTTATTACATATAGAAAAACATCCAGAACACCCTGAACACTCTGCAGATCATACAGACATTTGTTCCGAGGCGGGAATCGAACCCGCAACCTCTTGCGTCGCAGGCGGACCTTCGCCCGCTGCGCCACAGAGGTCGTCATATGCGCCATATCTCCAAAACCGTGCATGGTAGACGCTGGTTTGGAATGTAGAATCATTCATCATTCAAAATAAGCAATAACATGTTGAAGAATTTAAAATTTTTTTAACTGTGAACACAGGCAAAATTACTGAAAATGTGTCACATCCCCAAAACCGTGCATCGTAGAAACGTCAAATCCGGAATGTAGAATCTTCATTCAAAATAAGCATTTAACGTGTTCAAGGATTTTCTATTTTTTAGGGTTCCGTTATAGCCTTAGTCCAGCGGCCATCACCACGTCTGGCCAGGTGTCCTGCCCAACTCCATTTAAGGTTTAAAACTCTGTCTCCGACATCGTACACTTTTGTACGACGTCGGATCTCAGTGTTTCGAACTCGATCTAAGAGCTTGATTCCGAGCATGGAACGCTCCATGGCTCTTTGTGCAACTCGTATCCGGTGCACAGTTTCCTTTGTGAGCGCCCATGTTTCGGAACCGTAAGTCAAAGTTGGCAGTACACACTGGTTAAAGAGACGAGTCTTCAGGCACTGTGGGACTTCTTTCGACCGTAAGATGTCCTCCAACTTACCAAAGGCCGCCCATCCTAGTTGAATCCGTCTGAGGATCTCCTTGTCCGGGTGTTCTGACTCAAAGGTTAAAACATGTCCAAGATAAACGTACCGATTCACTACCTCTAACTTGTCGTTCCCAATTTTAACAATTGGGAACGACAAGCCATTAGTATTCAGCATAACCTTCGTCTTAGACATGTTCATCCTGAGGCCGACGCGCAAGGAAACATCATACAGATCTTTAAGCATAACTTGGAGATCCTCAATATTTTCCGCGAACAAGACTAAGTCATCAGCGAACCTGAGGTGCGAGAGGTAGGCACCGTTGATGTTAATACCACTTCTGTCCCATGCAAGCATTTTGACCACGTCTTCTAGGACTGCAGTAAAAAGCTTGGGTGATATGGTATCCCCCTGTCGCACCCCCCGTTTGATGTGAATAGGGTCGGTCAGTTTGTGCAGCTTGACTTGCATTGTGGCCGTATGGTATAGTTCTCGGAGTACTTCTACATACTGAGTGTCGATTTGAGAGTGATGGAGAGAGTCAAACACGGCCCAGTGTTCGACGCTGTCGAATGCTTTCTCGTAGTCGACGAAAGCTACACACAAGGGCTGGTTATACTCGTGACTTTTCTCCATCAGCTGCTTCACGGTATGAATATGATCAATAGTAGAATAACCACTTCTAAATCCGGCTTGTTCAACGGGTTGGTATTCGTCCATCTGGCGGGTAAGTCTATTGCAAATGATTTTAGTAAATAGCTTGTATATTTGTGAGAGGAGGCTTATAGGCCTATAATTTTCGAGTTTTGATATATCTCCTTTTTTGTAAAGAATGGTTACTACAGCATTTTTCCAAACGTACGGTGACTTGGCGTTTAATAGGACTTTATTAAAGAGTTCTGTAAGAATCTTTAAAACTGGCTGACCACCCGCACGGAGCTGTTCGACTGTGATATTATCCTCGCCAGGTGATTTTTCGCCTTTCATTTGTTGAAGTGCTTTCTCTACTTCCCGTAAAAGAATAGGAAGAGGATGTTCCGAAGAGTTCTGATCAGTTGGTGTACGATATAGATCGGTTGTTGTTGTTTTATAGAGATTTCCATAAAACTCCTCTACGATTCGCAAAATTTCCTCCCTATCTGTTTTAATGTTTCCGAATTTATCTCTTAATTTTATTATTTGTTTATAATTTTTATTAATTTTACGTCTAAAAACCTTTGGTCCTCTGTGTTTTTCGATGGTGTCTTTTATTATTTTGGTGTTATATGTACGCAAATCCCTTCTAATGGCTTTTGAAATTCTACGATTAGTTATATCTAGTAGTTTTTGGTCTACCTCCGATTGCTGTTTCATTTCTCTTCTCTCTTTTATCATATCCAAAGTTTCCGATGACAACTTCTTTTCCTTTTTTCGTACTCCTCCAAGATGTTTTTGGGTAGTATCGGTTATAGCTTTGCATAGTACATCGTTTAGGTGATCAACATCCAAGTTCGACTCTTGTAAGCCTTCAAATCGATTGTTTAGGTCGATTTCGAACTCTTTTCTTACCATTGCTATTTCTTGTTTTTCAAACCTTCGTTGTGATCTGATCATCTTTATTCTTTCCCTTTTTAAATCAAACCTGTAAACTGCTCTAACCAAACGATGATCGCTCCCGGTTTTAAAGCGAGCGAGGACAGAGACATCCATGACTACTTGTTTGTGTGAGCTTATAATGTAGTCCACCTCGTTCTTATATTTTCCTCCAGGGCTCGTCCATGTCCACTTTCTCGAAGTCCGCTTTTTGAAAAAGGTATTCATGGCAAACATGTTCTTTTGCTGGAGAAAGTTGACTAGGGTGTGTGTAGGGAGTGGTGGCCAAGATCCGGCCAGAGAGGTCGAGGTCGTCCAAAAGCGCGATGGGTCGACGACATTATCGCAGTCGCAGGGCACACCTGGATGCGAAATGCACAGGACAGAGGAGGCTGGCAAAAACTTAGGGAGGCCTATACCCAGCAGTGGGTGATTCCGGGCTGAGAAGAAGAAGAAGAAGAAGAAGGGTTCCGTACCTCAAAAGAAAAAAAAACGGAACCCTCATAGGACCATTTTGTTGTCCGTCTGTATGTCAAATCAAATCAAATCAAAATAGTTTATTTGCCAGAATATAATTTTACAATAAGGTCATAAATAATAGTGGTACTTAGTGCCTGTATTCAGCTTGTGTGCAAGCATGCAAAATATTATTTAATATGTTATATAACGTAGGTATTAAATTATAAACAGTTCAGAAAGTCATTTAAATCATAAAAACATTTTTCCAGTAACCATAGATTAAGTTTTTTCTTAAACAATACTCCTTTTAAGGCCTTCAGTTCTTCCGGAAGCTTATTATAAATTATGTATTAACAGAATTTCTCTTATAAATGTCGGTCTTTCAAGACCCTTTATCTCAAGAACGTGTAAAGGTATCGAGTTGAAATTAAAACCATATACTAAAATCTCTCTATATCCTCTTTAAGCTGTGAAAAAATCTATATTCTAAGGTAACCTAAAAAAAAGTAGTTACGTCCGTATAAGCCGCAAAAACGCATGTTTCGACATTCTAAGGAATCATAATTCTTAGGGTACTTCCCGTAGACCTAGTCTTATACTGTAGATACAGAGAAAAATCCAAAAACTATACATTTGGAATGGAATCATAAAAAAAAACTATTATTAAGACTCCGCTGTCCGTCTGTATCTGTCTGTCACCATATCTCATGAACCGTGATAACTAGGTAGTTGAAATTTTTACAGACGATGTATTTATGTTGCCGCTATAACAACAAATACTAAAAACAGAATAATTTTTAATAAAGGAGGCTCCCATACAACAAATATGATTTTGCTCAATATTAGTTAGTAATGGCAACCAGGTAGACTCTTGAAATATTCACAGGATATTTATGTTGTTTTGCCAAATAATGGTACGGAACCCTTCGTGCGAGAGTCCGACTTGCACTTGGTCGATTTTTTTAAATCCTTATTAGGTATCTTGGAACTTTTTAAATTCGGAAAATTATTTTTGAGTTGGAATAGATAAGCTTTTTTACGTTCCATTTTTTCTTTGATTTTGCTTTCTTCGAATAGGTATTTTAAGACCATTTAGAGGTTCCGAAGACTTTTTCGATTTAGGGTTCCGTTTGCGAAATAATAACTATTTGTTATTCGAACTTTTCCTCAAAAATCTGAACTCTACAAATCTTGAAATAAAAATGAATGTAGTTTTAATGAGCTTTCTAGAAAAACTATAACAGTTAAACTAGCTTTTTTTGGTTCCGGGAAATAGTCGCTCAAATTAGTGATGCGTTTTCCCAAACATACCGGAATACTTCCGAGAATTCAATGAATTCCTGTTAATATGTTTTGGCCGTGGGCAGTAGAATGTTACCCCTCCTCTTATGCCCGTGGATGCAGTAAGAGCCTGCTAAAGGATACCTCCGGAAGATGGACAGCAGCGTCTTTCCGTGTATCAACATCCCATACTGCGCTCGCCAACCCGCCTGCCAAGCGCGGTGAGTATGGCAACTACCCCTCATGGATATCCACGAGGCCTGTGTTCAGTAGTGGACGTTTTACGGCTGAAATGATGAAATGATGATGTTTTGGTAAACGTAAAAAACATACACCAACTTCTAACGTGAAAAACTAAAATCTTAAGCTTAGATACTCGTATAGCGGTTTGGGTATTTTAAGCAACATTTTAGATTTTAACATTGAAGTAGGTAGTTTTTTTTTGTTGAAGCAGTAAAGAATGTTGAATAGGTAAACTACTAGCCATTGATAATATGTTAGGTATTATTCGATATGTCGAATACCCGACATCATATCAACGGCTTTCCAATAATGATAGAAAATACTTATACGTTTTCGGAATGTACCTACCTTTACCCACATTTGAGCTGTACAAGTAGCTTACAAACTATAAGCAAGGGCTGGGAGGTATGTACTAAACAATAAGTCTCTTCGTAAAGCCGCAGACCGACAGGCTGTCGTCTAACGAAGCAACGAGTAATTATAAGGGTTCCGTGTTGTACTACGGAACCCTATAAAAGGGTTGTTGAATGATTGTTCAAAAAAAAAGTTTCTAAGGCTTATTTTGTTAAAATTTTTTGTTACCTTATTGCTAGGAATTTAGTTGTTTCATTAATTATAGTGCTGAATGCATCGTATAATGACAAGGTGGGTATCGACTTTCCCCTACCCAACCGAACAGTCACGCGCCCAATCAGTGCTAGGGATGTCTTGTTATCGATAACTCAAGACGCTTTGCTGTTTTCCACTCCGGGGACCTCGTTCTCGTGTAGAAGATAAAATATGACGTAGATAAACCTCAATATGAATTTATATTATAATAAATATCGTAAAAACTGTAAATAAAAAATTGAGTTTGATGCAATATTAATTCTATCTAATATAACATAAAAATAAACAGAAAGATAGAATAAACTACCTATCTTATTACTGTGAAAGCATCGATATATAATTATGAGATTGAAATTAAGTTATGTAGGACCTAAAATTATAAATGCTCGAGCTGGACTGCCACAAACTAGGTCTATGTGCGTATGTGAGAAGCACATCCCTAGTGATGTTTGCTAAAAACTGAGTACAAAACGTCATATCACTGTACACGAGACGGTTTTTCTCCTCGCACCTTCTGTATTTGCAATTATTATTGCAATCCTTTGTGAATATTAAACTACTCCGTTTGTAATCTAAGCAACTTGTTTTATTTACAAGAGATTAGACTCCTATTAGGTAGGTACTCGTACCCTCTTTTTTGTATGTAGTGAATGTATATAGTCTAACGAGTATCTACTGTAGTAACTGCGCACATAGTGCTAGTTTGTGGTAGTCGAACTCGAGCTTATAGCTATTGTTGATTACAACACGCCACAATCAACTTCAATAAAACATCGATAAAAGTAGGTTTCCCGCATCCCACCCCTATAGAATTTCCCCGAGTCCGTCTGCAGCGGTTGCCTCGCGCGCACGTGTTCCACGGCTCCTCCCGCTAATCACGCTATATTGTCGTACCAATCACGCGAAAACACGATAACTTGAAAGAAAATACCTTCGGTAAAATGTGACTCAGGACTTTTATTACTGAGCTCATGAAATTCGATGCAGATTTCGTAGTGAATGTGAGTAATGTTTGTTGATGATTTTGGTAAATTTGTAGGAGAGTGCTAATAGCCACGATTTGGGTGATTTACAGAGGTATTTTACACATGTAACGCGTGCTAGCGTATTAAGCTTTTAATTGCTTGTTCGTGGACTGTCGATGAAGTTAATTGGTTTACTTGGTCACCTGAATTACGCTTTATTGTTATCCATAGGTACGTAATTTTATCAAATTATAGCTTCTGTAAATAACGAGCTGGTACTCACGACTTCGGCCGTGATGACTGCAGAATATTTTTTTGGACAGGCAAATAATAAGTGTAAAAATAGACTGAAATGCAAGAAAATATCACCTACTGCAAGAAATAGGTATAACATTATTTGAATATATTTTCTCCGTACTAAATTGCATCCCCTATTTTAAGCCCGCAGTATATTTTTTGCAACGAAAAGTAGCTTATGTCCACCACCAAGATCTAATCTATTTATACGCCAAAATAATAAATAAATTAAATATTAAATAAATTACAAACAATTACATCGGTTCAGCCGCTTTGATGTTAAATGGGGACATACATACCTACATACACACTTTAACCTTTATATATTAGTGAGAAATAATAATGTTTTAGTTAACCCGCGGCTTAGTTAGCTTCAGACGTATTGACCTGTTCTTTCATCTGAATAATAGCTGACTAAGCTGAGAGAATGGTACAGGTGCTGGGCAAGCCTAATCTATCTAACAATGTCCCAGGCACTGCAGCGTCTCGTACAGCATGATTACCAGTTGCTGACGCTGTATAAATCATCTCTATTAGATGCAAAGGCCTTACGTTAATTATATGAATTGGCAATATTTCCTAATAAAGGAGTTCTCGAAAGTTTCGTGTCACGTAGGTAGATGCCTAGGTCCCGCCAATTTGCATAAAAATTCAGAACCAGAACCTATTGTGGTTCTGATTTGAATACCAATAGGATCCTTGCCAATTTTGTGCTTAGAGTAATAAATATAAAGCCTGCTTCATAGTTACCAGCAAATGAATTTGCATTTCAACGCGTTCCGTGGCCTAGTTGCTCTCCGCTATTACCCAAAAAAATAACACAAGTAGTTTTAGTTAAGAATAACCAGTAAAGATAGCAATTCATAAATATATTTTTTTCGGCTAAAAATCGTCATATTTCTCAAATAGTTCGGAAAACAGAAATAATAGCAGGGGGCTAAACGGGGCCGGAGAATAAGTTGGATGGGGTAGCAGTTCGTAGCCCAATTTATGTATACCCTTTACGTATATCCTTTTTTCTTCGCTAAATGCGGTCGTTTTTGCTTCATATCAATATCGAATCTGTCTAAAAGCTCAGAATAATATTCGCCGGTAATCGTTTTACCCCTTTTGAAGGTAATCGATATGAATGACACCAGCTGCATCCCAAAAAACTGAGGCCATGACTTTCGACACAATTTGGCCTTCTTTGATACATGTTCACCCGGAGAAACCCACTGTTTCGATTGTTCCTTAGTCTGCGGTGTATTGTGATGTATGGTACATCACAATCGAAACATGAAGTTTCGTAAACGGTTAGGAAACGGTGCAAAAACTCGTTCGGATTACGGTTGAACAACGCCAAACAAGCCTTTGTGTGAAGGATGATCCGTATGACAAGTGGTCACACGGTTACGCTTATGTTCGAGTGGGAGGAATCGCGGCACCTATAGCGCGGACGGTTTTTTCATATTCAGATTCTACTACTAACTGAGCGTGTGCATCATATTCATGTAAAATATGGTGCACACGCTCAGCTGAGAAGCTTACAGCCTCAGCCACCTCACACACCCCTTACCCCCGGTGTCACCGTTCCCCGTTCGCGGTCCCATAAGCTGATACGACCAAGATACGACCACAACGGAACTCAGTAAAACATTTTTTAACCATTGAAATTGATTGTGTAGAGTTTTCATAGTGTTTATCAAGTCTTTTCTATCTTCTTGGTTTCGGTGAGCGTTTTTTAAGCAAAAATATTTAACAGTCAACGATATTCACTTTTTAGATTTTTGTTAAAATTCAAAAGGTTGTCTGCTTTCAATGGCTGTCTAACACTATAAATATCGCCGATGATAGATATATAGAAGATAGAAAATACTTTATTGCACAAATAAATAAATTTAAAAATAACCGGAAATAAGAGGAAAAACCGGAACCTTTGTAGGATTACTTTTTTGTTTGTCTGTTTGTCTCTTTTTCTCCAAGACGGCTGAAGGTATCAATTTTAGGAGTTTCGTTTTTTAAACCCATCGTACCGAAGGCTCTGATTATTTCAAGAATTATTTAAATATATAAGGTATTTCACATCAAGAAAAATATAAATCTAAGTCTTATGTGTTCTAAAATAAAGTTTCATCATTCATTATCATCGTCATTTCAGCCATTAAACGTCCACTACAGAACACAGACCTCCCTCATGTATATCCATGAGGGGTAGTTGCCATACTCACCACGCTTGGCAGGTGGGTTGGCGAGCGCAGTACGGGATGTTGATACACTGAAAGACGCTGCTGCCCATCTTCCATAGGTATCCCTTAGCAGGATCTTACTGCATCCACGGGCATGAAAGGAGGGGTAACATTCTACTGCCGGCACCCCACGGCAATAAAGTATACTTTTTAATAAAGATTAACAGCATAGATATTTCATCAAATATACATGGCTGAAAGCCAATTTTTCATCCAATAGGCTAGACGGCTAAATCTTAATTGTAAGTCCGTTATGAAGAATAATAATAAAATCTATTAGACAATTTTTTTTAACGTAATCCAAAAACAACCGCGATACATTATATGGAAATACCATGTGAAGTCACACGCTGGTAGGCGCTGACCTGACGTGCCTCGGTACAGTATTATCACATCACGAGCCCCCACTCCTAAGCCCCAACTCACTTTACATAAGTACTGTATCATTAATTTGAAAAAGCAAAATATACGTGTCTATTATTTAAGTAATATCATCAATGGAAGAGATCGCTTATAGTGATAAGGCCGCCCATTGTACTTCTACTTTTAGTTTTGTAAGTTTCTTTCTATGTTATATCATTTTTGTGTTAGTATTAAGTTAAGTACAATAAAGAGATATCTATCTATCTATATAGAACTATAGCTAACCCGCGCGGTTTCACCCGCTTTAAGACAATGTTAATTGGGAAGGATCACGAATCATGATTGTAGCAGTCGGTTTATTTACGGTTACCGTATTTTGATGAATAAAGAGTCAATAGATTCCTTAATTATAATATAATAACATAAACACGGGAATTTATCGCGTAATACCTTTGATTTAGATTCCTTAATATGCCTAGGCTACATTTTCACCAAAGTCATTTCATCTCCTAGGTACATACCTATATCTCAACTTATATAATACCTGCTTAAGGTTGATATTTCAACTTAAGATTTTGAGATATGCTGCAGAGCGTATTTAATTATTTTTGGCGACCGCAGACCGGGATATAGAGGTACAGTACGTAGTAGAACTCACGTAGAAGAACGTGATATACGGAAAGATGCTGCTGCCCGCCCATCCTCCGGAGGTATCCTTTAGCAGGTTCTTACTGCATCCACGGGCAAGGGAGGAGAGGCAATGTTCTACTGCCGGCACTACACGACAGGGGATGATTTAAGAAAAATGTTGAAACACGTGTTTAAATGTTTTATTTCACAATGTTAGTAACAATTTTCAAGGATCTCAAGTAAACAATTATGTTTTCCCATACAAACTTTCATCCCCTATAATTTTATACCAAATGGAAGGGCTGATTTTTTAAATATCCTGCAATACGTTTGATTATTTTTATTGTTCCTAAGCCTTCATTTGTCCATAGGTGAGGAGCGCGTCCTCAGCGTCCAGATGAATTTCAGTGTGATACCGTACAAGTCAAGGCCACGAAAATTGCTCCCCACGGCAGTCCAGCACGCGCCTACATCGCCTACCACAAGCTCGGCGCAGGCATGGACACCCAGACACCGCCCACCGAATGCGAGTGCGGCGTGCACCCGTCAGGGTTCTACCTATTGGCGACACTGCTGCTCACCAGGTAATACTAACTCTGTTCGTCGATTGTGTAACAAGCGACAAAAAAGAGGGTAATATAACTTTGACCGCTTTGTGTATGTCAGTAGCACCGTCGCTCGTAAACGAGTAGACCGATTTGATTGCAGTTAGTTCTTTTTATATAAAAGCTGGTTGTCTGGCAGTCGTTCCTAAACATGTTTTATCGAAATCGAAAGTGAATGTGGGGAAGAATAATCGAACGCAGTGTCTCCTTTGCACTCTCCACGGCAGTGAGAGTCTATCCTCCTTAACTCGTTGTTGTATGGAGTTTTATCGGCAGGGTTCTTACCTAGAAGATAGTCTAGTATGCGCAAGCTCTACGATGGTAGATTCCAAACAAAGGACACTGCTGGTCGATGTTTACTGCGGTGACTCGACATTATCTTAGACAGTCGGCAGTTTGTCAGCCAAATTTGGAAGAAAGCGCGCGACATACTTTTAATGCCAGTGTTGCATTCAGTGGTGACATAAACCCTTTCGAAATATTATTCGATTTTATCCCAAGAACTTACAGATCTGTAACATATTTTGGGTAGTTTACTTAACTACCGTGTAGGTTATCATCATTTTCTTGCCCTTATCCTCCGCTAGGTAGGGTAGGCACAACACGTTCTCTTTTCTGAGCGTCAACTCGATACTCATTCATTTCTAATTCGTATCATCCTTCACACAATCAATCCATATTTTCTTGGGCCTTCCTCTGCCTTGTTAATTTAATATTGATTTTATTTTTGAACACATGGCATTCATTCCTATGTCCGTTCTACACCTTAACTATATTTATAAATTCCTAAAGTGAATATATCCACCAGAACAATATATAGTATCGGTTACGGTTAATATCTGTGGTAAAACATAGGTATTATTTACAAATACACGAACTCGTACGTAGTTAGTGTAATTATTAGTAGTTAAGTACTACTTATTCAGTGGTTATTTTGATGAATTTTATGGCAACTATATTTTCTGTCACCTGATTTTAGGTTTGTTACTAATATGCAAGACCCTACACTACATATTATATTTGTTCCTAAATTTGTATATTTCTTATCTAAATTAAATCACAATCAAACCCAATACAAAAAACGAGGTTGGAGTCTGGTTCTGTTGCAACAAAAAAGCACGAACTATCTATAACTAGGAAAATAAAGCATTCGGAAAATTAAGAATTGGTAACATTAAGACTTTTCATTCTAGAAGAATTCGTCCCGATAATAATTTGCAAAATTTCATACGTGAAATTGAATTAGGAACTAATCGCCGACTTCAGCGAGCCGACGGCGAAGTGCCAGAACCAAATTCTACTAGACGATTCAATTTAGGTGACAATTTTGGTGACAGATCATATACCTACCTAATACTTTAGGAGCAAATATTTTTATTAGGTAATTGAGAAAATTATACCCAATTTTATTTACCAGAACAGTATACAGGATTATAGCTGTGGTAAAACTTAAGTGTTCTTCACAAATACGTACTTAGCAGTCAAGTACTACTTACTCACCGTTTATTTGATGCTTACCCGTAGCCAATGGCTTTAATGGATTTTATCTTCGTTTTGCGAGCTTAATATTCCTGATCAGTAGTGGACGAATTTCTGAATTGTAGGTATTTACCATAAACCCATTTCGAGTATTTAAATTTTCTAATTTTCCAACGGCTCTTATGTAGGAACAACGTTTTCAACAGAACCTCTGGCTTTTTGTAAGTACCTAATTAATGCTTTTGGGTTCCCTATAAAATAATCATCATCATCATCATCGTCATTTCAGCAATAAAACGTCTACTACTGCAAACAGGCCTCCCTCATGGATCCCAGCCCGCCTGCCAAGCGTGGTGAGTATGGCAACAACCCTCTAATGACCAGTACTTGGACATTTATGAGGGACGCCTCTGTCCAGTAGTGGACGTCATAGATATGGATAGAAAAGACCCAAACCATAAATAAAATCTTCCTCTTTTTCAAAATATATGTTAAAAGCTTCTCGCAAGACTTGTTACGTTCAATACAAACTTTGTCAGTATAAAGTGGCCTATCGGCGAATGCCTAAGCAGCTTTGAAGCAGAGGTTTCTAGTTTCAAGAGGCAAACAGGCTTTGCAAAATCCCGCCACTTTCCTTTAAGAAGTGAAGAAAGCCAAGCTAATGATATCAACTTTGATAAGAATTGATGGGGCCTTGGATACATGCTTTCTTTTATGATGTATAAATGCTCTACCTTCAGTGTCTAAGACATTGGTAGATGAATTTAGGCTTGCACAGTCACCTACTAGTACCCTCTTCTTAGGTACATTAGCGCTAGATGGTGTTGTGCGAAAAGTCCAGCATTATTTTTTTAACATTTATTTAAAACTTAATCATAATCATATCATTCGTAGGACATCTACTACTGGACATAGGCCTCTTTTATGGATCCTTAAGTGCTAATCATGAGGGGTTGTTGTCATACTCGCCACGGCAGGCGGGTTGGCGAACGCAGTATGGGATGTTGATACACGGAAAGACGTTGCTGCCTATCTTCCGGAGGTATCCCTCACCAGATTCTTACTGCATCTGCGGTCAAGAGAGGAGAGGCAACATTTTACAGCTGGCACTCCACGGCCATTGAAAACATTACAGAAATAAACAAATAATGAATTTGAGTTTTTCAAGCAAATCTTTTTCCTTATTATTTTTGTATTTACTACTCACCTTTGCCTTTATCTACTTGTAAGCACGTGTAAAAGAAGAAAGTGCTACCGATCAAAACACTACGCCATCTGGCATCCTCACAACTTGCAAAGCAAACTTTGTTCAGTAAGTAAGAAGTAGCAAAGTGGACAATTTATATCTAAAGTTGCACTGTACTTACAAGTCCTTTGCGCTGAAATAAGCGAATCGTATTGTTTTACAACGAGCTTTAATGTTAGTGCTTAGCTTAATGGGTCATATGAGACATCAGGTTGGCCTTCAGCTTGCCTCGTCATTTAGACCCACAGACTAAATTGTGCACTAGTGTTCTTATAATTCGACGATTTCCGTGGCAGAGGGCTGAGAGGGCACGCTTGTCAGGTGGATTAGCAAGCGCAGTACGTGATGTTGTTATACGAAAAAACGATGCTACCTACCTTCCAAAGGTATCTCTTGTCAGATTCTTGTTGCATCTAATAATGTCCCATGTACATTGTCCGTGTGTAACATAGGGTATATTTTTGGGTGCGGTGCAATACGATGTTGTCCGAGTTGGCTAGCCTTTAATAAATGTAAAGGCCTTACTTTTAGCATTCATATAGCCGTTATTTTTTAGAGGCCCTTGTGCGTAAATAGAGCAGTCCATTTACAACAGTCTCCCAGACCGGACACCATTAAAACGTATGCAACTCCCAACAAATGTTTTTAACCGCGTGTTGTAATTTCTGGGGTGCTGGCAGTGGAATGATACCCCTCCTCTTTTGCCCGTAGATCCAACAAGAATATGCCAAGGTATACCTCTGGAAGGTGGATAGCATAGTTTTTTCGTGTATCAACATCCAGTACTGTGCTCGCCAATTCGCCTGACATGCGTGCCCTCTCAGCCCTCTCTGCCACGGACATCGTCGAAATATAAGAAAATAGAACTAGTGCAAAATTTAGTATTTGTATCATAGATAGATATTTCAATTAAAATAACTAGTTTTTGTGCAGCTAGAAATGCTAAAACGCGAGGACATTTATAACCATAATGCTCGTGCCTTACACAAGAGCACAGTTGCTACGCCGTAGCGGTGTCTCGACGTAGCACTTTCGTAGAGATTTGATTGCGTTTCGTAGCATACGCTCAATACTATTGTTCTTGTTATAACTGAGTTTAAAAAAACCAGAACCCATAATATATTTTTTATAGTCTGTTACAAGATAAAACAGCAACTAACCCTGTGCGCCCGGAAGTTGAAATAATAATCTGTGTCAATAACCTTGCAATAAACAGATAATTTTATTTAAAGTACCCAGTTTCTATGCAGCAAGAAGAGCTAGAATAAAGGCCCATTTATAATCGAGTGACTTTGAATAATGGTCTTGGAATAATGGTCTTTGCTACGACGCGACGGAGCAGTGTCTTGCTTTCCAAGCGCTCTGATTGCATTTTGTAGCACTTGCTGAATAAATTGTTCTCGTTTTAAGACAGATTTTAAGCCAATAGTAATAGAAACTTGAATAGACACGCTGCCGTATAAAGGGTTACAAACATATTGGGCAAACACATTTTTTTAAATCTTACATTATTTTAATTTTGCATCATCGAAAAGTTTTTATAGTTGTTAAGATTTCCTGTATAGAACATGTAGCACAATTCAAGTGAAATGCCTATGGGATTGAATTGAGTTTATACATTCCCTTATTCAATAATCCATTAATTTTACAACAAAACAACCGACTTTTTTGATAAAAACCTTGACTTGTTGCCAAATATACCCAAACCGCTCTATTTACATTTAAGTATGTCCCTTTTTCATGAAGCTTGTGTCATCAGAATTGGGTGTAAAAACAAGCAAACATTTTAAAGTAAAACAAAGAACCCGACCGGAAGTTTAAATTTAGGTCATTATCACCTATACCTTGAGGGACTCCATAAGATATTATTACAATGTATTTAATTAAAAAATGAACTAATATTTATTGTTTTTGCTGAATAAAAATTTTTTCATTTTTTTCATTTTCAATTGCTTATGGATCCTCATCAACAGCACCAAGTTTTGAAAACAACAGGACCTACTTGAAGTGTAACTTTAACATTTTACAGAAAAATATATTATCAAATCGCTTCATAAAGCGGTGTTCTGAGGTAACAAAGGTTAAAAATAGATACAAATATTCTTCTCCTTGTTTTGAAGTCCGTTAAAAAAAATGCATAGACCCTGAAAATGATATCACCTCATACGTTTAAGCTAGGTCGTGTTTACAAAGAACACCTCCGCCGGTAATTGATACCTACGTAAACTGATGTCGTTGGACATGGCAGGCTGACACGCCCTGTAAATACGTTGTACCTACAGGACGAATCGTTTAAGCCACTAATCGGATTTTTATAGAAATATGGGAATTAGTCCAAGTTGTAGGCGTTTCAAATATAGATTTGGACATCGCGAAAATTTTAGAGATTTTGCGAAAACATGGATAATTAGACCAGACTTTTCGCGATAATTCGAATTATCAAATCATCCTACGACATAATTATCATCTAAATAGTATTACGTTTTACGGCTGAAATGATGAGGTAAAGGCCTAGTTCCATTATACTTAACGCCGATATTTTTATCGGCGTTCGCAGCAGTCGTGCTTTATCAACTTATCTCATCTGCTTCGTCCCTGAAATGGCAGTTTGGAAATAAATCTATTAAGCTTGATTGAAAATCAATGAAGCAAACATTGATCATTTGTTAGGCAACTTAAACTAAGGACCTACAGTTTTGAATCCAAATATAAATACCAATTAAGACTTTTATTAAATTAAAGAATATATGTAGTAAATTGTTATTTTTCTACAGATATTTAGCCTGGGTGCGGCTATTTTTAACTCACGACCAAAATGAGGGGTGTTTTAAGTTTAAAGTTTGTGTGTGTGTGTGTGTGTGTGTGTGTAGCTGATGATGATGACCAGAATATAATGAAAAGGAATGGATCTGATTGATTCGAGATTTGGTATCCTGTTGCTCAATGTATTGTATGTATGTATGTATGTCTTGTATGTACTATGAGGGATGAGGGATAATTTCGACATAAAACAAAGTTTTGTTTTCAATTATATTTTTATACTCCAGGGTCTGATGATGACCAGAATATAATGAAAATGAATGGATCTGATTGATTCGAGATTTGGTATCCTGTTGCTCAATGTATTGTAAGTATGTCTTAAGTAGGTATTGTAAGGTAAGGTATTTTTTCATCATCGTAACCGTAGGTTGTCCACTGCTGGAAGTAAGCATAGGGCTGAACCTAGGCGCCGGCATTAGAATCTTGCCTCTCCTCTCTTGCCCGTGGTGGCCAGCAGCGTCTTATCGTGGGTCCAGTACTGCGCTAAACAACGGCATACCGCTTGGTGTGTATGGCAACAATCCTTCATGATCAGTGCTTGGAAATTCATGAGGGAGGCCTATATCCAGCAGTACAGTGTAATAAACTCAGCCGTAGGAGCCATACAATAATTCCCGAATGCTCGTAACGCTACTGTGGTCGCCACTCCAATGTACGTAACAGCGAACAACATGTTCAACGCCAATATAGTTGGCAATAAACCTCTAAATAGGCGCAGTCGTTCCTGTGTGGTAGTTTCTCTTCCACATAGTAAATTGCTAAAATTACTGGGCTTTTATGGCCCGATCATTAAAATTCACTTATCTGGCAGGCCATTATCTATCCTTTGTTGTGTCCCCCTTTATTGATCGAAGAGGCCGACATTCCTCCTTTGATTTGTTTTTTAGTTGACATAAAATATGGATGATGTTATCTTTAATGAGTCTACTGTATAGCTATAATTATTTCAAGGAAGTAAATCCTTGTCAAAAATTTCGATAAAATCGATCTTTGAGAGCCGGAAGTGCTTTAAACGACCAAGCTACGTACTTGTCCAGCTAGACGTAATTCTTGACAAGATCATATCGGTTGAGCACCAATTTAGCGGCCTCTACAGGTAACTACAATAGTTCTTCGCTCAGTCTGAAGTTTGCTCATTCATTAGCAATGACTAGAGACATCGCCAAAGTTTATTCTATGCATTATAATAGCTGACTAAGCTGAGAGGATGGTATAGGTGCTGGGCAAGCCTAATCCATCTAACAATGTCCCAGGCACTGCAGCGTCCCGTACAGCATGATTACCAGTTGCTGACGCTGTATAAATCATCTATAATAGATGCAAAGGCCTTACTGTTTATAATTGTTAAAGTGTTAAACCACATACTATTAGAAAATTTCATGTAATTGTAAAACCTTCTCAAAAATTGTCGATTGCAGTGGGTAAAAATAATGTTCTAAGTGTGGTTTATCCTAATAAATTCTATTATATAAATAAATAGTTAAGCCAAGTACCTACTTAGCTACTTCTCTTTTCTTCAGATTTAAACCTCCAGAACCATGAATACACGAGTATCTAACATTACAGCCATTTCAAGTAAAGTTACGTCAGTTTACGACTACACGATTCATTGATGCATTATATTAGGTTTGTGGTGACGTAAGAAGACGTCACTTGCTTCTTGCAAGTGACGTAGACGTTATACCAAGTTTTATTGGATCATAGTTGCTTTGCTGCGGATTGGAAATGCTTAGATATGAAAGTGGAAGGTTTTAAGGAACGAGGGAGACCGAAATTAGTATGGATGGACCGCTTTAAAAATGATATGGGCAGGAAAGGTGTAATTGTGAATCTGGTGAGCTGACCCCACTTAGTTCCCTACTAAGTGGGGTCTCAACACGTGTTTTCTAAGTGCAAGAGAAAAAAGCAGAAGTTGCTATGCTACTAAAGTCTATAATTCTATGAAGCTATGATCACAATTGCTATTTGTTGCTCAGGGGTGGTTCTTATACATGTTTTATCATAATCAGTTGTTAAAGTTTACAAGATATAGGGGGTGAAAGAGGGGATGAATAATCATTTTTTTCGAAATATACCCGAGTTTGGTATCAAACGAAAGTATATGATATGTAGAATGCAAAACTGAGGGTACACATTACAAAAAAGTAAATGTCTACCTTCAAGGGTTACTTTAAATTTTAAATTTTATAAACTTGTTGTTCACTGTAAATTGTCGACCACTCCCAACAATATAAAATCGTCAATCAATTTCGTCAACAAGTTTATAAAATTTTAAATTTTAAGTAACCCCTGAGGGTAGACATTTACTTTTTTGTAATGCGTACGCTAAGTTTTGCAATCTACACACATGCCATTTCATTTGATTCACTTGGGTATATTTAAACACATTCGATTATACTTACTCCCGCCAAAAAGCCTGCTTTTAAATAAAAAAAAACTGCATGGAAGTCGATTCATTCGTACAAGAGCTACGCAGGATGATTGCGTATCTTGCAACAAGCATAAATCGAGCGATCATCGTCAAATGTCAATTCCTTGCTGTTCTCTAATACAAAATTGACGTTTTACAGCAACGATCGCTTGTTGCAAACCTGTCGCGAGATACGTAATCAGCCTGCGGGTCTCACAGACAGTCACACACAGTCACACACATAGCGGTCAAACTTACCTATAACACCACTCTTTTTTACCGAGGGTTAAAATAATAATATATAGAAGTCAATTAAACTTTCATTAAGGTTGAGTACGTACTGACATAATTAACATATATATAACCGGGTATATATCGCGTAAATTACCTTTATTATTTCCCGACGTTTCGCTGGGATTGCACCAAGCATGGTCCCGGGAAGACTGACAGGTACTGATAGGTACTGACAGTTTGCTTAATTACTGTACATACACATCGAATTTGGCTAAAGTATTTAATAGCTATTCAATTTAACTCGTGCACGTGTTAGTTAAAATACTGGACTAGGTACTTATATACTGCGATAGTAGTATTAACGCGATAAATGGGTGTGTTAGGCATTTACTAAATAGTTTACTGTACACAAAGGATCCGACAATGTTACCAACGAGAAAATTATAGTGCTTTTACATGTTGCCTTGCCGTGGGGTGCCGACAACATAATTTTTACCCTCCTCTCATGCTCGTGGATTAAAATCTGCCAAGGGAAACCTCCGGAAGATAGACAGCAGCGTCTTTTCGTGTTTTAACATCCCGCACTGCGCTCACCAATCCGCCTGCTAAGCGTGGTGAGTGTGGCAAGAGCCCCCTCATGATCAGTATTGGATCCATGATATTTTTTTATCTAATCAGTTTCAGTTTATTTCATCATTTCAGCCATAAAACGTCCACTGATGAACACAGGCCTCCCTCATTGATGCCATACTCACCACGCTTGGCAGGCGGGTTGGTGAGCGTAGTATGGGATGTTGATACACGGAAAGACGCTGCTGCCCATCTTCCGGAGGTATCCCTTAGCAGACTCTTACTGCATCCATGGGCATGAGAGGAGGGGTAACATTCTACTGCCGGCACCCCACGGCGAAACTTTGTTTAAAATTGTAATAATTTGTTAAATACTTGTCTTATTTTGTGACGAGAAACTGATCAGAATTAACCTTGTTTCGCTTACTGACACACTAACACTCATAATACGCTGTTCTTTTTCAATAAACGTTTTTTTTTTTTATTTATGAGGGTAGGCTTATCTCCATCAGTGAACGTTCTGTTTCTGTAATCTGTGTTTCTACGGCTCAGATGATGACGTATTTCCTGCTATAATGCGGTATTATATCAGGCGTTTGTTTGTTACTTTCTGCAGCTGTTTTATACTACGGCCTTTGTCGTTCAGCGTTTATCGATTTTTTATGATTATGACTAATACACAGGAGTTAACGAGACTTCTACTGCCAGGTTATTAAAATTGATTATCAAGCGACAATTTGGAGAGTTTATAGTGTTTTGGAAAAAAAAATGTACTGGACATGATGATGATGGCTTGTCATACAGCCTCAATTGGCCGTGAGGTGCCGGCAGTAGAATGTTGCCCCTCGTCTCTTTCCCGTTGATGCAGTAAGAATTTGCCAAGGGATACCTCCGGAAGAAGAGCAGCGTCTTTACGTGTATCAACTGCCTGCAAAGTGTGTTGATTATGGCAACAACCCCTTCATAACCTCGTCATGAGGGAGGCCTATATCCAGCAGTGGACGTCCTACGGCTGAGATGATAAAAAACATCCTGAACCTGAGACAAATATCTGCATATTCAATTTTTTTTTCCCCCGCTGGTGATCGAACCCGCGTCTTCCTGCGTCTCACTGACTTTGTGGCGTTATAGGTTTAATAGCCGACTAAACCTATAACGCTACAAAGTCAAAGTCAATAAGCGTTTATTCAATGCAAAACGCTACTTAGAATAGTCAGTTTACAAAATAAAAATAAAACACATTTAAATTTTATAAAGCACATATTTGATTTCGTTCGCTTCGGAAAACTTTTTTCCATGTGAGGGAAAGAAGCGAAGAAAAAGAATAGAGGTCGCTGCGTTTTTGTGTGCGTCCTTGCTCTACGAGACTTTATATCACCGTTATAGCACCGTTTATCATTAGGTACTTGTGGTATAACTACGCCATACCTAGTTAGTGGCCGTCAGTTTAAAATATTAGTGGTAAGTGATCAGTTGTCACTAATCTGTATAAATCGATCTCAAATAAGACCAGCGCTGTGGTTTGATTTACTCTGCCACAGCATAAGCTGAATGGTGACCTTTTTTGTCACTTTGACTTAGTTCTAAGAATAATTTTATATTTTTGTTTATTCTTCGTAGTTTGTGACAAAATAAATGATCCCATCATAAGAACTGGGTTTATAAACAAGCAAACATTATTAGGTGAAATTAAAAACCCAATCGCAATTTTAAATTTAGGTCATCTCTAGTAGACAGTGTTACAATTATTTAAATCCTAATGGATCCCATCGTCAGAATCGAATTTTGAAGCTAAATATGCGTGTCGAGCTATATATTTTATATACAATATTTGAGAAGTTCCCACGATTTCTCATGGAAACCACCATAAGAACTGAGTCTTCAAAAATTGGACCTACAGAGACGCATGTCAGCACCGCATAGATAATTGTTTTAAGCAGGTAACGTGTTAGAAGCCATAGCATTTCAGATAGCAGCAGTCAAATCTTGCAGATAAACAAATTCATAGTGAAAATCCATGAAAAAACATGTCTCGACTTTCCTGTTTTTGGCGACCTCCGTGACACAGTTTGTCTAATAGCCGGCTGAGATGTAAGAGGGTTCTATTCCCACCGAGGGACAAATTATTGCTTTTCTGTAGATATTTGTCTCGTGTCTGCTTATTTTTCTATGTATACATATATAGCGTCCGGAACGATTTTAAACGAAGTCATTACGCGATAAAAGCCCGTTACGGTTTAAAATTATGTCTATATATCGCGAAAGAACTGTGTAGGATAAGTATATATGTATTTACAAAAAAAAATGTACGTACATGCTGTTTCAGAAATTAACAAACTAAAATACTTAATTGACTCTCGCTCTGAGCATTTTTCGATTTTTCTGATATCTCTGCTTATTATTACGGTCACTATACGAGTACTATAAGGCTTATTTACGGTCTTAACTAGGCTTATTTAGATCTAAGTCCAAGCGGACGAAGTCGCGGGCACAGCTAGTTATTAATATAGATCTCTATTCATAGGGACTATTCATGTTTTGGACAATTTGAGAATCCTAGCTAAATTAAGCATTAAAATGCACGACCCAAACCGTCTGTTCCTATTTTATTTGGCCGTGCCCATACCGTAGCAAGAACTTTCAAACTTCTTATTTCATTATCAAAGTTCCCGGATTGAGGTAAAGTTAAACGACAATCTTCGCCCTTTCTGCGCGTTAGTCCAACCGGTCACGTAATCGGGAGATTTCGCCAAGTCTTAATATTAGTTCGATATATTTGATAGGTAGTTTCTCTGAACAGATACATACATGTAGGGTAGAAACATGCGGTAGAGAAAGTACATGCTATCGAAGTCTCGTGCAAAAGTTATTTATGTTATAACTGCAATCTTTTCAGCCGTAAAACGTCCAATACTGAACACAGGCCTCCCTCATGGATCTCCATAAGGGGTAGTTGCCATCCTCACCACGCTTGGCAGGCGGGTTGGTGAGCGCAGTACGGGATGTTGATAAACGGGAAGACGCTGCTGCCCGTCTTCCAGAGGTATCTTATAGCAGGCTCTTACTGCATCAACGGGCATGAGAGGAGGGGACAACATTCTACTGCCGGCACCCCACGGCAACTTAATAAATAACTGCAATAAAATTTTTTTTTACGATTAGGGCATGAACAATTATCCCCAACTTGGATGAAACATACAGCGTATTATATCTGTGCATACATAATCTTTGAAAAGGTTACGCCACCGACGACACCATTCGTTTGACGTGTTTCAAACCAATTCAATGAGACCAGCAGTTAAATCTTGCATATAAACAAATTAGAAGTAAAAATTCATGACACAAACCCGTTTGGACCTTTCTATTTTATATCCCAGTGCTCATACAGTAGCCAGAACTTGCCAACTCCCGGTTTCATTAACAAATTTACAGGATTGAGGTAAAGGTAAATAAAAGTATACGCTTCTTGTGCGCTTGTAAGTCCAACCGGTCACGTAATCGGGTGATTTCGATAAGTTTTTATTTTTTTAATAAGAGTTCAATACAATATATTTATAAAGCTTATATAGATTATTATAGGTTGGCGTAGTGTGGACATTTTATGCGCAGGAATTAATGCCATTACGTCGAAAAGAGTGTTAAACATAAATTTCGGTGACGGTGACCAGAGAAAAAATAGGTTGATTGTGTAAAAGATGATATGAATGAGAATAGAGTGTGTCGAGTTGTCGTCTGATAGAGGAAAACGGAACAGAAAATCGTGTTGTGCCGACTCTACCTAGGGTGGGATAAGAGCACAAAAATGGCAATGAGTTCTACTGTAATATAATCCCTGAATAGACCTTTGGGGTAGAGGATTACAGATGCCAATAATTACAGTTAACTTCTAATGATAAAGCTAGCTGTTAGGTCATGTAATCGGGAGATGTCGCCAAGTTTGTAAGTTAATAGTTCGATACATAGAATGGGTAGTTTTGCTGAATAGCAGCGTTAGGGGTAGGAAATTAGAGAAGCCAATTATTACCAGCTAGATGTCATAATTGTAATTCATAGTCCGTCGTGTAGATTACACAAAGTATTGAACATGTACTTTTTTTTAAATTTTACATTTAATCGCATTGTAGCGTGACGTCACGCCCAGTTTTGGCTAGATATGACGCCAAGATCCCCCCCCCCCCACTCTTAATCTTTTATGCACTTTACCTTAGCAATTTTCCATAAATTTGTTATATAAAATTCAAAAAAATCAGGTTTTTATTACAGGTTTTCGTAAATATAATCTTTTAAGTTTGAAAAACTTGTATTAGAAGAGACCCCTCTCTTACTGTGACACTATACATTTGCAGTAAATAACTAACAATATAAAAAAATGTGTTTAATATTTTTAATTATTTAACTGTATTTACTAAATAACACTACCTACAAAGGTAGGCAGTACTTAGGTACTGTCTATTAGGATACTAGGCTATGTAGGTACTTTCTGCTCTGACTAGCTCTTTTTAAATGTTGTGAATTTTTATTATCGTGTTTTCTTCTGCAACTGTACCTACCTTATTCTTTCTTTTCTCATGTTTCTGTCTGTGCTGGGTGTGAGTCAATATGTATATTCATTTCATTCATAATTATACGTAACTAAAGTAATAAGATCGAAAACACCACTTTATTTTTGTCTAAGTAGCCTTCTTTCTAAATTATGTATTGAGTTATAATACTATAATAAATATAATATAGCCTACTAATAAAAGAAGGAATAATGTCTGCCCTAAGCAACCAGGTAGAAAACATGTCTTTTCTCATAGATTTTTACTAAAACTTTGTTAAAATATTGCAAAGTATAATCTGAATACTAAACCTTTAATGTGATTTACTGAAAAAGATAAAGCTTTTGCTTTATTATAAATCTAAAATTACTTTTAAAGTTTTTGTTCAGACTTTATTAATGAAAGTTTTTTTACGTAGGCTGACATAACCCAATTTAAGGCCAGAAGAAATGTAAACTTTATTTGTTACTAACTAGATTCTGCCAACAGTTTCAGGAACCCAGTTAATATTGTGTTATACTTGGACATTTCCTTTATAACTGTCTAAATGTATAGAGTTCATTTAATTTCGTTGAATACTTCCGCAATAATAATCTCGGCATACTTCCGTTATAATAGTTTATATTTTTCGAACCGCTCCAACAAAACTAAGATAAATTAAAGCAAGGAAGTTATTAATACAAATCATGACGACTCTTTCTGTGATGACTGTTATTGGCCAGCTATGATTATTCCCTCTTTGACGTATTTATGACTTGCAGTTTGTTTTTGTGGCGCTTGATAGCATCTTCATGGCGTCTGATTTGCTCTTGGTGGAACGTTATCTCCTTGTCGAGATGGCCCTTCAGGTTTTGGATCTGTTCCTTTTGCTTGTTGTAAAAGTACTGATCTTCACGAGCTGCCTCCATCTTACCAAATGCTCCGCCAGCCTTGCGGATGCTGCCTGCACCACCACCCTGGTCACCAGCATACATCCTCACGTTAGCAATAGCTCGTGTGCCTTTCAATGCCGACCTTGTAGCTCGGAAATGGAAACTCATGATTCTATGTCAATAGGAAACATTTTTTTTTCATTAAAAAACAAACAATTATTTTTCAGTTCATAATTCAAGTAGGCTTTGCTATTTGTTGGCAAATGAATAATGACTGGATTGAGTGAAATGAGCTCAGTCAAAAATAAATGATTGAGCAGAATGTCAGAGTAGCGAGGAACTGGTTCGCTTGGGTGTGCCGTAAGATATAGATTAGCCCTCTAACCAATTTACTCCTGACACCAAAGGGTATTTGATAATAAATATATAATGCTGAATATTACATACAGCACCACCTAGCCCCAAAGTCAGCAGAGCTTGTGTTATGGATACCAGATGGTTCATAGAATGTATACATTTTTTTTCCTAAATACATACATACATAACATACATAGAAAAATATCCAAACCAAATATAAATATCTTCATAAAAAACTACAAATATCTGAGTCGCCGCGGCGGGAATCGAACCCGCAACCTGCGTCCCTGGTAATTATTCTGTTCAATTAAATTGTGTTGTTTTATTTTGTAAATTGACTTATCTAAGAGGCTCTTACGGTCCCACTGTATAAAAGCTTTTTGAGTTTGAGTTTATTAAACCAATGTGGAGCAAATGGTTTGATGGCTGACTGAGACGCAGTGGTCGTTACCAACATGATATAAAAGTTCGTTGCTGCTAAGTCTGCATTGCGCAGAGCACGTCTGCATTCCAACACTGAGCGAATTTCCGATACTCTTGCCCTGTATCTGGCACAGATAGCTTAGCTCCAGGCTATTCGATTTTATGGACACTTTAATACTGCAATAAGTATACATTATTGTGTATAAAAGTGGGTAGGTATTGGTATAGCTATTGAGTTACAGCTCAAGTTTACATAGCTATCAGTTTTTTTTTTCTTTATAGCCCTATATTTTATGAAAAAAATATGAAAGTATATGCTAAATATGACATACTTATTTGTTCAAGAGAATGTTTTATGTGTCGCTATTATGTGTTGGCCGTGGGGTATCGGCAGTTGTTACCCCTCCTCTCATGCTCGTGGAAGCAGTAAGAGCCTGCTAAGGGATACCGCCGGAAGATGGGCAGCAGCGTCTTTTCGTGTATCAACATCCCGTACTGCGCTCGCCAACCCGCCTGCCAAGCGTGGTGACTATGGCAACTACCCCTCATGGAGATCCATGAGGGAGGCCTGTGTTCAGTAGTGGACGTCTTACGGCTGAAATGATTATGTGTTGTATTTTTTTCATAAAACTATGTTTCAGAGAATCGGCTTTGAGACAGTCAAAGAATAGCTTAGATAATCTGCAAAGTTTGCGGCAGAAATGAAAGCAATAAGTTTGCTTAACGATAATTGTGATTTACAAGAAGGATAATTTAGTAAACAGTTCTACTCAGCTTATCTGCTGATAGGTATTTTATGGCACACACTAAAACTAACAAGCAGTAGGGAAGGTTGTACCTACCTGCCTACCAAAGACGAAATCAAAGTTTCAGTGTCAAATGTGTCGAATATGCTAGATAAGTTAGACATAGTACATTTACAAGCTTTTGTTTATCTTGAAATGTACATATGTATGTAATTATGTTTGTTCGGGTGGAATCTTGCAACCCAATTTTGAAATAGATATCTTCAACCATTCATATTATTCTTAGTATAGTTTGTTACTTAATTATCTATTGTATTAGATTACTATCATACTATTACTATTGTATATATGTAATTACTATTGTATTATGAATACGCTTTTCTATGTTTTAGTATTAGTTTTTAATCACAACTCTTAACTTGTCTGTTGCCTTGTTTTCTTGCATGCTGTGGTACCCTTTAAGTACGGGAGCACAATGCTATAAATTGCTATAATTTTGAATGTTTTCTTATTATTTTATGTGTAAACCTGTGTTGGGTATCATAATTATAATATATAAATAAATAAATAAACCAATTGTGCTGAAATATACACGTTTTGTTTGGTTGACAATGCATGGTCAGCTATGTGACGTCATTCTAAATCTAACACGGCGGAACACCCAAGGCGGTGGCATACATATATACAAGGTGTCCCGTAACTGGTGTATGAAGCCAGGAGCTGCAAATTACCCCCCACCAAAGGAATGCAAAGGCGAAGAAAGATTTCAGAAAAACGTATTTTCAGGTTTCCATACAAAATTAAATATATTTACAAGTTTTCCAAGTCGCTGTCAACCCTAATGTATAACAGACGTGTGTCCGTAATACATACCTACGCGCCTACGCACACCACGCACCTATACCCACACTCAATATACGCACAAGCGCGTTGCGGGCGCGCCACGGGAATCCCCGGCGGTCAATAGGTCATTGCCCGTAACAGCTGAGAGCAGGGTTGTCACTCTTATGAAATTGGTATAAACTTTGAACGTTATCTTATCACTGAAAAACTTGAAAATCAAGAAAGTCGTAGAACAAACGTTGTTTGCCAGGGGGGGTAGAAAACCCCCCTTTCGGCTTACTACCCCAATTACCGGACACACTGTATATATGGGTATCAAATGAAAGAGCTTGCTGAGAGTAACTCAAGAAAAATTTATATGTGGTGCCGGCAGTAGAATGTTACCCTTCCTCTCATACCCATGGATTCAGTAAGAGCCTGCTAAGAGATACCTCTAGAAGATGGGCAGCAGCATCTTTCCGTGTACCAACATCCCGTACTGCGCTCGCCAACCCGCCTGCCAAGCGTGGTGAGTATGGCAACTACCCCTCATGGAGATCCATGAGCGAGGCCTGTGTTCAGTAGTGGACGTTTTACGGCTAAAACGAATGAATAGTTTTAATAAAAAACATTACTGATAAAATCATCTTCGATTGATTACTACGAAAATAGAACGTAGGTATACTTTAAAATACAAGTAAATTAACTTTAGCTGATCACCAAATCTACGTTCAGTAAACTACATAACTAATGTCACAGATATTATAATACAATAGCACTAATGTCGATGTGGTACTACACACATGCCTCTGTTTGTATGACTATTATTGCTGTGCAAGGGTCCAGACAATGTGGCGCCCCTCGACTTGGCTCATTGATTCTGTCACTAGTGTATTTTTTATGGAAATGCCAGAAAGCCTACCTGATGAGTAATTGCTGGCATTCTCAAAATGATGTATTGCAGATTGCTACGCCGTAGCGATTCCGTAGCTGTCGTAGCAGTTTCGTAGCAATATATCAATCAACGTTAATTCTACAGTCAAGGGCGTGGCGTGTTTATACCTACGGATGTTATCTTAAAACTCTTGTAGACGCTTGGTAGGCGGGTTGGCGAGCGCAGTATGAGATTTTGATACACGGAAAGACGCTGCTGCCCATCTACCAAAGGCATCTATTGGCAGGTTCTTACTGCATCAACGGGCAAGAGAGGTGGGGCAACATTCTACAGCCGGCACACCACGGCTTGATTATGTTAATTATTATTCACTCCTTATAGCTCAAAAACTGTTAACAATGACATAGAGCATAAAAAACAAAAACATATTTTATAAATAATGACTATTAAAATATTCATACAACGCACAATAAAGACAAATATAAAGCAAGTACAAGCGTTCTATACACTTCCAAGAATTCTCGTGAAAATACACCAGTAAAATGGCTAAATAAAATAACCCATCCGAAAGATAAAATACAGCAGAGTAGTAACACCCGTTAAAAGCGATACAAGCAAAATTCCGTTACTGAATTTCTTGCGATTTCTGCTTACTGGGTCGACTCAGTGTCCCTGGAAAGGTAGACATTTCATTTTATTGTAGACGACTTACCTGCATAAATCTCAGCTTTCAATCTGAATAAGACTCTGAAACCTTATTTTTATCCCATCTGTTCGAAAAAGACGACTTGATTCGCCTTTAAGTGCACCCAAAGGTGGTGTTTTCTATAAGAAACTTTTAGCGGGCAATAATGAGTTTTTAATCCTCTTTATAAGTGCGCCGCAATTATCTTTGCCGCGTCCTTTTTGAATTTGGAACATCTTAGTGTTCAGCGCCAAAGAAATCGAACGCAATAGAAGATTCCATTGAGAAGAAGGCGGAAACATGGAAACGCATCGTGGAAAACATTAAATTGCAACCTTCAGTTAATCCATCCATGCCACTGTCGCCACGCCCATCTACATCCACACAACGAGATTCACCGTCACATTTTCCTCAAAATGAGCCAGATTCGGACATTACTTCAAACACGCCGAATATAAAATCTGCAACAATCTCTATTCCTGATAAAACTGTAACAATAAATTTTCATAATTGCAAAAATGTCTCAAATGCAAATAAAAGTTTTTAGTTGTTTTATTATTAGATACTATTTAATTTCAATTTAGTTGTTACTCTATGTTTTACTACCTACATAATAAATTTACAATTAAATATGAGGCGCCTTTTATTTTCTCATAGAGGGTGATGAAAAGCAACCCCTCTCCTGACCTCCTACAAGCCAGATGTTTACCTGAAAAGGCTCTTTGATTTTTTGTCGTAATAATAAGAACTGTCTACTAAATCTTCAGAAAGTGCTGTACGCGAGTTAACTAAGACTGTGCTTGACCTACAGAATAAAGTGTTGTCACTGGAAAAGCTATTAATTGACCAAAATAACACAATTAAAAAGTTGGTTGAAGATAAGGAGAGATGCCTAAGGGTTGTCAACCGAGTTAATAGTAATTTATATTCAAGAGAGTGGTCACAAATCACCAACAATTCAGAATTATTAGTAAAAAACAACAGAAACAAGGTTATTTTTAGGTTAAGTATTGACAGTTTGTTGACAAAATTTTTACATCAAAAGTGACTGAAGTATAGTCAAGCTAAGCGATACCTAAATAAAAATAAATCATGCTGGACATTTAACACAGCACCTTCAAGCCCCAAAGTAAGCAAACTTTGTGTTATGGGAACCAGAAGGTTGATAAAATACTTTTTTCAAATAATAATCCATAGAAAATACCCGAGACAAATATCTGCAGTAAACTTACATACGAGTACCGCGGCGAGAATAGAACTCGCAACCTCCTGCGTCTATCCCGGTTATTAAACCAACTGCGCCACAGAGGTCGTCATTATAATGATTGATAATTATTTTCTTTAAGTTAATCAGTCTAGCTTATTGATCTAGTCTTGGGCAAAGTCTGAGCTCGTTCTATTCTATACGACGTAACTGCATGACAGTTACGTCGTATGTACGTGCGATTTCCAGCCAAGACCTATAAAACTACTCATATTTTTTGTAAACCATACCTTGGATAAGTATGATTTACAAAAAAATATAAATAACAAGGTTTGAAACCGGGAGCTTTCTTGAAAAATATGTGGACACGCGCTTTAACAGTTGAGGAAACAATCGTGAGTTGACCCGCGACTTAGCTTCAGACATATTCTTTTTTCTGTGTATAGCTGAGAGGATGGTATAGGTGTCGGGCAAATTTAATCAAAGTAACAATGTCCGAGGCACTGCAGCACCATACAGCATGAATACCAGATGACGCTGTATAAATCATCTTTATATATAATCACCTTACAGGTACCAATGTCCAAAAACAGTGCGTGACTAAGGCAAATTACGACACCACATTATAAATGTATAATAATCATCATATGATTGCAGATAACAATGAATATCAATATCTAATTGTTTTATCGATACGAAAACATGCCCATCTGACACTTATAGCAGGACGGCTGGATACAGACTGGGTGCAGACAGTCTTCGTTAAATAGAAGAGTAAATAGTCTTATCTATGTTTTTGCGTGTACCTTTTTCTGATTTTATATTTTTTTATCTAAGGACTTATGGATATACCGTGCAGCTCTTAAAGGAACATTGTCAATTTAAATTCTCAGTTCAACGTAGTGTAAGCCATCATTTAAAATAAATTCAGTAATCCATGTATTCACTATGTCTGAAAGCAAGCTTTGCACCTTTTTGTAATCTAGTATTCACTATTCTTGTTATTTACTGTCATTAATAGTGACTTTTACAATATTTTAACCGCAATCTCATGCATTATAATTTATAATTGATATTTTCAAATGTAAACAGTTCAAGTACTAATTGGCGAGAATCTTGTAAACCTGTATTGACAGTAAAGTGACTTTTGACAGCTGGTCTTGACGTTGACATTTCGTTTTAAAACATTCCATGGTATTTGTCACAGTATGGCCACAATTAAAATAATTTATAAGAAACGTTACGAATCGGATACGTTAAGACTAGTGCTGCCATCTGTCGCGAGAGGGCCGGCATGACGAATGTCGGTAGGCCCGACCAAGTAAAGGGGGTATTAGAACAAGCCTATAAAATAAGAAATAAAGATTGTACAGCTCTCATTTCCTTTTCGTCCGCTGATGAATAAACTGGTATCGCTGCTACACTTCTCGACCCTTCGAGTATCAAATGTCGTAAAAGCCAAAATACGACTTTTGGGAAACACGAAAAAACAAAAATGGGCAAACTTACTTTCGCTGTAACTTCTTTGTTTTTATAACTATATTTAAACCATTCAGATATTTTCCTTAAAGTTTAGAGTCCTTCCTATTACTATAAGCCTGAAATACCTAGCTATTGCAGGTTAGAAGTTAGTTGGCTAATACTACAAAAAAAAAACATCATAACTGGTTGTTACTACAAATGTTTTGCCTAAAAAGGTAAATAAGCTCTGTGTTATTTTGTTGTAGTTAGACATTAATAGAAAATAAAGAAATTATTTAGGCAGTAAAAGACTTGTTACACTTGGCAATCAACAACTTACATAGAAGTAAAAGACTTGTTGAATTTGGCGAAATGACTCTTATTGTTGTACATTACATCAAAATAAGGCTATTAGTCAATCACTTCTTCAACTTCTTTGTCCTCTTCGTCAGTTTCAATAAGTGTGTCACTTTTATTGTTATCATAAGGCATCTCAAAGAACTCTCTATGAAATTTTTTAGGAATGACTCCTTTACATAGTTTTTATAGATCCTTGTACTTGGCTGCTAGTATTGGTAGTGTTTTTGTGTACATTGGAAGCAATTCTATAGCACTGAGCTCTACCTGGTGTTTTTCTTCTTGGGATTGAGTTGTAGCAGTGTCTTCTCTCCTCTTATTTTTTCCTTTACCTTTGCCTTTTCCTTTCTTAACTATTTTTTCAAACAGTGTTGTTACCTTTCAGTTTCGGCTTCGTTTTTCATGAAATATTTAACCTCGATCTGATTCAAGTTCTTTTTTTTTAAAGTAGCTACTCTAATCTCCTTAAATTATTTTTTTTTGACGTCTCTTTTGTAAACGTTTTTTCCACAAGCACTTGCCAGTTGATAAAATCTGTACATTGCATAACTGTCCCATCATAGGGTTTTGGCTTTTTTCTCACTGCTTCGAAGTATGAAGGCCATTGCGAGGAGCCCCTCGTAATAACACCTCCACACAATAATTTTCTTCACTTCTGCTTCAATAGTCGCATGCACAGAATCGGCAGGGATATTATGTATGTCCGGGTAGCAGGTAATTAATCTGAATTACTTGTAGATTTTCAGAGACATGTAAGAAGTAATTTAGCACTGATAAAGCGGTTTTATTTTTGTTTTTACCAGTGCAAGAATTACAATATAAAAGGGTATTCTTAACACCTTTTCTATCTAATTCGCAAATAGACATGCCATATCTAACTCTTTGAAATACAGATACAAGCAAGTTGCCATCTCTGCGCTGCCCCTTTTGCCATCACACTCACCCCAGGTATAACAGAAGACATTTTGTGTGATACTTTCATATACAGTAAAGTTCTATACTGCACACTTACGCGAGTAATGCAAAAGCATACTTTTCCGAATGGTGTGTTAAGTACTTTTTGTAAATCGAAACTACATGTTACAGTCTCGGCATTCTTCAAAATTTGATGAGCTTTAAATCTTTTATAAGTAGCTTCATTATCTTCTCAGTGTATTTCAAACTTTTCTTTGTCTATTTCATTCATGTCATTTTCGGAATTTTCTGCCTTAGAACAGAACGTGCATTTATCTCTTTTAGGGCTGTGAAAACCAAGATCATACTCATTGAGGAAGGTACTCCTAAACATGGATTCGCTTACGCTTTCTTCATCCTTCTTTTTGCAATCTTCTGACATATTGGTTACAAAATGTAGTATCAGCCATGTGTTTCAGAAATTTGTCCTTTACCTCATTTTTTTTTATTATTTTATACAATGTAAAGGTGGTTACATCATTTTTTTTGTCCAATGATTGTTTTAGGTCGTAAAAAATCTGAGTAGTAAAAACCATTTTTTTAGGAATATCAAAATTTTAAATATACAGTCCGATAGAGCTTGTTTTACTTAGTAAGAAAACACCAAGAAGTCATTTTGGCCAAAATGGCTTTTACGACATTTGATACTCGAAGGGTCGTTCTGTCTTTTATTCAACAAATCAGAAGTGTTCGTCGAGTCCACGCTGCGTGCTCTATCCTGAACCATGAGCCAACGTCGAAGGCTTCCTGTTATAAGCAATGACGAGGAACCGGATCTGCAAGAAACGCCACCACCACCATCGCCACGGGAGCCACCTTCCAAGAAGAAAATAAAAATCCACTGTTATAAAACGGGTGTGTCCCACTGTTATAAAACGGGTTTTTCCCACTTTTGTAAAACGGGTGTGTCCCACTGTTATAAAACGGGTGTGTCCCACTGTTATAAAACGGGTGTGTCCCACTGTTATAAAACGAGTTTGTACCACTTTTATTAAACGGGTGTGTCCCACTGTTATAAAATGGGTGTGTCCCACTGTTATAAAACGGGTGTGTCCCACTGTTATAAAACGGGTGTGTCCCACTGTTATAAAACGGGTTTGTCCCACTGTTATAAACTGATTTGAATCTGTAAGCAAATAAAACAAAATGTTATGATAGCAAATGTTTATTTTAGCCAACTATAATTGTCATTTATTGTTTTAGAATAATAATTTATATGGTAGTACAGTAGTACTCCATAAATACCACAAAATGGAAATCAAGACCTGTGTAAACATAGCATAAGAAATTAAGTTAAATCACAATAACCACTTGTATGGTTGTAACATAGTAATTTTTTTTTATTTAGGTACTTTTAATACATTTTGTACACATGATTTATAATTACGAGGCCGTAATCTTTTATATCATAGCATAAGAAATTTAATTAGATCACAATAAGCACTGGTTCATTTGCAAAAGAGTAATATTGTATAAATGTATTTAGTATTCATTAAATTTGTGTACTACATGCATTACGAGGACGTAATATTGTCAGGAAAGGCCGACTGCGGATGTGAAATCGAATGTGATGTGATGGTTAATTTTTAAGTTTCTGGTTTTAAATTGTAAATTTGGTCAAAATCTTTTGCTGATTATGATAAACTTTTATTTTAATTTGTTTCAAAATGTTACTTCGAAAAGCCCTTTGTATTATCTTTTCTATTAGAACACTGTTCCGAGGGCGTAACCATTTGTCAGGAAAGGCCGAGTGTAAGCCATCATTTAAAATAAATTCAGTAATCCATGTATTCACTATGTCTGAAAGCAAGCTTTGCACCTTTTTGTAATCTAGTATTCACTATTCTTGTTATTTACTGTCATTAATAGTGACTTTTACAATATTTTAACCGCAATCTCATGCATTATAATTTATAATTGATATTTTCAAATGTAAACAGTTCAAGTACTAATTGGCGAGAATCTTGTAAACCTGTATTGACAGTAAAGTGACTTTTGACAGCTGGTCTTGACGTTGACATTTCGTTTTAAAACATTCCATGGTATTTGTCACAGTATGGCCACAATTAAAATAATTTATAAGAAACGTTACGAATCGGATACGTTAAGACTAGTGCTGCCATCTGTCGCGAGAGGGCCGGCATGACGAATGTCGGTAGGCCCGACCAAGTAAAGGGGGTATTAGAACAAGCCTATAAAATAAGAAATAAAGATTGTACAGCTCTCATTTCCTTTTCGTCCGCTGATGAATAAACTGGTATCGCTGCTACACTTCTGTCTTTTATTCAACAGTAGTTTAAATTAATTAAAGTTTTTTTTATGGGTGTCATTGTAAAATTTTAATAAAAAAAATTGCTGCAGTATGTTTGCAATGTATGAAAGCTGAAATAAATATTTTTGAATTTAATTGAAACTGCAAAAAATATTGGTAAGTTCTCTGTTAACTTACCAATATTTTTTGCAGTTTCAATTAAATTCAAAAATATTTATTTCAGCCAGGCAACCGTCGAATAACTAAGCATTTTTGAGTTCCGCTTTAAGTAACGATTAAATACGTTTTTTTTTTTATTTTAGATGGGTAAGATAGATTTAAGGGTAATATTCTTTATAGAGGTAGTGTTCATAGCCAGAATGATAAAATCTTCTTCAAGTTGAAAACAAAACTTGGAGCAGACAGATCCAATATGTTGATAAGTTCGAATGAGGGTGAGGTGAGACGGCTGGTGTCAGGTTGAATAGAATTTATTTGCGGTCGAATAAATTGAAGCTTAGAATTATCTTGGGACATTAAAATTGCGAAGAAAGTAAGATAAATTGATCTAGATTCAAAATATTAAAATTAGAAAAAGTATTAAACTTAGAAAGGTAAAGTAAATCCTGAAGCTCAAAAATGGATTTTTCAAGTCAGTCAAGATGGCTTTTAATTTATCTAGAGACAATTGATACAGCTAATATATTGACTCTACCAATGTGAGACCGCGGCACACGTTTCACCTACATAGATGATAGTATCTTATTTGTTATTTCAGGTATTGTTCATTATGGTTGTGTATAAAGTAAACCTTGTGAAATAATAAAGCCTTCGACATCCAATAATAACTATTATTCTTCTAATGACAAAAATATATCGAAAACAGCTGTTTGAGAGCTATGATGCAGCAGATATTTAACCCTATTTTGGCATCATAAGAACTGAATTAACTAATTGAAACATAAAGATGATTCACACACCCAACATATCTAATTGTGCAAGAACTTGAGTAGTCATAACGTCACCAGTTATATCTCAGCAATAACTTGGTTTATGAAAGTCGTAAACAATGTATAAGTAGGTAGGTACATAATAATATTACCCGTGTTTTCCGAGTAGCTGCCCGTTTTGGCTGCGGAGCAATAAAGCGGCAACTCTGTTTTTATAGACAACAGAATACAATATTCTTTCGGGGATAACTTTGCTTTTTGCTAAGACTATTTTTATGTTTTTATTCTGAGATTATTACAGTTTACAGTGGCTGTCACAAAGAATAATATTGCATGATAATTTGATTATTCGAAGCTTGTTAACAAAAAAATGTTAGGATAGAATGACCGACCGTACCTACTGAAGATGTTGGATTTTAACTTTTTTCAGCAGTTACAAAACATTCGGAATTAATATTTTATGTTTTGAATTTTTGAAAGTTTTTTAGTTTAAACTGTTGGTTACACGATTGTTTAACTTTTACAGCAGAATAAAAATCCCGAAAATTGCTGTATAAAAACATTATATTATCACTTTCCAGGTTTACGAAACCAATTAATGCCTCTAAATTTTCTGTATAATGTATATACAGAAAATTTAGAGGCATTAATTGGTAACTTATATGGAGACTTATATGTATAAGTCTATACACCCTTTTCAAAATGGTTGTTAAATTTCACATACTTACTAAAAGCTTCTATTTTAAACGAGACTTACTGTTTTGGCTCTTTTCTCATTTTACTATGCCCCTCAGTCTGCTTACTAGCTGTTTTACCACTGTAATTTAAACAATTACATTGAAATAATTGTTTATCCATTATTAAACAATTCGATCGTCGCATTCGCTTTTACATTAGCGGGACAACAATTCGTTGACGCTTTATGTGAAAACTGGGTAAAAATATTATTTCCTGAGTAACTGAGGCTTCGTAAAAAGCCAAACTGAGGCAGATTTTCTTAGTATTTAACTTGAAATGCCTCTCTAAGGACATTTTCATGTAAGAGTACGAGTGAGATGAGAACTCATTGCGGGTCTGTGATATTTTGCAAGCAGAAAACCAAACGAGGTGCGCTTTGTGATGGAAGATTTTGCCTTCAAGAGTTACGAAACTCAGAGCTCGTTTGCATCGATTTACTGAGAGCTGCGCTGCAGCTTTTTATATAAGGAAGTCGGTTTTGTCACTGATAGTAGATTTTATAAAATCTACTATAAAAAATATTTAAGTATTCTATCAATCGTCTGGTACCCAAGCTCTGCTTATTTTCGGGGCAGATGGTGCTGTGTGAAATGTACAGCATTATTTGAATGTTATTTAGCCAAGTTGTGTTGAAACGCGTTCTTACAAACTTCAACAACTTGGCTAAATAACATTCAAATAATGCTGTACATTTCACACAGCACCGAAATTAAGCAAAGCTTGGGTACCAGACGATTGATAGAATACTTAAATATTTTTTTGAAAACATGCTTATAACATAGAAAAAATATCCTGTCCCGTGATAAATATCTGCAGAACAATTATTAACATCTATAAACATCTGCGTATCAGTCGGCTAGACCAACTGAGCTTACTCATTCTGAACTTATTCATTCGTCATCATCATTTCAGCCTTAGATCTGTTGTCCTCGTCCACTGCTGGACATATGCCTCCTTCATGGATCTCCATGAGGGGTAATTGCCATACTCACCACGCTTGGCAGGCGGGTAGGCGAGTGCAGTACGGGATGTTGATACACAGAAAGACGCTGCTGCCCATCTCCTGGAGGTATCCACAGGCTCTCAGCAGGCTCTTATTGCATCCACGGGTATGAGAGGAGGGGTAACATTCTATTGCCGGCACTCCACGGCAAAAACTTATTAGAACCTCTAAATTGGTTGCCATGTTGGGTAGAGTTCATATTCATACTTTCTACAAAATACCTTCTCCTTAGCTATAATTTATTTTTTGTTAACATTTAAATAACAGCTATCTGTCCCAGCGAACTTCTTATTACATTATCTACTACAAACACTACTCTACTACTACTAACTATACTAAGACTAAAATATAAACTGTCTGAACGAACCTATAAATACTTGACAAGCAAAAAATGTCATCGCATCATCCGTATAAAATGTATGGGTAAATGAATTTACTCGTATAATTTGCGTATCCTCGGAGACAATACAATATTGTGATACCATGGAGCTGGTCTGATGATGGAGTCGGAAGGTGGCCATAGGAACTCCTAAACTAAACAAGTAAAACCCGTCGTTTGTCTTGTCTTGGCAACCACTCTGGTTCTACATCCAAGGCTTGAAAATGGAGCCGGAAGATGGCTAATGGAACTCCCCTAAACTAAACAATTTAGAGCCGTCGTGTTTGGGTATCAACCGAAAGGGCTTAAAAACTGTTTTTAGGCCAGTTACTTACCTTACTTATTTTAACATTTCTGTTATTTTCAGCTGTGCCACGGCGATGCTTTGTGCTGCTATCATGACAGAGCATTGGGAGCATGTGGGCTGGGAGCGTGCAGCGCTTGCAGCGCTCGCCAATACATCCAATACAGCGCTGCAGTGGCTGCTAGATGAAAAAGTTGCTAAGGTAGGCTACCTTTTAGTTATGACGAAGAACAAAGGCATTAAACATAATACGAGTTATTTTTGAATAAAATTTTAAAATTTAATATCCGTGGGCGACGTTGACCACTTCAGGTGGCCCGTCTGCTCTTCTTTCTACACAATATAAAATAATCACAAAAAAAAAACAAAAAAAAACGAGAATTGAAAAAACCTTCAAAATCACGGCCAGTGAAGATTTATTTTATTTTATTTTATTTATTTAAACAAAATCCACAGTCCATAATCTACCACATTATTTAATATATATATAATATTATATATATTATCCTTAAGATACCATCGGACCTCCTCCTTTGTGAAATCGGTTAAAACTAAAGTGAAAGACTTCTTGTATTCAAAATGTATCTCTTGAACATAACCGAATGAACTACCACAAAAGTCACTGGCACTAAATAAATCGTCTGGATAACTACATAGAAAATGGCTTTAGTTTAATGTTAGTAAAAATCAACATACTGGTTTGTCTTAGCACCACAGTCGCCGCAGTTACAATCTTAGAAGTAATACTACTCATAATAGGTAAATGCTAAAAACTGTAAACGACTTTAGAATGAACCATATACACAATAAGGGCAATTTGAAGAAACAAGCAACTTGTCAAAGAGTCGTCTTATGATAATGGCTTCAATTCTTGAAATTTCATCGCGCTTCGGTCTTTAGGGGTGAAACAACTTTGTTTAAATTAGGTTTCAGTCAGCTACAAATACGCTCTTGTCGTCATACATCAGCTGTGGTATTTCCCTGGCGTACAAAACTTATTGTGTTAATCGAAATTTGTAGGGCACCTCGCAAATAAAGTTTTTAGGCGAAAATATATTTTGAAAATTCAGAATTTCATCACCATATTTCACAGACACAGTACTAAGTGTAGGTCTCCTATTGAAACACCACTATATCCGGTCAGATTTGACATGCAATGAATGGCTTGGAAAACTCTGAAAGATGGACAGCAGCGTCTTTCCGTGTATAAATAAACTGTGCTGCGCTCGCCAACCCGCCTGCTAAGCGTGGTGAGTATGGCAACAACCCTTCATTATCAGTACTTAGTAATCAATGAGGGAAGCCTTTGTATAACAGTGGATGTCTTACGGCTGGAAGAGAGAAATGGCTTATATTATATACATAAGCATTATAGTATGATATATGTAAGTATAATATATATAAATAGTTTATAGGCCGCTTGAAAATAAGTCGTATCATGCTTGTGATTAAGCAATGAAATATAGGATTAACTAGCTTTATGACATGAAATAAATTGAGTTTAATCCCGATACTTTTATCCTCAAATCTAAATAATGCTCAGCGTGCCAAACACTATCTTCGAGTTCATTCATAAGTGCCAAGAATCTCAAAATGTAGGTCAGAACTATCACATAGTTATCCCCGACAAGAGGGGAATTTTCATAACTCGTGGGATGCACTGCTCCAATTCCGAACGAGGAAAGAAGAGAGGAAAATACGATTGTCATTCCTGAAGACTGCGGGAAAGTTTTAAATTGTTTCATAAAAAATACCTATAAACTGGAGTGAGTTTCCGAGCTGAGAGCTTTTGTGATTCCATTGAAAAAAATCTCGCGGGAAAAGTTAGGGAATATTGTTTTCTGATAGCTCTAAAATTTAAAACTTGCTCTTGTTTTTTGGGAATTTCCTCATTCGCATTGTAATCAGGAACTTTATCTTGAAAAATTCCTTATTTTCATTTCCCATACATTGCGTGGTTCGAGGTCGGCACAACTCGTCCAAGAAAGGATTGTTGTTAGGACTATAAATATGTCTGGTGGAGAGCACTTACACAATCTAAATATATCCGATATATTTAGATTGTTTAAGTCAACTTTTCTCAGCGATGCGAACGCGACTAGCTGACCCGGTGCCCACTTCGTTGGGCGGTAATTTATAGCCTATGACACTCATAAATACTGTAGCTTTCTATTAGTAAAATAATTTTGAAAATTAGTTCATTAGATCCAAAGATTACCCCCTACAACCTCACAAACTCACAAACTTTACCTCTTTATAATATTAGTATAGATTTCGCTTCGACGTTTTTGAATTACCTACGACGTTATTAATCTAGGGTAAATTTTTTTTTAATTTTAATAAAACAAAACCTTTTTGTTGTTATAGATATTTTTATTTATACCTGTTCGGCAACTCTTCGCGGAGTTCAATGACCCTGACAAGAATCAGCTGGCGCTTAGGTTTCATTATCGTATAATCAGCTGTTGAAGTTAAAACTTTCGTTGTCTTTTCTTGAATCAAAATCACTGAATCCTGAAGTCGTAGAACAAAAGTTGTTCCTTGAGATGGTCAGAATCACCCCCATTCGGCTTAGTACACATGTTATATTACACTCTGTATAATGTTCACAACCATGATAGATTTTTCTGCTTGCTGCTTAGCCTTTTATTTATTTATTAAAGGGCATCCTACAAGAAAATCACATAACATGAGTTAATAATAGTTTTTGGTATTTTTATAGTGTTTCACCACACTTAGGTAGAACATTTTCAAAGAAATGTAGGTACATATTATACAATAACCTTATCAAAAATCTTATGGTTCCGGTGGGATTCGAACCCACGTCCGTCAAATCGATACTTGACGCTTTCATAAGCCGGAAGTGCTTTTTTTTAGTTAATAATAGGTTCTCCTCTCCTGCCCGTGGATGCAGTAAGAATCTGCTAAGGGATATTTCCGGAAGATGGTCAGCAGCGTCTTTCCGTGTAAGAACATCCCGAACTGCGCTCACCAACCCGCCTGCCAAGCGTGGTGAGTATGGCAACAACCCCTCATGCACTTGGATCTCTAAGTCAATGAGGGAGGCCTATAGTGGATGTCTTACGGCTGTAATGATAATGATGATGAATAGGTTCTAAAGATAATGTTGACTGTGTGTTTCCTCAATTACAGGTTGCCACAGTATTTTTACCACTTATAAACTTAAATCTAAATAAAATTAAAAAGCAGTGTAGTTGAACCAAAAATAACAAGAAAAACAATTTGAATGTGCCTTTCTCACCCTTCCTCATTTTGTCGGCACAATCACAATGAATTTGATACTTAAACTTCCAATGATCATTATTTTGTACATTATAAACCCTATCCAAGACGCTTTCAGTCCTCATTTATCCTTACAATGAATTGGCAATGAAACTAAGCGTTTTCCATTAAAGTTTTCCTGAGTTGTCTGATTTGGATGGGATGGCCATTTCTTTTTATAAGCGCTTAGCTTCAAGATCCAATAACGAAGCTAGGTCACGTCTCTGGACTTAATTAAACTAGAAATAAATGAGATTTTTTTTTCTGGGTAACGATATTTTATTTTCGACTCTATGTCTATTCATCCAGCCTTAATAAACATAAAATCTGTGTATATAAATAGTGTCATAACAATTGACAGGAGGTATGATACTCATCAGAGCATCTTTAAATTCATTAAATAGTTAAAAAAACTCTTAGAATTATTACACATAAAGTAACATGTTTTCGATCGTATCTTCATAAGGATATGGCCGATATTCGCTTGCAATGATGTTACTCATCCACTGTTTTGGAATGCTCTCGACGACGAACATAGGAAAGTTGGGTTTTATGCTTTGGATTGGACTTGAATCGAAACTATAATTTCGATTGTTCGTTGGCCGTTGTCTTTCTGTTCTAGATAATACGTTTTATCGACTAGGTTATACATCTGAATATTTCTCTTGATTTATCTTTTTTCCCATCACGAGAACTGGATTTAATAGCAAGCAAACATTATTAAGTGAAACAAAAAACCAACCGCAAGTTTAAATTTAGGGCATACCTAACACTCATAATGTAATAGTGTGTACTGGAGTACTGAGTATGAGTAGTTGTACTCAAGGTCCATTACATTTCATTGCAATGACCCCGATGATGTCGATGATGATTTCGCTTGCTCCGGGGAATAAAGTGGTAATAGCAAAATCTTTTATTTTACTGCAGTGTATTTCATTATCTCAGCCGTAGGACGTCCAATGCTAGACATAGGCCACCCTCAAGAATCGCCCAAGTACTGGTTATGAGGGGTTGTAGCCATACTCACCGCGCTTGGCAGGCGGGTTGCTGAGCGCAGTACTGGATGTTGATACACGAAAAGACGCTCGGACCTCCTGAAGGTTTAGTTCTGTGATTGCGTCCGTTATCCTGAGACAGTCGTGTTACGGGTACTAACAAACTACTCTACTACCACAAAAATCTACAATCACTGTGACTATATAAGGTCACATCATGGTTACAAATAAGTAAGTTAAGGTAAGTCATTGATAAAAAAGTTATCAATGCTTATGGTATTTGTTAACATCAATATCGTTTTGGGTTCATGCCAAGATTTGTTGAACTACGCTTGGTCATTACTGGACAGCCTTGAAGGAGCCGGTTTCTAAAACAAATACGTAGTTTATTCTGATATCTACAAAGTAATAATTCTATCACTAATAATCTCGACAAGACTTTTTAACATATAAATTGTGTAAAGACGTTTTAAGTTGACATTAAACATTAATGTAAAATGTTTTTTTTTATTATTGTTAGTACGTTTAAATAAAACCTTGTTTGTTAAAAAGTTTTTTCTACTTTTAATTTATTTTTTACTTTTTAGTTATCACTGGACAGTTGGTTTTTTGTATGCTATCTCATGCCCGCCATGTTAGATTTAGAGTGATGTCATATAATTTTTCGAGTAACTCTCAGCAAGGCCTTTCATTTGATACCCATATTGTAAGAGTGCATTAAGAATAACTAGTCCGCCATCTTGAGTATACAGCCATGTTGGATTTAGAGTGACGTCATTTCACTTTTTAGTTATTCTCAGCAAGCTCTTTCATTTGATACCCATATTATAGGAGTACATTAAAATAAGTAGTCCGCCATCTTGGGTGTTCCGCCATATTGGATTCAGAGTGACGTCATTTAATTTTTTGAGTTATTCTCAGCAAGCCCTTTCATTTGATACCCATATTATAGGAGTACATTAAAAATAAGTAGTCCGCCATCTTGGGTCACATAACTGACCATGCATTATCATCCAAAGAAAACCTGTATACAAAATTTCAGCTCAATTGGTAGCAGATATCTTCATCTGCTTCAAAATTGAGTTGCAAGATTCCGCGAACAAACATAGTTAGAATAGAATAGAATAGAAAATATTTATTTGCACCTTATTTTAACAATATACACATAATTATAATTAATAAAAAAACAATAAAATAAGACACAAATCGGTCGCCACTCAGCATTTGCTGTAACAACACGAATGCTGTCGCAGCGCTGGTTTTCGGTGGCGCCGTAGCGCTATGCAAAGCACAGACCACACACACGGTGTAACAAATATAATAAAAATTAATAAAGTAATACGGGTTTAAATAATAACTTACAACAACCTCAATACAATACAATAATCCGAAAAACAAATAATAACAAAAATCTTTGAAATATTGACAAGAACAACAGTGTTTTAAGTATAGTGCCTAGTTAATAAATAATATTAAAGATTAAAGAATATAATATACTAAGAAACGTTAACATCGAAGAACTTTCATACCAGACACTTAGATATTTGAAGATTTAATAAGTATTTTTTATAGGATAATTTAAAAGAGTATAAACTAATAGAATTTCAAATCGGAGGTGGTAGGTTGTTCCAGCATTTCGTGGCAGCATAGCGAAAGCTTCCACGAAATGCTGCCGTTCTATGGTATGGACATAGTAAACGTGTAGCTGAACGGATGTTCCGACTAGAAAAAGTAAGTTTTTTATATAAGTATATTGGTTTTCGGCTTTTTATAATACCAAACAGAAGCGAAGCAAAATGTAAAGATCGACGTGCTGACATGTTTAAAAGTCCGTGACTATTTATATATATTACATACATACATACAGGGCAAGCTAAATAAAAGCTTGTAAAATAAACCAACTCATTAAGTGAAATATTTGTAAGTCGAATTAAGCTCCAACAATTAGGTGGAAGAAACTAAACTTTTTTCACCTTGGCATATTTCCGGATTTATTTCCTCCTTGCACGCGATCTGAGCTAACAATTTGAAGCAATAGCTATTTACATTGTTGTTTTGACCCCTTATTCAAAGTCCAAGAGGTTTAAAATAAAACTACCTACTTAAAGCCTGGTGCAAAGGCGGTAACGAATGCTATATTTGGCACACTGCCTTAATTCTAGATTGCAGCCTAGTGTAGCGCTGCAGTCAGGTTTTTGACCTTTTAAAAGCAAAAATTAAAAGGTATAAAAGATTTCTTTATGCAAAATTATTAACATTAACAAACATTGGCAAGGAAAACACCATGATTTGAATATTTTCAGTTACACATGCCATGATCACGGATTAACGTTTATAAATGTCGTGTGGCGTCAAAATATCGGGCAGCTGAAACAGATTTAAATCATGTCAAATATCGTGTAAATACGAGTATTTCATACAGTTTTCACAACCATGTTAATCTGAGAGCGGGATTATGCATAAGGCTTGGCTGTTTTTCTACAACTCTTCATGTAGGCACCTATCAGAACATTATAAATTAGAGAAATAGAGAAATTTTAATATTTTATCTGGAGGTATTTGTCCCTGGTCTGGGCATAAGTAGGTATGTATTTATTATAAAGAAACGGTTTTAAGTATTACTTATATAAATATATTACTTATTTATATTAGGCAATCAGTACATACCTATGTATGTATCATTTGTATTTTTTATTATTTGTGCAATCTCACTAATATTATAAAGCCTAAAGTTTGTTTGTATGGAGGTTTGTTACCTCTTCACGCAAAAGCTAGCGTACGTATCGACCTGAAATTTTGAAAACGTATAGATGTTGTCTAGGACTAACACGTACTTTTTCAACGCATGCGAAGTGGCGGGCACTAGCTAGTATTATGCATATTAATTCATCCATCTGGTATCCTACCATAATAAAATATCCAACCTACCCATAACACAAGCTCATCTTACTTCGAGACTAGATGGTACTGCGTGAAATGTCCAGCCAGCGATATTTAATTGTCTTAAAATAAAAAGCGATGCGGTGAAATCCTAAAACGATAATATTTTCATGCCTACACTGATAATCTATATTCTATAGACTTGTGATGATTATCTGGGCGTAAATTCATTAGGATTGATCGTCGCGAGAGGTCGATCCCTTCTTGATTACGAGGTCTGTCGTCAGCTCAATTCGTTGAGATGTGACACAAGGGGGAGCAGATTAATCTCTTAGGCACGCTTGCGGAGGACTCGACATGATTTATTGCAGGCTTGCTTTTCTTCATCTATTTATTGTCTTGAAATATGTATGTGATTTACACGTGCTTTAACTATGAGGGCAAATATCGCGGCTTAGTCCGCTTCAAAAGTACTCTTTCTGCAGATTGTAGCCAAATGGGCTGATAGGATGGTATAGTATTTCTTGGCAAGCCTAACCCATCTAACAATGCCCAGGCGCTGTAGATAAAGAAACTTTTTATTCTGTAAATTATACAGAAAATAAAACAAAAACCGTCCATTGTGTATTTCTGTTGTTTTTGTAGTTTAAGTTAATTTTAGTAAATTAACTTAAACTACTGCAGATACCCCTTTCATGCCTCGGGGTGCCAGCAGTAGAATGTTACCCTTCCTCTCATGCCCATGGATGCAGTAAGAGCCTGCTAAGAGATACCTCCGGAAGATGGGCTGCAGCGTCTTTCTTTGTATCAGCATCCCATACTGCGCTCACCAACCCACCTGCCAAGCGTGGTGAGTATGCCAACTACCCCTCAGAGATCCACGAGGTAGGCCTGTGTTCAGTAGTGGACGTTTTTACGACTGAAATGATGAACTGAAAGTAACTTAAACTACAAAAATAACAAAAATACACAATGAGCGGTCTTACCTATAACTTAAATTGATTTCTTCCAGACACAGCTTACCGTAGAATATGAATGTAGCTGTATTAATTATCAACCTCTATTGATGTCAAAGCCCAATTCATTCTCTTAACTACTTCATATGAAACACGAGTACACCACAAATAGATCCTAGAGTAGCTATCGCCGAGTAGCATTGCTGTATTTCGGCTCGAATGATATGTTTTCCTTGTCATAATATTGTCTGTGAACTTCGGCTCAAGGTGACGGACACAACTCACAAGGCATACATGGGTGTCTTCCGAGCGTGATCGGTGATGCTTTCTATATGGCGACCATTTTTGTACCAGTAATCATCAGCAAAGCTAGTCCTTCCGACAGAAGCCAATTTTCTGTTGTGTACAATAAGGGTACAGGTATACAGTAAGTGTTCGTTCATTCATTCATTCTCTATACGAGTAAGCGCAGTCTATGCAGCTCATGGGTCATATCATAAACGATTTTTTTTATTCTGATTATGTGATATCAAAATCATAGACATTGAGTAGATACATGTGATTTCATAACTCTTACAAACTCCCAACACGTTTATCCCGCAAATTTATTCTCCAAAGCTCTCGGGATATACAATTTGGCTCGTAAACGGAATGGCGAACATAAATCGCTGTAGTAGTTGTATAGGTCCCTTCATATGTTTGCGCTAATTTACAATTCAGCATCTCAGACGTAAGACGTCCACTGCTGAACATAGGATCCCTCAAGACATCTTATCTTGAAGGGTTGTTGCCATACATTTGGCAAGCGGGTTGACGAACAATATGCCAGATTATGATGATGATGAATGAATATTTTTTAGAAGTTACTGAGAACATTAGGGATATAATTTCTGGTCAATCGCCTTTTAAGGATCCCGAACCTAAAAAAAAGCGTGTTTAGCAATTCCTATCTATTTCAACCTTTTCGAATTTCAAACGCTTATTTCTTATAACATCTAACCTACTATAATATAAAAAAACAATTAGTAATTCCATCGTAAAGTAACCTGAAACCACATAAAAACATTAAAATAGCCGACGGCGGTCGTAATTTGTCAAACGGTTTTTTTAAATATTTTGTATGAAAAATGCATAAAAATGTAAACCAATATATTTACAAGAACCATAAGGTCAGAAATAAAAAAATAAAAACTTTCGCATAATAGAACAGAAAAAAGAATCATCACCACATATTATAGAGGCAATATCTGTTGCCTGGGCAATCGACGCCTTTCAGTTTTGAGTTACATTTGTTGCTGGGTAGTCGAGTGGTTATATACCTATGGGTATTAAAACAAAATGCCTAAATTTCCAAATTTTTCCTTTATTTGCCACAAATGCTGGCAACATTACAAATTTCAGAGTCATCAGACTTCTGGAAGTGGCTCCATTTTTTCAAAAAAAATTATGCTTTAGCTTCTGAATGCCAGGGCATCTGCTGTTTAAGAGAAAAATGATCCTGGTTTTTCCTCTTGAGTTTCGGGACCCTAAAAACGACAACTCAAAAACGGTTTAGCTGTTTAGTTGCGACTACGCCACAGACAGACACACAATACGTACACATTTTAAATACCTCTGTATACGCCTGGGGATAAAAATATACCTTGCCTTTGTCTTTATCATACATTGCTACAAAGTAGTTTGAGCATAATTACAATTAACAGCTCAAAAGTAATTACAATTTGTGTTTAGCTGAACACCTGCTGTTCAAAACCTTAAAAATGAATTATAGTTACAAACACTATTATAAAACGTTATTAGCTTAGATGCATAGTTAGAGAAACCGGAACAATCCAATTAGTATTGACCTATTTGTTATTTTGAAAATAGCAGCCAAATTGAAATTGTTGAGGCAGAGTGAGAGGCTTGACCATCTACTGCGGATGGGTGAAAATCGAAGCGTTAAAAGGGCATACCTGGGTTGACCGATCGGCCGTCGTATAGGTCGTCCCAAGTATCACTGGAGTGATAGGATGGAAGCTGATCTGGGCGAGCTTGGAACCGAAAACTGGCGTCACTGAAAACCAGCGCCATGGTAGGGTCCTTATAATTATTATAGGTTCTCTATTATGGCCTATGCTGAGTGACGACCAAATTTTGTTGTCAATAATTTATCATCTGTTTCATGTAACATAATGTATATCTTTTATAAGTGACACAAATAAACTTTTTCTTATCTTATCTTATCTTCTTAAAACTGGCAAGAGACAGCGATGGACAAAGTACCTAGTGAACTATAATTAATAATAGAGCTTTAAAAAATCGAACCACTGGAGAATTTTGGAAGGTTCGAATTTATCACTTTAGAATAGAATAGAATCATCATCATCATCATCATTTCAGCCGTAGGACGTCCACTGCTGGACAAAGGCCTCCCTCATTGATCTCCAAGTACTGCGGTTGGAAGCCGTCTGCATCCACCGCCGACCAGCAGTTCTCACCAAGTCGTCTGCCCATCTTGTAGGTGGACGTCCTACGCTGCGCTTGCCGATCCGTGGCCTCCATTCGAGAACTTTGCTGCCCCATCGGCCATCTGTTCTGCGAGCTACATGGCCTGCCCATTGCCACTTCAACGTGCTAATCCGTTTGGCTATGTCGGTGACCCGAGTTCTTCTACGTATCTCCTCATTTCTGATTCGATCCCGTAGTGAAACCCAAGCAACCAACAAAGAATAGAATATGCTTTATTAAAACAAAATAGAAACAGGAATTAACTAAAAATAACAATAATTATTTATTACTATGATTTACTATGAAGTCAGGAAAAGATGCTACCTTTGCTAAACACTCCTTAAGTTATCTACTTGTACTTTTAAATTCCTTACACACTTTTTAAAGCGTTTCTCTAACAGAAGAAGGAATGAAAATATCGGCTTTAAAAAATAAATAAATTAATATTTCCATTTACAAGGTCTTCGGAATCGTAACAATGTGGACAGTAATTGCTAAGGTCGTTTGTTGCTGAAGTGAGCACTTAGAGTAGAAGCTGATAAGGGAATAGTGGTTTTAAAATGGATAGTTTCATTAGTCAGTCCGACTGGTGGTCAAGGCTGCAATAAGACTTAGGTAACCTTACCGTTTTATGTTTATGAAGACATGAAGGGCTTTCAAGATGTTTATATAGGCGACCTTGCTGATTTTATTAAAGTCCATTTTTGTACAAAGTTGAGTCCACGAAACACTATAAAAACATAGTTACATAGAATACATTGCAAGTTAAATAAAAGTTTGTAAAAACGTCTTTATTTGACGCTATTTTAGCGAACTAGCTTCTGCCCGCCGCTTAGCACGCGTTGTACCCGGATAAAAAGTAGCCTATGTGTTAATCCAGACCTACATCTATACGTGAGCAAAGTTTCAGCTCAATCCGGGGGGTAGATTTTGCGTGAAGAGGTAACAAACCTCCATGCAAACAAACTTTCGGCTTTAAATATTAGTGGGATATCATCATCATCATTTCAGTCGTAAAACGTCCACTACTGAACTAAGTCCTCCCTCATGGATCTCCATGAAACACTAGTTTCCATACTCACCACGCTTGGCAGGCGGGTTGGTGAGCGCAGTACGGGATGTTGATATACGGAAAGACGCTGCTGCCCATTTTCCGGAGGTGTCCCTTAGCAGGCTCTTACTGCATCCACGGGTAGGAGAGGAGGGGTAACATTCTACTGCCGACACGTGCACGGCAAATAGTGGGATATGGCCGTGATTTATGTATTATACAAAAGCCTTCTAGAAGATAAATAAGTACTATCAAATTATACAACAACATCATCATCATAGGTACAACTATATATACAGCGGTTATATCCGGTGTAACGCGCGTTGGCCGAGTGGTATGTATACTCCGACTTTCGATCGAAGGTCGTTTCGATACCGGCAGTAGACCAATGGCCTTTTCTTTCATGAAAAATGTATCAAATCAAATATATATTTATTTCTCACTCTCTTCTCATGAAACATACACTTGAATTAAATAAACAATAGTGCACATTTACCACGTGCGTAGTTAGGCCATTTTTGAGCTGTGAATATTGCATCAGTACAGTGAGCATATTTGTGGTCCGACAAAGCTATATTTCTGTGTGTATCCTACAAAATACTGTATGGGTTTACATCCATGTTCTTTTTTGTTTTAAGGATTTTCATATATTTTGAGCCAACAATATAACAGATCGTACGAAAAAGATATAACGAAAAAACGTTAATTTATAAATCTCACTCGCACAATCAATAAAACTAATATAACTTAATAGAGCATGCAATAAACATAAATCCAAAGGAAACATTTGAAAATGAACTAGAGTGGGGAAAACGCCAATTTTTTTTTAGAATTGTCATAATCCCCACTAGTGGGGATATCTTAGTGGGGACAATAAACCGATGCAGAGCTACGAGTTTACCACATAAAGCAGCGCCTATTACCGCGAGCCATTCGGGCGCAGCGTTGGTTTTCAAACGTAACCAATAAAGACGAATGACGCTTCACGAATGTTGAAATGGAAAGTACCTACATTTAGTTAAAAAATACATAATTATAAGAGTACCAATAAAATAAACAATAATAGCGACTACCAAATAATTATACTAAAATATACCTTACTAACTTTATACAAAACATAACAAAAAATCGTAGTAAAAAAATAAAAGAGAAGTGAATGTTGAGTGCAACTAGGTGAACTTATCACGTTTAAAAATGAATAAAGATTTGTTAGAATTAATTCAAGAAGGGAAAGATAAATAAATCGGAACAGAAAAAGCAAATTACAACAAAACACGTTGTTATAACAAAGTTTCCGAGCTTTCCAAATAATTAACAAATATTTTCTTAACGCTGATTCAAAAGACAGATTTTAAGGTGTTTATGGGTGGGGGTGTAAAGTTCCAGCACCGAGACGCCGCAAATTGCAGCGAACCACGACAGGACACAGATTTGTGTGGTGTTATACTCACACAACTACAAGCTCGTCGTGCATATCGTGATGAATTTTAAACAACTAAAGCTTAAGTTCAAGCTTTTGTTTTATTTTTCCAAAAGATAAATCCAGTATTGTAGCTTTACAGGTGACTCAAATATTACATTTTTTGTTTTGCTGTCCGAACATGGAACACAAACAATGCGCTTTTGGGGTTTGTTGGTCCGTTTTTCGTATCCAGTTTTTAATATGTGTCAGACTGTTATTGTCCCTCGATGCATCCGCAAAGTTTTATTTATTGTTTCGCTTCAGTTTGGGAAATTGCTTTTTCGTTTTCAGAGCACATGACCTATATTGAGGCCACGATGGACTGCCATTTTTACGAACGCATGGTGCGTAAGAATTAACGCACGGGTCAGTAAGTTAAGCCTCAATTTACGCGCCTTAATTTACCCCTTAATGTTATTTACGATTTAGTCAGTTACCCCATTTACGTCCTTATAATGCTTTTTAACTGACTTCGAAAAAGGAGGTTTTCAAGTCGTCTGTATTTTTTATTTTTTAATCTTTGTTACCTCAGAACTCTGTCGTTTATAAAATTTTAATAAAATCCCATTTTTTAAACACAGTTCTTATGATGGGGTCAATGAGGAATCTTTTATTATAAGTGGACGTGTCTGTTTTGTAATTGCAAACTATAAAAATAATTGAATAAATTTTGAATCATACGGTCGTCCGGGTCAATGAATGAAATAAAATTAAATTAATTAATATTGTCAACTTAATGATGTCCCTCAGGGCATATGCCCTAAACATGCGGTTGGATTTCTTGCTTAATATTTTATTTGCTTGCTTTTAAACTCAGTTCTGATGAAAGGATCCATGATAAATCGAGGGAAAGACTCAAATGTAATTAGCATACGTATAGCGGTTTGGGTATTATCAGTAACATTTTAGATTTTATCATTGAAGTCAGTTTTTTTGTTGAAAAATTAAAGAATTATTGTTTCACTGATAAACTGGCAAAATACCTTACAAGCGTGATCATTGATGCTTAAACATAATCATAAAAGGTCGTAAAGTTGGTTACTGAGATGCAGGAAGTTGCGTTCTATTCCTGCTGTGGAACTAAAATGTTTAACATAACATAAAACATGCATTGTGCGCCCAACTCTCAACAGAAAGATCCACTGCCAGGTTAACCTTAGATCAATCTAGCCTTGTTTTCCACGCATTCAAGGTATTTTGAAATTGCATTCAATTTCCCAGCAAACTTTTAACATGCTAGGCCACAGCTAAACTGTTGTTCGACAATAAAGCTTTCGTATTCGATTCAAACTTGATTGTATCGGCATTCAGGTCAAGGCTTGGTGGTTGCAAATGTATTATAATACAATATCTAGCGGTAGTGAGCCACGGAGTGCTGGCAGAACAATGATGCCCCTCCTCTCTTGCCTGTGGATGCAGTAAGAATCTGCCAAAGGATAACTTCAGAAGATGGGCAGTAGAGAAGCGTCTTTCCGTGTATCGACATCCCGTTTGCGCTCGCCAATCCGCCTGCCAAGCGTGGTGAGTATGGCAACAACCCCTCGTGATCAGTACAAAGATCCATGAGGGAGGCCTTTGTGGACAAAGAGAGGAGGGGCAACATTCTACCGCCGACGCCGGCACCCCACGGCAACGCAAGTACAGGAGAGTTAGTATATATAAGTTAAAAATGTGTATGGCTCTGTGTGTTCGCCCGCGGCACGGCATCGTAGCTCCCGATTTTATTTGGCCCGGCTAAACTGATTTTATTTTTTTTGATTTAAATACCGTGTCTACCTGGTGCAGGAGAAACCAAATGTTTTTAAATATAGACAAATGTTTCGTTATCTCCTTTACTAACAAACAACACAAGATCACATATTCATATTGCATTGATGACCTGTCTTTAAATCGATCATGTTCTGCTAAAGACCTGGGTATTATGTTCGACAGTAAGCTCTCATTTAAACCTCATTATGATCAAATTACCACTAGGGCTAATCAACTTCTTGGCTTTGTCCTAAGATCAACCAAAGGCTTTAAAAAACCTCGAAGTGTCCTATACCTATTCTTTGCCTTGGTTAGGAGTATCTTGGAATATGGAAGTTCGGTATGGTCTCCAAATTACAAAGTCCATATTAACTCAATAGAACGAGTCCAAAGAAAATGCCTTAGATTACTTGTCTACCGGCACCAACCCGGGCGGTCTAGGTTGTGTTATGAAGACAGGTTAAAAATATATAATATTCAATCACTAGAGATTCGTCGTATATATTACGATTTAATATATCTGTACAAAATCCTCCATTCTTTATTAGACTCGTCTGAATTACTTTCAAACATTTCATTTAACACAAAATTTAGTGCACGTAGAGCAAGTCGTAGCAATTTGTTTGCCTTACTCACATATAAAAATAATATTTCGTTTTACAACCCACTATCAAGAATGTGTAGGACTTACAACGAACTAGCAAAAGAAAACCCTAATTTGAATATATTTTGTTACAGTTTATATAAATATTTACAACTGTTAAAGACATCCTCCATTTTAACAGCTACGATTCTCCAGCAGTAGTTTTGTGACAATAGGATGAATAAATAATTATAAGGTAGCTTATATAGCTACCTTATAATTATTTATTTGTCTTCCAATTCCAGGTTTATTGGCCTTCCAATAATTAATATTGTTTGCATTTTTTGTCTTCTTGTTTTTAATAAAGCTTCACTTAACTTAAATTATATTATAAGTTTGTCGTGTACACATGAGTTGCGTTTCAAGCCAGATCATTTTCAGTGTTTTTATTATTATTTTTGTATTGCTTGTTTTGTGTACCTAAATAAATAAATATATAAATAAATAAAAGATTGAAAGGTGACTTGACTTGAAACTGGCCGCATCCAAGCAGATCCTATTACACTCACCTTCTTATTATTTTCAACTCTCGCCTCTTTATTTTTTGTAATTATTTACCAAGTTCGCCGTGGGGTGCCGGCAGTAGAATGATACCCCTCCTCTCATGCCCATGGATGCAGTAAGAGCCTGCTAAGGGATACCTCCGGAAGATGGGCAGCAGCGTCTATCCGTGTATCAACATCCCATACTGCGCTCACCAACCCGCCTGCCAAGCGTGGTGTGGCCTGTGTTCATCAGTGGACGTTTTATGGCTGAAATGATGATTTACCAAGTTTACTTAGTTGAAAGTTTACGCAAACACGCCAATCACTTGTAACTACAGTTTATATAAATAATTTACGTTTCCCAAACTCCAATCAAAGTCCATTTCGAATAACACTGCTTGCGGCTAGCCTTATGTGGGCCAACAAACCAGGTGTTGTAAGCTAAACATAAATTATTCATAGAGGTGTCTCACATGTAGGGAAAATCACAAAAACAGGTAAGTTAAACGCAATTCTTTACGGTTTGGGGCGATTCCCGTATGTACTCATAGAAATGACGGGTGCTTTCCCATGAATAAACGAAAAGGTTGCGGTCAGTATTCTGGTCATAATTTTCTGGGATACAATTTACGTTTATGCATTCAGTCGGTGCGGTAGCGTCGTAGAAGTGCTACGGTGGCAAGTTACGGCCGGTTTACAGAATTTTATGCTGCGGAAGAATGCGCAATATACGGGCGCGTCTAGAAGGCGTGCTACGGTTTAGCAAGTTTACTGTATGGTAGCTGTGGAAGAATCCGCAATACACAGGCGCATTTAGGAGGCATACTACGGGGTGTAGCAAGTTATAGCCGTTTTACAATATTTTATGCTGCGGAAGAATGCGCAATATACGGGCGCGTCTAGAAGGCGTGCTACGGTTTAGCAAGTTTACTGTATGGTAGCTGTGGAAGAATCCGCAATACACAGGCGCATTTAGGAGGCATACTACGGGGTGTAGCAAGTTATAGCCGTTTTACAATATTTTATGCTGCGGAAGAATGCGCAATATACGGGCGCGTCTAGAAGGCGTGCTACGGTTTAGCAAGTTTACTGTATGGTAGCTGTGGAAGAATCCGCAATACACAGGCGCATTTAGGAGGCATACTACGGGGTGTAGCAAGTTATAGCCGTTTTACAATATTTTATGCTGCGGAAGAATGCGCAATATACGGGCGCGTCTAGAAGGCGTGCTACGGTTTAGCAAGTTTGCTGTATGGTTGCTGTGGAAGAATCCGCAATACACAGGCACATCTAGGAGGCATACTACGGGGCGTAGCAAGTTATAGCCGTTTTACAATATTTTATGCTGCGGAAGAATGCGCAATATACGGGCGCGTCTAGAAGGCGTGCTACGGTTTATCAAGTTATAGCTAGTTTACTGTATGGTTGCTGTGGATAAATCCGCAATACACAGGCGCAACTAGGAGGCGTACTACGGGGCGTAGCAAGTTACAGCCGTTTTACAATATTTTATGCTGCGGAAGAATATGCAATACCTAACTGTTTCTCCCTTCTATAATTGGCTTATGGTATTTAAATGTTTTTTATATAATTTTCTTGTTGTGCTTTATGTGCGTATGTGATGTCACCGAACAGGAACAGTCTGAAAACCAGCGTTGCTCCGCCCTACGCCTAGGGTGGAGCAACATCAAAGCTGAGACTGTTCCTTTTTGGTTACTTAGTGGTACTGGTAGCACATAATCGTAGGTAGGTTTTACATGTTGTTTAGCTGTTATTTTTTATTGTATTTTTCCTGTAATTAACCTACCTACATTTTTTTTCTCTTCTTCTTTTTGATTTCTGAATGTTCCAAAATGTGTATACGTTTTTATGTCTGTGCTGTTTTTTGTGAATCAAATAAATGTATATTCTATTCTAATATACATAGTCTTGACGTGGTTTAAGTAGGACACAAATACACATTAGACGTTAGTATTCAGAAGCAAGCGAGTACTGAGGAACTTTATCTTAGCATTTTCGCTATAAGATTCAGTTTGGTTCAAAGAAAATGCCAAGATGCCAAGCCCTCTATCTCGTGCGCTCGCCTCTGAATACAAACGTCTAATGATGGTTAGTGTCCTATTCAACGTTGTCAGACAGTTGAGCAAATCGGTGCTTTAGCCTTCAACAACTTATGAATACCTAAATACCACCTGTTTGTTTAAGTAGCGACATTGCAGATGGTATAGTTAGAGGTGTAGCTAATCTTTCCACTTGCAGCAGACCGGGGTCCGTTATGGCTCTGTTTAACTCGCATCAGTAAATTGCATACAAGCTCTTCTATGGAGCATCATCGGATGAATGCACAGTGTGGCCCGACCTTAGCCTTATTTAATATAAAATATTATAATATTGATAAAGCACTTTTTAAATGAGAACATACATTTTGAGGAAAGAAAAATCCATTGATTCACGGCCGGCATAACCACAACCTTCGGATCGAAAGTTGGTGATTGGTCTCGGTAAAGGCAAGAAAATAACATCCCCATTTATTTGCAGATCGAAGATACAAGCAGTCGAAAAGGAGGCGGGACATTTTTAGTTCCAATGAATGGCGGTATCTGGACGATGTGCGTTTCTTTAGAAGGTAGCTCCTTCATTTTCTCTTTCATTTAAATATTTTCATATGGATAAAACACGCAAATAGTATATTTACTTACAGAGGAAGAAATATCAATACTGCACAGGGCGGGCTTTCCAAAGGAGCCAACTTGCACAAATTATTTAGCTGAAAACGGAGATGAAGAACCGAGAGCTGACTGGCAACATCGTAAGTACCTATTTAATAATTTCCGCGTTTTTCCAACGTTCACTAAATCTTCAATTCAAAGAAATACAAAGAAATTATTCTGTGGAGTTTTGTTAAGAAATGGCTTTGCTGCTACGGCCGATACAAAGAAATAGATTGCTTAAGTCGTAATGAATTCTAATCAAATCATTTCAATAATAGAATAATTAGTTATTATTTCTAGAAATCATCGGTACTGAACATTTCAATAATAGAATCAAAGGATAAATAGGTAAAGTCATAATGGATCTTTTCTCTGTAGCAAACTTCGCTGAATTCGTAAATCACAACAAAGGATTAATGCGTGTCATAGAAGCCATACAAAGCAACAAAATAAAAGTACACTTATTCATAGATTTAAGGAAATACAAATAAATTACGTTCGTGTAGTTTTGCTAAGGCTAGCAAACTTCCTGGTATGGTATTATGAACCTAAACAACGAAGCAAAAACAAAGAAGGAAAGGTAAAGTCGTAATAATCTTCCACGAAATAGTGCCCACTAATCTGTTCGTTATGAAATCTGAATATTAAAATATTCATGCTACGTAGGTAAGAAATAATAAATATTGCGGCCTTATACCTAACCCTTGCTGCAGCCTTGGCCCTCGACTTTTACGAAAATGTTTTTAAAGTACTTAATAAATTACTAGGTGCCCCGGCGAACGTCGTCGCGCACCTACTACAACCACTGCTTACAAGTACCCTATAGTCTTCCTCGATAAATGGGCTATCTAACACTGAAATAATTTTTCACATCGCACCAGTAGTTCCTGAGATTAGCGCGTTCAAGCAAACAAACAAACAAACTCTTCAGCTTTACAATATTATAAGTATAGATATGAAATATACAGAAAGTGCCCGCAGCGTAAATTTTTGCCGCTCAATTAAGGTTCAACATTTTAAAATTACTCACAGCTTTTACATTTACGTAGCTTTGCTTTGTGAGAGAATTAATAGGCTCGCTCGAAGGACCACTTTTGGCTTCAACAAGAGTTACTAATGAGCCTTAATGCCGTTATTAGGTATAGGTTTAATTTCACCAGTCCTTCCAGAAATTTGCGTAACAGATTTTAGGGTCGTTATAAATAAATTAGCTTTGGCAGCTGTCCTCGAAATGTCTTTCAAACATATTAAATTGCCTACTCAGTCCATATTATTTCGATAAAGAAAAGGTCGTGTTTTAATTTCGTCAGTCATGCGAGAGCTTCCGTAAAAAAAATAACATTAACTGACTTAGTTTTTGCTGAAGCGCTTTTTGGTGAAACGGCGACGAATTTTGCATTTTAACCAATGTTTTTCAGCTGAAAGTTTGCGTTACTGCGTTGCCGCAGTCTTTGTTAATGAACGCAGAGGGTTTCCCGTTTGTTAAACAACAGATTCTAGCCAACAGCTATTTGTCAGTAAGTAGCTGAAAATGATTGCCAAAACTGTTCTATTCATTCCACTTAGCCTGATTCGGTCCTGCCTAACTTTATCTTATAAGTTTTACGTATTTTCTACGATAGCAAAAACAACTGATAAATCATTCATTTACGAACCATATAACAAATTTTGCTGGTTAACTTGCTGGTATTATTGCTAGATTTACTTTCTCAAATATCTGCAAATGAAATCTTACAAATTTGAACACAGTTTTGTCAACATATGTACATATTCTATTCACCAACAAATGTTTCGTATCGGCCTAATGTAATAAAAATTTACGCTTTCAAAACAAAATGTGTTCAAATTTGCTTGATTAAATTTTAATATGCAAAACATTATTGAATGCCTAATGTTGCCTAATGTAATTTAGCTTTAACTAACCACATAAATAAACCTCTGTAAACCGCAAAATGCTGAAAATTACATAGCATAAAATGTTGGGTCAAACAAACCTTTCTGACCTGTTCCTATGAAAGTTTTACATATTCGTAAACAGGGTGGTCCACCCTTAGGGACTGCAAACAGTAGCAGATTTAGGGGTAAACTTTAGAATTTATTGTCTCGTAAATTTTATCTTCGGAACTTAGCGTGTTACATTCGAATTGAAAGGTATTCCTGGTTTTAGTGAAGATATCGCTATTATATTATTAAATTGTAGGTACTTGTTACGTTCCGTAACTCATATGAGAGGAATTGTGGAGAAGGAGGAGGCTGTGGATTGAAGTGAATGAAAGAAATGGAGGTCTTTGCCCAACAATGGAATGATTCAGACCGACAGTATCAGTAACAGTATGTTACGTAAGTAATTCGTAGGTGAATGGATAGTTATGGGCAAATACGTAGTATAAATTACTTAGCGAAAACATCGTAAGGAAACCCGCGGCTTAGCTTCAGACGTATTGACTCTGACTTTATAGCCGAATAAGCTAAGAGGATCGTTTAGGTGCTGGGCAAGCCCTATCCATCAAACAATGTTCTAGGATCAAACAAAATCAGCCCCTTCTCCTTTAGTTGACCTATATATAGTAAATCTAGTAGAAATCATCGGTACTGAACTTCGTCCAGTTCACCACGCTAAAGTTTTATTGCCAGAGCGTTTCGGTCATAAAAATCTTTTATGACGATTTTTGAGAAAATCGAAACACTATTTAATCTAACTATATTTTCCTACAGCAGGGCAAAGGCCTCGAGGCATACGATAATAAATTAATTAAATAAAACGAATTTCATTAATTTTCTACCCTTTATTTTCACAGCTGGTAATTTTTTTGAGACTGCCCCTGGTGACGTCATACATTTTGCAATGTAACATCCAGAAATTATGATATTGAAACAGCAGTTCCGAAATTAGTTTTATTTTTTATTTAATATTTTTTTTTACTTTTTTAGTTAATATTTTTAGGGTTCCGGACCAAAATGGTAAAAAGGAACCCTTATAGAATCACTCTGTCTGTCTGTCTGTCACAGATGGATATCTCGAGAACTACTAATGCTATCGACTTGCAATTTAAAATGGTAAAAGACAACAGTTTTTTACTTATATAGCATATATAAAAATTTTAAAAAAATATTCTTATTTTGATTGCAGGGGGGCGGATAGGGGATCTCAAAAATTTTAAGTGAAGTTACTAGACCGTGTGGGGTATCATATGAAAGGTATTCATTTGCACATTAATAAACAGTATTTAGTTTTCCTTTAAACCGTATTGTTTTTGAGTTATTTACAAAAATGTTGAAAAATTGACCGTTCCCCCCCCCCCCCTTATCTCCGAAGTTTGCAGAGATAAACCCGTGATACTTTTATAGCTAATAGAAGTGTATGTAAACTTTATAGGAAAATTGTAGCGAACTCGCTAATTTGCATAGTTTATTAGATAAGGGGGGTGGAAGGGAGGTTTTCAAAAAATTTGTAAAGTAAATAGATAATGTGGGGTATCATATGAAAGGTATTTATTTGCACATTAATAAACAGTTTTTAGTTTTCCTTTAAACCGTATTGTTTTTTTGAGTTATTTACAAAAATGTTGAAAAAACGACCGTTCCCCCCCCCCCCCTTATCTCCGAAGTTTGCAGAGATAAACCCTTGATACTTTTATAGCTAATAGAAGTGTATGTAAACTTTATAGGAAAATTATAGCGAACTCCCTAATTTGCATAGTTTCTTAGACAATGGGGGTGGAAGGGGCGTTTTCAAAATTTTTGGAAAGTTACTAGGTGATGTGGGGTATCATATGAAAGATATTCATTTGCACATTAATAAACAGTTTTTAGTTTTCCTTTAAGTTGTATAGTTTTTGAGTTATTTACAAAAATGTTGAAAAAAATAGCGTTCCCCCCCCTTATCTCCGAAGTTTGCGGAGATAAACCTCTGAAACTTTTATTGCTATTAGAAGTGTATGTAAAGATTAGAGGAAATTTATTACAATCTCTCTACATAGCATACTTTTTTAGAAATCGTCGAAAGTGTAAAAAATCTACATAAGTTCCGCTATCAGACAAGAGATGGCGCTGTCAAGGTTCTCCTACAAATATAAAACCGCCTTTGTCATATATTATATTGTATGATGGCACGGAACCCTCGGTGCGCGAGTCCGACTCGCTCTGGCCCGGTTTTATTTTAACAGACTTTAAAAAAATAATTAGTTCTCAAGTCGTCGAATGTACCTAATTGGCGTACCGATACATAAAGCTGTTTGGGTATTTTCAGAAACAAGTCGAGGATGTAATCATTAAAGTCAGTTTTTTGTTAAAAAAAAATAAAGAATTTTTGTGATGTAACCGTCACGAATTCTAGGACACCTCCCATTCCTTGTCACACAATGTCACACTAGATGGACCCCGTCCCACTCCCAAAAAGTAACGTGAGAATATGGATGATCTGCGGACTAAACTTAAAAATATTTAAGCTCATTCCCTTAAAATGTTCTACCCAAGTGTGGTCAAGTAAACACTATAAAAATTACAAACTATTCAGCAGATTGACCCTGAATGTCCTAATTGCGTATTCCAGGCATGCAGAACCTATCAATATCGTGCGCGCTAGTATGCCTGATCGTGCTAGGAAGCGCGGCCTTGGTCGGAGCTTTCGGAGTTTGCAAGCATCAGATCAGCGCTGTGCTAGTCACCGGCGTGATGTATTTACTAGCAGGTAATGTTTATCTTGCCGTAGTAGTCATATAATGTCCTCTCTTCTAGGTTGCAGGAAAAACCTGCTAAGGGATACCTCCGGAAGACGGGCAGTAGCGTCTTTCCGTGTATCAACACCTCGTACTGCGCTCGCCGGCCCGCTAAGTATGGTAACAACCCCCTTTGGTTTATGGAGTTTCCTGGGGGAGGCCTCAGTTCAGTAGTGGACGTCCTACGGCGGAAATGATAATTTTGGTGAAAGTTTATCTTATGTACAGGCAAGAGAAGAAAATAACGACCACAAGAAAGTTGGCAAGATGAAATAATAAAAAAAGGCAACTGTAGGAGGCTTATACCCGCATGTCCTTTAAAGTGCTATTTTAATAATATTTATTTAACAATGAAAACAATGTAATTTTAAGGAATATTTTTTATATTATACAGGCTTTTTTATATTAAGTATAATGTTTATGACATAGGCTGTATTACCTACATTTTTAACAGAATTCAAAAAAGGAGGAGGTCCTCATACGTCTGTATTGTTATTTTCTGTTACCGTCGTTTATGAACCGATTCGGAAAATTATTTTTGAGTTCGAATACACTTTCCCATTTTTTACAATATCTAGTTCTGATGATGGGATTTATGAGGAATCGACGGAACTCTTTAAATATTGTAGGTGCACAAAAAATCTAATAGAAATTATCAAAAATGTTTTTGCATAACTATGTTGTACTGACAGTTGATAAACATGGTGAAAAAAACGCTTTTTTTCGCAGGCTTATTCGCGATGTTCACGCTCCTGATAATCCACTTTAAGCGTATCCGTCACTCGACACGAGGTCTTTCTCACGATGACACCGGCGACGGGCTTATTGGTACGTATAGAAAGCATATTTGATAAAATCTTGCTACTTCTTTCTTTAAGGAAATGTAGGTACTTTACGAATACTTAGGGAAGTTATGTTCCGTTCACATACTAGGATATAAAATAATGAAACTGTTTACATAAACTGCAAAGACTGATTTTTCAATAAAAATACGTGCTAAAATTGAAAGTTCTTTACACTGACACCTGTTTGGAGCTGCACATAATTGAGTTGGCTCAGTAGGTACTACATCTACACAAATGTACAGTTTTTCTACTGTACATAATCAGAGAAACATTTCAGTTGTTACGTTAAATTTCTTAGTATTAAAACTTACGCTTTTTCTAGTGTTCGTTGTTCTCTTACTTTTTGAATTTCTATTCAACTTTCAAAATGGCCGCCGTGACGAGATGGCGGATCACAGGGTGATGTATTTTTCGTAAAACCCCTATATATAGATTTCAAATAAAAAGGGCTTCAAAAGCCTGTTTTTCAAAATGATTTTATTCACAGGTTCTAGATTTCCCGCTATGCCGCTATTATCAGCAAGAGAATTCTCAACATCGTGGTCACTAGAACTAGGTTGGAGTGGAGTGGTACTGGCCACTACCACATCACTACTGTGGATTCTACTATCTAAGATCATGAGGTACAACCCTATATCTACAATGTTGCTGTAGTCAATTAACTTGTGAAGTTCCCTTGGTGTGAATTACTAATATTTTGCATTATTGTCCTAAGCTAAGGTATACATACGCAATACCTCAATTTCAGCTACTATAACATTCCTTTTATAATTATTGTTATAAATTACCTTCTTCATAATTATTCTTATAATGTGGATATTATGGACATTCATTTCAATAAAATATATTTTGACAAAATATAAATAAGTACTTAAGGCAACAACCCGCCATGATCAATACTTGGAGATTAATTAGGGAAGCCTATGTCTAGCAGACCACCTACGGATGATGATAAAATCAGAAAAATGAACGATTTTCCAAGGCACATTCAAGGTCTGGAAAATTTAGTACCACATTTTAACATAAAAAATAATAAGTCTATATGAATACAACTGATTTGTATAATAGGGAATATGCATGTATTTATTATGTTCGTTATTAATTATTTACATGTGTAAATACCATAGAAAAATAATTTCCGTGGGGATGTTTAAAATAAATTTATGAAAATAATTTTGGGTATTGAATATTATGCATAAACTTAAGTCGTTAAAACGCTGCCATTTTGCGCGGGCTTATGACGTGACGTCACAAAATAATATTATTAAAAATAAATCAGATATGGCGTCACGCGTGGTCACGTCGTGGTGACATAATCATCATCATCCACAGCCTGACTTCACCCACTGCTACCCTCCCTTAGTTTGTGCCATCCACCATACTACGGGTTTATCAAGGCGTCGCGTTTAAGTAACATAGCTTTTTTGCAATTTTTATTTAATATTCTAGGTTGTTAGGAACTAAATAATGTTTTAAACATTTTTTTTTGGACCGAAATAATGTTTCAGACATATTTAAAACCACATTTTTATTCCATAATGTCTAATAACACCTACTTATTGTGAAATAAGACAATTATTCCCCCTATTTTTTCACATTTAGTGCGCAACCTTGGCAAAATATTGTATATTTTACGCTTTCAAAAAGCTTATAGTTAAAGAGCTTGCTGCCGTCCAAAGCGTATAGTTAATCAATTGTTATACATTCCCTTTCTATGCTTACTGTTTTAACCGTTTACTATGTATTTCAATTTTATATTGTTGAAACCTTATTAAAAATATTTTAATGTTATCTGATAAAAAAAATTTTTTGATGATATCCATAGAAGAATTCACCTAACTGAAGCACTTCAGATGAAACCTTTAGTTTAAGAATTAGTTTTGGTTTCAAAAAGGTCATCAACAGTTGGTTGATTTAATTATAATAATCTTTTGTTCGCCATGTAGAGTATCAAAAAATACTGGACACGTATTTTTTCTCGTTTCAAGTAATCATAAGATAACGGCGATATGCACTCGTACAATGAATTTAAGTCGCTTTACGTCGTTGTTGCGGTTTAAGGTAAATTATGACGTCACGCACTCTTATTTTTAATGCGCTTCTCTAAGTATTTTTTACTAATTTGAATAGCAAAAAATACGTGTCTATATTCTATATTTTTATTTACTTACGTCGGACTAAATATATTCTAGATTTTCATACCCTGTCATGCCTATTAGCTGTTAACTAGTTAAGCGTTCGAATCTTTATCTGATCTAGCTTTTTAGGTCTTCTTCTTAACCTGTCGAGAATATAATTTTATTTTACTCTAAAGCTTTCATGTTAGTTTTCAGTACCTTAATAAAGAAGCCTATATAGTTTATTGCAAAAACGTTTTAGATTGTAGTATATAGATAATTAAATAACAAAATTATTACAATAGATATGTTGTCAGGGTTTTGTAAGTTTGTCATGGTGCTGTGAGATGTAGAAATAGATAGTCATTATTTTGGTTTTAAAAACATGTTATTAGGTTAAATTGAAGATGTTTATTGTTCGTAAAATGTTATTTAAATCTGATCATGTAATAGATATCTAGTTATTTTTTTTAATATAGCGCACATTACGAGTTACTACTAATTTATCTACTTACTTGTTTAAGTAAGATTATACCTATAATTTAAATTTAAGAAACACTTAAAACATCGAAAACTCAATGCTCGTATACCAACGATATTATTTTGATTGTAGACATTAACTTTATAATGCAATCATGAGATGTTGTTAGAAACAAGTTATACATTTATCTGCCAAGTTATGTAGTCTCCAATCAAATTTTATATCAGTTATGAAACTACGAAACTCAGAAAAGTTGTTTAACAATCAACCACAAAAACTAGATATTAAACTAGTCAACACAAAGGGGGTAAAGAAGAGCGAGCTCTGAGAGCTTCTAGGTTGTTTTACCTAAGTTTTCCAGGTTTTTATGTTTGAAAGATTTACGAATGTTGGGCGCCTACTCTAGAAAACGATTAAGTACGATAATATCGTCAGAACGGCAATCTTTACGCATAAGAGTTAGTTTGGCTTGAAAACGATTTAGATTTATCGCAATTTGCATTCAAAAGTAGGCCCCCTGTATTCTGGTTTCGTTCTTAAACTGTTAATAAATGGGACGAGTAACCTATCCATGAAAAGGATCCAACCCACGCATAGTTAGTTTCGAGATATTCAAGTTTCAAGATAGTCAAATAAATACGCCGTCAAAGAAGTGGGACAGTGCCATAATGCAGAAAAACACATTTCGTCTACACACGTCTTAGGGGCCGCTCCACGAGCGAGGGAATCGCGGCGATTCTATAGCGCGGACTCGTCGAACGATAACATCGCCGCTATCCCCTCACTCGTGGAGACGGCCCCTTAGTTTCGTGATATGAAAATAAATGAATGACGTAAGCGCCTCTTTGGTAGGTATAATAATCATTTGGGGCAAAGTTGTGGGTTAGACCATTTTCATGGATAATCTAAACGATTACAAATGTTTGCCAGAATACCCGAATGGAACTGGAGAAGCTTGCGAGGATAAAAATAGGTGTATTGTATCGAGAGATGTGTTTTTCGCGACTAGGTACCTAATAGTGTTTGAGTTGTGGATTTTTCTAAAGTTAAAATGCCTAGCTGGCTTGATATGATTTGTGTAATATTTCTGCCCCTTGGTTTAAAAGACAATTTGTAAAATATAATTTCTGCTAAGCTTCTAAAAGTAGAGCACTTGTATGAATTACGTATAGTTTAGTTATAGTTACTTCAATTGTACAAATAGCATTTATGTGAATCGGCGATTTGTTATGGTTTTTTTAATTAAATGCATAAAGCAATATTATTTTCTTTACAATGTCGTTTTACTTACAAGCTCCCTAAAAAAAGTAAGGACTTTCACGTCTATTATAGATGATTTATACAGCGTGAGCGAAGAGCGTGAGCAACTGGCATTCACGCGGTACGGGACGCCGCAGTGCCTGGGACATTGTGATAAATTAGGCTTGCCCAGCACCTATACCATCCTCCCAGCTTAGTCAGTAGAAATACCAGGTAAATATGTCCAAAGCTGACTAAGCCGCGGGTTACCTCACGATGTTTTCCTTTACCGTTTAAGTACGTGTTATAGGTGCACATACATTTTTCAAGAAGGAAATATCCATAGGTGCACCGCCTGCGTCGAGCCCACATCTTCGACATCGAAACCACGGGTACCAACCCGGCCAACACGACTCTCAAAAACTCCCTTCTTTCGTTTTCTTCATTACAGAAGGTCAAAACTGAAGGTCGTGTCCGTCTTGATTTGAAATGGACTTTACTAGCTGCTTCCACACCACTCTGTCTTTGGCTTGTCTCAGGGCAGTAGCGACAGTTAGGTCTGTTAGCGCCTTTATTTGGTCGTACCATCGGGTAATCGTCCGCGTGGTCTCTTTCCTTCGTTTGTCCAGATTATCTGGTTGCCTCCGGGCAATGTGACCAAAGTAGCTTGACACCCGTTGGTACCAGATCGTTGATAGCCTCGTGGAAAACTCCATGTTCACGCTTACAAGAAATAAAACCGGGCAAGAGCGAGTCGGACTCGCGCACCGAGGGTTCCGTGCCATCATACAATATAATATATGACAAAGGCGGTTTTATATTTGTTGGAGAACCTTGACAGCGCCATCTCTTGTCTGATAGCGGAACTTATGTAGATTTTTTACACTTTCGATGATTTCTAAAAAAGTATGCTATGTAGAGAGATTGTAATAAATTTCCTCTAATCTTTACATACACTTCTAATAGCAATAAAAGTTTCAGAGGTTTATCTCCGCAAACTTCGGAGATAAGGGGGGGGGAACGCTATTTTTTTCAATATTTTTGTACATAACTCAAAAACTATATGACTTAAAGGAAAACTAAAAACTGTTTATTAATGTGCAAAAGAATACCTTTCATATGATACCCCACATCTCCTAGTAACTTTCCAAAAATTTTGAAAACGCCCCTTCCACCCCCATTGTCTAAAAAACTATGCAAATTAGAGTTCGCTATAATTTTCCTATAAAGTTTACATATAATTCTATTATCTATAAAAAAATCACGGGTTTATCTTTGCAAACTTCGAAGATAAGGGGGGGGGAACGGTCGTTTTTTCAACATTTTTGTAAATAACTCAAAAACTGTACAACTTAAAGGAAAACTAAAAACTGTTTATTAATGTGCAAATAAATACCTTTCATATGATACCCCACATCACCTATTTACTTTACAAAATTTTTGAAAACCCCCCTTCAACCCCCCTTGTCTAAAAAACTATGAAAATTAGAGAGTTCGCTACAATTTTCCTATAAAGTTTACATATACTTCTATTATCTTTAAAAAATTCACGGGTTTATCTTTGCAAACTTCGGAGATAAGGGGGGGGGGAACGGTCGTTTTTTCGACATTTTTGTAAATAACTCAAAAACTATATGACTTAAAGAAAAACTAAAAACTGTTTGTTGATGTGCAAATAAATACCTTTCATATGATACCCCACATCACCTATTTACTTTACAAAATTTTTGAAAACCCCCCTTCAACCCCCCTTGTCTAAAAAACTATGCAAATTAGAGAGTTCGCTATAATTTTCCTATAAAGTTTACATACACTTCTATTAGCTATAAAAGTATCACGGGTTTATCTCTTCAAACTTCGGAGATAAGGGGGGGGAATGGTCGTTTTTTCAACATTTTTGTAAATAACTCAAAAACGATATGGTTTAAAGGAAAAATATAAACTGTTTATTAATGTGCAAATGAATACCTTTCATATGATACCCCACACGGCCTAGTAACTTCACTTAAAATTTTTGAGATCCCCTATCCGCCCCCCTGCAATCAAAATAAGAATATTTTTTAACATTTTTATATACGCTATATTAGTAAAAAAGCGTTGTCTTTTACCATTTTAAATTTCAAGACGATAGCATCAGTAGTTCTCGAGATATCCATGTGTGACAGACAGACAGACAGACAGACAGAGTGATTCTATAAGGGTTCCTTTTTACCATTTTGGTCCGGAACCCTAAAAATGGAACGGAACTATTCTCGTAAGCCAACTTCACGATGCCAACGCATCACGTGATATCGCATATCGGTAATCCGATTGGTTAAACATTGTTCCCACACCCCTCTATCCTAGGATCTTATAAATTAGTTTTTTACACAAGTTAACTGCAATTTTCAAATCTTTTATTTCTTAACCACCAGCACGGTACACCCCATTAGCCTTAGGGACCGTCTCCACGAGCTCGGGAATCGCGGCGATTCTATAGCGCGGACTCGTCGCGATTCTCTCGCTCGTGGAGACGGCCTCTATGAGAGTGTATATAGAAATACGTAGCACGGACGATAACATCGCCGCGATTCCCTCGCTCGTGGAGACGGTCCCTTAGCTAAATTGAAATTAGTTGTTAGTAAGGGCAAGAATTAATACTTTAGCTAAAACAGCAAATTATTAAAACATTTTATTTACACGTCTGGATCAACATTTTCTTAGAATACTGAATCAACAAACAAATAACCAACATTTTAAATGCCGGCTTATCATAGGAATCGATCTAGGCGGATAGACTTTAAAATCGCTACCATTTTGACAAAAGAAATTAATCGTCTACCACAAAATATTCTAGTCGGCGCCACCACTGAAGTCCGATAGACGCGGCGCTACTATCATAGAACTAAATAGAGACTTCAGACGGTTCTGTAGAGTTTAGTTCCCGCTTTTGCCGTAAGATTTCAGCTGCGGCGCCGACTATTTCAGAATGTTCTATTCAGTCAAAGCACGTTTCACTACTATATACCACCTTTAAGGTATATTTAGTACCAAACTATCCGCTAGAGGCACTGTACAAGTTTTCATACATTTTTTTAACTACAGTCGCTAGCGAGTATAGATTGTGAAAACTCATGGTAGACCTACTTATTTCCCCTCTATTGGATATGTGCTTGATGTGGACGTTTTGCGGCTGAAATCATGATGATTGATAACTAACTAATTCCACAAGATCTCAATCCTCGTTCAGCAACACGTCTTCCATGTCGAAGTCCTCCGCTTTCCGTTTCTTGGGTCGCGGTCGTTTCCCGTGCATCATTTCCAACTTGATTTTCTTAGACTGCTTCTTCTTTTCCTTCATCTGTAGCTTGCGCTTGGCAGCCTTCTCGGGATTGTTGACTTTCTCTTGGAGTAGCACCTGTAAGAATTTATAATGTTAAACATATGTATGGTTTATGAAAAAGTCCACTCGTGACCGTGGTGATAATAATTATTATATTATTATTTCTAATTATTATTGATCGTGATCACTAGTTACGAAGTCACATTAAACAGTAAACATTAAACGAAAAACTGTTAGAATTTTGCCCCTCCTTTTTGTCCGGACAGCTCCGGAAGGTGCAGCAGCGACTTTCCGTGTATCAACATCCTGTACTACGCTCGCCAACCCCCCTGCCAAGCGTGGTGAGTATGGCAACAACCCCTCGTGACCTTGAGGATTTGTGCGCGAGCCCTTTGTCCCCCATGATCTTGAAGATTCGTGAGGGAGGCCTTTGTCCCCCATGATCTTGAAGATTCGTGAGGGAGGCCTTTGTCCCCCATGATCTTGAAGATTCGTGAGGGAGGCCTTTGTCCCCCATGATCTTGAAGATTCGTGAGGGAGGCCTTTGTCCCCCATGATCTTGAAGATTCGTGAGGGAGGCCTTTGTCCCCCATGATCTTGAAGATTCGTGAGGGAGCCCTTTGTCCCCCATGATCTTGAAGATTCGTGAGGGAGGCCTTTGTCCCCCATGATCTTGAAGATTCGTGAGGGAGGCCTTTGTCCCCCATGATCTTGAAGATTCGTGAGGGAGGCCTTTGTCCCCCATGATCTTGAAGATTCGTGAGGGAGCCCTTTGTCCCCCATGATCTTGAAGATTCGTGAGGGAGGCCTTTGTCCCCCATGATCTTGAAGATTCGTGAGGGAGGCCTTTGTCCCCCATGATCTTGAAGATTCGTGAGGGAGCCCTTTGTCCCCCATGATCTTGAAGATTCGTGAGGGAGGCCTTTGTCCCCCATGATCTTGAAGATTCGTGAGGGAGGCCTTTGTCCCCCATGATCTTGAATATTCGTGAGGGAGCCCTTTGTCCCCCATGATCTTGAAGATTCGTGAGGGAGGCCTTTGTCCCCCATGATCTTGAAGATTCGTGAGGGAGGCCTTTGTCCCCCATGATCTTGAAGATTCGTGAGGGAGGCCGTTGTTCAATGGACGTCCTACGGCTGAGATGATGATGATGACCTTTTTTCCTCTCAACCCTAACATTCGACTGAATGTTAGGGTTATCGTTTGGTCTGCGCCTCGGCCACCAGTTAAGAGTACTCGATATCCCCAATCTAACTCCTCAGCTTCCCAGCCTCCTGGCAAGTTGCTTGGTGATCGACACTGGTGTCAACGCACCACCCGTTAACAACTCACGATAAAAATAACAAATATAGTAAACCAACCTTTTTACCTCGCAGCCCTCGGGAATGGGGGGAGGCCTTTGCTCAGTAGTGGGACTATGATCGCTCATAATAAAATAAATAAAAATAACTTAAGTAACCAACTTTTAACCAATCTTTTTCCTCACAGCCCTCCTCACACTCAGTCTGGTCTGCGCCTCTACTAACAGTTTAGATTACTCGATATCTCCTGAGATTTGCCCAGTCTCCCAGCTAGTTGCTTGGCGATCGACGCTGGCGTCAACGCATCACCCGAGGTCAACTCACAAACCATTTCCCACACCAACCGTCCTGACATTCAGCCTTGTGCATACAACGCCAAAGCGCATGCTTTCGCATCCAGCAGTTATACTCTTATATCTCCATTTTTTCTCCTCAATTTCTTGTCCAGACCCCCAGCTAGTTGCTTGGCGATCGACGATGACGTCAACGCATCACCCGTGATCAACTTCACGGTAAATACAATAAATATGGTAAACCAACCTTTTTCCCCTCAAACCTTATTTGCTCCAAATTATTCAGCCTGATTTGCTGCTCAACTACTTGATAACCCGAATCTTCCTCCTCAACTTTCCAGTGTTCGTGCCGTCTTTCAGCTAGTTGCTTGGCGATCGACGCTGGCGTCAAAACGTCGCCAGTGGACACTATGTTAAAGGCTCGAGCAGACCGGATGCGTATGCGTAGACGTGCACGTACCACTGAGTTGTAATGTATGGAACTGACATATGACGCGCACGTCTACGTTACGCAAGCGGTGTGTCCTGTCTCATGCATTACAACTCAGTGGTACGTGCACGTCTACGCTTACGTCTACGCATACGCATCCGGTCTGCTCGAGCCTTAAATAATAAATATAACTAGTGAACCAACCTTTTTCCTCTCAGCCCTCCTCACATTCAGTCGGGTCTGCGCCTCGGCTACCAGTTTAGAGTACTCGATATCCCCAATCTTTCTCCTCAACTTCTTGCCCAGTCTCCCAGCTAGTTGCTTGGCTATCGACGCTGGCGTCAACGCGTCACCTGTGGACAGTTCGCGAACTATCGGAGGCAGGATCACGTCTATTATTGATGATACCTCGTCGCTTTCAAGGGACGAGATTATGTGCGTCCACGATGTGAATATTGATGTCCTCTGAAAGAGATATTTAGTTATTGAAAAGAGGTGAACACTAAAGTAAGCAGTAGAATACTGTCCATCCTCTCTTTTTCGTGATTAAGATTTAGCGGTAACTTCTGCAGAATTTATGATTGGGCCATGATAATGTAGCCGCTGGTAATAAGTTACTTTTTTATTTTAGCCGGATAACAAGTCTCCAAAATTAAGTTAACTGTAAGTGTTCTATTAGACACAATTACTTACAATATTCATTGACGTAGGTGCTTTAGCGACCTCAGCATTTATCGCCTTCCTTAGCTTGAATAGTATCCATCTTATATTGAGCTTTGTGCCTTCCAAATCTTCTGATTCTATCGCCTTCTTCGTTAATTTGAAACTTGACATTGAGTGTACTATCTTGAAGATTTGGAATAATACTGCCGTTGCCTGAAAACATTTACATTTCTTTTTTTGGATACACTAAAACATACTTTTTTATAACAAAAATCACTTATTTTAGTATTTATCACAATGACCCGGAGAAAAGAGCTTTCTAGAGGTATATTTAAAAAGATCTATGTACCCATCAGACGGCACAAACAGGCGGATATTATGACAAATAATAATAAAAGTGGAATTTTAACCTCATAAGAACTTACCTGCTCGGACATTTCCTTCGAAACATTCGGCGTAAACTGCGCACACAGATCCAGTATCAAACTCCTCAAGCCATCCTCCGTATCACAATAAATAAAACCTCTTTCGTTTTCAACCTTATTCTTCACAATATTATCTAGTTCACCCACATCCACCGCGGATAGTATCTTCCCTATAATACTGGCGGATTTTAACCTGACCCACGCGTGAGGATACGCTAGTAACGATTGGCAATACTGAGCTATTTCATCGTAATCACTCTGATACGTCTCATTGGTCAAACTCGCCGCGCAATGTACAGTTATCCTCTCTATAAGGTTCAAAATCTGTATGAGGCTGTGGTCTTTTTCGTTTTGTTTTTCTTCGTCTGTCTTGTCGGTTGCTTGTTCGAGTTTGATCTTTACGAATCTGCCTTCGGTGATGTCGTTACTGAGGAGAAGGATTTTGCCGCTGACCAGTGATAGGACTGTGCTGAGTCGATTTTTGAATTCGTTCTCTTCGACGTTCACGAAACGGGTGCTGAGTTGGGCTGCCAGCTCGAAGTGGACAGGCTGTGATGAAAAAGAAAACAGATTTCATAATACTTCTATCGGTGATTATACAAAACTATTATCGAGATATAAGTACAAGATAAATAAGTACCTATATATTCATACACAAAGTAATTGTTTTTGAATAAATAAACTGAAAATATCATTGCCTCCATCTAGCAACGACAGCAGGGCGCAGAATCGTTCGTTATATGTCTATAACGAAAAAATACTTTAAGAGTGTCCTCTTAAAGTATTTTAAAGCATTGATGACCTGAGTGTCTCTATGTGTGTACTAACGAGAGCTTAGCATATTTCGCTACTTACTGATTGGCTGCCTACATCAAAGTGTGGAACCATCATCTTTTATATAGTGGAAATCGTCAGACCTGACCTAGGTCCCCCAGAATTGCAGAAAGCCACCATTCATTTCGGCTTTGGTGCGCATGCTACAAAGAGTATGTTCCGCTCCAGTGCCGGGAAATGTTTAAACGAAGTTTCTTAACACTGCGATATACCGGGATGCAATATTGCACGCCATAAACGCCTTAAAAGTTCCTAAAAAAGTCTTATACCACCAGGTCAAAGAGTCTGTTTCTCTCCAGTGCCGGTAAATGTTTCAGCAAAGTCTCTACGATACACTGGGATAGATTATTGCTCGCCATTATACGCCGTCGTGGGGTGCCGGCAGTAGAATGATACCCCTGCTCTCATGCCCATGGATGCAGTAAGAGCCTGCTAAGGGACACCTCCGGAAGATGGGCAGCAGCGTCTATCCGTGTATCAACATCCCATACTGCGCTCACCAACCCGCCTGCCAAGCGTGGTGAAAATGGCAACTACCCCTCATGGAGATCCATGAGGGAGGCCTGTGTTCATCAATGGACGTTTAATGGCTGAAATGAATACGCCTCAAAAGTTCCAACAGTTGTATAGTAACTACCTGAGTGTCCTGGAAGAAAGTGAGCACCAGGTCGAAGAGTTTGTTCCTCTCGAGTGGCGGGAAGCGGCGCAGCATTCCCTCGATGCTGGCGGCGGCGGCGGCGCGGCATTCCGGCGCCGGGTCGTTCAGCATACACGCCCCGAGGGACAGCATTAGGTGCTCGCTGTGTTTGCTTAGCTGGACCTGGAAAACATCGCAGATATTTTTTTCTTCATCTTTTGCGGAGAGAGCCGCCGTGGGGAGCCGGCATTAGAATGTTACCTCTCCTCTCATGCCCGTGAATGCAGTAAGAATCAAGAAAAAAAAATACTTTATTCAGTGCGGCCGCATGGACCTTATTAACGCGACCTTAAGAGCCTGCTGAGGGATACCTTCTAAAGGTGGGCAGCAGCGTCTTTCCGTGTCAACATCCCACACTGCGCTCGCCAACCCGCCTACCCGCCTACCAAGTAGTGAGTATGCCAACTGCCCCTTATGGAGATCCATGAGCGAGGCCTGTTCAGTAGTGGACGTTTTACAGGAGAAATGATGATCTTTTGCGGAAGGTTAAAGCGATCGGACGAGATTGACGCATGACGCGACTTTTACGGCTTAACGCAAAAACTACTAGGTGGATTTTCATACGGTTTACTAGAATCAAGAATCAAAAAATACTTTATTCAGTGCGGCCGCATGGACCTTATTGACGCGTCACAAATTACAAAATAAAACAACACAAATAAATAGAATAAAGCACATAATTGAATCTGTTCACTTCAGATGACACGCGAGTTAGAAAAGAAGTGAACAGAAGAACCTAACTCGGTCGTTATAGTCATCATTTAACAATTTTACAACTACAATAGATATAGTGATTCAAGAGGCAAGTTTGTGTTTTCTATATTTATAATGCTTTGTGAAAATTGATTGACATATTACGATGATTATTTAATATACTAAAACTTGAGATTCTCAGATCATAGCAGAATACTTTATTTATACCGAAAACTCAATTATAATCTAATCTACATAATATGTTTTGGTAAACGTAAAAAAACTTAAACCAACTTCTACCAACGGTTAACTACGGAACCCTACATAGCGCGTGGCCCGACACGGACCTGGCCTAACATATTTAATTTAATATTTCTATACATTATAAGTGGAAACTTACAATTGGCCCTCAGTGCACAGCACATGTACTGCTTTACCGGCAACATGAATTATTGAACTATATATATATATATACTCTTAAAAAAAAGTAACAGCTAGTCTAGCTGTTAGTTAAAACTTAAAAAAAATTAAACAAAGTTGCAATTGTGATAGATTTAGTATTTTTATGATAGGTAGGGGTTACAGCTTAACATCAGGAGAACCTACAGGTGCATTCAGTTTTATTTTGAGACTACCATTAAAAGCATTTTATATTTATGGCTTTGTAGTAGTAGAGCAGTTATAGTAGTTAGCAGTAGTAGAGTAGCTAGTAGTAGTAGGGCGGTACGAAGTCCGCCAGGACAGCTAGTTATTTATAAAATTCACTCCTAAGAACTTACCACCAGCAGCTTATTGATGATCATGTCTATAAACTTGAGCGCGGACTCTCTTCCGTGCTGCAGTTCATAGTTGAGCTGCGATACGAAGAACTCTATGAACTTCTCCAATCGCTTCCCCGGCGAGTAGTTCGTTAGGTAGTTCAGGAATATCGCACGGCATTCGTCTCTAGAAATAAGAATTTAATTTAAACAAAAAGAAATACATTCATATTAAATAGCGGGAATGTTCAGGTACTTGTTATTGTTAGTGAAGGCACCAACTGTTTCGACCCTTATCGATACAATAACAAGTACGTGAACATTCCTGCTATTTAATATGAATGTAATAAACAAATCACGAAAGTTACTATAGTAAAAAAGAAATACATTCAACACTAGAAAGAAGAATGTAATTTAAACAAAAACGATTTATCCCTATTGCTTCCAAAAGGTTTTAATACCGCTAAGTGAATTGAGAATGTAAATTAGTCACACATTGACTATGATACTAAAAGGAATATCGCGCGGTATTCGTCTCTAGAAAGAAGAATGTAATTTAAACAAAAACGATTCATCCCTATTGCTTCCAAAAGGTTCTAACACTCGTAAGTGAATTGAGAATGTAAATTAGTCACACATTACTATGATACCAGCCGTGTCGGCAGTAAATTGTTGCCCCTCCTCTCTTGCCCAAAGGAATACCTCTGGAAGATAGGCAGCAGCGTCTTTCCGTGTATCAACATCATATTCATATAAGTTTTCTTCTAATGTACCGACCTCTATGACATGTAACTTGGTGTTATTATTAATGTATTGTATTGTACTGCGCTCGCTAACCCACCTGCTAAGCGTGGTGAGTATAGCAACAAGGGGTGTGATCTTGGAGGCCTATCTCCAGCAATGGATGTGAACAGCAGTCCTAAGGCTGAGATGATGATGACAAATCGATCAGTATGACTCACCTAGATCGCGCCGATTCACTCAGTATACATATCCTAGATACTTTCTCCATGACATCATGCAGCTCAGCGGACACAAGCTTGGCTTCGAGTATAGCTTTGAGCAGTGAAAACGAGTTTGCCTGACGCTCGTCATTCTGGAAATCCTCTTCTGCGTAGAGCAGTAACGTCTTCAGTTGGTCTGCTTCTAGTTTGAAGTATTTTACGTTGCGGATCAGGACCGTTACTGCCTGAAATTTGAATGGTTTACGTGAAAGTTTCAAGTAAAGATTCCTTGACTATGTCTGAATATACCTCTGTTATTGTTTGTTTGAGATATAGTTTATGCTTCTGTATAAGTTAAAAGTTAAATATTATAAGACAATTTTTCTTCTTTTAACACAATTATTGAGCTAACTGAATCTATGCGTTTATGGACAAGTTATGCGCAAGTTACTCGTAAGGATTCATGTATATGAATATATATGTACATATATGATGTTTCTCAATTTGACCGTTACATATGTTTCCTATTTTTGTTTTTTCCTTCTTATTTTATATGTAGCCTTTATCTCTATTGAATAAACACTTACTGACTTTGACTGTAGTAGTAAAATTAATCTATAACTAGGTCTTACCTTGAAAGCGTTGCGAACTAAATTATAATTATCATTCTGCTTGCTGATCTCAAACGTCGCGTACTTATGCAGCGTAGTAAAAAGCATCTTGACTATTTCCTGTATATTTTCCTCCAAAGTCGGCGTGCTGACTCTTATCGTCCACAAAGTCGTGATACACTTCATAGCGACCGTAGTCACCTTTATATGATCACTCTTCAACGCATCTACTAGTAAGGGGATTAATGGGTCAACAAAAGCCCTGCAATCCATTCGCGAAACTTTCTCCCTTTTGAGTATTATGTAGAGGATGTTCAAACTGAACTCCACTAAGACATGAGCGTTTGCTTTGCCGGATGTTTTAACGTTCCTCGCTTGATTCTCCTTGTGCCTTTTCGGTGTAGTAGGTATGATAAAGCAATCTGGTTTCGCGCGAAGCATTTTCTCTCTTTGCGCTTCTGTGATCTGTCTTTTAGGAGCGCCTAATACGAACTCCGGTATACTCTCAGAGGCAATACCGTGTAGGAAGATAAACAGAGATTCTATGTCAACGAACTTGTTGGCAACTAGTCCAGTGCTAACATGCATCATCGCTTCTTGAACTTTGACAACTATTTTCTTGGAATGATGTTTTTGCAGTACATCTTTGAAAGGCAGTAGAAGGTTTATAAGATGGCTCTCTGTAATATTCTGTGAGACTATCATAAGTGTGACGTAGCTTTTCTTGCTGGGTTTCGCTTCTGGCGTTTTGTAGTGTAGTTTGTCTACCTCCTTTTCTTCGGACAAGGCTCCGAATAGATCATTTGTGCATACATCTAGTATGTAATGCAGATTTTTATCTATGTCACCTGGTTTAAAGTCATCCTTCAATGCGTCTAACACAGTATGTATCGTGGCAACCAGTACGTGAACTTGGAAACCTCGAGTCAGCAATATCGTAAGGTGTTCCAGTAATATTCCGAGGTAGGATGTGCCGATTGTAATCATGATTTTCTTGAGGATATCTCTAGCCATGAGTCTTACTTGTTTTAGTGGAGATTTTAGGAAGGAGCATAGTTTGACGAAGATTCTAGAAAATAATAAATAAAAGCATATTTTAAAACTGTTTTGAACACATCTGCCTGAAATAGAGGACATGAGAGTCTTATAAGAAACTAAACAGCCATGCGCGTAAATAGAAGATCAATAAGAAATGATTACTTAGTATTAATATCACAGACTATACATGGGCTTGTTGATCTTTTTGAATATCTGAAATGGTCTGAAATGTATGGTACACTTACCCAGGTAACTGATACTTTAACAAGTCTCCAGGTAGTCTTTGCAACAACTTGACCAGCGCTAAAGCGATAGGCACCCTCTGCATATCCTCCTCTTGTCGGTCTATACTGGTCTTGCGTCGGTTAACCTTGTGAGATTCTTCGTGGTCAGTCATTTTTCCGATTGCGCTAAAATAAGTTAATAAATCATGAAACAAACATTACAAAACAACTGTACCAGATAATACATTTGCTTTTTTTAACAGAGACAGTAATTCAAAACATACTTGCTCTACGTGATTAACTGACATTTATGAGAACACTGTTTTTATTAATCGAAATCTGGCACATACTGACAAGGCACAGCTTAAACCAGGTGTTAAGTATGACATTCTGGTTCAAAGTTCCTCATTATAACGTCAGTGTAGCTTTTATTGTGTGGGTTTCATAGTAAATCGACCTAGACAAAGTGAACTACACTTTGTATGTAATTGATACAGCGCCATCTGATATGAAATGAGGACCTTTCCTTACATATCTCGACCGTGACAAAGGAAACTACTATAGATTTTTCTTTGTCACAGTCGAGATATTATAAAAATCCGCACTCGCTACATTTATAATGAGTTTTTAAGTTATATTGACAGATATAAATGGTAAACCAACGGTAAATGTTATAAAACCAACTTACCGATTCAACTGTGGTAGTAATCCAGCTGCCAAAGACTTGATGATCCTTTTAGCTACAGATGGGGACACGCTCGTAACCTTTTCAAAGGCCGGCTCGTTTGTAACTTCTTTAACAGTTTCCTCATCCGCTAACGCATCGTCCGCTGCTTTTAATTCTTCCTCTTCGTCTAACATAGCCTCTTTATCTTCGGGAACGTCTTGATCATTGACTTTGTCGTCATTATCATCAACTGTGGCTTCTGGGGATTCTTTGATTTCTTCTTCAATAGTAACATCCTTTTCTGGCAAAATCTTTTTCTCATCATTACTGTTGTCGGCTCTATCTTTTTCTCCTCTCGTGCCTTTGCCGCCTTTCGTTTTGTTATTCACTCTTCCAATAAAAATATTAGTGGTCAGAGCCTTAGGAAGTTCAATGTTCTTGGCCTTTGAAAAGTCAAAATGGAACGCGTCTAAGATACCGATAAGTATACGAGTCAGTTGTTTTTGATGTTCGGTTGTTGTACGTATTTTATTGAGGTATAATTTAAGAATCACTTCATAGTGATACCAGGGTAGTAGCTTACAGCAGGTAGCAACAACTTCTATGCAAGCGTCAATCAATGTATTCTTTTCCGTGTATTTATCATCCCCTAGATACATATACGCGAGCGGCAGAATAAAATTCGTAAGTGTTCTAGGAGTAGGGCACTTTATCATCTTTTTGGCTACTTTGCAGAATTTCATAAGTGCTCTTACTCGCCTATGCATTTGTAAATGACACATGTTTTCAAAGAAATCTACTTCTACGTCTTCTTTATTCGTAAAGTTAGCTAGATCTAGCAATACTACGTCGGCGTCTGGGCATTCTCTAGCCAATGTGCCAAGGAGTGCTATACTTTCATTTCTAAGGTTTTCGTTTTTCACATCTCTGATGCCAGTTGATATTAAAGATAGTACGGTATCTCTGACTAGAAATTGTCCATCTATCGCAGATCTATACTTCATTAGTAGTTTAGGCAGTATTCTTTTCAGGCAAAGGCCTGCACCATCGCGCAAACCAATGTCTTTCTCCGTACGGACTGTGTAGAAACAGTTATTGACTACCAGAATAGCTAGATCGACGTCGATTTCGTTGCTGTCAGATAGTTTATAGATTTCTTTGTACGCGTCGATTCGTCTATCAAAATCTGGTTGTTCGATCCAGCGTTTGTTGAATGCATTCATTTCTCGTACTATATGCGCCAGCTTCTTTAAAGAATCTTTATTTTCCTTCGCGTTTTCAGCAATCGAGAACAGCAGCTTTATCAACAACTTTCTGACATCAACTGGGCTGACTTTGTTGAACAAGACTGCTATGTTTTTTATGTAAGTTTGAGGTTGTGAGCTGTGGCCCAGTAAATTGATTATAGTGGTAACAGCATACTCCATGTTTTCTTCTGCCATGTTCATGCAAACTTTCTTAACGAGAATTGGTAGAAGTAAAGTGAGTAACTCATCGCATATTTCAGGTGATGCGACCAGTTCAGTAACCCTTGACAATATAAGCAGATCTCTTTTGTTGACCGCGTTTGATTTAGCAGAGTTAGCAAAACGACGCTTCATGATCTCCAAGATGCTTGGGATGTGAGGAAGGAGAATCTTGCTTCCAAAATTCAAATTAGGCACGTTTGTAATCTCCTCAACGGGTAGAGAGTTAAACGATTCTATTGGCGGCAATTCTTTATCTTCCTCATCTTCCGTCAAGGTTAGTAATTTCTCAACCATGTCAAGAACCATGTTCACTACTACCGGGGATATCTTTGGAGCTGCCAGTAGTTTGAATAAAGCTGTCAAAGCATTAGTGGCATCAGTTTCCGGGCATGTTATCAGGAGAATGTAGTAACGGGGGTTTAGAGACCATGTTGAAAGGATTTTCATTAAAACAGTCGGATTTTGGACTCCTTCAATATGTAGTTTCACTATCATTGGAAACAAAAGAGTCTCAAATATGACTTGTAAGGCATCCTTGTTCCACAAGTACTTATCATACTGTTCAAATAACTTTTTTATAGTTGTCAAAGCAATGACTCGAAGATTTTTCAGGACTTTCACATAGCCTTTGTGCACTCTCTCTCCTTGAGCTAACACAGCCGCTATTGTAGAGCAAACTCCGTAAAATATATTGAAGAGTTCGGAAAGTAGTTCATCTTTCATGTACCCTCCAAAGTATTCCCTCACAACTTCAAATAAGTTCAATACACTGTGCAGCTTTCCTGGAGCGGTAATCGATTTCAAATCTAATGTAGATATTACAGTTTCATTAATTTCTTTTGGAGACAAAGGCATGAAGTGTTTGAACTGTGAAAACGCCATTTCGATGAACATTTTGAGTTCATTTTCACTGCATCCAGCTATATATCGCATAACAAGAGACCGTCTAGCTTGACCGCCACCTTTCTTGTCGGCTCCCAGTTTAGTCGTCATTTTCCCGTACAAAATTCTTAATATGATAGGAACTACATGTTCCCTATCATCAGGATGAATGCTTTGAGCATCTTGAGTGATTTTAAACAATGTTAATTCATCTTTAAACTTCTTCTCATCAACTAAGTTATGTAAGTTTGTTTTGTATGGGATTACACCTTTGTTTTTGTAGTTCAAAACACAATCTAGTGCATACTTCTGAAGTCCAGGGTTCTTGTTCTTTAGGAAGTCCATGTAAAGTTCCCAGAAGACGGGCTCTTTGTGTAGTGCTCTAGGGTTTTTGAATTGCGCTAAAACTTGCATTACATTTATCAGCGTTTTGAATATAGTTTTTCCTGAAACTGTTTCTTTAGGTTCTTCGATTTCTTCAATCATTTGTTCAATGTCCTCAACGTTTTCTTCTGGGTGTTCATCAACTTCCATTTTATTAGTATCATGAACTTCAACATTAATTTTCAATGCATTTTCATCTCTTCTGTACTCATCTTCAATGAAATTTAGGAACAAAACTACGACATCGCGATTTTTCGCCTCACAAACTTGAATACAATTGGTCATAACTTTCAAAATCAGGTTTCTGTAGTTGTACAAGTCAGGTCGCTCTGTTATACTGTTATATTCTGAATACAGATTCGTTATGATTTCGTAGTTTGTGTCTATTTCAGTATCAAATTGGAATTGTTTCAGATTTTTCTTGGCGTTTACGAATGATGACTCTAATGCAATGTGAAATACAGGCCAGAATTCTTCAGCAGGTAGTGCATTACCATACCCAGCAACAAATTCAGAAAGTGGTTCCCAAAGAAGCTTAAAATTGAAGTACAAAGCTCCAAGCATGTAATTCAAAGCAAATAAATGAAATTCAGTTTCTTTGGCTATAACATACTGTGTAGTGTTGAAAGCCATGTTTTGTAGCAAACTTATTTGAGCTCTATACTCTTGGATTGAAGGTTTAATAGATTCCACTTCATAGCATTTGCTAAATATTGCGAATTTTTCTCCTCCCTCATTGTCCACTTTGTTCAATCCTTCGACATTTTCAAAGAGCTTGTAAATGTGTGTAGTGAGCAACCTAACTAGGTGAAAGGGGGATGACACACTGCTCTTTAGATAGGAGTCCACTAACAACAAATGTGGGTATGATAGTTTACTCTCATGTTCATAAGCTGTTAGGTACAGATCAAGCAAATGTAAGGCGCAAATATAATTCGGATCAGATGCGCAAGGTAATACAATTGGCAAAAGTTTTTCAATGTCACAAATTTCATTTAATCTTTTGCAGCTGGAAATGTGGATAGCACTCTCCATGGCACTCGTTAACAAGAACAACACCCTTCTAGCACACCTAGACAGAGCTGTAGTATCACAATGAAACTTATTGTGATCAGGCTGATTTTCTAAATTGTAACCAGCAATTACATGCAATAACTTCGATATAAGATACTGCAATGCATTGATGCAGTAGTCAACATCTATTTTTTCCACATGGGGCAAGGAGAAGAGCACATTCATTAATTTATTTGGGCTCTCCACAATATTCTCGATATCATCATTGATAACTGAGTTGAAATGCTCCATAAAACTTGGCAGATGTTTGCCAAAATCTACAGGGTATTTCACCCACTCGAAAAGCTTGATACCATTTTTTGACAGTGGTGATTTCTTCAAGCAAATCCTGGTCAGGGCACACATAGCTTCATTATCAAACCCAGATTGGATTATGAAGTTGATGAAGGGTGGCATAATGTGTAAATCAAACTGTGAATAGTCAGTAACATTTTGCACAAAATTGATCAAGATGTTTGGATATGGCAATGGCAGCAGCACTTTGACAATGATGCTTGCATGCTCTTGTGATAGTGACACATTGGGGGACAGGAGTAGCACAGCTCCAATTTGTGAGCACACTTCTAGAACATTCTCTGAGGTTTGTTCGCAAATCACTTTTATCAGCGTCAGTACAAACTGTGGTGGATTAGTCAAGTATTTGCCATTCTGGTGCTCAATCACTTGACCTGCAAGCCTGAGAATGTATTCCAGCCCCCTACTTTCCTCATCATTTTCTTTTAGAATCTCACTAGTGCATTTCAAAATGCAGTCCCAAAAGAGAGTATACTCTTTTGGATTTATAGTCTGAAGGCTGTCTTCAAATGTTTGTGTGAGAACTTTGAAGAGAGTTTCTTGGTGTTCTTTGTTTTCTTTCAAGTACTGAAGCAGCAATGGTAGGAAGGTTTCAATACAGCTGTGAAATTTTCCTGTGACTCCTCTTAGAATTTCAAAAATCAGGTGTCCACATCCAATTATTGCCTGAAATGAATAAAATAATAAAGGTCAATTTAGTAATACAACCCTAAGAGTAGCACAGAAGACTGAAAATAATTATAATTTGGGTAATGAAATAAAACAATAAGAGTAACTTTTAAGACAGAAAATCTATAAGGTTATTGAAATACCCACATCATCATTTGTTTCCAAATAACTCAGCACAAGACTAATAAACTTTTTCTTATCCCTGATATCACGAGCCACAAAAGCGAAGCTCTCTGCAGCAAAGTTATTTATGTACTGCGGCTTATTCTCACTTAGAAGTGGTATTATCCTCTTCAATACCAAAGCAATGTCTTTCTTCAGATAGGGTTTGAGGACCTTGAATAGGAAAGCAAGGCAGACCAAATTCCATTCTAGTTGTTCTGCATTTTTGGTGTTCAGCAACCTTATGAGGATGTCAAGAAACTTTGGAAAATGTGGGTAGAAGTCTTCTCTAAGGTCTTTTGCCAGAGAGACCAGAATTCTGAAAAATAAATACAAGTATATAAATATTTTTGCTTGTTTTGATGCATCATATAGATGATGGAAATATTTACTGGACAATTCAGTTCGGTAACAAAGAAAATTATCATTAGTACAGCCCAACTTCACTTACTACTTGGGTGTTATAGGTCTCCACTAGGTTTGGACAAATTGAAGGTAGATTACTTACTCCAATAATGGTTGTAGACATGATGTATCTTCCAAGTTCAAATATTTCTCTAATATCTCTATTACTTCTTCCTTTTTGTGAACGAGCTGGGTTAAACTAAATGTGCCATAGACATCTTTCTTAAACTTCTTGAAGTTCTCCGTCAGGTTGAGGCCATGCCATTTTTGTATAGCCAAGGAGAAGTGGGTGTCCGTTTCTTCAGGCTGCCTTGTGTATTCATGCTCAATGTGGTATAGAGCGGCATGGCGGATGTCGATTGCATTTATACGTTCCGCAAACGGCACAAACTGCAGACAAATTACGTATTTTTATTTAAGAGTTACTCTAGGTTACCTGTGTAAATTATTTATCATGATAGTATAATATGTAGTAATGATAAAAAAGAAATTGCTGGTTGCTTTTAGCAAGTAAACAACGTGAAAGCAGAGTAAATATTGGACATAACCTAAAATTATCTTTTAATTATAATAAACACTTACCCGAAACGTATTAGTGGTTTTATGTTTAACAGGTTTTATTTTCATCTTTCTAGCATTTACCTGCGGCTTTACAATAGTTAATAGACTACAATAGGCTTTACAATAGGCAAACAATAGTTAAAAATTAAAAAGATTTCACTTCACAGTGTTACATACTCCTTGATTTCACATGCCGCACACAAAATCAAAACAACACATGGTTTTGACAGATGCACTTCGATGACATACATAGACATAAAAGACATGCTGACTGCTCCATTCTCCATTTGCACAGATAATAAAATCGGGGATTGTTGTTTTTTTTGAGCCTATGTGGTTCAAACAATTAATAATGTCGCACAGAACAGACAGGGTATAAATTCCTTATCTAAAACTGTCGATTTATCTTTGGTTAGTGACCAGACATTGCACCAATTTCAATTTTACAGTATAATTTTTTTTGACGATGATGTATTGTTTTAAATAACACACAAGTCACAAAATAACCCAGGCCTACCCAGGGCCTGGGTAGGCCTGGGTTATTTTGTGACTTTCTTCTTCTTCTTCCTGCATGGCTTAAGCAAAATGTGGATTATTTAAAACAATACATCATCGTCAAAAAAAATTATACTGTAAAATTGAAATGAGGCGTTTTCATGAAAAAGTAAAAACTTCGAAAATAGTTCCCTCGAACCTTATAGATGGCGTTACTTTTCTTTTACTGGTAGGAAACACAATTTGACATTGACAGCAATTGTGATTAATGACAAACTTGCTTTCTCCGCTTGCCAGCTCCATCTGTTAGGTTTAGTAGATAACACTTTTTTATTTTTTACTGAAAACAGCTCATTGGTGCAATGTCTGGCAGACATAGCAAGTCACAATTAAACGTCGTAGTGATTGATTATAAACTCTGGTCACAATCATCACAAAACATCGTCGAATTTCCTTGCAAAAATATCATCAATTTTACTTTTGTTTTGAAAATAGTTTTAACGAGCGTGTTATTTTTCCAATGCTTGCTCGGTTAGTCAATTCTCTGCCTACCGGCCTATCAAACCGACTAACAAAGCTATACTTCCAAGGTAAGTTCTTATCTTTCGCCCTTGCCGGGTTAACATTTATTATCGTAAGAAAATGAATACGCTATGTTAGTATTCTCTTATTGTTCAAGCTCGTACTCGCAATCAGAGAGAAGCTCATAGTTCGCAAGTTCTTCAACAATACATAAACATGGATGTGAAGATATTGCCTGCGCTGGAAGACAACTATATGTATTTGATTGTGGACAAGAGCACTAATGAGGCTGCTATTGTCGACCCGGTTGAACCGGCAACAGTACTGAAAGCTGTGGCAGAACAGGGTGTTAAACTTACTACTGTATTGACTACTCATCACCATTGGTAATATTTCATCATCATCATTTCAGTCGTAAAACGTCCACTACTAAACACAGACCTCCCTCATAGATCTCCATGAGGGGTAGTTGCCATAAACACCATGTGTGGCAGGTGAGTGCAGTATGGGATGTGTGTGTGTGTGTGTGACTCCATTTTCCGCATTTAGACTCGAAGTTGGTCCATTATGCGTGAGTGTCTGGCTAGCATAGCCAGCCCAACTCCGACCAGAAGCAGTATGGGATGTTGATACACAAAAAGATGCTGCTGCCCATCTTCCGGAGGTATCCTACTTTATTTTACCATCTTTTGCCTTGGGGGGCCAGTAGAAGAATGTTACCCCTTCTCTCATGGCCATGGTTGCAGTAAGAGCCTGCTATACACCAACTTCCCATACTGTTGCACTCACCTGCCAGCCTGCCAAGTGTGGTGAGTATGACAACTAGCCCTGAGGCCTGTGTTCAGTAGTAGACATTTTATGGTTGAAATGGATTATTTATTTTACTACACAAAGTTCATAAGGTCCACGAAATGGCACTTCCAAGTAATGACAGAATACTATATGAAAATTATACCATCACTCAAACTTGTGGTACTTAAATGACTATGTCAGTTATGTTAAGTTTTCTTTACCTACTCTATTGACACTTCACCTCAGCAAGCCAACATTATGTTGCTGGATGTAGACACTGTTTACTGCTCTGCAAGTACTAGTAGGGAACATCTCTAAAGATATTCTCTTGAAGAGATGCACTCCTATCCACACTTCATATGTAGATGGTAACATTAATACACAGAAAAATAAGAGGTGAGATCTCTTCTCTATTCTGTGGTAACATACATATAGCATTAATAATAGTTAGCTATTAGATCACCCTGTTCCTTCAAATTTGTTCCTAATTCTAGTGGGGATACAAGATCTCCACTGACATCCCATATAGGGGTGTATTGTGCATTATCCCCTGTGATACTACCCAGACCCCAGCCATCCCAAGTCCTTGAAGTAATAGATAAGAACTCTGGGTCATTGGCAGCATTGCATAGCATCCCTGAAGTGGATTCAGATAATGTTGGAAGGGCTTGGTTACATTAGCTCCTGTAGTCCTGTTTCCATTCTGACATCACTTGTGGCCTTGCAGTCTTGTCTGCTTATTGTATTTGCTTCTTTAAAATCATAATATTCCTTCTTTTAATGTAAGAGTTTAACTCTTGTTGGTCCAACTAATGCAACCCTTTCCTATTATTTAATTATATAGCATATAGATAGATGAATAGAAAATACTTTATTGCACACCTTAAAACTAAACATAATAACAAGAAACACTGAAAAACAAAGTGACAATTGGCGGCCTTATCGCTAAAGAGTGATCTCTACCAGGCAACTTTGGGATATATTAGATTGTAATATATTATGACAAGGGGTTATACTGGTGTACATGTAGGTTAAACTAATTACATACAATACCATACATTATAAGTATGTAACATATTATACTTACAAAATACATAACATAAGTATCATAGACTAGCTGACCCAGTGCCCACTTTGTTGGGCAGTAATTTATAGCCTATGACACTCACAAATACTGTGGCTTTCTATTAGTAAAAGTATTTTGAAAATCAATTCAGTAGACCCAGAGATTACCCCCTACAACCTCACAAACTTTACCTCTTTATAATATTCATATAGATAATGTATAGATATAATATACTTACATGTTAATAATAAATATATAAATAAAGTGTCAATGAATCAAGCAGCTAGTGACAACAGGATATAACATAGTGTTCCTTAACCATAGATTTGAAGATTGGAAGGGATGAAGCACACCTGATAGATACAGGCAATGCATTCCACAGGTTAACAGCCTTGACAGAAAAGGAATTGTGGTAGTACGACAAGTTATGCATAGGTGTCATGAGCTGAAGAGTATCAGAAGAATGATATATGTACCATATAAATACCCTAGACAGGTTATACATAATATACATAGTACTATATAGATGATTCTTATTTGCCAGGGATCATGCAGGAGGCAATGAAGACCTTGTCAAACAACATCCAGGTCTAACAGTATATGGGGGTGATGATCGCATTGGAGCTCTCACTACAAAAGTCTCACATGATACCACCTTCAAACTTGGAAGTCTGGAAGTGAAGTGCCTCTTCACACCTTGTCATACCAATGGGCATGTTTGCTACTATGTGTCATCCAATAAGGATGTGACTACACCTGTAGTGTTCACAGGTAATCTCATTAGTATTATAAAGCCAAAAGTTTGTTTGTATAGATGTATGGATATGGATGTTTGTTACCTCTCCACACAAAAAACTACCCTATGGATTGAGCTGGAATTTTCCACATGTATAGCAGATGTTGACCAGAATTAACACAGGCTACTTTTTATCTGGGTGCAACATATGCAGTCTGCCACTTACCAAGCCTCTGTGTTATTTCCAGGCTACAAGTGTAAAATTTCTAAGACCCCAGTAATTTACCAGAGGCAATCAAATGCAACGTAACTATCTGTGTGTTGTTATCTGTGCTAAATAAATTAAACAGCCTATTTAAATATTTGTACAACTTTATAGTTGAGTGCAGTGTAACTATTATTAATGTATAATATGTCTGTATGGCTGACAAGATAAGCATAAACTAATGAACTAAAATATACTTTATATTAGAAAGAATTAACCATGCAGTCTATTGCATATTTTTATTGAGAAATATCAATAACATAACCAGCAGAAAATTAAGAATAAAATCATTATTTTTTTTAATTAGGGCATTTAGTGCATCTAGATATACATAGATGTAGTCTCTGTAGGTTAGATCTTTGTCATTTTATTTTCCCCTCAGGTGAATTAACTTACATACAGTCTGAGTAAGCCCTCTTTAGAATGTTATGGTAAAGAAAGGCATCAGAGGATTACCTATCAAAGATATTTACAACATTTTCAGGTGACACACTATTCCTAGGTGGATGTGGAAGATTTTTTGAAGGCACAGCTGGTCAAATGTACAGAGCTCTCATTGAGATACTGAGCAACCTGCCGGACCAAACAAGGGTGTTCTGTGGGCATGAGTACTCACTCCAGAACTTGAAGTTTGCAGCCCATGTGGAGCCAGAGAACGAAAATGTGTCAAATAAAATAAAGTGGTGTGAAGGTAGAAGGCAGTTGAAGGAACCCACTGTAAGTTAGTCCAGATGATATGATTCATCAACTACGGCTATGTGGTGCTGGTAGTAGAAAGCTGCCTCTCAGCCCTTGCCTGTAGAGGCAGTAAGAATTTCTTCAAAGACACCTCCGGAAGGTGGGCAGCAGCATCCTTGTGTATATACATCCCATACATTAACCCAGTCCAACAGAGGCAACATCCCCTCTTGATCTGTACTTGGAGATCCATGAGATAGGCCTATGTCCAGTAGTGGATGTCCTATGACTGTATGAAGATGATCAACTACTACTGAAGACTGAAGAATATCCATTTACCCCATGTCCAATTCACATGCTATTAGACTTGTCACAAGATCTTTGACTATCTGAGGCCACACTTTAGTAGTATTCCTAGTTGTTCTTACCATTTTTATTTTGTCACACTTCTGGATAAAGAATGTCTTCCACTTAGCTTGGCCTTACAGTAGGTATAGTTATGTTTATAATATTTCAGGTTCCTTCTACAATTCTAGAAGAGAAGCAGTACAATCCTTTCATGAGGGTCAATGAACCCTCTGTCATGAAGCATGCTGGCAAAGCTGATGCCATTGAGACTATGAAAGCAATAAGAAGTGAAAAAGATAGCTTTTAATAATTATTGTAGTGCATTATACCTGGAGGTGGGTTTAAATATAAAGTTTGTTGTCTCATAAATTATATTTATCTATTTAGTACCTAAATAAATGTTCTTTTATACTAGTATTACTATGTTTTACTAAAGATTTAAGCAAAAAAGCAATATTATGTGAGATAGATGATTTTAATTCTCCAAAAAGATACTTTTTAAGATTCATTTCAATTACATAACAATGTAATAGGTCCTACTTAAGTAGAAATATAAATAAAAGTAAACCTAAACTTAAAACTATGTATCACTAGAATTCATTGTTGCTGAGTGTCATTCTCTTTTTTGATGGTGTTGTACTGTGACATCTGTTCCACATACTTTTCTTTTGATCTTTCAAACATTGCAACATACACCTGCAAATAATAATCACTGGTCAATTGACTATTGTGGCTTCTCTGTAATATAAATTAGTACAGAGAATGTCAAAATGTGTTAATGCATTTGGCCCCAAGGCCACAGAAATGGCAATTTACCACTAATTTACAAAAGAAAAACAAAACACATTTAAATTGTAATAAATTATTTTGCAAGAGTGAAAATAAGTGAAATAAAAACCTCTTCTATTCATTATTGCAACTGGTAGACTTCCACTCATGGTTATTAATCTAATCTAATGCAAAGCCGTGGGGTGCCAGCAGTAGAATGTAACCCTGCCTCTCCTGCCTGTGGATGCAGTAAGAGCCTGCTAAGGGATACCTCCGGAAGATGGGCAGCAGCGTCTTTCCATGAATCAACATACCGTACTGCGCTCACCAACATGCCCGCCAAGCGTGGTGAGTGTGGCAACTACCCCTCATGGAGATCCATGAGGGAGGCCTGTATCCAGTAGTGGATGTTTTACGGCTCGAATGATGAATGCAATGCAGCTTAACATATTTAGTTTAAAAGATAGACAATCTATGATGAAGTAAGTACATACCCGTTTTTCATCATTGGAGAGTGATCTCCATCTATGAGCCAACTGCCTAGTCACTTCTTGCTTGGATGGCTCACTTCCACTCTCAGAGTTGGTTTCAGCAATTACGAGTGGCCTTTGTTCTTGACAAAATTGGAAGAATGCATTACATGGTTTCTTAGGCGCATTAGGATCTTTCTCAGGCTGAAAGTAAAATTATAAAAAAATCATCAATCCACCTACAATATTAACCACAAATTATATTAAATCTTACTTAAATAAGGTTTATAAACTTACTAAAACATAATCGCATAAATTTATGTTAAGGTGAATCTTCAGACTACTGGGAGTGAATTGTTAAGGGAGCCAAAACCTTGAGTTTTGTAATCCATGAGACTATGCTAAGTTTAGCATCTGTTGGATATCAGTTTTTAATCTACTAAAAAGATTGAATGACTGTTAAGAATAACCAGAGAAACCAAATAGGCTTCTTTATAAACGAATACAACGTGTGCGTAGCTGCGAGATCATGTTTTTAATGCTAACTCACCCTGTCAGCCTTGCTCTTCCGCTTAGTAGCCTGTTTCTTCCCCCCAGAGGCAGCCGGTTTATCAACTTGTTTGACCACCGCCTGAGGTCTAATGACGGGCTTGATGTCAGCCTCCAACTCATCAACGGGCCTCGCTCTGAAGGGATCTTCATGATGGTCCAATCTCTCGGCTAGCAACCTGATATCTTTTTTGTACCGCTTCGTAGTAACCTTCGATGCATATATTCTACAACAAGAAAACACTGAACTATCGTCTCTCAAGTTTATCAAAATACAATGCTATTTGTTCGTAAACAAACCTTCTAACGAGTCTGTCGTTATCCTGCTGAAGAACTTCACATCGCTCCAACAAAAGTTGATATTTTCGCCTATAAATATTGACGGGCGGTAAGCTCACCATATCATCGGGATCAGACTCGTCCTCAGAATTCTCTGAGTCTAGATGGTGGACTGTCATTTTAATTTATTTCACGGCTTCTTCGTTCTACGAATCAAATTTATTTTTATTTAGCGCAGCAGCTGACGCTTGCTGTCATCGATCGATAAAATTTTGATTAGTTTCGTTGGTGTTTAGATTTGTTACATACACAAGTTAACCAATACAGCATAGTTATGTTTGCCTCTCGCACTTATGCATGTAGGGTAAACTGTACTATTGTTGGCACCCCCTCAATGATTGGCACTATGACATAAAAATCAAAATAATAAAATAATCTTTAACAATTTATGTAGGTGGCAATACATTATTCGAAAGCATTTTTAATTTCGCTTGTGGAAACACCATTTTACGACTGTGACGTCAGCCGTCTTTCTTTCGCATTCGTTTGAACAAATGGGACCGTTGGTTTGTGCTAAAGTTATTAAAAGTGTAAGGTCTGGAGCTTGAGTCTGACCATAAAAGTGAATTATTTGGTAAGTCCACAGACATTTTGACATGTATATTTGTATAAACATAATGTATTTATTCTGTATTGTGTTGTTTTCTAACATTAAAAGTAGTTCGATCGTTTTTTTGCTGGTGCCAATCACTGTATTTTTTTTCGTATGATATTGTAATGATTGGCAGTAATGCCAATGATTATACTTTTGAATGCATTGGGCGATGTGGGTAATTCTTTGCCAAATGATATTTTGACCATTTTAAACCTTATGTGTAGTGCAATCAGGTACATTTAGGCTTGTGTTTGAATTCCTGGCACTGCCAATCATTGTATTTTTTTCACAGTGCCAATGACTATATCTTAGCGTTGGTATCTTGAAATTGAGGTTTACTTGGATATTTTAATGAAAAAACAGTATCATCTATGCATCACTGTCGTCCAGACACGACTAGTAATTAAGCCTAGGAATGTTAGATGGTAACTGCAGGGTTCCTTTTAAAATTTATCCATCAACAGACACATGTTTCAGGTACTTACCGTGCGCAGCCAAAAATGCCGAAGATTTCAGATGGGAAAAAATATGTTAAGGGTTATAGCGAAGAAGATCTCGAGAAGGCTTTGCGAGACATAAAAAATGGGATGGGCAAAAAAACAGCTGCAAATAAGTATAATATTCCTCGCGCAACATTACAGTTTCGTCTCTCCAGCGCTTTTGTTAAAAAACGACCTGGTCCAGACACCGAGCTAACTTCTACAGAAGAATCTGAGCTAGTCAAGTGGATAATTGCCTCCTGTAAAAAAGGGTTTCCTCGGCGTAAAGAGGATATCATCAAAAGCGTACAAACATTCTTGGATGAGCATCCTAGACCGAACAGGTTTATAGAAAATACTCCTGGAGAAGGCTGGTACAAGCTGTTTCTAAAGAGGCATCCAGAACTTTCTGTTAGAACCTCTGAAGCTGTAACTTCAGCAAGTGCAAAGGTGTCAGAGTCGCAGATTAGGAAATGGTTCCAACAAATTGAAGAATACCTAAAAGAAAATAATCATTTTGGTATTCTAAGCAATCCGTCTAGAGTGTATAACGGAGACGAGACCAATTTTATTTTGTGTCCCAAAAATACAAAAGTGATTGCTTTGAAGGGAACAAAAAACGTGTATGAGGTAGACCACGCACAATCAAAGTCATGCGTTACTGTCATGTTTACTTTTGGTGCAGATGGTGAAACTACACCTCCAATGATTATTTTTCCTCTAAAGAGGATGCGACCAGAAGTACAAAGGTCTGTACCAGATGAGTGGGGTATTGGCTTGTCCGGTAATGGATGGATGAAGAGTGAGATTTTTATCCAGTACATAGAAAATGTTCTGTATCCTGCGTTAAAGAAAAGAAATGTGGAATTTCCCATTATCCTTTTTCTGGATGGACACAAGAGTCATACCACTCTGCAAGTAGCTCAACTATGCCAACGCCTTGAGATAATACTCATTGCGCTATACCCGAATGCGACACGAATATTACAACCGGCTGATGTAGCTGCATTTCGCCCTATAAAAGTCATGTGGCGTAAAGCTGTCCTGGAATGGCGTACAGAAAATTTGAGTAAATCGTTGCTCAAAACAGATGTCGGACCTATCTTAGCTAAGCTTTTGCCGAAAATTAACAAAGCAACATTAAAGAATGGTTTTGCGACATGTGGCTTATGCCCATTTAATCCTGATCTTGTGGATTACTCAAAATGTTTGCAGCCTTCGAAATCAGACCAAGACAATTTGGATGAACATACACCAACAAATCTGAGCTATCAGACTTTTCAAGAAATAGTTGGGCCACAGCTGATAAGGAAAATGAAAAATCATATTGTAGGTAAATCAACAGAAGCTCAGAAACTATATGAACTTTATAAATATATCACATCAAATACTTTGCTCCAGGAATTGCCATTAACAATGAATCAATCTGAACTTACGCAGAACATAGAAATCAACCTTGACCAAAACAACAATAATAATGAAAAAGATTTGTCTAATCAAATAAATACAACAGTAACAGAACTTTTACCACAGGAAACAGAAAAACTGAAAGAACCCACGGAAGCCAATGTTACTGAAATTGATTCAACAGATGTCTTTTACTCCGAAATCTTAGAACAGGAACCATCTTTGCATGCCGAACCTGAATACTACGAAGACTTCGATAATTCACTCTCTGTACCAATCAGCAATTCATTGGTACCAGAAGCTGAAAATACAGTTGAGATAATTCCTGAAAATCAAAACGAAAATTCACCTATGAATGTTTTACTTGATGTACTACCATCGACCAGTCGACAAAATATAGTGTTTGTGGATGGTAAATGGCAGATTTCGGATGACTTACCCATTAAAATCCTACCGAAAAGTCCATTAAAAAAACCAGACATTAAAGCTTTTTTACAACTGCCCAAGACTCCAATTAAAAAACAAAAAACTGGCATCGAACACCGTAGTTTTGTGTTGACAAGTAAAAGCTGGGAAGCCGTTGAATTGCAAAAACAAAAAAAGAAGTTGGAGGAAACCCAACAAAAAGAAGCAAAACGTAAAGAAAGAGAAGAAAAAGCGAACCAAAAACGATTAATTTATGAACAGAAATCAACAAAAAAGAACAAAGCTAAAACTGCTGACCTTATTAAACAAAGTAAGCCAAAATCAAAAAGCCCAGTTCCATCTAAAATTATAATTCAATCCAACATCTTGTATAAGCCTGCCAATATCAAAAACCCTATAGAAGCGAAAAATGAAGAGGATATCAAACAAACGCCAAAAGAAACATGTATAACAGGTCATGAAGTAATGGAGCACAATGTTTTTACGATAAGAAAATGTGATAACATTAAAGAAATGCAATACAATCCCCACACAACTGGACCAGAAGACAACCTAAAAATATATAAGAAAAAAAATGCTCATAAAATAGAAATAGTAAAAGAAAATACTGCGAAAGAAATTACGAACGAAGCCGATACAAAACAAAAAGATAAGATGAAAGACATGAAAATCATTGCTGAAATTACAGAAAAACAGAAGATAAAGGAAATAATTAGCGTTGCCCATAATATTAACAAGGCTAATACAGAAGTAAAGATAGAGGAAGTAAAACGCGATGTGCAAAACTATAATACAATATTTCAGAAGCCAGCAAAAAAAATGTCAGACGAAGATTTAATAAAAATATTGACCGAAGGTGACTCACAATAAAATTAAAAATACATATATAAACTATACTATGCTGCTATTAATCTCTAGATAGATCAATGGCTATTTCTACTTTTTGATTACTTAAATTTCGTGCCAATGATTATACTTAATTCATACTGCCAATAATTATGCTAGAGTGCCAATGTTTGTACTTTATCCTAGTTTTAAGTTTAATTTAGTCTATATGACAGTAAACATTTTTTTTTCTCACCGTTTAGTAATTTTATTGTAAGTTTGGGCATCAAAGTGTACATCAAACCATCAGTATTCATAGACAAATTGTTAACATTGCAGAGCTGACAATAAACATGTCCAAAGCCAGGTTAGGGTGCCAATCATTGAGTAGTTTACCCTAGATTTTCTGTATTCTGTCTCTTTTCCAGCAATGATTAGGATTGTCATTTTTGTCTATGGTTGCCGAAAGTACCAACATTTCAAAAATAAAACAATGAAACGGAAACGGACGATTATACAAAGTGCGCGGTAAAGTTTGGGCAAAGTTTTTCGCGCAGATTTCAATTTTCCAATGCAGGCAGATTGACCGCATCGCGATTGCGCGCTACCAAGTAAGATTTCCCCAGTTACAGCTAAGCTTCATTGATCTGGCGGCAGTTTGTGCCGTAGCGATGCTTTCACGCTGAAACTGTTGTTGGTTTTAAATTTATTGTATTGATAAAAATTGCCAATAAATTGTAATTCCTACTGTAATAAAATGTTCCTTTAGAAATATGTGTAAAGTTCCGCAAATGCCTTCCAAAATCCGCTATGAGATGGATTCCGGTGCAAACGAAACGAACTATGTTTATTTACTTTTTAATATTATTTCTATTTTACTTATTTTATGTGTTGAATTCTTATTTAGTTGACGAAAACGAGGTAAGATAAGCCTAAATTAAAAGCATGTTATTATTTATTTGCCTTATTTGATTTGTTTACCTAGCGTGACTCTTAACATAAAATTTATTTTTCTAAACTGTATTTTAGAAGAAAATTACTAGCGCGAAAACTTTTTATTTTCCCTAATCTTTACACTAGCGGGTAAGGCACTTGCCAGTCTGTCTGACTGAGTGTGACGCTTACTCGGTCGCTCGGTCCCGACATAAACTAAACACACTTTATGTATGTATGGTATGCTATTCGTAGTATAATATTATACTTATGTTATTTTACTTTTTCTTTTCTTATAGTCTTTCATTATTTATACCAAGGACTCTGAAACCTTGGTGGGATAATCATTCTAATATCAAAATGTTTATAGATTACAGTAAAATACGTGGTCCTTCGTCGGCACATAACAAAATATAAAAGTGCTACGATCCGTCTCGCTTCCTTCCTAGGATTTAATCTGAATATTAATCATACATACCGGAGACTGAAAAACACTGTTCCTAGGAAGAGACTGCCTGATGCCCTTGTTATTGGCGTTAAGAAGTGCGGTACACGAGCGCTTTTAGAGTTTTTAAGGTAGGTTTTTCCCCTACGCTCATAAATCTACTATGCTGCCGTTGTAAGATACCTAGGCACTTATGAGGACATGACCGTCTCATAGGTTCTATTGTACCTACCTACATGATTTTGTCGTTGTAAGATACCTTGGTATTCGTAGGATATTAGTGTTCTGTGCTAGGTACTTATGAGCACATGAATTGTGAACCTGTTGAAGACCGCAGGTCGGTGGTGGATGAAAACTCTTCCAACCGCAATACCTGGAAATCCATGAGGGAGCCTACATCCAGGAGTGGACATAAGTCAGTTTCAACAGTTTCTAGGTAGCAAAGCCACTTTATGAGTAGGTAAATGAAGGCGATTGGTTTGTGTCTCTGACTTGTGGTAATATTTCAGATTGCATCCAGATGTCAGGGCCGCTCGGTCAGAAGTCCATTTCTTTGATAAATTCTATCACAAGGGATTCGAGTGGTATCGGTAAGTGCAGCTAATAATGGGGGAATTTAATAAAATATTTCGTAACAGGTAATAAAAACGTTGGCACCAGAAAGAGTATTTATATTTTTTTACCCCCAACAAACTGCATTCTGCACACAGAACACAGGTTATACAGCTCTGTGATTCTGCACAAACATGGTGTCAGGTAAATAATACATAAAAATAAAGCTGTACTTTTCACACAGCACCATCTAGAATCAAGGTAAACTGAGCTTGTGTTATGGGTACCAAACTGTACCAAATGATTGAATACTTATTTTTTTATGGAAACACATGCTTATCATACGTAGAAAAATACCCACGACCTCTTGCGTATCAGCCGGCTATGAGACCAACTGAGCCACGGAGATCGTCAAAAAAGTACCTACCTGTTGGAATTACCTTGAGCTGCTGTATCAAACGCTGAAGGGTAGCATTAATTTTGTCATAGCAATAATAAATAAATAAATAATAAATAATGCTGGACAAATCACACAGCATCATCTAGCCCCAAGCTAAGCAGAGCTTGTGTTATGGGTACTAGATGACTGATATACTTAATACATTATACTACATAGATAGATATTTTTATTATATATAGAAAAACACCCAGAACACCCTGAACAAATATCTGCAGATCGTACAAACATTTGTCCCGGGGCGGGAATCGAACCCGCAACCCCTTGCGTCGCAGGCGGACCTTCGCCCGCTGCGCCACAGAGCTCGTCTAATAATAGTGTGTCTATTAATATTAAACTGTGATTTATAATGAAATTAAATAAAACTACATTTCAGACACATCAAGTCCATAGGCATAAAAATAAAATACAACAATAAAATACACAATATAGCACAAGTTAGAGTTACAGAAATTAAAGTTTGTGACAAAAATAAAAACATTACATTTGTATTTTTAATATAGAATGTGTGTGCCGTAATTTCGGCTCAGGTTGCAGACACTACAAAATTGCTAACTACCTACCTTCTTGTTTGTTCCCAGAGATAGAATGCCAGCAACTCTGGAGGGTCAGATCACGATGGAGAAGACGCCGTCATACTGGGTGACGAGGTAAGTAGTTCAGATAATATTAGTTTTAACTATAAAATGTGTCCTGTTATCGGTGCTTGAGCCTTAGGGGTAGTGCCGGCAGTATAATGTTGCTCTCTTGCCCGTGGATGCAGTAAGAAAGATCCAAGGGATAACTCCGGAAGATGGGCAGTCTTTCAGCGTATCTGCGTGTATCAACATCCCGTACTGCGCTCGCCAACCCGCCTGCCAAGCGTTACGTAGCGATGTTACGCTTTCACGCTTAAACCACTGAACCACGGTAATGTTATTTATACTTATAACATTACTGTGACTGAACCCATTTTCAAAATTATTTTACCATTGGAAAGCTACATTAGCAGCGATAAACAAAGGCTAAGTATATTGTATATTGCATTTACTCGGGAGCATCTCAAAAGTCTTACAATTGCAGTGCCCTAGGTATAATCCGTAAAACTTAGCTCGATCGCTGCGACAGCTGTCATCAAAATCCCGTTCGTCAAGTTCTGAATTTTGTAACGGTATACCTAAATTACCTGTGGCAACGTAGTACTTTATAATTTATCAACAAATCACGAATAGTGATTTGCGATGCCGATATCACTCATCGGCATCGTAACCAACATATACCTACCGTTATATTTTCAAATTTCAACATCGTCCCATCCATAGAAAAGAGAAAAACCTTTTAACAATTCTGTGGTCTCAGCCCTATTTGTGACACTTGGCATATGTCGCAGCGATCAAGCTAAATTTTACGAACTATATCAGGAGAAGAGGTAGAGTTCGCGCAAAACTTCTTGAGCTCTGTGAACGTTGCGGCAAATGCAAAGTTGCGCATGTTGACATGTTCATTCAATATTGCCAACTAGGTTATAAATAATCTTGCTACACAGTGAGTTGTAAATAGTTAGAGTAGCTATACCAAACAAAAAACGTGTCGCAACTTGATGACAGCGGGGGTGCCTGCGCGGGGCGCGCTCGCCCCCGCACACAAGTATTCGCTGCAGCGCTACACGATTAGAATGTCGTCTATCCATACCATCAATACATGCAGCGCTAGATCGCTAATAGAGAATAGTTTTCTCGCGACCAAAACGTCGTAAGCGCCGTGAATTTCGTGGCGCTTACACGTTTCGTTCCACATAGTGTAACAACATGTCGCTCTAATAGATTTTTTTTACCGCAGAAGGGACACTTCAGACAGCTATTAATGCAGTAATGTTAATGCAGTAGGTACCTATGAAAATTATATTTCAAAACGTAAAAATATTTAAGTACATTAAATTAAAACGAATCGTTAAGCGTTTAAAGTCATTTTTTTTAATAAATTGGTATTTTATCCAACAAGTACGTACATAGGTAGGTTGGTACTTACACTAACTAGACCCCACACTTTATTTCACTCTGCCCCTCCTCTCATGCCCGTGGATGCAGTAAGAGCCTGCAAAGAGATACCTCCGAAAGATGGGCAGCAGCGTCTTTCCATATACCAACATCCCGTACTGCGCTCGCCAACCCGCCTGCCAAGCGTGGTGAGTATGGCAACTACCCCTCATGGAGACCCATGAGGGAGGCCTTTGTTCATTAGTGGACGTTTTTTGGCTGAAATGATGATGATTATCTAGCCCAAAACTAAGCAGAGCTCTTGTTATGGCTACTAGATAACTGATATAATAAATACAATACATAAATACCTATTTATTTATTATTATACGTAGAAAATGACCTGAACACCCAGAAAAAATATCTGCAGCGATCACTAAACATTTGTCCCAAGGCGGGAATCGAACCCACCTCCTGCATCGCAGGCGAACCTTCGCCCACCACGCCACAGAGGTCGTCAATCTATTACATTAAGAATTTGTTCAGACAACAATATAGGTATAATACAGCTTCAGTTTATAAGTAATGACGATTGCAAAAGATACCTACAGTAGGTACCTAGAGTGCCTACTGTTACTGATCAGACAGACGGCATAGGGCGAGTAATATGAGTTAAAAATAATCAGTTAAACCTTTGTCGCCAACCCTTAGTAGGTACCTACACATCCCATCTGTACGAATCACTTTTCATAATCTATGATTTTCAAACAAAATGTCAGTACAATAGACAATAATGTACAAAAATTATTTTTAGTTGGTTTTAGTTGATATTCTGTTTACTTTTCGATGATAAGTCACGCCACTATCTTTTTTCTTCGCAGTTGATTGATTAATTACACGTTTTTAACACGCAAGACGGCATTTTTAATTTGGGTTTATTCGCATGCGGTCGCGATGGGCGTCGACGAACGACTAAATGAGTTGTTGCCGGCCGGCAACAACTCATGGCGCAAACTTGTTGTTCGCGGGTGTCAATTCTATACGCTAGTAATAATATTATACTTCAATGTACACAGTAGACATTTTATATTAAAAAAAATGGCTTCTTGCGATAAGTAAAGGTGAATTTGTTCTAGCATTTCAGTTTTTATTAATCCTTAATTTAATATAATAATTGATTTTTAAATATGTTTGTTTTAATATTTGAAAAATAAATAAATGCATAGTAAAATGTGTGCTAGATAAAACGAAAATACAGCAAAAATCGCGCTGGCAACCCTAGTTTCACAGACTGAGCCCGCACCCCTTTTACATTCCTTCCCCTCAACGCCCTAAAAACTGTGTACTGCGCAGTCACTGAAGCTAACTTCACAGAGCTCAAGAAGTTTTGCGCGAACTCTAACTAACATGAATGAATATTTTTTCTCATTTATAAACTTTCTCGATCACAACCAGTGCCGGATTTACCAATAGGCTGAGTAACCTAGAACTTAGGGAGATTTTGAGGGGCGGATGTTTATACCATTCTTTTTAGTCTAAGAAAAACAAAAAAAATAAGTACCTAGGTACACAGAGGAAAGTGTTCTCGGTTTTTTTTATAATCATACCTACTAATTACGGGGAAAAGCTGATGTAATGAGAACAATAGAGCATTAAAATGTAATTGTTTCTAATTTCTTAGGTCAGTAGGGACAGGAAAAAATGTATAGTGTACTGGCGGCAAATTCGTTAAACCGGCACTGATCACAACACACAGAAAAAAACAGAAGTTTCTCATAATCTGTGGTTTTCAGTATGTCGTAAAGTTACAACTCCACGCATTTAAGGGTAAAATACAATAACTTACGCTGGTCACTACAAGCGATGAGCTACTTTGCCGTAACACAGTTTCTTAAACTAGTAGTACTAACTAGTACTTAGCACTAGTAGTTACTAGTAGTACGGAGGGTAGAAATCACTAGCATGCTAGCACGAGAATTTTGCTAAAAACAGTGATTGCAATAGGTATAATAGTACTCGTACTTTACAACTTATTTATTTCAACAATATTTGTTTAATGATAAGTGTACCTATATTATAAGCAAATACCTAACACCTCTCTTTATGATGAATTCTTTCTTCCAGAAGCCGCCTCACAGGAAATGGACCTGGATGAGTCCCAATGGTTCTACGAGAAATGAGATTGATTTCATCCTGACCAACAAGAAACGAATATTCAATGATGTCTCTGTGATTCACAGGGTGAAAACCGGCAGTGATCACCGAATTGTAAGGGGCACATTGAATATGAACGTTAAACTTGAAAGGTCCCGTTTGATGAAATCTACGCTCCGACCCACTCGCGCACATATCCAAAACCTCGAGAGCTTTCAACTCGAACTCGCAAATCGCTTTGACTGTCTAGGAGTAGATGCATCGGTGGACGAGATCAATAACAGGTTCGTAGAAACCGTCCATACGGTGGGGTCCCAGTTCTTTAAGACCCCCCGTACTAATAGACCTCAGAAACTTTCTGATGACACCCTTAACCTCATGGCTGAACGACGTTCCTTGCGACTGCAGTCTCCCGATGATGCTCAGTCACACAGGCAGCTCAATAGACAAATTTGGAAATCCTTGCGGCACGATATTCGTACCTTTAATACAGCCAGTATTAAAGATACGATAGAGCGGAATAAAGGCTCCAAAGTGTTCGCGAGAGATAGTTCTATTGGGCAGAGCCAGATGACGAAGCTGAAGAGGGAAGATGGCAGCATAACGTCAAGTAAAGCAGAAGTGTTAAGGGAAGTCGAAAGGTTCTATGGACGGCTCTACGATTCGGTCACTAAACCTGTTTGCAGTGCGGCCAACGACCCAAGAGCTAAACTGACCCGACATTATACCGAGGATATCCCGGACATCAGCCTGTACGAGATCAGGATGGCCTTGAAACAGCTTAAGAACGACAAGGCGCCGGGTGAGGACGGAATCACTTCAGAGCTTCTGAAAGCGGGTGGATCACCGGTACTTAAAGTCCTTCAGAAGCTATTTAATTCCGCCTTGCTTGAAGGTACGACGCCAAAAGCATGGAACAAGGGCGTGGTGGTTCTGTTCTTCAAGAAAGGTGACAAAACCTTACTTAAGAATTACAGACCCATCTCGCTGTTGAGCCATGTTTATAAGCTGTTTTCAAGGGTCATCGCGAACCGTCTCGAACGCAGGTTTGATGACTTCCAGCCTCCCGAACAAGCCGGGTTCCGAAAAGGCTACAGTACCATAGACCACATACATACGCTGCGGCAAGTCATACAGAAGACCGAAGAGTATAACTTGCCGCTATGTCTTGCGTTTGTGGACTATGAGAAAGCCTTCGATTCGATCGAAACATGGGCGGTGCTTGAGTCTCTCCAACGATGCCGAATTGACTATCGGTACATCGAAGTGTTGAAGTGTTTGTATACAAACGCCACTATGTCAGTCCGAGTACAAGAACAGAGCTCGAAGGCGATTCCCTTAAAAAGAGGCGTAAGACAGGGAGACGTAATCTCTCCGAAACTGTTTACGACCGCTTTGGAAGATGCCTTCAAGCTCCTGGAATGGAAAGGGCTGGGCATCAATATTAACGGCGAATACATCACTCACCTTCGATTTGCCGACGATATTGTGGTCATGGCAAAGTCGATGGAAGAGCTCAGCACGATGCTCGAAGGCCTCAATCGAGTCTCCCAGCGGGTAGGCCTTAAAATGAACATGGACAAGACGAAAATCATGTCAAATGTCCATGTCGTGCCTGCCCCAGTTATGGTTGAGAACTCGGCTCTTGAAGTTGTCGACGCGTACGTATACCTAGGACAAACAGTCCAATTAGGTAGGTCCAACTTCGAGAAAGAGGTCAATCGTCGAATCCAACTCGGATGGGCAGCGTTTGGGAAACTTCGCAACGTCTTTTCGTCCAACATACCTCAGTGCCTTAAGACGAAAGTCTACAACCAGTGTGTGTTACCAGTGATGACATATGGAACCGAGACGTGGTCCTTCACTATTGGCCTTATGAACAAGCTCAGAGTCGCTCAACGAGCTATGGAGAGGGCTATGCTCGGGGTTTCACTACGGGATCGAATCAGAAATGAGGAGATACGTAGGAGAACTCGGGTCACCGACATAGCCAAACGGATTAGCACGTTGAAGTGGCAATGGGCAGGCCATATAGCGCGCAGAACTGACGGCCGATGGGGCAGCAAAGTTCTCGAATGGAGGCCACGGATCGGCAAGCGCAGCGTAGGACGTCCACCTACAAGATGGGCAGACGACTTGGTGAGAACTGCTGGTCGGCGGTGGATGCAGACGGCTTCCAACCGCAGTACTTGGAGATCAATGAGGGAGGCCTTTGTCCAGCAGTGGACGTCCTACGGCTGAAATGATGACCTAACACCTAAGGCTTAGAATAGCGAACATTATTGTTTTTAGCAAATCATTTTTTTATTTACTTAAGTATATTATTATTTATTTTATACACGCACGGGTATTTTTCACGTAAATAACCCTAAAGTCGGGAAATAATGCAAGAATAATTTACGCGATAAATACCCGGTTATTTGTTGGTATTTTAAAAATGGGCAATTTTTAATACTGGAACGTTCGTTTTGTTGGTATTTTAAAAATGGGCAATTTTTAATATTGAAACGTTCGTATGATCTCTGTACTATAACGCATGTATGCAATAGTTTGTTTGACTTAGATCGGCCCCGCGGCGCGTGTACGATATGAATCCGTCTATGAAGCTACTTGCGGTGGTCAGGGACCCTGTGACGAGGGCTATCAGCGACTACACCCAGTCGGCTAGGTATGAAATCTACCGAGTTATTTTTTTGATTCCAAATCAGAGAACATTATCATAATCATTTATTTTGCTATCCATCTAACAATGTACTAGACACTGCAGCGTCCTGTACATGCAGGGCTAGCATGGCCGGAGATATTTTATCCATGAGGAGAGGACAAAATACTATTCCCCTCTGTCAATTTTGTCCACCCTCCGAGCATGGCGACATGGGTGGATAAACTATTCACGGTGGACAAACCAGGGGAAACGCTTGTCCCCGAAATTATAGGCGGAGGGTGAGTATCCACGTCTAATGTCAAAAAGTGATATAATTCTCTTTCCCCCTGTTGCCGTGCTTTGGCAGGTGGATAAAATAATTTTATCCCTTGTCAGTGGAAATAACCGGTGGACAAAAGTTTTATCCCCAGCCCATGCTAGCCCTGCTGTACCTGCAGCATTATTACCAGTTGCTGACGTTATACAGTGTCTAAAGGCCTTACTTATTTTGCTAGAATGTACAACAGTTCTTAATTACCTACATAACATAATGTAGGTATTTGGACCTCTGAAAGATGGGAAGCAGCGTCTTTCCGTGTATCAGTATCCGTTATCAAAATCCCGTGCTGTGAGTATGGCAACAACCCCGATAAGATCAGTACCTAGGTACCTATCTAGGTACTAGGAGATTAACGAGGGTGGCCTATATGTTCAGCAGTGGACGTGCTACGGCTGAAATGATGATGATGAGACATACTTACTCAGCACCCTCTAAGTTGTCCCAAATTAAGCGCTGCTTGTAAAAGTAGAAATCGGATGATTGATAGAATACATTAAGTAGTAGGTACCTACCTACTTATTTACATTTTTTTGTTACTATTTACATAACGGTCACCTGTTTTTCATAGCTTCCTACTTGGCTTAGTTTATGACTAAATGGCGCTGTGTTAAATGTCCATGATTGTTTATTTCCCATAAGCTCCGTTCATTTCCGCCAATAGGTGCGAGTTCTCCGGTGCCAATTCTCTCTTGTTCACGTGATGTTCGCGAGTTTTCAATGGTCGTCGGCCCAAAAAGCAGACTAACGTATTTAAATATATATTAGTCGCGTTATGATATGACCTTTATTTTTGATTCCGACGTTTCGACCGGATTGCACCAATTCGCCCACCAGGATCCGTCCACGACCAGATACAATCCGGTATAATTTACTTTACCTATGTGTTGTGACCGCGAGACCAGATACAATCCGGTATAATTTACTTTACCTATGTGTTGTGACCACGAGACCAGATACAATCCGGTATAATTTACTTTACCTATGTGTTGTGATCGCGAACGTTTAAAGTCCATGTTTTTATTCAATTTAGCAAGCGCCCCTCCCTCCCGCGCTTCGAAGACCTAGCCCTAATAAACAGTACAATATACTTGAACGGCTCTCTACCTGTGGTAGACGCATCATGGCCGCCCGTCAGGCTGGGTGTATACTCGCGAGCACTGAAACGGTGGCTCAGGAGGTTCTCTAAGTCGAGCCTGCTTCTCGTTAGCGGGGAGAGGCTGGTCGCTGATCCAGCGGCGGAGATGGCGAGAGTCCAGGTACCAAAAAATATTATGAACCTTCCTAGTTATAAGATAAGACTGAATGTCAACCATACCCGGCAATAATAATAACCATATCTCGTCTGTATCAGATTATTACCTATATGCATGTGTTTTTTTTATAATTTGTAAATCTTTCGATGTCAATGTCGTACTTTTAATAAATAAATAAATAAGGCGACGTGGTAGAGCAAGGCGTAGATGTACTATTATACTAGATATTAGGAAGAGTTCGATACTATTCTGAGTTATAAGGAACAACGTTGCTCAAGATCGAGACGCCTGGAAGAAATAGCGATATCTCTACCCAGCAGTGGGACACCAAAGGATTAGGATAATGTAGATCAGAATCAGGATTAAAAGGAATATCAAGGTTGTACATCTGATTAAATAGCGCTTCTCCTTTCTGCCCTGAGGATCTAGCCCTAAAAAACAGTACAATACCTATACTTGAACGGCTCCATAACTCTGGTGGACGAATCATGGCCGCCTAGGCTGCCCGTAATACTCGCAAGCACTGAAACGTTGGCTCAGAAGGTTCCCTAAGTCGAGCCTGCTTCTAGTTAGTGGGGAGAGACTAGTTGTATGAAAGACAAATTAAATAAGTAGTTTGACAATAGTACAAAAAATGTGGCTTTCTCTCTACCAGTGTTGGACCCAATGTGAAGTGACCGACCAGTGATAAGCTTAGTTCACGAACAGTGCTTGCTCATATAGAGTTAAGCTGCTGATCGGAGCTAAATCGATAATCGAGCAGTGTCTGCCTATAGCCTCTCTGCAATATGGTTCTTGCTATAAACGCCAACAGTAATTAACTTAAGTACCAGTAAAGATTACAACAAGGTAGTCACTAAATTTAAAGTTTAATGGTTTTAATAAAAGTAACGACCTATGTAGGTAAATTAACCTTAATACTACAATAAATAACTTTTTTTACAGGAATTCCTCGGTCTAAAACGCGTGATAACCGACAAGCATTTCTACTTCAACTCCACTAAGGGTTTCCCCTGCCTTCTTAAATCCGAAGGTAGTTCCTCCCCACACTGCCTTGGAAAGACCAAGGGCCGGAACCATCCACGAATAGAAGCTAAGGTCGTTGAAAGACTGAGAAACTTTTACAGACCCTTCAATGAAAGGTTTTATCAGATCTCCGGAATTAATTTCGGATGGCCTTGAACGTGTTGTGATCGTTAATCTGATAAATGACAAAGGTGGTGAAATGAGAGGTGAGAGTTGCCACGGTAATGATAAATATTCTGTGGAGTTGCATAGATATTCAAAGTGGCTGAGTTATAAAGTTACTGTTATGTTGTCCTAAGTAGTTAAAATTAGAAAATGCTTTAGGAATACTATGAACTCACTGCCCTACATATAAACGCTGAATTAAAGCAGCGCTTAAAATTTACTCCGACATACATTTAATTAGCGTTTAGGGGGATAATGAAGATGAAGTGCGCTAAACATGCAGATAACTGCTTGGGAATTTTAACATTTATGTTCCTAGTATGACAGTAGGTACCGTTTCAAACATAATTTTTGTAGTAGGTAGGTACTTATTTATTACTGGTTGTGACGTTAGGAATTTAAACTGAAGAATTAATTTAGTAGTAAGGAAGTGTATCAATTAATCTAAAATATCAGTTCCAGATGGTGCTTTTGGATTATCTGGGGCCTTCCCAAGCCTTGTCTACAATTTTGTATGTTTCGCTATTTCTCCTATGTAAACGGTCTATAAACCAGTAAAATATATTTATCGTAAATACAATAAACGTATATTACAAATAAATTACAAGTAAAAAAAACTTTTAACAAACAAGCTTTATATCGTGCTGCTGGTTTTCCTTTAAAATAAATAAATAAATATGTAATAAAAAAGCTTGTCGCGGTATAAACCTGTGTACCTTTAACTTGATCTAATTGATTTATTTTTCAAACAATGAAAAAAAAATCATTACTAGTACCTGCTTAAATCTCGCGACAAGCTTTTTTTTTTTTTTATTTTATTTATTTATACTCAAAAACTTAAATACATTATTACATACAGATATTGTGTAAAGACGTTTAAGTTGACATTAAACTTTAATTGAAAATGTTCATTTTATTATGTTTAGTGGGTACGTTTAAATAAAAGCTTGTTTGTTAAAAAGTTTTTTTACTAGTAATTTATTTTTTACTTTTTAGTTATCACTAGATAGTTGGTTGTCTTCGTTCTTGTCTGTTCATCTCATGACCGCCAGGTTGGATTTAGAGTGATGTCATATAATTTTAACTGTAAACATAAATCCTGACATTAACAGTTCCATTGTGAAATGAGGCGTTTTCATTAAAAAGTAAAAACTTCAAAAATAGTTACCTCGTACCTTATAGATGGCGTTAATTTTCTTTTACTGGTAGGCACAATTTGACAATTTGACAGGATTAATCACAAACTGCTTACTCCGCTTGTCAGCTCCATCTGTTAGGTTTAGTAGAAAACTCTTTTTCTTTGTTACTGAAAACGGCTCATTAACTTTCAAGATTGTGATGTCAAGTTGTCATAGGATCATGGTTGTGTAATATTAAAAGCATAGCTTTTATGTGTAGAAGAAGTGGATTTAAACCAGCTCAGTAGGTACTAATTATATGTAGTAAGTAAGTACCTACTTAATTATACTATAATTTTGTCTCTTGGACAACTTTTGAAAAGAAATAAATAAACATTGTAGTTATCGTAAATTAAAATAGATAGCACAAGTCCATTTTTAAAAAGCAGTCAATAAAAATAATTCATTTATAAACACGTATTTCATTCAAAATGTATTACATAAGTTGATCATTTTATGTGTGTTTTCCAATATATAGTTTCCTTCCAGAATAATGGTGAATACAAAACTACATTTTATGTATTCTACACAAATTGTTTGTTAGTTTTATAATTTTATTCATTAATATTCAGTGTTTTTTCTATATAAAAAAATCTGCTGTGAGACTTTTCCGGCATTAAAATTAATGGAATCAGGCGTTACTTTGCGGAAATCCATGACAATAAAATGCAATGAAAATATTTAGTTTTATTATGCTGATGCATAAGCGGAATTAAAAGTCCAGCATTATTTATTTATAAGTATTTTATTTATATCAAATATCAGAGTGGTAACAGACCAGCTAAACAGACACATAGTCCAGAGTTCTTATTTTAAATACCATAAAAAATAACTACCTAATTCAGTTAGAGTAAATCCAATTTTTTGGACAACTTCCATTTGCCTTCCAAAAACATTATGGTAAGCTTATTATTACATTTTAGCCCCACTGTCCCATTGCAGGGCATAGGCAAATACTAATATGAATAAAAAAACACATTTAGCTGTAAAACATTGTAGAAAGCATAATATCACATCCCACACTGCACTTGCTAACCCGGCTGCTAAGCGTGGCGAGTATGCCAAAAAGCCAGCTTTATAGCCAGTATTCGGTGATTCAAGAGACCAATGTCCAGAAGTTGACTTCTCACGGCTGAGATGATGATGAATAACTAACAGAAATATATACCATTGGCCTAGCGCCATATTAGTACGAACTTACAAAACTAGGTAATCTATTTTTGGCAATCATAGAACTTAGTGACCATCCACAAATCAATCATTACCATTGTACACAGGTAGATCCGTTGGATTTACTTGTAGGTAGGTTATGGATCCCATGCATACTACAGCGAAAACTAGGGTCACGTTGTCGTTGAGCCGCGCATGCAGAGCTCTCACTTCAGCTGTAGTCGGTAAATTCGAAGATTCGCTGGAAAATAAGTAATAAAAGGTTTAATAAAGATAAGAGGTAAAAATATAAATTTGTTTATTTTGTCACTAATAAATAACAAAGTCAAAGTGACCACCAGCTTGCGCTGTGGCAGAGTGAATCGAACCACAGCGCTGGTCTTCCATGGTCACCTTGTATAGACAATAATGAACAGATTTATATCATAGGCATTTATCCATAAATGACATCACATGTTAAGGAAAGGGAGGGGGTCGTCAACGTGTGGCAAGGGGTGTGAGAGCACCTAAAAGTTGTGATGTTACATCTAATAATAATTTAAATTTTCTGTGAAATTGCAAAGTATGTACACTAGGAAGGCGGATGTGACGTCGTTATCTATGGTTGGATATGGTGATAAGGTCAATAAAGTTTATTTCTAAGGCTTTATAAAATGATGTTAGTGAGTAAACCTGGCAGGTAATTTTTTTCATAAGTGCTGGGTTATTATGGCAAAGCCTGGCTATTGCTGTTCACTATGGTTTAAAATACTGTAGGTATAAAGGTAAGTACTCACTTTATGCAAACAATTCTAAAATGCGGTTTTGGCGGGTCAGTCTTCCTAAATTTCTGTACATCTCTGTTGTACACATCAAAATTCACTCTTAAGTGAGTTTCTTCACTCTCCATATTAGTTTTGATTATCCTCAGCTTCTCTAGCGCAGAGGACCAACTATCGGATACGGAGCCTTGAAAAATGGGTTTCAATCTTGAGTTGGTACCAATATTTCTCGACTTTGTAGCAAAATTTCTCGAATCCGTCAAGTCGTGCTCGAAAGCGGACACTGCTTCCATGTAAGCGTAAAACTTTAGTTTGAGATCAACCCAGCTTTGTACAGAATCACGGTCTTCCATGAAATCGTATAGTTGTCGACTGTCGTTTATTAAATGCTGCGCATCCAGTTTAGAGCAAAGCACAGGCGTCCCAAAGTCGTCATCATTCGGCAACCAATTCTTATCGAAATACTTTTCTAGGTTTGAGGAAGTTCCATTGGCGTTGTCAGTAACTGTTCGGCTGGAACATGCATTCACTATGACGCTGAATGGATTAACTAATATTTTGCGTTTCTTATTTTTGGCTCCACATTTATTGGCTGGGGTTTGAGATTTACGTTTCTTAGTTACGTTAATTTCGGGTTCATCTATGGCCGACACATCTGAGTCGCTGCTATCGAGTATTACAAGTTTTTTGTCAATCAATTCGCCGTTTTCGCCCAGGCACAATTCAGTGTTGTATTCCTTATTGAAATGTTTAAGGAGATTACAAAAGGACCTCGTTTGTTTAGCTGTGGGCTGATTCTTCCTTATTAAGTTCTTGAGGCGCACCGCTAGTTGTTTCATACTGGCCAGATATTGATCAAACTTGTTTGACTGTGATTTGTTTTCTTCAACTTCATCATCTGCTATCTCGATTGTTTCAATTCTTTGTTTTAGGTTGACAATGTAGAATTCTGATGTGATATTCATTCTTTCACGGTATATGTGGTTGTACCTTTTAAGAAGGTTGATCAAGCTAAATTTGAGATCGATGTTTGACGGAGTCTGTCTCAGCGCCTGTGCTATATTTTTTATTGCTTGTAAATGATCCTCTTTGACTTTCTGCTGCTGATGTTGGTTCATGTTGAAAGGAGGTGGTGGTCTATTAGAAAAGAAGGGCGGCCTAAAGTTCATCATCCTATAGAAGTATGGATGTTGGTTGAATCTATGCTGGGGGTAGAAAGGTCTCTGGTATTGCAAGTGTGGACGCCGGTACATGAAGGCGCCATACGGTTGTTGGTATGATGGCGTATTGGGGAGATACTGAGGCGGATCCGGTGTTGGCACCGCCGCACTTTCAGATTCATTGGAGTTCTTAATAGCTTTATACATGGCTCTGCTTCCGGTTGGTCTTGTGGAACTCTGACTTTTGTGGCATGCCTCGACCTGCGTTTCCAAATTGAGTAAGTTCAACTCATATGATGTGTTGTTTAGAAACACATTTCTTGGCAAGTACTTCTCACTTGGCACCTTGACTGTGACGATATTTTTCTTGTAGAGATCAGGGATACTAGTGAATATCTCAAGCATGCTCTTTGGATCTGATGATTTCACTTTTCTGTTTTTGATCTTGAGACTTTTGACTAGGTAACTGTTCAGCCTCAAATCCTTACTGTTAGATTCAGAGCTCGAGCTGCTACCTCCATCTAATAAAATAACAACTTTGAAGAACTGAGTGTGAAAATCATAATATCAGGATTGGGACTGCTGTCCACATACCATACACTGTTGGACACAGGCCTCATGGGTCTCCAAGAACATGTGGGGTTTGTTGCCATACTCGCCACGTTTGGCAGGCGGGTTGGCGAGCGCAATACGGGATGTTGATACACGGTAAGTTTCTTCTGCCCATCATCCGGAAGTATCCCGCAGATTCTCACGGTATTGTGTAAAAATATTCAATTTAAATAAAAATAATCCTGAAAATTTGGGGAACACTAGCCCAAACTATTTTTAATGGTTTTATTGTGTAACTAATGTCGGTGGCTCGAATAAACAAATCAAGAACTTAGCCAAGTTTATATGGAATATTAACGAGTGTATCCGTGATAGTTTCATTTTCAAGTTTTATATATCCATTCTTACGTGACCCTTTACGGCGTCAAACAGATTGACTAGGAATTAGATCGGCTCCTTGTCAGTACCGATTTACCGTGTAGCTTCGGACTCCCCATCACATGATGACGTGATGATCATCACGTGATCATCACGTGTGTAAATGTGTCGAAATATCGGGAACTCAAAAACATTCAAATCATGGTAAATATTGTATATAACGTTCACAACCATGATAGATTCAAAAGCTGAGCTTACCTGTTTCCATTTTGTTCTGTGTTGTTGCTATAACATCTTGGTCGTTTTCAATTAATTTATCTTCAGTTGCTAATCGGATATTGCCATGCTCATCGACGGAAAATATCTCTGAAAGTTTACAACAGCGCATTTGTTAGAAGTTATAGTAAGAACTCGTGCGTGCTTTGGTGATTCAATTTTGGTGACACATCTACTATTTTAGGAACTATATTATTATAGTATATTTGTATTATAGTACTTATAAGGTATTGCAGATTAGTGACAAATATATACTTTGGTGACAGAAAATATAGCTGCATTAAGAGCTACATTTTTTGGCTGCTTCCTACAACTCTTCCTGGAAGGCATTCTTATTAAACAGACAAATTATTTTACGTAAAACTAGCTGACCCGGTGCCCACTTCGTTGGGCGGTAATTTATAGCCTATGACACTCACAAATACTGTGGCTTTCTATTAGTAAAAGAATTTTGAAAATCGGTTCAGTAGATCCAGAGATTACCCCCTACAACCTCACAAACTTTACCTCTTTATAATATTAGTAGGTATAGACATTTTTTTAAACTTTCGCGATCACGACACATTATTAACACATATAGATGCTTTCGAGGAAGGTCGCCACCCTTCACTTTGTGTCAATGAAGAGAAAATATTATTTGCAGCCGGTGATCAAGTGGAAGAAGATGAGGAAGACCTATGCTCAGCAGAAGGTCACATTAAAGTTAAAATAAAATCTATGAAAATTGTATAGTCACCAACTTACGTTTTGCATGCAAACTGGATATATGAGCTGAAATTTCAGTCATTTTGTTTTCAAAATATTTCTGTCCAGAATTATCTATGGACACTATTTCTGGATGCTCTATTGGCACAGAAGATGACTCTTTACACAATGTTGCAGGATCATTCATTACTTCATCAGGCAAATTAATTGTATGCAAATCACCTGGAGCTGGTACATTTGTGGAGTCTCCCAATAAAGTATTGTCCGATTGTTCTGTTGATGCTTCATTAGAAGCATTGTGTGACATGTTAGTATCTGTATAATTAATTACTTTATCAGGCAAATTAATTTTATGCAAATCAACTGGTACATTTACAGTAGAATCTCCCGATAAAGTCTTGCCCAATTGTTCTGTTGTCTCTTCATTAGATGTGATGTGTGATATTTCATCCGCATCTTTCATAACTTCATCAGGCAAACTAATTGTATGCAAATCACCTGGAGCTGGTACATTTGTGGAGTCTCCCAATAAAGTCTTGTCTGATTGTTCTGTTGAAGCTTCATTAGAAGCATTGTGTGACATGTTAGTATCTGTATAATTAATTACTTTATCAGGCAAATTAATTTTATGCAAATCAACTGGTACATTTACAGTAGAATCTCCCGATAAAGTCTTGCCCAATTGTTCTGTAGTCTCTTCATTAGATGTGTTGTGTGATATTTCATCCGCATCTTTCATAACTTCATCAGGCAAACTAATTGTATGCAAATCAACTGTAGAATTACTAGTTAGGATATTATCCAATTGCTCTGCAGACTCTTCATTAGAAGCATTGTTTGACATGTCAATATCTGCATCATTCAGATCCAATTTTACATTGTTACTTTTAGTTTTCTTTGGAGATATGTACAGCTGTTGATGTCTGAATACTTTGTAGCCCACTCGGCTGAGCGAGGCATAAACTCTGTACTGGATTAAAGACATTTCATTGTTGAGGAGCAAGCTATAGGCCTTTTGTAGTGACACAGTTACATTGTTGTGCTTCAGTAGAAGACAGTTCTGAAACAGAAAAAAAATATGTTTAACAATCAAATGATTTATTTACTTAAAACATTAAACCTTACCAACATATTACATCTTTACTGAAATTATCAGGCCTATGCTAGTTAGAAACTGTGTTACCGAAAAACAAAAGGTAACAATTAGAGAAAACAATATATTCTGTTGACACAAGGTTTTATATTCAAGATACAAAATTAACAAAATTATGTAAAAGCAAAAAACAAGCATATTTCTTGCTAGGTATTTTATATTATTGAAATGACTTAGGGCCTGAGTGATATTTGAGCTATGGGAAATTGCACTACAATGATGTTTCACAAGCATTCATCTGACTACAATGTTGCTGCACATGTTAAGCTCACAAAGTGGGCTAATGCTAAGTACCTACTTACAGTTTCCATCAAGTAAAGAGCTTCCTCAGGTAACAAATAGAATATGCCATTGACCTGATGTCCTACATACTGCCAGTGGCCTCCAACCTGCTGGGTCACTTCAGCCAGCCTCTGTTCATCATTCCATTCTGCATGGCTCAGGGAACCCCTGAAATAAATTTATTAACATGCTTTTATTACTTTTGAAACTATCATGGGTGTTTATATGCAAAATTTACGAGATATTTATTATGATTTGTCTTTTTGAATTTTCATTATACCATTATGATGACAGATATGTCAATAATCTAAATTATGCTGATGATATGGTGTTGCTCAGCCCCTCTATTAAAGGATTGGTAAAGTTAGTAGACATCTGTGCAAAAGACCACTCACTAATCTATAACACCAAGAAGACACAGGTGGTAGTAAGTCAGGAAAAGGACCCAATCATATCCCAAGTTTATATCTCAATGGACAGCCTATTGAAATCATGGAGAACTTCAAGTACCTTGGTCATACAGTGACGTTGAGCCTTAAAGATAATGAGGATATCAAATGGCAGCGTAGGGTGTGCTATGCACAGTTAGTAATATGATTATAAGAAAATTTGCTCGCTCATCAAAGGATGTGAAAATGACGCTTTTTAAGACGTTTTGTCAGTCTTTTTTACATGTGCCAACTCTGGATACAATACACCAAAAAAACCATTGGAGGCATCAAAGTTGCTTACAATAACATCTTTAGAAAGTTATTTGGTTTAGAATGGTGCTGCAGCACCTCAGGGTAGTTCTTCGAGGTGAGAGTAAGCTCCTTTGAAGCCATCCAAAGAAACCGCATTGCTAAATTCATGTCCAGGGTTTGACATGAGTAGAAATAGTATTATTGTTAGTCTATCAGATAGGCTAATCCAAACCAAAATGTATAAACGCTGGATGGAATTAACATTTTGAGTTATACCTACATACAATTAGGTTGTCTAATATCTAATTTTAATTCTATTTTTAAATTTACTTTGTAAGACTTTTATAAGGACCTTGTGTCTGAAATAAAGATAAATTATTATTAATATCCAATAAAACAATAAAAGGAATAATTTCAACCATAAGTTGGTTTCCAATAGGATGATGATGGAGGATTATAATAGGAAATCTAAGAATAAATACAAAAAATTAAACATACACTTTATCAATCCGTTCCACTGCCACTAAATCTTTCCTGGCTTCTAAAGCAGCTTGGATCTGTTTCTGCTCCAGCCAGGATCCATTTGGAGAAACCTCCTTCATGCCAGCCTCAGGTAACATGCAGTCTGTTACATTCCTGCCTTTTGCTACTATTTCTGCACCTCTGTAATAAATATTGTTTTGCACTTAACATGCTTTTCAGTTTAATCATCATTTAAGCCGTAAAATGTCCACTACTGAACACAGGCCTCCCTCATGGATCTCCCTGAGGGGTAGTTGCCACACTCACCACGCTTGGCAGGCGGGTTGGCGAGAGCAGTTTGCGATATTGATACACAGAAAGACGCTGTAAGTAATTCATTCAGTTTAATAGATGAAAAAAAAAACAAATCCTTAGATTAAATACTATAACATTTAAATAAAACATCTGCAAACTTTTATTGCCATAAAGTTCAATACATTTATTACTTAGATAGAGGGAGATTGTCAGTCAAAAATGTGGCATATTTTTCAATCGACTTCTTTGTCAAAATTTAGGCCTTAGTTGGAATGAAGTTATAGAATCCTACAATAATATAACGAAAGAAAGTAAGAAGAATAAAAAACTTACGACAACATTCGAAGTCGCATGGAATCCATTTCGAAGATATTGATCAATGATTATTATTTTCATAACATTACAGTTTCTGTAAAAGTAACACTTATTTCTATAATACGAAATGACTATATGAGAGACTTTTTATTAAACATGAAAAGTTTAATTTCCAAATAAGTGCTTAGGGTATTGCTTTTGGATCACTGATGTGATGCTTGTGCGTGCACCGCTGATGCTGCGATCAGTATCGTGTCGTGCGTGCAGGCCAGGGTTGGATTCAGACCCTCAAAAAATTATTGTCTTTGGAATTTAAAAATATACTACTTGTCGAAAATTATACTACGTTTTGTTTTTCGTGGATTTAAATATTAAAATGCATTTATGTAAGTGAAATTTTCTTTATTTAGTAATTGTTAATGTACAAATCAATCAATTGATTGGCAAGTAGATGTTTATCTCAGCACCGACCATCACACCTATCTGTTAGAACGACCGATAAAGTACAACACTACGCGGGGATTCTCCGAAGCTTGTCGCTGTCGCTTATTTTCGGCTTTGGATACTTTGTTCTTTTAGCCACCACTAATCGCTGGCTGATTCGATATTACCATACATACATACATACAGTACATAGATACAGAACTTCCCGAAATTGTAGGATAAATAATAAAAAGCAAAATGATTCAACCAATAAAAGCTGTCAATCGGCTTGAAGGTAAAATTATGGTATTTTCGCGTAGTATTCTGGCTTAAAGATACTACATACTACACATAATGAAATAATGGTACAAATAGTATAATTATACTACAAAATCCAACACTGGTGCAGGCAGGCAGAAAGTATGTTTAGACGTTTAGATTAGACACTCCGTTCGTGAAACACACAACAAGGAACAGAACAAGGCAGACACACAGACAAGGAATTATCTGACAATGACAATCACGCAAAGACATGACATTTGACATAATTGAACTCTGAAAAAAGTGTTCGGATTGGGATAGTTGACTGACACTGACTTATTTCTATTGACGGTGTGGCTCCTCGAGTGTGGCTCGAGATCAGTCAAGTTTGTCATGACTTATTTGTTGTATTGTGTGTAATTTTAATAAAATATATTTAAAAATTATTAAATAACTTGACACTGGTGGAATTGTGTAAAAACCAAACACAAAAAGCCATCAAATAAGAAGAAGAAAAAGTTCAGATTCCGAAATATTATCATTATTAACGCCCCGGTACTTCGATCAATTTGATCGAAGCCCCGGTACAAAGAGTATCTATGTACCTATGTAGGTAACACAACACTTGCCCCGGGGGCGGCTCGGCGCGTTTACGGGTTAGTTATTATAAAATCCCACTAATATTATAAAGCTGAAAGTTTGTTTGGATGTAGGTTTGTTACCTCTTCACGCAAAAACTAGGGTACGGATTGAGCTGAAACTTTGCACACGTATTGATGTTGACCAGAACAACCAGGATTAACAAATAGGCTACTTTTTATTCGGGTACAACGCAGACGGGCATAAGCTAGTAGTAGATAATGTTACCTATAGGTATAAGTAATATCAAATTACAAAACACTATGTTATGTTCTGTTTGTGTTGCAACAACGCACGAGCCGAGCAAGCATAGCGAGCGTGCCGCGGCAGCGCGGCGGCCGGTGAACTCAGCGAAGTGCCAGAACCAAATTTTACTTGGTGATTCGATTTAGTTGATATGTCTTCTATTTTAGGAACAAATATATTTATGAAGTAGGTACTTACTTAGGTACTTACCTAATTGAAAATAATATACTTACCAGTTTAAATTAGGATTGAAATATCTAAGGAATCATTTTTTAACATAAATAACCGACTTCAATGATAAAATCTAAAATGTTGCTGAGAACACTCAAACCGCGTTATGTATGCTTAGGTAATTTGAAAGTTTTCCTTGATTTATCGTGGACCCCATCGTCAGAACTGGATTTGAAAAGCAAGCAAACATTATTAAATGAAACAAAAACCCAACCGTAACTTTTTAACCGACTGCGCCAGAAGGAGGGTTATGTTATTTATGGCCTAACCTTGAGGGACGGGACGCCAGTACACACTATTAGGTGCATTATTTTATTCTAATGACCCTGATGCTGACGATTATGATGATGATTAGGTAGTTAGTAAATTATCTTAGCTATCTTTTGATGTCGTCACCCGTGAATTTTGTGATATTGAAGAGTTTTGATATCCATCCGTGGTCTTCTTCATCAGTAGTTCACTAAATCATACTTTCTGAATGCAAATGCTTGACGAAATATGCCGAAATTGCTATATGTTTACCAACAACATTTGATGTGTTACCTACCTTGATTCTTCATGAATCCCATCTTGAAAACTGAGTGTTGATAAAATGGGACCTAGTTCAAAGTGTAGGTACCTATCTATTCGTACCCAAAAAGAATTTCACAAATCTTCAAAATCCTCTTCTTAGTGGGCGGTTTTGCACGAAGAGAAACATACCTTAGGCCCATCACACACGGTGAAACGCAACTGCAACGAAGCCCTTCTGAAATGATTGGTTTGGAACCAGTTTCAGTCGTTTTCCACACACGCCGCAACCTAAATTCTACCGCAATGTGATGAAATTATTCATAATTATTTCAGTTTTCTTTAAGAACAGACGTCCACAAAATGTCAATTTCAAGTGATGAAGAAGTTGTACTAGTTCTGTATTTGTCTTCGACAAAGAGGGAGGCAAGCATGTGGATATATCTCTACATTGAGAAGAATATCAACTGCCATATGATAATTCATGGATTGTTATCGTATGAGCAAAAGTACATACCTTGAGCTTGTTGAAGTAATGACTCAGTTGCAGAAACAGTTCTTTCGTCGTCAGCCATTTTGACGAACCGAAAAGACACGCCAAATCCGGTGAAACGCAAATACGAGTTTCCTGCACGCTGGTTTCAAAGCAACTGATTTGCAACGCGTTTCAAACCAGTTTCAAAATGGTTGCATCATGTGCGGTCCCTCAAAGGAGTCTATGGCATAAATTCAAATGAAACTCAAAAGCAACTAGAAGTTGCAGTTTCGTTGCAGTTGCGTTTCACCGTGTGTGCTGGGCCTTATAGTTCAAGTCTCTAGGATCAGTGTAAGCTCTACGTTGCCTGGTAGTGCTTGTGGCAACTGTCGCGACTGTGGAGATGGGCCGACAGTGATGACTGTGGCGAGAGTGGCGACTGTGATTACTATGGCGACTGTGGTGACTTGGGCGACAGTGGCGATCGTAGTGCCTGTGGCGACTGTGGCGGCTGTAGTGACTGTGGCGACTGTGGTGACAGGGGTGCCTGTGGGGACAGGGCCAACTATCGTGACTGGAGCGTTTGTGACGACTGTGATGGCATAGTTACTGTGGTGACTTGGGAGACTATAGCGACTGTGGCGACTAGGGCGTTTATGGTGACAGTAGTGACTTTGGATACTGGGTCCACTATGGCACTGTGGCGACTAGGGTGATTGTGGTGACTGTGGCGAACGCAGTGAATGTGGTTTCTGTCTATGGTGAATGTGGCGACTGGGTCGGGGCTACTGTCATGACTGTTTCGACTAGGGTGATAGTGGTAACTGAGTCGATTGTGGCGACTGTTGCGACTGTTGTAATTGGGGTGACTGTGGCTACTGGGACGACTGTGGCGACTGGGGTACTGGGTCGACTTTGGCAACTTTGCAAGGCGGCTTTTGAAGGCCAGGTGCGTGTCGGGCCACGCGCTATGTAGGGTTTTGAAGTTGGTATATGTTTTTTACGTTTATCAAAACATAGGTACTATCAGGAACTAATTGAGTTTTCGGTTTATAAAGTATTCCGGTATGTTTGGGAAACCGCATCACTAATTTGAGCGACTTTTTCTCCGAAACTAAAAAAGCTAGCTTAACCCTAATTTAAGTGTGCCATCCATGAGAACTCCGAGATTTCGAGTCTCATTTATCCGGTCAATTGCGGCTCTCCCCACAGTAACATCTAAATTATTTAATAAAATATTAAAAATCAAATTTTTCAAGCACCATAAATTTTGATTTATCTGGGTTTAAAACTAAACTATTTGCTTTAGACCATTGAAGTATTCGATCCAAGTCTTTATTTAAACGCGAGACAGCTACATCTACATCGCATGGTTTGAAAGAAATCAACAGTTGTAGGTCGTCGGCATATAGATGATAGTTGCAATATTCTATGTTTCTAATAATATCTGCACAGTAAAGTGTAAAAAGTATAGGACCTTGAGGCTTCTCAGCTATAGTCTTAGAGACAACACGGGAACCGTCCTCTTGACGTAACTCAACGAACTGTGAGCGGTTACTGATATAACTACTAAACCATTTTATTGCGTGTTCAGCAAAGCTGTAGTAAGACAACTTGGAAAGTAAGAGTGTAACACTAATTGTATCGAAAGCACGAGAAAAATCAAGCAAGGTCAATAATCACTGAATTTAAATTATCGTGGCTTGACATCATTTAATAAATATACTACACCACGTACCTAACTTATTAGTCTCGCGGCCCTCGGAGGCGGCCACGAACGGTGCTCATGAAGAAGGGCCTCTAAATGGTCTACGAAACGTCAGCAAGATGATAATAATTTAAATACGTGGTGTAAGTCATATTAAAATTATTAACAGGTCAATAATGCATAAAAAAGCATTTTCTATCTATTCTATCTATCTATCTAATGTAATGTATGTACCTTCGCCAACATTCTGAGCCGACAAGATGTTGTTTACAACATCCATTAGAGCAGTCGTTGTACTGTGACCTTTTCGAAACCCAGACTGTTTTTCTGGTAAGATGTTGTTTTGTGTTAAAAAAATTATGAGCAGTGTACAGATAGATAATCTTCTCTACAATTTTAGACAGAAATGGCAAAATACATATCGGGCGCAGGTCTTTTAATAGCACGGGGTTGTCAATTTTAGGAATAGGTCTTACGATAGCCGTTTTCCACGAAGCAGGGAAGGGTAGGTACCTTTCTCTATGGATGCATTCACTATAACTGTTATAACACCAAGCGTTTAAGGTAGTGTTAATATTATAATTTCCATAGAGATGTCATCAGTACCATTGCATTAGAAGGTCTCTTGTTTTACTACGAAACCCTAGAAAAGGTTACACAGTGGGTCAACCTTAAGGGATAGACATGCTATCGCAGACGAATTTTTATCATTAACTTTAGGAGTGGTTCCATCCAAGGACCGTTGAGTTAAGGTCTGCTGATGGAAACCATAAGCAATTTATAGTATTCCTTAACTACCAAAGCCTGAATACAGTAATCATTTTTTTAACCGACTTCAAAAAAGAAGAAGGTTCTCAAGTCTGTATTTTTCTACCTGTTTGTATGTTTCTGTCTGTAACCTCAGAACTTCGTCAATTAAAAAATATCTTTGGGTTCGAATAAAGAGGTACACTTTCAATTAGGTCCCATATTTATCAAAACTCAGTTCTGATGATGGATCCATGAGGAATCATAGGAACTACTCAAATATTTCTAAACATAGTATCGATTTTGGCATATTTAAATGTCTTATGGTCTTGCATTGACCTTAAGATTTATGTTTATCGAAACTCTTCAATATTAAAAAAATCACGGGACGACATCGAAAGGTAGCTTAGATACGCGTAATATATCCCTGTCTGCGAATCATCATACTTACCTAACATACTCATAATAATCAGAATCATAATACTTGCCTATACATACCCAAAATAATAAGAATCATCAGCAGGGTCATTGAAATAAAATCAAATAATTGTAACAGTGTCTACTCTCAAGGCATAATTATATGTCTTAAATTTTAACTTGCGGTAGTTTTTTTTGTTTCCCGTAATACACAACTGGGTTTAAAAGTAAGGGAATATCCCTTGCTTTTAAACCCAGTTTTGATGATGGGATCTATGATAAATCGAGGGAAATTATTCTTCTTCCTATAAGTGGAAACTTATAATTGGCCATCAGTGCGCATGTGCTGGTTGTACCGGCTACATGTATTAATTCAACTATTTGTTTTTAAGGCTAGCTGTTAGTTTTCCTAAAATGTGTAAAATAAAATAAAATAAATAAGTACTCAAATGTAATAAGTATACATAAGCGGTTTGGATATTTTCAGTAACATTTTAGATATTTATCACTGAAGACTTTATGAGAGAAGAGGTTTTATGTTAAATATTCAAGAATAATTTTTAAAAACAAAATTTTAATTCTCTCTTATTTATTTATAAGATATTGATTAAATATGCACACATTTCATAGTACATTAAATAGTACTTTTCATTCAGATAAGTCAAAATATCTACCTATAAAGAATTGATTAAAATTAAAAAATAAAAAAAAATCCCAAATAAAAAAAAAGAGAAATTAATTATGTCCAAAAGTATCTTAAACATTTGACCAATGTTCTATTTAGGATCATAACCTATAGTTTTAAAAGTAAGTACCAAACTCTCAACAAGCCATAGTTATAGTCATTCTAATTTTATAGCATTCAGGTTTCTTCATAACGCTCATTCAAAAGTACGTGCTGTTTTCAGTAGGGACGGCCTATAAAGTACCGTCGTACCCTTCAGCCAATTACTACACACACTACACGCGCTACAGCGCCAGAAACCCCCCCTCAGAAAGCGCACCCACCGCGCCTGTGGCTGAACAGCGGCCCGTCGGACCGGATGAGGCCCCCGTGATACTCATGGGGATCCTCACCGAGGTCCTGATGGCCATCGCCACGGGCGAGGACACGCGTGAGGTGGCGGTCCGGGGTCTGGAGGCCATGCGTAGAAACTTCTATGCATAGGCCCCTCCCGCACCGCACCTCCGCCCGGGAGAACCATTGCTGCCCGCCCACTCAAAGGGCTACAAGATACGAGACCTGGGGGTTGTAGCCCCCAGAGACGAAGCCGGGGTAAGGAGACGTACGTCTCGAGGCCTCACCCGGTGACCCCGAAGGGGGTACGGAAGAAGAGGATGATGAGCCAATTACTAACTAGGGTAGGAAAGAATAATCAACAAATATCCCGCCATCGCCATACACTTTGAATCAAGTTCGCAGACTAACTCAGGCAGGCAGCAAAGCAAAGCGAGTAGCGACCGCCCCGGCGCGGCGCCGCGTAACGTAATCTACAAAGTTGTAGACCCTCGTAGACTCGTAGACTCGTAGTAGCTAGTTGTGGCGTAGCCATGGCGTAGCATGTGGCTATCGATTGAGCCGACAACAGCCGACCGCCCCCGAACAAACCCGAACGTCCATACATAGCGGAAGTAATGAAATGTACAGAAGGATATGAACCGGAAAAATTGTCGCTCTCCTTTTTCTTCGCGTCTCGTCTTATCCGGCTCCCTAAAAAGCGTCCTTTGACGGTTCTTTCCTTTCAGCGGACCCGTGTAACTAATGGATGTTTATATGCAGGGTGACGTTTTATTGTCCTATCCGCTGTTTAAAATTCTTAAAATTTATTTTCAGCGTCGCGTCTTTATGCTTAACTCATCGAATTTACATAGCTTTGACTTTTAGAATGTAAAATAAAACGTTTGCGGCGCGCAGGTGACAAAGGGTCGCCGCTAATGCTGTGTAACTCTACCCCAGTCCTCTAATGGTGGAGTGTAATTAAAGTTGGAGTTAATTGGCTGTGCATGTCGAGTGGCTACTTGGAAGTGTTTCGGAGGCTCGCGGCCGCAGGCGGCGCGGGCTGGCGGCGGTTTAATGTGCAACACGAGTATACGAGTTTACGCACTCGTACGACGACGCCTCCCCCTTGCCTCCTCCTCGTCTCCGCCGGCCGGCCGAATGAAACCCGTACGTAACTCAACTAACTGCCATTCGATCAGAGCGTGCACCGCTGAGCTTATTTCGCTTATTTTTCCAAATTCAAAATCTCTTGTTATAAAATAAAGGCGCTCACACACGGCGGTGTCCGATCGAAATGGGCCTGAGGGTGGCGGCGGCGGCGGGCGGCGCGCCCCGGATACGTACCGCGTTATTTATGGTATATTTTGACGTGCGCGCTCGCTGCTAACTTCATGTCGCAGGATAATGGGGTGATGGATAGTGTTATCGGTCGCTATTCATGGTGTACCGCGTTGAAATCGTGCATTTATTACACCCGGGCGACGCGGAAATACCCGTGAAATTTCCGTCTTCCTGAAACTAGTGTTCTTGCAGTGTTTTTAGTTGAGACCGGCGGCATTTCATTCAATGTGCGAATGAGCGCCTTTTCTCTTTAGATTTGCACTGGTCCGGATTTATTTCAGTTTTTATGGTGCATGTGAAAAAAAACCGTGTTTTTGTATTAATTTTTTGGCCACAGATTGGAAACAAAAGCTGCATTTAGATAATAAGGTGAGTTCACATTCTAATTTAAAACCTTAAATTGCCTGCAATTCATTCGCACTTCTGTGCAGTGCAATTATGCCATTTCAAGATTTTTAATCAGTTTATTCCTGACCTGTCTGCAATTTATATAACAAAATAGTAGTTCTGCCCACGTATTTATGCAAATTAGTTGCACTTGCAAGAAAATAACAACATTGGAGTGTATTTTCGACAGCGCCATCTATGTTGTCGTGCTGTCACAGTTTAGTTCGCGAGCCAACCGCTGTACAGCGCCAAAGTATCAGACAACCGGCGACACGCCTGCAGTCACGCGTTGACGCGCGTCCCATGTATGTGTGGGCGTAGATAGCGTCCTGATAAACAATTCATGTGTTTTCTTCCTTATCATCAAACAAAATAGTGCAGCGTTTACTAGACTAGCTTTTATCTTTACGACTATACTCGGAGCAAAGTTGTATACAAGTGCAAAGTGAAAATTAATGTTCTGTGCAGTGCGTGGTTTGTTGTTGCCGATACCGAGTGCAGGATTGCCGTGCTGTGAAGGTCTAGGGCCGGCATGAGGAAAATAAACGGTGAGAGTACTGCCCTCTGAGGCTGTACACGGTTCTAACACATCTTGCGTAGCTTGCAGATAAGAAATCGTCAACATGCCAACGGGTCAGAGATAATGACAACCTGCAAACATTGGTTACTGATACCGGATGACCTGGCAAAATGTCAGACGATATCAGTTTACCATTGGAAGCCAATAAGATAACTTTTTTTGCAAAGGTGCTCGGAGCTATTATGTCAAGAACACGGGGCGCTTGTAATTCTATAGGGGAACGTTTGGTAATAATAACTGTGGGGTCCGGGTCTGCAGTGTTGAGAGCATTGACATTCGACGGCCGCTGCAAGTATTAACCTTTTGTTGTGTCACGACTGCGATCGACTGGCCAGTAGAAAATGAAGTCCTAGAAAAACTTAATAAGTAACGGAACGGTAAAGCTTAAGCGTTTCCGAAAATCTTACCTAACTGTAGCATAACCCATACCTACAAATGGTCCATAAACGTAATCCGACAATGTTTGATGGGCTACTGGCCGGCGGCGAGGCGGCGTGATTGCAAAACGATCTGTCTCTTCTCCTAGACAATAGTTTTCATGCGTCGATGCTCAGTCTTCACTTAGAACGATCGATACATCATACGATAACACAATTTCGTAGGGTATTGCAAAGATTTACGTCCCTCCTTTGATTTTATTGAATAGAGGAAGCTGCTGTCGCAAATTGATCCCTTGTCTTGAGCACCTATCTCACAATGAGGGATGATGTTCAAGTGCCTACCTATCTACAGATGGGTAATTTACATGGCAGGGCACTTTTTATTGAATACTAAGAAACCAAGGACGGAGAATGTTCAAATTTTTTAATAATTCGGGGAAACTGAAAACGCGATAAACCTTACTGAATCCGAAACTGAGCAAGAAGCTAAGCGTTTATCTAGATACCAAAGTTTGCCTTTAAACGACAATAGATCGTCGCAAAAATTGTAATCGAAGGTCATATTTAAATTATGATGCAACAAATCCACTGAGACAGTCTCTGATTTGTATTCAACGCAGAATTGAGCTTTAATGTTCGCATTTTGATTTACATACGAACGTTACCATTGAAACACGAGACGGGTTAGTCTCGCTGTAAGATATATTGTTTGATAATTGCGAGACAGACGGCGAACTGAACATCTATTTGTTTTAATAACATGCTCTGTTCAGAGATGTCTGGAACATCACTGTGCTATGAAGCATTTGTGGATATGGTATGGTGTTAGATATCCTGTCTTTTATTAATCAACATATAAATGTATTATTACATGACAGAAATGTGACCTTTCGGACCTGAAATAATGTTATAAAAGGTTGATGACCGCTTGTTTTGTTCCGGAAAATCTATTAGACATCATCTCCGGTTTAATCGGTGATGCACTTCGCACTTGGCTGTGTGTGCACTCAGGGTACGTGTAACTGTACGGCCGCAGTCATTACTCAGACATTCGAGGTTGCCGACTTAATAACAATCCCGCCGTTATTAAATTTGCATTGTGGAGTGGTAGAGCCTGTAAGTTTATGAAAAGGTGCAATTTTTGCCTCTGGATTGTCCGTTTCGTATAATTGGCAAACGAGGCGGTGTTAATACACAAAATAATGTTCTTTTGGCTTGTTTTATCGCAATACATTTGGGATACTCCCATTTCTGTTGCCAAACATCATCTCTCTCTATTTGTGTTTCTCGTCAGCCATTCTCATTAATCCCCTCAAATATACTCTAGTTCTGTCTGCTTATGGGTTGAACAAATAGTCATCTACTTACCCAACAGGGCACCAATGGCCAGAAATAACTGAGTGTTTGTTAATCATCAGTCCGCAAACCAATCATACATCTAATAACCGATAATGCTCTTATCAATTCTAGCAGTGACTCGGAACTCTCTAATATTGACAATGAGCGGTAGTTCAGACGATACTACCTACGTGCTTTGAGTTGATGAGCATCCGACGTGACTTCAGTTCATTGCTCCAGTTTTTTGCCGGCTGATCTTGTGAATGAGTGCGCAGGCCTTGGCGCGAGACAAGGATCTTGGCAGGATTTATAGCTACAAAAACGGTAATACGTGTCGGACATTGTTAGCCTACTTAGCGGAAATAAATGTGCCGATTTGTTCGCGTTTGCGATAAATCCCTCGATGATTATTGCGTTGCGTGATAAAGTTGTCAAAGCAAGATCACTTTCAGCAATAAATCAGCGTACCCAGCCGCGTGGAGCAAGCGTGTCGGCGTGAATGTTGATTTTCAATACGCACACATTAGAAGTAGTTGCGGTGGCGCCGCGCGTGATTGCCATTTTGATTGAGATCACACATCACCCATATGTTACAAATTGTCGCTCCAATTCTCATGTGATAGGAATCACTGCATCTGCTCATTGTCAAAACTTGAGCGGTTTCAATTGGAATTGTAACAACGTAACTAAATGTAAATGAAACAAATACGGAAATGTATTTGTTTCATTTACAGTTTTAGGCTAACGATGTCAAAAAGTGAATCCGCAGCGCAGGTAAACGAGTTCACTTGGCTCGTTCACCGCAGGGTTGGTGTGATATATTCAGGGCCCATTTAAATATTCCCAAGGGCGATAAGGGGAAGGGATGTGCCCCGGTTAATCAAGTAACGTGATCCATTTATCTGGAGCGCTCTTGATAGCGTGTCGTTGAACTTTGGGATATTGTTGGAATACCTTTCAAACTTGGAATTAAGCAGGTTAAAATGTTAGTACGCATCGTGAACATTTGTATCACAATTTCCTATCATAGAGACGCGTCCTTTTCAAGATAAATGTAAGCTGTAGGGTTTCTTTAAGCGGCCTATTAGATCGTAATAGTATTAAGACATTTCCTTTATATCTTGCTGTAATTACTAGCGATCCGGATACAATTTCTCCTGCTGCATGTATTTTATTGACATTGAGAATAGGACCTGTTTCTAGAGCAACTTATTCTGCGCCTGTTTGTTTCAAGGTTTTATATGTTTTTTGCTTGTCTTGCGACTATACATCCGTTCTCAAGATAAGACGTCTTTTTATTTTGATCCATAAATGTAGCTTATTAGTATAATGCAATGCTGTGGCTCAGACAAAATAAACACGTTAGTACCCAAAGTCCAGAACCAGTTTTTCTTTAATTCTGCATCTGATATGTAAATAAATTTGCATATAAAATTGCCCAAATTTTAAAGTGACCCTGAAAAAGTTCTACCTCCGAAACTGCCAACAAGGTTTCTGGGAATGTATACCAAATACATTCCAAGAAACCGAAAAGGATGGAATTCTATCGATCGCAATGCAGTGAAATTGGAAACAGGCGCACAGTTGCCCCGGTGCAGTGTTTTACTGCATTCGATCTATTTACAGGTTTATGAACGCCGATAAACTCAGGGCACATTGAACTATTTGCAGCAGTACGTATAGTTCTTAAAGATATGCTTTGGTGCGCTTGATGGTAGCCATTGCGTGCTAGAAGGTTAATTTACATCACCCAACGTTACGTTACGAGTACAATCCAGAAAAGACAAAGGATTTCTTGAAATATTAAAGTGTTCAGCTTGGTAAAATTTTAGTACTAGAGAAGTTGTAAAAAACTTAAGATCATTATAAGCTGCTTATATGTTTGCTTCTATGATGTTGTCTGGAAGTAATCATTACTTCCAGGCAACATCATAGAAGTTCTTGCTTGTACTAACTATTTTACGAGTTTACCATATTAATTGCTCGCATAACGTTCGTTCAAATCCTTCATTACACAATCCTTTCTAGAATAAACTTCGTTTCAAGTCAGGCTCTTATGTCTTTAAGATGCTGTTCATCCCGTAACCATAAACAATTTCGAAATGGGAGATTATCCCGTAACCATAAACAATTTCGAAATGGGAGGTTAATGCTTGCCCAAATTATTGATTAAATTTACTAATCAATCGTCCATAGTGTTAAAAAAGGCTCGTACCAAAAAGCGTTCTTCTTACCAGTTTACTCTTCTGGTTATCGTGTTGAATAGCTTAGCATAATGTGGCTCGTTCATTCGCCCAGGAAGTGACGTCATGAGGCCTCACACGTTTCCTGCTCGTCATCTTGACCTTCACCTAAAAGCCTTGTTATGTTTTTCAATCATTCAAGCTGTAGCTTTTTTTTTTTAAATTGAATATATTGTTACTTTTTACCAAACCAAATTTCAAACGTCAATTGCCAAAAATAACTATACTATTGAATAATTTTGGTATTCCAACGTACTTCTACTCTAAGATAGGATTAGGACATACCTTAAGATGATGTCTGTTAAGTAGGTACTAAAATTGCCCTTTCAGCTCACATTACCGGTAATGCTTGCAGCTTTCTTCAACACCCACGTATCCTTGATCTCTAAATCCAAGATGGCTTCCACCCATCACTGTCACAGAACAATAGCTTGGTCGGAACCCGACCCCGGGGTCATGTTCGACAAATAAATAAGCATTTTGTATGACTTTCTTCACTGATTAACCAGGGTCGTGAGTCACGGAAATGTCGAAAGCTACCGTTCACAATCCTATGGTACTTCAGCGATGTGTGTTATGTCTGCGCTCTTCTATTTACATGACGTTTTGATAGAGATCGCTGTATAGAGACTGTTGTATCGATTGTTTCTCAATAAATGCAGAAAGGAGTTTAGATATTACGTTTGGACTGAACTTCATTGTTAGGTTTACCAAGATTTACGACTTGGTTGGGTTTAGTGGATACCTAATTATCGAGTAAGTTAAATTTGGATCGTTAGTCGTTAACGTCTGTGCTAATAGCAATGTTGGTTGTTACACGTTGATTAATTTTGACAAGTAGGTACTAAACTAACCCAAGCATTCTTGCGGTTAAAACCTTACCAAAAGGCGGTAATTGTCGAGTTTGGCTTTGGAGATTGCACAATAGTTGCAGACGCTCACAACGTGATAATACTTGTATGTGGCTTCACTCGCATAGTAGGTTTGTTTATAGAAAAGAGCAAATATTTATTACTGTCGTCTACTGTATTGAATCTACTAACTACACTTGAGTTTCAGAAACAAGCAATATAACCAAGCGATATTATGATAAGTATGTATTTACAAAAAAAATATTTAAGTATATTGTCGATCATCTGGTCTTCATAGTACTGTACCTACTATGATCAGTTCAAACCAGATGATTGATAAAATTAGAATTTTGTAAATACATTTAAGTACTTATCATAATTTATCTTTGCTTAGTTTGCAACTAGATGGTGTGTAGTATATTATTTCAGCATTATTTATATTGTGATTGTTGGGCTCACCAGCTTCGCTACTTTTAACAGCCAATTTGGATTATTTTCGATGTGATTAAAGTCATGAGATTGAGTATTGTGTACAATACACATGACTGTGTTTTGTGTACGTAAGCAAGAAACCTTCAATGTAACCTAAGTACAGTAAACAATCAATATACAATTCAACGATTTACCTTCATCTTATTAACAAAATAACCTTGTTGATATCAATTGTGTATATTCAGGGATGAATTGTGAAAGAGACCAACACATAATCCATAGACTTACAGAAGCTTAAAACATAGCATTAGATAGATAGATAAACTCTTTATTGTACTTCACCAGAAAACATAAATTTGACAAAGAGAAACACAGAAAAAATAATAAGCATGAAGATACATTCAATGTTTTGTTAATAATCTGAAGCCATACCATACTACGATCGATAAAAAAAAATTCTAGAAAGATTGACAATTTGTGAAGATTAAAATGGTTTTCTTCCTCATTTGTGTCTACTGCATTATTGCGTCTGCATTATCCTGTTGATTGAATCTTAGTCAATCTGCTACACCGCCAGTATATACAGGGTGTATTATAACAATGTACTAAACCGAAAGGGGGCTTTCAGCCCATGGAATCAAGTAGTATTAGAAGAAAAAAATATCGTAATTTTTTATATTTTTTTTTTATATTTTTATTTATAATTTTACTAGATGGTGTGATGTGAAAATGATCCTGAGGTCATAAGCGGTTTTTTAACTTTAATTAAAAAAAACCTATTTGTGGTTAAAGGTATTTTTATTTGTACCTGTACGGTAACTCTTCGCGGAGATCAATGACCCTGTCAAGAATCAGCTGGCTTTTAAGTTGCCATTATCGTTTAATCAGCTGTTTATGTTAAAACTTTCGTGGTCTTTTCTTGAATGAAAACCACTGAATTCTGAAAAGTCGTAGAACAAAGTTGTTCCTTGGGATGGTCAGAATCACCCCCTTTTGGCTTAGTACACATATTAAAATACAGCATGTATATATACTGTAAGTTTTATAAATAAATTCAAAAGACAAATTTCCACTTTGGAATAAGCTCGACGTTGCTGGTATAATGTAGATCATAGATACAGCGCCAGCAACGGTTATTTATTTTGTACGGGACGCAGCACTTTTTGTGAAGAAATCTTCCCGGGAAGAACTACCACCATACCTATTTCTGCCGCCAAGAGGTAAGGGGCCCGTGAAATTCCGGACACATAGTGAGACCTCACAACTCTATGTCTCAGGGTAACGGGTGCAATCCAGTGCAGCGTTGGTCACGTTGCTTAGTGAACGAGATGACTGCGGTATTGCAGTTGATATAGGTAGAGGTTTCCGCTTAACATCAGGTTGGCATTCCGCTTCGTCATTTAGTGGTATAAAAAAATCTATACCGTCCTATTAGCTTAGTCGGCTATACTCAGAGGAAAGAACATGCCAATACGTATGAAGTATTCTATGACTTATGTATACCTAGATTTTAATGGTAATGAGAGAGAGGCCTATTATGTTCGTTTGAAGCGACATCCCACGTGGGTCCTCAACGCTGGGAAACGCCTGGCTCGTTGACTCACACTGCCTTATTCTAGGATTATTACTGTCTGCTATTGTTCGGCTATCGGGATCTGTGCCTATGACCTTTGACTTGGTTGGCGGTTAATAGTTGCACGTTTGACAATTTCAATTTTCAATATACGGCGTCTATGTCTACCTGCTTAGAGAGTTTGAATGCCTTTATATGTTGGAATGAATGGTTAGAATTATTTAATATGTACATATATTGTATATTTATAGTAAGTACTTATAGTTTTATTTAGAATACAGTGTGTGTATAGCCGTGTTGGCCGAGAGGTATGTACGACACGACTTTCAATCCGAACCAATGGATTTTCTTTCTGAAAAAAACCGGGCAAGAGCGAGTCGGACTCGCGCACCGAGGATTCCGTGCCTTCATACAATATAATATATGATAAAGGCGGTTTTATATTTGTTGGAGAACCTTGACAGCGATCTCTTGTCTGATAGCGGAACTTATGTAGATTTTTTACACTTTCGATTATTTCTAAAAAAACTATGCAAATTAGAGGGTTTGTTATAATATCCTGTAATCTTTACATACACTCCTATTAGCAATAAAATTAACAGGGGTTTATCTCTGCAAACTTCACAGGAACACACATTAAAATAATGTGATCATTTGGCACTACTAGTGCCCATCAGGGTCCCTAAGAACTGTAAATTATACCTACCACCTGTAAACCTACTACTATATGAAAACAATAAACATATTGAGTATTTAGAACGTTTTCTGTGTCCGATTTTGTGGTCAATGCAACAACAATTCAAAATCTTTAACAATGTTGTACGAGTGATTAACCTAATTGATTAAATTTCTGCACATTGCAGACAAATAATATTCATCACAATCATCTACTAAGCCATGCTGCGTCCACTGCTGGACGAAGGCCTCCCTTATGTATGTAAGTGCAAAGTACTGATCATGAGTGCTTGTTGCCATAGAAACACGCTTTGATACACGGAAAGATGCTGCCCATCTTCCGCAGGTATCCTTTGGGAGATTCTTAATGCATCCACGGGTAAGAAAGGAGGGGCAACATTCTACGGCCGGCACCCCCGGCGAGTGACAAGAGTGTTGACTCTATCGATTGATAAAGCTATCCCATTCGCCCCACTCAATGGGGGAGGTACTCAGCTCGCCTACCTATCAATTACAGCTGTAATTTTGCGGCAATTACGCAGATCACCAGTTTTCCCTTCATTGGGAATGCTCCGGTAGCCATCAGTCCGCAACAATGCCGCTCGTTTAGCTCAATTCAGGTTGCTATACTTGCTATCTGTCACGAGTCATTTAATGAGGGTTTGTAACAGAGTCTGTAGGTACCGAGTTAAGTCTGAAACTCGTACATAGGTACAGACTTTAACAAACAGTAACGGTAGGGAATATGCATGTATTTTCGTAATTTATTAATCATCCTAATTACCCAATGATTATGTAATTTGTTTATATTACCTGTGCAGATAACCGGCTATTAAGAAGCTGGGATAAAAAAATAGGTAAATAATTAAATCAAAGCATTTGTAAGTACTTACTACTTAATAATAGTAATTAAATCATATCAATGACACGGTGCTACAAAACTGATGAAAGAATTCAAGATTTGTTTTCGACTCGACTGACACGGTTAATGTCTTCGTTGCCGAAATGGTAAAGGCAACCTGCGTTAAAAGTGTTTGTCTGAACGTTGCGAGTTCGAGCCCCGTTGTAGACGAAATTTTGAATGAATTTTTCATTTCTATAAATCTTATCTGTATCACAGTCAGTAGGTATCTACTAAGCTTGGGGAGTATTCGCCATTTCAATAACATTTTACCCTATATTGTGAAGACCTGTATACATTTTGAACCGCACCATAACCAATATGGTCTATGGTAAAAGCCACAGACAATGGCGTCTCTGGGTCCCGGGTCAAGATCACGACCGCAGGGGTCCTTTGCCTGTGCATTCAGTCAGACTAGCACATGAAAGCTTAGGCTCAGCGCAGACAGAACGGAGCGCAACGGAGAGGATTTTATTGACGTACTTGAAAATAAACTTTTAAAATAAATTATTAAAATAAAGTGCAAAACGCCGCGCGGGGATTCCCGCGTATCTTCGAGGACGCGCGGGCATTTTTTGTCAGGTTCAAGCATTTATGCACTTTATCGTAATAATTTTAAAGTTTATTTTCAAGTGTGTTAATAAAATCCTCTCCGCTGCGCTCCGTTCTGTCTGCGCTGAGCCTTAGGGATTAAGGAGAAATGCGAAGTTAGTATACGATTGTTAACATTGACATATTTTTTGTATTCGATATCATAACTAACTTTTTACTTAATGCTAACATTTTAAAACGCACCATCTTGCCCCAAAGAAAGCAGCGTCTGTATTGTGGGTCCTACGGCTGTGGTGATGATGATTATAACGTACTTAACCGACTTCGTATTTTCATCTCGCTTAAAGTTTAACACTTGCGTGAATTGTTGCGTTATTAAAATACCTACTCTTAGATATTACCAGATACTATGTACATTCATTTAGCGAGATGATTAATAGAATATTAAATTATTAATCGTTGTTTTAATTCTTTGGAGGTTGTCTTCGGCTTGCGGCCGAATAACTTAAGCATTCTTCGTAAGTCACAGTTGAGAGTATTTGATTTGAGTCTTTTCGATCTTGAGTTCCGATTGGTTGGTTCTGTGCGCGGTCCATCGGATGGGATGGATCCATAACCAATATCATCTGTTTTTGGCCCCTGTTATCGTAATTTATTAATCTTAATTATTTTGTAGAAATCGGTCGATCCATTCATGAGATATAGGGGTTGAAAGTAGGGGTGAACAATCGAATGTTTTCAAATATACCCAAGTGTGGTATCAAATGAAAGGACATAACAAAAAATTAGGTTACCTCCGAGACTAGGTAAAGTGTCCGGGGTTACTTAAAATTTTTAATCTTATAAACTTTTTGATAGTACAAACTTATAAGTGAAGCTTCTGACAGTCTTCTACGAAGATTCCTATTTCCTAATTGTTAACGTCACTATAATATGCTTACGTAAATTTTAATAGCCACCTTTGGAGTTTGTCTTGTCGGTTGTGTAAAAATTAAACTCCTTGAAATTAAAGGTATGTTTTGTTGTTTTAATTCGTTCTACGAGATGCTTCAGCAAGAGCAAGTAAAATACTGTTAAAAAGTTGTGTGAAAAATACTGTGTGAAAATTCTCCACTATGAAAAGATACTACTTATCATGAAAATAATCTAACAAATCTCCATAGCTTGCTTGCCAGTATCATGTAAAGCTATAATATGGTAGTTGTAAGAAGGCCCCACGTGCGGTCTGGAGGATTAACAAGTTACGGGTCGGACGGGAATTGTTTGTAGAGACGAGAACTTTGCAAATTAGCAAACTTGTAGGGCGGTATTAGAATTGAAAACCTCGCTAGATCTTCAGTGTAGAGTGGCCTTTTGATGAGTGCCAGTAGCAAAAAGTTTGTGTTGGATATTTTGAATATGTGCGTTTGTTTGTAGATACGAGAACTTCGAAAATTATAAACTTGTAGGGTGGTTATAGAATTGAAAAGCTCGCTAGATCTTTGATGAAACTAAACTCAGCTTTGCGTTTTAATTAAAGAAATTTCACGTACGTTTTTCATGGATTTAAGCTAGCAAGGAAGGAAGGAAGCCAGCGCCACCATGCGGTCACTTCTGCATTGAAGATCCGTCCAGGAAAACATTATGTTTAATTATTTCCTACAATATTCAGTGTAGAGCGGCTTTTTGAAGAGTGCAAGTAGAAAAAAAATATGTTTGATTTTTTGAGTGTGTGCATAATGGTCATAGTGTTTTGGATTCTAACGAGAGATACCGGCATCCACTTATTTTTGATCATAGCAAAGGACATTTTTTTTTTACTTTAGTGTTTATTTTTATTGTTATAATACTTTGTGCAAAAAACAATGTACAGATGTCCTAATGCTATAATAACATTTTCTAGTTTATGATAAGTCTTTAAATGGCCCTGCTGATTTTAGGGATAAGTTTGGTAAAATCGATAGGCAAAATATATAAAAACTCCTTTTAAGCTAACTTAATATGCAAAAATAACCTTAATCAAATTTAATATGCAAAAAATAACTGGTGACTTTTTAACGCATGCAGAAGCTAATGTGTTCGTCATAAAAATCACAGTACAATTATTTAATTCACGGCCAAAGTCATCAATTTGGCAGCTAGGTTTCACCACGTTGAAAACTGAGTAATTTCCACACTTTCTTGTATCGTCGCATCGGTTGGCACTTCATAATTGTCAGTTGTACATAACAGCTATAAGATTTAATAGCCACGATAAGGTCAGAAGTGAAAATATTGGTTTAACTACCTACCTCTTATTATCATTCTCAGACGGAGACAAAAAAAATTAAAAGCGTACAGATTTTTATCAATAATGCTGTCAATAAAGTTATCTTTTACTTATCGGTAAACCTATTTATAATTTGTCAGTGGGTCTATTGTTCTTGAGTGGGTTATTGTTCTGAGAATGTTAACAATGCATATTAGGTTTTGTGGTACCTCTTAGTTCACTAAACTAGAAGCGTCAAGAATGACATTAAATATGGGATCATGCAGTCGTAACAATGTCTATTTTGTAAAAGTACAGTCGTCAACACAACGGTTTCGAGTCGAAAATACTTCATCGTAGAGACTCTACAACGCGAGTAAGTTTGACCGCTAAGTGACTGTCTGTCTGTCTGTCTGTGGCACCGTAGCTCTTATACGAGTTGATAGATATGAATGCAGTTTCTTTTTGTAAGCAGGTTTTCTAAAGAAATTGTTCTTTATCAAAATCTGCTTAGACGTTTACAGGAAATAGAGTGTGAAAGAGATAAATATTTTTTTTTCCAAATATGCCCAAGTTTGGTATCAAATTAAAGGAAATGGTGGATATAATACAAATCTGAAAGTTACATAGAAATCGGTTCAGCCATTTACAAGATAAGGAGAGAAAGTTTTCTAGATCTTAATTAATGTCGGAGGTTACTTAGCATTTTTAATTTTACAAACTTGTATTTAGCTTCACACCAACTAGTTTAATAGACATTCATCGACTTATGACTTATTCTCGGATGTTTTAAAAGTATTTGGGAAGCAATAGAGCTAGTGCGAAGCCCTTTTAAAAGTTCATCAAGATAGACTGGGTCGGCCAATGGAAACTAAATTGATGTGACGTCCAGAAACAGATCAAATAATTTCACCGCGCAAAAGGTCATTGTATTTTTGGTGTTTCTGTCTTAGAAAAAGCCGTGTTGTTCGATAATGGTTTATAATCCGAAGTTCGTGGGTTCGATACGGGCCGGCATCGATAATTGTTTTTTCTTGAAAAATGTGGGTGCTCTTAAAACACGATAAGAAAAACATCGTGACAACAACGTCAGGAAAACCATGGCTTAGTCAGTTGAGATGTATTGACCTGTTCCTTACTCTGACTTATAGCCGACTAATCAGAGAGAATAGTATAGGTGCTGGGCCAGCATAATCCTTCTATCAATGTCCTAGGCATTGCAGCGTCCCGTACAGCTATAAGCATCTAGTGACCGGCACTGAATAAATCATCTTTTATGGATAAATTGATAAATGAATAAATAACTAAATAATGCTGGACACTACTTACACACAATACCATCTAGTCCCAAACTAAGCAGAGCTTGTACTATTAAACCAGGTTATTGCTTAAATTAATACTTATTTTTTTTTGTTAATACTTACGGAATGGCATTACTGTATTTCATTTCCACTTCTCGGACCGAGTCCATCGCTAACCTGACGTGGAGTTTAGTTAAACTTGAACAGTTCCTGATTGAGTTTAGAATGCAGGAGTTAGGATGTGCATGACGTGCCCATAACTTTAAAACGACTCCGGATTACACTCAATTTAATGTGCACTTTAGGAGTGGTGAATTGATATTTGGTATGAAACTAAATATCAAATCTCCATTAGTTTAGCGTTTATATTTATGGATACAAAAACATATCACTGACTGACTGATCCACACTGACGATTCTTAGAAGATTAATCTTAAAATGACGTGTAATTAGAACTTCTGTCACATTTCAGCTAGGGGCTAACTTCTAACTTTTTATTCAGTGTCGGCGATATTAAACATTTGCTTAAAATTGCAATTAGATTTGTATTTAATTTTCTTGCTACATTGTACTTACATACTTTGGAGCCATCCACCATAATCTACGTCACACCCCCACCCTACTTTAAATTTGTGAGACTTCTCCTAGAGTGACGCCACTTATTTCGCAACCTCACATCTACAAATTATGAAATTAAATGCGACGTATCGAAATTTGAGGACCACCCATTGTCACACAATGTCACACTTTGTCGACCCCCTAACGTGTGACGTAATTTAAGGATTTTCTGCAAGTAAGTACCCCCAAAACCGGATCAGCCGGCCGGCTATGCTTGACTGTGCCTCAAAGTTGTCACTTTCAAGTCGTGAGTCACGAAGACAGCGAGCTTTCGTTGCTAGCTCGGGTCACTTAGCTGTCATAAATTGCAAATGTTTAGTGGGAATGGTATTTATGATTCTAGCACCAAGGTACAAATTGCACTGAAATAGTTATTGCAGTAGGTAACATTGTCTAATGAAAGTGGCCAAACTGCAGATTGTTGCGATAATACGACATTTCGTTTGATAGACTATCGGTACGTGGTAAATGACATTTGCATTCAGGAAATATTAAGCACAAGATAACAAAATATCCTACGTTTTTCGAATTTTATATTTTCACCAATAATCAAATGAACCAAATATTTTTTAGTAAAGAAAAGTTAGTTCTCCTTTTTATTAGCAACATTTAATGATCTACCGTCTCTTTTATTTTTGTCTGAGTTTGTGCCAAACGCATTGCTAATCGTTTACCGTTGGCACACCAGCTCCATCTTCTTCATGTTTTGCACTAAGAAGTTATTGCCAACACATTGCACAGTTTATCACCCTTTTGTTAACATAGAATAAAAATACTCTAAACATTGAACGACCAAATTTGGTCACGTTTTGTCAAACGATGTTTGTCAAAGAACAGCAAGCCATAAAACTTTCCTTATCCGTACCATCTTCGCGCAACGTGCGAAAACTCTTATACCGTAAATTATTTTCATTTGAATTCTATCTTTGACTCCGTAATCGCTGTTTTGATTTGCCGTTTTGAGGCCTGACTAGACGGTATAAGGTTCGATTCGGGATGGTGGCAAAGTCGAAATCCTTAAAGTACTTAATGTTTTCAATTCTGTATAATCGGTTTAGAATTTCCAGAGTTCCGCTTCCGTAATTGGATTGGTGGAAGTCGGTCCTCTCTCTGAACTGGGGGTGAATTTTTCATCGGACGTAACGCTTTGCTTACGAATCAATCGCTGAATTTAAATTATGTATTTGGCCATCCAATATTTGACGACCTCTCTGATTTGTCCGCAGATATTTGTCTCGGGTTTGGGTTTTTTCTATGTATAATAAATAATAACATACTTTTTATTACAAAAAAAATGCAATTAAGTATTCTATCAACAACGTGGTTTTCCTACAAGAAGCTACGTTTAGGACTGGATTTAGAGAGACATTTGTCAACCATCGTCTTCTAAAATAAGCTAGCTTGCCTTAAAGTCTCGTCGACTAATATTATCGGCATTATCCACAAGGCCGATTAAAGCATGACCGCAGTTAAAGCAATTGCATTTAGTTATTTTATTTATAGCGTATTGTGAATTGACCTATTATTGTCCGATTCGTTCACAAGGTTATCTCTAAGGAAATTTAATCTTTGTTTCTAATTGAATTATTTTGATAGCTTTATTCAATGATTTTATCTATGACTTACGACACAATTATCCACACGAGTTAACTCGATAAATTGTATACATTTCCTGTATTGGTCAGTGCTTATCTCGAATCTTAGCGCATTGAAAAGAGAAAGAGTGTTTCAATTATTCAGCCCAAGCGGGTACGCAATAACTCAGTAGTGACAGATCGTGAGCAAAGCGCCTAATAGCGCTCCCTATCGAGTGCGTAGGTACAATATCGGCATATTTTCCCCGTTTTTTATAAACTCTCTCCCACTTCAGAGATCTTTTAATATTGCACAGGGGAGCAGCTGTTGAAACCTTTTACGTACGGGTCCACACATCAGGGGAGGCCTAATGCGAGCGGCAGACGAGAGCGCTTGATCTTAACGGCTGAGAGGACGCATTTTTCTTGATTCTCTCCTATGTACGGTATACTTCAGACTAACATACTTGTTATGTTAGTCTGAAGTGGGTCTGCAAAGTGTTTCGCTGTATCTGTACCAAGATAATTTGTACGTTGGGAATTGATCTAACTAGTTTTATTTAAAAGGCTAATTTATTGATGGCATTATACAACAGTTGGAATCACTAAAATATTTCGTAAAGCTCTCAGATTGCTCAACACCGGATTCAATAAAACCGCTAATCATAACCTCTAAACTATTAAACTTTTTCCATATTTTCCGACTGAACCACATTTCCAGAGATAAAATCTCTTCGTAGAAATCCATCTAACTACTTGATTAGTTCTGCAATATCCTATATAAAATAATTCCTTGCACACTGCAGCGTCCTCGATCATGTTACGAGTGTCTGTTGGAAACTGGCGGAAGGAGAAAACTTATCGTAATGAAAAATGTCTCGGTCGCTACTTGGCACTTCCAGAGTTAGACTCGTGAACTAGAACGCGACGTATTTATATGCTGTTTAAGTTTTTTTAACCGAGTTATAAAAAGGTGGAAGTTCTCAAGTCGTCTGTGTTCTAATTTGTTTTTTAATCTTTGTTCTACTTCGTCGTTTAAGAACCGATTCGATTTTTTTCCAGCTTGGTGTTGATAGGGATTCATGAGGAATCGAAGGAACTCCTCAAATGTTATAAAGTAACAGAGCGATTTAATTTTTAGCTAGTACTCAAGCATTTTCATTCAGAAAGTAATAACTAATGAAAATGACGGCCATCGTTTAATTAATTATGGATTTCTCAAAAATATGGCAACGGTGTCTCGAAAAACATGGTCCTAAGTTAGTTGGAATAGGAGATCATGTTGTGCCGACCGGAATCATGATGTTAGGTTTAGTTATAGTCCGATTAATTTGTGATGAATCCTGTCACGTTTCCGTGTTAAATTTATAGAGACTTATTACAATTCCATGGTAAAATTATTACTTTGGAATGTAAAAAACAAATATTTTAATTTTTGTCATAATTCTCGACTTATTACAATTCCATGGCAAAATTATTACTTTGGAGTGTAAAAAACAAATATTTTAATTTTTGTCAGGATATAATTCTCGATAATGCGTCTCTGTCACAGGAGCCATCATTACTGGTTTTAATTTAACTATCATCATCATCACAGTAGTAGGACTACTGTCCCATCCACTGCTAGACACAGGCCTCCCTCATGCATCTCCAAGATCATGAGGGGAGTGTTGCCATATAGCTACAGTTATTAAAAATACATAGGTCTACTAAATCGGTAACACGGAGAACTTCAAAGTGACGTTCACCTGCATAAAATTAGTTAGCTATGTGGAGCGTTCACCTCACTATGCTTATTGCATTTTCATTCCGATTCGTTAGTTCCTGTCCTGTTTACAAACTAGCGATGTGTTAGGTTACGTTATTTTCTTTTGCAGCGTTACAGTCTTACTCGATTGTAATGCTTTCTTGATTTGGTTATCTAAGCATGGCTTTTCATTGAGAATCAATGTATATTTAAAATATTTTATAGGTTTCCTTGTAATACAAAATGATCTTTAGTGAAATGAACAACTATTATTAATAACTAGATTATAGATAGATCGGACTGGCGCAGGATCGTATTGGATGGCGTCTCTTACGCCTATAATCAGCAGTGGGTGAAGTTGGGCTGTGGATGATGATGATAGTAACTCATGGGAAAACTACTCTATCTGATGACGATTGATCATGACAAAGGTAAAATTCCACATGCTCACTTTTAGAAAAGCTACCGTTAGACCAAATAAAATTAATAATCCAACTTTAAACCCAGCTGAACTCCTAACTCCCAACTTTCCATAAACATTTGGGCACTTAAAGTTTCCTTGAAATATACATGGTAGATGAACTTCAAGTGATTAAGTGAAACTTTTACACGCGATATCCAGAAGTGGTCCAACTTAATTAGGACGGTGCTTTTGTGTAGGGAGTTTACGAGGGCAGGGGGACAAATGGGGACATAGACTAGGGACATGTCACTATCTACCTGCTCGATATTACCAGAACAAGAGTAATTTTAATAGAGGCCAACAATTGTAGGAGAAATCAATGAAAATAGTGGACGGATATATTGTATTAGGGTTGTCGATAGGACGTCGATTGATTTCGTACTTATTTATTTTAAAGACGTTAGAGTATTTTTATGATTACATTGCAAATGTATAGTTTTTGGATTTTTCTCTGTATCTACAGTATAAGCCGATATACCTTGCGAAATTTCATAGTTCTAGGTCAACTGGGAGTAGGTACCGTATGAGTTTTGATTCCTTAGAGAAACATGCGTTTTTTGCGGCATAAACGGTCATATCTTTTTTATAAGCTTTTATTTAACTTGCCCTGTATGTATGTATGTAAACTATGTTTGTTCGGGTGGAATCTTGCAACTCAATTTTGAAGCAGACATAATATCTTTGAATTGAGCTGAAATCTTGTATAATACACGTTTTTGGATGACAATACATGATTAGCTATGTGACGTCACTCTGAATCCAACATGGTGGAATACCTACCCAAGATGGCGGCCTACTTATTTTTAATATACCTCTACAATATGGGTATCAAATGAAAGAACTTGCTAAAAATAATTCGGAAATGAAATTACGTCACTCTGAATCCAACATGGCGGAACATCAAAGATGGCGGACTAGTTATTCTTAATGCACTCCTACAATATGGGTATCAAGTGAAAGGCCTTGCTGAGAATAAATGAAATAACGTCACTCTAAATCCAATATGGCAGAATACCCAAGATGGCTGACTAGCTATTTTTTTAATGCACTCCTACATTAAGGATATCAAATAAGGGCTTGCTGAGAGTTACTCTAAAAGTTAAATGATATCAATCTAAATCCGACAGTACCGTCGACCAGGATGCCGTTGTAAACTTGGGCTCGAAGCTCATCAAGTATACGTGGCCTTAAGCAGGGTAACATCATTAGAAGGTCTACTTATAGAAGAGCTAGACTGTTCCAATTTAACCGGCAAACGACCTTGCAATAATGATGCATTGAATGAGATGAACAGACTGTGAAACCTGTCCAGTTACATATATCTAAAAAGTAAAAAATAAATTATAAGTAAAAAAACATTTTAACAAACAAGCTTTTATTTAAACGCACTAAAAGGAATAAATTAAACATTTTCCATAAAAGTTTAATGTCAACTAAAAACGTCATTACACAGTTTAAGTGATATAAAAGCTTGTCGCATCGTAGTGCGTTCGTTTTATATATTTGCATTGAGGTTAACCGGGGCAATTTTGTGGAACGTTACAAAAATGTTGGATTTCTACTCACAGTTTAATCCTTCGCCCTTGTCAATCAAGTTCATTGATTCTGTAAACTCGATAACGAAAATATGAAATCATCAAAAATAACCTGCAGACATATTATTATAATGATCCCACTGTTGTGCAAAGACCTCCCTTGCCTCCATACTTCCCTGTTCAAGGCGTTGACCAATCAGCACAGTACATGTCCAGCTCACCCCGCCATCTGCGCCTGAGTCGGCCCGGCCTGCGTATGTGGGATCCATTCAGTGGCTATATTGCCCACATTTCTTCCGATAGACTACAATGACTAAATAAGTGTTTTTAGGTGTTATTGTATTCTATATTATGTATCTATTTTATATATTAGTATTATGTATTATATGTATCTACAACCATGTGATATATTTTTATATGTAAACGTAGTTTGATAGTCCTTACCTTGCTGTAACACAGTTTCAGCATGGGAGGTAAGGTCTTGATAATTGCGGTAAATATGTAATAATGCTGTAAAGGTTTTCATAAATAAATAATTTGATTTACTTGTATTCATAAATAAGTAAATTAAATAACTAGATCTAATAGATTTTTTTTCAAACAAAGTAAATACGATTAAGTACCTTAATTTTAGTGTAGCTTAAATTTCGAGTCAAGCTATTATATAATATAAATTGTGTAAAGACGCTTGACGCTTTTCACAGCTTAAAGAGGCTGTAGATTTGAGTACTTATATGGTTTAATTTTAACTGACAGACGAAAAACAAAGTGATCCTATAAGGGTTCCGGTTTTTTCCTGAAGTAGGAACGGCAAAAGCCTCATGAATTTGTATAGATTTTAACATACATTACGCAGCATTGCCCCCAATAATCTGCTCAATGTGAATGAGTATATGGATGAATAATACATCAGGACAAATATTTGGAATATCGTCATTTTTGTGCCGCACGGTTGTTGGCATAATATATTTGTTTCATCAGCTTGTTTGCTGAACCTATATTTTAGCTTCTACTCCAATATGTTCAACTACCTGTACAGTAGTATATTTAAATAGTAGTAGTAGTTCTCGATATATGGCCGAAAAAGTAAATTCAATGCATAATTTTATAGCTTTATGTCTTGGTTTTTTGACATTTTCTGAGATCTACTGTAATTTTTGATATTTAGGTACTGTAAATTTTGACATGCGTCAAAAATAATTATTGGCCATAGTCGGTTTGGTAGGTCCATGATGATAAAAAATAAATTAAATTGGTGGGTACATGATGATTAATGTAGAAACATCCCTAATGATTCCTGAGGGGGGAAAATAGTTCTAAAAACAGTTTTAAATATCCTCGAAAATAATAAAAGAAGTGAACAGTTCAAAAATACCCTTAAAATGTTTAACCTCCGTCTGACCGTTGACAAACCTACTAGAAACACTTCTCATTCTCATACTTGTATTGATAATATAATAACTAATATAAAACGCACAAATGTTGATGTCATTGACGTAGGTATTTCTGATCACACAGCACAAATTCTTGCAATACCTACTAATATCAGCTTCGCTGAAAAGTTTTGGTACATTGAAAGGCGATGTATTGATACTTACCTAGACATCTTTATAAAGTACTTATCCCAGATTAGTTTTGAAGAAGTTTATAACGAAATCGACCCGAATAAAGCATATGACAAATTTATGGAGCTCTTACATATGATATTTTGTCTTTGTATCCCAATTCAAAGAAGTAAAGTAATGTACAAAAGGAAACTAAATTGGAAATCTAGGGGAATTATAGCTTCAAGCAAAAAGAAACGACAGATATATTTACAATTTAAAAACAATAGAGATGAAAATAATAACAATAATTACATAAAATACAACAAAATGTTAAAAAAAGTTATTAGAGTTTCCAAAAAAATATCGAATATAAATTTTATTAATAAGAGTTCAAATAAACCAAAAGCGACATGGGGAATCATCAAACAATATTCAAGCAACACAAACCAAATACGAACAACTGTTGACAAAATTAAAAATGGAGATGAAGAAATTAGTGATCCGTTAAAAATTGCAAAATTATTTAATGAATACTATATCAATCTAAACACAAACAGAACAGCTACATTTAAAAATCAAAACGTAAATAATATTAGTAAAAGTATATTCCTGAAACCTGTTGATGAGAGAGAAGTAAAAAATATAGTTAAAAAATTAAAAAACACTAAAAGTTCAGGACATGACCAAATTCCAATACAGATAATAAAAAGTAGCATTGACATAATAGTGAAACCCCTGATCCATATTATCAACCTATCAATTGAACATGGTTGTTTTCCACAAAACTTAAAAAAAGCTCTCATCAAACCATTACATAAAAAAGGTTCTAAATCTGACATGGGCAATTATAGACCAATAGCCATACTGCCTTGCATTTCTAAAATTTATGAAAAAGCCATTTACGACCGAGTCATTAAATTCTTAGATGCAAATAATATTCTTAACCCAAACCAATACGGGTTTCGAAAGGGGAAAAATACAACTTTAGCAATATTTAAAACATTAAAATTAGCATGGGAAGAAATGAATAACAGAAGACATGGGGTTGCTTTATTTCTAGACCTATCAAAAGCTTTTGATTGCGTTGATCATAAGGTTCTTCTATGTAAATTAGAAGAAATGGGGATAAGGGGAGTAGCTCTTTCTTTCTTTAAATCATATTTAGATAATAGAAGTCAATCAACTGTAATTGATATTTATAATAAACATAACAAAACTATTGAACGCGTTGAGTCTAGATTTGAAACCATGCCACTAGGAGTACCACAGGGTAGTGTACTGGGGCCACTTCTTTTTTTGATGTATATTAATAAACTACCACATGTCACAAAACATCTCTGCGTTATGTTTGCAGATGATGCAACAGTATTTATACCCCAAGTAAACAATAATAGACATGACTTTGAAAATGAAATTAATAAAACCCTCCGGGACATAACAGATTGGTTAGACGTCTTAAATTTAAAAGTTAACATCGATAAGACTAAATTTATTAGATTCAAAAATTACAAAACACCTACATTCAATTTATATATACATAATAAGGGGAACATTGTAGAAGAAGTGAGTGAAATCAATTTTCTAGGAATAAAAATTGACACATATTTAAATTGGAAGTCTCACATTAGTAAAGTAAATGGCAAAATATCTAAGTACTGTTATGTTCTACACATACTGAGTAATGTCTCATCAAAATCTATAGCAATTAATGCATATTATGGTTACGTTTTTCCTCAATTATGTTATGGGGTGATATTCTGGGGAAACTCGGTTGAGATGCAGTCAGTCTTTGTTATGCAAAAAAAGTGTATTAGAGCCATCTATAACCTAAAAAGTACTGAATCTTTACGTAATATATTTAGAGAAAATTATATTCTGACCCTTACGGACATATATATTCTAGAATTATGTTTATTTGCAAAAAATAACTCTTCTTTCTTCAATATAAAATCAACCAGATCGGATCAGTTGAGAAATAAATATATAAATATATAACCTGTGTATACCACAAGTCAATAACTCAATGTACCACAAAAGCACTTATATCACAGCTATTAAAGTTTATAATCATTTACCATTAATTATTAAACAACTTGAAGGAAATATGTTCAAGATTGAATTAAAAAAGTGGCTTGTAAATAGAGTTCATTATAACCTAACGGAATTTTTTGATAATTAGTCATGTAGGTTGATTTTTGTTCTAATTTGGTATTCAGAAGTATAGGCCTACATAAATGTTGTAATCCAACTTTGTGTATAATTTTGTGCAATATAGAATTAAATTGCAATTATTGTATGTCATAGATATGATAAAATTGTTGATACCTAAATTTATTTAAGACCTTCATGTATATGTACCTACACAATTTAACAATAAAATTTTCTTATTTCTTATTTCTTAAAAAAATAAGTCCTGATATCTACCCTAGGGGATTCATCAGGGGAGACAATAGACCTTCATCAGATAGTTGTACATATGTTCCGAAAATTGGGATGTTTTTTTTAAACTTTCGCGATCACAACACATTATCAAAATATGGGATTATCGGGGAGTCTCCCCGCGACCACGACCAGGTGCAATCCGGTCGAAACGTCGGGAATAAAATAAAGGTAATTACGCGATAAATACCCGATAATCCCATATTTTGATAATTGGGATGTTACTAGATCACCACCGAAAATATTACGTACTCATTGGCGTAGACGATATTTTCGGTGGTGATCTAGTAACATCGCAATGTTGAATCATCAAGTTTGTGATTTCCTGAGGGTATATTTGTAATAGAGGTACAATGGAGATTGACAATTAAAACCAAAAGTCAAAATGATTAAGTATTTCTAACTTCATGTGGCTTAATCAACAACATTTCTACCTCCCACTAACTCCTGCTCTAGTCTGACTTTGGTCGTAATAAGTAGGTACTCCACATTACGACCAAAGTCGTAATTTGGAATGCTTATTACAGAGTAACTAGACTGAAAGAAAAAGTATTTTATTAGGATAATTTCTACGTAGTCGTACTCATATTAAGAGCACAGAAATGATGGGTTGAAAGAAGAACTGTCCAATTTAATTTCAGCTACCAGATCACATTACTTATTATAAAGAGCAATATGACAAAGCGAGTTGATCAAATTCCTAAGTATTTTATTAGCTGGATGTATTGAAAGGCGGTACGCATATTTGCGTTTGCGTTGCACTTGTCTAAACATACTCTTAGTCGACTTATTTTGTCGGGTACAAGTCTTCCGACTAAGAATAAGTCACGTGTAATGTAGTTGGAGGTGGTCAAACAATTTTCTTTATGAATAGAATAACGCAAAACCATTTCCTGGGAAAATTCCTCTAGGTTCATTTATTCCTTGCGGTCTTTGAAAACTTCAACAATGACTTCCTCATCAATGAATTTGAGGAAGTCATTGTTGAAGTTTTATCTTTGCGTGCCTTGCATAATAAAGACTGCCACTACATGACTGTGAGGATGTTGAAGACGAGCTATAAACCTAAGTTATTTAGCTGTATTTCACAGTTCCGTTACTTAGCAGACAACGCACAGACCATTGCAATTCGGAGGGAAAATTCCTTGAGTGTTGATAAAATATTTATTTCCTTAACAAGGAAACAAAAATCTTACTTTAGCTTAATTACAGCTAATATTTTATTGTATAAAATTATTGTTTTATGTTAACCTAGTGTCTTAGGCTTTCAAACACCTCGCGCAAAGTTTACACTTATTTGAAGAAACGGGGCAACATAACTTTACATAGATAAGTAGAGTTGGTTTACGTAAAATAATTTAAATATTTCATTCTAGAATGTCAGCGCGATATGGTTAAAGATCTTGCACGAGGTTATGATATAGGTAATTTAAAGTAAGGGAGGCCTATGTATGAGGGAGGCCTATGTCCAGCTGTGGGCGTCCTATGGCTGAAATGATGAATTTAAAGTGGAGGAAGTACAAAAAGAATGGGAAAATTATTATCCTCCCTGCCTACGTATTTCATGCCAGAATACATATTGCATGAAAAATAATACTTATATCATCATCATCATTTCAGCCATGAGGGGTATAGTTGCCATACTCACCATGCTTGGCAGGCGGGTTGGCGACGGCAGTACGGGATGTTGATGCGCGGAAAGACGCTGCTGCCCATCTTCCGGAAGTATCCCTTAGCACGCTTTTACTGCATCCACGGGCATGAGAGGAGGGGTAACATTCTACTGCCGGCACTCCACGCCAATAAGTATTGTATTATATTAAAAATATGTTCATAATGTTAATTACGGTAACGATGCCCAATTAGAATATAAAATACTTATAAGATCCTCAAAGGAGTCCTTCGAGTCTATTGATTCCCGATCGGAGTCAGTCGCATGTAGACCACACACGTAACGAACACGAGACTGTGTGAGCACTTGTGTGGCCGAGTAATTAAATAGTGCTGTAAACCTGTCGCTAAATATGGTACGCGATTGCGTTGCAATGCATTTGGTGATGCATTAATCTTCTACTTCGTTTTGTTTTAATTTGTATATTAGCTCGTTAGAAAGGTCCTTGCGGTCGCCCTTAATAGTGTTTTTTGATTTTTTTACACAAGCGTCGATGTTCATTACGATTTATTACTTTTTTAATTTTAAACACAAACCCTTACATAATAAACGCTAATTAAGTTCTTCTCTACTTAAGATTCTCTCAGTTTAGACAGCATTTAATGATATTTAAATTGAAAATCGGCAATGAGCGTTCTTATGATTGTATGTTCTTTAAATGTTGCACAATTATTTGCTGAGATTGTGTCACCCGTATTTCTTATTTCTTCTTTCGCACACACGTTTTAAGGAAACTTCTTTGTTCTTGCAACTCGATGAGTCTTCCACAAGAGGATGGCGGCGGGAATTCGGAAATGCCATCTTTTAAACCGGTTCGTATCAGCGTGCTTCTCGTACGAGGTAGTGACTGCATTCTTGCATTATTTTTGCAAGACTAAATGCGTTCGTAATTCCAAATTATTCGTTAACTGCTGCAGTTATTTGAAGGTGATCTTGAAATTTTATAAAACTATTGTATTCTAATGAGCTCAAAAATAAATTTAGGAATCTTTACCCACTATTGTCTAAACTTAATCAGTAGATCAAGCAAGATACAATGGGTACCTTTCTGTCTGCGGTTAACTTAAAGGCAGTTGGGATGTAAAACAGTTAAAAAATCCGCACGCGTTCACTTTCAAACAATGGGTAAGCCATGTTTGCTGTTGGATCAGTTTGTTTGAGTTTCTCATGTGATTCAGTATATTGTAAAGCCGTTACACAGGATTGAGTAGGCCGCTGGGACACTGATGCAACCCGTGGGAGTCTGGGAACAAACTTAGATGGTGACATAAATTACCAGGGCTAGACCGGAAGCCTGATCTAGTTTCCTGAAACTATTAATAATTTTGAAAGCGACGTAAACGTCGCTTTCAAAATTATTAATGTCTCTTTTGGAGATAGTAATCGGGATTGCTCTCCAACCCATTTATTTTGTGTTCTGCGATAGGATTTCTAACGGGTGTAATGCCCCAGCTGAGTTTTAGTTTCTGTGTGTGTGACTATAGATTTGTTCCCATAAGCTCTGCTAATACCAAGTTTTATGGGGACGGACGCTCAAAATAAAACAATCTGAGATCCTGTTTATCTCCTTTCTTTGAACTTTCATTCTGTAAACATTGGCTCGTTTCAAGCCAGTATTGTATTTTCTCAAAGTCGAAACGAGATGTTTTGCATATGAAACTGGAAACTGATTATTTTGTTTATAAACATGATGAAATAAATCCCACATATTTTGCGTCTGTCGTTGGGATTAGGTTCTTAATTAAACGTTTCAGTGGGATTAGTTCTGATTTAGTGGTTGATTAGTGTGACAGAATTCGTTTTCTCGGGTTTTGTGAATATTTTAGTATTTTTTTTTTGTTGTATTAGTTTTCTAATTGGGCACCGTTACCGTAATTAACATAATGAACCTTTTTCTTCCTCAGAAATAGGTTCATGATACGGCAGGTTTCGAGTTTATCATGCGTTTTATTTGTCACACCCTCTTCTCATTGGTGTTCAACTACTTGATTTGTGGGTAATTGCCGCCATACGACATTCAACAAGACTCGATATTCCTATCTCCATCATCTGTTATGCTGATAGCAATCTCCAGTTGACACCTGCAACTAGTTGTTGATTTGCGATGTGTCGCGCTGATTAACTTGTTACCACTTTGTTTTCATCTTCAGCAGCTTAATGAAGATGATTGATTCCATCAGGTGCGCCTACCTTTAAAAGGGGATTAATTATTTAAGGTTTCATTCTAGTTAGGCATATTATTTTTCCTTACTGCGCTCACTTTTGAACTTTTATTGGCGCCCTTATAAGTCTATTAGATTTTTTTAGATAAACACTAGAGCCATATCATTGCATAATACAATTTTTTTCACTACTTTTGGCTACATTATATCAATATAATTAGAAAATGACGATAACGATGCAATTGATCATCAATATTATTGTGATAAGATACCTACATATCAATAACCAGTTTGAGGGCATATCAATCAAGTTTAGCCCGCTACGTCAATTCTGTCTTCCTTCTGGTTTTCGTCAGAACTTTAATGAGCCAGTAGTTGCGTAAGCATCGCAAAAGCATCGGCCTTGCGAGCAATTGAATGGTTGATGCAAGTTCCAGACTTATCAAAACTGATGACATAATGTCATATTATTGTTAATGTTTGTACATTTATATAATTTTTAATTATATTTTGTGTTTTATTCTATTTTAATGTGCTTTATTTTTCTTCTGTAAATTGTTTATGGCCTTTGCTGCAAATGAAATAACACTGTTTGGCTCTGGTTTTGACTTTGAAAAGCACTACCCAAACCCATGTGAAACAATCGAGATCATCACGCCAACGTTGAACAAATTAAATAAAGTGATGATTGTAGATGTATGTATGTATATGTCATGTAGGTTAACTATCTGCACAGCACTACATAGTTGGCAAAAGTATTTCAACCCTTTTTCAGGTCAATTATAAAACTGGTTCCAACGGTCGAGCGTAGTTCAAGGAACGAAATACTTGGAATACCTAGGCTTCTGATTTCTGAAGTTTGCGATAGTGTTGCCCTCTTTGTCATATTTTGCGATGTCTAGTTATTTAGAAACCAGGATAAGGACATACAATTCACCCTTAAATTATTTTTGCTATTGATAACCATCATAGGTCTTTGCGTCTTTTTCAGACGATTTAAACAGTGTCTGTTTGCGAGAAACACTTTTTGGTGGCTAAATAAGCCATTACGAGAGCGGACAGCACGTCCACAATTAAATAAGTTATAATAATACGATCCGTAACCAGTAAATCATGTATTAGCACTTGATCAAGTGCTGATAAACAGTTTACTGGTTGCGTCTACGTTGAGAGGCACAAGATATTTGATATAAATTAAGATTACAATCTTATATTTTGCGCAAGACAAAGGGCTAAATACATGCCTTAATGGAAAAAGCTTGCCGAGTATCTAACCCATCTAGTATTTTTCTGGGCAAGCATATTCTATACAAGCTTAAGGCTCATTTGGCGAAATAACAACACGATTGTAACTGCTGGTTTCCTGACGTAAGGTAGATAGTTGCAGGATTGCATTTCAGAAAAATGTTCAAATGTCAACTACATTTAGTTTTAATAGCCATTATTTCAACCACAGCTGGTAACTCCAGTTTCTGCGAAGAGTTCAGCGTGACGGCTGAGCTCCGGCCTGATTCCGAAAAAGGAGCGAACCACTACTCGCTAGGCTGGTACTGGTATAAACCGTCGCCTTGAATTTTATTCGCAAGCCCTTTCAAATGCTTGTAAAACAAGGGCGTGATAGCTTTCATTCCACACTATAAAGTAGCAGCAAATTGTTATGCATACTTACTGTCTTCTAGGTGAGCGGTTTACTGCCTTTTATATTCAGTGGGAATTAGTTTCAATATTGAGATGGCAATTTATTTTCCTACTATTTAGATCCTGTTTGAAACCTGTGTGTCTGTATTAAGAGTCCTATTTCAGAAGTTTTTTTTTACCCCTATCCCGCATTGCCTGGGATCAACACAGCATGGCCTCCTTCATCTCTGTCAGACGTCAAATTTACATTTACCCGTTTACCGCTCGTCAGGTTTGAGAGACATTACGGTAGGTCATTTCCAATTGATTTTCATAAATACTTTTACCCTACTACTACTCTACTTCTACGTTACAACTAATCTACTAGATCAGATACACAGCATGGTTATGTGAGGTTGTCTCCCGACGACTCACTAAAACCCTTCCGACCCGATTCCCATGTATCATCTAAACGGCTGGATGGATTTCGATATTTAAGGTATCGTTAGATTGGTCTCAAAAACATGAGTGTTCTTAGGTATTTAAAAAATAACCAAAATGGCGGATTTTTGGCGCCAAATTGTAAGTACCTAGTTCATTTATTTACCAATTCTATCGAGTAGGGTATTAAAATAAAGGGAATTAAAAGGAGATTGCAAATGTATTTATTATGTCCTAATATAATCTAAATAACCCATCGAATCCCACTGCTGGGCAAAGACCTCCCTTCCCTTTCTCCACTCATCTCGGTCCAGAGCGATAGTCCGCCATTTATTATTTAAATTTAATCAAAAATAATAACGACAATTTTAATTTAATCATTCGAATAAAATTGTAATCAATGCATTTCATTGGTCGTATTTTGGCTTTAAATCGGCCATGTGTGTGTTGGACCTTGCAATTTGGTTTTTTGTTGATGAGAAACATCTATAGCCGCACGTAAAACTGATTTCTGGCGTCCGTCGCAACGCTGACGACGCATGCCGTGGCGCTGGCGACGCGTCGCCATCGTGGTTTCTTTAGGAATTTTCTTATACGGCTGAATGGCGAGATATGCCGAAGGCTATAAGATCTTTTATTTATACGACTGAATGACGAGACATGCCGAAGGCTGGACTGGACTGTACAGTAATTTTTGTATTTAATGAAAATAAATGTTTATTAAATAAACAGTCATCATTTTCTGGAAAAAAAACGTAATATTTTATTTTATCATTATGTCATATCTAGTTCCTATCGTAATCTGTTCTTTTCTGCATATTACTTTTACAAAATAATGTCGATGTTTCACATCTGCCAGGCGTCCCGTGACGGCTCACAATTTTTTTTCACTTTATAATCTAATAACTTGTTGTGTTTTTTTTTACCCTCAACACCTAAAAAACTGTGTACTGCGCAATCGTTGAAGCTAACTTCACAGAGCTCATAATTTTGCGCGACCTTAAAACCTAATTGTATTATAATCTTGCTGATAGAAGGTTTCAGTATACCGGCAACCTTACTCTCACACAGCCAGCCAGCGCCGCCCATTTGAAATGCAGCGCATGCAACTATCATTCCATGTCAGTGTTGCTAGTTGGAAAAATCCAGCTCTGCTGCTTACTAAAACATCGTAGAAAGCTCTAAATTGGTTTAATGGCCGATTTTACCGCTCAGACGGTTTATTCGCTTAGTTCGCCATGCTTTAGCAGCTAGGTTATTATCTACCGCATAAGTAGGCACCTCCACCTAGTGCTCTAATAAATCGCACCAAGAGTAGATAACCAGGTTTTATGACGGTCGAAGTGCTACGCTAATACTTTTTCGCTTTAACCCTGACTTATCTCAGAACATCAGAGTTTCCCGCAAATTATTCAGAAACACCGTATCGCGGCTTCGAATAAATAGCCTATGATCCTCGCTCGCGTCAGCTATCGTATGTTTGCAAACACGTTTTCAAATCATGCGTCGTGTATGTTGAGTTTGGAACACCTTCGCTCCGTCGTTGGCATTGCTGTCACGCAATGTTTCCCGCCAAAAATAACGTTTTCGCCATTTTGACGCACGTGCGCGATGACACAGCGACATGTTACACGCTCATATAAAAATTTACGATCACCTCACACGTTAATACGTTGAAGGTATTTTGCAATGTGGAGGTAAGCTTGGCTACCAATGCGAGGAAACAGCTTGATACTCTATGTAAGGTGCCTGTACAAAACACTTACAAATAGAAATGAATCAGAGAATCTGACAAAATAACAGCAATCAGAGAAAATAACAAGGTAATTATTGCCGTGGGGTGCCGGCGGTAGAATGTTGACCTCCTCTCTTACCCGTGGATACAGCAGAAGATGCTCCAGACGATGAGTAGCAGCATCATTCCGTGTGTCAACATTCAGCACTGCGCTCGCCAACCTGCCTGCCAAGCGTGGTGAGTATGGCGACAAGACCTCATGATCAGTAATTGGTACTTGGTGACCAATGATGGAGATCTTTGTCCTAAAGAGGATGTGCTGCGGCCGGAAGAGATGATAATTAATTGCATGTGCACCTTAGCCGTGGGGTGCCGGCAGTAGAATGTTACCCCTCCTCTCCTACCCGTGGATGCAGTAAGAGCCTGCTAAGGGACACCTCCGGAAGATGGGCAGCAGCATCTTTTCGTATATCAACATCCCATACTGCGCTCACCAACCCGCCTGCCAAGCGTGGTGAGTATGGCAACTACCCCTCATGGAGATCCATGAGGGAGGCCTGTGTTTATTAGTGGACGTTTTATGGCTGGAATGAAGATATATACCTACTGACATATGTACTTCGAAACCTAATAGTAGGTACCTCTTTAGATAATCTTCAAAGTTTTACAAAATCGTATTTGCTTCACGATTGCTTGTTTCAATAGTTATTAGAAGACTAACGGGCGTAGATCATTATGGCCTTTTTAATTAAGATGTGACTTTACGATGGCATTTAATGGAGGTAGTTATGCCGTTATTGAAGTCGACTAATGGATGCCGGGGCGTTCAACGAAATAATTAGTTCATAATTGACTACCTGTCACAAGTGACAATACTTTTATTATTTATAACCGACTTAAAAAAAGTAGGAGGTTCAAAAGTAGTCCGTTTTTTATTTTTTTTTATTACACGAGTGGCCATATAAATAAATAAATAATGCTGGACAAATCACACAGCATCATCTAGCCCCAAGCTAAGCAGAGCTTGTGTTATGGGTACTAGATGACTGATATACTTGATACATTATGCTACATAGATAGATATTTTTATCATATATAGAAAAACACCCAGAACAGACCAGACATTTGTCCCGAGGCGGGAATCGAACCCTTGATATTGCGAGATAGTTCGGATATCGTACCTATCCGCTTAATGAAATGATATAAGCACCTACTCATCATCATCATTAGACCTTAAAAGTAGGTTTTTTTCTTGAAAATATTTAAGAACTATTCCGAAAAAAAAACGAAATACCTACTGATTTTCTTCCTTCTACAACTACTTGTTTTCATGCGCTAAACCCCTCCTTTTGGGCACATGTTATATGCACCCTTTATTATTACGTATCACCTAACGCTAATACATGAATCATATATTGCACATGAAAGTGCCTAGATTATGAAAATACTCATCCGCGATCACAAGGAAGACTATTATGATAATTATGATGATACAAAGTTGCTGAAATGTGTTATATATAATTCGTCCTACTTAGCGTTTACGACTCATCTGCAGATTCTGCAATAAACGTATTCGCCTCTTTAGTGGCTGGTCATCATCATCATCTCAGCGTAGGACGTCCACTGCCGGACAAAGGCTTCCCTCAAGGATCGCTACGTACTGATCATGAAGGGTTGTTGCCATATTCCCCACACTCATGGCAGGCGGTTGGCGCGCGCTGTACGGGTTGTTGATACACAGAAAGGCGCTGCTGCCCATCTTCCGCAGGTATCCCTTAGCAGATTCTTAACTGCATCCACAGGCAAGATAGGGGCAACATTCTACTGCCGGCAAATTTAACGGCATCTAATCATACATATACTTTATTCATCATTATTTTATGTTTTTTAAGTTTTAGCCATTCAGTGAAAATGGCTATTTTTTGTTTTTATGTTTCATTTATGTTAAAAACTTTAAGTTAAGTAAAATAAACTTATATTAAAAAAAATATTTTTTAAGTGTTCTTAATGTTGTTTTTATTTCAAGTCTCTAAGTTTAATAGTTTAGGAGAAAATTGAATTTAAAAACAGTTATACTTAAAAATATTTTTTAAGTGTTCTTAATGTTGTTTTTATTTCAAGTCTCTAAGTTTAATAGTTTAGGAGAAAATTGAATTTAAAAACAGTTATACTTTCTTTTGCAGTCCAGTGTAATAACACTAGTGTAGAAAAGTGAACTTATGTCTAGGCATCAGTCTGACAGTGGCCTTCATGGCTAAAAACCTGTCTTAATATTTATTACTGCATCTCAGTTTAAAATGAATCCGGCAATGAACCAATGAACCGACAGTTATTTGGCCCAATTTGTATCAATTCCCTTTATCTATCAATGAAGGACTGACTGACAGCTGATTCATGAGTTATGATTTTGTTTATTGGGTTTCTATTTGGGTTCCGGACATCCAATGTCTTGTATGTAAGTAGATGGCGCTAAATCGGTGCTCAACCAATCTGAACTGCCCACGAATTTCGACTAGCCCGTCATCGGGTTTCGTAGCTTAGTTGCACTTCCGGCATAAGGAAGGATCGATTTGACCGACTAGGGTCGGAACCCCAACGGAATTGAAAAATTTGATACGGTTTTTCATTTCCTTGAAATCCAATGTTAAATGGATCCTTTAGAAGCTTATGTATTTTTTATGGTTCTGTGACGGAGTAGGAACCCTGTCAAGATCTGTTCCGAGATACGGGAGGATCTATCAAGTTGAAATTATTACCTACATTGTAAACGAATACCTACGGTTCCTTAGAACTGTAAAACTATACCTAAGGAACTCTGATAGCGATTCCAACTCGCATTATGGCCTACTTTTACCTTGATTTATTTATTTGGACCACCAACAAAAAAGTAAGGCCTATTTATACAGCGTCAGCAACACACTACAGTGCCTGGGACATTGTTAGATGGATTAGGCTTGCCCAACAACTATACCATCCTCTCAGTGTAGTCAGCTATTAGTCAGAGGAAAGAACAGGTCAGTACGTCTGAAGCTAACAAACCCGCGGGATTCCTTACGATGTTTCCTTCACCGTTAAAGCACATGTTATGTGTGCACATACATTTTTCAAGAAAGAAAAATCCATTGGTGTACTGCCGGTATCGAACCCACAAAATTCGGATTGAATACACAAATTAAACATGTTTTTGGAAAAGGTTAGCTTGTGCTCCCCCAATTGAAGTCAACAAGAAGAAGGTGAAAGAAGTAGATGCTAAAGGTGCTTTACTGTGAACCAAATAAATGTTTTAAATTGCAATTTAATATTATATTCCTCTGTTGCTTTTTGTGGCGCCCTCCAGTCGCGGTAACGTACTCCATAGGCTAGTTTCCACTATATTAAGCGACCTGTCCGCTCCTCGGCTTAGGAAACAACGTGTTAATATTCTGTCCAGCCTTTTTCTGGCGCTGCAGCGATGCGCCATGAATTATACATTATTACCTCATACCGTGAGACATGAGACGCGGTTTCAGGTTCACAATGAATACAATTAGGCAGATGTGGCCCTAAAACTCGGTGAAGACGGAATGTTTATAGATCACCGTATCTGACTTCGTTATGAGCAGCTGCTTGTCCATTGACATTGTTTGTTTTATAGTCTAAAAGGTTTACAAACAGATGAAATGATGCGCTTTCGCAAACTTTGTTATCATTATCATTTCAGCCATAAAACGTCCACTGATGAACACAGGCCTCCCTCATGGATCTCCATGAGGGGTAGTTGCCATTCTCACCACGCCTGGCAGGCGGGTTGGTGAGCGCAGTATGGGATGTTGATACACGGATAGACGCTGCTGCCCATCTTCCGGAGGTGTCCCTTAGCAGGCTCTTACTGCACCCACGGGTAGGAGAGGAGGGGTAACATTCTACTGCCGGCACCCCACAACAAAACTTTGTTAGCTAACACTAAATTCTCTAGAACTGAACGCTAAATTCTCTAGAATTTAAATTGCTTTTTGTACTATAACTAAGTAAAATGTTGCTGGATTTAAATTTTAACAATTAACCATAAGATTGTTAATTAAAGGTACTTAATTTATCTTTAAGATAGACGCGCTGCAGAGCGAGACCCTCTAGCATAGGTATTATATTACTTAAAAAGGGTCCCATTCCACTGAAGTGTATTAACTAGATTAAGTTACGAAAATATACTATATTATTATTTTATATAATTACCTTGAAGTATTCTTTTTTGAACGATTCTCGTCTGCTGAATAAAATATACCATTTAATAATAGTTACAGTTGGAGAATAAGCCTTCTTACAATGGTTAAAATCAACAATTTATTTTTCTTTCATAGTATTTCGTCTTAAACGCTACATTCAAACTAAGCTATTCTTCGCAGACTGCCACTATCCTATCGAAGAAGTAATAATGAGTAAAAGATAATGGTGTCAGTGCAATGAAGAATATTTTTTTTCTAGAGTAGATTTCGTTCTAAGAACGTCTGATAAAATCTAACCGTATTAATTAACGATATGCGTTCCCTTCATTGTATGCATAATCGTTTAGTTATCATATGGCACAATTTCGCAGCCCGCATTCATCAATTATCGTTTAATAAACTACAGTTTGTGATGCGATACAATAGCAATAGTTATACGGTGATTCTCAAACTTTTATTGTTGTTTCTCGTGACTTCCTTTATTTTTGATTGTATGTATAACGTCCGAGAAGTTACGATTTTTACATAAAATCGAGAAAATCGAAACATGTCGGAATAAGTTTCCACGTTATAAAACTACTTAACTTCTTATAGCCAGATAAAAACGACGATCTAAAGATGGAATGCGAAATAAAGTGAGTTTATATTCTTCCTTTAGCAAATAACTTACTAAAAACTTTACGACATAACAATATCCGATCCTTTTTATTACGAATCTTTAATTAAGAACACTTGTCGAATTATCGTAAACCTCGTTTTCTCGAAATAACAGCGGATGCCAACTGGGTCGAAAAATGGACGCGGGTTTCATCAGGTTCTTTTAGCCAGAAATATCTGGCTTTTTCAATCTCGGAACATGCAATATATTTTGGCGCATGATTAATATCATTTGTTCAACTATCATTAACCTAATTTTAATATATTATTTTAATTTTAGTTATTTTTGTTGTTATTTTCTGTATGATTTACACTGTAAAGAGTTTATCTATCTACCTATCTATCTACCCTATACAACCGCTACGCTCCTTTTCATTCCGTTAAGCTAAAACACCCGCCATCTCCTTGGTTAACAGATGCTGTTCAGAAAGCTATGGCTATTACTCCGCTCCTTTAAATGATTTAGACAATTCTATTCTCGCTTTCAATAAAGACCTTTCGCGTTTGTTGTCTTGGTCCACCATGTTTGGAATCACAGTTAATCCTAATAAATGCCAGGCCATAATTATCGGTGGGTCTCGTCAACTTGCGAAAATCATTTATTACGACGCTATTCCTCAAATATGTTACAACGGTCACAGATTCCCTTTTACTCCCACGGTCAAAAATCTTGGTCTTACTTTAGATTCTCAGCTATGTTGGGCACCGTATATTCAGGAGCTCTCACGTAAATTCTATGCCTTACCTCATTCAATCATCCGCTTAAAAAAGTTCTACCTATATCCACCAAGATTACTTAAGTAAATTCTCTTCTAATACCAATAATTGACGAATAAGCGAATGTAGCGTTTCTAGATCTCAACCAGGAGTTACTCAACAAACTTGACTGTCTCATCAATGCTGGCATACGCTTCATATTTTGCTTACGTAAATATGACCACATAAGCGCATACCGATCCAAATTGTAGTGGCTCCCTATCCGTGAGCGTAGGAACCTGAGAATTCTTTGTCTTCTTTTCTCCCTACTAAAAGAACCATTCACTCCCGACTACCAAGTCTCGTTTAAATTTTTTGGCAAATACACACGACAGACCTTTTGACAGATCTTTCAATAATCTTCTCCTTGACATTCCATCCCACAGCACATCTTTTCGCCAAAAGTCTTTCTCCATCGAGGCAGCTAGACTGTGGAACGCCCTCCTCCGCAACTTAAGAAAAAATTACTCAAAAGAGATTTTTAAGAAACGTACTCGTGAACTGTACAAAACTCTATCACTTTCTTCCTGTTGAATTTAAACTTTCTTAATGTATTTTTTTTCTTTCTTTCTTTCTTTCTTTGAAAGCGTAGTAATGTGAGCAAGTAACGTGTAGCACGTTGCTGCAATGCTCACGTCACGCTACTACGCTACAAGCTTTTATAGTTAGGTATGTGTATTTTTCTGATTCACATACCATTCTTACTTTATAGAGCCAATATTTTCTTAACATTATTTGAAAATATGTAATCAATTTCATTAAATAACGTAAACCGACTTTGAATCGCAACGAGAAGAAGAAATTAAGAAAGTCCTTTGTGTCCCACAGTTGGAATATTTTTAATAAATCAATTTACGTTATAATATATAAATAATGAATGCTGGGACCTTTAACACATCACCATCTAGCACCAAAGTAAACAGAGCTCGTGTTATAGGTACTAGATGGTTGAAAGAATACTTAAATAGTATAACGCATTTACAAAATAAATGTATTTAACATTTATTTTGTAAATGCGTTATACTTTTATACGTAGTAAACACCCAGACTAAAGGTAATACAGTTTGAACGCCAGTGTCCTTTATCGCCGATCGGCGTGATCGATTGATCTGCGTTGAGCCGCACCGGTGGTCTATCGCGATAGAACGTGACACATCTGATACGCCCTTTCAAACGATATCTAATGGTCATATTGTTTCGCTACATGTTTTTACCATTTGATATTCTCGAGAAGTAAACAAAATATAGTAATTATTTTTTTATAGGTAGATACTACTTACTGGCTGGAATTGAAAATTTAAACTTTTGTGTTGTAGTTAATTTATCGAGAAAGGCGTATGTAATAGTATACGAACAGTGCATCAAAACGCGTACAAAGTCGCGGGGACATCTAGTAAATAATAAATTTTATTAAAACTGTTAAGTTATTTTAATATGATATAAATAATAAATAAATAAATAATGCTGGACTTCCAACCTTTTAGTAAACTAAAACAATCTCCGTAACTGCTCTAGAAAAAGGTCTGAAAACGTATTATTTCTATCTAGACCCTATCAAAGCAAGTTTCAGCTTTTCAAGTGTATTTCTAGGGACTTTTGGTTTTATTTCTCTTAAATGTTGTCTTCCTTCATGTAAATAGGTACTTAGGTACCCTTTCCTAACTACCAGTGCAACTAAAGTCGTCCTTTATAAGTTATTCAAATGACAGTCTTCAAGGGTCTGCAGGACAAGGGGTCTAAAATACTCTTAGGTAACTTTGACTTTATCCTACTTTGTCCTACTTTGCTACTCCGGACATGTAACTTTGAGTAAATAGATTAGATAAAGGCCTAAACATTAATTTAAAACACTATTATTAGAGGAACTGACATATGGTGGCAAAAAATCATGTCGGGAGGCGGGAATGATAAGTAATAAATAAATAATGCCTGTGTATTTCATAAAGCATCATTTAGGCCCAAAGTAAGCAAGGCTTGTGTTATGGGTACAAGATTGTTGATAGAATACTTAGGTAGGTAGGTATAGGTATACTTTTTTCCCAATACGTACCCGCGGGCATCAAACCCGCAACCTATTTTGTCTCAGCCGGGTATTAGACCAACGGAGCCATCAAGGTCGTCAAACTTTGACCAACAATGGAATGATTCAGGCTAACAGTAACTATTTAGTAGGTAACTCTATCTATTTTTTGATTTCTTATAATCTCGTGGCTAAATTGCTTATATTCCGCCCTCCGATTAATTAACAAGTTAATGACATTTCCACGTACCTGACACTGGCAGAGTGGTAGCAAGCATCAGCCATAAAAAAAGGAGAAAGAGACCCTTGTTAAGAAATTAAAATAAAAGGAAAAAATAAAAGGAGCTTGCCACAATAGTTTTTTGTGGCTATAAAATCTGTTATTTGGCAACTTCTCTAAATTTAATACATTATTCCAAGTCTCAGCTAAATTTTAACATGCTTCTTTTAAAATACCTCTTTTATATTGCCAAAATACCTGCTTCGTGAAACACATTAAATAAACTGGCTCTTTTCATTTCATCATATAGGTTTGTCCCATTACAAATGTCCAAAACATACAAGAAAATATTATATTTTCCGCTCTGTTAACAGGAAAATATTTTACGGAACTGACGTAGAATATAATAATATTACACTTTATACAACGCATATTATAGCAGTTGGCTGTTTCGTTTGTCTAGGTCGTAATACTGCTGATTCTTTATGAACTTCCGGGGGGAGACTGCTCGTTTTCCGGAAAATTATTACCGAGTGTCTAGAATACTAGAGCGATCCTATGCTACTGAATATAAGGTTTGTTTTTAAAAGATAAGTTACTGTTGGCCTAGAGGAAAGTTGAAATGTTGACTAATTTAATTATGTGCCAATGGTACTCGTAATAATTCCTTTTGTACATTATTTCAATTTCAATTTATTTATTCGTTTGTGAACCTAGGTTTACAATAGATGGTACTTAATATTAGATTCACTAGATCCTGCTGATAAGCATACAAACACTTTTAAAGTAAATTTACACCACTAGAAAAAACTAATTCTTTTACACAATTAATATTTTAAAAAAATTATATATAATGTCAAGTTATAGTCATACAAAAAAAAAATCTAAAAATGTCAAATTATTTCACATTGTCAATTCAAAATATTACGGTCAATTAGAAATTCATTTATTGTATAATAGGCTTTTTTAACTAAAATGTCATTAAGGCGGGTCTTGAATGTACTTATGGATAGGGCACGAACGGATTTAGGAATTTGATTGTATATAGTGGATGCCATGCAAAATACACTTTTACGGAAGAGCTGCGTTTTACATGGAGCATGACGCATTTTGCCCTCCAGTCGACTTCCCTCTGCAAACCATTCAAACTCATTATTATTGTTTTTAACAAAGACGGCTACTTCGTAGATGTAAAGTGATGGGAATGTCAAAAGTTTTAATGTTATGAAATGATCTTTACAGGTGTCTCGTCTTTTGAGTCCGCATATTGCTCTTATGCAACGTTTTTGTGCTTTAAACACCTTAAGATGGTCGGTTGAGTTGCCCCAGAATATGGTTCCGTATCGCAAAATTGATGCTACATGTCCATGGTATGCCATAAGTAAGGTTGATAAATTAGACACTTTCTTTAATTTAAAAAGAGCATATGAAAATTGTTTCAATCGTTTGCAGATATTGTCAATATGTAGTTTCCAATTTAATTTATTGTCAATGGTTAGTCCTAGAAATTTAGTGGAGTCAACTTCATTAACTTTAGTATTACAGTAATTTATATTAATGTCAAGATTATGATTATGTCGTTGCTTAAAATTCATTATATACGTCTTTGATAAATTGATTTTTAAATTATTTGATGTCAGCCATTTAATAATTGATGTCAAAGTCAAATTAATGTCAAATTCAAAATTATGTGATTTTTCATTAATAAATAAGATAGAACTATCGTTAGCAAATAGTGTCATGGAGTGATGTGTCACTTGAGGCAGGTCATTTATGTAAATTAAAAATAGGAGCGGGCCCAAGACGCTCCCTTGAGGAACACCATGGGACACCATTCTAGTACACGATTTGTATGCAGTGTCTATGTGCGTTTTCATACATATTTTGTTGAGTTGAGTGATTTGACTTCTATTACTTAGGTAAGATCTTATCAGATTATTTGCCGTACCTCTGACGCCATAGGTATCTAGCTTATGCAGTAGAATATTGTGATCTACGTGATCAAATGCTTTGGTCATATCCATATACAATGCGATAACATTTTTATTATTGTCTCGATTTGACATTATCTGGTAGAGAGAATCGTAAATAGCTTTATTTATTGACCGACCTTGTCTAAATCCATATTGACGATCACATAAAATATTATTATCTTCAAGATAGCTATAAATTTTTTTGTATATGACTTTCTCGATAATCTTGGAGAATACTGGAATCAGCGCTATGGGTCTATAATTTCCAACTAAGTCTCGTGGTCCCTTTTTATGTAGTGGCTTTACAATAGTCAATTTAAGAATATCAGGAAAAATTCCTTCTTCCAAGCATTTGTTTACTATATGGCTCAGGATAGGTGCTATGTAATGAGCCACATCTTTTATAATCTTCGTTGAGATATCGTCAAAACCTACACTATTAGTATGTTTTAAGAAATAAATTGTTTTGAGAATGTCATGGGGTAAAATAGGAGTCAAAAACATGGAGTTACTTTTATTAAAATTAACCTTATATAACATTTTTGTATTGTCAGTATCTTTTACTAAGTTAGTGAAATAATTATTGAACTCATTGGCTATGTCATTTGGATCAGTGATAATGTCGTCATCCATGTCCTTTAATTTGTTAATGTTCTCACGTGGTAGGCTATTGGTATATTTATTTATAACGTTCCAGGTAGCTTTTGACTTGTTTTGTGCCGTGTGTATGTAATGTTCGTTTTGTGATCGTTGTGTTAATTTAATAATTTTGTTAAATTTTTTTTGAATACGCTACAAAACTTTCTTTGTTAGTCACATTACGATTTAGTCTGTATTTCCATAGTAAAATACGCTTCTTCTTACTGCAAAGTTTAATACCTTTAGAGATCCACTTTGGTTTTTTATGTGTAGGAATTTTCAACTTAACCTTAGGGAAGCATAGATTATAAAATAAAGTAAATATGTCATGAAATGAATTAAATGCCAAATTGGGGTCGTATGTGTTTGCTGTCTCAAAAAATGACAAGTTACTTATACATTCTACGAATTTTTTGCGGTTATCATCACAGTAATCACGAGATATAGTAAACCAATGTTTTAAAGTACATGTCTTCTTTACTGGCACTTTAACTAACTGACCTAAATGGTCTGACAATGCAAGGTCAACAATTTCTCCATGCATGCCTGAAATATTGTGAGCTACATTATCCAGACATTTGTTACTATCAGGTCGAGTTATTTGTTTGAATTGAAGTCGAAGATTGTAATTTGCTAATAAGTATTGGAAGTCAGTAGATATTTTGCTTGTTTTTATAATGTCAATACTAATGTCATTACTATTGTTAGTAAAGTTTATGTTGTGTGTCAGCAATTTTGTAGTGCTCTCTTTTGTATCAGGTCATTCAGTCCATCATTTGACTACCTTGTGGCGCAGTTGGTCTAATTTATGACAGAGGTTGCGGGTTCGATGGTTGTAAGTTTTTGCATATATATGTCCCGGGTCTGGGCAATATTCTAATTTCCCATGTATGATAAGTATATTTTATCAACCATCTGGTACTAATAACACAAGCTCTGCTTACTTTGGGGCTAGATTGTGCTGTGACATGTGATAAGTAGTGAAAATCTCAATCATTTAGGTCCGCTTTGCCGATCATTTGATTCAAATTTCTGAGCGCCCAATCTGAAAAAATCTCAAGCAAATGTTTCAATAACTATCAGATCAAAGAACGAAAGCAGAACGAGAACCATTCTCACAGAACACAACTAAGATTAAAACATGATTATTGAAATGCTTCAAAGTCAACTCTATATTATCACGGTAAATATGGAGGTAATAATAATGTCGAAGAATATGTGTATACCAAGGACAGTTGATAGCTATAAGTGGTACTATGCATAAAAAAATTGTCAGATGTCATAGCCAAAACTTGGAAAAGATTTTGGTCTCTCAGCGAATTAATTAAAAACAAAAACATGCCGAGAAAATAAAAAATAAATCCTATTTTGCTATGTTTAACATATAGTTTCCAAACTGGGGCACTATACAACAAATTAATAAAATACATATTTGCCAAAATGCAATGTATAGAGTGAAATAGGAGTCGAGCTACAGGGCGACTCCTATTAGGTCGAAGAACAGATGGCCGATGGGGCCGAAAAGTTCTCGAGTGGAGGTCACGGATCAGTATATTATTATGGTAAGACGTCCACCAAGAAGATGGGCGGACGACCTGGTAAGGCATGCAGGCCGCTTCCAGCCGCAATACTTGAAAGTCCATAAGGGAGGCCTATGTCCAACAGTAGACGTCCTATGGCTGAAATGATGAGAAGTCAAAAGAAAAGATAAAACAAGTTTTAAGAATATAACAAAATTTGAAACAAAATTTAAAACGCGTAAAAAGTACTTAAAAGACTAAAATAGCAATCGGCAGAACGTGTGTTAAGTGTAAAGAATAAAATGGAATACAACAATATCAGAGTACACAGATTACAGAAACGTTTTACCCCAGAGATAAGACCGATGCTGAGAAGCAGACTGATCGACAAAGCTAAATATACATTTATAAGTTGTTTAAATCACAATTATTAATAATTTTTAAACATTGTTAAACAGTACCTCTCATATTACAGACACGGTTTCTATCGTATGATTTTTCATCATCATCGTCATCCACAACCCGACTTCACTTACTGCTGGGTATAGGCCTCCCTTAATTTGTGCCATCCACTACGATCCTGTGCTAGTCCGATACTTTGTTTGCCTACGTGTCCTCTGCCCATAATCTGCCAGGCGACATTTCTTAATCCCGGTCTCATATAGTTTTAAAATATATTTATTCTCGATTACGTATTTGTAATGCCATTGAAAAATGATACTCTATAAACTTTTTATAGTACCCGCTATTGACCTCACTGGTTACGACGAGATCACATGTTCTAGAATATTTTTTTCCAATCATTTATATTTTATTATCTGTTTTGGATTAAATTCTAATTTGTCGTATAAAAGGCAGTAAACATTTTGATGATCATTGTAAATTTCGTCTAAATTGTCGTTAGCTCACCTTTGACGACAGATATGCGTCGTTTAGACGATTTTAATCAAAATAATGTTTAAAATGATACTCATATATATAAAAATGTCTTATACTATTCTTATACCTATTCATTTTACCTATAAATTATATTAACCTTTCAAATGTTTATGAGATGAGTAGGACGGTTGAATGTCCCATCAATTTATTTTTAGTGACACCTGTGTACGATGTCCACATTACGATTGTATTCGTAGTGTAGGTAGACATGTTAACAGTTTTGGATGTGATGATGATTCGAGAAAAGATTCTGGTTTTGGTGCAAAATTAATCTTATTAATAAATAAATATATCTGGACATTTCACACAGCACCATCTAGCCCCAAAGTATCCAGAGCTTGTGTTATGGGTAACAGATGGTTCATAGAACAATAATTTTGTTTATGTAAATAACACAACTTATGTATCTGAAGAAAAATTACAGATATTTGTCATAAAAATAGATGTTTTAATATATATTGAATAAATGTATGGAAACATAACGTAGTACCTAAGTAACATTATCATTATCTTTGTTTCAGGTCAGTAATTTGTAGCCAGATTCATTTACGGAAATTGCTTAGCGCGATTCGCAGGTAAATAATTATGAACGTCGGTATGTATGTCTTATGTACCTACGTGTACAAATATAGCTTGCGAGTTGCTTGCAGAAAACCTTTATGTAGTACGGGTATTTAATTAATTAAATAATTCAATACATTAGCTTATGCAGTAATATGTCTTGGTTGAGACGCATTGACGACTGTGCTAAAATATATAACATTTAACGATATCTATAAGTAAGTATCTAAGAGCCAATTAGAAGTTTACACACATTTCAAACTGTGAATGCTCTTATGTAGCCCATAGTACCTATAACTAATAATAGATTTAGTTTGACGGGCCGGGAGTTGTCATAAGCGTGCGAACATTTGTACCGTTCCCTTCATTTCACACATCCGCTATCCGTAATAGCCGTCCGCAACGAGCAGCCCTGTGATTCCATGATGGAATACTGACAGGGCTGACACTAGGAGGAAAACACTTTGCAACCGATAGAAATGACGATGCAAAGTATAGAACATCATAGTCGCATAAAGGCGTGTACTAACCGGTGTTACGTTTTTCCACTATTGGTACCTATCCCCGAAACGCTGCGTACTACGTCTGTTTGTGTGTCTGTCTGTGGCACCGTAGCTCTTAAACGAGTTTGCCTATTTGCATGCAATTTGTTTCATTTAAGAGCAGGTTTTCCGGCGGTGGTTCTTAAATATGTTTTATCAAAATCGGTTAAGAAGTTTACAAGTTATGGGGGGTGAAAGAGGGGATGAATAATCGAATGCTTCCGAATATACCCGAGTTTGGTATCAAATGAAAGGAAATGATGTGTAGAATGCAAAACTGAAAGCTATATAGAAATTGGAGTCATTCATGAGATATGGGGATTAAAAATAGAGGTGTACCAAATGTGGGTAGCAAATGAAAGCGCATGATGTGTAGATTGCAAGACTGAGGGTACACAGTGCAAAAATAAGGTTCCGAGACTTGGTAAGGTGTCGGTTTAAAAATAACAATGTTTATCACCAACAAAATATTCTGGTTGTATTTAATATAAATAATTATGGTTTGAATTGGTCATTACACCCTGCTCTCTGCACCTATGCCACTCCTCGGCTTAGGTCAATACGTTTGAAGCCGACTATGCACGTATTTATATAGGAAAGGTTGAATTTCTTTTCTCGGAAAATAGGTATAGTTGCTTTGCAATTTATCTTGTCAGATATCAGGCGGAGGAAAACACTTTTGTACTCAAATACACAGCGTCTCGCATATTTACATAGGAATGTATGAGTTTGTTCGCAAAATGTGTGCTACTTCACAATGTTGTAATTTATCTTGAGTGATGTCAGGTGTGAAGCGAAGGTAGGTAAATGAACATGACGGTTTAAGGAAACAGACAATCTGTACTAAGCTAAACCATTTTTTATGCGACTTAATGACAAGCCGAAGGCCCACCTGATGTTAGGCGGTAACCTCAACCTGTTACAATTGCAATGCCGCGGTGATCACGTTCATGAAGCACGTCACCAACGCTGCATTGCATTGTGCCCATCACTTTGTTACTTAGAGTTGTAAGGTCTCATGTCACCCTTTAAACCGGAACACAGCAATGCAGACATTACTGCTTTACTGCTTTGCGGTCCTACACTGAAAAAAATGGTTACCAAATTAGTAAAGGTTGGCTGAATTACATGAAAACTATGATAAATATAACAAAAACTCGCTAAATTTCGCTATTGAACTTACAAAACAAAAAAGGTTGAATTTGGTACCAGAGTTTTGATGTAACTCAACAAAGAATATTGTACATTTTACCAAACAAATGTCAACAATCTAGTCTGGTTGATGTTATCATAAAAATATGATAAATATTACCAGACCTCGCGGTTGAACTTACAAGACTAAAACGGTTCAGGTCAAAATATAGTCCCTACCAGAGTTCATGGTGTAAATTACCAAAGAATATTGTACATTTTACCAAACAAATGTAGACAATTTAGTCTGGTTGATGTTATCATAAAAATATGATAAATATTACCAGACCTCGCGGTTGAACTTACAAGACGAAAACGGTATAGGTCGAAATATAGTCCCTACCAGAGTTCATGGTGTAAATTACCAAAGAATATTGTACATTTTACCAAACAAATGTCGACAATTTAGTCTGGTTGATGTTATCATAAAAATATGATTGATAATACCAGACCTCGCGGTTTAACTTACAAGACTAAAACGGTTTAGGTCAAAATATAGTCCCTATCAGAGTTCATGGTGTAAATTACCAAAGAATATTGTACATTTGACCAAACAAATGTAGACAATTTAGTCTGGTTGATGTTATCATAAAAATATGATAAATATTACCAGACCTCGCGGTTGAACTTACAAGACTAAAACGGTTCAGGTCAAAATATAGTCCCTGCTAGAGTTCATGGTGTAAATTACCAAAGAATATTGTACATTTTACCAAACAAATATAGACAATTTAGTCTGGTTGATGTCATCAAAAAAATATGATAAATATTACCAGATCTCGCAGTTGAACTTACAAGACTAAAACGGTTCAGGTCAAAATATAGTCCCTACCAGAGTTCATGGTGTAAATTACCAAAGAATATTGTACATTTTACCAAACAAATGTCGACAATTTAGTCTGGTTGATGTTATCATAAAAATATGATAAATATTACCAGACCTCGCGGTTGAACTTACAAGACTAAAACGGTTCAGGTCAAAATATAGTCCCTACTAGAGTTCATGGTGTAAATTACCACAGAATATTGTACATTTTACCAAACAAATGTCGACAATTTAGTCTGGTTGATGTAATCATAAAAACATGATAGATATTACCAGATCTCGCAGTTGAACTTACAAGACTAAAACGGTTCAGGTCAAAATATAGTCCCTACCAGAGTTCATGGTGTAAATTACCAAAGAATATTGTACATTTTACCAAACAAATGTCGACAATTTAGTCTGGTTGATGTTATCATAAAAATATGATAAATATTACCAGACCTCGCGGTTGAACTTATAAGACTAAAACGGTTCAGGTCAAAATATAGTCCCTACTAGAGTTCATGGTGTAAATTACCACAGAATATTGTACATTTTACCAAACAAATGTCGACAATTTAGTCTGGTTGATGTAATCATAAAAACATGATAGATATTACCAGACCTCGCGGTTGGACTTACAAGACTAAAACGGTTCAGGTCAAAATATAGTCCCTACCAGAGTTCGTTGTGTAAATTACCAAAGAATATTGTACATTTTACCAAACAAATGTCGACAATTTAGTCTGGTTGATGTTATCATAAAAATATGATAAATATTACCAGACCTCGCAGTTGAACTTACAAGACTAAAATATTTCAGGTCAACATATAGTCCCTACCAGAGTTCATTGTGTAAATTACCAAAGAATATTGTACATTTTTTTACCAAACAAATGTAAACAATTTTGTCTGGTTGATGTAATCATAAAAATATGATAGATATTACCAGACCTCGCGGTTGAACTTACAAGACTAAAACGGTTCAGGTCAAAATATAGTCCCTACCAGAGTTCATGGCGTAAATAAATTACTATAAATCTAAAATTTAAAAACACCCCCCCCCCCACACAAGTAGCTGATCATCATGAGACCCTCATTTAATAAGTCACATAGCAAAAGCTGCTAAAACTGAACATAACAACAAAAGGAGGATGGCGAAATTGGACCCCCGTTTAAAAATTAACTAAGCGCCGTTTACGTGCTAGTTTGTGTTGATTATAATAACAAATTTATAAGAGTTTTATTAAAAAATATTGAGTCATTAGAAGTTGGGAATCAAAAGTACGAAGTGATTCTAACCAATGAAATGCAAGTAGTAGAAGGAAGATTGCCTCAGACATAGCAGTAGTAGATTTTTCTTTTGAGGCAGTACTGTTTGGATCGATAATGTGCCCAAAGAATTCGCGGATTCTTTCTAGACAAAGGGTTGAGAGCCGCCTGAATAACCCATAGTCTTTATTGTTGTAGGTAGACTGCAGGTTAGCCGTTCACAGAATATACGTTTACATAATCAACAAAATTCAAACCTATTTCTTTAATATTTTCATGTAGGGTCACCGGGTAAACAGTGAGTCAATTTTTTTTTAGAGCTCATATCTCAAAGACTGTCTGTCAGATTGGCTTAAAATTTGGTTTCATGTATTGAATTTTTATCAGCTCTCGGAAAATGACAAAATCATTGATCTCAGATAATAAAGAGCAGAGAAAATAAGGTTTTTTGAAAAGAACAGAAATGATCCACTGTTTACACCCAGTGGTGAACAATGAGTCACCCGTTGGTTAACAGTGGGTCTAGGGGTTTTCATAGGTTAATTAATAATTAAAGACATTCAATAAAGAAATTGTATTTTTATTAAAACTTAAGAGGAAAAACGAAAATATAAAAATGTATTTTTAGTAGCTATCATAATTCATAACCATTATGAAATCACTTTTGTTAAGGCGATGCACATGCATTTTGGTTCTTGTACTCTTTATCTTCTTATAAGGCCTGCTAATGTTCAGCCTTCAGTATTTTCCTGACAGAATAATTTGGCGTCAGGTGGTCAGGATCGTTTTTTGTGTTGTATCTTTAAAGAGTAGAAAAGGCAATCCCATGATCTGTAGCGGCTTGCCTAATGCTATGTCCTGCCTTTATAGCATCTAATGCTTTTTTAATTTGTTCCTCAGTATGGAAACCAATTTTCCTGTTAGTTTTATTTCTGCCCATTCTGTAATAAAATTATTTTAGCTTAGATTATTTTAGTCAAATTAGTTTAGCTTTAAAATATATTGTTTCTATTTCCTGTAGGTATATTAGTTAAGTGTATTAGTAACTGATTTATGGGATAAAATGAAGCCTATATTTTAGAACTACCTATATTAAACATTTTAGCTTGATCCGTATATTATCTACTTTTGTGAAGAGGTAACAAACATCCGAACATATAAACTTTCGCACTTATAATATTAGTGTGACTTAATTATGATTAAAATCTAGCAGAGCGATGCACGTCGTCTTAACAACAAGTACACAGTGAATCGCGATCCACTGAGTACACAGTGAATCAGACCCACCCTTGACCATAGGCCGATTCGAAATGCAAACAAGAATCAATCTGTTCAAACTAGTAGCTAATAATATCAACCATAGTTAAAATCACAGCATAGGAACATGGTCACAATATAGTAATACAATTATATCGCTATCTAATTTAAGTTAGCAATTATAAACAAAATATCAACTCACATTTCAAAGTATTTTCGACGCTTTCCCACATAAACGGGCGTGGTGCGTCCTCACTTCGGCGCAGGCACGTGGGGACTAGCTGAGCGGAGATTGCGGGTAGGGGGGCGTATGTGAGCAGACAAGTGGCAGCGCTACCCATACGAATTTCGCCAATGTGTGCGTGACCCACTGTACCCAACTGACCAACCGTTTACCCGGTAACCCTACTTAAAGAGATCAGTGATCTTATCTCAGATTGTATAGCAGTAAAACGTACCTACGTACCTACCTACGTAAATTTGCGTTATTAAACCGACCTTGATACGTACGGCTTGCAATAAAAATACCTATAGTTACTAACTTAGGTAGGTTGGTATTTAACTACTAACTAGGTAGGTACAATGCAAAATCTATCTGGAAGTTAAAAAGGTACCTACAATATAAGTACACACAGTAAATATACATATATTGCAGGCAGGTAATCTGTCTTTCAATGGGTGGTCTAAGTTGAATTTTTTTAACTAGTAAGTACCTAGTTCGCCCCGAATTGTGAACTCGCTAATATCTTGGAAACCCCTCGTCCGATTAAGGGAAGGATAGGAAGTTATTGTCGGACAAACATTCATACATACCCACATACATATGTACATACATAGATATAATTACAAACGCCAGATTGCCCAATTTGACTCTGAGAACTTCGCTCGCTCGTTCAACAAGATCCATTCGTCGGTAAAAGTTAACAGTTGTAAGTAGGTCTGTGCATTTGTTCATTATTAATATACGAAGTAGGTATGTAGTTAGGTACTTAAGTTGACCGAGATGTACCAAAACAGACCGTTCGAATAGATCGTTTATTGTTAACGCTAGAAGATTCAAAATCCATTAGAAGTTTTATAAACATGCGACTAAGAATTTCAACTAGGTATTTCAACCATACCTAACAATAATAAAGTAGGTACCTATTAGAAGTAGTAAAGTAAAGGTACCTAGTCTGGAAGAGATCGCTTTCCATCAGCTGATTTTTACCAGACGTACGAAAGTACAAAGGGTTATGTTTTTCACGCGTATCTTGTATGTATGTTTGTAAATTTCTTTATTACCTCATATCTTTTCAATTCAATTTCAGATGACTATTTAGGATCTATAATGGTTTAAAGTTGGTTATCAACCATTGTCAACAAAAAAAATTCAATATTGATAGGTAAATAAAACTATGATAAAGTTCTATAGGTCTTAATAACGTACAAAATAACTCAATTTGAAATAAATAAGTAATAATATTATACTTAATCCTAACTAAAAAGTGTAAAATAAAAATAATAATTTTAAAAGTCAGAAACCCGACTCCGTCTAAAATGACTTCAAATAAAAACTAAAAAGAAATAAACAAGACAGTGGGACTCGGAACCTAGCGACTAACAGTCGGGACCCAATAGACATAGACAGACAGCTCAAAACTTGCCAATAAATGGGTCCCGACTGATAAAGTTGCTAGGTTCCGACTGACTTGTTATTTTCTTTTTAGTTTTTATTACTCGGAGTCGGGTTTTTAATTTTTTTAATTATTATTTTTTTAATAGGTTGCAAATCACATGTTTTCAAAGCATAGAATCATACCTACATCCTACATCTGTGGATTAAACGGTCGCTGGTGCATATTTCTTAGTGACATCTTACAAATATATGTACCTACCTACCTATCCTACAATTTTATTGGTAAATTAGATTGTAACCAACAAGCGACCCGCCCCGACTTCGCACGGGTGCAATGCTGATACTAAATATACCATGTATGTATTATAGATTTAAACCCTACTCTTGAATCACTCTATCTATTAAAAAAAACCGCATTAAAATCCGTAATTTTAATGAACTAAGCTTTAGAATAATAAGTAAAAAATAACGCATAGAAGCCGCGTCTAGAACAAAACACGAGTGATATCGTGTGTCCACTTCATTTTATTTGTGTGCGTGAACTGAATGCATCTACGTTCCCTAAACGCACACAAATATGGCTTTCAGAGTTACCATTACCAGGCCGTTAGCCAATAATTATGGGAAAACGAATGAAGAATGGGATATCGTTCAACGCGTTTAGAATGTTTGATGTGTGATGTGTTTTATTAATATTATAGGTAAGTAGGTATGTATTAATTGCTGACATCTAAAAAATGGTTTTGATATCAACACGGCGGAATTAGATAATTATTCTGTGATATCAATTAATAAGTAATAAGTGTTGTGTGTCGCCGCTGCGGCAGCAGTATTTTTTTTATACTGAATCTGGTCACACTGTAACTTAGTTCTAAGGTAGTCCTCAGCACGCCCGCACACGCCCGTAAGCATAATAATAATCTTCTGCATAGTATTTTAATACTTTTTCATACTGAAAAAGTATTAAAATACTGAATCTGGTCACACTGCCGCTGCCCCCACTTCCCCACTCGCCAGCGCGTCGCCCGCGCCGCGTGCGTGCCGTTCTTTCTTTTTGCGCGAACTCTCTCGCCAGCTAGTCGCTTTGCTAAAGTTTTCTCGCAGTGCTTGATTTCACGTAATAATGGATAGTGACCTTGAAGAGGACTTAAGTGTGGGTGTCGCCGAATATTTGAACGAATGGGGATTGTCTGACGAGACCATATCAAACTTTGAAGGTGAGTGCCTATTTTGATCGATATTATATACCTATATTTTTAATAATGTGTGTCAATGAACGAAGAATTCAACTTGAAACGGAGATAGCCCTTCTTTTGTCAAGGCCCGATATCCCACGTGTTTTTTTGTAAATCGCTATCACTACAAAAGGGTCAGAGTATAGAAGGGGACGATAAGTATTTAGGATGCCTAGATATTGACCTAGAAATAGCGGTTAGGTACCTACCTTATTAGCTATTTTACCTTGATAGATTTACAAAACGAACTTCAGTAAATTTTATCAGATTGGTTTGGTTGGCATACATTTCCACTGCACAACCGTTTAAAATTCAAACCGTTGTGTTTCTCCATCCCTGTTAAATTTGGAGTAATTAAATTTTTAAAATTCGTTTAAAGTGTTTTATTTAAACTAATAACATAAACCAATTATTCCAACTTATTGCATTTTTATTTTTCAGGTGTTAGAGACTTCTGTTATTGCGCGACAATCGGATATAAAATAGTTCCAATTGTAAGAATACAGTGCAAAGAGTCCATTTGTATGGCAAAAAAATCCATAAAGCCAAGCATTCAAGAAGCTATGAACAGTTTCATTCTTCATGCAAAGGTATGTATAATTTCACTTTTAAGACTATTGTGAGATGACGACTTTTCCATACTAACAACGATTTCCACCCCCTAAGCGTTAACCACGCTGAATTACGGTGAATTACGTTTTGAACCCCTCTAAATAAATATGAGTAATACCTAAGCAATACCTAATTGTATTTTATCAAACATCCAAGGAAATGTCGTTCTTAACTTCGTGATTATAGAACGCGAAGCACGTCTTTGTACAGCACACATTGAAGATTCGTTCGTGAATTTCATAGGTTTTTCAGTATAAGCTAACGCAAATAAAAAGAGCCCTGTCAAACTCGTTGCGCAGTATAAATGACTACTTAGCAACGAGTTTGACAGGGCTCTTTTTACGTGCTTATAGGTATAAGTACTTATAGGTATAAGTACTTATAGGTATAAGTACTAATTTTGCAAATGGGGGAGGAGGAGGAGCGTTTGTGATAATGTTATTTATACGGGAAACAACGCTAACTAATAGGAAATGTGCTTTTCCAAACAGGAACACTCCCATTGGATGGCGTGGCGTTGACAGATAAAGTGGACTTATGGTGGCGACATCACGGTGATAACGTTTTAAGGAAAGTATATAGCCGTGAAACTAGGGTCACTTCGGAAATGTTCTTATAACTCCTAAATTAGATCAATTTTCAATAATTTATTAATAAATAAATGTCGTTCTGTAGTTGTCCCAAAAAACTTGCACAAAACTCAGGCCGCTTTTTGTTGTGCAAGTTTTTTGGGACAACTACAGAACGACAAATTGTTTACAGTAATTTAATCCATATTATAGGTGTTTCCCTAGTATCTAACAGGCGGAAATTATTGAAAATTTATCTAATTTAGGAGATATAGGAACATTTTCGAAGTGGCGCTAGTTTTGCGGCTATACTTAACGCAAATGCCGAATGCGGCCACCCTGGTGCCTGGTACGGCTTATCAGCATCCTGGCCGAAACCTGGCAGCCTTGTGTCCTTTAAAATAAGAAAGGTTTTGAATCCCATACTGATATAATTTTAAGATGAGTGATCTACAGATTATTTAATTGTATTTTTGATTGGTAAAATAAATTTTATGATATGTACTAAAAATGAGTTTATTTTACTTTAAACCACCGTTTTTATTAAGCCCTTAAATAAGGTTACTGGTAATTCGACGTATTCTAGAAACTGCTGATTTTCGGCTAGCCTACATGACATTTTTAACTGCAAATTGTGAACTTTACTGTATATATCCCTAAAAATAAAATGTTGAATTACCAATAAGCCTGTATATTTTTGAAGTGTTTGTCGAACGGTCTTAAAACTTTAATTTTTTTTAGATCCTGTATTTCTTGTATGGTTTTTTCTTCTACTTTATTTTTAGGGTAACTTATCATTGAAAATTAGAAACTTAGTAGCTAATCTGCAATATTGCTGACATGGTACACACGTACATACTTTCGTGGCCACTGCTGGCCACGAAATTAGTACGTAGTTTCAAAATCTAAACTGCAATATGATTTCACTCTCATACCATGTCAGCAATATTGCAGATTAGCTACTAAGTTTCTATTTGGTAATATATACCAAAAAGTCCTGTACATTTTACTAGTGTTAGTTTGATAAATTAACCAAACTAACATCAGTAAAATTTACACTATTTATTTGGTATGTTTTACTAAACTAAGACCGGTACAATCAGACAAGCGCTGATAAAATATTGGTAGACATTACCAATTAAAGTTTGGTAATAACTACAGTACAAATCTGTTAGATATTACCAAACAAATGTTAGGAAAAATACGAAACAAACATGATAGACAATACTTAATTGTATTTGATAAAATCTACGATACACTTCTGGTAGATAATACAATAATAACTCTGATAAAAAGCACGATACACATCTGATAGATTATACTAAACTTACCTTGATAAGAACTGCATTACACATCTGGTAGATATTACCAAACAACCTTTGGTAGTAACTAAAACTAAATCTGGTAATTATTACCAAATTAACGCTGATAAAATAGACCAAACGTGATAAGTAAATACTGCAAAATGTTGTTTGTTAGAGTTTACCAAATAAAATAGATTATACTTACGAGTTAAGTTTAGTGTTCTCTATCAAACTGATTTAATACATTCTACCATATCATAAGTGCTATCTACCAAATTTTTGTTGTATATTTTACCAAATACCTTTGCATTTTCTATTAAACTACCTTCGGTAATTTGTACCAACAAAAAGTAACAGTAGAACATGCAAAATGTATTTGGTAAAAAAGACAGGTATGTTGGGTAAAATATACAATATCACTTTGGTAGATTGCAGCAAACTACATTGTACTTTTTTACTAGGGTACTTTGATAAAAAGGTTACTAAAGTATTTTGGTAAAAATTATACCAAAGTACTTTGGTGAGAAATTTTACCAAGTTACTTTGGTAAAAATTTATACTAAAGTACTTTGGTGAGAAATGTTACAAGTCACATTGGTAAAAATATATACTAAAGTACTTTGGTGAGAAATGTTACAAGTCACTTTGGTAAAAAATTATACTAAAGTACTTTGGTGAGAAATGTTACTAAACTACATTGGTAAAAAATGAACAAAACATAGGTGTAATCTACCAAATAAATTTGGTACAACACCAACTTAAGAAGTTTGGTAAAATCAACAAAAATTCGTGATAGGACCGAAATCAACCTAAAACTTTAGTAACATTTACGCAAAATCTGTTAAATCCAACCTAACATTTTTTTCAGTGTACATACTTCCCCACATGAACTCTTAACAAAAAGTTTTACTTCTACTAAACTAAGATCCTCAAGACAACCTCGTTTATTGGCTGAGTGTAGTGGAATATACCTCTAGATCTGAAATTAACTACGCGACATAAGTTATACAATAAAAAATTGCAGATGTACAGGTACAGTTTATAAGGAAATTGGTGAGAAAATCAACATTAAGCTAAGATCAAGCAATTTGTACTTAATTTAGAGGGACAAAATATTAAAGTAGTCGTACTTTACGTTAGTTGGTTGTACTCGTAACAAAGCTGATTTATCTTTGCAAATAAAAATATATTTTTTTTTATTTTACACAAGGATATAAAAGATTTTATTAATAATTTGTCCTTAATGCGTATCAAAAATTACAATCATGTCTTATATTAATTAATAATGAGTAAGTACATTGAAAATAACAATAAAATTATAATAATCAATTCAAATGTAAATTTTAAATAAAATTATAAATCGTTATTAATCACGACAAAAATTCGTCAAGAGAATAGAACGTATTTTCTACAAGCCAGCGTTTCAGTCTCTCGAAATGTATTAAAGTTATTATCTACTATAAAATTGGTAATTCTAGGGTAAACCTTTGTTTTTACCCAATATATCACTGATTATTAATACCTGGTATAGCATAAAAACCAGTTGCTGACTAGATAAATGTATAACATGTTAATGCCCTTTTTGTACACGGTTACATTTTGTAACTTTTTGCATTGATATTATGTGTTAGAACAGTTTTAATAATGTCAACTCTTTCAGCATAACCCTATACAGTGCCTTTAACCACACCGATCAGCAGGGTTAGGGCTGACAGCAGCGATTTATCGAGCCTGACCCTTCGTCATCCGACCAATTTTATTAACACATACGTGTATTTGTCAACCGATGACGGACGGAGCGACGGCGACTGTCTCGAGTGGTGACACTAAAATAACTGATTTTGGATAGTGCATTATATTTTCTGTGTTTTGGATTACTAAATGTAGATGAGGACCTTTAGTCCCATCTCGTAGCCAGATTTGGTAGTTAACGAAATGGGAAATGTGATTTCCCGTCTTGTAGCTAGCTACGAGTACTAAATGGGAACGATTTTCCCAGCTCGTAGCTGGATTTGTTATCTGGTTTCTAAATGGGAAATGTGACTTCCCGTCTCCTCGCCAACTGTTGAAAATATATTCTGAAGGGCTACCGCAAAAGACTACGAAGTTTTGTATATACCCGTAACGTTCAGACGAACACCTTTAACGCAGGCTGCCTTTGCCGTTCGGCTACGGAGCAATTAACCGTCGGGTCGAAAATCTTGACTGCCTTTATCGTTTTCGTACCGAGTAGCGGTATTCCTATCGGGACGGGGTGCGGTGTGAATTGGCCCTCCAGGTGATCCGCCAGGATCTCGGCTCTGTCAGCGGGCGCGAACCCCCCACTTCTTCGGCGTCTAAGGTGATAGGCTGGAGGTTTCTGCCTGCTGAGCGCTCGGTTAAGGGCGTACAGGTTGGTATCGCGTTCTGAGGCCCGGTCGATGGTGATCTCCCAGGTCTCCCCGCGCCAAGCCTGTACCGCGGCCAAAAGCTCGGCAGTTACCTTATTTAGGCGAGTCTTCGTGGTCGGGCAGCGGGAGTGTACCCATTCGCGGCGCAGTTCGCGTTTGCGCCTGAGTTCCCGTTTCAGGTGCCACGGGAGCTCGTTGCGCCTGCTGGGCGGTTAGGAATAGGCGTGGTCACCGCTTATTTGGCCTCTAAATCTTGGAGGTCAGTGCTGCGGCCTCTTGCTCCACATCTTCTGGCGTCGAGTTGGGGCCGATGTCGATAGTCTCTATTCTATGGGAGTACGCCACCCCTCATACCCAGGGGCCGCGGTGCTGTGAAGTCCGCGGCCAGGTCGAGTGTAATGAGGATCGGGAGGTGCTGTGTGTCCAGGTCGTACAGCACCTCAATCTGGATCGGGAAACGTATCTGGTGGTAAAGCACGATGTCCAGGACATCGCCTGCGTGCTGTAAGTTGGTCTGGATGTACGTGGTGGAGTCGGCGCCTAAGACCGTGAAGCCCTGTCTCTTGCTGTCCTTTGTAGTTCACTACCCGCAGTGTTGGTAGTTCCTTCATCGTTACCCGAGTTAAATATGCACACACATTTTTAAAGAAAGAAAAATCTGTTACTACACTTCCGGCATCAAACCCACGATCTTCGGATCGCAAACATATGATAATCGAGTAATAATCAGTAAAACGTCGGTAAAAGGGTTACTAATAATGTATTACTTGTTAAACATTATTGTATAGTCATCAGCCATAACACGTCCACTAATGAACAAAGGCCTCCCTCATGGGTTTTCATGAGAGATAGTTGCCGTACTCACCACGCTTTGCAGGCGGGTTGGCGAGCGCAGTACGGGATATTGATACACAGAAAGACGCTACTACTCATCTTCCGGAAGTATCCCTTAGCAGGCTCTCAATGCATCCACGAGCATGAGAGGAGGAGCAACATTCTACTGCCGGCGCCCCACAGCGTTATATAGTATATCTTGCTATATATAACGAACTTGCAATTCTCATCATTTTAGATGGCACTTACGCAGCAATACACATGATGGATATAAGCTATACAATTCCTGTGAAGGTATATTATGATAGCTTAGGTTAACGACTCTCTTATCTGTAACACAGGACCTTTGCAAAGAGCCCATCATTCTGACCCGAGGTAAATCAAACTGGAAGTGCGTACGTGAGTCATATCATGTAAACAAGGGTTTATAGCATTAATCTAGGCACTTGAGATCAATATTGAACACAATACTAGTAAACAACGCGTTTGAGGCGTCTCTGATATGGCATCACAAGTTTTCGCATGACGGGATGATATGAAACAATGATGTCAAGTTATTGAACGTGTAATGAAAAATTTTTGCTGCTATACAAAGCGGTAGGTTTTTTGAGAGTCAACAAGAACTGGAGGTAATTGAATTGAAAGATAAAGTTGCAATAGACGCAAGCGAAAGGACTCAGGGCAGGCGTAAAATGTCGAAAATAATAAAAAAATTGTTAGCCGTCACGGGACGCCTGGCAGATGTGAAACATCGACATTAATTTGTAGAAGTAATATGCAGAAAAGAACGGATTACGATAAGAACGTTTTTATTCCAGCAAATGATGTAATAAACAGTTTATTTAATAAACATTTATTATCTTTAAATACAAAAATTACTGTACAGTCCAGTCCAGTCCAGTCCAGCCTTCGGCACGTCTCGCCATTCAGTCATGTATAAATAAAGTATCTTAGAGCCTTCGGCATGTCTCGTCATTCAGCCGTATAAGAAAATTGCTAAATAAACCATGATGGCGACGTGTCGCCAGCGCCACGGCATGCGTCGCCAGCGTTGCCACGCCAGAAATCGGTTTTACGTGCGGCTATAGATGTTTCACATCAAAACCTATTGTTAAACTGTAACTTGTAGGCAAAAGCGGCCTCTCCTAACACAAGAAAGATTTGTATCGTTAATATTCGTAAATTTCGAAAAGATAACTCTGAACTGTTGATGGATATTTTTCATTCCTCATTCCTAGCGCTAAACATCGAGGTTTTTTTAATATGTATAAAACCGTTTATACGAGTACAGCCCTTTAGAAGTCCTCTTTATAAAATAAGTAAATAATATGTCCTTTACGAAATATGAAAAATGTGACGACCCTCACATAATTATACACCTTGAAACCAAAGTAAGAAGGTCTATAGGTAAGAATCACCTAAAATATTAAAAAACTTTGTTAGAACATTTCCAATTAATGAAATTAATATTACCCATTACGAAGCTCCAGGGCAAAGCGGGCCATTATACAATTAGGAACTTAATTACCAGTCCTTAAAGGCCCAAATGACTTGCCCCATAATAGGGTGCAAAAGTAGCGTTAGTTCCTTGTGCTTTTAGTAAAGTACCTCGATGATTTTGGGCAATGATTTGTACAGAGAGGAGACTTTCACTAAAAAAACGGTATTTTACAATGTAGAAAGGTATAACTTTTCTAATAGGAAGCCAAGGAATCAGATATTATTATTATGCTTGTACTATATCATAAAATTAAAAAATTTAATTAACTTCCGAGACTACCTAGTCTCTGAGGTAACCTAATTTTTACCCTCAGTTTTGCAATCCCTTCCATTTGATACCACACTTTGGTATATTTAAAAAAAAAGAGCTGATGATCTTTAAACGGCTGAACAGATTTTCATGAAACATGACTAAGAACACTCGGGATAAAATTATCTATGACACAAAAAAAAACTAAACGAAGGTCGGGTCATCCGTTTGGGACCACATACAGATATACAGACAGACACGTTAAAATTGGAACACCCTATCTTTTTGAGTCAGGGGTTAAAAATAACCAAAGAAACTGTTTGGTCTTGGAAATTGAAATACATAAACTCCTTGGTCATAGCGCAGTCTACTCCCTTTTCCTACTGTTTCCGCGGCTAATCCTATCATCATCGTCATTATCTCAACCGTCTCTGAATGTATGCCGCTTTGCATGCGTTTTACCCGGATAAAAAGTAGCCTATGTGTTAATCCTGGTCAATTTCTATACGTGAGCAAAGTTTGAGCTCAAGCCATAGGCTAGTTTTCGCGTGAAGAGGTAACAAACATCTATACATCCATACAAACAAACTTTCGGCTTTATAATATTAGTAGGATTAATCAATAAGTACAACCTTTGCTTAGTTTGGGACTGGATGGTGCTGTGTGCAGTGTCTAGCATTATTAATTAAAGTTACCTACGTAACAGTGTATTCAACCAACTTAATCCAATAAATTGTCTAAATGACCGACGTCTTCCTCTGTATTTTGGCCACGGCAAGGAACTGGTTAGAGGATAAGGCGTAGTTTACGGTAGTCCACAAATCGTTAGTTTCTTGGTGGCTCATAGTTGTCATAATTCGCTATAGTTAGAGGTTTAGGCGTAGTTTACGGTAGTCCACAAATCGTTAGTTTCTCGGTGGCTCATAGTTGCCATAGTTCGCTATAGTTATAGGTTTAGGCGTAGTTTACTATAGTCTACAAATCGTTAGTTTCTTGGTGGCTCACAGTTGTCATAATTCGCTATAGTTAGAGGTTTAGGCGTAGTTTACGGTAGTCAACAAATCGTTAGTTTCTTGGTGGCTCATAGTTGCCATAGTTCGCTATAGTTAGAAGCTTAGGCGTAGTTTACGGTAGTCCACAAATCGTTAGTTTCTTGGTGGCTCATAGTTGCCATAGTTCGCTATAGTTAGAAGCTTAGGCGTAGTTTACGGTAGTCCACAAATCGTTAGTTTCTTGGTGGCTCATAGTTGTCATAATTCGCTATAGTTAGAGGTTTAGGCGTAGTTTACGGTAATCCACAAATCGTTAGTTTCTTGGTGGCTCATAGTTGTCAATGAGTTTACGAATCCTACTGCAGTATGAGCTGAGAAGTGAAGAAAAATATCGTGAGGTAACTCGCGGCATATTCAGCTTCCGACGTTTTGGCCTGTTCTTTCCTCTAAATATGGCAGACTAAGCTGCGACGATGGTATAAGCAGGCGTCCGTCACTCGGGCCACGCGTTAAATGCCTACCGCTTGGTGTAACGTCGGTGTTACGCCGGCAGTAGGCTGCCACACGCCCGCTTGAGCGCACGCACGTTAAATGCGTTTCTTTAGATGCCAAAACCGCGTAACTATTGTGCAGTGGATGTATGCCAAATTCATATTTTCAGCACTATTTTAGATTTTGTCATTGAAGCCAGTAAATAATTATTCGCGTAATTAGTTGTTTAAATCGATTATAAATGGATCCCTACGGTTGAAATTATGATGATGATGAAATGGATCCCTACTACATTTATAAATTCTCAGCATATTTTACACTTAGAACATAGGAAGCTGGGGTTCGGGATTAAATAACGTATTCCAATTAGAACAAAATTTACTCTTTACATCGGAAATCACACCAATAAGAATCTCACAGCAGATTCACACTAGAACACTTCTTCACAGTACACTGATACCACTATTGCCTCCGCTTTGCTCCTTTTTTATACTACTAAATGACGAGAAAAGCCGAAGGCCCACCTGATGTTAAGCGGTAACCTCTACCTATAACAATTGCAATGCCGCGGTTATCACGTTCACTAAGCACGTGACCAACGCTGCATTGCATTGCGCCCGTCACCCTGAGACAGATTAAAAGGCCGATTAAAAGACCCAATTGCGTTTGCTGGCAGATTGGTTTTTTAATTCTAAGTCTACTTTTGAGTCAATACAGACTCGCTATTGAGACATTCCGACGAGTTGACAAAATGCTTGATCACGTTCACTGAAATAAACTCAGTAAATGTTTAAAAGAATTTGATTAATTTGCCATCAGTAGCATCGTCAAGGTGATGATGATAGGTACACCGAGACATAACTTTGTTTTATAACTTGTTGAAAATAATAAAAAAGGTACGCGATAAAATCCTGTAATTTTAAAACTAAAAATATATAACTTTGTTTGCAGAATATGCGTCTTGTAAATTCCTAACTTAAGATTTAAACCTGACAGAGCACAGAGAACAGGAATCTCATCTACTGGATATATTTTGACGTTCATTCATGTAGAGTTGAAGGGAACCACTGAACCTGCGCCTACCAATTATTGTCAGTGAAAGCAATGGAATTTCCCTCGTTTTCACCAGTATGTCTGGCCTCTAGGAAAGCTGTTTGATACAGGAGCACGGCGAATTGTGTGGACACGCGCGATTTGTAGCGAAAGTCTATAAGGGCTCGACCACGGTGACTTACTGGGCTGTCAGAGAAGTACCGATCGATAGCTGTATGGCACAGAACGTTATTTTAAAACTCTGTGCTGTATGGTATTAAGTGGAAATGTTGCGTAGGTACCCTATTGTGTTTAATATCATTCATTTTATCCTGAACGCCACCAATGATGCATAGCATAGCATAGCATGAATAGCATTCTACTTTGTATACACACTACTGAACACAGGCCTCCCTCATGGACATCCATGAGGGGTAGTTGCAATACTCACCACGCTTGGCAAGCGGGTTGGCGAGCGCAGTACGAGATGTTGTTACACGGAAAAACGCTGCTGCCCATCTTCCGGAGGTATCCCTTAGCAGGCTCTTACTGCATCCACGGGCATGAGAGGAGGGGTAACATTCTAGTGCCGGTACCCCACGGCAGATGCATAGCATTAGCGGCGTTCTGACCGTAACTAATTTTATTTACAGTAGTCATCCTCTATAAAAAAAAAACAATTAGCACCTTTATGATAAAGTAAAGTACATAAGCCTCTCTCGATAGTAGGCTATCTAACACCGAAATAATTTTTCGATTCGAACCAGTTGTTCCTGAGATTAGCGCGTTCAACCAAACAAACTCTTCAGATAGACTGGGGTAATTGTGGAGGTAGGTATATCTCGGAAATTCGACATTGCTCTCGTCCGATCGCTGAAGCGTCGTAAGCGTAGGCGTAGGAAAACTATGCTCGCTAAGCATAGGTCAACAAAAAACTCGCTACGTTATTTTGTTTAGCTCTAATTACTCACCTACCCATCTTCTACTTCAGCCTAACGCACCTATATTTTTTGTAGGCTTGCTTAGCATAGTTTTCTACTTATTAGCTACATAAACATCATAAAACCACAGATTACTACGCTGTGTTATTCTGATTTTTATTACAATCCGCATTATTGGTTTCGACGATTATTAACGGTCCACTTATAGGCGTAAAACTTTATTACCTAATCTTAAAGACTAATTTATGTAGGTAAACTAGGGCACGACAAATCTTTGTTGATCTTTACTATACACCGAACTGATTTATACTGCAGTAGGTCTACCATGAGTTTTCACAATGTATACTCGCTAGCAACTGTAGCTAATAAAATGTATGAAAACTTGTACAGCGCCTCCAGCGGATAGCTTGGTACTAAAATACACAGTATACAGCTGCTGTAGTTTGGACTTCATTTGCTTAGAATTTGGTACCATGAGTTTTAAGTAGAGACTACCGTGTGGAGGCAATATTGCATTAAATGAAACCTTCTCTGACTATGGTGTTGATGATCTTTGTGGCGCAGCGAGCGAAGGTCTGCTTGCGCGCAAGAGGTTGCGGGGTCGGTTCTCGGGACAAATGTCTGTACGATCTGAAGGGTGTTCTGGATGTTTTTCTTTATACAATAAAAACATTTTTCTATGTAGTATAATGTATTAAGTATCATCTAGTACCCATAACACAAGCTCTGCTAAGCTTGGTGCTAGATGATGCTGTGTGAATTGTCCAGCATTATTTATTTATTCTTCGTTGGTGTGACAGCGGTCAGCGATCGGCTCCCCGCGTTTGTTGCAAACGTCATCACTACAGCTTCAGAGGTATGGACCTGTTCTATCCTTTTGATTAATAGCCGGCTAAGTATGGAGGATGGTATAGGTGCTGGGCCAGCTTATCTAACTGGCAATATCCTAATATAATAGATGTAAAGACCGTATATTTGTTTGGTTGATCAAAAACTTGTTGTACGTACAAGAAACGTAAACCGGTATATTTCGTTAATACTTAACTTCGTCATCATCATTTCAGCCGTAAAAGTTCACTACTGAACACCGGCCTCCCTCATGGATCTCCATGATAGTTGCCATACTCACCGCGTTGTTGATAGTTGCAGTTGGTAGGCGGGTTGGCGAGCGCAGTACGGGATGTTGGCTGCCCATCTACCGGGTATCCCTTAGCAGGCTCTTACTGCATCAACCGTATGAGAGGATGGGTAAAAATCCACTGCCGGCACGACACACCAGTAATACCACAGTTTACAGAACCTAATTACTTAATGTGTTCTCAATTGTGCTACAATTATGTTAGCTGTAATACATTTAGTGTTCCAGCTAACACATGTAGCAATAAACAGTCGCCGTACAAACCAAGCAGAGTAAAAAGTGGCGCACAAAATGTCAATAGAACATATCATTTATCGTGACTACATTTCCACATCTAGGTGAAAGTGGAACCCTGCAGCGGAGCAAATCGCAAATTATCCTTGCGTCTTCTAGTCTGCTATTATGTGTCCAAGGTATGAGAGATTCGGTGGTTATAATTGGTAACGATCTTATTCTATTCTACTGTTTTTAAATTGACATATTTATGAAATTGTATGACTATTTTAACCATATCATTTAATTTGTGTTTGAAATTATCATTTTCATGTTATGTTTTACTGCTCTTATTTGACCGAATTTATTGAATTGTTTTTTTTTAGCCTTAATTAATTATAAATTAACTTTTGAATGTTTTGGATGTTTAGTCTGTAAGTTCAATTGTGTTTCCTTAAATAAATAAAATAGGTAAAATAAATAAATAAAATAAATAAACTATATTATGGAGTGCCATGGGTGGCAGTAAAATGTTGCCTCTCCGCTCTTGTCCGTGAATGCAGTATGAATCTGCCAAGGGATACCTCTGGAAGATGAGCAGCCTTTCCGTGTATCAACATCCCGTCTAACTAACCCGCCTACCAAGCAAGGCGAGTATGGCAACAAGCCCGTCCTGGTTTTAGAGATTTGGGGTACCTCCCGGAATACACGTAAGGTGGGGATAAAATTTTTTTCTTGATTTTTCCATCATGTGGGGTATTACCTTGAATACCTACGTATTTAAAAATCACTTGGGGGTAGCGAGGACAATGTTACGATTTAGTGTTCCGTTTGCGAAATATTCAAGTTTAAACTTCTTCTAAAATCTAAATTGAATTTATTATAAATCTTTAAAAAAATAAGTGTAGTTTTAACTATGTACTTTTTAGGAAAACCGTAACGGTTAAGCTAGCATTTTTGGGTTCCGTACCCAAAGGATAAAAACGGGAGCCTATTACTATGACTCCGCTGTCCGTCTGTCTGTCTCCAGGCCTCATGATGAGGCCAGTCCAAATTTTAACTGTCCAGCTGGACAGTTAAAATTTTACAAATGATGTATATCTGTTGCCGCTATAACAAAAAAAAATACTGAAAACAAAATATAATAAATATTTAAGGTGGGCTCGCATACAATAAACGTACAATAAACATTTTTTTGCCGTTATATGCTCGGTATTTATAACGGCAACAGGTAGACGCTTGAAATATTCACAGAATATAATAATATAGAAGTATATTCATTTTTAAAATAAATAGTTAAATTAGATAAAATATATATTTGAGGGGGGCTCCCGTACAACAAGCATGATTTCTTTGCCGTTTTTTGCTCGATGGTACGGAACCCTTCGTGCGCGAGTCCGACACGCACTTGGCCGATTTTATTTTAGTTTCGGAGAAATTGTAGCCTACATTTAAACTTGGAATAAACAAATAAAACAAAGGGTAAAAATCCCGCGCGTCGTTCTTCGGTATAGTTCTCGAAATCTTCCCGCGTTTTGCTCATACCAAGAAATGAATAAAAAAAATATCCGTATATTATCACGCAGGCGAGTGTGGATGGCAGTTAGGCAAATCGTGAGGTGAGGCGCGCAACTCGACGTAGATGGATGGGGGAACTTTTTTCGCATGCTATCGGCGTGTCATTAATTTATCTGTTTCATCTCCATTCAATGTGCTCTGCGGATCTTCCATCGGGCACTGATGTTGGAGACTCTTCTTTATCAGAACTAAGTTTTGAGAAAAATGGGATAAATTAGAAAGTGAATCTATAAGAACCTCCCACCATTTAAAAACGCTTTTAACCGACTTCAAAACAGGAGGACAATATCAAGTCGTCAATTTTTGTTTCACAGATCAGGCAGATAACATCTGCCGATATATTTGTATACACAACATATATCTTTTGATATATGTCGGTGCCTACAGATACTCGACGGTAAAATATAAGTTTACTGCGTAGTTTGCGTTGCTCCTTGAGTTTAGTATAGAGATAGATATATATACATATGTATATATGTATATTGACAGCTACGCGCTCTGATACAGATATCTTACCGCATCTGCGTAGTGGGTGTAGTTTAGTCCGCTTTAGTTTAGTAGAAAACCCTTTTTTCGTTTTAACTGAAAACGACTAATCGTTAGAGCATGCGAAAATGCCTATGATTTATAAGATAATTTGGTTTCCTTATATTGAAAATCCTTATATTCAATAATAACTTAACACGTACTTTAACGGTGAAGGAAACATCGTGAGGAAACCCGCGGCTTAGTTAGCTTCAGACGTATTGACCTGTTCTTTCCTCTGACTAATAGTTGACTAAGCTGAGAGGATAGTATAGGTGCTGGGCAAGCCTAATCCATCTAACAATGTCCCAGGCACTGCAGCGTCCCGTACAGCATGATTACCAGTTGCTGACGCTGTATAAATAATCTATAATAGATGCAAAAGCCTTACTACTGTATCAATAAAAATAAGTATTGATGATACTGATTTTACTTATTTTTATGGAACTGGCATACTTTCTACAGTAAAAGTACTCAGACATGATCAAAACAACGACAATAAGCTACCTCATGTTTTCACGAACATAACAATGACAAAGGTACTTTACATCTACATTGAAACTTGTTATTTATTGCCGACATAACCAGCAGAAACATTGTCTAATACTAAAACAATATACAAGTAAACATTATACTCAGCCATTAGCTTAAACAAGATAATGGCAATAACGAACGAATGCAGTGGTATTTGTAATACAAGCAGATTTATATTTTGTGGTATTTGTTCGTTCGTTTCAGCAGCCGTGTGGACTGTATTAAAAGTAAGTAACCAAACCAAGTGCTGACTGATTATAAGGGGTTGTTGCCATACTCACCACGCTTGGCGAGCGCAGTTCTGGATATTGATACACGGAAAGACTCTGCTGCCCATCTTCCGGAGGTATCCCTTGGCAGATTCTTATTGCATCCACGGGCAAGAAAGGTGAGGCAGTATTCTACTGCCGGCGCCCACGGCTTTTGTGGCGTAGAGTGAACAGTTTAAGTGGAGATGGGAAGGACAGGTTGGTAATGACGGCAGGTATACAAAGGTAGTGTCATTTTTGTTTGTAAGATTAAATGACGAGGCAAGCCGCAGGCCCACCTGCTGCTAAGCAGTAACCTCTACATGTTGTAGTGTGTTGTAAAGCGGTACAACTCCAATACCGCGGTGATCACGTTCACTAAGCACGTGATCAACGCTGCATTAATTTACGCCCGTCACCCAGAGACAGAGCTGTAAGGTCTCATGTGCCCGTAATTTTATAAAAGGGTGGCCCCGCGAAGGTTGCAGATAACCTTGCAGACCACAAGCCAGGTGGTCAAGCGACATTGCAAGAGTAGCGGGAAGCACAGCCGGAAAGAATAGCGTGATAAAGAGGCGGTACCCAGAAGTGAGTGAAAGTGTGATAGAATTGAATAATGTACAGAGGTGGTAAAGATTTGGATCGGCAAAATGGTTGTGAGATAAGCAGTGGAAGGTCAAAACTATTTTCGGCGAAACGGAGTCATCCTATCTCGATACTATTGACGAATTGTGTCAAATATGACTTAAGTAAGTAGATGCTGACCCTTACAATATTACGTTATTATTTTAAGTGCTGACCTGACTAATTGATTATGTCAAATAGTTTGTCAGATTATGTCAAATATGACTTGAGCTCTTACTCTACTACATCAAGGTGATAACCTGACAGGAGAAAGAGGGGAGTGGAAGAAGAAAAGTCTGTCTATTTTTAACCCCCGACAAAAAAGAGGGGTGTTATGAGTTTGACCGCTTTGTGTGTGTGTCATGTGTATGTCTGTGGCTTCGTAGCTCTTAAGCGAGTGGAACGATTTGCATGCAGCTTTTTTAAAAGCAGGTTTAGATTCCAAGACTGAGGGTACAAATTATAAAAAATAAAAGAAAAAAAACTGGATGCAAATCAGTCCACTCGTTTAAAGATAAAGATAGATAAAAAACGTTTATTTTGTTTCACACATTACAAATACAACAAAAATAAAAATATACAGACATGGAAACAAAAAAGGAAATCGCTCAGCATGTGCACAGTAGCGATGGCGCTACGTGCGCTGGTTTTCTGCGAGCTAGGGTGCCACAGACAGACACACAAGTCAAACTTATAACACATTCCTTTTTGTCGGGGGTTAAAAAATAAAAACGCGGGAAAACCCGCAGGCAGCAGCTAGTTGCGATTAAAATATACAACGATACTGGAAGATTTAGTAACGGTAACCGGTTTGTAGTAAAGGCTTGTTTAAGGTTGAGGTGCCCTGTTCAGTTATGACCTGAATGCAGATCCATAAAAGTCTGTGCAAACTGGCGAGTTACAGCGGCAACAAGATGAAGATTCTGACCACAAAAAGTGGCGGAACATCGTTAGCGTTTGCAACTGTCCATTTTATTATTCTTTAATTTTTCAACGAAAACACCAACATGAATTATAATGCTGGGCAAAACACACAGCACCATTTCGCCCCAAAATAAGGAGAGCCTGTGTTTTAGGTTACCGGATGGTTAGATAGTTTTTTTTTATTGCATATAGACCTTTGTTTGACCCAATCTCATCTGATGGTAAGCGACGATGTGGCCGATGATGGATCACAAAGGTCTAGAAGACACCTATTCACTCTTGACTTGAAGAGACCCAGGTTGTAGTTTATACCTACCTTATACACATTGAAAAATATCCGTTCGTTTCAGCCATAAAACGTCCACTACTGAACACAGGCCTCGCTCATGGATCTCCATGAGGGGTTACCATCAGTTACCATACTCACCACGCTTGGCAGGCGGGTTGGCGAGCGCAGTACGGGATGTTGGTACACGGAATGACGCTGCTGCCCATCTTCCGGAGGTATCCCTTAGCAGGCTCTTACTGCATCCATGGGTATGAGAGGAGAGAGGACGAAAAATACCCGAACCTGAGAAAAATATCTTTATTTTTTTTACACGACTGATTGACGCGACAAGTTGAAGGCCCACCTGTTGTTAAGCGGTAACCTCTACCTATTATAATTGAAATATAGCGGAGGTCACGTTCACTAATCACGTGATCAACCTGAGAAATAGAGTTGTAAGGTTCTAACATGAAACTGCATTCATCTAGTCCATAAGTTATGTCGATAAAAATATATAATGTAATACCTGACGATTTAAAAAATGAGATTAAAGATCAACTATTCATAAAAAAACTAAAAAAAATCCTCATAAAAAAATGCTACTATACGATTGATGAATTCTTTAGTGATAATTTTTAATAACATTCTAACTAATATTATAATAATAAGTTTTTTAGTTTGACCTACACTAACCTGACCTTTAGTTATTTAACTTTTAAATGACACAAGTTTAACTCTCACGATTATGAAAACATTTTTATTTAGCTTGCTTTTAAGAATATAATATAACCCTATTATCTAGTATGTACATTAACGATGACGTCTTCCTCTCTTCTATATTTATTGTTATGCCCAACAGGGTCTATAATGCTACCTAACACCATTGTCAACACCATTGTACCTACATTATAGAACACAATAAAGTATTGAGTATTAAGGTCCTCAGTCCTATTAAGGAGGTGGTACCTCCTCAGGAGTATGCATATTTGATTAAAAATAGGTTAAATTCGCATTGAAATTTTCTACACGTTTATGTATTCTACAAAACATAAAATAACCTGATTTAACTTATGTACACCCGTCGGTACACTAAGCGCACGGAGCGTCCAACCTTATGGAACCGCGTCGGGGCTTGTAGAACATAATATAGAGATATAGACCACCTCCTCTATGGAAGTCGGTTTAAAAGGTGGCGGTACGAGCTGCTGTCAAAAAGTTACCTGAAGAAACGAAGTTGCCATTAAAACATTGGCCGGCTGTATGTCGTAGATTTGGCAAATTATAACATTTCAAATTATATCATCACAAAATCAATTTAGATAAAACTCTTCCGATACTGACTGAGTGACTGACAGACAACGCACAGCCTAAACCGCTGGACCTAGAGACTTGAAATTTGGCACACGTATACCTTGAGTATCCTAGAGGTGCACTAAGGAGGGATTTTTCGAAATTCCGACGGGAACGGGAACTACACGGGTGAAACTGCGGGGTGCGGCTAGTTCTATTTATAAAACTAAACCAAAAACAAAAACCAGTATCACAAAAAGCAGCGATCTCCAGAAACAACGAAGTCTTCTTCTCTAGCGTTTTTGTAAATAAGTAGGTACAACAGTAGGAACTTCCGACGCCTAGAAATTTGACGCAAAGTTTACAAAAAATCTGCCCTCATGACTTAGCATTTACAGCTCTAATTATTTGAAGATAAGGTGGGTATTCGTTTGTGTTATTGTGGAAAAGGTGAGATGAAACAGCGTTGGGATTGGGATCAATTACATACACATTTGCTTGTTGAGTGATACGAGTGTATTTGTGTCAACTGGATAAAGTGTCTGGAACGCAGCTCAGTAGAGCTTCAAATAAGCGGAACTTCTTCCTTCAGATTCTTTGAGACTTTGATATTAGGAACACATAAGTTATTTGTATGGAAATATAATTTATATACTTGACATATTAACAAATCATACCAACCCAGCTAAACATTTGATTGGATAAGTACCTATAATGCTATTCTCAGATAAACTCTAAACTCATTAATTTGACATTATCATAACCATGATCTGCAGCCGCATTTCACTCACAGGAGTTCAAATATTTGGTCTGTCGATCCTATTGTATTTGATCTACATTTAAAGTTGATAAAGCTTTGCCGTGGGGTGCCGGCAGTAGAATGTTACCCCTCCTCTCTTGCCCGTGGATGCAGTAAGAATCTGCCAAGGGATATCTCCAGAAGATGGGCAGCAGCGTCTTTCCGTGTATCAACGTCCCGTACTGCGCTCGCCAACCCGTCTGCCAAGCGTGGCGAGTATGGCAACAAACCCCTCATGTTCTTGGAGATCCATAAGGGAGGCCTATGTCCAGCAGTGGACGTGGACAGTAGTCCTAAGGCTGAGATGATGATGATGAAAGCTTATTACTACGAGTATGATCAATAATCAATGAATCGATCTAACCACCTTCCAAAGAGATCCTGATAGAATCAAGTAGAAGGATTTGGGGGAAGCCTTTGTCTAGCAGTTGGACGATATAGACTGAACAAAAAACACTTTAACGCAAGCAGTAAGGTATTTTTCTTAGCTATTGAGTACCATTACAACATACGAGTAATAGTTACTGAATAAAAAATGCTAATTGATTTTAAACTGCAATTTGAATTGAAATCTCTTCAACTTTTACAATTCCATCAACAGCTACACAACGCCCAATCAATTCCTGGCACCTGTACCGGCACCGAATCGGCCGACGCGACAGTGTCCCAAAGGCCTCGTAAGGACGGACAGGGCCCGCGATCAAAGCAACAGATTTATAGCTCCACAGATGTATACACAGGACGGCTGGAGGACTGATGAAAGAGGACGGAAACGGTTTAAAATAACAATTGGGATCCCCGAATTTATAATAGAATTGGGATGGTGAGGTGTAAATTGATTGCTGAAACTGTGTTGGTCTTTAAACATTTGAATTATATAAAAACAACATGTTATTTATAGGTACAAGTTTTAGGTACTTTTATACTCACCTTCGTTGTGAGAGACTGGTGCCTCTGTTACAGAATTGTTTAGTTATGTCTAGGGCTTTGGATGGAGAGGTAAAAAAGCTACATTATACAGCAGCAGTACTATCGATTATAGAACAGGGTATTGTAATTCATAGAATTCTAACAATTAGCAAGAGTTCTAAAAATTTTCGTTGTGTTCAAGAGGTTTCAATACTTTGACAAAATTTCTTAGGAGAAACATGCCCATGTGCGGCTTAGACATTCTGACACTAAAAGGTAAGTTCAATCAAACGTACAAAAAATTAGTGTCATTCTTGGTCATAACACTTTTAATAAACAATTTGGAATCACAGCAATGACCATAACCAATAACCATCGAAAAGACCCCAAGTGATATAAATACTGCCGATTTACCGGGAAACTTGGGTCTTTTCATAAACTTGCTCTGTCGATGAAAGAGGTTTAAAACAAAGACCCACTGAGTGGAACTTATGCTCCGACCCTCGATATTTTGCGGGACTAAGAGGTTTTCTATGAACTGCCGTACATTTCGTAACTTTGCTGACAGAGCGGATATATTCCTCCTTTTTGTTTGTGATTATTACTCCTGTCATGTGACGGTCGTATCTTGGCAACTGTGAACTACGTTACTGTGAACTATTGACCAAGAACATTAAAAACGACAATCGTTAAGATTGCCAGGCTAGTGAATATCGCGTTTTCTTCCATGAATAAGCATGTATGTGCAAGCCTCGTAACATTAATTTTCAGGACAAGGGTATGTCTTGTCATTCTAATTAATTACTTGGCAGCATTTGCATGATTAGTTCCATGTCCGCTGGGATTGCTAACTACTAATGTTCCCACAGGGAATCTTGTCCTAGAACACGATGTCATAATCACCTTATTTATTTCACAAGCCTATTTATTTTTCAAAGTGATGGAATTATTCGAATTATTTTCACCTTTTTATGATCTATCTAACAAGCCCACACCCCTTGTGGATTCTGGATTTAGGTCTCCTTTTTATCAAGTCATGATGTCATGTAAATTGGCAAAGATAAGTTTTTCTATCGGCATGTCGTGTCTGTCGATTGGCGCATATAATATGAAACAGAAGCCAAAAGTCAAATTTTCTGATAAAAAACTTGGTGAAAGCAATAAATCACAAAAACATGACGGGGTATGAAAACGTTTAACGCAATATGTAGTCCCTTCGAGCTGACGCATTGGAAAAGGTGTTTGGCGGGACAATCAATAATCCCGCCATTTTGGATAGGTCTCGCATGTTATGGCTAATGGAGGGCGGTTCTTTAAACACAAGGGCTCTGCGTAAGGTGGTGGTCTGCGTCACAGAAGAAATAGTCGTAACTTTTAGAATTTGCACTTGGATATTTCAAGTACACTTCTTCACAATTGCGAATAACTTAAAGTTAAAACGCGAATTTGTAGGGGTTTTTTATGTTGGTTGTAATATTTTTAGACCGCGTTTGCGGTTATTTTAACACGTGTTAGAGAAACGTTCATGTAATAAATAGTGCTAACTCTTTGTCACACTGGTTATTACTTAGTAGGTAGGTTTAAATAAATTAATTACTCACCTTAATAATTTTTGCTGTGTTAGGTTAGCTAGGTTCACGTGGTTTGCGTCAAGATACAATATTCGCTGAAATTGTACATGTCTATTTCATGAAATTTCTCGTTCTACATATTCTAACATTTGATGTGCATGTTATGTCATTTCTCATGTTGATGCACGCACGGCAATGCATCGTAGTTTCGTAGGGTACACCACTGCACACTGCAATTCATGCGTGTGATGCCTTTTTTCAGGTAAGTCATTCTCATGTCTGTCTCCAAGTACCTACCTATAGAATCGAAGTAAATAATGCTGAGCACTATACACACAGCACCATCTTATCTCAAACTAAGCAAAGCTCGTACTATGGAAACCAAATGGTTGACATTTTGCAAATCAATATTTATCATAACTACATTACTACCTACATTGAAAAAAAAACCAGACAAATATTTGCTGAGAAAACAAACATTTTTCCTTTAGCGGGAATCGGACCCGTGTCCTTCTGTGTCTCAGCCGGCTATATAGACGTACTATGCCACGATTTTTGTAAACTTCGATCACACAAATACACGGAAATAATACGAAATGAGGGTAGTTGCAAAACAACCATCGCTTCTTGATGGACACTCCAATAAAATCTTCAGTCTAAGGTGGCTCCACGGTTGTTGAAACAGCTGAAACGTCGAGAATAATCAAAGGTATTACGCAATATATGTATTCTAGTACATAACAAGTGCCACAGGCCTTACCCTTGCTTCTCACACGTCACTCCGTATAATCCGGTCAATAACATAAATTTCTTGGAGGTACGCTTCTTTATTGGATTTGTCGGAGCCATTCAACTCGGCTCATAACCTACGCGTAAGGCACTATCGAAAAATTTGCGAAGAGAGGGAAATCTGTTGCCAGGACACAGTAAATTTTGAGAGAGTTCGATGAAAAAACTTCGATACGAAGGGATTTGTGACGTATAGGTTTGTGTTTGTTTTTCAGTATAAATCCTTAATAGATACTACTAAGTGTAAACTGCGCGTAAAGTACTATTGAAAAATTTAAGGCGTTTTTTACCCCCGGAAAAGAAATGGTTCCCTGTATTGCTTCCCGATGCTTTGTTGATAATGTTTGGAATATTACTTTGCTCGTTAACAGATAAATAAATAGTGCTGTACGTTTCACACAGCACCATCTAGACCCGAAGTATGCAGAGTGTGCCTTGTGGGTACCAGTTTTGTAAATACTAAATATTATTAATCTTTCATTAAAAAAACGGACTTCAAATCCTTGACTTGTTGCTGAAAATACCCAAATCGCTTTATATATGCCTATTATATTTGACAAGTTCCCTCGATTTATCATGGATTCTATCATCAAAACTGGGTTTGAAAACAAGCAAACACTAATAAGTAAAACTAAAATTCCAACCGCAAGTTTAATTAAGGGCACGTAACTAAGACTTAAGGCATTCCAGTAGAGGCTGTTACAATAATTTCATTACTCATGGACAATCATCAGAACTGAGTTTTGAATAAAATGGAACCAATCTGGAAGTGTATCGATTCGGGCCCAAAAATAATTTTCCAAATCGGCTCATTATACCTATCTACGAAGGAGTTCTGAGGTAACACAGGTTCAAAAAATTCAGATGACTTGAGAACCTTGTTTTGTAGTCGGTCAAAAATAACTCAAATGAAAAGTGTAGTCACACTGAAATTTAACGGAGATAGTTTTAACTCTAACTAACACATAGCTCGAAATTACACTGAACTATAATGGAGAGAAGTAAAACTTATCTAGCAGTGTTATCTCTGCAACAACATAAAAGTTCTTGCATTAATTCTCGCTAGAATATCCTAAAACATTAGCCGTTGTCGTCTAGACGAATGTTTGTCGTAATGTTAAATATTTCATTTCCGTCGAGGAACACAGAGAACACTTGCTTTACTTCGAGGAGAAAACTTCTTAGACCACTTTAGTTTCCAAACGAAATAAAATGTTTATTAGGAGTAACACTCGGAGTTTCAAACGAATTAAAATCTCTACAAATATTGTATAAGTAACAACTCGTTGGAAAAGTTACGTGTAGAATAGGTACTGTCGCCTGCAATAAGACGTAAACCTTTAGTATATTGCAGGTATTATAGTAATAGTTTTAAAATCTATTTTCACGACTCTACGTCTGTCCGTAATACCTTCTTAGAATGATTCGATTCTGACGCTATTCAAAGCACCACTAGTTCCGAACTAAGCAATGCTTGCACTATGGAAGCCAAATTGAACCACGGAGTACATCAAACAGATCATCGTAGTTTTATATTCATGTGGGGGGGGGGACATGAATATAAAACTACCATGATCTGTCCATAGTGCAAGCTTTGCTTAGTTCGGAACTAGACAGTGCTTTGAGTAGCGTCAGAATCGAATCATTCTAAGAAGGTATTACGGACGGAAGGTATTAAGCCGTGGGGCGCCGGCAGTAGAATGTTGCCCCTCCTCTCATGCCCGTGGATGCAGTAAGAGCCTGCTAAGGGATACCTCCGAAAGATGGGCAGCAGCGTCTTTCCATATATCAACATATGGGATGTGACTGCGCTCGCCAACCCGCCTGCCAAGCGTGGTGAGTATGGCAACTACCCCTCATGGAGATCCATGAGGGAGGCCTTTTTCATTAGTGGACGTTTTATGGCTGAAATAATAATTACGGACAGACGTAAAGAAGAGTCGTGAAATTAGATTTTAAAACTATTACTATGTTATTTGCCTCACGATATCTTTCACATGATACTAAATTTTGTGCGTGTGCCGCATGAGTGGGACCCACAAATTCAGAGACCACGCGGCCGGCCCAAGCGCAGGTGGCGGGATGAACTCGATGCCAGAATGGCGGACTATCGCCCTGGACCGAGACGAATAGAGAAAGAGAAGGGAGGCCTTTGCCTAGCAGTGGCATACGATGGGCTATTTAGATAAGATATATACTAAATTAGTACCATGTCAGTACTAAAAATGCTTATATGAGACGACTGTACCAAGTAGAGAATGATGTTTAAAAAATTAAAATGCATTTAAACTTTATTCACTTTTTCACTTTCAAATGACTCGTGAGTTACGTTACACTATTCATTGTTATGTTAAATGGGTTTTCTACTCACGTTAATTATTCGTTGAAAATAGGTATCCAACTTGTTCAGTTCCTCCCAGGGGAACTTTCGTCAGGGAATGGAGCTTTTTTACGCGGTACCGTCTCCTTCCCTCTCACGCGCTTGCGTTGCACTGATTCACTTTATTTCCATAGTTTGTATGTAATTAAAAAACATATCTACTTACAATAGAAAATAGAGATATTTAATTTTAAGTTAAGAAGAAATACGGCATATGAATGAATTAATCTATTCGGTAGAAGCGGTTAGAAAACAGCTCTTATTAATTAGTTTTTTAGTTTTTCGAAGTTGAAGCATACCCAACCACACAAGTTGCTCACACAAACTCAATCCCCTGTTATACGACACAACAATATCTTAATTACAATCATACATCATGCTGACTTAAACCAAGTTGTATAAGAGAAGAGCTCAACAGATAGGTTTCCATAAAAGGATGGTCGTTTTTCTTCGGCGAAAGTTTTTGTATGCACGCCACTCGCGAGCCTTTTAAAATATTTGCATTTGTTTTTATGGAACCTTTTTCCATGGATTCCTAGCATATTGTCGGCATACAAATTCTGTAACTGTCTTTGTGGTGAGAGCTCTATAATAAAGTGTTCGCGAATACGTAGATATAAGAAAATAGAGAACAGTTTTTTGCGTATGCTTTGTAAGCTAAGCTTTATACACTTGGCTTGGAAAATATGTATTGACGCTTCCAGAAAAATCCTAATCTTCAAAAGGGTTTCGACATTAATCTCAGGCCACAGGCATTATATGAATCCCAGTAGAAAATACTAAGAACGGTAGGAAAATCGTTTACTCTCACAAAGCTTGCCTGAGGCTGGTATTGAAGGCATAAAAAGATTGAAAGTTGTGTCTGATTTTCTTATGACGTTAATAAAAACGTTGCTTAATTTAAAAAATAAATTAGAAATAAGCTTAAATAGAGTGAAGAAAGCAAGCGTTTAAATGTTGTGCTAGAGGAATAGACCATACTATACTCTATGCTGAAAAAATTATGTCACTTCTTGATACTTCATCCAAATTCTGTACCGACGTTAATTCTGCGGAAATTGAACAAATCCCACCCCTCAACGGACTCTTAAACCACCAAGATCTCAGAAAAAAATCTGCTATTATTTAATTATTTAATATTCATTGGGATTTATTGAACCACGATAATTTCCTGTTTTTTACCCGTGGGGTATCAGTAGAGAATGTTGCTTCTCCTCTCTTGCCCGTAGATGCTGTAAGATTCTGCCAAGGGATACCTCCGGAAAACGGGATACAGCGTCTTTCCGTGTATCAACATCCCGTACTGCGCTCGCCAACCCGCCTGCCAAGCGTGGCAAGTATGACAACAACCCGCCCTCATGGAGATCCATAAGTGAACCTAATGTCCAGCAGTGGACGTGGTCAGCATTCTTACGACTGATGATGATGATGATGATGAACTTACCTGTAAAAAATTGTGTCTGTTTAAAAGGTAACGATCAAAATCTGCCACCACTCACCATCGAGAAATATTCCCATAAAACATTTATAGTATTTATGTAAGTATTAATATGGTTGTACATAAAAAAGCATTCTTACATTCACACAGGGGTTACCCTCTTTAAAATTATTTGAGATGGCCACTTTGGAGGGCTGCCAGGGTTCATAGCAATTGGGTGGCGGCAAGACTTTGTCCATATTACACGCTCTACTTGAGCTATGGGAGTTTTACTGGTATTTCATGACAATTGCAATTTTTTATGCTGCAACGGCCAAAATTTTTATAACACATGCCTATCTAGTATCGTCAGCAGTAGACGTCCTGCGGCAGAGATGATGATGATGGACCAAAATGCCGCAATCACTTATCCATTGAATCTCTCCTGTGAAACCTCGAACTTTATCCGAAAAAGCATTGAATGAACCTTCCACATGACAATGGTAGACCCACATTCTGAATCCCGATGAAAACTCATAAGGACCGGCGGAACCCTTTTATTGAATCGACCCTTGACACCTTAAAATCCAATCAAGTTCATACCTACATATTAAAGCGCTTTAATTAGACCGTACAATAGTAAGGGTTGTGACGTCACAGGTAGAGGGTAATGGAAAAACCACGGAGTAAACTTACAAATGAAACTAGGGTATGGACAGGATTTTGCAGATAGAAAACGCGTGTTTTTTTATTAAAAACACATTTATTTCTAAAACAACTCTCTTTAGCTTGTTTTCGTTTTATGGTCCAACTAGTCGCGGAGGCAAAATCGTCAGTGGGCACGGCCTAAATGAATGTCTATCTATCTCACCTGACATAGTGTGTGTACCCGCGCGCTAGAATGAAATGCACAATGATTCATTCCTAAACCGACCGTGCAAAAATATGTGAATAGACTTTTAGTACAAGGATTATTATAGAAAAACTTGAGTGTAATCTTTTCAAAATAACATTTATTTCAACTTTTAACTTGAAATTTGGCACACATATACCTTGAGTATCCTAGAGGTGCACTAAGAAAGGATTTTTCAAAATTCCCACGGGATAGGGAATAAATGGGATCTATATTTTCTCTGCGTGAAAAAGGGGATTTTACGTTTTATGACTTCCACGCGTACGAAGTCGCGGGCAAAAGCTAGTCATACATATAAATAAACCCAGACCCGAAACTAATATCTGTTGAATAATTATGAAAAATATAATGTTTTGCGGCGGGAAGCGACTCGGGTATTACAACTTCGCCAAATTCTCACCAATCATGCATGCCCACGAGCCTGTAGCCACCTCCACGAGCCATATAGCCACCTCCACTCCACAGATAAAATAATTTGAGTTTGGCGTTGATCCCAAGAATACAGCCGCTTGAAGCTGTGAAAATATCATATCTGTATTCTTGGATATAATAATTATGGAAATAATGTCAACTTGAAAAAGGGTCATGCATGACAGACAGATAGACGGACAACAAAGTGATCCTATAAGGGTTCCGTTTTACATCCTAAAAAACCTAAGGGGGTCAAAACTTTGTAGGCCAAGTGCGACTCGCACTTGCCCGTTTTGTCTAGAAAGTGAAGTTATTGGACATAAACCATCAAAGTTTTGACCCCGTTAGGTTTTTTAGGATCTCTTTTGTAGGACTCGCGCGTGAAGGGTTTCTTACCATTATTCAATCAAAATCACGTTTGTTTATTAATTCTGTTTTTAGTATTTGTTGTTATAGCAGCACCGAAACACATTATCTGTGAAAATTTCAACTGTCTAGCTATCACGGTTCATGAGATACAGCCTGGTGATAGACAGACAGGACAGACGGACGGACGGACAGCGGCGTCTTAGTAATAGGGTCCCATTTTTACCCTTTGTGTACGGAACCCTAAAAAAGATTGATAATCAAAATACAGGAATAATCAAACCAGTCGAGGTGAGAGTTCCGATTTTTGGTCTTATATTTTTATCCAAGGTGGTATAAACCGAAACCTAAGAATAAAGGCCAAATTAATCTGCTAGATTATTGGCACAATACAAATGGTACGTGGTAAAACCGTACGTGGGTTTAATTTAATTAATTAATCCATGTAATGCCTTGGACAATATTAATCCACAATGTTACATTTTATATATAAATAAATTGAAATTTTGTGGTTTTAAACCACTGTAAAATATTTCTAAATGACACTGTGCAACATGTCCAGTATGATTTATTTTTACAAGCTTTTATTTAGCTTGCCCTGTATGTACGAGTATGTATGTATGTAATTCTGTTTGTTCGCGGAATCTTGCAACTCAATTTTGAAGCAGATATCTTCAACCAATTGAGCTGAAATTTTGTATACATGTTTTCTTTTGATGACAATGGCAAGCTATAAGACGTCACTCTAAATCCAACATGGCGGAACACCCAAGATGGCCGACTACATAATTTTAATGTACTCCTATAATATGGGTATCAAATGAAAGGGCTTGCTGTGAATAACTCAAAAAATGAAATGACGTTACTGTGAATCCAACATGGCGGAACACCCAAGATGGCGGACTACTTATTTTGAATGTACTCCTATAATATGGGTATCAAATGAAAGGGCTTGCTAAGAATAACTCAAAAAATTAAATGACGTCATCTGAATCCAACATGGCATAACATCCAAGATGCAGACTAGTTATTCTTAATTCACTCCTAGAATATGGGTATCAAATGAGAGTTACTCGAAAAATTATATGCCATTCTCATTATATCTAAATCCAACATGGTGGTATACTCACGATGGCGGACTAATTCGAAAAATAAAATAACGTCACTCCTAATCCAACATGGCGGGCATGAAATGAACAGACAAGAAACCAACTGTCCAGTGATAACCAAATAGTAAAAAAAAATTAAAAGTAAAAATAACTTTTTAACAAACAAGCTTTTATTTAAACGTACTAAAAATAATAAAATAAACATTTTCCATTAAAGTTTAATGTCAACTTAAAACGTCTTTACACAATTTATGTGATAAAAAAGCTTGTCGCGAGATTTAAGCATAAGCAGGTACTCGTATTTACATTGTTTGAAAAAAAAAATTAAATCAATTAGATCATGTTACAGGTGCACAGGTTAATCTCGCAATGATGGAAAATGTTTATTTTATTATTTTTAGTACGTTTAAATAAAAACTTGTTTGCTAAAGTTTTTTTTTACTTATAATTTATTCTACTCAATTAAAAATTTTTAGATACTGTTCTCCTATCCTTTTAAAAGGTGATTTTCCAGAATTTTCTGTTGAACGGCTTTACTCCAGGGCAACCCTGGCAGCTGATAAATAAACCCCGGTACCTGCATATTGATTGGTGAATAACCAACGAGCTGCTAATTATGTGCAGACTCGTTTGCAAAGGGTGTATGGTAGACGCCTTGTAGCAAAGGGTGGTTATCTTCCTTAGGCAGGAGCTTGGGTACCTATGCTTTGCATTTAAATGATTTTCAATCTGAGCCGGGTAGCGAAACGCAGGCGTTCGAAAACGATTGTTTTACCTTGTTTCTATAGTTTGCGTGCTATACAAAACTCACGGTTCTCTTAAGTAAACTTGGTCATAGTTAGCTAAGTTATCTTCTACTTATATGATTTTAGATCTGAGTCTTTTACATAATTGGTTTCAGCTCGTATTTGTTATTAAATCAACATCACAACTTATGGCAAAACAATACGAATAAACCTTTCTCGGATAGACTCGGCCATCTAAGCTCAGTATCAGCAGTGATGGGAGATACATAGGTTAAGAAGTTAGGGATTATATTAATCATGTTTGAGGATCTACAGCCAGACAAACTATTAAAATAATAAGAAGTTCGATTCGATGAATTCGTTGAATAATCTGACATAATGGAATAAGGGTTGACCTATTAACCTTAATCAAAAGCATGTATTTACTCCTGTGTGAAGAGAGTGACCGGTCATTTCGATTCATACATTCTATTTCCTCAAACAAAATGCGTTATGAGAGGCGCATGACTAACATATGTTTTTACTTAATACACATAACATCGCGAAGTTAAAAAGTTAAAGCGTCCACGTTGAGAAGTTAGGAACTACGCAAATTAACAATTAAAAGAAGATTTATTAAGATAGTCTGTAAATCAAGATTCTAGGCCCTCGAAGAAGTTTTAAGCTAGAAAATGTGGGGTCAATCTAACAATTTTTTTAAGTTGCTTGAGACACCTTAACTGTGTGCAATTGAATAGACCATTCTAGAACTTCATGATATACCAAAACGTTTTGTAAATATTACCCGGAAATAAAATGTTTTCCTCTAAGCTTAGACGACTTCTACAGACTGTAAAGATAATTAAGAACCAACCTAGTAAGGAAAAGAAAAATCTCAGATTTCTAAAATAGTGACTGAATGTCTAGGTTTCGTTCTTTCTAAGACTTTTGTAGGAGCTCGCTAGTGAAGCAAAAACCAAGTTCCAAATCAAGTAAGTCAAATCTTTTCACAAATATATTAGCAAAAAAGAGGTTGGAGTGTAGCCAGAACGGGAAATCGATGCCAGTTTGACGCAGGAATGGCTGATAAATCTTAGGAGAAATGCGGTAGTGGAATGAGTGCGACTTTTATTTAGGGGTAGTTTCGGTAAAAAACAAAAAGAAATAAAATAATTGTACACATGGACCGGTATTTTAGGGGTAGTTACTTACGGAAAATTTAAGGCATTGTACCACATATTACAGAAACTAAATTGTACCGTGAATCTATCCGTCAGTCTTTCTGGTGGCCTTCTCAGCATTTGGTTTGAGGAAAGAGCTTCGAAGTTACCTATAACATTTTGCTTTTGGTTCATTTAAACCTAAGCACGTATAATACGTTTCCCCACAATGATATTTACGCAAATCCCCTTACTAAATACAATATGCGTTGTCAACCATAATATTTCGCCACACTATTGAAATCCCTTATGCAAAGCCAAGTTTCCAAGTAATTAGGTAAAGTTTCCGGCAAACCGGAAACCTATCAGAACAACTAACTTCAACGCTCAATAAAAAGGTAAACAAAGGTGAAGCTAATAAAACTAACGATTTATCTGAACAAGTTGGGTAGCGAAACTAGAAGTTTGGAAGAGTGTGGCGCGGTCAAATCATAGCTCCTTTGGGACCCTAGTTACAGAAAAGTTTTGTATCACTCTTATAAAAGATGGAGGCTTAGTAACTGCGGGATAAGATTTAAAATAAACTTTACTTAGAGTTTTCAAATACGACACATTATTATATGTACCCTAAACCGAAGAGCATGTATGAAGGGAATAATGAAAGTGGACGAAGCGAAACAAGTACATATGTAAGGATCGTAGCAAGTGGAAAGAAGAGGTCTCTGCCTACCCCTACGGGAAAAAGGCGTGATTATATGTATGTATGTATGTATTATATGCAATATTTATGGGATATCTATCAACCATGATTAAGTCTTTTTGAGTTTCCCGATATTTCGACGCAGTTGTACTACACGTCACGAATAAACAAGCATTGGTACGGGGTACAAGAAAAGGGTGCGAAGGTTTCCGTAAAATGCCATTTTTGACCTTTGGTGACCTTTTGAGGTCACAATAACTCCGGTCCCTGTGACCCCAGGGTCACCAAAATCAATCAGTAACCTGCTCCCATTAAGACAGTGCTGCAGTAGAATGTTGCCTCTCCTGTCTAGACAATGGATGCAGTAAGATATTATATTCTTATTCCATATTGCTACTTTCATAATTTGACATAATTATTATTATTCAATTTTATTCATTGGTGTCATGTTTAGTTAAAATGTATAATTTAATCATTAAAATATTATAATTAATTATGTAACTTGCTAATATATGATGTATTTTAGTGTATTATTATAATTAAGTTGTACCTTAATTATCTACTATTTGACATGTAAAACTATATTAATTTTACCAATAAATGAACCATTGAACCATTAAGAATCTGTCAAGAAATTCAGAAATTCGTTCATTTATTTCCATATTTTGCAATTTCAATACAAAGACAAGGGATATCTCCGGAAGATGGGCAGCAGGGTATTTCCGTGTATCAACATCCCGTACTGCGCTCGCCAACCCGCCTGCCAAGCGTGGCGAATATGGCAATGATCTTATGATCTTTAAAATCTATGAGAGAGGCTTATTTCCAGCAGTGTGTGTGGACAGCCGTCCTACGATTGAGATGAAAAATTCATTATGGCTTATTTGGGTAAAAAGCCACGAAAAGAGACAGAACAATGACTAAACGGAACAATAATTTGACACAAGGATTAAATACATACCCAAGTTCTGTTATCTCCTGCATAATGTACTCTTAAGTCCGAAAAAATATACTTATTGATTTTTCAAAGGACTCAAAATAATAAGAGAAAAGCCTTGGTTACTTGAATGCCGTTATTTTTCGAGAGGATATCTTTCCCAGGAACCAAGGCCAGTTCAGTTAGTCCTCATCTGAAAAGCCCTTGAAAAAAAGCCTTTTCCGTTTGAGAGTCTTGACTTTAATTCTCAAGTTTTTTAAGGATACGGCTCGATCAAAAGCGTAAGATGATGGGATGAAGATGCTAAAAGTTTTGGCGAAATTTAAATTTTGCATTTTCTTTTCAGGTAATGTTCAAGATGAGCTGGTGAAGAGCAGAGAAGACACGAATATTGATGATGTATTCCTTATTGCCGTGGGGTGGCGGCAGTAGAATGTTACCTCTCCTCTCCTACCCGTGGATGCAGTAAGAGCCTGCTAAGGGACACCTCCGGAAGATGGGCAGCAGCGTCTTTCCGTATATCAACATCCCGTACTGCGCTCACCAACCCGCCTGCCAAGCGTGGTGAGTATGGCAACTACCCGTCAAGGAGATCCACGAGGGAGGCCTTAGTTCAGTAGTGGACGTTTTGCGGCTGAAATGATGATTATGATGATTCCTTACGTATGAAGATCAAAGTTAAGAAACAAAGGCAATTTTTAGGGTATTGAAATAGACAAAATAATGAGTGAATTATTTCACTTTTCAGTCTGAAAAGTTGTTAATTATCTACGTACATGCAATAGATTGCTTGAAATTATAAATTTATAAGGTAGTAATTAAAAAAAGGGGTAGAATTAAATCACTTGGCACAGGTGATTAAGGTCGCCTCTGAAATAATGTAATTTTGGTATACTCACCTACAATAAATAAATCCGGGCAAGAGCGAGTTGGACTCGCGCACCGAGGGTTCCGTGCCGTCATATAATATGATATTATGATAAAGGCGGTTTATATTTGTTGGAGAACCTTGACAAGATCTCTTGTCTGATAACGTAACTCACGAATATGTAGATTTATTATACTTTCGACGATTTATAAAAAACTACGCCAATTAGAGAGTTCCTTATAATTTTCCTGTAATCTTGACATACACTCCTATTAGCAGTAAAAGTTTCAAAGGTTTATCTCTGCAAACCTAGGAGGTAAGGGGGGTAACGGTCGATTTTTCAACATTTTTGTAAATAACTCGGATAGGATACACCTTAAGGAAAACTAAAAACTGTTTATTAATTAGCAAATGAATACCCTTCATATGATGCCCCACACAACCTAGTAACTTCACTTAAACATTTTGAGATCCCCAATCCGCTCGCCCTGCAATCATAATAAGATATTTTTTTAGCATTTTCATATATGCTATATTAAAAAAATGTTATCTTTAACCATTTCAAATTTCATGTCGTTAGCATCATAGTTCTCGAGATATTCACTTGTGACAGACAGACGAAGGGATTCTATAAGGGTTCCTTTTTACCATTTTGGTCCGGAACTCTAAAAAGTCCGTTTCATATTAGTTAACGCAAAATATAGAAGAAATTATAAAAAACGCACTTTCGATCGCCGCCTGTCAAAATATGAACAAGCGAGTACGAAATATCCTTTGACATAAACCAGTCACTCTTTACTTTCTTCATACCAGGGAATTTAAAACCATGTCTTACCATGTCCCAGTGAATTAAAAACTGCTTAGCAACAAACTTTACGTCGAGCTAATTCAATCCGATGGAGATTTAAAGACTTTAAAATCGAAACTTGCTAAGTAATTACAGTCTAAGTAAAAACTCCAGGACCTGTATTAATTTCAGCGCAGGTAAGTAGAAAACTCTTCGCTCGAACCCTAGCATAAAACTAGTTAATTTAGCTTTTCTTTATTGTATGCAAACGACGAACCTTAACAAGGTATCTTTTGCAAGTGGTTGAGCTTTCCCGAGCTGTCTTGGGAAACTACGTTTCATCTTAATGATATTAATAAACCAATTTTCTAATGGAAAGTTGCCCTTTGTTGGGTAATTGAATGAAGGCTTCTGGGTGGTTGCAATATGAAGTATTCCCATGAGGGCTTTCTTGGGTTAAGGATACCTATAACACTTTTGTTAAAACTATTAACCGATATAACAAATACTCGGGTAACAACTATTCGGGTGTCGGCAGTGGAATGTTTTCTCTCCTTTCGAGAATGCGGTATTTTAGGTTCAGCAGTGGACGTGAACAGTAGTCCTACCGCTTTGATGGGTTTTATACAACATACGATTATTATACCTTGTCATTTTTCATTTTGGACAAAAGTCGTCAAACCCAATCTTTTTAGGCTTTATAAGGGGTGATAAAAAAACAACGTATTGTTGAAATTTCGAAGAAGTATTTCAAGTGACTTCATGTGTGCAATTATAATGAACATTACCTTAGTCCCAAATAGCTAATTATAAGTAAGTATTTAGAATCTATTTTTTTTCAATAAGTATAAGTCAATATTATCCAAAACAACAACATAAAACTTAACGGCTTAATGTAAGCACTGTGAAAGTTTTCTACAACTAAACCCAGTCAATATGTGAATATCAGCGTCAAATATATCAAAATCGCTTAACAGTTAACGTGACAAGTTACATAAACACAACAAATATCCAGCGATTCTCACAGCATCATATAATTGAAAAGCTGGTAATGAATGGTAATAAATGTAGCTCTCCTGGCTCCGGACATGATTTATACAATCAACGTGTCGACGCAACAAATGACATGACATCAGTCATAACACGATTCAATCAGATCGTCACCAATCATTATACTGGCACTCGTAAATGGACAGGGCCGGACTGATTTACGTCTGACTTTTGACGGGAAAGCATTTCGCCCTGAAAGGCTTGAGGTTAGCCTGAGACGTTTTGTCTGTCCTCATTCAATACTCGAATATTTACGGCAACTAAACCGTGGGTTATCTCACGATACGTTTCCTCTAAATACCATTGAGAGGACGGTATATGTGATATATGGGCAATTACTATTAATTTAGCAATGTTTACGCACTGCAGAGTCCCGTGAGAATCAGGCGCTGACGTTGTTTGTATATCATAGACCAGATACAAAAAGTTATAAGTACCTAAAAAATTATAACCTATAGAATGACACATTAAAATGGCATCGGCGCAGTATATTTGCATCAAAGTCCGTAAGTTAAGATACGTTTCAGAACTGTTTATTTATTTATTTTCAATGACATCCAACGAAAAGTTTACTATGATAACTCAAAATTACATAAACGTACTCTTAAAAACTTAACTCATTAACCGGCCGTCACAGTGTGCAGCGTTGTTCCACAGTTCGCAATATTGCAGATTCAACATTGTGCTAAGTTTGTTTAAGTTGTATAGTAATAAGCAAGAGGATGTTTATTTAAACTTATTTTGACCTCACTACGGTCTCAAGCTTTTGTATAAAACAACCCAAGTCGCACATTAATTCTATTCATTCGAAATTACGCTAACGTTAGCTGAAATGTATTGTGATTACAATTATACTGATAGATATTCATTGATTCGCTTTGGGGTGCCTGCAGAAGAATGTTGCCTCATCTCTTACCCGTGATAGCGGTAAGATTCTGCCAAAGGATACCTTTGCAAAATGGGCAGCAGCGTCTTTTCATGTATTAGCATCCCGTACTGCGATCGCCAACGCGCCTCCAAGCGTGATGAGTATGGCAATAACCCCTTATGTTCAGTACGTACTCGGTCATGAGGGAGGCCTTTGTCCAGCAGTGGACGTCCTACGGCTGAGATGATGATAATGATGACTCATTGATACGGCTCATAGTTACGGCTGTTCGTAATTCATTGATACGGCCCTAGCTCGGTTTGTCTCCATAACGTTCAGTGAATAATCCAGCATCATTTGTGATTTACACAATGTTCCGACTCTGCTAAGAGAATGGCTTAGTAGCTAGGCAAGCCTCATCATCATCTCAGCCGGAGGACTTCCACTGCACGACAACTGCCTCCCTCATAAATCTCCAAGTAACGATTATGTGGGGGCTATCGCCATACTCACCACGCTAAATCAGACGGGTTGGCGCAATACGGGATGTTGATGCACGGAAAGACACTCTATCCTTCTTTCGGAGATGGGATACCTCTAAATGATGGGCAGCAGCGTCTTTCCGTAGCAGTTCCGTACAGATTTTTACTGCCAAGGCGAGCATAAAAAAGTTGCTATAGAAATTACTGGGCAGATGCAATTAACCGACAGAAGAAGTCAGTCCTGCAATGCTCCTATGCTCAATGCGTTTCTGATTTCCAATACCGTGTTACTTAACTCAATAATGCAGTTTAGCCAGACGCCCGGATAAAACTGCAAGGGAATTATTTCTGCACGCACACTCCACATAGCAAAACAATCCATAAGAACTCTACACGTCTTTGCCTCTGCACTATGCACCCTAAGGAAGAAAATTGGCTCGCCGTTCACCTGGAATATAAAGAAATAACGACGTCCCGTCGCAAGCGCAGTCTTCGCGACGTTGTTGTTTTGATTTCCAGAGGCGAAAGAGCTAATCGAGCAGTAAGCCGAAGTCAGTGACGTTGCCCCTATCCTCAATGCGTCCCTGACTCCCAATACCGTTCCACTTCACTCAATAATGCAGTTTCGCCAAAACGGTCCTTGCGGTCACACACGCCGGTATAATAAACCTGCAAGGGAATTATTTACTGCACGCACGCGACGCGGAAGCAGCCTCTATATGGTAGACTATCTCCTTTACTGTGCGGTTGGGTGCAGCTAGGCTTTAAGTCAATCAAAATACCGAGGCTTTATTAGTCGAGCCGTTTCTGATGTTTCTGTTTGCGCTAAGGTCGGTCAACTTCGGCAGAAAAGTCATTTGTACCATTTAAATATAACATTCTTTTTGAAAAATTAAAGCAAGCCTTCTAAACCCTTTTCTTATCTTGCGGTCGTGGCACAATAATTTGGTTTACATAGTTACAAGCTTTGCTTAGTTTGGGACTAGATGGTGATGTGTGTGTAGTGTCCAGCATTTATTATTATTAACTAGCTTCTGCCCACCGCTTCGTATGCGTTGTACCCGATTATAAAGTAGCCTATGTGTTAATCCTGGTCAACATCAATACGTGTGCAAAATTTCAGCTCATTCCGTAGCCTAGTTTTTGGGTGAAGAGGTAATAAACCTCCATCCAAACAAACTTTCGGCTTTATTATATTAGTGGGATAGTGGGATTCGCGATAGAATCGGACCTATTTGACAGGTTAGACAGTAACTACTCAAATATCAAATGCACGCCCGGGTGTGCAAGAATTGTACTTATATGGCAGAGGCCGGCACGCGAAGGAAAAAAGCTTTTTTACTCATAAGTAAATGAGTCACTCACAATCAAAGTCACTGGCGGGGGAGATGTTGGTGTTAACTAAACAAACTACCAAAGTTCTTCAAGTACAAAATCGCCAGTTTTCTCTGAGTTAAAGTAATTCGAAAGTTTCATTAACAAGTACAAGGATAATCGTAAAGTTAACGGCCGAACCATGAACTTTGTTTATAGCCCTGTTTGCAACTGCTCAGGATAACTGCGAAGTTATGGAAGAAAACAAGATTTTAGAAACTAAAACAAAGGAAAAAATGTCTCTAGATAAACTGAATAAATTAAGAAAGATGAATTTCCAACTGTAATTTCAGCATTTTTAAGAAAAAAGCTTTGTTATAAAAATAAACAATGATACAAAACCCTGGACTTTTCACATGGACAAATATCTGTGAAAAGCAGACATTTGAGTTTTGCTAGTTTTTTTGTAATTTGTACCCTCAGTATTGCAATCTATACCATATGCCCTCTCATGATTTGATGCCACACTTGTGTATATTTGAAAACATTCGGTTGTTCACCCCTTCTTTCAACTCCCATATCTCATGAATGGCTAGACCGATTTCTATATAACTTTCAGTTTTGCATACAACACATTATTTTCTTTCATTTGATACCAAACTCGGCTATGTTTATTATCGGGTGCATTAGATTATTCATCCCATCTTTCAGCCCATATCTTGCAAACTTCTTACCTGTTTTTGAAACAACATAATTATTTAAGAACAACTGCTAAAAAACCTGCCTTTAAATAAAAAAAAAATCTGCATTCAAATCGGTTCACTTGCTGAAGAACTACGGTGTCACAGAGAGACACAGAGACAGACATACATAGCAGTCAATCTTATAACATCCCTCTTTTTTGTCGAGGGTGAAAAATATACTTTGATATAAAGTAACATCAGAAACAAAAATATCTGTAGTAGTAGAAAAGGACTGCAAAATCAACACTAAGATCGACAACTCGAAGCAAAAGCAATTTAAAAAGGTCTGAACTTTGTGATGGCTTTGAAATCGCCATTCAATCTTCTCGCACTACTGCCCGATCATGCCAGAGTTTTATGACATAATTAAAATGTAATCTTTTGTCTGGATTTCATTTGATCTCAGTCTTTACTGTAAGTTTAGGCTTTATGGAGATGATACTTAGTTGTCTGGATTAGAAAAAGTCGTCGTAGCTTTGTTGTACTCTGAAATTACAAAGATATTAACAATCTCGCGAAGATAAAAACACTGTTCGTGGCAGCTCAAAGTTTGATTGTCTTTGGAGATAAAAAATATATATGTTACAAAATGTAACTTCAGGGATTTTTTCAGTAGGGGTAGTATTTTTCAGTTATAAATTAAAATGTTTAATTTTATTAACGTGTAGGTACCTTTAAACCAACATTAAAAAGTAAATAAAAATATATTTTTTCTCTCATAAATGTTACAAAAGTAAATATATATTGTAATATTTTTACCTGATTTTAGAGACTGGTTTCTTGGATCTGGATCATTAGAGCCTGTATTACTAATCACCAGGCCCCCACTCCACAGATAAAAAATACATTTATACATAGTAAAAATTGTCACAGACAGAGGTATAACTGAAGTAAGCAACTAGAGGGAAAGATATTAACGAGACAAACTAACCAAAAGTAAAAAAAAAATTAAATAGAAAGGTTAAACTATTAAGATATACTAGGACATACGTTAAAGAATCAAGATAGGCAAAAAAGGCATTTTCCCAGTTAAGCGATTAATTACATTAAGGAAATCACATGACGAAACCACACGCATGTCCCGAGAAATAAATCATATTGAAGTGAAAACTTTTGAATTAGGAAACAGGAATTTGATTGATTGATCGATCACAGATAGCAGCTGTTAGTAACTAGACTGAAACAAGCGCAAAAGTAAATAAAACTTAAATAGAACGCTTAAACTATCAAAACGTACTAAGACATACATACTTTAATTAATGAAGCTATTCCAAAAATAGGCAATTTCCCAGTTAAGCGATTAATTACTTAAAGGAAAACTTTTGAATTAGGAAACAGGAATATGATTGATAGATTACAGCTAGCAGCTATTAGTAACTAGATTGAAACAAGCGTCAATTTCACTGAGATCGATGGCGGTGTAAATACGCTACACGGCTACTATTACTGCTATAAATTGAAGCGGCTCTCGGCTCCATCTAGATTACCTTCCTATATTAGCAGGCTTGCTGTGCAAATAGCTAATTTGACGGTCGTTCATGTTTCACAGCTCTCATTATAACTACACTATGGTTTGTCATTTGCTTGGTCGCTGCTGAGCTAAGATTTTTATGAGTTTCTGCATTATCTCTACTCAGGATTTTCATGAATTTCACACGCTATGTTTGAGTATTTTCGCTATTATCATTTTTTGTGCGCGGAATACTGTTTTAATTCAAGTTCGCATTTTAACCTTACCTAACGCGTGCAATCTCTGAGATTTAACTTAAAATATTTTTAGATTGCATTAAATAAAAAATAATATTAGATTTTTTTCAAAAGCAATCTTTATTATACAATTTACTTCAACGAGCTTTCTTAAGCTTCTTACCCAAGTGCGCGTTCCAAACGTTATTATTTCGCTTTAACCTACACTTCGGATATTAATCAGATCTACACAGAAACGCCTTCTAGAGTAATTGTTGTGGCAACAGCCACTAAACAGTTCCGTCGTCTGGGTAACTTTAACTTTATAATTCCTATTATTCACTTCACCCAGTTATTTGCCTCTCGCATTTCTATTAGCTTATGAGATACTCTGTATAATTTAGGTTTTCTCAGATCATAATATCAACTAACTGAAATTTGCTTACTTTGTAATATTCTTTAAGTAACTAGTACATAAAATGTATTGGTTTTTAACTACAAGTTCTATGTAAAATTGTTTTTATAGAAATAAATGATATTGATTATTTCATTCGCATCCCGTATATCAGAGATCAAAGATAATGCCATAAGTGACAGATAGTTTTAATATAACTGTTTCGCATTATGGTGCAACGACATGCAAAACGAAGATTAAGTACTCTATATACTCTATATATCCTACATAGATTTCCTATATGACATATAATAAGAACGTGTCTCCTAGAAGTGAAAGTACTGTGTTTTTACTTCCTCCACAAGCCTAGTTACTATGTAAACTGGAGAGTAAGTTAATCATCTGAAAATTAATTTGCGAATAACCAATTGTGTTACGCTCCAGGCGTTTTACCACCTAAAATCAGTTAACCACACAAAAGGTGTCAAGATAACAAACAGCTTGGCAATTTACATAACAAATATAAACTGTAAAACTATTACCTCAAAGGCGGCTATTCCACTGGCGTTTTACGAGCGTTGGCGTTTCTGCAACGCCTACGCAGCGATAACGCTGGGCAGACGCGACGTTAACGTTACGCAGTGAACGCAACGATGACGCATTGACGATAATTGGCGTCAGGGATGTCAAGTTTTTTCAATATCGTCGGAATTAATATTTTATGTCACGAATGATTCATGTTTTTTTTTTAATAAAATTAAAATTTGCAATTGGTTAACTGTTACAAGAGAAAAAAAATGAGCCGACACGGGATGCCTGGCAGACGTAAAACATTTTTAAATTTGCGATAACTCCAATATTTTTAATCGAATAAGTGAGCGAAGCGAAGTTCTTAGTCCTAGCCGAAACGTCTAGTTGCCAACTAGGCGTTTCGGCTGAATGTTTGTATGTCCGCAATTTTTGACGGTGGCGTCATTGTACCTGCTGCCAAAAAACGTAGTCGCTTCGGGAACATTGCCACTAGAGACTCGCGACGTCAACGTAGCGAACGCGCAACGTTGTCGCTGGTCAAACGTTCGATAAACGCGAATGCTTGGTAAACGCGCGCCAGTGGGAAAGGGGACATTACGACTTGGTGTTATTTGAACAATAGCAATACCCGTTTAAGGAGTAATAAACTAAGTTATAAAACTTAGATTTACTCTTAAATTCTAAATGGACAATTAGAAATGTCATTAACGTGATAATAAATTAAATCTAGTGTGCGCCGGCGCTGAGGAAATATCTTTTTTTATCTTTTAGAATCTTTGGATAAAACTCGTTGACTATACTTAAAGTATTATAATATAAACATGTACAAATAAATTAAAATAAAAGTATACGTTATGTCAAAATAAAAGGTTTGGACTAACTGTCCTTTTTTCAAAAACCTAAAGTGCAATATTTTTTTTATTAAATCTTAAGTTTCCTAAAAACAAAACTTTCTTTATAGGAAATAACAAGACACTCCGAAGGAAGCAAAATGTTTCCTCACCCTGTAAGTATCTATTGAGCTCTTGGCTTAAATTAAGATATTTTTATTCATTTATTCAGTAAGCAAAACAGGAAAAAAAGACAGTTAAGTACCATTTTCATAGTGATGAATATAAACACTACATAATTTCAGCATAACACAACACATAAAACTTTTACTATTTATTTAGAGTATCCGGGGAGTGACCTAGTAATCAGATTTCGTAGGCTGCCGCAGACAGCTGCGGCAGTACCTACATCATAAGGAACTGGAATCCTACTAGTTTACGTTTACGTTTGCGGCGCAACATTACTATATCTAGTAAAGTAGTCTAGTAAACTAGTACTTTAGCGAAAGATCCAGAAAGGACCAATGTGTGAGCGGCCGAAAGAGTTCAAAGGTCATTCTCTATTGTTTTCAACACAAACACGTGTTTCTAACAAACAGTATATTAAAATTCCTAATGACAAAACGCGTGTAATCGCAGACGCAATGCCTGTAGGGTTAGAAGAGACCATCTAACTTGACACATGAATCTTGTTTGTAGTATAAAAGTTTGACTTATGTTAAATGACACTACGGTCAAACTGAATATGAGGCTTTATATATATAGCAGTTAACTTGTCCACATCCCACTTGGATGTAGTCGCTTTATAAAAAACACAAATTATATCGCATGAATATATTGAATATTTAATAATTAAGCCTGCAACAAACTGGTCAAAGTCGAAAGACAGAACAGCTACATCACAAATCGCTTATAAATCAGCTAACGCCAAAGAGTCTGATTGGCAAGATCGTCTATAAATTCTATACAATAAGTGATACTTCACATTTTATGACTGGAAAGTCTTAGACAAGATTTTCTCAAGTTGTAGGACACATGGATTGAAAAGTTTACGACACAGAAAAGTCAATGAAAGGGGGAAACTACTTAAAGAAAAGGTGCGGACATGGCATGCCTAGAAGAAAAAGCTCAAAAGGAGCAGAGATATTCCTATACCAGAAATACGAGAAAAAAAGGAAATGGGGAGAAAAAATATGCACCTCGAGAAGATAAAAGGAGAATGGAAAATACAAATTGAAAAGGAGAACTAGATGATGTGGAAGCCGAGTCCGATGAAGATGAAGATTAAAAACTACATTTTAATAATGATTTAAATAGCTAATTTTATTATTAAAGTTTTATTAGCTAACCGCCAGCTTCCCTTCCCCTGGGGATTCTATTTAGCCCAAAGCGGAGGCGAGCGGACGTGTGGCCTGCGCACAGTTTACCTTCTACAAATAGGTAGTAGACACCACACTCACGAAATACGAGTAACAATCAATAAAAATAATAAAATAATGCTGGATACTAAACACAACACCATCTCATCATCATCATCATTCCAGCCGTAATAAAAGGCCACTACTGAACAGGCCTCCCTCATGGATCTCCATGAGGGATAGTTGCCATACTCACCACGCTTGGCAGGCGGGTTGGCGAGCGCAGTTCGGGATGTTGATACACGGAGAGACGCTGCTGTCCATCTTCCGGAGGTATCCCTTAGCAGGCTCTTACTGCATCCACGGGCATGAGAGGAGGGGTAACATTCTACTGCCGGCACCCCACGGCAAAACTGTAATGATGATAGTTTTCAAGATCATTGTGCTCGGACGCTTAATCTTAATGTGTGTAGGTGCAGTTGTTAAACGGGTAATAGTTGAAAAGTCACATTACTCGCTAAAGCGATAAATTTCACCGTTAGTTCTACCGTAACAATCCCATTTACTATGTGTACTGCAAATCCTTACCTCGTTATGTTACGTGGTGATGTTGTTTCGGTTTAGATACATTTATTATTTACTAGCTACACTCCAGCACACAGTCCACAGCAGGACTGCAGGAGCTCATGGAGTCATGCCCTTCTTCTTCCACAACATTTGTACCCTTCGGGGATGCTCATGGAATGCTGCCGGCGACCCCGAGTCCTTCTCCGGTATTTCAAGGAGTTGGGCTGGTTAGGTTAAGGTCGAGTGAGTAGGTTAGGGTCCTAATGCGGGACGTCAGGGCAGATCTGGTAATCCCCCCTAGAAGTAGAATTAGCCGCACTCCGCGGTTTCACTTGCGTAGTTCCCGTTCCCGTGGGAATACGGGAATAAAGTATAGCCTGTTATTCAGAAATAATATAGCATTCTAATGGTGAAATAATTTTTCAAATCTGTCCAGTAGTTTCGGTGCTTATTCAATGCATAAAAACAAATAAACAATCAAATCTTTCCTCTTTATAATTAGTGTAGATGTAGACTAGCTTATGCCCGCCGCTTCGCATGCGTTGTACCCGGATAAAATGTAGCCCATGTGTTAATCCTAGTCAACATGTATACGTGTGAAAAATTTCAGATCAATCCATAGGCTACATAGTTTTTGCGTGAAAGAGCAACAAACATACATACATACTCACAAAGTTCCGCGTTTATAATATTGGTAGGGTAGTTTTTATTGTGTAGGTATATGGTTTAAGATAATTTTATTTTTCATAAAGAATATAGCACATTCACTTACATGAAAAATACAATATTGAATATAACTAATTAGCCTATTATTGGACTTAATCGCCCGTGAATATAAAACAACAACTTATAAGTAATATACATAGATTATTGGTTAAGTAGGTTGTTTAAGTAGGTACCTGTATTGTAAAATATTTATAAAACTTGTCATAGTGAGGCGTTTTCAGTAAAAGAGACAAATGCGTTTTCGACCAAACCCAACAGATGGAGCTAACAAGCGGAGAAAAGGAGTTTGTGATTTGAGTAGGTAGTCTACCTAATCACAATTGCTGTCACTGTCAAGCAGCGCCAGACAGTAAAAGAGCTGAAAAAGAGAGAAAAATATAGCGCAGTTCGAGGGAACCATTTTTGAACACTTACCAATGCAAACGCCTCAACTCTAAATATTTTTTTTTTATTTATACTTAGAATTTTTTGGAGCACGAAGAACCTAAAATTTTTCTTAAATAATGCAAATGATAATGAAATGGTATATGTGTTATGCCCGTGGTTATGCCGTGGGGTCTGGCAGTAAATGCAAGAAGAATCTGAGGGATAACTCCGGAAGATAGGCAGCAACGTCTTTCCGCATATCAACATCTTGTGCTGCGCTTGCCAACCCGCCTTCCAATCGTGACGAGTATGGCAACAAGCCCCCATGACGAGTAATTGGAGATTCATGAGGTAGGCCATTAACCAGCAGTGGACTTCCCACGGCTGAGATGATGATGTTTTATCAACTATCTGGTACCCACAACACAAGCTCTGCTTAGGCACTTTGGAGCTAGATGGTGATGTGCGAATTATCTAGCACCTACTCTTTACTTTACTGTGAAGGGGGGGTTACTCTCTACCTCATCTATATATATAAAATTCAAGGTCCTGACTGACTCACTAACTGACTGACTGACTGATATATCAATGCACAGCCTAAACCAATGAACCTATAAAGACATTAAATTTGGCACACATATACCTTGGGGTGCCGGCAGTAGAATGTTACCCCTCCTCTCCTACCCGTGGATGCAGTAAGAGCCTGCTAAGGGACACCTCCGGAAGATGGGCAGCAGCGTCTTTTCGTATATCAACATCCCGTACTGCGCTCACCAACCCGCCTGCCAAGCGTGGTGAGTATGGCAACTACCCCTCATGGAGATCCATGAGGGAGGCCTTAGTTCAGTAGTGGACATTTACGGCTGAAATGATGATGATACCTTGAGTATTCTAGAGGTGCACTAAGAAGGGATTTTCCTAAATTCCTACAGGATAGGAAATAAATGGGATTTATATTTTCGAATCAAAGTGGCTCTGTGTGAAAAAGGGGATTTCCACGCGGACGAAGTCGCGGGCAAAAGCTAGTATATCAATAAAATAGTCCAGGGGTCAAAGCATTAATCAACTTGATTGAAGAAAATGGGAAAATGTTTTATTGTTAATGGAAAACCTAGTTTACAACGTAATTCTGTTTTCTAGAATACGCAATTTACATAAAACAACTTTATAAATTGAGACTCGCAGCTTATGAACGGGTAGAGTTATGAAAGAGCTTACTCCGAGTCTTGAAACTTTAAGCCTACTTCTTATTTATGTGGATCCATTAGTCTGGTTTTGATTTTAAATGAAGACTTTTTTACAGGTTACCTATATCAATGTATGTAGGTCATTTAATCATACGTGCCTTGCATTGGGGTGCTAGCAGTGGACAGCCCATGCACTGAGGTGTCGGCAGTAGACATCCTCTCATGCCCGTGGATGCAGAAGGAGCCTGCTAAGGGATATTCCAGAAGATGGGCAGCAGTGTTTCTTCATGTATCAACATCCGGTGCTGCGTTCGCCAACCCGCCTGTCAAACATGGCAACTATCTCTCATGGAGATCCGGCCTGTGTTCAGTAGTAAACGTTTTACGGCTGAATTGATGATGATGATTTAATCTTACAGAATCTGCTTTCTCAGCTTTAAACGAGTAACATTTAAAGTTTTGCTCATATTTTGGGTGCCGCAGTAAAACAAGGAACCCTTAGTTTCGCTTTGTCTGTCTGTCTGTCCGCGGCTTTGCGAAGCGACTATTAGCACTATTAGTCCTAGAAAGCTGTATTTTTGTACAGAGTTATAAAATAATAACGTGGAGATAATGCTACACGTGTATGGGATTAAAAAAAAATCCCATACACATGAGATGGGGATAAACGTTTTTTTGCCTTATTTTCCCATAGTGAGATACCCCTCACTATGGGAAAATAAGGCAAAAAAACGTTAACAATACCTTGTTGAATAGGTATTTTAAAACCATTATGGGTTGTGAAAAAAAAATTCGATTTAGGGTTCCGTTTGCGAAATATTAACGTTTTAAACTTTTTTCGAAATCCACTAAAATCTAAACTTAAGTTTTTTTAAACAGTACCGTAAGTTATTATCCACGTTTGACATTGACATTGTTGAAAACCCAATGGGGTATCAAATGTTTGATGGAATTTTAGAATGGAGACATAATTGAAGTAAGGCTAAAATACAATTCTGTCTGAGCCTTACTTCAAGTTTGTTAGAAGTAATCTTTATAGCTAACTTCACGTTTATTATTGCTTTATTCAGCTTTATGAGTTATAAGTAGAACCAAATTTAGAATCATTTGACTTTTTATTTACGCCATCCTTGTAAATTCCAAAGAGTATGACTGTATATGCATCTCTTTCAAACTCGGTTATAATGCCACAAGTAAAAAGAGTACAAGTGATTGATTTTCGTTGCTAATTTATCCTGGTTTCTATTACGTTATTAATAGCTTCTAAGGATGGAATACACAAGCTCTGCTTACTTTAAGGCTATATTGGGCGGTCTGTAATGTCCAGCATTAGTTACTAGCCGTACTCCGCGGTTCACCCGCGTAGTTCCCTTAGAGATACGGAGATAAAATATAACCTATGTTATTTAAGGATAATGTAGCATTCTAAAGGTGAAAGAATCTTGAAAATCGGTCCAGTAGTTTTTCAGTTTATTCGTTACAAATATACTAAAAGATACATATTTTCTCTTTATAATATTAGTAAAGATTATTATCGAAATCGAAGTGATAAATACCCACACAATTTGTCACTTAAATAAGTTAATTAAGTATTAAAATTTCATGCAATGTATTTATTATGTAAGAGTTAGCCCTAGAAATGTTAAATTTTTATATTGTGTTCTCATGTAAGTGAATTTTATTCTAATTAGAAATAAATTATCTTAAACCAGAAACCAGAATTAGTTTCAGGAAAGCACACTAGAATGCAGCCTCATTTGCCCGCGTTGGCTTTGGTTTAGGACTGGTAGCAAAACGCCACCTGGATCTGGGTGAAATGTATATAATGCTTTTACTGAAAATTCTAAAAATACAATTTTTTTTAGTGCCGCTGCAAGGACTTTTTTGACGCTACATCATCATTCACCTGGTTTCCATCAAAGCTTCACTAAGGATTAGATAGATAGATACTAAGGGAAAAACCCTTCATTATATATTTGGCGAACCACTTCCAGTAAGCCTTGGGAATTATCAGCACACTGACCTCTTCCCTCACTTGGGAATATCGCTTTCCACACACCAACTAGGGTATAATATTTTCATCCATTCTCTCAGATAACACGCTAAGTTGGGTCGTTCCGGCACCCATGTCCCAGTTGAGATAGTTCTGTCCCGGTGACAAACGGCCCACTTTGCGACATTTGCTAGGCATGCCCGGGACAAACGGATTTTATTAGCGGACCTCTTTGTTATTTCTATGATCTAAATCTTTAACCTATATAGAGATAAGTTGAACGAAGATTGGAAATGTGCGCTTGTCCTCGATTCAAGAAAAGTATATTTTTAGGATTCCGTAGTAAAACAAGGAACCCTTTAAGTGTCGCTTTGGCTGTCTGTCCGTCTGTCTGCGGCTTTGCGAATAGGAATTAAGTTCTAGAAAGCTGTAATTTTGCATGGAAATAATATACCAAAATCACACCAAGATGACGCTACAAAAGTGCTGAAAAGAAAAGTGGACGCGTTCGAGATGTGGTGTTGGAGGCGAATGCTGCGCATCCCCTGGACACCTCGAAGAACGAACGTGTAATACTGAAGGAATACTGAAGGAACTCAAGATAACTACTAGGCTATTGTCATCTGCCTCCAACGAGTCCTTCAGTATTTTAGCCTCATAGTTAGAAAACGCAGTGACGACTTAGAAAAGCTCGTCATCAGTGGCAAAGTTCAAGGGAAGAGACCGCGAGGCCGAAGCAGGACAGTGGTCTGACCAGATCCGTACCACTCTCGACTCGAGGTTCCACGAAGCACTGAGAGTCGCCGGCAACAGATCCCGTTGGCGCAACATCGTCCATAAGAAAGTGATCCATGGAGGGGGTCACGACCCTCAACCGTGAGGAATACGACGCAAGGAGGAGGATATGATGGTTTGATCACGTAGAACGGTCACGAACGATCACGGTATTCTTTATGATAGGAATAAATTCGACAAAACGGACACAGTCCTAATTGATTACGGAATAGATCTCTTATATTATTATTAGGAAAATCCAATATTCTTTTTAATTTATTATGAATAAGCGATATTCATATTAAATAGCGGGAATGTTCACGTACTTGTTATTGTTGGTGCCTCCACGAAAGTTACTATAGTAAAATAAGGAATACCTCCAGAAGATTGGCAACTGCGTCTAACCATGTATCCCGTACTGCGCACGCCAACCCGCCTGCCAAGCGTAGCGAGTAAGGTAACAATAAAACCTCATGTTTTTGGAGATCCATAAGGCAGCCCTCTGTCCAGCAGTGGACGTGGACTAGTCCTTAGGCTGATATGATGATGATGAGTAAGTATTAGGGATATATGAAATAAGTGAAAGAGAAGATGGGAGGTCTTTGCCCAGCAGTGGAATCCAACGGGCTGTTTAGATTTGATGGATGAGAATATATTTATAAGGAAATAAGTATACAAATTTAGGCACTCATTTTGGTACCTGATACAATTTGGATTTAATTGAAATTTGACCTACTTCATAAAAACATAAAGTCCATTCCTAGTTGATCTCAGTATCAGAACTACATCGATAGAACTGTTACTCGTGTAATCGTAATATACTGACAATACTGCTTCGGGCGAAATATCGAATAATATTTTATCTGTGATATCGATAACAAAGATGTTTGTGAGGTAATGTTTGCGTTTGCGCGGTAAATCTGTCAGTCAATCGAACTTGATTTGGATTGCTTACACAACAGTGTCGCGAGTTGATTGAATCTGATTTTCTTTCAGTGTGTCTACCTCATGGTAAATAAAAAATAACAATAAATAAATAATGCTGGACAATTCACACAGCATCATCTAGCCCCAAGCTAAGCAGAGCTTGTGCTATGGGTCCTAGATGACTGATATACTTAATCTATTATACTACATAGATAGATATTTTTTTATTATATATAGAAAAACATCCAGAACTCCCTGAACAGATATCAGTGTTTGCAAGTGTGGGGTCCCTACGTAGACTGCGAAACTTCCTTCCCGTTGCCACTAAGATTTCTCTTGCCCAATGTCTTCTTCTCCCCATCCTAGATTATGCCGATGCGTCTTTCCTCGATTTAACTGAACAGCAATTGGATAAGCTGGAGCGCCTGCAAAACCTTGGGATACGGTTCACATTTGGCTTGCGCAAGTATGACCACGTCTCGGAGTTTCGCAGGCAGCTCAAGTGGCTACCAATTCGGCTTCGTCGGAATTCGCATTTCCTAGCTTTACTGTATAATATCCTTTTCACCACTTCCACTCCCCCTTACCTCAAGGAACGATTTCACTTTCTTCACCTTTCCCACTCTCTATCTCTTCGGTCTTCTGAAACTCTTCAGCTTAGTACACCTGTGCACAACTCGTCTTACTACCACAAATCCTTCACTGTCCAGGCTGTTACCTTATGGAATGCATTGCCTGTACCGATCAGGCGTGCTCCATCCCTTCACATCTTCAAATCCATGGTTAAGGAACACTATTTGTCCTGCTGTCACTAGCTGCTTGCTCCACACATAGTTTATATTTATTATGTATATATGTAAGTTTATGTATTTATATATTACGTTTGTAATATTTTATGTAGGTATATAAGTCTTGATATTATATAATGTATGTATGGTATATTTGAAAATTTCATAAAACCTTTCGTACATCTTTAAACCCCTTGTTGTATCCACAAATCCAATCCATCCCAAGGTTGTCTGGTAGAGATCGCTCTTTAGCGATAAGACCGCCAATTGTCACTTTGTGTTTAGAGTTTATCTTTCTGTTGTTATTTTTATATTTAAGGTGTGCAATAAAGCATTTTCTATCTATCTATCTATCTATCTGCAGATCGTACAGACATTTGTCCCGAGGCGGGAATCGAACCCACAACCTCTTGCCTCGCAGGCGGACCTTCTCCCGTTGCGCCACAGAGCTCGATCTAACAGTGACATAATGAGTTTTCATTGTTAGATCGCCTGCCGTTACTACAGTAGTAATAGCACAGATTACAGTAGGTCTACCATGTTTTAACAATCTATACTCGCTAGCGACTGTAGTTACAGAAATGTATGACAACTTGTACAGTGCCTCTACCGGATAGTTTGGTACTAAAATACGCAGTAAACTATAATACTACAGCGACTGTAGTTTGGGCTTCATTTACTTAGAATTTGGTAACCACGACCTTCGGATTGAATTAAAATAACTAGTTACTAGGGCGACTGCCCTCGACCATCGTGCCCATCGTGTTGACTGTGGCGACTGGGAAGATTGTGGCAACTGGGGCTACTGTGACGACTGTAGCGACTGTGGTTTTTTTATTAGGATAAGACGCAACTGTTACCGCCAGCTATTAAAACTTCGAGTAAGGAAATAGAAAAACCGCACTTAGCATTTGTCTTAAATGAAATGGAAAAGATCTTCCTTTAGTAATTTTCGTGACTTTATTACATTCATAGTAATAAGCGGGCAGTGCACGACGGGACGCGGAGGTGGCGGGTCGCGAGCCGTGTTCACCCTGACGAAGGCCCTCGATAAGGGTCGTAACAGTTGGCACCTCCACCAACAATAACAAGTACATGAACATTCCCGCTAATTAATATGAATCTTCCTATTTCCTTCATGTCGCAATTTTGCGCTTCCGATAGTCCAATAAGCTCGTTAATTTTGTGAAATGGGCGGTTCTCACATACCGGAATGCCAATAAAGGCAAATGCTTTTTAACCCTTATCAAGGGCCTTCGCCCGCTGACGGGTTTTTTCGAGACAAGAAATATATTGCCGAATTGTTTTCTACTAGCTTTTATATTCTAAGATTACTCATTTAATCATACTTATGGAATTTCGTTAGGAGCCGGGTATTTTCAGGGAACATTTTATTTTTCATAATGTGGTCAACGACCTTTCGCCGACATCTTGATCGAACTGGGATATGGAAGAATTATTTAGTGTTCTGTGCCGTTGAAGAGATTTCAAATGATCTGTGCGATAACTTTCTCTTTTCCGATATTTACTTCTATAGATATATGATACTTGCAATATATTATATAAGAACAAGTTTTATAGTTAAAAATAAAAAAAAAAAATAGATACAAAATTAGGAGAACGTTTCCCGCTGCACTCACATTGTCGCCCGACCTGCGCCTACTCTAAATAAAACCAGGCAAGAGCGAGTCGGACTCGCGCACCGAGGGTTCCGTGCCATCATACAATACAATATATGATAAAGGCGGTTTATATTTGTTGGAGAACCTTGACAGCGCCACCTCTTGTCTGACAGCGGAACTTATGTAGATTTTTTATACAGTTTCGATGATTTCTAAAAAAATATGCAAATTAGAGAGTTCGCTATAATTTTCCTATAAACTTTACATACACTTCTATTACTCTTAAAAGTTATACGGGATAAGGGGGGAACGGTATATTTTTAAACATTTATGTAAATAACTCGGAAATGATATGGCTTAAAGATAAAGTAAAAATTGTTTATTTATATGTATATGTAGAAATGAATACCTTTTATATGGTATACCACATGACCTTTTAACTCCACTTAAAATTTCTGAGACCCCCTTTCCGCCTCCTTGCAATCATAATAAGAATACTTTTTAACACTCTTATATATTCTTTATTAGTGAAAAAGCTTTTAGTTATCTTATCTTATACCATTCCAAATTTCAAGTCGATAGCGTCAGTAGTTCTCAAGATAATGGATATCTTTGTGACAGTCAGACAGACAAAGTGGTACCCTAAAGGTTCCTTTTTACCATTGGTCCGGAAACCTAAAAATAAATAAAAAATGTGATACAAAATTAGGAGAACATAATAGGGGTTAAAGCATGAAATTGCCGTTTTATTGAAATAGGTACTTCGAATTGACATAGGACCTTCATGGTTTGAGATTTTTGAGTGAAACTTTTTCACATGGAACCTATAAAGTTCTTCTTTTAAAAAATGTGCAACATTAGATTATCGACTTTCAGTTGTTTTTTTTATTTAGACAAGAAAGATGAATACTTCGAAAATTCGAATGGTTTTTGAATACGAGTTGCGACGCGGAACTAACGTGGCAGAAACAGCTCGCAATATCAATGTTGGACTGCTAATGATTGCACCGTGCGATTTTGGTTTAAACGCTTTCATGATGGAAACTTTGATTTGAAGAACGAACCACGTGGAAGACCGCCCACACTGATGAATAAAAATTAATTAAAAGAGATGGTGGAGGCCGATCCGAGCCAAACTACCCAGGAATAAGCGGCATGGTTTAACGTTACCTTACCATTTTCTTACTCATTTGCGTCAAATTAATAAAATAAAAAAATATGAAAAATGGGTGCCCTAATGATTTTACTGATCTGCAGAAAGAAACACGTGTTGATACTTGTGTTGCCTTGTTGAATCGATACAGAAATGAAGGAATATTGGATAGAATTGTAACATGTGATGAAAAGTCGATTATTTACGATAACCGTAAGCGAAAAATCGTGCCGTGGAGTGCCGATAGTAGAATGTTACACCTCCTCTCATACCCGTGGATGCAGTAAGAATCTGCCGAAGGGAGAAGAGAAGAGAAGAAAAGAAGGGATACCTCCGGAAGATGAGCAGCAAAGTCTTTCCTTGTATCAACATCTGCAGGGCAATTACTCTGCGCTCACTAAACCGCCTGCCAAGCGTGGGAAGTATGGCAACAGACCACTCAGGATCTTGGAGACCCATGAGGGAGGCTTGTGTTCACCAGTAGACGTGGATAGCAGTCCTACGGCTGATATGATAAGTACACATTTATAAAGTAAGTGTTTCTAGTTAGCTGACTAAGTGAGCCAGGACTGTATACAGACCTTATTTGAAACAATTTAGCCACTTGTATTGTGACACTTACGTCTTGATAACGTTATCGGTGATGGTGAGCATTGCTTCTATCGCTGGCATGTCACTCTGCCGATAAGCAGAGTGCTTGGACATGCTCTACCTGGCTTCATTGATTAAAGTACATTGAACTGTGTTTAAAGTGTTGATAGAATAAATTGTTCATATGAAATACTGTATTATGTATTTTCAAATTCTGTCAGACACTTAGGTGCCATATCAGAAGCTCTGCTTACAGCTTTAGGATCGATGGTGCTGTGTATGTACAAGACTATTATTACACGCAGATTGAACATTTTACAGGTTCATTGTATAACAAGACTGTTCGTTGGTGTAATGTTCTCCTTTGTGTGTATGTTTAATTCCTTTAATGTATGGGATTTAAAGCTGTGGGGGCGGGCAGTAGAATATTGGACCTTCTCTCTTACCCGTGGATGCAGTAGGAACCTGTCAAGGGATATCCTCGAAAGATGGGCATCAGCGTCATTTCGTGTATCAACGTCTCGTACTGCGCTCGCCAATCAAATCGCCAAGCGTCGCGAGTATAGCAACAATCTTCTCATTATCTTAAAAATCCCTGATGGAGGTCATTGTTCAGCAGAGTTAGTGGACAGCAATCCTACAGCTTGGATGATGATAAAATGACCACACGCACGAAAACTGTACCAGTTTTCCAAACTCCGTAAGCCCAAATACGAACCATCAACAAACTGATGAGTTACACGCACGAAAACTGTACCAGTTTTCCAACAAATAAACAATACACTTAAATCCCAGTAAGCACCAATACGTTACGGATTGAGTAATGAAAGCAATAATAAAGTGATTAAATATTACTCAGCAGGCCAAGATATATGGGACATTGAATTAATGGATCGTATAACCCTCGTACGTGGTAGGTCGCAAGATAGGGGTTAAATTGCACACTTGCACTTCTTTTTGCATGAGACACATTTTATGGGGCTTATATTCTGCCTCCGCTTTATTAGCTATAGGCATTTCCCGGAATAAGTTCAAAAGGCAGTCTTATAAGCTTTAGGAGTATTAAACAGTTCTTTGCTTTAGATACAGCAAATTAAGTTGAGAGGAAGGTAGAGCGCTGGGCAACCCTCGTCCATTTTATCAAGAGATGTGATTTGCAAGAAAAATACAAAAATCAAGAATAAATGGCAAATCCCTAATACCTCCATTAAAGAAATAAATAATTTATGGGAAACTTTGTGCGCTTCTACAATAAGGCGAAATAGCTTATTTAGCTATTTAGCCTCAGTTTGCGTATGGAGTAATAACTCCATAGATTATTATTTGAATGAATATTGACTCTTTTCCGGGTGTTGCTCGATTCAGCGAAAGTAAATGATGTCACTCACGATTCACGATTCAATCACGATTGGCCTCATGAATAAGCTCAGAGTCGCTCAACGAGCTATGGAGAGGGCTATGCTCGGGGTTTCTTTACGCGATCGAATCAGAAATGAGGAGATACGTAGAAGAACTCGGGTCACCGACATAGCCAAACGGATTAGCACGTTGAAGTGGCAATGGGCAGGCCATGTAGCTCGCAGAACAGATGGCCGATGGGGCCGAAAAGTTCTCGAGTGGAGGCCACGGACCGGCAAGCGCAGCGTAGGACGTCCATTAACAAGATGGGATGATGACCTGGTGAAGACCGCAGGTCGACGGTGGATGCAGATCGCTTCCAACCGCAACAACTGGAAATCCATGAGGGAGGCCTATGTCCAGCAGTGGACGTCCTACGGCTGAAATGATGATGATGATGAAATGATGTCATCTTGCAATAGGTATCAAAACTATCCAATATCCTGGTGGATTTTAATTAAGAATAATGCTAAGACAAAAATTATAAGCATAAATACAAGTTTAAGTGTGAGGTTTTTTCCTCATCTTTCCCTCGCATTAATAAAACGGGGCTAGACCGAGTCGGACTCGCGCACCGAGGGTTCCGTGCCATCATACAATATAATATATGATAAAGGCGGTTTATATTTGTTGGAGAACCTTGACAGCACCATCTCTTGTCTGATAGCGGAACTTATTTAGATTTTTTACACATTCGATGATTTTTAAAAAAGAATGCTAATTAGAGAGTTCGTTATAATTTTCCCGTGATCTTAACATAAACTTCTAATAGCAATCAAAGTTTCAGAGGTTTATCACCGCAAACTTCGGAGCTAAGGGGGGGAACGCTATCTTTTTCAACGTTTTTGTAATTATGTCGAAAACTATACGGCTTAAAGCAAAACTAAAAACTGTTTATTAATGTGTAAATGAATACTTTTCATATGATATCCCACATGACCCAGTAACTCCACAATTTATTTTAAAAACCCCCTTCCACCCCCCTTGTTTAAAAACTATGCAAATTAGGGAGTTCGCTATAATGTTCCTATAAACTTAACACATACTTCTATTAGCTATAAAAGTTTCACGGGTTTATCTCTGCCAACTTCGGAGATAAAGGGGGAAACGGTCGCTTTTTCAACATTTTTGTTAATAACTCAAAAACGATACAGCTTCAAGGAAAACTAAAAACTGTTTATTAATGTGCAAATGAATACCTTTCATATGATGTCAAAACAAACAAGTAACTTAAAAAAAATTAGATCCCTATCCGCCCCACTGCAATCATAATAAGAATATTTTTTTAGCATTTTCAATAATGCTATATTAGTAAAAAAATGTTATCTTTAACCATTTTAAAAGTCGTTAGTTCTCCAGATATCCACTTGTGACAGACAGATAGACAGAGTGATTCTATAAGGGTTCCTTTTTACCATTTTGGTCCGGAACCCTAAACAGTATTTTGAAGCGAAATAATTAAATTATGTGCTTTATTTAATTATATTTTGTGATTTGTTTTTTCTTTTGTAAATGGTTATTAATGTAACTTTTGTGCTCCAATGAAAAAACCCTTATTGAGTTTCACTTTGAAATCTAATTAAATCAAAGACCTTTACCGAAGACTTGCCACCTTGCTGCCTTGTGTTTTCTTTTCTTCATCTCCCTCGTTATCTGAAGATGTTAATAACTGTGTAATTCTGTAACCTGTTGTGAAACTGCAGGGAAGGTAGATAATATAATGTAAAGCACCCAATATTCTTGGATTTCTATTATAGTCTGTATCATTCAACTTGCTATGTTTCGCAGGATTACAATAATAAATTAATTAACAGCCGGGTTCTTCCATCTGTGACCGCGTAGCTAAATTGATGCGAAATTAATTCTGTTGGTTTGAAATCCTCAAATTCAGATTTTAATTAAACATTCTGAAACTCAAATTGTCCGATTTCAGATGGAAACGTTGTGTTTCAAATTATATGAATTCTCATCTTATTAGGATGTCCAGGGTTTTATGGGACGATTATTATAAACAATAATCTCAAAGATATGAGAAACTTTATCATGAAGAACTTTATCATACTTTCTGTACTTTTAACACTTTACATTTAAACTTGCTCTTTGCCTTAATTCTTATGCTTCAACTTTGGTACCTTACTGCTCACTACCTGTCCTGCGGATATAATGGCTTCTTCCCAAAACCGTTGGGTTACCACGCCGCCATAAAAATACCAGCGTCTTATTGGCGGAGAATGCGAGCCTCTCATTGGTCGGATATCTCTGGATTGGTATCTACCAATCCAGTGACATCGGAAGTAATATTTTGTTTATTAGAACTTATTATATACGAAGGTGGATTTTAATCATTGTACCGTTATTAATAGTAATAATTCAATACTCGATTATTACAACAGTTATACACATTGTTTGGCAATTCCTTGTCAATTCATGGCAAACGGAAATACAATGTATTCACCTAAAACTTGTCTTTTATGTAAGTTGCCAAACAGCATACCTTTAACTTTACCTAATAACTTTAATATTCAATTAGTGATTATACAAATGGTTATATAAACTGTAACACGATGGTATAGCTTTCCTAGGATTATTAATGTTTTGATTCGTATACATAAGTACTTAAGTAGTAGTAGAACTTTCTGTGAAGATTCATCCGGAGAAGCACTGCACTACCACCATACCTATTTCTGCCGCCAAGCAGTGATGTCTGCATTGCTGTGTTCCGGTTTGAAGGGCAAGGGGGCCGGTGAAATTATGGGCACATAAGACCTTACAACTCTATGTCTCAGGGTGACGGGCGCAATGCAATGCCACGTGGTTCACGTGCTAAGTGATCAACGCTGTATTGCAGTTATAATAGGAAGAGGTTACATCAGAAGTTGGTTCTATTTGGTTATGGTGTTTTTAAAACGAAAAAAATAAAACCAAAATCTAAAAATATTTTTTTTGTTTGCAAACTGTGTGGTTCGTTCAAACCTGATTTGCCAAGCTGAAAACATTCTCGAGCTAACGATTCGTGCAAATCCACTTTACTTCAAATCTCTGTAAAGCAATTTCAGCTTCTACAACGTCCTGTCGGCGGCGGCAAAGCAAATCGCCTAGATTTTTCTAGCAAAACAGACGCTAAATTGCCAAATAAGACCCTGTACAGTAGTACCTGTAGCCAGACAGCGAACACAATTTTATTGTGAGTTTTACTTCCGGCACTGGTTTCTTTTGCGGGATCCTTATTTAATTTGAAATAAAATGTTTGAGAAAATATGCCTCAAACTACGTGTACTAGCATTTGCATGGAAACATTTCAAACATAAGTAATCGGGGGGACTAAAGGAACAAAAAGAAATCAGTGAAACCCTGAGTCTGTTTCAGGACGAAATTCAATTTAGAAACAAAATTTATTGTTTGTACTCTACACAAAATATGACAAAAGCACAGTTGAGCTGAAGCCATCGCAACGTAACCTTGTCACAATTTTAGCAATATTCTCTGCCTCTAGATACGGTCAGTAACAGAATCCGTAAAAGGAAGAGAGAAAATAAATTTGAATCAGACTTCATTTTTCCATACACGTGCAGTGTAGTATACTCAAACACGGGCGGCTGGCCCCGATGTGAAAATGATTTACGTAGTGGAAGACGGAAATCAACCGATTCCCGCCAAATAAATGGAGGCTCGCCTCTCTGAAAGAGTTGTAGCAAATAGCTTTTATACACATACTGCTGAATGCTACGAACCTTCGAGGAATGGTCTCGTAATATTCAGCTGTAGACCGTAATTTATGTGTAGTGTTGTATAGTTGAAGTGAACGTACGTAGCTTGAAAGCCCGGGGGTTTCTGAAAAGGTTTTCCATGTGTTTGCCAAAATTAACACGGTTTGGCCTTCAACATTTCAAGTTCATGAACATACTCTATTACTTCGGTGTGATTGTCCGTTGACATCTGACAACCAAGTTTTATTGTATAAAGTACTCATAAGACATTAGATACGAAGAAGAGAACATTAGAAAATGGCCGCCTACATGGCCAGCAAAATAACATAGGAATTTATAAATTAACTTGACACTGGCGGAATTGTGTAAAACTAAACACAAAAAGCCATAAAATAAGAAGACAAGACATAAGACATTATAATGTAAAAAAATCTTGAAGAGAGGTCTGCTGCTTCAAAATTTGTATTTGGAATCAGGGCTAGGACTTGACTGCTAATGACTCAAGCTAGATTTCAATAACTGCTTTAAATTAACGACATTATACAGTGAAAGCAGATTAGATAGTAATCTGATAAATGGAGTATAACAAGCGTGAAATTAATATGTAAATGGTATATTTTATTGATATTACAACAGGCTTATAAATTGATAAAACAGCCCACCTCGGTTGTGTAACTGCATTTCGAATAGAATATGCTCTAAAGTAGAGCACTTAATTGCAGCTGCAATGCGATATCTTCTCGCAAGTGTTGTCAGAAATTGTAGATTATTATAAATCCAAATAATTTTAAAGAAATAATCCGTCAAGAAAAGCTTTATATAGATCAACTTTGACAATTAAAACATTCTTATCGTTCCACCTGCATTTGCTTATTCTCACTTTCTCTAAGAATAAACGATAAGTTGTGTCGCGTAAAGCACTTAAAATAATTAGTAGATTACAAGCGGTAAGCACAACTATAAAGTACGTAGTAATCGATATTAGATCAGATCGAAAGTTGGGCGTGTTAGGAATTCTTAATGATAAGCAGCGATTTAATTTCTATTACTTGTTTAGCTCGGGTTTCTATCGCCGTTGTATCTAGAATGTATTATGCTTGTCTTGATCAAACTTATATTTTTTGTAGTTAACTGTGTGTGAATACGCTTGAAGCAACCCTAAACCATCGTGGCTACATGCATGTTAATAGCTTATTGTATCTCTATGTGTCATCTGAAAAGCATAATAAATATGAATTCTTAAGTATTATATTATAGTGATATTTTTTTCGTTTTTAAGCTTTGGAAGCACATTATACTCACAGCCCGATTTCACCCACTGGTGGGATAGGTAGTCCAATCGATCGTTTGCCTACGACTTTAACTACCTATGACGTCTACCCATCTTGCTGCCGGACAAACGACTGTTTTGGCTGCCGTATGAGTATGACTTTACTCCAGCAGCTGCCATTATGGCGCCTGGCCATGTCCTGTCAAGCTCTATTTGACCTGGGCAAGCGAGAAGCATACTTACTTTACATATCTTGCTTTCTATAACGTCTATCTTTTACTACTAAGGCTTACCAAAATGGTAAAAGCAGGTTGCACGACAACTTTAAGGTAATAATTTTGACAAAAGCAGACAAATAAAGACGTTCCAATAAAAACGGAGAGCCGCCACATTATGGGCGAATAAAAATTTATTACAAATATCATGTTAAAGCCGAATACTGAGAATGCTCAGGAAAATCCAATAACCGAAATGAAACGGCGGAAATTATTCGCGTAAAGAAGATTATTGCGAGAGAAGTCGGTAGAGAGAGCGAGTGAGGCTAATGCGAAAATCGATGGGAAACAATGTTTTATTTGGCCTTGTTTTGCGAAGGACAAATTCGCCGATGAATTTATAATATTAATGTAGACACGACTAAACGAAATTTGCTGTAATAGGATGCTACCACACCACTGGTTTTTTGGTTTACGTACAACAAGGAACCCTTTATAGTTTCGCTTTGTCTGTCTGTCTGTCGTCGGTTTTACGAGGAGACTATTAGTCCTAAAAAGCTGTAATTTTGCATGGACATTCAAAATAGTCACGCCGAGATAACGCTACATAAAAAATGATTAAAAATAATAATTTGCGGGACCCATTTTACATGAATGTAAGAAAGGGAATGAACTTTAAAAAAACCCGACCAAGTGCGATTCGACTCGCGCACCGAGGGTTCCGTACAAACCTGTAGGTATATAAGACCTGAGTATTTGATATGAATTTCAATTAAATACCTCTACGCGTTCATGACGAAAGATAGTTAGGAAGGGTAGTAAGTTTAAAACTATTAAAAATATTTTTATTATATGATGTAACTAAAAATGTACGGTTTTCGCAATTTTTTCCTTTATCTGTGCTATAAGACGTTGCTTCGTACCAAATTTCAAGATTCTGAGTTCACGAGAAGTACCCTGTAGGTTTTGATTCCCGAGCGAATGTCGACAATTTGCGGCATAAACGGCTGTATCTTTTGATTGCGTTGGCTTGAGTTTTTCACAGCTCCAAGGGACAGTAGACCTGAGTATTTGATATAAATTCCAGCTTGATACCTCCACGCGTTCCTGAGAAAAAGGGTCTTGACAGACAGACGGACGGACAACAAAGTGATCCTATAAGGGTCCCGTTTTTTCCTTTCGAGGTACGGAACCCTAAAAAAACATTTATTACGTTTAACAAAACACAGACCAACTTCTAACAACTTCTAACTACGGTTAACCCTGGAGCCCTACAAAGCACGTGGTCCGAAACGCACCTGCCCTTGTTTATTTATAATTTTTTCTTACTTTTCGACTGGATTGCACCACCAGATGCACCAAGACTGGAACAAAGTACGTAATGTGTTCTGGTCGCGAAAGCGTTAAAAATAGATAGTAAATTATCATGGTACAATATACTAGCCGTGGGGTGCCGGCAGTAGAATGTTACCCCTCCTCTTCTACCCGTGGTTGCAGTAAGAGCCTGCTAAGGGACACTTCCGGAAGATGGGCAGCAGCGTCTTTCCGTATATCAACATCCCGTACTGCGCTCACCAACCCGCCTGCCAAGCGTGGTGAGTATGGCAACTACCCCTCATGTAGATCCATGAGGGAGGCCTTATTTCAGTAGTGGACGTTTTACGGCTGAAATGATGAATGATGATGAATATACTAGATTTTAAAATGAGTATTATGATAAATTGCTCGCTATCTGTACGTGACATGTTATTATGAAATTCATTTTGCGAACATCGTGTCGCTGGTCTATTGGTTATGTCATTTTTATCGAAGGATACTTCTATTTGTTATTTATAAAGATCCATAAAAACTCTGTAGACTCTTTAATTTAAAAACGCTACTTTCATGTTAGCAGCTAAGTACTCCAACATTTTGAATTTGTTCATTCTAAAACACACTCATAGTTTTATTTGCTGCGATAGTAGTAAAGAGTTATAGAACTCTTTAAGTCTGAATGGTTAAGCATGTTAAAACATTACGTTTATTAAAATTCTTCAAGATCGTGTATTCAAAGTAAAATTAAGCATTTTATATTCAGAATTTCCGACGATGTTTTAACATGTAGCAAGTCAGTAAAACAATAAAGCGAGCACGAAACACCGTGTTAATAACACCGGTGCAGTTACTGTTTAGAAAACAAACACGTTTGGTTGGAAATTGCACCCAGAATAGTACTGAACATGTATCAGGTTTCATTCAGTGAAAATGATAGACGGTGTCCTGCGCCCGTGTCGGTGAAAATTGAACGAATGCCTGAGAAATAGTGAACCATTTGTGCTTGGATCACGACGGTAGATTGTAGAAGATCTACAACGGTGCACAGCTTATTGGATTCCTTTGAGAGTGAACTGAGCTTAACTAGATTGTATGTATATTGGTCTTTTCCGTCTATTCAGATGATTTATACAGCGTCAGCAACTGTCAATTCATGCTGTGCGAAACACTGCAGTGCTTGTGACATTTTCCAATCGGTTAGGCTTGCCCAGCACCAACAATCCTCTCAACTTTACCGGCCATGTTAAAATTACATACCTCTACCCATATGGCAAAATGTATCGAAATTAATGGAAGATTATGGGAATAATAATGTAATAATCACATGAATCGGCTATAATATGTACAATTTATTTTGGCTACATTGAACCAGTCGTGGTCTTGGACCGGTTATAGGTACTTAAATAACGCGGACTCGGTGGCAAGTGTTCATAATTGTGTGCTGATCGTAAATCGGTGACCCTTTCTGGAGGCCCGTCTGTACGTCTTATAGCTCACAAAATATTAAATAATACCGGACAAGTGCGGTATGGACTCGCCCACTGCGGGTTCCGTACCTACGGAACCCGCAGTGGGTGTAGAAATATAATAAATATTAGTAAAAGTTTTAAAAATGCAAGCCGAATCTCGTTGATTCCGTTACCCATCCAATTTATGACCGCGCGTAGGGTTGCTTAACCTCGATGATTGATTTCGTACCTTTTTTAAGGACGATTTTTTTATGATTCCACTACAAATGTATAGATTTTGACAGTATAAGACGATGATGCCTTGCCCACGGGAAGTACCCTGCCCTATGAATTTTGATTCCTTTGAGAATCTCGAAAAATGCGTTTTTTGCGGCATAGATGATCTTATTTTTATCGGTCGTTTTTTGCAACATATTTGTTAACAACTCGGACGATATGGTTTCGAGGTAAAATAAAATTGTTTATTAATGTGCATATATATGTACCTCTCATATGACCCCCACACCCCCACACGACCTAGTAACTTCATTTAAAATTTTTGAGATCCGCCCCGTGCAATCATAATAAGAATATTTTTTTACATTTTCATATTAGTAAAAAAGTGTTATCTTTAACCATTTTAAATTTCAAGTCGATAGCATCAGTTCTCGAGATATCCATTTGTGACAGACAGACAGACAAAGTGATACCATAAGTAGCATAATCGTAATCCATTTTATTTGGATAACTACGAGCCTTGTTCATCTAAGAAGACACCAATCTCAAACAAATGTATGTACCAGATTAAACGAAATTGTTTGTTAATAACTCAAAAACGATACAGCTTAAAGGAAAAATAAAAACTGTTTATTAATGTGCAAATGAATACCTTTTATATGACACCACACACGGCCTAGTTAACTTCACTTAAAAATTTTGAGATACCCCATCCGCCCCCCTTTAATCACAATAAGAATATTTTTTAACTTTTTCATATATGCTATATTAGTAAAAAAGTGGTTTCTGTAACCATTTTAAATTTCACGTCGATAGCATCAGTAGTTCTCGAGATATCCATTTGTGACAGACAGACAGACAGAGTGATTATAAGGGTTCCTTTTTACCATTTTGGTCCGGAACCCCTGAAAGAAATGGTCTAAATTTCCCGCCACCTAAAATCTGGCGCCCTAGGCTCCAGCCTACTCAGTCTATTGGTAAATCCGGCACTGAGTCTAACCATCCCTTTTTATCGCAGTCGCCCACCATTTCTTGTCAAATGTCGGTTTCTCAAACATTGCACGCGTTCTACCCGGATAAAATACTTAATCTTGGTTAACATCCATCACCATCAAGATACGTGCGCAAAGTTTCAGCTTGATATGTTCTGTGTATCTACCATGAGTTGTCACTGTTAGATCGCCTGACGTTACTACAGTAGCAATAGTACGTTACTTTGACATCTGTCAGATTTGTAACTCATGGTCCCAATTTTAAGCAGATGAAGCCCAAACTACAGTCGCTGTAGTATAGTGGTATAGTTTGCTGCGTATTTTAGTACCAAACTATCCGCTAGAGGCGCTGTACAAGTTTTCATACATTTTGTTAACTACAGTCGCTAGCGAATATAGATTGTGAAAACTCATGGTAGACCTGGCTTAAAGTGATTGATAACAAACGAACAAACTTTCGGATTTATAATATTAGTGGGATTTTTATTAAAAAGGTAAAAAATTCTCTCCTTAGTACCCTGTAGGGAGGGTTGTAATACATACAATAGAATGCGCCAACGCCGCTGTGCTTCCACGGTTGTCACTACACATGAAGTTGTGATGTATGGGGACGCCGCCCCTAAGTAGTTGCTTGTTTATTTCACGCTGGGTGCTGTTTGCTTTCGAACAAAATGTTAGACGAGTTCGCGAGAGATATTAAACCCTTTTGATGTTAAGATAAAATTGATAACCAAAGACCAAAGCTGTATATCAAACAATCTACCTAAGTAAATCCATTATTAGTAAAGTTAAGTAAAAAGCATAATAAAGATAAGCTTATTATTATTTAAAAGTTTATCCTCGATGAGCAAAGTTAATCCGTAATAACTACTTGAAAATCCCTGCTTGGGTCAATGTTAGTCTAAGAGTGAACAATGGTCCAAAATGCAAGCTTTTTACTAGACCCCGATAACAATGACCACGCTGTTAACAGAGTAGCCTTGTAATAACGTACAACTATTTACTAAACAATCTACCACTAGAGAGGATCCGGTACATGGCCGGCATGGTAGGAGTGGCAAATAAGAGAAGAGGCCTTTACCGGCTGATTGGAAAGATAGATAGAAGCTACCACCGATGTGTAAACAGTCATAGGTACTTAGAGTGTACGATGGTCCAAAGAGCAAAGTGTTTCCACTGGACACCCGCTAACAATGACCACACTATTTGCAGGGTAACCTTGTAAAAACGTACAACTATTTCTGGATTCTCTCGCCACATGTACGTAACGATACTACGCCGACGTGACATGTCGCCCTCGAGCGCGAAATGAGCGCACTTCAAACTCCCCTTACTCGTATATCAGGAGCTAATGGTAACTTTCTTACGTTATACTGAAAGCATTGTAAGATGGAGATAATAAGACGCGCAGGTGGTAGGTAAATTTTAAATGTTGTACAAAGTTAAGAAAGCGGTGGGCCGTCGCGTTGCTTGTTCTGGGTATTTTCCCTGATATATCGTTATAGTGGTGTAAGTAATTGAAGTCATGAAAAATACAAAAGTAAAGAGTACCTAGGCCTTTTAATAAAAAATAACTTCTAAAATGTGCACTTACTTGGGATCCAATTGTTTTATTCAAGAAGACATGATTTTGGTTGCTTAATATTAAAATGGAATGAAAGCTATTAAGCAATATTGTTTGACTGCCTTAGTCACCGTGTCTGAGCCATGGAGGTCGCCCATGTGTCTAAAATATCGATTGTTTTAATAAGAAAAAACGTGTCGTTAAAAATGTATTCCGATCGCGAAAGTATAAGGCCTATTTACGGAGACGCGGCGCGTCTCTTGTGCCTTGTCGTCTCGTGGTGCGTTGGACGTTTTTTCCGTTTACAGTGCGGCCGGCGCGGCGCGTGCAGCGACCCGCATCATCGCACGGATAAACACAAAAATATCGCACTGTACGGTGATGTTTATGAAGAGGCGAGGCGTGAAAGGTGATTGTGCTTACTGGGGAGATGCGTCGATGCCATCTGCACTCGCATCTGTTTTCGCCGTAAATAACGCTGCATTTCAAACAAACGTGTAAAATCGCTTCATACAACAAATTCATTGATTCAGGCGTGACTTTGCGGAAATCCATTATAATATGTAAATAAACAAAATCCGCGGATTTGTTACTAAATATTTGCCGTGAGGTGCCGGCATTGGAATGTTTTGTATTTGTGTTTATTTATTGCATCATATACAGGTTTGTATTAAGTCTAAGCAATACATATTATAGGTAATTCATGAACCCCGTTAGGGCGCTGCAAATGTTGCCTCTCTTCTCTCGCCCGTGGATGTAGTAAGAATCTGCTAAGGGTCTTTTCTGCTCCGGAAGATGAGCAGCAGCGTCTTTCCATTTATCAACATCCCATACTGCGCTCGCCAACCCGCCTGCCAAGCGTGGCGAGTATGACAACCATCCTCTCATGATCTTGGATATGTATGAGGGAGGCCTATGTCCAGCAGTAGATGTGGACAGCAGCATTGAGATAGTATTCTACAAGAATTCTGAAGGAAGATTCTACAAAGCCACATATTTGAATTCCGAATGGCCGAGCCACCTCACGCCTCCGTCAATCAGGCCTTTGGAGGATTATTTCTTAATATCTGAATGAGGAAATAAATCAGCCACCGGGCTCTTCTCAGTGAAACCCCGAATGCATTTAGTTGCAGGTGCCTACTATTTTTCTTCTCAGACTAATTCGAATAGACGTGGGGGGAGTCTTTGTGACGCAGTGGGTGAAAACATTTTCTACGTACGAATAGGACTCTCGAATCTTTTCAAAGATAATGTCTCTTTCACTCAGGCTTCCCGTTTTAATGGTTATTCTCAGCATTGAGTTATTTCGTGCCAAACTTTTTATCGTCGATACAAAGAGTTTCGCATATTTTTTGTTGGATATAGAGGTTTCTTTGCCGTGGAGTGTCGGCAGTAAAAAATTGCCTCTTTTGTTTGCCCGTGGATGCAGTAAGAATCTGCGAAGGGATATTTGCTACCCGCCTACCAAGCGTGATGGGTATGGCAACAACCTCATGATCAGTTCATGGAGATCCATGAGAGAGGCGCATGTCTAGTAGGGGACATGCTACGGTTTAGATGATGGAGTTCTTATGGAATAATTTCAATAACAATTTTCATATTTAGCAATGATCATATTAGTGGTATATATTGGTATCAAAACACACTTTATGGTGAAATTGAGTGGAAACACAATATCTACAAATATCTGGCACTCAGAAGCGTAAATATCAGCTTGAATTACCTAGAATTTAAGTGCGCACTTTAACAGTGAAACTTTTAGCTACTACCAGCGTTTGTTTTACAAAATACTTAGAAGGCGCCGTGCTTAGCTAGCCATCTATAGAATCTGGCAGAAGCACTAACATTATAGGACATAAGAACAGCTAGTTCATTACTTCCTTCATCATTTCAGCCGTAGGACGTCCAAGTACTCCACCGCCAAGCTACATATCAAACTTTTTCATTTCTGTTGGATGGAGTAAGCGGGCATCTAGCAGATCGACCATTTGTATTAAATATTCAACAAACTTAAAACTAAGGCACTTAGCTCAGTAAAACACAACTATTCATTATTAAAAGATAATATCATGAACCTGGACGCTGGACCTTGAAGCAAGAGCCTCTCTTCAATATGGAGCTCCCTTACAATGGCTGAGAAAACAACTACCATCTGAGGTAGCATGGTTTTAGCTCAACTAGATAATATATTGTTTTATAAAGCTATAATACGAATAAGAACGTTTGGTAAATAAAGATTTGTCTTTGTTTTATCTGATACATGTTTATTATTTTTGAACAGGTGGTTGAAAATAATTATAATCTTTTTGTCTTTACTTTTGTATACATGCACAGTAGCTTGAACACTGGGCTGACTTTTCCGCCACACTACGTTAAGGATACCTATAATTATCATCAACATGCCCAAATCGACTTCACCTACTGCTATATCCATTAGTTTGTGCCATCTGCCACGATACTGAGCAATCTAGAGTCACACGCGAACGATAGAAAATTAGAGCCTCTGGACGGAACATTATGACTAAGCGCGGTGAAAAAATAATTGTGAGCCGTCACGGGACGCCTGGCAGATGTGAAACATCGACATTATTTTGTTAAAGTACAATACAGTACAGTATAGTACGGTACGGTGCGGTACAGTACAGTACAGTACGGCACGGTACAGTACAGCACAGTACAGTATAGTAAAGTAAAGTACAGTACAGTAAAAGTACAGTACTACAACATATAGACTGTATATATACATATACCTTCACATAGCGACCGATGTCTGGCGTGGCGACGCATGCCGTGGCGACGCGTCGCCATGCCAGAAATCGGTTTTACGTGCGGCTATAGATGTTTCACATGAAAAATAGTTAGGCCTTTGCATCTATTCTAGATGATTTATACAGAGTCAGCGACTTGTTATGCTGTACGGGACGCTGCAGTGCCTGGGACATTGTCAGATGGATTAGGCTTGCCCAACTCCTATACCATCCTCTCAGCTTAGTCAGCTACGAGTATTAGTCAAAGGAAAGAATAGGTCAATACGTCTGTAGCTAACTAAGCCGCGGGTTTCCTCACGATCTTTCCTTTACCGTTAAAGCACGTGTTAAGTGATCAAACATACATTCAAGAAAGAAAAATTCATTGGTACACTGCCGGTATCGAACCCACGACCTTCCGATTGAAAGTTGGGCGGAAACTACTCGGCCAACACGGCTCCACACTCATGCGCGGTGAAGGCACTGAATAAAACCATAGCTGATTGATGGCCGAGACAATGATGCAGAATTGTTTGTCTTCTAATAGCAAGACGGGCAGACGACATTAATAAAGTCGCTGGCAAACGACGGAGCAGACTAGCAGAGAATCTTGGCTGCTCTATTTGAATTCATGTATGCCTCGTAAACGCTGGTACGCCACTTTATACTACGTATATAGCGGAGTTAATATATAGTGTATGGTATGGGAGCTATAAAGTGGACTAGCTATGTTCTAGGTGCTGAAGACAGACGTTCATTAGCATAATAAAACAGCCCGCGTTTCAGGCATCCCTAGAACAGCTATTTGTCTGAAGCACCTTCGCAGCGTAGTCTACATGCTAATTTTTATCCTGCAAGTAAAGTTCAAGTGCTTTATTTCATTTAGCTTTTTCATCTGATGACCTCTATAAATTACAATCATAGAAACTTTTGGTATTGCTTTTAGCTTATTATTTTTATTAAACATTGCAAAATGTGACTTGAAGCTTGAGAGCAGTAGAATGTTACCAATCCTTTCATACCCGTGGATGCAGTACGAGCTTGCTGAGGGATACCTCCCGAAGATGGGCAGCAGCATCTTTCCGTGTATCAACATCCCATACTGCGCTCGTTAACCTGCCTGCCAAGCGTGGTGAGTATGGCCACTACCCCTCATGGAGATCCATGAGAGAGGCTTTAGTTCAATAGTGGACGTTTACGGCTTAAACGATGAATGACACTAATTTTCTTTAGGTTGTCACATTTGATTACGTAATATGAGACCTATGCAGCCATAATTACTGTCCAAAAATCATCTTCAGTTTTTTTTCCAGATACTACGAACAAATTCTCTGCAAAAATTGCAAGCTGCAATATTGCTTGGATATCAGCATTGTTTAAATTTTCAGGATCTCGGATATTGTCTGCATTGCAGACTTGGCATATCCTGTAGTCACAGCGATCAGTGAGGCTATCCTATCCGGTTAAACGGTCCGCTGCATAAATGTTAACACAATAGAGCTTTAATATTTTCGGATCAGCATCTGTGCAATGCAAAGTTCGAAGTTCAGTGTCATTTGGTAAGCTGCGAAAACGGAACGTGTTCCATGCTGGTTATAATTACATTATTGGAAACAGGAGTTTAGCGATATTCACTGAATAAAGATATGATTCTAAACGCGGTAGTAGTAATAAGTACTCTGACAGAATCTCTGTGTGCTTCTCACATTTTATAGCACACAGTATTGCTGTTGTGGTAGGTAGGTAGAACTGTGTACAGCTCAACAAGTTTATAAAATTAAAAAAAAATAAGTAATCCCCGACACTTAGTCTCTGAGATTACCAAATTTTGTTTTGTAATGTGTACCCTCAGGTTATGTAAACATCATCCCCTTTCATTTGATACCACACTTGCGAATATTTAAAAACATTCGAATATTTACCCCTACTTTCAACCCCCCTATATCATGAATGGCAAAAACTTACAGTTTTGCATCCAAACTCGGGTACATTTGGAAACATTTGATATTCATCCCCTCTTTCTTCCCCTATATATACATATATATACACAATATACATATATATATAGCATATATATGTACCCGAGCTTGGTATCAAATTAAAGAAAATGGTGTGTAAAATGCAAAACTGTAAGTTTATATTGTATATATAACTACTTCTTAACCGATTTCAATAATAATTTTAATAAAACATAATACATACATATTTACGATGAGGCACCGGAAAACCTGCTTATAAATAAAAAAAAACTACATGCAAATCGGTCCACTCGTTTAATGGCTACGGTGCCACAGATAGACACACAGACACACCCTTTTTTTGTCGAGGTTTAAAAAATAATAATGATCTGAATCATTAACAAAATAGCCTTACATCAAATTGTTGCATTTATGAACAATTTGTCAGAGTTGCAATTTCATCTGAAATTTCTATCATATAAAAGTATAAGTGTTTCGAGGCACTAAAAAAATATATTAATTTATTACCGCATTTCTTATCGCCTGTGCCATCCATCACACAATCGTACGCACAGGTCGATAATTGAACAAATTCCTCCGGAGCCATAAACCGTCCTATCTACCCACGACACGTGTCCATAAATCAAACTTTATAACGCCATTGTCGGTGTCTCCATCAGTGGTATGGAAACCATTCTCTTAACAAATGAAGAACATGAAGCAAGAATTATTTTTATGACTAAAGAGTTTTTGAGCTAAAATTGCAAATAATTTTGCAGAGAGGAAATTGTAATAGATATTTTGCTGTAAGTGAGATACATTCTGCAAGTTTTGATCCAAGATTACGTGTTTTTTAAACGACACTTTCGTTTAAAAAACACGAAATCTTGGATACTACTGATGCCTTGATTACAAGTTTTCATTGTAAGTAAAGAATTTATGAAAATAAAGTTTTCTTAAACCTGAACGTGAACGACTGAATTCTTTGAATCTCTCATTCTTCCTTGGTATGAGCTTACCAAATAAGTATGTTATTTGACTAATGTGTAGCGATTTATTTTAGTTTGTTTGTCCTTATTTTCCTTGTTTTTCTACACAAAAATAATTAGAAAGATACCATACAGTCTTAGCCTTGTGAGGAAAATGACGTTAATGTACTTTCAGTCTATCGTTCTAAGTAGCGTTTTTCTCTATTAAAATAAACACTTAATGACTTTGATTTTATTAAAATAACATTAGACATCAAAATCTATACATGTGCAAAGTTTCAGCTAATTTTTTTTATTTATAATATTTTCTAATCAGATAAAAAATCAAAGTCAAAGTCTGTGAGGTAATCCTGTACAGTGCAAAGAATCTATACAGTGCAACGTTTCAGCTCAATATATAGAATGATTTTAGCGTAAAGATGTAACAAACATCTATACAAACAAACTTTCGACTTTATAATATTAGTTAGATACTTACTAGTTTTACCAAAATGAAAAATGAATAAAAAAAAATAATTTATTATTCTGTGATGTAAACAAATTGTTTTCATTAATTTGTCCTTCATCCTGTTTCACTATAATAAATATTTTTTTATATATTTAAAATGAAGCTGAAACTTTGCACATGTATAGATTTTGATCAGGATTACCGCATATACTTTGACTTATGACTATCTGGGTACAAAGCATGCGAAGCGGCGGGCAAAAGCTAGTTTTAGATAAATGGAAATAACATGCCACCTTAACTTATGTAGCGTATAAGCTTAATGGTGCGGCTTCATAAGCTGGTTTATAATTTATAGGGTTCCGTACCTCGAAAGGAAAAAACGGAACCCTTATAAAAACGGAACCTTTTTTCTCAGGAACGCGTAGAGATATCAAGCTGGAGTTTATATCAAATACTCAAGTTTACTGTCCCTTGGAGCTGTGAAAAAATCAAACTTCTAAGCCGACGCAATCAAAAGATACATCTGTTTATGCCGTAAATTTCCGCAAATTTCCGACACTCGTAAGGGAATCAAAACTGTACTTCCCGTGAACTCAGAATCTTGAAATTTGGTACGAAGCAACGTCTTATAGCACAGATGAAGGAAAAATTGCGAAAACCGTAAATTTTTAGTTACATCATACTCATTTATTTCACCATAGGAACATATGTATAGTACACTTGGCTATGTCACAGAATCTAAAATAAATGTCACTTCTTAATAACATAGTAAAATTCTAAACAAAATAAAAAAATGGTAATAATAAACAAAATCCTATTTCTAAGTTCTATTATTATAGCTGGCCGTACATATTTTAAAAAAAATTTAACTTACTACCCCTTTCCTCATGAACGCGTAGATGTATTAAATTGAAATTCATATCAAATACTCAGGTCTTATATACTTAAAGGTTTGTACGGAACCCTCGGTGCGCGAGTCCGACTCGCACTTGGCCGGTTTTTTTCTCAATGTTGGTGGTCTTATTGAAATATAATGTCTTGGACCAGTTCTGCTGGTTACCTGCTAGGATTGTGTAAATTTGTGCTTATACTTGAATACTTATCTAATAAAACTTTATTTTATTTGCAGGTATTATTATTACTTCAACAGCTTTGAAAGCGACGGTTCCGAAGACGACAGGTAAAAAATGTGGTGTTGAAAATTCTCGATACCTTTACCTCGATAAAACCAACACACTAATTACAGTTTCAAGTTAATAAACTCTAAAAACTAACATCCTACTTTGGATAAAAGAAGATACCTATCCTACAAAAAATCAAACTTGCACTAACCATAACTTCAAAATCGTCCGTAGCTTAATGTAAAGACCAAAAATCTTTCAGCTGGATTTATTTTTAGGTAAATCCAAAGATTAAAATCGCTAGATCGCCCTTACCGTAATGAGACCGCGACGTTTAGTTTTCACACGAAATGAGTGAGCACGCTCATTTGGAATCAGTGTACCTCTAAACACAGTGCTAGACGGACGTGCTGTGTTGTATATTTTTCACGAAAGTTCGTGCACAATAAAAAATAAATAAAAGTAAGGCCTTTGCATCTATTATAGATGATTTATACAGAGTCAGCAACTGGTAATCATGCTCTACGGGAAGCTGCAGTACCTGGGACATTGTTAGATGGATTAGGCTTGCCCAGCACCTATATATACCATCCTCTCAGCTTAGTCAGCTTTTATTCAGAGGAAGAAACAGGTCAATACGTCTGAAGCTAACTAAGCTGCGGGTTTCCTCACGATGTTTCCTTCACCGTTAAAGCACGTGTTAAGTGTGCACATACATTTTTCAAGAAAGAAAAATGCATTGGTGCACGGCCAGTATCGAACCCATGACCTTCGGATTGAAAGTCGGGGGTACATACCACTCGTGCACAATAAGTGGTAACAATAACAGTTTAGTTTATTGCCAAAACCAGTGTGCGTGCGTCGGCATTTTGGTGTTTTCACTTAATAATAAGGTTTCAAATGACATTCAAACATTTGTGCCGCACGCTGGTATAATTCTACCTTTAACACATATTTTAAGACAATGCCACAGCCTTTAGTGTCAGGGCACATCTAATTTCTTTGGTAAAATCCCCGAACAAAGGTAAACAAATTGTTCTCGGAGCACGCACAGGAACACGCCCCACTGATTACATTGTAAAGTATCGGCGCGGTCGAGTAATTAGCTCCATTTAATTAAACCACACTTGGCCTGCGTGAAAAATGGAATAAGCCAGTGTATCGTATGATTTCAACGTTTACATGTGATTCGGATGTCACAACTTTATTTTGCAAGAATTAATCTGACAAAGTATTTACACCGGTATGCTTTACGCGGATTTGTTGTTATTGGTAAATTAAATTTACAAAGTTACAGTGGGTCGCCCGTTACTTAACATGACCTGACTGACTGCCGTGTGTATACAGATGTGGTTTTAGGTACACAAGTCACCTTGGAGCACATGAAAGGGTAGAAAACCAAAACCCTCTTATGAGACTTGCTGACTGAATGCTAGGTCGCCATGGCCGAAATCGGCTGGTAAACATCATTATCATCATATTATTCCAAGCGCATATTAATCGCTTGTTGCAGAATAATATAAAAACATTAGTGTACACTGTTTTCTAATTAGTTTACTCTACCTTTGCTTGTGGTTTACCGAAATTAAACACCAAACTTTTCATTGATTTTTTGATCTAAATACTGCTAAAACTGCTAGACGTACCTGATATTTAGGTGTAGTAAGGCCTTTTTGCATCTATTATAGATGATTTGGACAGCGTCAGTAACTGGTAATCAAGCTGTACGGGACGCTGCAGTGCCTAGGACATATTTGGGTGTAAGGTGCAATATAGAGGTATAGACCAAGTGTACCAAGATTAGCAATGACTTTAATTCACTTTAATCATGGCGGCACGGATTCTTTATGACGATGATAGCTGATTTGGTATGAACTGTATCGTAATTCTTAATTAATGGATTAAGACTTTTCTTTAAAATTACCGCATTCCATAATGATTTCCATATACGGCACATTCTAATGTCTCGAACTTGTAAGTGACCAAGACCATTTTCCTACTATGTTAATGGAATTATGCACTTGTTTACACCTTTACTGGTAAATAAATACCTACGAAGCCCTTATCCAGAACAAAGAAGGGAAACGAAGCCAGATGGCGAGTGTTGAAACACTCGTCCAGCCATATTCGTACGCGAAAGTTGCTTCGACGGCGAATTTTCGCTATATTTGTATTAAAACTCGACATGTCATAAACTTCGTATCGACTGGGCGTAAAGATACCGGTTGTTGAACTATCTGCTAAGTTATTTTTGACCTTATTTTTAGCAAGATAAAGTTCAATAGAAGCTTTGTTGTCCATCTTAAGAGTTATGTTGTCGATTACGATTCGCGGTAAGTAATTTGGGGTTTTGTTTTATCTTTTTTATTTTTCCTCGTTTGAATTGGGAAATGGAGCGGCTGACGACTTCATTAGTTAAATAAATAACTCCCCAGATTGCGTGTAAAAGGATTGAAAGGTATTTCTTTTTAAAATTCTGTTGATTATTACCCTATACTTACCTACCTGTTTTTTAATCCGAAGGTCGTGGATTCGATACAGAACAAGAAACAATGGATTTTTCTTTCTTAAAAATGGACGTGCACACTTAACACGTGCTTTAACGGTGAAGAAAAACATCGTGAGGAAACCCGTAGCTTATTTAGCTTCAGAGGAAATAACAGGCCGTACATATGATGGACCCGTTATTTCATCTGAGTAATAGCTGACTAAGCTGAGAGGATAGTATTGGTGCTGGGCAAGCCTAATCCATCTTACAATGTCCCATGTATGCAGCGTCCTGTACAACATGAATACCAGTTGCTATATTAATAACGTATAACAGATGTAAAGGCCTTTCTCCTACTTGACTAAAACATCGCATGTCAGGAAATGTTGAGAACGAACCCACCGTATTCATATTTCGCCTACATTCTGCTCTATAAATCGCGGAGGCTCGCTTTGAAACTTTAATGTGATTTTGAGAGAACAGATAGAATGTCTTTATAAGAAGAGATAAGGCGAATGAAACAGGAGCTTGTCTGAAAAGGTAAATCTAGACCGTCGTATAAAAGCGTATCGATTGAATAAAATAACTATCGCCCAGCCCGTAATAATTCCTATGCAAATAAACTTGAATTTAACAGTTGTTCACAACTTTCCATTTATTTGCCATAGAGAAAATCGGGGTTGGTAGCTCGGTGCCGGACGCGCCGCCATTGCAACTTTCCCGCCATTTCCTCGATTTGGCGCGCTGCTGTTTATTTTTCTGAGCGTTCTCGTTTTGAAGCGGTTTTAAAAGGGATTTTCAGCCAGCAACGATTACAATAATGATTCAAATTTGTAATTTTGTTGTTTTTATTTTGAATCGCAGGACAAAATGTGGAATATTTCCCAGGGCAGTTTTTTCTTATTTTTAAGGCGGGCTTAGCATGACTGGTGGCCATGTCGTCATGTTTGATGTATTTTTTTCTATCTTTCTTATGAGGCGAAATACAGCACTTAGAATGGGTCCAGTAATGTCCAAGCCGGAACGACATAAGTGTTGATTTCCTACTTGAACACTGAATGACCTTAATTATATTCAGTTGTTTTTGATTAAATTTGTGTTCACATAATTTACCAAAAGAAGGTTTGGTTGTAGGTTTTTGTTTTGTGGTATGCGAGCAAAATTTTCTCTCATTTATAGAGTACTCGCTGTCTATGTTAGTGGCCGCTTTGGGAATTTTTTTGGTTTGTTTCCTACATGGTTCAACATTGCTAATGCATAAGAGAATTGGCGAATGATCTGTCAATTCGTTAAAAACAAGGGTTTGCCATTGACTATTAGTTTTTACCATAAAATGATCAATGCAGGTGCTTACTCTCGTTGGTAAGTTAATACCTTGTTCGAGGCCATGTGCTGTCATCAAGTTCAGGTATTCCAATGCAAAACCGGGTGCGTTTAAGTCAGGTAACAAGTCAATATTGATATCCCCAGCAAAAATAACATTGGTTTTTAGTTTGGACTTAGTTAAAATATTATCTATAGAATAAAAATATGAAGTAGGATTACGGAATGATGGTGGTCGATATGAACCTATTATTGAATATACACCATTTATGTCTAGAACTAGGCAGTTCCCTTCGGATATCTCTGGTTCCGTGCAGTCAACTACATAGTGGTTGAGGACATATGTTACTACTCCGTCGTTTTGATTTAGATTTTTCTTTGTGTAAAACACATTGTAATTATTAATAGGGGGGGGATCATATTTTGCTGTCCAACATTCTGTTAGAACAATCACATCTATTTGTACATCAAGGCAGGTTAAAAAAGCCAGAAACAAATCAAAATTTTTGTGGATACTTCGGATATTTAGTGACAGTATAATAAATTTGTTATGGGTGTTTATGTCATTGTTTAATATACTGGAACAGTTTGACGGATTATCCTGATAAGAACAGTGAATGGGGATACTACTATCTATGTCGTTTAGTATTTGGTTATTTATTAGGTCCGTCATATTGTAATATAATTTGTGGCTGGTGTGAATGTGTGTAAATTAAGTGTGGCTGCTAATGTTACCATATAATATAAAAATACTTTAGTATAACTATTTAATAAAAATACTGAACGTGTGGCTCTAATGTTACAATATAATATAAAAAAAAACTTTAGAATAACTTTTTAATAAAATTACTGTACATAACTTGTGGAAAAAATAAATGAAATAAAAAGATGTTAGACCATTAAGAAGTTTAAGTAAAATTAAAAAGTATAAAGTACAAAGGTTTATACATGCATTAGTGACGTTCACACACAATTTTAATTGTTATTTAATTTATCTAAATCGCTTTCGCCAGTGATTCGTATCTGTGGAGAGCCTTCTGATTTGCGCATATATATTTTACCAAAAGAAAGCCAACAGAATGAGTACCCGTAGGTTTTTGCATGCTCGCGGGCCAGATAATATAGCTTGCGGTCCTTTTGTGTCAAATTTTCTGATATATACACAGGTTTACTAGGTCCCGGTACACATATATTAGCTGTGTCGAGCCTGTTTCCCTGGTGCTCTTTATTGTGTTTTTTGAAGGCGCTTAAGAATTTATCTCTCTTAATTACTGTTGTGAAATCTGCTATGATTGGCTTAGTACTTGACTTGGTATTAATGCGATAGACGTCTTTTATTTCAGAGTCTTCCAATGATAGGTTTAGAGTTGCAGCAGTTTTGTGTATAACTCTTTTTAAGTCTTCCTTGTTCTCTTTCAGAGCTTGGGGGATATTTCTTATCTCAACACTGGTAGCCCTGGCGTTTCGCTCAAGAATCTCTATTTTGTGCTCTAGCAGCTGAATCTTATTAGCTTGTTCCTTTTTATCTTCTTCCAATACATCAAGTCTTTGCAGTACTATGTCGTGCTTCTGGGACATTAAATCCAAGGACACCTTAACTTCACCTAAAGATTCAAGAATAGCGGAAAACTTAGCGTCTTGTTCTCTCTGTATAGTTGTAAACATATCAACTATCTCCAATTTATTGATGTCGTCGGCGGAACGTTTTCGTTTCATCTGCCTTGTTGTGATATTGTTCAGTGAAGAAGCAGCACTGATCGCAGGGTCAGTAACATATTGTCCAACTTCGGATATATATGAATCAGACGGATAGTGTTGTATTGGCGTTATAAATACGGCCGACGGAGGAGACGAAGTTGGGGTGCGGTTAAGAGGCATTTGATAGCTATAGAAGAGCGTTGCAAAATAAAGCAAGGTCTAATTCCAAAATGTATGGGCACCAACGTACCAGGCACACAGCAAAGCAAACCGGTGGAAAGCGTGAAACAGAACGGAGCGTAATTGTTGTTTTTGTTATGTTGGCAGTACTACAGATGTGTCAAACGTCAACAACTTCAAACTGTTCGTGTCTTGCATCCGTTCTGTTGGCCTGATTGATGTGTCAAGTGTCACACGCCAACACCATCGACTAACTTCACAATTATTTACCTCTTTTAAGATAGTTAAAATATTCTAACCTTTTGATGTAGTGATTTCCAATAATGTGCTTCCTTGTGTCTTTTCTCTGATAAATCCAAGTTCTTAGTGCTTGTTATTAATGTTGTTCTGCAGTTTTCGTTTGGTATTTAAAGATTATCACGAGTAATTTAATTAAAAATCGGGAGCACACGCAGATCACAGTTACTTTTTTGACAGTTGGGAGAAGAGGATAAGCAGTAGCTGTTTTGGTATAAGCTACCAGGCGCTCATAGAGCCGTAGTGGTGTAGTAAAACCAATAGGCCTGGATTGGAGGCGGAGGCTCGTACTATGCGCTGGTTGGATAGCGGGTTGACTAATCAGTGGGCGTAGTCTCAGGCAGTAGGTCTGGCCTTGGCTCCTATTGGCTGGCGGCGAACGGTACAAAAATGGTGTCTCCGGTAATTCAAGATGGCTTCTTACCATAAGGTAAATGTGCTAATGGCGGCAACTTGTTCTTAGTCCTTGCACCTCTTCACTTTTATGCACTCCTATTATTTGATTTGAATTTTTACTAGTGTAAATGAATATTATTTATTAAAATAAAGTACCATGATTTCAAGATTGCTGAGTTTTCGATAACGGAATTAAAAAAATAATAAAATGAAATTTACGATAGGTACACTAACAGTGTATCGTAAATTTCAACGATCCTATTCAATATTCTATTTCATCATCATCATCATCCACAATCTGACTTCACCCACTGCTGGGTAATAGACCTCCCTTAGTTTGTGCCATATTCTGTTTAATCGACTTCATTAAACTACTCAAGGCGTCTAATTTTCTTAGTCTGGTTACCTCAGAACTCCGTCCTTAATTATTTTTCGCATTTTTTTTATTATTAATTTATTTTAGATCACATAAATCCATAAAACATATAACACACAAGCACACCTAGAGTAGAATAATACCCTAAATCTGAATTACTAAAATAAAATTAATGTCACAACCAATATTTAAAGTTAATATAAAATTACTCATAAATGGACAGCACGAAATTTAAAAAACATGAACTAAATTGGATATGTATGTATGTATATGAACCGATTTGGAAAATTCTTTTGAATATCTACGCTTTCAATAAGGTCCTTTCAAAACTTGATTCTGATGATGGGAACCATGAGAAACCAATAATTATGGGCGAAGCCCCCTAATATACATAGCGCATAGTCTGTCTGTCTTTTTGTGCATGAGACGATTACAACCGAACGCGTTATCCGATTTACATGAAACCTATTTTGTTAGCACCCGTCCTAATGAAAAAAGGGTACTGATTGATTTTGGTGACCCTAGGTCACAGGGAACGGAGTTATTGTTGCCTCAAAAGGTCACCAAAAAAATAAAAGCCTTCAAATGGCCGAAAACGTCCAAAAACCCAAAAATAACATTTTTGACCTTCGGTGACCTTTTGAGCCCTTTGCCCCCTTTTCTGGTACCCCCGTACCAATGCTTGTTGTAATAGTGTCTACTGGAGTCCCTCAAGGCATAGTTTCATCCCCTACATTTAAACTTGCGGTTGGGTTTGGTTGTTTCACTTTATAATGTTTGCTTGTTTTTGCACCCAGTTCTGATGATGGGCTCCATCATAAATCGAGGGAAATACTTTAATATGTTAATACGCGCATTATAGCGGTTTGGGTATTTCCAGCAGCAAATGAAGGATTTTATTATTTAAGTGGCTTTTTATTTTTATTTAAACTTTAGGAATATAAAGGTATATAATTACAGTATTAAATTAAATTAACGAAAAATTCACGAGTTTTGAAAGTTTTTGATTTACTCTCGAAGTTTGCTTGAATTAAAATGAAGAATTATTTTTATTGACTGTAACAAGAGTGCGTCTACATATTTTGTGTTCTTCCTTCTAACAGATTTTCTCCATTTCCTCCGAGAACAGAGTTGCTTTCAAATCCATACACAGACTTTATGATTATTGAGAGGCATCGACATGTTCTTCCGGACCTGAGCACTCAGCGCGATCAAATATTTAAGTACATCTGTTGAGATAAATATATATTGTCTGGTGCAAGGTAACGTGCTGCGTCAGAGATTACTACTAAAGTATGTTTATTGCAAAAAAACATGTGTTCATATTATTATTTTAAAATGACAAGTATCAATGTACTGTTTCTAAGAACTACATAATGCACTATACAAATACAAGATCTGCGTACTCATCTCAACTTTCAGCGTAGTCGGCTAAACTCAGAGGAAAGTACATGTCAATACGACTAAAGCTATTTTTTTAATATAAGTATAAACCCACTAAAGTATTATTTATACAAATAAAAAAAACAAAGCTAAATGTCTATTCTGGCGGGATTTGAACCCACACGTCAAAGGTGGACAGCCTTAACGTGAGCTGCCTAAAGGTGTCCGTTACACCGTTTGGTCGAAAATCATGATTGCTATCGCAAGATCAAGATATTCAACCTGACGACTACTAGTAATTCTGTAGCCATCGCTGTGACGTGCGGGTTCGAGTCCCTTCAAAATAGAACATTTTGATTGTATTTTTCACGTCTGAGGCCGCGACCGCGCGTTTTCCTCACGATCCTTTACCGTTAAAGCACGTGTTAAAAGAGCATAATATTCGAGAAAGAAAATCTAAAAATAACCCATGTATTTAGACTTAAGGTATGAAAATTATTCAGTTCCCAGTTAACTCAAATTAAACGTTACGGATCTGAACTGAAACGTACTGAAATCATACCCTTTCTGCTCCAAAAATCTATTTCCATACCATCATTTCCATTGAAAGTGGTAGAGTTTATTATGTCTACGTACGCTGACAGCATCCATCTGTCACGGTTTGAATTAGTGGTTTATTGTGTTGGCAAATCGGTATTGAACCTGTTCTGTTGGGTTTTCGTCAATGGGCCTCTGTGCATCATGAATGGATCATTGCAGATCAATGGCAGCCGAGTCTTGTATGGAGGTACTAGCTTCAGCAAATCTATACTTATTTACAAGCTTTTATTTAGCTTGTATGTATCTATGTATGTATTGTATCCATGTTTTTTTGGATGACAAGGCATGGTCAGCTATGTGACGTCACTCTGAATCCAACATGGCGGAACCCCAAGATGGCGGACTACTTATTTTTCATGTACTCCTATAATATGGGTAACAAATGAAAGAGCTTTCTGAGAATAACTCAAAAAAATAAATGACGTCACTCTGAATCTTGAAATTGGCATGCAAATACATACAACATACATATGCTTTAAAAATAAAACCCTCCTTCTGGCATTCAGGAAATAAATCGTAGCACTCAGTACTAACCTAACCACACTCATCATTTCATCACAAGTAAAAATGTTTACCGCCCAACGAAGTGCGCACCGGGTCAGCTAGTATAATAAGAAAGGTAGTTACGACGTTTCGACCGTCGAAACGTTGCTGACGCTGTGAAAAAACATCTCCAATAATAGATTTAAAAGGCCTTACATAGTTATATTACCTACAGTCACATAGCCACAAAGTAAGCAGTCATTACAATGTAATCAGAATAACAGATATTATATTATATAAACACAGACTAAATTCATAGAAACTAGCCCACGGTGTCGACAAGCCATCCGGCTTGCGGTAGGTGACATTCCGCTGATGTAGCAATGTAGCCCTCTTAGGATAAGTTAGATTGTAAGACTTGAGATCATTCTTGCTTGTAACCACCACTTGTAAAGACGTTAATTAAATAATTCTCCTTTAATTATATTTTCGTTTTTTAAAAAGTCTTCAACGCTTTCCCCGAACAAGTCTGGCGCAGCCTATCGGATATTTTCCGCGTTTTCCTCGAAAATCAGCGATCGCGGAGAATACGAACCAAACAAATTCGACTCCCCCGGGAAAAGCACGTGAATTCAGAGTGATTACAAGCAGTTTCACCTGGAGGACATGGGATCGAGCAGCTGGTGAGTAAACCTTTCACTTCCTGTCTTTCATATTCCTGTGTCTTTCCTACCCCCTCGAACATAAATCGTCGAGCCTATAGATTTGCGTTTATCTGATTTTGTTTGATGTGTACAACCTCTACATATTTTTGCATTTTCTTAAAGCGTAGATTTATTTGTATTAGATATAATAGTATTGTTTTACACATAAATCGGTAATTCAATTAATTAAGCGTTAGATATAATAGTATTGTTTTACACATAAATCGGTAATTCAATTAATTAAGCGTTAGATTTAATGGTATTGTTTTACACATAAATCGGTAATTCAATTAATTAAGTGTTAGATTTAATAGTATTGTTTTACACAAAAATCGGTAATTCAATTAGTTAAGAATTAAATTAAGTGATAGATTATTAAAATGACGGAATTCAAATGTATCCCAAAGGAAACCTTGTCATTAATCCCTAAATACGAAGGGGAAGAAAACCTTTTAAATTTATTTATTAATAAATGTGAATATGTGTACAATGGCAGTAAAATCGCAGGAAATGTAAACCAAAATCTTTACCTATTTCATGCCATATCGAGTAGACTCTCAGGTAGAGCCGCTGCTCTACTAAGCGACCACCCTAATATATATACATACGAGGAATTAAAAGACCTGCTTACCCAACATTTCGGTGACCCGCGTTCTGAAGAATGCATAGCTATTGAATTGGAGAATTTAAAATTAAAAACACACGAGTCATACATACAGTTTTGTCAACGAGTTCAAAGAGTAAGAAGTTCGTTGTTCGCTAAGGTAAACAGACTTACAGACGAAGGTGTAAAAGCAGCAAAAATGATAGTGTACAACAACACTGCGCTCAATGTGTTTTTGTATAACTTACCTGAAGACATGATTAGAATAGTGCGACTTAAGGGTTGCTCATCTTTAGAAAATGCCTTGAGTATTGTTACGGAAGAAGTTAACTTCAAGTTCCAATACGATATGAAAAGCAAAATTTTAAGACAAACATCGTCAAATGCACAACCCCCTTATTCGCAGGATCAAGTCAAACTTAATTCAGTGCCACAACCACAAGGTTTTAAGCCGATGTTTAATTCTTTAAACACTAATTTCAGACCCCAAAATAATTTTAAATTCGGGATTCCACAACAAAATAACACTGGATTCCGACCAAACTTTGTGCAACAAATGAGATTTGCACCACCCACGCAGGGCTATCGTTTTGGTATACCCCAAAATGTACCCTATCGTAACTTCGGACAAGCACCCGCGCAACGCGCCCCATTCCAACACGGTGGCTTTAAATATGGTATTCCCCAGCAACAAAACTTTAAATTTGGCATCCCCCAACAACAAAACTTTAAGTTTGGTATTCCAAACCACCCCCAAGCAAATAACAATTATAAATTTAATCAACGACAAATACAAGAACCTAGGTTACAGGAGTCGGATGTAACTATGCGAACAGCCCCTATACGTCAGAATATGACTACGAACGATCTCTACTACACTGACGAACAGGCACAACAGGAATATTACACTGACTATGATCAAGGATTCATGTTCAATGATGTAGAGCCAGAACAATTCACAGAAATCCCTACAGAATACCCCCAAAATATTGAAAACATTGATGAGGAAACTGCTGCCTATCAGCAGGATTTTCAGGAAACAGCCTCCAAGATGACAACGAGGTAATTAACTTAAATTACTGCAATAGCCTATTAAAACTACCACACATATGTATTCCCGAAATTAATTCTAAATTCCTCATTGACACGGGAAGCAGTAGATCTTTTATTAGCCCCGAGAAAGCTAATGAGTTTTTCAGTGAGTTCAAGTACATCGAACCTTTCACTGTAGTGAGTACGCATGCTCAAAGCGTTCATAACGAAGTGATATTTATACCATTACTCAAAACCTTTAAAAGCACACTACCTCATAAGTTTTACATTTATGATGTAGATGGTCGTTATGATGGTCTTATAGGATCAGACCTCCTCGCGAAATTAGGAGCAAATATTGACATGGGAAACCAACGGTTGTTGACATGGAACACGCAGATTCCAATCTTATATAATCCACCATATGAGATTGACGTACCACCACGATCTGAAACAAGAGTAAAAATTCCAACCAATTTACAGCATGGTGATGCAATATTAGAATTCTTAGAGTTTGGCGATGGCGTTCGTATGCCTACCGCCCTTGTTTCATGTGAAAATTATTTCGCTGAAACAATCATTCAAAACACATCGAATGAAAATTTTATTGCGACATTTCAGGAACCATTCGACGTAACTAAATTCGACTCGGAATTTACCTCACATTCATTCGTAAATTGTATGAAAGATGATTTTATGAAAAGCGATTATTTGCTAAAAGATAATTTAAAGAAATTAAGGTTAGAACATACAAACAAGGAAGAACATGATAAGATCTTTAAACTATGTCACGAGTTTCGAGACATATTTTATTGCGATAAAATACCCTTGTCATTCACAAATCAAGTTAAACATAGCATTAGAACCACAAACGAAGATCCGATTTTTATCCGACCTTATAGACAACCACCAATCATTAACCAAGAAATAGAAAAACAAGTAGACAAACTATTAGCGGATAATGTTATCACAGAATCACACTCACCTTGGAGCGCTCCGGTCCATCTGGTACCTAAAAAGACAGATGCATCAGGAGAAAAGAAATATAGAATGGTTATCGACTATCGACGCCTGAACGAGATTACCATTGACGATAAATACCCGTTGCCGAATATAACCGATCTCTTTGATAAAATAGGAAAATCCCAATATTTCAGCACGATAGATCTGGCTAGCGGCTATCACCAAATTGAAGTAAATGAGGCCGATAGAGCTAAAACAGGATTTTCAACGCAGACAGGTCATTGGGAGTACAAAAGAATGCCTTTTGGCCTTAAAACAGCACCTGCAACATTCCAGAGGGCCATGGATAACATCCTGAGAGGTCTTCAAGGTATCCATTGCTTGGTTTATCTTGATGACATCATAGTGTTTTCATCAAGTCTGGATGAACATGTAGAGAAACTGCGTAAGATATTCGAGCGACTCAGGCAAACGAATTTAAAGGTCACTTTAGATAAGTGCGAATTCCTTCGTAAGGAAGTACTATATCTTGGACACACAATCTCAAAAAATGGCTTTATGCCTAATAATGACAAAATAAAGGCAGTCTTAGATTTTCCTTTACCACGAACATCCACCGAAATCAAAAGTTTTCTAGGTTTGGTAGGATATTATAGGAAGTTTATTAAAGATTTCGCTAAATTAACACAGCCATTAACATCGAGCTTGAAAAAGAAAAACAAAATAGATCCAACAAAGAAAGAGTTTATCGATGCGTTTGAAAAGTGCAAAGAGCTTTTGACAAATGCACCGCTTTTACAATTTCCGGATTATAGCAAACCATTCGTTTTGACGACGGATGCTTCCAACTACGCTATAGGAGCTGTCTTATCACAGGGACCTATTGGTAGTGATACACCGGTGGCATACGCCAGTCGAACATTAAATGACGCCGAAACCCGCTATAGTACAATAGAAAAAGAGTTACTTGCCATAGTCTGGGCAACAAAACATTTCCGACCTTATTTGTATGGAAGGAAGTTCACTATTTACACTGACCATAGACCACTTACTTGGATCAAATCAATTACAGAACCCAACAGCAAATTGACGCGTTGGAAATTAAGATTAGCCGAATTCGATTACGACATAATCCATAAACAAGGAAAACAAAATTTAAACGCAGATGCCTTGTCAAGAATTAGGGTAAATGCATTAGGCGGTAATGACAATGACTCAATGAAGGTAAATGTCGGTGGGAAAACCCAAAGAAAAACATCCCGCGCCTCAACACCACGAGAGAGAACACCTTCTCCAATAACTATATCTTCTGGCTCGGAGAATGGTGTCATTGATAGACCGCGATCACCCTATTCATATCCATCATTAGGTAGTAGTACAGCAACCGCATCGGAGGGGCGCGATAATAACAGTATTGGCACAGTACATTCTGCCCGTGATCTTGATACCGACGGTATGCCTATATTACAGGAGGCTATAGACACCAAGCCAAATCAAATATTGATTTTTACCTGGAACAGGGATGAACTATCTGTTAAAGATCTGTCTAGGGACAAACAAAAGGTTTTGGAGGTATTTTTACCTTTAAATAACACGGAAATAATCAAAAGATTTCTGAAGTCATATATTAGGCCTAAAATAAAGTATTTCTTTTATTTCGAAAACGAATTACACCGAAAACAGTTTTCAGAAGTTTCCTTATTGCTATTTCAAAAGGGAACTGTGAAGTTCTACCAATGCACAAAGAGAGTAGTTTATCTAAACAACGAACAGGAACAGCGAGATACTGTACTTAAATATCATGTAGGAAAAAATAGTCATAGAGGAATTAAAGAAACATTAGTACATCTAAGACGTCATTTTTATTGGAAAAACATGGATCAAACAGTAGCTAGCATTATTAATTCATGCGAGATCTGTAAAAAAATGAAATACGACAGAAAACCATTTAAACCAGAGTTACAGTTATCCCAAACACAAATAAGACCGTTTCAAGAACTATTCATCGATACATTCTCAATTGATGGAAAACATTACCTTACCATAGTAGATGCCTTCAGCAAATTAGGACAAGCATTTGAAATCGCCACGAAATCCACTCCGGAAGCAGTTAGAGCATTAATTAAATACTTTTCCTTGTACGGGACACCTTCTAGAATCAGCTCTGATCCTGGCACGGAATTTAACAACACCCTTATGAAAGAAATGTTAACATTTTATAAAATCGAACTCCATATAGGAACTCCTCATAATCCCAACTCTATGGGGATAGTTGAACGATTTCATTCAACTTTGATTGAAATATACCGCATTGCTAAATATGAACAAAAAATAACGGATGCGGCTTCTGTCATGTGTTATGCTATAATGTCATACAATCATTCAATTCATTCTACCACAGGATTAACCCCATTTGAAGTAGTTTTCGGTCATACTGAATCCAATAGCACATTTTATGTAGATTTTAACAAACAGTTTACTCAACAGTTGGTCAAGGAACATGTTAGAAGAACCAAATTTTTGTATGAATATTTAACGGATAAAATTATTGATAAAAAAAGATCTTTATCCCATCAGTAAGAGTGAAACGCGGTTTACTGAACCCCCTTGGTACATTGATTAAGACTATTACCGGTAATCTCGATAACGACGATGCTGTTATGTATGAAAAAATAATTCAACAAGTGAAAACTAAGCAAAATGCGCTGTCACATAAATTAACGATTGTTGCCGAAATGGTGGGTGCATTTACGCAAATAGCTAATTCAACTAAAAGTACTTTCGCTCAAATTGAGGCAAATATGCAAGATATCCACCGAACTCTAAATGAATCTAAATTATTTCATGTAAGTAATAAAATAATTCATTTCTATAATATATTTTCACAGAACTTTCAAATGCTCTATGTTAGATTAAATGAAATTGAAACGGCCGTAGCTCTTGCTAGAGTTCAATTGTTACATCATTCAATAGTGGATACAGAAGAATTATTAGTATTGTTAAAGGAAATTGAGATGTCAGAAAAATTACCTTTCCCAGTGAATACCGAAAATTTAGTTAAAATAGAGCAATGCATAGAGACAAAAGCGTACATGAAACAAAATCAGATAAAATTTATTTTACACATACCTTTAATTATGAAAGATGTTTTTAACTACTATAGATTGATCCCCTTACCTGTCCTTGAAAAATCCAGTGGTCTTACCTCTTTCATCCTTCCCAAATACCCTTATGTCCTTGTGAAAGGGTTGAAAACTAGGCCGCTCTCCCAGTCATGCCGGGAAATTGATGAGAACCGTTACCTGTGCTACGAGCACGAGATGTCACTGCTAATCGAAGACGATTGTATCACCAGTTTGATGAAATTTTCCACAAATATCTCGAGTTGTCATCCAGTACCTGTTACCATCGATGGAGTAAAAGTCAACCCTATACAGCCTAACTATTGGATCATTTATGCGGAAACTGAAACGCTTGTTACAAAGTATTGTGAAGATGAAATAAAACAAGAAACTGTGTGTGGAACATACCTGTTAACTATAGACAATGATTGCGAAGTTAAGATAAAAGATTTCAAGCTAAAGAAACGACAAAATCAAGGAAATGAAGTATTTTTAAATTACAGACTTAAAATCCAAATTACAGACGAATACTTCAGAGATACCAAGGAGACCTATTAATCTGAACGAGATTGATCTTACAAATGTCCAGTTCCTGAATTACTTATTGCAGAAAAGTGGAAGTGAAATTTTTAGTGAAAATGATAACTTCAGTGCCCTAGAAAATAGAAGTATTAGTATAGGAAGCATCATGTTTTGTATTATTGTATTAATCTGTCTTTTGTTGTTAGCATGTAAGCATAAGGTTAAGACATTTTGTATTAGGGGTAAAATTCGAGATAATCCTCATCCCTCAGATAATCTCGAACTTACGGAGGGAGGAGTTATATTACCTACAGTCACATAGCCACAAAGTAAGCAGTCATTACAATGTAATCAGAATAACAGATATTATATTATATAAACACAGACTAAATTCATAGAAACTCGCCCACGGTGTCGACAAGCCATCCGGCTTGCGGTAGGTGACATTCCGCTGATGTAGCAATGTAGCCCTCTTAGGATAAGTTAGATTGTAAGACTTGAGATCATTCTTGCTTGTAACCACCACTTGTAAAGACGTTAATTAAATAATTCTCCTTTAATTATATTTTCGTTTTTTAAAAAGTCTTCAACGCTTTCCCCGAACAAGTCTACATAGTAAATATTTATTTGCCCAGGAAAACAACATTCGAATAAAAGCTTCATGCAAATGTAAGTACGAGTAAAACTGGTAAAACTCCCTAAAATCAGCTTTCAGATATACAATGCAACATGTTGTAGCTAAGCTTATTCTAATGCTTTTAGGTTTCGTCTGGTCCGTGACGGACGATATTGAAATGCCTATAAAATAAAACTGCATTGCAGTTCCCGCATGGTAGTAGGTACTCTAGGTACAGTCGCGAGCAAATCTGTTCTCGTAGGTTAGATTAAAGGCTAAAAGCGTTTTAGATGAACCGCTCATGCTGGTTGAAACTGTATAAAGCTTATTATTAAGTATTCGGCGTGGGGTGCCGGCAGTAGAATGTTACCCCTCCTCTCATGCCTGTGGATGCAGTAAGAGCCTGCTAAGGGATACCTCCGGAAGATTCGATTCGACGGCAGCGGTGTCTTTCCGTGTATCAACATCCCGTACTGCGCTCGCCAACCCGCCTGCCAAGCGTGGTGAGTATGGCAACTTCTCTACATGGAGATCCATGAGGGAGGCCTGTGTTCAGTAGCGGACGTTTCATCGCCGAAATGATGATTATTGTATAAATGTTTCTAATGTTTCCTAAGCCCATTCAAACACGCAAAAAGAGTTGCGTAGTTTATTTGGTGTGTGTTCGGTGTTCTCGTATTTTGTGTCTGCATTTGGTGTCGGAGCTTCCAAACGTTTGAACCCTTGTTGATTTAGTAATACTTTTTATGTGTAAAGTATTTTGCTATACTGCACAGCAGCAGGTGTGCAGGTTGTGGCTGGTTCTGCCATTACCGCCAATCAGTAGTTGTATTTGTCCAAAGTAATGACCTACGTTCCAAAAATCTGTGCAGTCCTTTCAATATCACCAACCTCTTCTCTGCCGGTCGGGTGTATTGTTAGGGGGCGAAGCCCCCTATTCTGCATAGCGCTGTCTGTCTGTCTGTCTGTGTATGACACGATTACAACCAAACGCGTTGACCGATTTACATGAAACCTTTTTTGTTAGCACTGTCTTAATGAGAGAAGGGTACTGATGGATTTTGGTGACCCTAGGGACCGGAGTAATTGTGACCTCAAAAGGTCACCAAAGGTCAAAAATGGCATTTTTTGGAAACCTTCGCCCCCTTTTCTGGTACCCCCATACCAATGATTGTTTATTTTATTTAGAGTAACCTGTCTCGATGTCTGTCTGTAATCACAATCAATCACTTCTTGGTTAAAGATTGAGCTGAAATTTTGCATGCATGTGTAAATCGGATGACAATGCAAAATGATTATGACATGGAGCTGATCTGATGATGGAACCGGAAGGTGGCCACAGGAACTTCTTAGTTAAGCGACACAACCCCATCGAGTTTGGACTCGTTTGATCCGTCTTGACGAGTACTTTGGTGCTTGATGGTAACCAGGGTCTGATGATGGTGCAGGAAGATGGCCATAGGAACTCAGTAATAAAGCGATTTTTAACTTTTTTGTTCATTTTATTAACAAATAATAAAAGCTTGTATTTAAAAAGTTTTTATTAAACTCAACTTGTTCGCTTTCAAAATTAACGTGAGAATCACTGTTCATTTCTGCTCTTCGCCGTCTTTTTTTTTGTTGTTTCCAAACTTTTACTGCACTTATGCACTCCATAGTAGGCATAGCTTAGGCACCGTCCACACGGTGCAGGCACCGGCGCCGCCGCGTCCGTTTCCGGAGTTAGCGCCAGATGCAATTTGTAACGCCTGCAAATATCTGTGAGCTGTTGAATACCATTAATGTGGATGGTTCACTGAAAGTCCAGGAGGTGAATGATTCTGAGTCTCAACCTTTAAATCAGGTAGTTTTTGCGGTAAATCTCCTTACGCATATTCATAATTTGCGCCTTGGCCGATACTGTGTGCTGTGTGCCAATAAAAAACACATAAGAAATGCCTGACATTTTTTTTTTTTTTTATTATTTAGTATAATGTTAACAAAATTAAACCTATACTAAAATATATTACAATCTAGCCAGATTGGCCAATGAGTAACTTAATGCTAACTTAGTTTTATAAGAATGTAAACTGTAAGATAGTGTCCATCAGCACTTTTCTTATTGTCTCTAATTAAGGGGAAGACTCTTTGATGCCTGACAATGGCATTTCTTATGTTTTTTATTGTGTAAGTATAATTAACCAACTCCCTGCCTATTACTCAAAATATCGCGAGGTTGGCATAGCGTAATCTCCTGTTCAGATTCTCCAACTCCATGTTAAGTTTTATGACCTGACAGCAAACACATTTGGAAATTCTTGTAAAAAATTGTACCAATAACGAAAAGTGGCAGTGCCCAAGTCTGGTTGGCTAATCTAAGCTACCAACCCTAAAAAATTTGAGCAATAATTTTTACTTCTGTCGATACGTGTGAAACTTCCTTTAAAATCTACCTATGTATGCGTGTTGCGTTACTGCACCTCGATCGTAAAACGATATTACATTGGGGGCGTCAGTAAATTATGCTAGAAAGTTTACGTTGATGCTAATTCTTACTTGTTAGTAGGTACTTAGTTTAACTTATCAGTCCAATTTACACAGTTTTTAGACCTAAGCTTTTTTAATTAAGGAAATGCAAAGTCAAATATACGATCGCGTAAAGTATTCCTTCTAGAAAACAACATCGTCCAATTAAGGATAGAGCATGCTTACGGTCGACGTATATCGCCGTCGTCACGAAGGCACTTTATTGGTACATTCTGTAGCTTCAGCACTACGCGCGATTATGGAAACCTATCTATAGAAAACAAATAAGTGTTTGGCTTGCACATAGGAAAAATATGTGTTTAGAAAAGTAGGCTTTTGCCGTGCTCTGGAGACAGGTATATAATAAAACGAGCTAACCCGTGCTCACTTCGTTGGGCGGTAAAAATCTGACTACCACGAAAAAGTATTTTAATTTTTCGGGTTAATATTATAGCCTATGACAATCGGTTCACTTTACGCCCTACAACTCACAAACTCATAAACTTTTCTTCTGTATAATATTAGTATAACATAATAAAAACAACGAAACACAAAGGTTTAAAATTCGTTTATTTTCTTAGTAGCGCTGATACTTCAATAAAAAAAAAGTAAGGCCTTTGCATCTATTATAGATGATTTATACAGCGTCAGCAACTGGTAATCATGCTGTACGGGACGCTGCAGTGCCTGGGACATAGTTAGATGGATTAGGCTTGCCCAGCACCTATACCATCCTCTCAGCTTAGTCAGCTAATTCAGAGGAAAGAACAGGTCAATACGTCTGAAGCTAACTAAGCCGCAGGTTTCCCCACGATGTTTCTTTCACCGTTAAAGCACGTGTTAAGTGTACACATACATTTTTCAAGAAAGAAAAATCCATTGGTGCACTGCCGGTATCGAACCCACGACCTTCGGATTGAAAGTCGGGGGTACATACCACTCGGCCAACACGGCTTTAAACCCTGTTATAATTAATTGTTATATTAACAAACAAACAATGGCCTCGTAAAGATTCCAATTTAAATTAATATCTAATCTTTTATAGTCCAAACATTTGCAAAGTATCATGCTTATTGTAAAACAAGGTAAAGGAGAATAGATAAATTTAATACGGCATTTCAGATCCTTAGCATTACTCCAACAGCATTTAACACCTAAACTCAGCTACAACTTAATTATCCATTCGAATTCAGCCTTTACAGTCGTGACGTGTAATTTTGCCTTAATATCCTCGCTTTATTCACATGTTAAGAATCCAATATGCTCCTGCCTAATTCGTGTGTGCGCGGCCTAAAGACACGCATTTGCATTACAAAGGTGACTTGGAAAATTACTACGAAAAGCAAGAAAGCTTACGTAAGGTGAGATAGGAGAATAAATGCTTAATTACTTTCCGGATAGCTGATGAGTTTTCTTGGTTATTACAAATAAGTTTTCGGAGAAGATTGCTGATTTAAGGTCTATCCAGCGAGTGGAAGACTGTACGCGAGATCTCTGGCCCTCTACGTGGCCTTATTCCACAAATATCTCCATAGAGGCCTCGTTTCTGGAGTTGTGCCCAAAGAACAACTCTTGCCTTAGGATGAATGTTGGTCAGTTAACTGCCCGATCTTTCGCAGACGCCTATGATTTTCCGTCGAATGCAAATAGATTATCTTTCATACTCTGACAAAAACCATAATCATACAATTTCCCAGAAAAAATACGACATGAAAAACTAAATTACCTACTTCTTACCTTACTACGCCTTACGCTAATAATATTTTGTGCTAACATCACAAGGCAGTATGACATAATCTAACTAAGGTGGGTTGAAAGTTGGATGTAAATATTAAATTAGCTTTTAACAATGCTCCATGATAGAGTAGGCTCCTAACAAAGTCACGTTACCTAGACTTGTTAATTTATTATTTAAGCCAAAGTTTTCTTTAGTAGTCTTCTAGGGTTGGCACAGAATTTAAGCATAAGTCAAAAGTTGCATTTTCATATGCAAAATAACCTTTATAAAATCAAATGGTAATCAATATATATTTAGCAATATAGATTTTACTCCGGACTATTATACTCCTTGACTATTTGTAACTATTGTAAGGAGTAAAAACTATATATTTTTCAGGTATCTGCATGTGAATGTCCGTCAAAATTGGTTTAACCGTTTTCGAGATTAGTCAAATTAAACGGACAGCAGAACACAAATTATACAATTAACACATGTAATACCTCAATATCAAAAATGTTTATCTGCTATCGAAAACATGTACCCAACCTGAAAAGATCCTGATAATATTTGCAATAATGTAACAGAAAACGAAAAACTGGCAACCCTTAGCTTGTACTAGAAGGGTGTCACTTACCTAGTTATCGCGATGGATTACATTAGCGAGATGAAAGCCGTTTTTAAAGGCATAAATTTTAAATTGCTTGTTCTATCTTGTCAAAGCGTGTTTGTATATTTTGCGGGAGAAAATGCTTTTATAGTAAAAAGGTACTGATAAGGTTATTTTTCTGCGTTAGGTGTGACCTGTAGACTCCAGACTTTAACGACAATCTAGAATGTAGGTACAAACTCTACAATTTCTATGTCATAACTGCTTTATTTCAAGCAGGCCAGTGTAAAAACCTAAACCTACTTCGCTTTCAAAATTAATAGAATCTGGACTATTCCACGACTTATCTGTGATACTCGTAAGAACAAAGAGGAAACTTTATTCCTCGCAACATTAACAAATGTACAAACATAAAAATGTTCATCAATAAAATTGCAGACCATTTGAAACTTGTTATACTTTTTATCGCTGTCAGCAATTAATTCCAACGTACACAAGTTTAAAGCCATACAATCCAACTGCTACCGCGACACCCAGTATTTATTTAGGATGCAACCCCATTTACATACGCTTTACTCTCACGCAAATGTAAATCCTGAATCAATGGGTATTAAATTGAAATTTGACTGTGTCTATGTCGATAACCCTGAGGCTTCGGCATGTGCTATGAACAAAGGGTTTATTGACCTTGGCGCTTAGCCAGATTCAGAAACAGGCAAATTAGATTGTATCCTGAATTTGGGTAACGATCTACCAAGTTTAATTTAGCTCTAAACATGCTTATGCTAGGGTATTAGGAATTCGGACAATCTGCTGTTCTCACAGTTCAAGGTAGTACAAACAACACTTCTGTCATCATAACTAAGGGTAACCCAATCAATAATGCATGTCGATTATATCTACCATCCTTAACCAAACTTCAGAAATAAACAACGCTAACAACCAAAAATAATATACCTCTAAAATATTACTCATGTCGACACCAGCCGAAATATTGCCTCCCGAAGGCCCCAAACAGATTTCATCGATCACACACCCGTGGCCACTGCACACATTGACACGTAAGCATATGCAGCGTACAAAATTTATAGGCCATGTTTAGGCATTTTGGCTGTGGAGCTCATATTTTGCCACCTGCTTCGGCTTACGCGCGTAAAAATGAACTCTATTCCAACGGGTTGCGTATACAGGCTGGGAATAGGAAAGATGGCATAGTTGTATCGCTAGTGAAGCGTAAAGGTTCCCATTCATACTGTGAAAGCCTGTCGCATAGACAAGGGAGACGTAGACGCCGTAAAAATGATTTATACAAGCCGGGACGGCTTATCGGCTGTTGTCGAACCTTTAAAAAGAGGTAGATCCTGTTCGGTGATAGAGATGTACATGTTGGTGAGATATTGATTTGTGGGCAGAGAAATGAGCATTTTTTATTCATTTTATAACAATCTACCCTTGTCAATGTAACTTTTTCTTTCCCTTTTCCGGGCTTAAACCTTCTAACTCTTTTCATCCTTGTATTTTTCTTCACGACGCATTTGTTTCGTTTCTTTAGTGGTATTAAAAAAGCGGATCACTCTCACGCTCAGCGTTTTACCTAATACAAATGTCCATTAGAATCCATAATTAATAATTCCAATTTTCCATCCGGTTTTGTTCATGATAACCTTCATCTTTAAACTCAATTTAAATTGAATTGCAGTATGAACGTTTTCACCTTATAATCTTAGGGTTGAGCCTACTATCTTATATCAAGGAAGTAATAACACAGATCTACGATCAGCTCCCCCCGCTCAAATGTCAGTTCAAAGTGAATTCGGAAATTAGATTCAGATGTACGAGAGCCCCTTGTCATTTATTAGTTCCAATGTCCTCGTATGATCTCATCGAGTTATGTCAAGAACACTTTGTGGGTTGGCGATGCGAACGGTCATTTGCGAGAATACTCCCGGTGTTTTGATAATTTTTTATTTATTTATTTATTTATTTATTTAATACTTTGTGCACAAAAACAATGTACAGAGGAGGACTTAATGCTAATAGCATTTTCTACCAGTCAACCTGGGCGTGCAAGAAAAAATGAGAAGGCACTAACAACAGAAGTAAGGAAAATTTCTACATAAATATTAATTAACATAAAAATATATACTTATAGTTAACATAAAATATACCAACACATTATAAATTATAAATAAATAAATATATATACATATTTAAAATATATAAATAATACATAATAGCTTATGGGCCTAAGAAGGGAAATGAAATAAAAATAGAAAATTAAGAACTGGGATGAACCTTATCTACAAAATATTTGCGAGCTGCCTGCTTGAAACTCTGCTTTGTTTCACATTTCCTAATATTCAACGGTAAAGAGTTCCAGAGGCGGACGGCCACGACTGCGAATGAATTGTCAACAAAAGAAGTTCGATGACTCGGAGTTGCAAGAATAAGGGTATTTGATGATCGGAGTTCTTTATTGTGACCATCTGCCACAAATTTGAAAATTACGCTTAAGTATGATGGAGCCATTGGGTCTTTCAAAATCGAAAACAGAAGGCAGAGGATTCGAAGATTGCGTCGCTCACGTATCGGAAGCCATTTGAGCTTGGCTCTGTATTCCGAGACATGGTCATACTTACGGAGACCGTAGACGAACCGAATACAGTTGTTTAATAACCTGTCTAGTTTATTGAGGTGGTCTTCCGTAAGGTCAAGTGCACACACGTCTCCATAGTCAAGAATCGGAACTAGAAGGGAGTTTACAAGCGTGATTTTAGTGGAAATAGGAAGGAAATTTTTAAGACGGAAAATGGCATGGTATGATGCGTAGAACTTACGGGAGATTTCCTTGACATATGGAGACCAGTTTAAATTTGTGTCTATAATGATTCCCAAGTCTTTAACTGTTTGAGAGAAAGGAATTGCGACACTGTTGAGATAAAGTATGGGAAGATTGGAAAAGTTGATCTTACACAACTGACGTGAACTTCCAACGATAATGGCTTGGCACTTGTCAGGATTTACCTGTATGCCATAATTCAGTGACCAAGTGTAGAGACGTGCTAAATCATCGTTAAGTAATTGAATTGCTTGAGCCAAATCACCTGCTGGAACAGCGTAGTATAGCTGCAAATCGTCGGCATACAGGTGAAATTTGCTGTGTAAGAGAGGAGAAAGAAGATTGATAAAGAGGGAGAAAAGCAAAGGGGATAAGATTCCACCCTGTGGTACTCCAGAGTCTATGTTGTTCCAAACAGAAAAATTTGCTCCATGACGAATAGTCTGTCGGCGACCTTTTAAGTACGAGGAAAACCAGTTAACAGCAATTGGAGAAAATTTTAATCTAGGAAGGATAGCTAAAAGCAGATCGTGGTCAACAGCGTTAAAAGCGTTACTAAAATCTACCAGAACCAGCACAGTGACTTGTGAGTTTTCCATACTGCCCCTTATGTCCTCAGTAACCTTTAGCAACGCTGTTGTGGTGCTATGGCCCACTCTGAATCCAGATTGGAGAGGGTTAAGAAGTTTATTCATGGATAAAAAATCAGTTACTTGCTTATGAACCACAGACTCTATGACCTTAGACAGAAAGGGCAGTATGGATATAGGGCGAAAATTCTTGGGAATAGTTGGATTAGGGACTTTCGGAAGAGGGAGAACATGTGCTTTTCGCCATTCGTCAGGGAAGTTACCACTGGACAGAGAAAAGTTTACAATATGCGTAATGGCCGGGAGAAGTTGGTCCAATATATAAAGAATCATTACTCGACCGATGTTGTCACTACCAATTGCCTTGGATTTGAAGGATTTGATAAGTTTAGATACAGAGTCTTGACTAACTGGTAGAAACTCAAAGGGAGTAATGTTTGTTATGGGAAGAGAATTTATGTTTGAGAGAGTAGTTTTCTTAATCATAGGGTTAAGCTTATCACCAGAAGTAAAGTGTCCGTTTAAAGTATCGATGTCAACGGTGATTTTCACATCAGTGTGTTTGATTTTACCTAGACCCAAAGACCTCAAGAGTTTCCAAATACTAGACGGCGTTGAGAGCTCAATTTGTTCTGAGATGTAGCGTTTTTTAGCACTTCTGACGAGTAGATTACATCGATTTCTTAACCTTTTATAAGTGGTCCAGTTCTCATCGGAACGGTCACGTTTATATGCCCGGAAAGCTCGGTCTCTTCTAGACATGGCCTGTCTTATGTTTTCATTAAACCAGGGGGCTGGGGGACGTTTGATTTTAATTGGACGAATGGGAGCATGTTTATCGAATAAATTTAGAATGTGAGAGTTGAGAAAAATTACTTTGTCGTCTAATAATTGTACTTGTTCGACTTGCGCCCAGTTAAGTTCTGAGGCATCAGAGACAAGCTTAACCTTGTTCATACCAGAAAATGACCGTTGCATTAAAATTTTGGGTTTTGTCTTAGGAACTTTGTATCTAATAGAAGAGTAAATGAGGTCATGATGGGAGAAGGCTGGAGCTGAGAACTGACCGTGACATCTTACTAAATCTACATCTGACGTAATAATTAGGTCTAGGAGAGTACTCGAAGAGTGAGTGTGGTGCGTCGGATGCAGATCCAGCAAACTAAGAGATACGGACTCAAGAATATTGCGCAGTTTTGCAGTACGAGAGTTATTACCTATGAGACACGTGTTAAAATCACCCATTATCAGCAAGTGAGTGTATTCAGTCATTAAGTCTTCCAGCACAGTTTCAAGCTCGGCGAAATAATCAATGTTAGGCGGACAATAAATGACACCAAGGGCAAGTTTTATTCCAAGGTCAATCTCTATAAAAAGATACTCTGGTGAAGAGTTGTAGGTCGCCGGGGATTGTAAAATTACTTTATAAGCAATGTCACTCTTCAAATATATCGCAACCCCTCCACCCCGTTTATTGATACGATCGTTTCTGACTAAGACAAAGCCCGGAATTGGAAAGTAGCAAGAGGACAGAGACGGCTTGAGCCAGCTCTCCGAGACAAGTAATGCATGTAGAGAGTTACAATTTAGGTTGAAAGATTCATGCAAATCCGAGTAATGAGCCGCGATACTTTGGGCATTAATGTGACAAACATTGAAATTTTTAGTTAGTGGGGCAAAAAGGTTTTCAAGTAGATCGTTAAGCGTTAAGGTGTCATCAGTAGCACTGACGAAAGATGTATCAGAATAATCACTGGCGGTATTAAAAGATTCTTCATCACTTTGGCTCATATTTGATAAAATAATCATAAAATATAGTAATTATGTTATAAATATACTAAGTAACAATGTAAATAAAATATAGTATATAATTAAATAATAAATTATATATAATTATTAAATACTACCACTTATAACAAAAAAAAAATAATTAACTAAGGGATCAGTTTTTGTTGCACTCCCAGCTGGCTCAACTTATATTTACATTTAGCGGTATATAGACAAGGCATCAAACTTAAATGTACCAATAAAGAGTTTATCTATCTATCTATCTATCAATAATGAAAGGTTTTTTAATAACAAAAAGAAGAAAAAATATGATTTAGGTATAAACAACTAACAAAAGTAAACGTAACTTGCTTCGTAAAAGTGGCAAGCAAAGTTTGACGTTTGACAGAAAACTTAAGATTTGAGTTTGATCAGTGAATGACAATGACAGCTACTGTCCCCACAATATGACGATCGTTCGGAAACGCCATTAAAAAAAGAAGAAGTTCTATTTTCGTTTCGCATTTCACAGTAAATAGAAAAATGCAGGTGATACAAAAAGTTACAACACAATGCAATGCATTGAAATAAAACGAAACACGGGGGTATGCACCGCTGCCAAGTTTGATGCTATGGAAAAAGAAAACTATGATAACAGTGATCTAGAGCGTATGACAAATCGTGAATAAAACTGCTACTTGTTAGATCTGGTTCTGGATGAGGCGTTCCTACGGGACCTAGGGGGTTCATAGTCGCCTGGTGCCGGTTTGGTTACAGCCTGTGAACGCGAAGAACTAGCTGCATGCTCGGGGCCTCGGGTTTCACTCGATGAAGGATGTTTCTTTCTTAGCTGGTTCAACTGGTCCAGAGTGATAATACGTTTTAACTCACTGTTAGGGAGCTTAACCATAATAGCTCCGTCACGGGTCCAGCACTTATTGATTCCAAAGTGTTTACGGGCTTCAGAAAAGATACCTTGACGAGATTTAGTTAGAAATTCACTCAGAACAGTTGGTGTGGACTTTAGGCGTTTCTTCTCTCTCCATATGAGATTGCGAGTATTCATATCAGTGAAACGTACTAAAATTGGACGCGTTTTCTGACTATTCTTTATGCCTAAACGATGACATAAATACATATCAGACTGCTTTATATCAGTAAACTTCATAGTACAATTTATAACTCCGAGGACAATTGCTAAGCAGTCTTCACTGTCCTTTTCCTGAATGCCACTAAAGAGGAGGGCATTGTGTCTGCTGTGACTATCCACTTCATCAACATGAATGCTAAGAGCTTGGACTTGAGAGCGAAGAAGTTGCAGTGTTGACAAAGCAATCTCTTTGAATGCTTTAAAATCCAGTGATAATTTTTCAATGTTAGGCTTACTGTCAGAGGCTGCTGAAGTAAGAGCTTTCTCGATTTCAGCCATTCTTGAAACCAGGGATTCTTCAATGCGATTTTGATTCTCCAGCACATGTTGTAGGTTAGACATGTTGAGTATGTGGGCCACTTTTTGTTGAAACTTGAGTAAAAAAGAACAGATGACAACTGTAGTAAGCCAGCAGGTATGTGCAATTATTTACTATAGCATTTAAACCATTAAATGCTTAGTATAAATGATTTTAACTAATTAATTTTGAATAAAAATGAAGAGCTTATTTATTTTGGTGTTGACAGTTCAGCGCCTACCCGCGAAAAAAAAAGCTTATTATTATTAATAAAAGATAATCGCGTTATGTGTTGATTTATATGAGGCAAACTAGAGCTTCTATTTTTTGTTGGTCGCCGGGGGGTTCCGGCTGTAGAATTCTGCCCCTCATCTCCTGCCCGTGAAACAACGTATACCTGGTTATATAAAAAACGGGCAGTGAGTGGAACGAAGTGGTCTCTGCCTACCCCTACGGGAAAAAGGCGTGATTATATGTATGTATGTATGTATGTGTTTTGATATGCCGTGTTTAAGTTTAAATTTTGATTTATTGCAAAGAGTCGGTAAAATAACCACACATATTTTCGCTTATTCAACCAACAGCTTTCCGATTGGGCAAATTCGGTAAATGCGGCCTACAGAGTAACAGTATTATTTGAATGCCGAGTTCACGGTATCATACATCACAACATCGCGTAGCAGAGATAAAACGGAGCACAAAGCAATTTTACATTTTTTCCGCATTCATTACAAAAACAATCAGTCCCCTGTCGTTTGACAATCTGTGTACAGGGTTCTATAGCTGGGTACTGTGTTTCACTCCCTCCGGGCTACCTCTCGCTTAAATTGAGGGTGTACTATGGTAGGATTGTTGTACGGGAAGCGGAAAGCAGGTGTATGTGCATGCCTAACTAGGTATGCAACTTTTGTAACCCTCGTTAAAAGAACCCTAGGAGTTTCCAGGTTTTAACAGGTGCTTTCTACGCAAGCGTGTCCCGCCCTAGACCACATCATTGCTTAACATCAGGCTAGACACCTTTATAAATTTTATGTCAAGGGGATTCTGGTGAACCGATGAGTTCACTGGGATGCCATGGGGGATCAAGTTAGGGGATTCTGGTGGCCTCACCCGATTCAAAGGCATAAAAAGAAAAAAAAAGTCTTCAAATGCTGTGCATTATATAATTTACCCTTTAACAACTAAAATGTATTTGATCGATTCGATTCTGTTGTTGCACTTCCCAAGGCTAATAATAATTAATTAGATTAGAGCTGTTACGTAAAATTAAGTAATATTTGTTTGTTTTAATTTTAGAACGGCGATAACCGAATAGCTTTATGTAATTTTAGTTGAATATACGCAATTTTAGTTAGGAAGTGCGCCAACAGAATTTACAGCAATGTAAATGTAAAAGATGAAGAACGGTGACAACAATAATCAATATTTAGAGATCTGATAAAATACTCTAAATGAGTATAAAGGTGCTAGGAGTTGCATTCAACGATTTTGTTGTACGATAAAAAGACGAAATAAAATAAAGAAAGATAACATCATTTTAACATGATACACAACGAAGAGACTGCAAAAGTTACAAACTGTGGAGCGCGCTTCCAAGATCTTAAGTTTTTCTTAAAAAAATTAAAACAAAATAAGGTTAACATAATAATATAAGTACCTACCTACTCTAAGAGTTCTAAGGAAACAAAAAAGAAAATACATTTATGTAATACAGATTTTACGTGATACATTACTAAATAGCGCGGTTTTAGTGTTTTAGCGTTAAGACTTTAGGGATGATTTTTGAAAAAATATCTCTATTATTATACATAGGGTATTTATCGCGTAAATTACCTTAATAATTTCCCGACGTTTGCACCAGGCATGGTCCCGGGAAGACTACATGTTTGATTATATTACAGGATAGGTGCTTATTATATTAAGTTTTATTTTTTAAGCAACAACATGTAGAACAGAAACATTTTTGTAACATTTTTATCTTACGACAATAAAATGCAATGAAAATATCTAGTTTTAATTCCGCTAATGCTGAGATGCATATGCACCGCCCTCCCGCCCGCTAATTGTAAATTTTAAATTTTGTTAATTGTGTTACATATCGCCCTTTACACTAGTAAATAAGATAATACCTTAACTCTGTTATTCCCCTAATTAGCTAATACATTCTTTGTTATCAGTAGGTTCATTCCCAAATTGTATTGTAAATAACTCATTAGTCTTAAGGACCTTATTTTTGTTTACGACTATTCTCAAGTATTCTTCCACTTCACAACAACCCTTAATTATGTTTACTTATCCCACGTTCCCATGTATAAAAGCTCTGTATTTCATTTAACACTTCACTTCTATTTCTAAACTCAAACGTGACACTCCTAGTTCATAATTCAAACTCGTCACGTCTCGTAATCCTAAATCTCTAAATTCTCATTGTACCTAAGTTTAAGTTCAAATTCTAATAAAATTATTTTTTAAATTAATTGTGTCATTCGCCACGTAACAAATTTGGCGCAGCCGGTAGGATACACGCAAGTTGCGGAAGACGGGGACAACGTTTCTACGGTCAAAACAGAAGACGCAAGCAACGGTACCTGAAAGGTTTTGAGACTCCCTGCCGAACCGAAAACTAAATGTGCATCCGCATTTTTATATTGTTAATGTGGTAAGTGGCTCAATTTTTATGCACTGCTCCTAACTCCTGTCTCAACATCCAACTCCTGAAATCCAAGATCATTCATTAATCTCAATTGCACCCTTGTAATATAAAATTGAAATTAATCTTACTCCAAATATTATCCCAACCAAAATGTCATTCGACTCTAAGGTTATGAAGCAAGAATCATCCACCATGGATATCAATTTAAATGTATTGCTTACACTTATTCCGGAATTCGACACGAATCATTCTCAACAAGTTTATAAATTCATTCGATCGTGCGATTCAGCATTTAAACTTTCATCAATTAACCAAGAACAAATACTGCTAACGTATCTACTTAATAAAATAACGGGACCAGGTTCGTCGGACGTCCACATAAGAAATTTTACACAGTGGACGGACGTAAAGAGTTTCTTAATTCAAAAATACTCGCAAACAAAAACAATTGGACACCTCCATTTAGAGCTACAGTCATTATTTCAAAAACCCAACGAATCTATAACTGAATACTTCCATAGAGTAGACATTTGTCGCAGTAAATTAGTCGAAAAACTAACAACGGAAATCCACGACAATTCTCTTGAAGGCAGAATAACGACCGCCGAAGAAACAGCCCTGAACGTTTTCGTAAACGGTCTAAGTTCCGACATCGGAATAATGCTGCGAGTACGATCTGTCTCTACCCTAACAGAAGCAGGAAACTTTGCTATTCAAGAAGAAAAAATTAGAAACATGAATAACGCAAGGCAAATGCTCTACCGTAACAGCACCCCGCGCCCAAATAACATTCAATCAAATATGCCAACAAACATTCCTCAGCGACCGCTAAACAATAAATTTTGCAAATACTGCAAAAAGCCAGGGCATTTAATCGTAGAATGCCGCAAACGGGAATACAACAATTCAAAACAATCAAATCCTATTCCCATTTCGAACCCCAATACACAGCCACGTCAGACATTACCTACAAAAGTAAATCATTTAAACTCACAGGCGGCCGAAGAGATGGGCATTCCTTCGGAAACCGCTTTAGCATTCTATACTAATGCCCAGACACAGATGTCGAACCCCAACTGGAACCAAAATACGAGCCTCGAGACAGAAGCGCTCCAACTAGATTGGTAAAACTAACACCTAAAAAGTCAAAGGACCATGAGTCATTTCATTCAGTCCATCGGGGACAAGTGACCATGCCTCCTTTCAGCGAGAGTCGCCCAGTAGCACAAAACAGACCAGTCTATCGGAGACAATTTTGTGATGCTAGCACTCAAACTGATCTACCAAGCCAATCAAATTCAATTTCCGAATCTACTAAATCGATTCAATCAAACTCTAACTCAAAATCGAACTCTAATTCAAACGCGAAATCAAAATCTAAATCAAACTCTAAATCAAACTCCAAATCAAACTCTAAATCTAAATCAAAACCTAAATCTCACGACACAAAAATTCCTAACTCGATTACTATTTCCTCGCTCAATGTGCCTCCAGAAAATCTTTTGCATTGCAAATTCCACATTGAAGGTAGGCCAGTCATACTTCTTATTGATACAGGAGCCGCTATTTCGGTCATAAACAAGGCGAAAATAGGGTCGGCACCTCTAGATGTATCGAACATCGTATCAATCTTTGGTATTTCAGGCAACCAATCCTCGATCAAAAGCTTCGGCACAGCTCCAATATCATTAGACAACTTTCCTAAATTCAAATTCCATGTAGCTAACCTCAACATCGAAGTTGACGGTATTCTTGGAAACGATTTCATGTCCAAATTCAATGTCAACATCTACGTCCAATCAAAATCCATGAAAATTCGAGATCGAACATATAAATTATTCTACATCGGTGATAAGGTATCGACAAACAACAAAGACGAACAATTCATAGGCCAGCGATCTGAAACCGTTATTACATGCTACACCGAAGATATCCAAGACGGATACGCGGTGATTGAAAAACAACAAATTAATGATGATATCTCTATTCCTAATGCGTTAGTAACAGTCAAAGATAATAAATTTCTAATCACTTGTGTAAACTCAAGCAATAACGATAAAATCATGTCAATTCCAAAGGTCCGAGCGACCATAATAACATCAGACGAATTAACTTAAAACTTTACATACCAAATAAATTTAACAAACGCGGTTAACAACATCAATTCGATCAACGATCTCATTCGTCAAGAACATCTTAACGCTGAAGAAAAGGACTCTCTTATTAAAACTGTCAGTGACTATTCCGATATATTCTATACTGAAGGACAGCCTCTGACGTTTACGAATCATACGAAACATTCGATACCTACTACATCAGAAACACCAATCCATACAAAAACTTATAGATTTCCTTTCGTTCACCAACAAGAAGTCAAAACTCAAGTTCAGAAAATGTTAGACCAAAACATCATTCAACCTAGCACTTCTCCTTGGAGTAGTCCCATCTGGGTTGTCCCAAAGAAATTAGATGCGACAGGCAAACAAAAATGGCGCGTAGTCATAGACTATCGCAAACTAAATGATGTTACAATCGGAGATAGCTATCCTTTACCCAACATAACGGACATTTTAGATAAACTAGGTCACTCAATCTATTTCACAACTCTAGATCTAGCTTCTGGGTTTCATCAAATCGAAATGGACGCCAAAGATATTCCTAAGACAGCTTTCAACACACCTTATGGTCACTATGAATTTTTAAGAATGCCATTTGGCCTAAAAAATGCACCAGCGACATTCCAACGCGCCATGGACAATGTTCTCCATGGACTTCAAGGTGAACGCTGCTTTGTTTACCTAGACGATATCGTTATTTTCGCTTCTAGCCTCCAAGAACACGAACAAAAACTCACTGAAGTTTTCGATCGCCTTAGAAAACATGGTCTAAAAATCCAACCTGATAAATGCGAATTCATGAGAAGAGAAGTTGCCTATTTAGGTCACATAATTTCTAGTGAAGGTGTAAAACCAAATCCAGACAAAGTCAAAGCTGTTCGAGATTTTCCAATTCCTAAATCATGCAAAGACATAAAATCATTCCTAGGCCTTGCCGGTTACTACCGTAGATTCATCCCAAATTTCAGCAAACTCACAAAACCTATGACAAGCCTTCTTAAAAAGGACGTTCCCTTTATCTGGGGCGAAGAACAACAACATGCTTTAGATAGTTGCAAAGACATACTTACAACGACCCCTATCTTACAATACCCCGACTTTACTAAAGAATTCAACTTAACAACAGATGCTTCAAAATACGCCATTGGCGCAATTCTCTCACAAGGCGAAATCGGTAAAGATTTACCAATAGCATACGCTTCACGTACTTTAAACAAAGCAGAATCGAACTATTCCACTATCGAGCGTGAATTACTAGCCATAGTTTGGGCAGTAAAGCATTTCCGACCTTACCTCTTTGGTCGAAGGTTTAAAATCCTTACGGATCACAAACCACTTATATGGCTCATGAATGTTAAAGATCCAGGTAGTCGCTTAGTACGTTGGAGATTAAAACTCGAAGAATACGACTACGAAATGAAACATAAATCAGGTAAAAGCAACACCAACGCCGATGCCCTTTCTCGTCCACCAATAATGAATTCTAACATCATCGATTTAACAGATTCACCACCTAATTCCCCTCGCGAATCCACAACAGATGAATATCTTCAAATTAACTTCGAACACTTCACTACTCTAGATAAAGATCAACTCAAATGCTTCGAATCTTCCAAAATCAAATTCTCTTCTGATAGACTCCTAGATCCAAGACATAAAAATGTCTTCATTCCGACATCTTGCAATCTCTCAGATCAAAATGATATATCTAAAGAAGCCCTAAGCCTTTGTTCCGGGATAGAACCCTACATTCAAAAAATCAAAAACTTATACGATACAGATCTCCTTATTTCAAATGAAAAACAAAATCTTATATTCTGCTGTACAAGACCAAATCACTTCGATCCATGGGATTCAGAAAGTTATTTCAAAGCCCTCCTTTCTTGTCTTCAACGACATACAATTTCCCATCTCTATGTCCCTGATCTTAAACATGACCACACTTGCAAATTAGCCAACAATGAACAATTACAAATCTCTGCATATTTAGCTGAAAGCTATGACTGTGAAATCACCATATGCGAAAACAAAGTTAGTTATCCTAAACCTGAAGAAATCCCGAACATCCTAAAAACCTATCACGATGAACCTCTTTCAGGACATCGAGGTATAGTCGAAACTACGAAGAAAATTAGAGATCTATACTTTTGGAAAGGAATGACAAATGACATAAAAACTTACGTCGAATCTTGCGTTATATGCCAGCGTAATAAAATTCAAAGAAAAACATTCCAAGCTCCTATGATTATAACTTCCCAATCAACCGAACCTTTCGAACGAGTTTCAATGGACCTAGTCTCTTATTCAGATATCAGTGAAAATAATAATAAATATGTCTTAACTCTTCAAGATGAACTAACACGATATGTTCAAGCTTATCCAATCCCTGATAAAGAAGCGATAACAGTAGCTCAACAATTACTTCACTTTTGCCAACATTATGGAGTTCCAAAGAGATTCCATTCAGATCAAGGCACCGAATTCATGAACAACGTCATGAAACAACTCATGAAATTTTTCGGTTCAAATCACTCATTTAACACAACTTATCATCCTCAAACTAATGGTGCTCTCGAACGATTCCACGCTACTCTACGCGATCACATTCGCATGTATCACAATCGCCGTCTCAAAAATTGGGATCAAATAATTCCATTTGCAATCATGTGTCATAATACTTCGACTAACAGTTCCACGGGCTATACACCTCACGAACTTCTTTTTGGGTATAAGCCTCGTCCATTCTATTCCATTAAACCAATTCCTGATTACACAGCATGCGATTACTTAAAAGATCTAAATGAACGTCTCAGAGTATCGCGGGATACCGCTCTTAAAAACTTAGAAAGCATGAAAGAAAAAGCTAAAGAACGCTATGATAGTAAAATTAAGAACTATGTTGAATATAAAGTAGGAAATAAAGTTATGTTAAGGGTCCCTAATCCAAACAATCTAGATGCAAAATGGGAAGGCCCTTTTGAAGTAATACGTGTAGGTTTTAATGCAAATTACGTTATCAAAGGCGCAGGTAAAAGTATATTAGTACATTCAAACAGACTGCGACCTTATTTAAGTTAGGTTAGGTTTAAATATCTAAGTCTAAAAATTAAGTTCTAACTCGTAGGTTTAGTCTAGAGTAATTTCCAATTATTTTATTTACAGGACTTGCCGCTATACAGCAGCTCAAACCATGTCCTTTACACAAATATTCCAAGAACCAAGCTATATTTACAATTTCTTAATTTGTTCCTTAATCAAACTCTTAGTCTGTATGATTATTTACAAACTCTATACGTATATAAGAAACTATTTTAAATCTAAGTTAAGTAGCGCTAAAACTAAGACTAACTCGACACTTTCTTCTATTACAGGGCAACCACAGGAATCGTTGCCAATCTAAATTTAACTCAACCCCTCAACTCCAATGCGGGTATCTTATATAACGAGGAAGGCAAATTATTCGTGACTGAAGAGTCATGGAAATTAATAATATATCGCGATTTAAAACCCCTCTTCATTTCCCATGAATCCTTACTACGTCTTTCAAACAATTTTCAAACAATGTCAACTCAATATCTCAATTTTCCCAATGTCCAATCAACAAAATCTTTCCTTAATGTAAATCTTAAAAAAAATTGAATCCAGACTTAGCGAACTGAACATGTACTTAGGCAAAAACTCGCGTACCAAAAGAGAACTCTTAGACGGTTTTGGTTCCGTTTTAAAATGGCTGATAGGAACACCCGATGCAAAGGATGCCAAGCGCTACGACGAATGTATAGATAAACTTGAAAAACAAGAAATCGATTTAACGGATTTAATGTCAAAGCAATTACAGATCACTTCTTCAACGATTAAAAATTTTAACGAAACTATCTTTAAAATCTCATTTTTGATTTAAAAATTAGCGAAGATATTTCTACTATATCCCTACAAATTCTAGAACTAGTTACAAGTCTCGAAAATGAAATTGACGATTGCCTATCAAGCATTCTTTTTGCTAAATCTAATATCTTACATCCTTCAATCATAAACTCTGAAAGATTATTCGAAGAACTTCTACGATCGAACAAAATTCGAACAAATAAAAAACTTGTGACCTCAGTAACAACTGAAAACTTGCATACCCTTATAGATTCTTCCACTCTAACAGCATATGTATATTCAAATCGTTTAGTTTATATTTTAGAATTCCCACTAGTCATGAATGATCCTCTGACCCTATATCATATATATTCAGTCCCAATCCAACATCCTAATTCCTCTTTCCATTCCACCATTCTCCCAGAGCATATCTATCTGGCCACTGATCATAGTGGACAATATTATGCGTCTACAAGTTCGCTGGATAACTGCAAAACGTTCTCGACAAAATCAAGAATCTGCAAGGATCTCGTGGTATACGACTCCAAAGAACGCCCCATCTGCGAAATGCAAATCCTATTCAGCCAAGAGACGAAAATTCCAGATTCCTGCATAATAACAACATTCCCTGCGGCAGTTCAAACATTTCAACCACTCGACGATAACAGATGGCTTTACATCCTCAACAACGAGACCAACTGCTTTCTAAACTGCGGAAATGAAGTCTCCAACTATAAACTTCAAGGCTCAGAAATCCTAACTCTACCTCAAGGATGCAAATTACACACGGGCTATAGCACACTAACAGCCTACAAATCAACAGAGAAAAATATCACAAATCCTATCATCATTCCCGATATAAGGACGGACGACTGTTTCGAGATCCAGACGAAGATCGAAATCCCACATCTTCTGCCAATCGCTATTAACGAGATGCCACTAGATTCTCTGAATAAAATTAAAGCTCATCTCGACAAATATTCAGAAGAACTGAAGAAAATCCAAGCGACGTCAAAATCAAAATCATTCATCGAGCAACATAATTCAATTTTATCCATATTTTATTTTACAACGGGCATCATACTTCTATCCTACATCTTAATAAAACTATGTAATAGATGTCCGAACGGTTTTATCAGAAGAAGAAGAAGACCATCAAGCGAAGGTTGTATTCAGATTTTCAACAATTGTTTCGACAACTCACGAAGACAACGTACAACTCAAGTTGCGATCCCGTTGCGATCCTTCAATCAACCAAATTCCTGCGTAACGGACGACGAAGACGACGACATCGAGAACACTCCATCTTCGCCACATTCCCAAAGATCAGGCACTAATGCCGGATCTTTATTCTAAGGGGGGAGATGTTACATATCGCCCTTTACACTAGTAAATAAGATAATACCTTAACTCTGTTATTCCCCTAATTAGCTAATACATTCTTTGTTATCAGTAGGTTCATTCCCAAATTGTATTGTAAATAACTCATTAGTCTTAAGGACCTTATTTTTGTTTACGACTATTCTCAAGTATTCTTCCACTTCACAACAACCCTTAATTATGTTTACTTATCCCACGTTCCCATGTATAAAAGCTCTGTATTTCATTTAACACTTCACTTCTATTTCTAAACTCAAACGTGACACTCCTAGTTCATAATTCAAACTCGTCACGTCTCGTAATCCTAAATCTCTAAATTCTCATTGTACCTAAGTTTAAGTTCAAATTCTAATAAAATTATTTTTTAAATTAATTGTGTCATTCGCCACGTAACAATTGTAAATTTTTTTCAAGTTTATTTAGCCATTATTCTTATTTTAAGATATTGTTGTTATTTTTATCTTTGGTGAAGACTATTTTCAGCAATTAGTTAAACCTTAGTGGTTTTAGATGCTGTTTAATAAAATTGTAACTTCTTGTAACTATAAATAAAAAGAAAAAAAAAAATATGCACATGCTGGGAGAACTAGGTTGTTAGTGCAACATGCATACCCAAACCCACACGACGACACGTGTTTCGCCTCTCCGCGAGGCATCTTCGCGTTGACTGGTCGGCGGCTGGAACGAAAGACTTCGGCGTCTCACCTGAAGATGTAATCTCCCTGCATGTGCATAATTAGCGGGCGGGAGGGCGGTGCATATGCATCTCAGCATTAGCGGAATTGAAACTAGATATTTTCATTGCATTTTATTAACCAGTGCTTTGTTGTTTGATTTGGTTTAACACTTCATCACCATCATAACAGCTCGTTGACTCTCACTGTAGTGCTGTGTGGGCCTTATCTTTAACACGCGCAGGTAAACGTGCTAGCCTCATCTACCAAAACTTAACTTCCACATTTTATTACTTTAACATTTGAAACTCAGCACTTCCATTTAGTTCAGTTTACTCACCGTTATTTAAATAGTTACCTACATATATCAGTATACACAAAGGGCTGAACTAAACCTCGGTGATTAATGAAAGTCGTACCTTCGGGTGATGATATACGATATCGATACTGTACAGCCTGATTGCCATTATACTCTGTTTAGATTTCACCGTGCATAGCCTTCTGGAGATTTTTAGGGTTACGTACCTCGAAAGGAAAAAACGGAACCCTTATAGGATCACTTTGTTGTCCGTCTGTCGGTCTCGAAAACGTGTAGAGGTATCGAGTTGAAATTAAAACCATATACTCAATTCTAGTCTATTTAAGCTGTAAAAAACATTCAATAGTCTAAGTTAACCTGAGAAAAAGATGCGGCCATTTATGCTGCTATAAACGCATGTTTCGACATTCTTTAGGGAATCAAAGTTCATAGGGTACTTCCCGTAGACCTAGAAATATGAAAATTGTTGTAAAAAAAAATAACCATAAGAAAGTACGAAATCAATCATAGAGGCTTTGAAACCCTACCCGCGATCATAAATTGGACGGGTGACCGAATCTTTTTGTGCATTTTTAAAACTTTCACTATATTTACTATGTTCGTACATACATACCTACGGAACCCTCGGTGGGCGAATCCAGCTCGCACTTGTCCGGTTTTTTTTCCTTTTCACTGCGATTTGTCGCCAATGGGCCATGGGCATGACAACACAACAAACCCATTGTGGGTTTGTTGTGTTGTGTTGTCGGCATGCGACCTGTGTCGCATCCCACGAGTACTTTACTCATTGTTAAGTTGCAACTTAAGTATGTTTTGAGGCGCCTTCCTTTTCGATATGCGACTCGTTGAGTTTTTCTCCTGGAGGTAGTCAATTAAACTACAGTTCGAAAGCGCAATAGAAAAAATCTTGCAATAGACGTGATTTTTTTCTGCGAAAATTTATCGTATCGTGTCTTTTGTCTGTCTTGGGTATTTTTGTATCTATACTAATATTAGGTCTTTACCTATGAAATTGCCGTTTCGTATGGAATAAATTAAAGTACTTATTTTCCCAAACTTTTTTATTTCTGTTACTCAAAGTAATCACCCATGCAATCGACGCATCTTTGCCAACGCATTGGTAGTTTTTTGATGCCCTTCTTGTAAAAATCTGCTGCACGGGAGGCAACAAACTCTTAAAAGGCATTTTGTGCTGCCTCTCGGGAATTGAATTTTTCCCAACTAAAAAGTTGTCTAAATTTTAAAATAGTAATAGTCGGTAGGTGCAAGGTCTGGTGAGTATGGCGGATGAGGGAGAGCTTCCAACCCCAGCTCTTGCAGCTTGGAAACTGTCTGTTGTGCAGTATGGAGTCGCGCGTTGTCGTGAAGGAGACTGAATCAAAAAAAAAGCTAAAAAGAAAGACCAAAGCTGGCTGCAGATGTGCAAGCTTCTCCATCATTGTCTCCAATTCTCCACAGTACACATCTGCAGTGATGCTCATGCCGTTTTGTAAAAAACTGTGGTGAATCATACCCGCACTAGACCACCAAACAGTGACCATCACCTTTTAAGGGGTCATTTTTGGTTTAGGGCATTGCTTCGGTGCTGAACCAGGATCAAACCCACTTGTTGAGCACTTTCGATTGTCGAACAGAATCCATTTTTCATCGCACGTAACAATTCGGTTCAAAATTCCTTCATTTCTTTGTCTATTGAGCAGCGTGAGACAGGTCTCAACGCGTACGTTGCGCTGGCGATCGTTAAGTTCGTGGGGTATCTATCAAGCTTTTTTACCTTGCCAATTTGTCGCAAATGGATCAATATTGTTTTGATGATAACATCAAAAGCTGCTGCTAGCTCAGCTGTAGATTGAGTTTCGTCAGCTTCCACAATCGCCTTTAATTCATCATTGATGACAATAGTCTTCGGACGGCCACGAGCTTCATTTTTCAAGTCAAAATTTCCAGAACGGAACCGGGAAAACCAATAACGGGTTGTGCTTTCGTTTGTACAGTTCTCTCCGTAAACGTTTTTGATGTTACGTGCCGTTTGTGTCGCGTTGGTGCCACGACGGAACTCATATTCTATAATAACACGAATTTTTAAGGTATCGATTATGACGAAAAATGTTCAAATGTAATGAAAATACAACGCTAATCAATAAACAAAAGACTGAGTTTGTAAAAAGAATGTCATGTTTTTAAAACAAAATGAATTTTAATTTAGAATAGAAAGCCATGCCAAACTTTTTTTTATTTGAAATTACCAGTACTGAAGAACGGCAATTTCATAGGTATTATTATAATGAGCCGTTTTCAGTAAAAAACAAAAAAGTGTTTCCTAATAAACTGAACAGATGGAGCTGGCAAGCGGAGAAAGCAAGTTTGTGATTAATCACAATTGCTGTCATTGTCAAATTGTGTTTCCTACCAGTTAAATAAAACTAACGCCATCTATATGGTTCGAGGGAACTATTTTTGAAGTTTCTACTTTTTAATGAAAACACCTCATTACCTATTATTATAAAGAGGTAAAGTTTGTGAGTTTGTGAGGTTGTAGGGGGTAATCTCTGGATCTACTGAACCGATTTTAAAAATTATTTTACTAATAGAAAGCCACAGTATTTGTGAGTGTCATTTGCTATAAATTACCGCCCAACGAAGTGGGCCGGGTCAGCTAGTGTATGATAAGTATTTTTGAAAAAAAATCTATTAACCATATCGTACTCTGCTTACTTTAGGGATAGATAGCGCTGTGTGTACATAATGTTCAACAGAGTTTGACGACTTTGGTCTAAAATGAAAAATGACTAAGTATAATAATGCCAACAATCACAAAATACAAATGTCAACATGAAAGAATGACAAAGTATAAAAATGTCCACACGAATAAAATACCAAATATATTAATGACAAAGTATAAAAAGGTCAACGTTAAAGTTTGCTAAGGTTAAAAAATTACAAGTTAATTTTTTTTATTTGCGTTTCTGTTTTTTAAAAGACAGAAATATGTAAAAGAAGTCGTCTTGTAAGTGTGTGAATTACTTAGTCAAAAAACTTGTTTATGGTTCTTAATTAGTCAGTCAGAACATTGGTACTAATTATGGTTCGTCATGGTGATGTTTTCTGGTAACTGAGCCTCTCTTTCTCCTTCCTTGCATTGATGGCATCTGGCGTATCTGCTTTTCTAGTCTTCTTTGTTTTCTTTAAAGGAAAACGTTGTTTAAAACCTCATGTATGAACTTTACTACTATATTCATTCCAGCAACGCTCTAATTCCGTTTCGCATAATACCTTTCACTAAACTCTACAACTTATAACGATTGCCTTTGACCGCCGCGGTCCCGGGCCATCCATCATCATTACCCACATTTGCAAGCCATCGCATGATTAAGCGCTACGGGCTAGCCTGCGAAAACTTAACGAGACTTGCCAAGTAACTGATTGGTAATCTGTTAGAGAAATGAGCTGTGAGGGTCGAGCGAGCCGAACTTTGCTAGGATCAAATGGAGAGCATTTGTAGTGTTTGATTGATATTTTGGATTTACACTGGTGAGCTACACTTCATCATCTTAGCCGTAGGACGGTCACTGTTCACACATAGGCCTCCCATATCTCTAAGTACAAATCATCAGGGTTGTTGCCATAATCACCACGCCTGGCAGGTGGGTTGCCGAGTACAGTACGGGATGTTGATAGAAGGAGACACTGCTGCCTATCTTCCAAAGGTATCCCTTGGTAGATTTTCACTGCTCACCGGCAAGAGAGGATATTCTACTGCCGGTACTCCACGGCCGAGCTATACTTACGTCCCACTAGTATTATAAATCCGATAGTTTTTTTGAACGTTTGCTGAAACAAAAATATAGTGGACCAGGATTAACTCATAGGCCATTTATTCAGGCTCAACCTGCGAAGCCCTGAACAGAAGCTAGTTCTGCTATAATAGAGCTTACAATTTAAACATGACTTTGACACAGTGGTTTTTGTTTTATACCTACTAAACAGAAGAGGATGGTATGGGTGCTCGGTAAGATTATAAAAAAATATAAAAATATCCAGGCACGGCACCATCACGTACAAACACGTTGCAAAAATTCACTTACTATACTCACCAAACACACATCAGTTTAAAAATTATCTAACTTCGGCTAACTAGAAACTCCGTAAGTCATATAATTCCTGATACAGTTCTAAGCTCTGCTACGGCAAACTAAACGCAGGTACTTACAAATAATTTGGTCCTCCAACACTCATTAGCGGAATTTCGGGGAACATTCCTTTATTTCGGTACTGCAAGGCGCAAGGTCGTGGGCGCGGCAGGTCTTCGCCCCCATTAACTGCAGCCCCACCTAAATCCGTACTTATTTTAATCACTTGTGCCCCGCTGGCTTTTATCATGCGTGTTGTTGATGGCCCATCCACTCAGCTCTTCAATAATCAACCATAACACTTTTACTTTGAGCGCATTTTCCGCCATCACAGTCACCCCATTCCGCAAAACAGGAACCTTAACGTGGATAGGAAGGAAAGCTGCGGCAAGACGAGCAGTTTTCTGTGAGCCAGTGTTTTTGCGAGGTTTTTGTTCTACATCGAAAATTTCATTTTGTTACCTTAAACCTCGAGATATTACCTACGTTCTATTCGGAGAAGTTATAATAATCTTTCTAAAAAGAAAGAAAAGTCTGGTCATTTGCCTGACTCTGAGTTTGATGTCCCAGGTACTGCAGCGTTCCAAACAGCATGATTACCAGTTGCTGACGCTGTATAAATCATCTATAAATCAAACAGCAAAGGCCATGTATAATAATGTCAAAAAGTTGGTATTGATTTTGTAGAATGCAGCGACCAAGAAGTTTCTTAGAATACTTACTTTTTTCCATACCGAAGCTTAGGCGGCAGCGACTCTTAGAATAATTATTTAATTGATAGAGGCGGACGTTACGACATACGTGTTAGTCAAAAAGTTTGTATTAATTTGGTAGAATGCAACGACCAGGAAATAAGTTAATTTTTCTGTTTCTATTAATGACCGTCAACATCCTTATCGGCCTCGGCTAGAGAAAGGGCTAATATAGATTAGTCCACTGCTTGACATAGGCCTCTGCGTTGCCATTGCACCCTGTCTTTGGCTTGCAAATCATCACTCCATCTACACTCCAGCCACTTTCGATGTAGAATGTTTGTCAACAAACTGTCAATACATAACCTAAAAATAACCTTCTTTCTGTAGGTTATTGTAGATATGTCTCCATTATTGAGGATTTCTGACTTCACTCCCTCCAATATAAATTACTATTAACTGTAAAAAAAGGAACCATTAGGAAGCAATTTAATTTTAAGTTTGACAGTGTGTTTACAAAGTTTAGTTTGAAAGATGGGTTATATAGCTGGTACGCTTGCCGAGTCGCAACCTAGTGTGGGATTTACTGGCTACCTGTATGAATTTAAAACAAACTAAGTTGCGGGTAAGGATTACCCCAATTTTATCCCTGTCAAGTTTCAGCAAGGCATTTATGGAATTCCTGTAATCTCAACATTATCACAAGCCTTGCTAGCAGGATTACTAAATAACACGTAGGAAGTTAAGGTACCTATAGTCATCTGAACATGAAGGCGTAGGTAACCATCAAAATTTTATATACTTAGGTACCTATAATTATTATTTTACAGTTGGGATTGCAACAAGCTCTATGTAGAAACAAAGTGCTTAAGCAAACCTCGTCAGTTAACTGATTTGCGTAAGACAGATCATTGACTCTAATAGCTAACTGTTTACGTAGGCGATTAACTTTTTGCTCAAATCGATTCGAGTCATGACTCACGATGCATCGCTGCAGCCAGAATCACTCAGGGTGACAGTAAATCATTAAGATTGATGGATGATGACGATTAACAGGGTGCCAACGAGGGGTCGCCAATTTGCAGCGTAGCCACAAAAACTGTAATTTGGAGATGCAGGGTATAAATTTGTATAATGTTATACAGTGTTAACCCGAACGGGGACTTCGTGGGCTGAAACCCCCAGCCCTCGAAAAGCAATTATTTAGCAAAAGCTAAATAAGAAGTCAAGGAGAAGAAAGAAGCAAGTCTTTGAGCTTTCGAGCAAAAAGCTATTTCTTATATCAGCCCTTCATGTTTTGGATTCAGCGCAAAAAACGTTCAAACTAAAACAATAGAACTAGCAGTTTTATTTATTTCTTTTGATTTTACGGCCGCCTAAAGCAATTACCGCACGAGATTCGGGTCGAAGTCATTAAAAATCCTGAAAATCTTTATGTCCCCATACGCAGTTAAATCAGTTTTGATGATATTGCATGTTTATAGTTTAGGGCCCGTTCACACTGGAGTGACACCGTCGGCTTCGACCGCACGATCAATATTACAAGACCAGTAAACATTGTAATAGGAACAAATTAGATTATTTTTTTATTTACTTGGAAATTATCCCCGACATTTCTATTGAAGTTCGTAAGATGGCATAGTGTTGGGTATGTAGTACCCGGCACAGCGTAGCTAGAGTAATATTATAAAATTTAGAGCCTCTGTTGATCAGCCTGTGTCCTGGCGGAATTTAAAGTTCTTGGCATAATGTTCAGAGATTTTTCAATGCATTTAGAAATTTTTATTTTATTTTATTTTATTTTAAAATCTTAAGAAAACTTACAGCTAATTAAGTCTATATATAAACAACTATAAATGCAAAAGACATGCATGCTGATGGCCAATTACAAGTTTCCATAAATAGTTATTATAAAAATAAGCTAAAACTAAACAGTACAAGATATGGACAACAGAAGAAAGGTTAATATAGTACAAGAAATCAAACAATACACAAGGAAAATAGTACGAACCTAAGATAAAATTATGTATCATTAAAATTAAAAAAAATATCACTAAGCAGGCGTTTTAACCTGCTTGTCGGGGTATTAAATACGTCAACATCTATATCTACACTTGCCAAAGAATTGAGTGAAGCGCTTGCTCTAACAATGAATGCGTTTTGCCTATAATTAGTTCTAACAAATGGAACACTTAATATGTTAGGTCTCCTTAATGTACTTGTATTAGTACGCAAACCCAGCCTACTAAGCAGATCAGGGCAGTCGACTGTGCCATTTGCAATGTTCAAAAGATAAGTTAGGTCTGATATATGTCTACGTTCATAAAGAGGAAGGAAATGAAATTTGCGACAACGTGCTATATAGTCCGGTAGGAAGATTTTTGATCGGAATTGTAAATAACGGAGGAATTTCTTTTGTATAGCTTCTAACCTGGCAGAATATACATCATAGCGGGGATTCCAGACTTGAGAGGCGTATTCTAAGTGGCTACGTACGTACGCGCAGTATAAGATCTTGAAAGTTTTAATATTTGTAAATTCAGATGACATTCTCAAGACAAATCCTAGTGCACGAGAGGCTTTGTTCGCTATTTTATTAATATGATCGTCAAAAAGGAGTTTAGAATCAAAAGAGACACCAAGGTCCTCAATACATTTTACTCTAGTAAGTGGTAAATTATTCAAGGTATAATCATACTGAATAGTAGTTAATTTACGAGTGAAAGAGCAAATGTAGCACTTAGAAACATTAAGGTCTAGTTTATTGAGACTGCAGTAGTTTTGGAAACGATTTAAGTCCTCTTGCAGACAAAGTGCTTCATGTATGCTGTTAATTTTAGTTATGATTTTCATGTCATCTGCGTATAGTAGGATATCAGAGTTTAGAAAACACGAGGAAATGTCATTGATACTTATAGTAAAGAGCAAGGGTCCCAATAACGATCCTTGAGGAACTCCCGAAGGGATGAGTAAGGACGATGAGGAGTACCCATTTAAAACTACCGTTTGACATCTGTTTTGCACGTAAGACGTAAACCACCTAAAAAGGTTGCCTCTTATACCTATCAGTTCAAGCTTTTTAAGTAACATTATATGGTCAATACGATCAAAGCATTTGCTATAATCAGTATATATTATGTCGACTTGCGAGGGCTCTGACATGGAGTGGGATATATACTCAGCACAGAGAAGGAGGTTCGACGTCGTAGACCTACCTCTCAGAAAGCCGTGTTGCTGCGGCGCGAGCTCATGCTTAATTGCAGAATACAATTGTGTATAGACTAGTCTCTCTAGTACTTTAGCAAATAAACATAGTTTGGAAATTGGCCTATAATTTTCAATATTGTTCTTAGGCCCTTTTTTGTGGACGGGTGTAATAAATGCAGACTTCCAAATGCTCGGCATGACACCTTCAGTTAACGAACGGCGATACAGGAGAGATAGTGGTAGGGCTAAGCTACTCGCGCATTTCACTATAAGAATGGCGGGAATATTATCGGGACCAGGCGATTTATTTAGGTCTAGAGCTCGAAGTAATTTACACACCTCCTCTTCAAGAACTTCCACCATGCTGATGTCGGCGGATGACAAACTGGTAGTCAGAGACTCTGCGCTGTCAGTATGTTGTGGGCTGGATGGTATACCACTAGTACGGAATGTCGAATGAAAGTAATCACCGAACATATTACAAATATCCTCGCCTCGATCCGAAGAACAGGATCCATATTGCATCAAAGACGGGTAGGCATTCGATTCTTTCTTACTTTTTACGTACGACCAAAATGCACGTGGATTATTTTTAATAGATCTTTCTATCTGAGTTATGTAATCCGTATACATATCAGCCTCCATAGCTCGCGCCCTATCCCTTAACATAACAAATGAATTATGGTCATGAATATTCCCATACTTTTTAAATTTACTATGAAATTTGACTTTTTCCTTCAGAAGTTTAATTAATGGGGTTTTATACCATAGTGGGTATTTGTGTTGCGGTGTAATTTTTTTTGAAGTAATATATGTATCACGTAGCTCATAAATCTTATTGTTCATAAAATAAACGGCTTGCTCCACTGTCCCGATACTAAGCTTCGAGCACCAGTCTACAGAATCAAGTTCAGAACAAATTGCGTGATAATCTCCATTCCAATAATTATATCTAGTGTATGCAAGTGGTTTGATGGTATGCAACTGAACAAACTCCGCAGATACTATAACAGAACGATGGTGGGGATCTTCGATCACTAAAGGGTCATCGCAGCCAGCAACCCGAACGTCATTATTTGAAAATATTAAATCCAGGAGACGGCCGTGACTTACATTGATAAATGAGTTATATTGAAGTAGGTTGCATATATTTAAGGAATCTATAAAATCTATTTGATGAGGTCCTTGCATATTACAGGGCGTATAAGAAACACCATCGTCACTAGGGGTCCACGATATAGATGGCATGTTAAAGTCGCCTAGTACAATGAACTTGTCAAGTGGATTGCTTAAAATTATTTTAGTTAAATTTTCTGCAAAATTAGATAACTGTGACTGCATCGTATTACCCATATTTTCATTGCATATATAAGCTACACATATATGCATCTTATACATAGCTTTGGGGTTGCGGCTATGGATCGTAAGAGTAACCCACAGGTCTTCGGCAGAGGATGACCATTCCATCCTGCTCTCAGACACAATTTCGCGACGGACAGCTATTAGAACCCCACCCCCTTTTTTTTGTTCCGTTTCGATATAGTTCCGATCACGTCTCCAAACAATATATCTGTCATCAAATAATTCAGTATTACAAAAACTAGCATTTAACCATGACTCTGTGATACAAATGACGTCATATGAACTTATGCATAAGTTTCTATAAAAAGTACTAGTTTTAGTCCGAAGTCCACGTACATTCTGATAGTACACACTAATTGGAAGCATAATTAAACGGTGTGATTATTAGTATCTGTATAGGCATAAGAAGCGGCAATTTATTCCACAAATGCAATAAATAAATTATAAAATCGGAGATAGCTAACATTAAGAAGCCTGTTAAATATGTTAAAGCGAAGTTATCAATACAAAAGGAATAATACAGGTTCAAAAGATAAGTTATGAGATAGTTAGAGCAACAAGAACAAAAAGTGTTGACGAAATGAGACGTTACAAGAAATGACAAAAAGATAAAAATCCAATATGCACTACAAAAGATACTATGATAAAGTGTCCGCCGGTAGGTTGAAAAATAATTAGCAGAAAAAAATAAAGTGGAACAATACAAAGTGGCCAGTCGACTTACCTGTGACTGTAGCGGTAGATGCATAAAAGGATGACGCATAGCAAGTGCATTGTTTGAGCGTATCGCTAGTGAAGCAGCGCTCGCCAATTCGGGGTCGTAGATAAGTTTACAATTTTGAAAAATCATATTAAAAATAGGAAATAAGCATGCAGTAAAATCTAAATTTTTTGTAGATCTGATTCCGTTCTGATAGTTTTCACCGGTGCAGTTGGGTTTTTTCTTATAAAAATTTTGCATCCTTTTACCCAAGTAAATGCAAACCCCCGATCCTTTGCCAGTGTTTTAGTTTTGTTTAGCAGTATTTTGTTTTTAAGTGTTAGATGGTCATTTACATATACTCGGGTACTGCCCTTCATTCCTAAATCCGAGGGAGTGGTAGTGCATTTTTTCGCCGCAGCAACAAAATCTTCCTTTAGATACCTGCTATGGACTGCAACTACGATTGTCTTGTTCTCTTTATCATTTCGCATCGGTATTCTCGCTATGTAGTTTATCTGGTCCTTGGCTATTGGGCATTTTATATGAGCTCCTATCCTTGAAAAAACGTCAAAGAGATTCTCGGAATTTGACATCGGTACACCCTTAATTTCGATGTTGTTAAGGCGTGATCTCTGCTCATTCTCTTGCAAATGATCTTCCAGGGTTTGAACACGTAATTGCAGGTACTCGACATCATTTTTAGTCTTTTGCAAAGATTGGATGTCCTTCTCCATCACTAGAATCTTATCCGAGAGAGCTACAATTCTAGAATCAACAAAGTCTATTGACTGTTTAATTTCCGCGAGTTATGGTTTGATGCATTTGAGCGTGGATAGTTCAGCCTTGATGCTTTTGATGCTTTCGGCAAGTCCTGGGAGCACGGCGACTTGGAGTGACAGACGTTTTAGCTCGACGAGTACGGCGTCTAGATCAGCCGGCCCTGACGGTTTCGCAGAAGTCTTGGCTGGAGGGGGAAGGGGACTTGTCGACCTAGAATTCTTACAAGATGAGCACTTCCAGGAAGATTTTCGGTTTTCCCCTAGGCGACGATATCCTGTTTCCGTGACTCCAGCACAGGCGAAGTCAAACTGGCCCTGACAAATTGAGCACTGCGCACCATCTCTGAATTCTTCCTCGCAACTCTTGCACTTGAACATTTTGAACCGTTGTTTAATTTGCGACCCGTAATTTCAAATGGTTGGTAAACCTTGATTAGCGTAGCAAGCACAAAACCGGTCTAGTAAGCGTGCACACGGTCCGTTGTCCACGGACTGACTGTTTGTTTGTGATATTTCGAGGCTTCCGCGGAAGCTCGAACTTTTTCTCTACATCCCTTTACCAGTTCGCTCAAATGTTCACCAGTATACAGGTTCCTGCTTTCTTACAGTCCACATCCTATTTATAGTGCTGTAAATCTGCTTATGTCGAGATTTATCGTTATAGGATGCCGGAGCCACAAATTGTGTTCGACACAATTCGACCTTTGTCTGCGTGGCGGTTTTTGCCGTACCCTCTTTGTAGTCAGATGAAACGAACGAGTTAAACAATATTCTGGCTGTAATGTTATTTGTTGAGCAGAGCATTACTTGCCCAATAGTGTGTGAAATTTAGCTTTTGATAGAGCTGCTAATTATAACGTTACCTTACCTGTAGTAAGGCTTTTATTGCCAAAACCGAATTTCAGTATCTCTTGTAGTGTAGGTACCTAGTAGTTCGGTTGGAAGTGACCTGCATCCACCGCCGACCTGTACAGTGTACGTACCACCAATTAGGTAAAATTATTTGTTATGTTGGTAACCTAAACAGCAGTTACCACATTATTTATGGTTCTGCTAAATGTTAGATCTCCCTTTGTGGTCTATGTCAACTTCAGACCACCTTAAAGTTTCGCCTTAGTAGACCAGAAACCAAACTTCCTCTTTCTCCCTACATGTAGAACTTGTCTTACATCCTCTACTAAAATATATAAAAAAATCGTAACATTTGGAGAGGTTGATTTCAGTGCTCTAAGTTACAAAACTGTCAAGTCCTTACGCGTGTAAAGAGTCGTCGTCGTAATTCATCCATGAAGTCAGGTCCTTGACCAACGTTGCCCTCTCGTACAAGACAAGGTACATCCTCCCTCATTTGCACCAATCACACGTAATAGCCGGGTATCGGGCGCGAGGGTAATCATCACAGATTTATGCAACGTAATAACTCCAAAGCACGCCCACTGGTTACCTATAAACTATTATCTATAAACTATACTCCTTCCCGTTCCCGAAGGAATACGTGGATAAAATATAGCCTATGTTACTTAGCTTTCTAATGGTGAAAGAGTTTTGAAAATCGGTCTAGTAGTTATTGAGTTTATTCGTTGCAGACGCACAACACACAACATACTTAGGTAATACAAATCTCTCCTCTTTATTGTGAGATATACCTACCTATATATTTACTATAGCATCAAGATTTTGTGCAAACGAGTTTTATGCACTTAGTATTTGAAGGGGGATAAAATTCGTTGAAATATAAATTGGAAGGTAAAACTTACCTTATAGCGTAGAGGTGTGAGCTAGCTCCGGCGCGAGTTTTGAGCCCTCAATCGTAGAAAGACATATTGTTAGCATGATTTAAGTGCGGATAACTATCGATCTTTTGCCGTGGGGTGCCGGCAGTAGAATGTTACCCCTCCTCTCATGCCCGTGGATGCAGTAAGAGTCTGCTGAGGGGTACCTCCGGGAGATGCGCAGCGGCGCCTTTCCGTGTATCAACATCTTGTACTGCGCCCACTAACCCGCCTGCCAAGCGTGGTGAGTAGGGTATACTGCTATACCTATACCTAGATATACCTACACATAGTAGTTAGAAGCCTAGGGTAAGAGCTGCTTAGCATTATAGCATTGTAGTAGCTCTCGCTTCAAAATAGTCTTGTCATCATCATCATCTAAACCATAGGACTGCTGTCCGCATCCACTGCAGGAAATAGGCCTCCCTCATGGATTTCCAAGATCTTGTGGCACCTGGCAGGCGGGTTGGCGAGCGCAGTACGGGATGTTGATACACGAAAAGACGCTGCTGCCCATCTTCCTGAGGTATCCATTGGCCGATTCTTACTGTATCCATGGGCAAGAAAGGAGAGGCAACCTTATTATTCTGCCCGTACGCCACGGCTAGCCGTGGCGTACGGGCACTAGTGCAAGCAAGTAGAAGTCTGTGGTAGAAGTGTGTACGGGGAAGTATTCGCAGAATAATGTCCTAACCCTAATACCTGTTTTACATGGAACCTCGCGTTGCTTACCTACACTATGTAATTATATTTTTCACCTTTAGATTGCAAAGTATAATATAAAGGCCTATTGCTATCGGTAAACAGCATTGATTGTACTATGGACAGTTCCTGCTGAAATTATAACTACAAATCTGATTGAACACCTGCTTGCCTCATTAAAATTGACTTATCACAGGCACTGCCGTAACGCAAATGTTTCATAAACTAGAGAAGTATTATATTTTTGCTTATCCATATCACAATTTTTTGTAACATTTTTCATTATAATAGGATTGATCTACATTGAAAAATAATTTGACCTTTATCACAAATAATCCAGAAGGTTTGGGTTTAATTTAAATTTCATTTCACAAGCTGGTAGAAAGCAAAGTACATACTTAATTCAGATTCCCGCATGTAGGCAGCGTGGCCGAGTGGTCTAAGGCGCTGGTTTTAGGCACCAGTCCGAAAGGGCGTGGGTTCGAATCCCACCGCTGTCAAATATTTTTTAGTTTGTTTTATTTTTTGTATGTTAATAAATTGTTTTTGTTTCAGGTAATTTTCGATATCTACTACAAGGAATTAAACAGGAATTAACATGACACCGTAATAAGTTCCATTGGCTCACGCAAGTAGATCGATAGTTTATCATTTCAGCCGTAAAACGTCCATTACTGAACACAGGCCTCCCTCATGGATCTCCATGAGGGGTAGTAGCCATACTCACCACGCTTGGCAGGCGGGTTGGTGAGCGCAGTACAGGATGATGATACACGGAATGACGCCGCTGCCCATCTCCCGGAGGTACCCCTTAGCAGACTCTTACTGCATCCACGGGCATGAGAGTAGGGGTAACATTCTACTGCCGGCACCCCACGGCAGAAGATCGGTAGTTATCCGCACTTAAATCATGCTAACATTATGTCTTTCTACGATTGAGGGCTCAAAACTCGCGCCGAAGTTAGCTCACACCTCTACTGTAAGCGGTAAGTTTTACCTTCCAATTCATATTTTCAACGAATTTTATCCCCCTTCAAATACTAAGTGCATAAAACTCGTTTGCACAAAAGCTTGCTGCGGGAACCTTTATGAATTACAAATTAGTGTATCGGGGGAAGTATGGTGGATCATGAATAATGCACGCTAATCATTATCACTCGACATTGTCGCCTCAACTGAGATCGTATGTATGTTTATGAGTGTACTAAACTGAAAGGGGGTGATTCTGACCACCCCAAGGAACAACTTTAGTCTAATAAATTTTCAGAATACTTTGGTTTTTTTCCAAAAAATGTACAGGAAACCGATTATACGATAATGGCAACATAAACGCCAGCTGATACTTGACAGAGTTATTGACCTCTGCGGAGGCCTCATCCAAAAGGTTATCGTCACTTAGTAACTGATTTGACACGTTGTGATATAAAATGAGTAAATGATAACAATTATAAACCTCACGTTAATTTTGAAATTGAAACACTGTATTATCTGCGCTAATAAGAAGTTAAGATAACCTTTTGGGTACAGAGACTGCTAAACATTTTTGTGGTTACGTTAAAATACGAGTTTAGGTAATCCTGTGTTGTTTTACCTATTTCTTTCTTACCTATTTGTTCCAATAATTAAGATCTAAGTACAATAACAATTTTCTGTCCATCTATATAAATAATTCACCATCATAATCATATCAGCCGTAGGACGTCCACTGCTGGACAAAAGCCTCTCACTGATCTCCAAGTACTGCGGTTGGAAGCCAACCACACAGCCGACCAGCGGTTCTCACTAAGTCGTCTGCGCATCTTGTAGGTAGACGTCTTACGCTGCGCTTGCCGGTCCGTGGCCTCCATTCGAGAACTTTGCGGCCCCATCGGTCATCTGTTCTGCGCGCTTTATGGCTTGCCCATTGCCACTTCAACGTACTAATCTGTTTGGCTATATCGGTGAACCGAGTTCTTCATCGTATCTCCTTATTTCTGATTCGATCCCGTAGGGAATATATATTAAAAATTAATAGATAATGGCTGGACACTACAAATAGCCGTGGAGTGCCGGCAGTAGAATGTTACCCCTCCTTTCCTACCCGTGGATGCATTAAGAGCCTGCTAAGGGACGCCTCCGGAAGATGGGCAGCAGCGTTTTTCCGTATATCAAGATCTCGTACTGCGCTCACTAACCCGCCTGCCAAGCGTGGTGTGTATGGCAACTGCCCCTCATGGAGATCCATGAGGGAGGCCTGTGTTCAGTAGTGGATGTTTTACGGCTGAAATGATGATGATGACTACAAATAGCACAAAACTAAGCAAAGCTTAAGAAATCAGATGATTGATTTTTGTTTACCTACTTACTAACTTTTCATACATTATTTTTATTTTTTTCCTTTTGTCTTATACTGCATTGTTAGATACGACTCTATCGCATTTACGACAATAAATACCGCCCCTGTGTGATGCAGAACTTTCCCTTGTATTTAATCACAAGTTTTTAGCTTAGTTAGAACTGACTAACAGCTAACTATGCTGAGAGGATGGTATAGGTTGCTGGGCAAGCCTAATCCATTAAACAATGTTCCAGGCACTGCAGCATCCCGTACAGCATGATTACCAGTTGCTGACGCTGCATAAATCATCTATAATAGATGCAGAGGCCTTACTTTTTTTAGAACGAGAAGACGCATAGTATCATAGGCAGGGTATGAATTAAGTCACGTACATCTTATCTTAGCATTTAACTAATATTAAGTAAGGCCTTTGCATCTATTATAGATGATTTATACAGCGTCAGCAACTGGTAATCATGCTGTACGGGACGCTGCAGTGCCTGGGACATTGTTAGATGGATTAGGCTTGCCCAGCACCTATACCATCCAGGTCAATACGTCTGAAGCTAACTAAGCCGCGGGTTTCCTCACGATGTTTCCTTCACCGTTAAAGCACGTGTTAAGTGTGCACATATGTACATTTTTCAAGAAAGAAAAATCCATTGGTGCACGGCCGGTATCAAACCCACGACTTTCGGATTGAAAGTCGAGGTACATACCACTCGGCCAACACGGCTAATAATAATAATAAACTAATAATAGCGCATAATTTATACGTTTTGTTGTAAACCTTACTCTTTAGTGAATAAATACTATTTTTTTTATTTAATATTTATACAAAGAAAATACCTAAACACAAGACGAATATCTACACAGAAGCAATCAATTGTCCTCCGATGGGAAACAAACTGATGATGATGACGATGAATATTTTACACTTTGTAAAGCTTAATCAAGGAAACGTTTACATTCTTGAGTAAGGTGTAACATTCACCCAACCTTGTATGAATGCTACGAAGTTCACATAACTCACAGCATTCATACATGTAATGAGAGGGATGTAGTGAATGGCTGTCAATGCTTGAGTAATTTATGATTTCTGTGTCTGTGTCTTGGACAGTCGGTTTTCTCCAAGGTCAAATTAATGAATCGAATATCGGTACACTACTCTGTTAAATGCCAATATGTAAAATCTCGTTCTCTTCTGCTTCATTCATTCATTACCTATAGTAAATTTTATACAAAGTTGAAACTTCAATGTTATCCACCAGAAGGCTTTCTAGGTACCCAGGAAGGCCTGCAGGTATCATTATGTTACCTAGAAAATAAGTTCGAATTCGGTCCGTAAAGTTTTCCACAAGCCTATTTCTTGAAAACTATTTTTTGGTTTTTGTTACAAAATAGGTAATTATAATTTGAAAATATGGTCTATGTTAGGTTGGATCTAAATAAGAAAGAACGCTCAAGCTTTGAATCATAGTACATTTATAACACTTAGTCTTTTAAATGACAGTCTGAAAAAATCTCTAGCCAGAATCTACGTTAGTCTAAGAAGTGTTCCGTAACACCATCTCAAGAGGTGCCAATGGGTGGGAATATGTAGTATAGAATTTGCAAGAAAAACTACTAACATTATAACTTCGTAAAGTGAACCTTATGTAAACTCTTTAGACAACCTCCATTTAAATGCTTTTACTCCGATATTTCCTTCTCGGAGTTGTAGACAAGTACCATCCTTAACGTCTTTAACACGGTACGGCTGTCACAACTAATCGGTATGGATTCCAAGCTAACAGTTCCTCAAATTACATAGACACTTACACGTGACAACTCAACTTGCGTTGCTATCTACTCGTACCTAGTAGAAAGTAAAAAAATACACGACACTTCATCATCATCATCATCATCTTAGCCGTAGGACGTTCATCATTTCAGCCGTAAAACGTCCACTGATACACGGAAAGACGCTGCTGCCCATCTTTCGGAGGTATCTCTTAGCAGGCTCTTACTGCATCCACGGGTATGAGAGGAGGGGTAACATTCTACTGCCGGCACCCCACGGCAACATGGTAGGACGTTCACTGCTGAACAAATGGCCCTCATGGCCGAGTACTGATCATGAGGTATTTCCATACTCACCACGCTTGGCAGGCTTGTTGGCGAGTGCAGTACAGGATGTTAATACTTGGAAAGACGCTGCTGACCATCTTCCATAGGTATCCCTTGGCAGAAATGTATATCTTTACACGAAAAATATTGTGTAAAAAAAATTATAGTAAAAAATAAGTAGCAAATAAATTGTTAAATTATCTCGCTAATAAACATAATTAGTGTCAATATTATGTTTATTATATTTCTCTACTATTTATGTGAAATATCACGTAACTAATCGTTTCAGCGGCTTTGACGTGAAAAGGGAACATACATATGTACATACATTCTTACTTTCACTTTTATATATTAGTAGGATAAAGTAGGGATAGGGATAAGGATTAGTGGGGATAATTCCGCATCCACACCGAAGCTATTTATGCAACATGATTATCATTATGTCACTTTTATGAAAATTCCCTTTGTTACCCTGCTACATGAACTAAACATTACTTCAATGGGGAGAACCACAACCATCATCATTGTCTTTATACATTGCCCGATTTCATTATCGCTGGCTGGCTTCGCTTAGTAAAATGCTATCCAATCCACCACGATCCTCTGCTAGTGCGATACATCGTTTGTCTACGTCTTTATGACGTCTTACCGTGTTGGTAGAGTGGCTTTCATTCCGAAGTTCGTGGGTTCGATACCGGCAGTGAACCAATGGATTTTTCTTTCTTGAAAAATGTATGTGCACTCTTAACACGTGTTAAGGCACGTTAAAACGGTGAAGGAAACCTGAGGAAACCCGCGGCTTAGTTAGCTTCAGACGTATTGACCTGTTCTTTCCTATGACTAATAGCTGACTAAGCTGAGAGGATGGTATAGGTGCTGGGAAACCAGTCCAATCTAACAATGTCCAAGGCACTGCAGCGTCCCGTACAGCCTGATCACCAGTTGGTGACGCTCTATAAATCATGTACAATAGATTCAAAGACCTCACTTTTCTTTTTTTATGTCGTCTGCTTAGCTTGCCGCCAGACGACCTCCATTTCACATGCCTTTTGACGGATCTACGTCTATTATTATTAAAATTCGAAGGTGTGGATCCACTTTAAGACTTAGTTTCCCACCAAAAAAGTAATGTTAGGTTGATACTCAATTAAAATTCACCCGTCGCCCGATCATTGAGACCTCGGAGGCTTCGATAAACCCCGATCTTTTCTCCATTGATTTCTTCAGACGATTTGTATGCAAAACGTGCTCTCCACCACAATCGATTGTGGGTTCTAAACCTTAGGGATAAGGATGGAGTGGCTTGAATTAGTGAGATGCATTTGAACATAAGGATTCGGAGTGCGTGCCGAGTTTAGCCGAGGAAATGCTACTCATTATAGCTCTGACACACGGAGCTGAAGATTAGAGAGCACCTATTTAATTAGTTCTAAAAACTGGATCTAGTAAGAGTTTTCAAAAAGGAAAACTCACTAGATCCAGACTGGATCTGTTGACTAGATCTGAGAGTCATCCGTAACTAACCATTACCTAAATTATCAAAAATCAGTTTTACATTTAAATATGACAAAAAACTGCTATAATTAGCTTAAAAAACTTAGCTTCATCGCTGCGACAGAAGCCAAGTGCGTATCACTTCATCAGGGCTGGTACGATTGAAAATATAGCACTAAAATCATTATCGATTGTTGCGACTATTTTCTTTTAGATTAGCCTTGATTCTAAGTAAATGACGTTTGAGTTTTTTTTAGTTTTTTCATAGGGCGACATAAATGATTTTACATTCACACCGTCGTCGTCATCAGTGTTTTTTTTATTTAAAAGTTCTTTTTCTTTTACGCTATTGAGATTCAGTTAATAATTTGTTTTATATTGTCTTTAGCCAGCCTTTACAGACAGTTTAATATGTACCTATACGTTTAACTTGTATAATTGTTATATCGTCTATTGTATATCAAGTTTTGGAAAGACTGTATTTTGTACCAATTATTTAAACACCTTTTGAACAACAGTTGAACAAACAATAGGGTTCAGTATTCTGTCAATATTTTGCAAGTCTCATACCTAAACAGATATTGACAAAGTCGACCTAAAACAAATGACTGGTTTTAAGTAAAATGTTCGTCAATCTATAGTCTAGTGAGTCGATCTACGTCCACAGTGTAAGGAAATAAGAGTCATTACAAACAGACTATAAATAGCGGTGTTGTTCGTCTGTTGGTCACGTATTTAGCCCATTAATACTTGTAACTAAGAACAGAGGTGCCTAAGTTGTACTGAATTTTAATATCAGGATCGTGTGAAGCAAACCCAATAATCATTTAGTTCAACCTCGACCTGTATTTCTGAGTTCGTCTAATAGCCGGCTGCGACGCAGGAGATTGCGGAATCCATTCCCACAGAGGGACAACTATTAGACAATTTGCTGCAGATATTTGACCTGGGCAGTATTTTATTCAAACAAAAATAGATATAAGTAGTAGGTAACTAAATGGCATAGGATTTTTTTATGTGTGTAAATTTTGATGTATGGACTTAATGTTTAAATATTATATATTAGTCTATTTTATGCAAGTAGGTTCATATAGTGTTTATTTGTGTTTATTAAAAAGTTGTATTTTTTAAATTGTATCTATCATATTTTGCACTGCCGTCCCTTACTGCTTCGCTTCTTACTGTCCATCCAAAGGTTACCTGGAATACGCTTTCAGCGATGAGGACGCCAATGCAATGGCACTTTATACTAATAGTTTTTGTAATTTTAATATTTTATTTTATCTGATGTACAATATAGTGTTAATCTATCTAACGTAAGATGTCCGACCGATTTCGGCGATGGAGACAACTTCAGCTCCATGTTGCTGTCTATGGTGCGCCCGCACGTGGCTTTTGTAACCAATCTTCTTTGAGAAGCTCCTCGCACATTGCGGGCATGTGAGCACAGCGTTCGAGACCGTTCAGGTGGTCGGGTTCTCAATTCAACGAGTCCAGTTCTATATGTTTTGTGTGTCAAAATAAAATAAAAATTAAGGAGCACCGTCGGTACTCAAAATTGGGGATTTTACATAGCCCACCATTCCGGTCGCTTGCCGGCCTATTTCTTCCACTGAGATGGCGCTATGTCGCACATTTTCAGGTGTCCTTTATGCACGTCTTTATACTAGTATTATACTAGTTATTATACTAGTCATGACGCTTACGCTTTACAATCTGTAGAAAAAAAATGTTAACTGATTAACGGGACTTTATCGCGTTGTTGCCTTATTTTATTAATTCCCGACGTTTCGTATGCCTTGCAGCCCTCGTGGTCACGGGTAGACTGGTAATTACGCGATAAAGTCCAGTTAATTAGTTTTAAAATTATACAACATGATATCAAACATCATGTGCCCATACCACAAGCTCAGTATACTTTAGGGCTAGATGGTACTCTGTGTATGTAATCTGTGGTAATGTTCAGTATTATTTATGTATTCATTTTAACCGCGCCGCCTTGGTAAAACTTTCAACAAGTTAATATTTCTATTACTCATTAAGAGCCCGTAGCCTCATTATTTAACAATAAGCCTGTCCTAACAATCAAGAGTTTAACGTGTGAACGAGCTATAACAGACTGTGATACATGGCACAGTGATTATCATATTCATCTGGTACATACATATATGGCTCGCCTAACGGAATCATCTAATAAAAACTAAACATACCCAAAACACAAGCTCTACTTACTTTGGGGCTAGAGACTTAGGGCTGTGTGAGATGTGCAACATCATCATCATTATCTCAGCCGTAGGATGTCCACTTGACATGGATCATGGATCTCCAAGTGATCACGAAAGGGTTGTTGCCATACTCACCACGCTTAGCAGGCAGGTTGGCGAGCGTAGTACGGGATATCCGTAGATATCTCTTGGTAGATTTTTACTACGTTCAAAAGTGGAAGGGCAACATTCAACTGTCGGCACCCCACGTCAAATATGCAGCGACATTTTTTTATTTTTATAATATTTATTATCATTATTTCTATTGTTGTCGCGCCCGCCCACGAAAGCGTTGGCGAGATGACTTAAACGCCCTGCATGGAGGTCAGTGGGTGGGACATCGCTAAAGATAGGGACGGAAAGTGAAAGGGTTTTGGGCGACTACATGCTGCTAAAAACAAAAAATAAAAATAAAAACTAAAGGTGTGTAAATTTTAAATATGCATTTTTTATTCGACTAAATGACGAGACATATCTAAGGCCCATCTGATGTTAAGCAGTAATCTCTACCTATAACAACTGCAATACTACAGTAATGAAAAAAGTTTGTGAGTGTCAGGCTATAAATCACCGCCCAACGAAGTGGGCACCGGGTCAGCTAGTAACAGATAAATAAGAAACCAAATGTTAAAATTAACAAAGGTGAAATCTACGTGAACTACCTAGCTATTTTTGTATAAGCTGTTTTCTTAAGTCATACATTATGTTACCAGATGTATGATAAAATGGATAATAACGACCTTCAGACATTATGGTATGTTTATTTTGGGCTTGATTATTATGGAGACTGACAATAAATGTATTCTATTTATTACTAGCCGTTCCGCCGAACTTCGTACCGCCCTACTACTACAACTACTCGTACTTACTACTATGTACTACTACTACTCTAATTAAAACTTTAAATATTTTACAACGCAAAAATGTCATTACATCATCATCGGTATAAAATATATGAGAAAATGAATTTACGTCATAATTATTTTTACGATGTTTAAATAGCCCATGTGTTAACCGTGTGTCGTGTGCCCATATGTGTATAGCCCGGGCTAAACAAAGACAACACTATATGAATAAAAACAAAAATTGATATTAAAAAGAAAATAATATGTCGCGGACAAGAAGAAGAGGATGTGGCGCGGGTAAATATCTAATCCCAACTCAGCATTGTGTACCACCTGGCCTGGCTCAGATGCTACGCTGGTTTTCTGTTGGGGCTCCGTCTTAAAACAATTACACAAAATTATTTGTCTTTTTCCACGGTTAATTTATTTGAAACGATTTCAATGTAGTTAGGTACAATGCAATGTCGTTTCGTGGAGTAATTAAAATTTTAACTCGTCTTGCCCTTCGAATAATTGGGTTCGGTGCTTCGCCCGCAGAGCAGAGAAAAATTCTCGCTCTCGCTAGCGAGAACCGTGGAGCCCGTGCAACAAATAGAGACAGTTTTTGAACAGTTTTTAAGCGTTTTCACCACTGCAGCTACACGAATAGCGTTTCCACCACTGCAGCTATACGCGTTTTCACCACTGCAGCTATACGAATACCAGTTGACGATGTATATTTATTACTTACATGTATTTATCAAATTGTCATCAGGTAGACATAGTAAATTAAGGGTATGTAATCTGTGGTATTAGTTACATTTGCTAAATGTCCAACCATTTTTATTTTACCTAAATATCATCTCAGGATTTAATATGGTTACATTGTAACTAGTTACAATGTAACTAAATTAATAAATACAATTTCAAAAACCAACCAATACGCTGTGTTCAAGCTTTCTATCATTTTATAAATTATTATTTTTTTCTATTTCAAATTAAAATTTTGTATTACTAATTAAATTTGCAGAATAAAAGCTAACAACGTGATCATAGCCTTATTCTACTTTGCATGCCTTTACAAGTGGCAACGAATTTCATTTTGCTAAATTTTACTGTACCCAAGGAGAAAATACCTTCGGCATTATGCTTTCGAATAGTGTAATTTGTGTGTAATAAATAATTAAATAATAATAACTATACATGCAGTATTGGCAGGATATAAAGCTAATAACGTGGCCATAGCCCTGATAGGGTTGCCTCTACAAGGGGCAACAAAACTGCGATATCTGTGGCGTTGTAAAAAGAGTACAGTTTCTCCAGACGTTTCATAATAAATGTTTTGTTAGCGTGCTCGTCATGTCGGCATGTTCTTTTACTTGTGTATTTGCTGTTATTTTGACTTAAAACATCATATTCTTCAGCGTAGTCAGATAGCGTTTTAATTACCTAAGTTGATACTCTACTTACACTTTAAACGTATAGTTAAGCCTCGTTATTTATTGTTATTGGTTTTTGTTAAACCTGCAATGTTTGTATGCTTGTCCAGTTTGGATCTTGCACGCTGAATCAAAACTACTTCTTGGCATTCGATCCAGTTCATATTTTGCACACAGCTTTAATTTCGGTGACAATGCTTTAAACAATTAACAAAACTTTCCAATGACCGCTGCCATAAGGATGACGTATTTTTGAAAAATGTTGCCATGATGAGTGTCAGATTAAAATATTGTTTTAAAAATGTATCAAACATTTTTTTAAGAAAAATTTCACACACGAACTTCAAACAATTGCTCTACTGGCAATCACGGAATCTTACTCAGCGCACGGCCCGACACGCACTTGGCTTAATTTATTATACTTCTGCTTTGTTTTTATTGATAACATATTCTTTGAAGATGGGTTGTAGAGCAAACTCGTTATAACTTTACATGGGAATAAGTTATACTCAATAATATATAATAATTATAATACCTCACTTCTTATATTCTGTCCTTTACTACTACTTTTATATCTTGAATAAAATAAAATACAATTCAATAAGTAGGTAGAGCTTAGTCACTCGTGAAACGTTTTATCTTTCAAATACAATGTAAATACCTTGTCGCCATTGTGTCTGTAGTTACGATAACATTATGATATTGTAACGTTTCGTTTTCTTAAACAGTTGGAAGCAACGTGATATTCCAAATTAGCCAATTTTCGATTCAATTTTAAACGATGAAATATCCTTTGTTTTTATCGGAAATAAATACATAGTTGTAGTTTAATTAACGTTTTTGAATATTTATTGGTTCAAATCACGATATTTTTCACTTCACCTGCTTATAATAAATGATGAAGAAATGAGAGTTTTTACTCATTTTTGTGGTTGTATTTCAAGTGTATCAATGTTACACTCTCAAAAAACTTCTCAGAAAATTGGCAACAAGGTTTCGAAGAATGTTTAACAGTTAGTTTTTCTGAACACCTTATTAAACATTTTTGAAACCATTTTTTATAGAATCTAGGAAGGCCGCGCACGCGCGCACTCCTTCAGTAAACCGCCGCTGGAATAATCTGGCTTTAAATTAGAAAGACAAAAAATCGCTGAAGAAGCGGAAACCTCCTCGCTGTCAGTTATTTATTTATAAGCATGAACTATTAGGCTTTAACTTAATTACTTACATAACGTGCGCTGCTTTCAGATCCGATACCTACATTAGCTATATCAGAGCTCAAAATCCGAATCTCTGAATGAATCGTAAATCCGTAAAGTCAAATGCAACCGAAAGTGGCTAGGTGTACTACATAAGTTTAAAAATCAAAGCAATTGTATTTTACCCGACTTAAAAAGACGAAGTAGTTTTCAAGTCGTTTGTATATTTTTTGTTACCTCTGAACCGAGTATCAACCGAATTGGTTCACATGGGAATGTAAATTGGATGGTACTCTTGCAATTAGGTCTCTTTTTTTCATAAGTAGATTTTTATGATGGGATCCACGAGGAATAATATATTCGAGCAACATTTCTCAAATACTAACATGATAGGAAATTATATCCCACATTAGTTATCTTAGTAGCATTTCCCTGTGTCAATTCACACTTCCGAGGAACACCGAATCTCTCAACGTACGTGCAACATAACCATTTTTCTCAGACTTCGGTCGTTCCGATCTATTTCCACGGGAAGCCGGAATGTCGGTCTTTCTGTTTGTACGGTCGGATGTGTCGTAAAAATAATATCCATTATTATAATTGGGGCGGGACAGGCTACGTGTCTCAGAAATAGTTATGGTTGAGTTCCTCTCGCTGCACACGGTTTTAGAACAATGATACTCGTAAAGTGTGTTTTTCTTTTTACGCGTATAACTGAAGGCATTAAAACAAAATAATGCTGGTGGTATAAAATTTCATATAACACCATCTAGCCCAATGTAAGCAGAGTTTGCGTTATGGGTATTAGGTGATTGATAAAATACTTAAATATACTTAACAACATAGAAAAATTCCCAGACCTGGGAAAAAATAACTGTAGAATTTATTTCAAGAATTGAATCCTTGACCTCTTTCGTCTCAGCCGGGTATTTAACCAACTGCTCCACGGAGGTCGTTGATCATTATACATTTCAACTACATACTTAAAAGTAAAATAAAACAGCTATTTTAATCGAAAATGCCCAATAACACCTAGCTTCTTAAGGAAATACTTAGTAGAGATGACGCAACTGTAGCTGTTTGATTCTATCTTGACTCTAGATGACTCTAGATAGAGACCGAAACTTTTGATTCTAGAGTATGGGCCTCCAATCAAATAATAAGAATAATATAAATGATAATAATAATCTATCTATCTAATAATTCACTAAATCTATAAATAGTAATAATCCAAAAGTGAATGTACGGCGTACGCATACATACTCTATATAAATCAAAAATGGCTAAAGAATATTCTTATTTGCTAGTCTTTCCCCTGTACCTATCCTTTATTTAAATAAACTTAAGGTGGCTAATGAGTGTGGAATGAGATTGCTTCTTTCGTCTTAAATTCTCTAGAATAAGCTTTTATTAGTTTTATTTCATGGCGCTGAGCTCTTTGATGTAAAGGAACCGTGCATGATGGTCTTTCAACTTTAAAGGTTGACTGGAAAAAGTCCTTTTAATAAAATCTTACAAATCAGAAGATATTTTTGATGAATAGGAAGCAAGGTAAGTGCTTCAGTATTCCTTTAACAGACATTGCAAATCAACTCTCGTAGATAAAAAAAAATATTATGAAGGGAACAATAATATTTATTGAGTGATTTGGGTTCTACTGTTGGGAAAAGCCAAAAAAAGATTTTTCTTAATTAGGTAGCATATGTCAGGGTTCCCATCCCGTCAGAAATAATAATATTTACTTCTCAGCAACCTGTATGAAATCACAGTTGGACGTAGGTATCTCCTATTTTATGCCAGTTAACCCTATCTTCGGCATCCAGCATCTGGCAAGGATCGTTAGCTTATCACCACTCCATCAAGCGTAAAACGTTTCATTGAAAACTACAATAACAGAAGCATTAACATTACAGTAAGCTTAGCCAGCTTCAGACGTATTAACATATTCATTAAACAGAATATAGCCGACTTTTCTGAGAGGATGTATAAGTGCTGGGCAAGCCTAATCCATCTAACAATGTCCCAGGCACTGCAGCGTCCCGCCCAGCATAAATACCAGTTGCTGATGCTTTATACATCATCTAAGGTTGTCTGGAAGAAATCGCTCTAAGCGATAAGACCGCCCATTGTGTATTTCTGTTGTTTTTGTAGTTTAAGTTAATTTTAGTTATTTTTGTTTATATTTTTTTTCTGTATGATTTACACAATAAAGAGTTTATCTATCTATCTATCTATCTATCTATCTAATAACAGATGTGAAAGGCCAGTTTTAACATTACCGTGAAAGCGTAAAATATCAATATGCATGACAACGCCATGTGCTGGGCACGTTGTTTCAATCAGATAAAATGATTAACACCGGCTTTATGTGTTGCAGGCATTGTAAACATCAGTCGATCGTGAAATTGTGGGGTTAAAAAGCATAAATTAAGTAGTGAGCTATGACTGCGATCTGCATTTAATTACAGGCGCAAAAGATAATGAGTTTAGCTTGTAGCTTTATTTGAATAACTATACATGTATAAACTTGTCGTATATGTTTCTTTCCTTTGTGTACAGACATTGTATTAGTACAGTCGCGCTCAGTAAGGGATACCGCTAAGGTACTAAGTAGACTACTACATATTATGTACACTAAGTTAACACTAAAGCTTATTGGTATCCTTTACTATGAGCGCAACTGTACATATTTGATCGGGTAGTTATCGCGTTATTGACCTTTCTAATTCCCGAAGTTTCGACAGTATTGCACCCATCGTGGCCCCGGGAACACTGGCGTGTTCGAGGTACAGTAGCAAAGCGATGGCTTCCATTCAGACTACTGTCACTTAATCTTTATACTTAGTTATAGGAAGTTAAGATTAAGGCCGGTTCACGACACACACTCTAAAGACAGTGACCTGACGTAGTATATGTATGTTAGGCACTTGTTGGCGAAGATTTTTATGAGAAATCTACCACTATAAGAGGTGGTACTCATAACAAACAATATTCATGTTTATGCGCAAAAGTCGCAAAATCTTGTTCCACGTGTTTGACGAAATCTGACTGGACGTAAAAATATTCTAATAAGTATTCAAAAGAAGTCAAATCATTCAAAGTATTCAAAGGAAATAAGATGATTCTAGCTAGTATTGTAATAATAATGCTAGACAATTCACACCATCTCTAGTCCCTAACTAGGCAGAGCTTGTGTTATGGGTACTGGATGATATACTTAATACATTATTCTACATAGATAGATATTTTCATTATATACAGATAAACATCCAGAACACCCTCCACAAATATCTGCAGATCATACAGACATTTGTTTCGAGGCGAAAATCCCGCAACTTCTTGTGTCTCAGCCGGACCTTCGCCCGCTGCGCCACAGAGTTCAAATGATTTTACATCTAAGGATGTAATCATTCTAGCAAGTATTTAAGAAAGAATCACACCACAAGGGTCGTATAAACCCGTTAGGTAAAGCATGTAGCACGCAGAGGACCAAATTGGCATAACCAAACTTTAATTAAAAGACAATGCGCCGTGAACGCGCACGCATCAATCACGATAGAAAGTGTTCAATCAAACATTTATCGCATAAATTATGCTTGCAACTCTTCTATTGCGAAATCCTGGGTACTGATTCAACCTCTGCATAAAATTATCTTACTACGTACGAGTCAATTCGTGCTCCAAGAATTCCGGCCCTTTTGAAGATTATCATCTATACGGTGAAGGAAAACACCGTTTGTCTGAAAATACTAATAATAGCTGAGTGGTAGCTGGGGCGGAGCTGAAACGTGGCCACACACCGTGCAGCTTGTCCACCAGTTCAAAGTCGCTTGGCGAGCTATGGAGAGGGCTGCTCGGAGTTTCTCTAAGGGATCGAATCCGGAACGTAGTTATTCGTCAGGGAATCAAGGTCAGCGAATTAGCAAGCTGAAGTGACAGTGGGCAAGTTACATATGCCGCAGATGATATACGTAAGGCAGCGGGAGGGATTGGAGGAGGAAAGCTGAAGATCGAGCTCAGTGGCGTGCCATGGGAGAGGGCTATGTCCAGCAGTGGACTGATATGGGCTGATGATGATGATGAGTGGTTTAGGTGCGTCAGCAACTGGATATTCATGATGTACAGGATGCTGTCGACTGTAGTGCCTGACCTGAGACAACAGTCTGCAGCAACCCAAGGCTTGCCTAGCCAAACCACCCTCGCAGCGATTATATATAATAAGTGTCTATATATATATAATAAGTGTCTATATATCTATACACAAACGGACGCTGATATTATTAGTAAATAACTTATAAATAGGAGGTTTTCAAAGCATATACTTTTAATAGTTGTATTGCCATTTTTTTCTCCATCTTTCCTTCTGACTGTCGCCATTCAAATTTATATGTACACTCTGTATTTTAGTTATTCTTTAACATGGACATTGCTATTGCCAAATTGCGCTTTAACAGTTGTATAATAGCTGAAAACATTATGTTAATCCGCTGTACCGACTGCGCTTAAAGGTTATGTATTTATTACACAGCCGAGTGGGTTGCATCCCTAAATTAATCAACCCCTATCAATTGAGCGTTAAAATATGTAAATAAATTGACGAAAATAGCTGCGCAGGCAGTATGGCATTGTAGGGTAACAATACATTACAAAACACTAAGGCACACCTTAAATAAATTACAATAAAAATTAGTACAATGGGCGGTCTTATTATTTATTCTTAGTATCGCTTAGAAGCGATCTCTTATCATCGCCTCAGGATCGCCATAGGACGTGCTGGATATAGACGTTATGGATCTCCAAATAATAATCATGTGGGGGTTGGCTATACTCGCCATGCTTGGCAGTCGGGTTGGCGATCGCAGTATGGGATGTTGATACACGGGAAGACGCTGCTGCCCATCTTCCGGGGTCTAATTCTTATTCAAGTGGGGGTTACCAGATTTGCACTGACTGTGATGCTAGCCCGAGCCCAGCGAGCCTAGCCCAGCTCCTTAAGGTACCGGAGAAAGACTGAGCCGCTGGCAGCATTCCCAAAGATGAAAAAATGCAGATGTTGTAGAAGAAGAAGGGTAAGACCATGAGCTCTTGTACTCCCGTTTTGATCTAGCGTGCTTTGTGGTAGTACAGTGCAATAGCACGTGTTTCCCTGTCTCCTCCTCAAGACACCCGCGACATAGTCCACTGTCTGTGGCATAGCTACGGGGTATACCTTGGCAGATTCTTACTGCATGCAAGAGAGGAAGGTTAATTTTCTACTGCTTTCCCACGGCATCGGCAGCCACACCATTGTAGCAAGTTAAAAAATAACAAGTTTCAAGAATGTAAGAATCAGTGTCGCCCTACAGTAACCCCACACTGGAAAGGAGCGAGCAATTAGCCACGGGAAGCCTCGGATCGAATTGCACAGTTTTTGTGTCAAATGAGACGAGCAATTATGTTTCGTTCTTTGTGGACTTTGTTCCGCTAATAGCGGCCATGTCCGACATTTTAATCCGCTGTAGGTGTGTGTGCTTTTTTCAATGTTTATGCTGCTTCAGATGTATATGCCTGAAAGGTTTTTCAGGTTTAATTTCGTAAATTATTAATCCATTCTGTGCATTTGTGCCTGTAGCTTCTTATGTTGTTTTGGCTGCGGGTTTGGCCCCACCCACTTCTTGAATTGGATAGCTTGTTATTTACTACATTTTAAATTTTCATGATGTTGCATTTAAAAACTTTACAAGTAGTCGCGGGAAGCCTGGAATTGAATTGCACAGTTTTTGTGTTAAATGAGAAACACAAATTGTGTTACGTTCTCTGTGGATTTTGGCTAATAGCAGCTACATATATCCAACATTTTTACCCGCTGCCTTTACGGTGTTTATGCTGCTTCAAATGTGAAATATCGTAATACTAGCTTCTATCCGCAGCTACGCACGCGTTGTACCCGGATAAAATTCTATGTGTTAATCCTGGTCTTCATTTATATATGTGCAAGTTTTCAGATCAATCCGTTTGGTAGTTTTTGCGTGAAGAGGTAGCAAACATCCATACATCTATACAAACAAACTTACGGCTTTATAATATTAGTGAGATGAGATGCACCTAGATGTGTTTGTGTAGCCTGAAATTGTTTTTTAGGTTCAATTTCGTAAATGATTGATCCGTTCTGTGCATTTGTACCTGTAGCTTCTAATGTTGTTTTGCCTGCGGATTTGCCCTCACCAATCACCATTTCTGGAATTGGATCGGTTGTTCCTACATTAACATGTTTCATGGTGTTGCATTTAAAGACTTCACACGTAGAATTGCACAGCTTTTGTTTGAAATGAGACAAGCAATTATATAATTAGCCGTGGGGTGCCGGCAGTAGAATGTTACCCCTCCTCTCCTACCCGTGGATGCAGTAAGAGCCTGCTAAGGGACACCTCCGGAAGATGGGCAGCAGCGTCTTTCCTTAAATCAACATCCCATACTGCGCTCACCAACCCGCCTGCCAAGCGTGGTGAGTATGGCAACTACCCCTCATGGAGATCCATGAGGGAGGCCTTAGTTCAGTAGTGGACGTTTTACGGCTGAAATGATGATGATGATGACTGCTTTTTTCGATATTAGAGATCTGTAATATCCTTGGTTGTGTAGTCTGAAATCATTTTGGATGATTTAACTTCTGACTGCTAGTATTTCTTAAATTATTGATATCTACGCTCTACAGGCTGGTCAATTGTGCAATTTATGTTCTGTACTTATATATTGTTCTCTGCCTGCGGATTTGGCCTCACCATATCTTGAAAAGGATAAGTGGTTTTCCTACATTATAATTTTTCATGATGATGTTTTTAAATGACTTCAACAAGCTCCTGGTAAGCTCATAAAATCTTATGTATGTAAGTGTCGAAATATACATTTTGGGAGGTACCTACAATAGCACATGCGAACTTGTACTAATGATGATTATGATGATGAGTTACTACACATTCATATTGCAAACGTCATGCTTTTGCTGTATCTTTGATAGTGCGAGTTGTATCGGCTCTCGATAAATGACCTTGTAGCCCCTGTAGTACCTACAAATAAGGACCAATACCTTAAAATGTCACAATCACAACTACGCTAGTTTCGGGGCAATGCAAATTCCATTACCTTGTCTGTAGGAATTCCAATAACATACTTTATCATACAAAAACAAGGAGATAAAGCACAATCAATCCTTTGATATCGTATCTGAGATATTGCTCAATGCTGGTCAATAAACGTATTATCTTACTTTTAAACCGCAGACTTGTCGGTACCAAAAGTTTGATGCGTATTTTCTTAGTTTTTGAGTATAATTTTTGTATGTCTCGGGTACGCCTATGGGTTATAGTCATAATCGTTTCTTTAATTTATCTTTAGCTAACTTGTGCCCGCCGCATGCATTGTACCCGAATAAAATGTAGCCTATGTGTTAATCCTGGCCTACATCTATACACGTGCAAAGTTTCAGCTCAATCCGAAGAGCAGTTTTTGCGTGAAGATGTAACAAACAAATATACAAACAAACTTTCAGCTTTATAATAATAGTGGGACTAGCTGTCCCGGCGAACTTAGTACCACCACACTACTACAACAGTAACTAGTACTACTTTACTTCTACCTAAATTAACCAAGAATATAAACAACTTTCTGAACTAATAAAAAAAATCCTCATCACAATCTTTCATATAAATGTTTGTATGAGAAAATGGATTTACTTTATAATATTTTTCCACGTAATCTGTAATTTCTTACATTGATACTCTATGAGTGAAAACTTTTAATTAACCTCAGATAAGTAAGTATTAAGATGCATCTTGCATGTAAGTATTAATTTAGATACATAAAATATAAACGTAGCTAAAGTTTTTTAAGTTTTTTTTTAAATAAAAAATAGTTACTAGTATAGTAGTTACTTTTAAAAGCAGTACATTAAAATTCGTTTCAGTCCTTAAACATTTAATTTCAACAGTTCGTTTTAAAGCAATCATTACGTGTTTCCACTGTCCAAATTAAGCGAGATTAATCTTTTAAAACATGGAAAATAATTGGAGGTGCCAGCCAGGAAGACATTTACATATGAAATGCACCACCACGTTGGCGAATTAGCATGAAAAAGAACGGCCCTTTTATTGCAAAATCTGAATGAAAATAAAATAATTAAATCTTGGCCAGTACCGTAAGTTTTAGATTGGTAAAAGTTACCCTTTTAAAACTGCTTTTTCAAACATTCATTGGAAATCTTAAGCGATGTTACAAGACAGTTTAAGTATTACTTTAAATCATCACCTGTCTAGACTTCTCATGAAATCAAAGAAAATGTTGCCAACGACTTCAGCCAAGATGAGAATTAAGCACAAACAAGATTTATAATATCAAACAACGAAGTACCAATTAAAACACTTGAAACTTTTAATTGATATTAAAATCGTAACCACATGTTTCCTGCATGTGTATTGTAATATCTGCAATCACAGATGACGGGAGACATGTTATGAAGAATGAGGGCAGATTGCGTTTAACCTACCCAACGTTTTGATATTGTTGGTATTGGAACCAGAAATCTATTTTTTAAACTTTCGCGATCACGACACATTATTAACACATATTTAACCGGGTATTTATCGCGTCATTTACCCTTATTATTATATTCAATCCAAAGGTCGTGGGTTCGATACCGGCCGTGCACCAATGGATTTATCTTTCTTGAAAAATGTATGTGCACACTTAACACGAGCTTTGACGGTGAAGGAAACATCGTGAGGAAAACCCGCGGCTTAGTTAGCTTCAGACGTATTGACCTGTTCTTTCCTCTGAATAATAGTTGGCTAAGCTGTGAGGATGGTATAGGTTCTGGGCAAGCCTAATCCATCTAACAATGTCCCAGGCACTGCAGCGTCCCGTACAGCATGATTACCAGTTGCTGACGCTGTATAAATCATATATAATAATAGGCCTTACCTTTATTACCCATCGTGGTCCCGGGAAGTCTTCCAGGGACCACGATGGGTGCAATCCTGTCGAAACGTCGGGCAATAATAAAGGTAAATAACGCGATAAATACCCGGTTTAAATGTGTGTTAATAACCAGAAATCTGTATTAATTGTCACAAATGGTCATCTTATTTGTTTGCGTGCCCAATTTAAGAATTTTAGAATTCGTTACAATAGCTTTATACAATATAAATTACAATATAATTGCATCGATTCAAAGTCAAAGTCAAGAGTAAATAAGAGTTTATTCAATGGAGCAAAACGCTACTTAGAATAGTCAATTTACATAAGAAAAACAAGACACATTTAAATTGATTAAAGGACATAATTGAATTCGTTCGCTTCGATTGTAACTTCTTTGTATGTTACGAGTAACAGTACTGAAACACTGTCAACTACAAAACAACGTCTCGCATACCGTCTTCAGCTAAATGAGGTCATCATTGCAACAAGCTCACATCAAAGCTAAAGAAACAAAGAGTATCATAACAATGCATCGTGAGGGGATCGTTTGACAAAATGTGTGGGCTCAGTGACAAGTGGTACGAGCGTAGGCACTACGATTATGAGCTCTGATGAAATATCGTGCTGTAAATGCGAATAATGCATTGCTTTCACAGAAATCTATGCATTGTCACAAGGTTCGAGTTATTCTTCACCAACATCAACGATATCACCTTTAACTAGGAAATTTATTACCCTACCAACACTTTCTACGATATAAAACTACGAAACCCGAATAATTCAACTCTTTCAACCGCGGCTTAGAACGAGTAGATAAAAGGAACCATGGATTAACAATTCAAACCAATTAAGACATTAATTATGCTGCAATAAAATTACAAATGTATCGAAACCGATAAGGTAAACAGAGCAGTCATTAAAATGCAGGCAAAGTAGAGCAAAAGAACATGGTAATAATTACTATCCATTTATGCAGCAAAAAGTTATTTTATTGAGACAGTACACTTACAGGTGTTAAATTCTGTGACAGCCATTTCTCGTATAAGGTAATCATTAGCACCATTAAGCTATTTATTTATGTAGCGTTATGCGATACAGTTGATACTGAATGCCAAGCCTCGTAGAAAAAGTAACAATTCAATGAGATTCGTAACATAAAAACACTTAATTAAGCTCTAAAACCAGTGTTGTTCTGCATGCTTTTCCGTTTTCGTATGCTTCCATTCTTGTATATTTTAAGTAGTGTGATTTAGGTCCTATAGGCTTCTTTCAGTAACTGTTTTAAATATCATTAATTCATTACTATATTGGATTAACGAGTATTTACATTTATTTTTGTCCCGATGCGACGTTTCGACGGGATTGCAGGCAGACTAGAGCGTTGAAGTTAAACACTGCAAAGCTGTTTTAAATATTCTTCTTTGATTCACCAATAAAGATTATTCCAATGATTCAAGATTTACTCGATTCTTATAAACCTAACTTTTTCTTTTCCTTGATACTTCAAAAACTATCTGATGACAAAGACGGATTCAATTCCAACCCAATCTTCTAAAACCGCTATCGAACCAACCATAACCCTTGATCAAATAAAAATAATATTAAAAATGTACAACCTGTCAGCCAGACGTCCTTGGGTCCCGACCTTCCCAGAACGAACTCCCAAATAAAAGCAAGTCCTGACGAGCCCCATCCAAACTAGTTTATAAACGTATCGCTTCTGTATGATCTCTAGAGAAAAGGATAATGTATCTAATTACTAAAGTGAGAGATTCCATTTTACGATTAGCCCCGAGTTATGGAATATAGATCTCGGAATCATGAATTAAATTAAATTTTAAGATGAAAGAGACTTTGATCCTCTGGAAAGGCTCGATTGGGTAGACGCTTGCAATGATAATATCAAAGAGAGGGGTTGAAGGAAAAATTAAGCAGTCCTTTTTTATAAACATTATTTTTTTTATATAAAACTATATAGACTATATTGCCTAGAAGTCTTCAAGTTATAGAACTACCTAATGTTAAGGCTAAGAAAGTTTGTCTTTAGATAGATAGATAGAGTATGCTTTATTGTACACTATATACACAAAAAATACAAACAGTAGAAAATTAACAAAAAGACATACAAATTTGACCTAAAGAAAATTCTGTTTTTTTTCGATAAACTACACCTAGATTTATATCTAACAGCAAAATTGTTACTATTATCACGTCCTCGCATCCTTCTGCTGTTATAATTTACATAAAGACGATCTAAGATTTATGGTTGCTCAAATTATTTGATGATTTATTGACCGAATCTCTTCATAAACTTTTAAAATCAAGTGGAGCTTCATAAATCTTCTTAGCTTTCTATCAAAGGAATTCCAATTGTGATATATTTGGCTTGTTAAACACTGATTACAGTCACTGTTGTCGATAGTGTTTTATTTGTAGCATCGATCTGATCCGGTGCGATATTCAATTCGGAGTGCGTTGTGTCGTAGTGGGCTTGTCGATTTGTTATCGGTGCACTCACCGATGCTCGGTGGAGTGCCACACGCCCGATAACGGTCACACGTCGACGCATAAATTTTACACAATCTGTGTATTACTATCGAGCAGGCATCGCAATAGTTGCGCGCCCACACATCAAATCCCAACCTACTCAATACCCCAACACTGTTCCCGGATTATTATTTTTCATACAGCGGTTTATCTATCCGAGTCACGACATTTTTGTGTTCGGATTTGCTGGGTGCAGTCTCGGGACCTGCAGCGGGGAGGGAGCTACCGCGTTCACGTAGATTTAAGTAGCAGTTAGTATAGTCGACTGCCTACTTCTGACATAGATTATGAATGAGTTGGTGGGTAGAGTTGTTCGCGCCGCGCCCGGCGCGCGGCAGCAGCACCCGCCGCCGCCTTCACGCCGCGCCCGCCGCCCGGTCAGTCTCACTCACCAGTCTGCCTCTGGTTTAGTCCGCGCGAGGTCGTGCGTTGCCACTCACACCTTATACGCGTACGTTTGACAACTTGTGAAATAAACTTACTGCCGATCGTAAGTGGATCACTTACTTTAGTGTTTGTGACGGTCGTTTTATGTGATGTTATAGTGCTGAAAGGATTTTTGGAAACTCGCAGATGGTCCTCTTGAAAAATAAAATGAGAATGAATGGTAAAGTTGATTTTTCTGCATGACACTGTCCATTGTCATTCAATATGCTGAATGGATGATCGGATGATTTGGCTTGCACGGTGCACGAACATCTCATCTGCACTGGGGAAAGCACGAAAGGATCTGAACATCGGCTCGTTTAGCATATTCAAATGAGCGCGACTGTATTCTGTACAGACCACCAAAACAGTCAAAACAATGGCGGACCTTGGCTCCATAGCGACATTGACTCTCCGAATGTAAATTTGAGTTAGCTCAGCACAAACAATCGAACAGTGAGTTTAGAAGTCGTATGAATAAAGGCTTGTGTGTGACCGTGGAGCGCCTACGGACCAGCCACGGTGGGTGGACGGCATAGCTCTGATCCGCCTAGAACTGCAGTGGGTGTTTGAATGGAGCCAGTTAATAATAATGGTGAGATTTAATCACCACCATAGAGGTTACACAACAAAGCATGCTCATGGCTCGAGTAGAAGAAGAATTCAATAACATAATTCAAAATAGTGTCTAACAAAGCTTTTGAGACAGTAGACAGAAGCTTATAAGTAGTTAGCGTAGGTACTAATCATTAATACAAGCCAGTACGAGTGCGGCGTACGTTCATTGATGCGATGACATCAGTTTTATTGATGCAGAGGGTTACTATCCGATTACATGGTGACCTTAATAATTAACTACGCAAGACGATGTGTTCATTAGGAAAATTCGGCGGGAACGCCGTAATAGAGACATTTGCTTCTAAGAGCGCTTGTATGGGCTCTTAAAGCTATTAATTTGGCACATGTTGCGGAAAAGACCTCAGATGGCGTCTGACAAAAAACAGGCGCGCACATGTGCGGTAACAATTTAGGGCAAAAAGTATCTCACGAAGTCGTAAGTCGTACGTAACCGTAGAATAGAATAAAAACAATAAGAAACGAACAATTCGACACCTACGTAAAGGGGAAATTTAATTAAAGAACGAGAAGGTATCCCTATTATTATTACCATCTGGTGATGATGAATGCTTCGTAGCGGAAACAAGAAAAAAAGCTTTAAAAGCGCGGGCGGCACGTGGGCCGGCAGATGCGCCTGAGCAGCCCGCGGCCCTTTATCTGACAATCTCGCTAAGTTTGCGTGCGGCTGAGATTATAACCATTATTGTTCGCTTAAATCTGGATAACATAACAAAAGACGCTTTTCTATCACGTGCCTTAACAATAGACAATAATGTTCCTCTACACTTACGAGTGTGTGACGATAGAGATTGTAATCTGTATCTAGAAAATAAAAATATGGTATAAATCTTAAAATCCATTAATAATCCTCAAATGTACTGGAGTCAAAGTTGAGATTGGGGGAAACTTAGCAATGTTTGAAACAGGTCAAGTCCGGCTCAACGTTGCGTTTTTCCGTCGATTATGATCGGTTTGTCGATGATCTCCATTTACGGCAACCTGCCCGAGCCGGCCTCTGACAACTGTGGGATAGTGCAGATAACTATCTCTCTAAGTGTTTTTAATTTCACCGACCATATGTAGTGTTTGGGACCATTCGATAATGGTAACGTGATACTTAAAGCCTTTTTGAACAATGTGAGAACAGTAAAACAGTATCATATTTATAAAAAGTTTTTTAGAGAAATTGATTCACCTATTTATTACTTAAAATGTAAGACGGTGCGACAAAAATGTATCTAAAGCAGATAATTAAATATGTTAAGAGTCACTTCGGAAGATTTTCAGATATCAAAAGTTAACTCCATAAATATCTTCTACTTAACCTTTATCATTATTATTATTTTCCTGGAAAGCTTTTATAATGTTTGCATGAAGGCAATTTTCAACTTATCTTATTAGCATAGAATAATCTCGCCGTAAACAAAAATAAAGCAACGGCGAAATAAAAACAAAAGTTCCCGCAGCAACAAAATAAAACTCACACCGTGGTTTATTGAGCATAATGATGGTATACCTTTGTTCGTAGAAAACGAGTTGCAATGAAACAATTTTATGCATCGAGGGTTTGTAACAAGCTTACGTGCAAGTAGAAACAAGGAGTGTAACAATACTACTATTTGCCATGCCTTGCCAACTTGGTAAAGTGTAGACATTGCTTGACATTGAGATACAATCGTTAAGTAATTCTTTGAATGATGCGATAACTACAGAAGTTGCGTAAAAATCCATTTAAAAAACCGCCAGTAGGGATACTGTTAGCCATCAACCCCGTTGTCGAACCAAATTCAAATATGAATACAGTCCAGTGACTGATGAAAATGTACCATTTTCTGGAATGGACACGGTTTTTAAATAATATATCTCTCTCTACGTACCACTTAGTATTTAAGCGGTAAACTCAAGCGTAGGACTCAGAATAATCGCTGACAACGTTTTATGAATATTAATAAGCGTAGAGTGCGTGTCAACGAGAATTACCGCAGATTTCGTTTCGGGTGATAAGATGGGACGAGAGAACTTGTTATGATATTCTTATGCATTTTGATGTGAAACATCTTTTGCGGGTTAGACCGATCGCACGAAATATGACGCGGGAAAATGACAGAGTTACGCAAATTTTCTTATCAAGTTAAAAATATCAAGCATAATCAGGACACAGCTGAAGTCGAACGACATCGAGTAATCTTCTTCATATTATGAAGTATATTACTCGACCATATCATAACAATTTTATATAGTACCTAATGTTGAACAAGCAAATCAATTTGGAGAATACAATACAATTTATTCCAAATAAACTCAGACATGCCACAAAAGGACGAGATCTGTCAAAACGTGGCACGTACAGTACCCACACCACACCTGCCCGACAGCTGTGTACAACTGACGGTGAAAAATTATTCCCTTGATGGTGTAGGATACTATACAGCAGATGCTAATAAAATTATGGAAACAAACCAGGTGAAGAATGTTCCGAATTTTGGTAGTTTTGAAGAAAATAATTTCAAAATGTATGGAGCTAAAATTCAAGCAACATACATTTTAATAAAAGTCCCTTCACAATCTTCATCGGAGATTCTTTCTTTCCTCCTTAATTATCAACGGAAATTCTGACGAATTCATTTATAAGATTAATCTGTAAAGGAAACCTCTTAGCTGCGTGATGAGCCCGTTTTGAATATAATTAACCCGCCTTTAAAACGTCTAACCTGGTTACTACGATGGCATCCATGGATTTGGCAACACTTTAAAAAAGTGGTTGTTAGGAGACCTCCCGAATTAAGACTCGTGACATAATTCTAATACCTACATACTAACTTATCTCGCAAGCTCAGTGACCTGAAGTGTGTATTAGCCGCCGACGGATAAAGACACTATTCGGTACCTTGTTATAACTACGTTCACCATAATTAATGTTTTCTGGGATACCGATCAAGTAAAAGAAGTCGCGCCATCCGAAGCGTCTCGAGAGGAAATAGAGCTAGAAATAAATCGCCCTTACACAGAACTTATACTAAAATAGTCGTAGACTACGCCTTCCATTTATCTGCTACCGTTACCATATCCTGTGCTGCGATATGTTAGTTAGAGTGCGCGTGATCATAACACTAAATCTCTAATAGAAAGATTTCGAAACATTTTGTAAATAAAAACTGGTAGCTAAACGAGCTTCCGAATTTATTACAGACAATAACAATGATTACGTAACAATAAATCCGAATCATTCTTAGAAAGTGTTACAAAGGCATCCAGAATGATTCCAATAAAGTTTTTAAACTTAAAGTCGGACTGAGATTTTATATGATTTTTATGGATCAATAATTCCATTTCTAAATGTCGCGGCTTATGGTCGTCCTAAGTTATGATTATGATGTAAAATAACTTAAACCTATTATGTAATATCTGTTAATTATGGCGTGGTAGGTAATTTACTTGACGCCAAGCGTTACAATATTGCTATTATATCGCATGACTTGGACATTGTGGCCTGACGAGGGGCGGGCCAAGTGACATAACATCGTTAATCATTCTCCAAAGAAAATTTTGATTTTCAATTTGAATGCCCACTGAGATTACTCCAATACTCGTGATAAATGACGTCAGTTAATTAGACGTTGCGATCGATTACCGTACCGTGTTCGATAATGGAGCAGTTATATTCATAATATACGAGTGTAAAATCCGTTCGGATATTTTAAAATTTTTAGGAACTTTCCCAGAGGGTCGGATTTTTTGTTAAGTATCCTGTTTGCTCGGAATACATTCACACACAGTGTGATTGAGTAATCGTCACAGATGTTACCTTTTTTAATTTCCTTCGTTTATTTGTGTTTTACTACTGTTTTAGCTAGGGGATATTTTTTGTTCAATTTGTTGCTGCATCCCGTTTAACGAGAAAGACATAAATCTCAATACTTACAAAATTAGTGGGCACAACAATTCTAAATTACTCTTAACGTGTCAGTGTCGTCGTATTATAATGATACCTATTTTGTAAGATGTCCTCATATGTCTACAGATCTGACTTTATTGAGTATGCGTGTGGTCTTGCAGCCGACAATGCTTCTTCGTGTGCAATTCAAAATTGTAAGTCAATGGCTTTCTTGATACGTTCATTTGTTGAGATTTGCTTTACGGGTGTAAATTGCAGGTGGCTGCTGTCTGCGATTAATGTCTGGCAGCTCGCCAAACACTAGCAACAAGTATTGCTCTCTATTCTGTGGTCTCACATTACTTTGTAAGGAATGGTCTTGTCCTCTTTGCATTTGCATTCATTTTCTCTCTAATACTTTCATTAGTATTGATATTTACAGTTTCCTACTATTTATCGTTTAAAATAGTAGTTCAGATGCATTAGCTTAGCTGCACTTCTCTATTCTTCTCTTATTCCTCTTCTCTATTCTCCTCGTGGTATTCATTATTATGGATTTATGTATGAAATTTCCAATTAACAGATGTCACCTAATTAAAATAAATGTCCTTAGCATTTTTAAACGAAATAAATGTTGAAAGTTGTATAGAAACACTTGCTTCATTATATTACAAGTTTATCTTCTCATCTGTCAGCTAAATTCGTTCCTCTTTCTTAGATGCACGATAAAAAACCGCTTTCATATGCATAGCCCCTAAATTAGTATGAAAGATGTAATGCTTGATGATCTGAGATAGTATCTCCCGAAAGTTTTCGACTTTTCTCTTTCAACTCTGCTACTACTACTACTACGAATAAAATAAAGTATAAATACCTGTAAAGGTTCTTTATAAAATTTTCTAGAACTTTCAAAACGTTGGGAAAAAATATGCGATATAGTCTTGTCCTCAATATTAAAGTTTAAATCATCATATTTTAAAACAAATCGCTTAACTTTCCCAAGATTTTCATTGATCATCACGATGAACATAACAGTTTCTGTCAAGTGTTTCAAGAACTTCGACCCCCATGCCGTCGTGGTCTCGATTAGTCAAGGTGCCCATTTGGGAACGCTCCGTGCCATATCAGGCACACTGACACTGTGTAATCTCCGTGCCATATTTGGACCCTACAATTAGCTGTCATACTGTTCCTTTGTGCCCTGGCTGTTTAATATGCTGCTTTTGTTTATAATAATAAACTATGTTGTTTGTTACAAGGTAACGTGTTAAATTGTGTGAGAATTTTCTTTGAAATGCTACATGCATTTTTTATTTTATATTCTTTTGAAGAAATATGTCTTTAAATCGTTTAATTTTTCTTATCACGTAGATTCTTTTGAAGAAGTTTGTGCCTACATTATGTGTTTAAACCGTTTAAACTTTTTTCACCCATCATATCCGTGGATCGATTCATCAAAGAAAGCATAAAAAAGCTAAGGCAATTACAGTGCCTAATTGTTTGTTCTATTGTTTTACTGCAGACGTAGACACGTGTTCCGCCCCACTGGCTGAGCCATAAAACTAATTAAACGAACAAAGGATATAGTCTCAGCAAATTACTTACCGAATCGACTGGAGAGTTTAAGAGTTGAAATATTTAATGATCTTCATTGAAACTGCATCTAAAATTGCTTATTTGGTAGAGTAAAATGTTTCTGCAATCTTGTGTACGAGTTGGAATGACTCCGTACGTCCTGTCCGCATCATAAATATTATTCATATTTGTATTTTGACTTTGACTTATAGTTTTGTGTTTGTGTTGTATTGTACGCGTTGTAAATAAAAATTATTCATTAAAAATTAACGCTTGTGCTAAATAAATAAATTTTAACCTTCTTGGGTCTTCAAGTACCTTCAAGTACTAGTTATCTCAAATCAAAAAGTAAAGACTCATTTAACTTGATTTGAGATCGTACAGACAACTGTACCAATGTATAAACAAAAGAACAAAAAAATAAGTTGTTCCCTCTAAAATGTCACTTTGCTATCAAAGTGAAAGTCCAAAAATGACTTTATATTCATTGGGACTAAATCAGTTGTGTTGATAATGCTTATAAAAATAAACATACGAAGTAAATCAGTTGAATGTGGCATCATAAGTTCATATCTAAAAATGATTTGCTTCAAAATTATTTACTAGCGACATTGAACAGCTTACTTGTAAAGTAACACAATTCCTCAATCAGATAGTGAAGGCAGATGCAAGCTTTTTTTAATGACTCCATAAGATCGACGAAGCGTAAACAATGACTTCGTAATCACCGATCCAAACGACAAAAGGTTCAATGACTAGTTAGGTTAGATATGTTTCTTCAAACGTAAAGCACACAGGCTTTAACGATAGCATGGCCTAGATACGTCCAGATAAATCCAAATCAAACGTTGTCCAAATAAAACGTTACAAAATTTTTATGTTAATTAGGTCTATTGGTAGCATAGCCTTGCTTCTCTTCTACGACTAAATGAGAGCTAAGCCGAAAGGCCACCTGATGTTAAGCGGTAGACTACTGATTACAAATGCAGTACTGCGCTTGTCACGTTCAAGCACGTGACTAACGCTGCACTGCACAGCGCCCGTCACCCTGAGACATAGAGTTGTAAGGTTGCATGTACCCCTAATTTCACTGGCCCCCTTATTCTTTAACCGGGAAAACAGCAATTCAAACATTTCTGCTTGGCGGAAGAAATAGTTGTGGCGGTAGTACTTTTCCGGATGAACGCTTCTCAAAAAGCTCTACTACTTTTGACTATATAGAATATATTTTTAAATTTTTTTCAAAACTGACTGTCGTGCTCGTCTTGAAATGCCTTCTCCGATGTTTTCAATAGCTGCTTCCACACCACTCTGTCTTCGGCTTGCCTCAGGGATTTTTACTAGAATCATCATCAATTCTATTAACCCCCCACAAAAAAAGAGGGGTGTTATAAGCTTGACCGCTATGTGTGTGTGTCTGTCTGTGGCACCGTAGCTCTTAAACGCGTGGACCAATTTGCATGCAGTTTTTTTTATTTAAAAGCAGGTTTTCCAGCGATGGTTCATAAACATGTTCTATCAAATTCGATAAAAAAGTTTACAAGATATTGTGAAAGAAGGGATGAATAATAAATAATAATAAAATAAATAATGCTGGACAATTCACACAGCATCACCTAGCCCCAAGCTAAGCAGAGCTTGTGTTATGGGTACTAGATGACTGATATACTTAATACATTATACTACATAGATAGATATTTTTATTATATTTAGAAAAACACCCAGAACACCCTGAACAAATATCTGCAGGTCATACAGACATTTGTTCCGAGGCGGGATTCGAACCCGCAACCTCTTGCGTAGCAGGCGGACCTTCGCCCGCTGCCCCACAGAGGTCGTCAAAAAAAAATGTCATGATAAATCGAATGTTTTCAAATATACTCAAGTTTAGTATCAAATTAAAGGTATGTGTAGAATACAAAACTGAAAATGATATAGAAATCGGTTAAGCATTCATGAGATATGGGGGTTATAATTAGGGGTGAACAATCGAATGTTTTCAAATATAATACCCAAGTGTGGTTACAAAGACAAGGGCATGATGTGTAGATAACAAATCTGAGAGAACATATGACAATAAAAAACAAGCATTGGTACGGGGGTATCAGAAAAGGGGGCGAAGGTTTCCGAAAAATGTCATTTTTGACCTTTGTTGAGTTTTGAGGTCACTATAACTCCAGTCCCTGTGACTCTAGGGTCACCAAAATCAATCAGTACCCTTCTCTCATTAAGACAGTGCTAACAAAAAAGGTTTCATGTACATAAATCGGTCAACGCGTTCGGTTGTAATCGTGTCATGCATAGACAGACAGACAGACAGATAGATAGCGCTATGCATAATAGGGGGCTTCGCAATTAGGTAACCTCTGAGACTTAAGAACGCATTTTAATAAAAGTGTATGATATGTAATGGGTTAGTCCTGGTTTGCATCTACACATTTGCCCTCTTTGTTCGATCTGTTTGGTAGTTTTCGAAGAAAAAGCCTGGATGTTTATCCATCGAATCATTTGAATTTATACAATCAGTCGGATGTGTTTAAAACTGTGTCTAACTATGTGTATCTATTTCAATAATTTTTTATTGTTTCATCAGAGGAAAGTGTTGTTACTTAAAACACTAAAACGAATCATTTAAATGAGATTATTACAAATTCGCTATATGGTTACTTGAGACAATGTAGACAACGTTGAAGTCGTCTTGTGACGTTCGTTGAAACATTTCAATTTTATACCAGCTCTCGGTACTAAAAACGCTAGAACAATGCAATGTATTTCGTGTTTACGAGGCTCAGTTGCATCTACTTACTTATTCTACATCCCTATCCCTTTTGATCAAGAGAGATGTATGTATGTTTACTGGCGACGATAAAGTTGACGGTGGTATACTTGTCATACTATTCTTTGAGAATACATTGCTACGAAGATAGTAGGTACAATTTCTAGAACATTCCTAGCCGTAGTAAACGGACAAAGAAAAACGTACAACTTAGATATTTCCGACGCAATTTCTTGATATTTAACTTTGTTAGCATGAGCAGCATGATAAATTGATTTCCATTCATGATAATATTATACATATATTAGGAACAAAACAAACGGAGTGAACACACATTTATTCCAAGCGATAGCGTCAACTGACCCAATGTTAGATACTGATTATAATCGTGTTGCCTATCACCTGTGACTAGGGATGGCAGATAATGGGGCAAGATTGTCATTTTTGGAACATTTAATGTAGCAAATATAAAATATATAGAAATTTGGTACTATTAACTATCGTTGTCTTATATGTCGTTGTATATATAACAACCTATATATAAATCGAATCTTAAGCTTTCGTAATAACAATACATTTTATATACCTAAATACGTATTGTGTACGCGTCAATAACATATTCCGCGAGCAGTGTTGATGTACTTTAACGGTGAAGGAAACATCGTGAGGAAACCCGCGGCTTAGTTAGCGTCAGACGTATTGACCTGTTATTTCCTCCGACTATCAGTTGACTAAGCTGAGAGAATAGTATAAATGCTGGGCAAGCCTAATCCATCTATCAATGTCCCAGGCACTGCAGCGTCCCGTACAGCATAATTACCAGTTGCTGACGCTGTATAAATCATCTTTAATAGATGCAAAGGCCTTACTTTTTTTTTGATGTACTAAAAATTGCTAGGGTCAGTTATCTAAAATAATGCCTACATAAAAACCACTTAGTTGTCATTCATAATTATAAAGAATCTCTTACAGGTTATGGTTTAACTTATTTGAGATTTCATAATAATTAGTGGGAATGTTCAAGTACTCCACCAATATAACAAATATTGGTGGAGGCACCAATATAAGATTTGCTTGTTTTGTATATCTATGTTGAATTTTGATAAAAAAGCGTTGGTTGTTAAAGTATGTAGGTAAGTGTTAACCTCCAAAATATAAGACCAAGATAGGTGCAATCCTGTAGAAATGTCAGGTCAAAATCAAAGGTAATTACGCGATAAATACCCGAAATCAAGAATCAAGAACCAAAAAATACTTTATTCAGTGCGGCCGCATGGACCTTATAGACGCGTGAATTCAGTAATGTTATATGTAGTACCCACCTTTAACACCTAGGTACGGTGTTTGAAAAGAAAAAAAATATTTTTCTTTCTTTTGTTTACCCTTTGTTATTTTGTATTTAAACTCTGATTATTTTTCACCTGCTGTTGCACCTGCTAAATACGAACCCTGGGATAGACTGAAAACCAGACCTGAGTAGACTGTAGTTTACTCAGTCCAGTGCTGAGTCTACTCCATTTGCCTAAGAGGATCTTATTTTATTGTAATTTTATTTATTATTAACTGTGTTCTCTTTTTGGCAATAAATGTATTTGTAATAACGTGTTGTGATCTCGAAAGCTTGAAGAATACTCTAAATTAAATACAAAATATTAGTTCTTCCCTAGATATCGCTATGTGTGACCGGTTAATTATCGATGTGACATCCCTAGATAGTCTTGTAACTTGAAGCCATAGACCTGTTACAATACATTGGCCACAAAGACGGTCGCATCCATCTCTATCTACCTCAAAAATATCTTCACCTATGTGGTCGCACTCATTTGGGTCCAATGGTAAATCATTAGTCATGTCATCGGGTTTCGATGTTTATGGCGTTTTGTTCTCACGGCTATCTGACCTTTTGATTTCAGGGCATCGTTTTTCATCGAGTTTTTTGTCGATTCTTTGTTCTAAGTGAATTATGCCTTTGGTCCTAATAGTATTCACAAAACACAGGTTTTGGTGGATGATTAACTGGAGTTAAATCTAGAGTTTCTACCTGTGAAACTACTATGACACGACTATTTTCACAAAAGTTATTTAAAACGTCAAAAGAGTAGAGATTGCGTAACAATAAAGTATTATGTTTGTAAGAAGCTATTTATTAAAAAATATACAGTCCAACATACATCAATTACCATGGTATTCTTATAAGTTATATAAATGCAGAGCTCCGTTCTAATCTCAGCACTCATTATCATTTTATTTTGATGCATCTCCGTAGATAGATAGATATAGTAACACTTATTGTACACCAGATAACATGACAAATATAACTACATTTTCTTGGTTGGACCGTAAACAATGGCGCATTAAAGAGGAGGCTTATACTCAGCAGTGGATGCAAACGGGCTGAAATGATGATGATGATGATTGGTTAGATGGTAGCGAGATCTGCATTATGACAAATTGACCTTGATGAACCAATATCATTCAAATCCGTTCTGCACGAATAAAACTAATCGAATTAACTCTTCCATTTGCATCTAATGCATGAAAATGAAATCATAGATTTAATATATTACGTAACTTTGAAACAACGCCATTTGAATATGATAAAATAATTTCTGATCGCTAAACAAACATAATAACAGTGCTGCTGCAATATTAGCTTTTAAAATTAGATTACTTTAGATTTAAGTTCCGCGCTGCTTGACAGGCTAATCCATCAAGCGATAGTACTCGTAAGTACTATGAGCCATGTAACTACCTCATCAAGGTTCCATCTCATGTCAATGTCCTCAACAGTACATGTATCATACGAGTTTTGATCACGTCTAGAAACATAGAATAAAAGCAAATATATATCAAATCAAACTCGACACCTACTCGGTCCTACAATAAGGTTTGTGTAGCGTGAATGTTTTTTGCAAATCATTTTTGTGCCCGCTTTTTGCATGAGAAGCAATTACGGCTAACGACTCTAATGCGAGATCTATACATTTTGACCACGTCCAGCGGTTCAGCCAGTCGCATTCTTCATGGTATGAAAACTTTGCTTTCTAAACGAGCTTTGTGAGATGATGGATGTAGACGCCAGTGTCTACATCCTATGTGTTTATCTGATTTATCGGGACAATAATTATGAACATGTCGTGAGGCACTTTATAATCGCTGTCGACCTTACCGTACAAGAAAAAATTGTAGAAAGTAGGTACGACAATAGTCAAACTAGGTATCAATCATCTAAGTCGTCGCAACAGGCAATTATTCAACAGCATACAAGTCAAATTATATAAGGCTCTGCGACAAAAACATTTAAGGGTGGAGAACAACAAGTAACTGTTTATATAACGGTTAAAGCTATCGAGTTTTTGTAGAGGTTCCTCGTTAAAAATGAAGAGGAATGCGCAAAAAAAGAGGTTTTCATTTAAACATTTGCTGCGAAGAGACAAAGCCCTCCCAGGCACTCGGAATGCAAAAACGAGTAAACGAGTCTGTAGAGAGTAGCCGAATTCAGTGGCGTGCTTTACGTTGCCCTCGGTGCCTGATACCTCCAATTGCTATTATAAAGATACTATTAGCGCACCATGCGATATTCACACGCATCAAATCTCCACCTCAGAACACCATAGCGTGTAGCTGTAGGTATTAGTATTATAATAACCTAAAAGTTTTCCAGCTAGCTAAAATCTGTTGAAACTATTTATTGGACACACACAAACAAAATATTTTAAACTATTTACGAGGACACATTTTTACGTAATTTATAAAGGAGTAAGAAAAAAATAATAAGTATAAAGTACGCATTTTACTCAGCGGGCCAAACATTATCGTCAAAGGCAAATGACACAAAGATTTGGTGGTGCAAGTCCAACAGGACTGGACTCAGCATTATGCTCCCACACATAATAAATGCTAGAGCGTTGTTTTTCCAAATCGAAGAATAAAATAAGGTATGGATTTAATGTGATTTATAGTAATCTATTATAAATAGGTAGGTACATGATAAAAAAATAAGTTACTCCTGACACCTTGTCTCGGAGATTACCTATTTTTGTAATGTGTACTCTCAATTTTGCAATCACATGATTTTCATTTGGTTTCAGTTTCATTTGGTACCGCACTTTTTTATATTTAAAAACATTCGATTGTTCAACTCCACTTTCACCCCCCATTCTTATAAATGGCTCAACCGATTTCTATCTAACTTCCAGTTTTGCATTTTACTCACCATTTCCTTTCATTTACATACAAACATATTAATAATAATTTATACTTTAAATAAAAGAATTGAATTAACCGTAAAATCAATCAAAGCGTGACCCTCAGTCCATTTAATGTAAGGTTAGTTTCTTTCTATACATGTTTGATTTGTGATATTTCCGATGTGCAGTGTAACTCGCCTTAGGTAATTTAGGAGTATCGGCTGGCCTCGCTTTTACTTTGATGAATGACCCGAGGCTCCTTCGCACACGTCCATTGAAACTCGCAAATCGCTTCCTTTTCATCGCACCTTGTTGGTAGAGAAATTCATTTTACACGCTCATTATAGCATGAATATTGAATACACATGATTTTCCTGAAGGTGCGTCTTACTAACTCTCTGACCTGGGGCGTATGCAGTCCACCGTGATAAAATTAATGTGCATTGCAAAAGTCAAATTGATTCCGATGCCGACGATTTAAAGTCATAAATAAGGGCCGCCTCGTTTCGTTATTGTGCAAATCAAGCGATAGTTTAATCAAAGGATAGTTCATTTATCGGATACAGGCAGATAAAATATTGCAACCGACAATTGGCGTGTCAGATTGCGAATTATCAGTACAACAATTACTCGATCTGTTATTATCGTTCAAATTTGCCTCAGGGTTTGAGATTAATCGATTGCAGAGTCACTTTCTCTGGGGTCAGATATTGTTTTATTGGCTAAGGCAGGTGATGGTCGAGTTGGTACAGGAGTGGCGGAATTAACTATCGTTAGTTTCTCCGCTGATCGATGTAGTTTGACCGCCTCGTTTGCATGGTTTGTGTTCCTGTCATTTGCATTTGTTATCTCTTGAGTGGGGTAGACTTATTTGTATAGTCGAGCCTGTAGACCGAGCCATTTTGAAGAAAGTCATTCTTGTTTCTTTTTTGTCTCTGCCTGTATGTACTTAGATACACCTTGTAATATTTGATACAGATTCTAACGTATCTTATTTGGATATGGAACTTTTGCCCAATTTAAATATCATCTATAGTTGGTTTTAGTCTAGAACATCACAGAACTAAATTTCAAGTCCAACGTCGTCATCATGCCTCCTTAGCATGCCTACGGTAATTGCTCATAATAACTGCGGTCAACATACTACGGTAGTTTAGAGTAACACTGTACTGTTTGCTTTCAAACTTCCTACGCTTGACATCGTACTAGTGACTCTAATAGATACAAGTTACCACCATTTGCAAAATGGGGCTGTAGCCGAGTCTTTGAATAACAAAAGGTTTATGATATACGATGGCATAATAAACTTTGAGTAAATAGTGATATTACGCAGGTAAATCAATTTATACTTTGGCACTGGCAAACTAGAATCTTGCCAAAATAAGTAAATTAGTATTCATTCACATAATATTTAGTTAGATGATTGATACAGCGTCAACAGCTGTTCATTAACGCTGAAAGGGATAGTGTAGTACCAATGTGTCAATGGCTATAAAAAGTAATCATTTTTATTTCGATTACACCTTGCACCTCAACCACGAACTCGGTGTTGTAATCCGAGTGAATCAATTCCACGGTTCTTTTGTTTAATTGTTTTAAGATAATGAATCCGTAGAGTTACGCAAGTTTTTATCGTTTACTGTCATTAAGCCCATTCAATCCTTTAGTATCAGGGACGTGTACCACTCGGTATTCTCTTTTAATAATACTTTATGTGATATACGTGAAGTGGGGTAAGTGCTGGGCAAGAGTTATATGAAAGCGCTGACATTTCGCAGGTTAAAGAGCGTATTTTTTTATATGGACCCTCAGATTCACAGGTTATGGGTGACATTTTAAGACGTAAACAGACACACGTTCCATCTTTAGCCCTTTTTAAACGATTTCAAAAAATGGAGGGTAGCGAAAATACAGAGTATATTTAGTATTAGCCTGTATTTTTTAGGGTTCCGGACCAAAATGGTAAAAAGGATCCCTTATCCACTTTGTCTATCTGTCTGTCACAATTGGATATCTCGAGAACATCCTAAAATAATGATTTTGGCATATTTAGCCAAATGTGCCACCTAAATTAGCACCTAAATCATGATTCCCACGCTATACGTCTTGGTTTACCAATCTGGTGCTCTTTATCATGCGCAAAGGAAGTGTCATTATTAAGTAATCCTTCCATATACGGGCTACTTACGTTTCCCAATGCATGCATCAAAATACATTACCGTACATCGAGTTGTTGAGTTGTTTTCGTAATGCATCTTACAAGATCTCCTTTGCCTTCACCTCTTTGATTACATGATTGTTTAATCCAATTTTAAATAATACGTTTTGATGGATAGTATGTTTTAGTAACAATTTCGACAAAAGATGTGCAAACTCTTACTTATACTTTACGTATACTCTATACGTCCTTTTGGGACGACTGCTTTTTTTGGGATCTCCAAACTTTTTGCGAAAAGAGTGTGGCGAGACAAGACTTGGCATAATTTTTACATGCATATTGGGTTCTCCGTGGGGTGCCGGCATTCGCCGTCGAATGTTACTTAGAATGTTACTCTTCTCATACGCATGGATGCAGTAAAAGCCTGCTAAGGGATACATCCGAAAGATGGGCAGCAGCGTCTTTCCGTGTATCAACATCCCGCACTGCGCTCGCCAGCCCGCCTGTCAAGCGTGGTGAGTATGGCAACTACTTCTCACTCGGTATTCTCTTTTAATAATACTTTATCTAATTATTAAGAGATCAAAGAGGGATGCCTGTGTTTAGTGGTGGACGTTTTACAGCTGGAAATGATGAAACCTTGGACTGTAAGTTTGTTTCTTATAAATGGTAAAATATATGTGTCTGATCATCATCATCATCATCAAATTAGCCTGAAGGGTATACCCAGCAGGCTAATTTGATGAATACATTACCTATATGGGCAATGTATTATAAGGCCTATGCCTTCTTTCACTTTTACCAGACTATCTCTCTTACAATGAGTCTCTGATATCACCACTTTATTCGGCTACTTCTCCAGGATATAATGATTTGTTAATTATATAAAAGTAAATTTTACCACCACTTTTCGCAACTCAAGTTGATCATCAAACCTCACACAATTAAAAGGGTTCTGTTTGTAAAACAAATGTTTATGTTTAGCGACTTATTAAAAGCTTCATTACTTTGTCTTAGCGATTAAACTGTGGCTTCCTGTTTAATAGTTGTTTTTAAACAACGGATTGTTTGTCTGAGACGGGTTAAGTGGCATTTGCTCTCAGCGATTAATTTTAGCTATCAAATGTTCCTCTTCAGTTAATGCGCGTTTGTGTAACCATTAAGGTGCCTACTTGACTGATGCAAATTAAAACTACTTGATTATTTATGCTATCCGTGTAATGAATGTGTAGTTTTCTTCGGTGCACAACTTTACCTATTTATTGTATAGCTATTATAGCTCTAAGTATGTATGTTCAGAATAATATCTAGCGGGATGCTCGGTAGACGCACTTGTCATTTAAGCACCTTCGGACGACGACGTCTACTGTCAGTTGTATCATTTATTTTATTCCTACACTGGCTTCCGCCCGCCGCTTCGCACGCGTTGTACCCGGATAAAAAGTAGCCTATGTGTTAATCCAGACCTACATCTATACGTGTGCGAAGATTTAGCTTAATCCGTGGGGTAGTTTTGGCGTAAAGAGGTAACAAACCTCCAAACAAACAAACTTTCGGCTTTATAATATTAGTGTGATTTAAGGACAAAAATAGAACTGTGTTGTTTTAACACAATTCTATTTTTGTGCTGTTACGAACAACTGTGTTGTTACGAAAAAATTTATCTGTTTTAGATATATTTTTTCTTAACAATAATTTGTTAAAAACAAATAATTTGTTAACAAAGTTAATACTTTGTGTCGAAATACAGCCCATGCCTACGTAGGACATTGATAAAAGTTACAACCTGTCATTGCAATTGTTTATATCCAATAATTAATCAGCCACTGATTCTCTTAAAAACATTAGGTGTCTTGTACCTTTTGGTTTTTAACAAAGTCTTAAGACAAGCTTAGATTTCAAAAGGCAGTGCGGCAATTTCACGGTCGGCCAGTTTCTATTGTTAAACTAATGAACCGCAAAAATATCTTCTATTATTGGTATTAAAAAACTGGAGCAACCACAATGCAACCGTTGTCCGTAACGCTGCAAGAAGTTATGTAAAAACTTCGTCGAGCGGATTTGGAAGACACTAAAATTAACGGCAGAAAAATCTTCTCGCGACCACGATACAATCCTGTCGAAACGCCGGGCAATAATAAAAGTAAACAACGTGATACCCATTAAAATATGTGTTATTAATTGCAACATCAGTAAATCAGGCGCTTGGATTTCTATTCAAAAGTTCGTAGTATCTTGAACTAGTGATGTTGGGTGAAAGTTAAAGAAAATAAGCAACAGGTGTCTTAACTACACTGCTACTAAATGAATTAGAGTCACCTTAAATGGCTTCAATGAGGTCAAACGCGTCCCCTCACTAACAGGAAGTGGTATCTAATTCGATAATTGTTTGGATTCCGTCGCTAATCGGGCTGTCCTGTGACACAGACTATGAAGAGTACAGCTTATTTATTGACTTTCGACTTTGACTTATGACCTCGGTGGGGAAAAGGCCAATGAGCAGATTCTGGTATCAAATTCGATATTATTTAATCCGTTATCATCCGAATGTATTTCATCACCTCACCCATAGAACTTCTGTCCACGTCCACTGCTGGACATAGATCTCCCTCGTGGATCTCCAAGAGAATGTGGGGGTTGTAGATGATGCTGTGTAAATATATCCGTTTTTTTGTTATGGAAAGTACAATTCAAATTGTAATTTTTGAAGAAATTAAAAATAAAAACCAATAAAATGTATGAATGGTTTCTCTCCACATGCATTTCTTTTATAGAACATTATCCCATTTAAAGTGAAATAATCACTAACAGGCTATAAATAATAATGTTTCAAAATAATTGACAGTATAAGCATATTATAATCAACTCCCAGTAATTTCTTTCATATTGACTAGCTATAAAATTTGGCACTTTTCACTTCAGACCCAACTCCCGGATAATTAAATATTTTGTACCTTACAGTTATCACCCCGTAAAACTCATACCAAATAGGTGAAATAGTACTAGCTTTCCCTTGTTTAGCTGGTTACAAAGTGGCAGCACAATTGGAGGCAATTCCACAATGGGACAGTGTACGTACGTCCCGAATGCAGCAATTACGCCTTTCGACCGCTTCTAGAGCACTTTAGCAAGCCTGTCAGGAAGTTCGTTATTGAGTGTGCTGTCTTTTCATTTCAATTAGGTATTTGATCTTTATTAGAAACCGGGATAGCTTTAAACCTCCTGCACTTTAACTTATTGTCAAGGAAACACTTGTTAGGCCAAAACCATACCTATAATATAGGCTTATGTTTTTTAAGTTTCTTCTCATTCATATTTTTATTGACGTTTGTATTTCTTTTCCTAAATCTCCCCTTCTCGGATTAACAGTGAAACTTTTCCGTAGTTAATTGGACGTTTTTACTTTGAAAGTTGCCTAAACAATATTTTTCTTTGTCACGATAATTTTTCCTGTTTAAGGGTGCCGTATAAAATTGAAACCCCTTATTTCGTGCGTTTTTCGAACCTATACAAGTCGAATTCAAAACTACAGAAACCGTTTCACAAATCACATAGCGTGTTCGGTATTGTAGAACTTTTATACATATTTCTTTCTGCAGAGCTCTATATTGTGCGTGGTATTTTTGTATTCCAAAGATACCTTTAGTTCTCCAAATTGGTGGATTGATATATTCGTTTCGTGATCGCGTCAATTCATCCTGGTTATCGCACCCTGTCCTGGTAAACAAATTTTATGGCGATATTCCTCAGTAGTTGTTAGATAGTCTGTGGTACACGAGTCACGACAACGCTACTTGAACTGCACCAATACACGCTCTTCACACTACTCCTGCTTAAATAAATGCCAAGCAGCCTTTGTTGTTTTCGTACTCAATCATTTAAATACGTAACTTTACTCTGTTGTTTTAAGAATGTCGGTCACTTCAGCACCGAGCTTTGTTCGGTTGAGTGAATAATATGAATTTTTGAGTGTTCAATTGAGAATAGAATGAGTAGTAGAAGTCTTAATTAAGATTATAAATACTGGCTTTTTGTTTTGATACGAGTTCTAAGAATCTATAAAATACAACAGCAATAGGAAATCCTGGTTTAACAAAATTACTTTATTTGTATCTGTAAACGAAATGAAAGAGAATGTGTTCATACAAATTTATTGCGGAACACTGTTTATAAAGGTTATCGTTAACAATAAAACTGATGTGCCATTACAGTGCTCATTCACGACCTTGATTGCTTCTTCTCTACTATAGTAAATGGAGAGATCAATTGTACCGATTCAAAAGATCAGAGTTTTCACACTCGTTCGTCCACAATACACCGTTGTACCCAGATCATCCGGTCATCCAAAAAGTTGATTAGATCTAATCTCAACTTTCTTTGTCAGGTTGACTTGGCTCAAAAAATGACTATTGACAGAGCTGGTAGGCCCCCTGCCCCTCGTAGGGCCACCTCCACATACAGAAGCTATGATGAGCTTGGAACTATCGAACGAAGATCAGAAAGACCCTTAAAGTATAGACACGGAGGCTTAGAAGACCTAACCGGAATCGAACAGCCTAGAACTTACAGATCCTACGAACAGCAAAACATGGATGACATAACCGTCATCAGCTCGGAGGAAGTTCCCAAACCGAAAAGAAAGACAATTGACAGCCTCGCAAATGGCTTTAGGAGAACTTTCTCTGTGCGAGGACGGAGGGAATCTGAGTCGATTCCCTTAGAGACCTTCAATTACGAAGAGAATTTCGCGACTGTAAGAGGGTTGCCGTTTGGCAGGCGTCGTTCGCTTTCTAGAGATAGAGGATCGTCGTTGCTGGCGAGGAGTTCCTCTGAAGGCGATGTGAGGATGAATCTCCCGCGAGCACCGCCGGCCACTCCCACTCCTCGGCTCCATCGATGCCTGCGAGCGTTGGGCGGTAGCTGGAAGAACCTCCTTCTATGTGAGTCTTGAGTCACGCACTAAGCTTCCTCATTTGCGTCCGCTGCCGTGCACTAATCATTACCACGTAACCATTGCGTAAACTTAACCCTTATCCCATTATTCCATTTAAATGGTAGTTAATCGTTTACCGCGCTCGCCTCCTCCGGTCTAATTATTAGAGTGACGGGTACAAATGACCAGCGGTGCCCGGTTACTTTCAACCTGTGATTAACCGCAGAGCTTAACCGAATTAAACGCTTTCTTTTATGTTAATTAACTGATTGTTTATTCTCTGATGGAGGAGGCAATTAATCTGAGATTACTGTGTGACTGACACTGATAGCGTAACTTGTTCATCTCTTCTGAGAGTTCCTTCAGATGAACTGCTACACTTCAACTTCGAATTTTTAACTTTAGTGAGCATAGGTATCAATGGGTGCCCATTTTGTCTCCGAAAAACGATTGTGCGAAAATCACAATCAATAACAAGTGTCTCCAAAACATCACCATCCATAATATTATGGTCAAAAATATCAATTGCATACAAAATGCAAGGCCTCCCTTCTCTCCTTTCATTTCTCCCTGCTAGTTGTGGCTACACCTTCAAGTATGCGTCCAGTGTATCCCTCCATTTCATCCGCCCATTTGGGACCCACGTCGTTACATTATACATACATGCCTAGAGTTAATAGGCATTTTCTAGGGAAGCTCGCTCCATCGTCGATCTCATTCTTGCGATAGCAAGGATGAAATCAAGAGCTAACCTATCTAACATAAAAATAAAAAAAAAATGCCTACCGATGGATAGCTATTGAACACGTTCAGTTACTTAGTTAGCTGAGCTTAGTTATAACGAATTTCCCTACTCAGCTGTTTGAATGTATTGTGCCCGTCCAGCTATATATTTCACGGTAAAACGATACCGGTTAATTAAGTTTGACATAATAGCTGAATTATAGATGGTTCATTAACGTTCATTATGATTTACGGACAAAATGGGGTCCGATGTAATTATTAATTAGCTCATTTAGTAAAATCTCATTATGTTTGAATATCTACCTCTATTATAATAAAAGTATAGGTTACAAATTTATTTGAAAGCTATGGAAATAAGGTCCTTTGTACTAAATATTAGTACCTACCACCCATAACAAAAGAACTTTGGATGGTTTTATTACGGATATTTTCTACGCCTAATGAGATTCCATGTTTTGTGAATACGAGTCCTTGTAAGCTGAAGAGCTTTTACAAATGTATTCTTAGTTTTTCGATAACTTTCGCGATCACGATTTCATTATAATATTATAACAAAACCACGGGAATTTATCGCGTAATACATGTATTCTTCATTGAAATGTGCCGTGAGGTGCCAGCAGTAGAATGTGGCCCTCCTGCCTTTCCCGTGCAGTGAGAATCTGCCAAGAGATACCTCTGGAAAATGGGCAGGAGTGTCTTTACGCATAACAACATTTCATGCGCTCGCCAACACGCTAGCAAGCGTAGTAAGTATGGCAACGACCTCTCCATGCTTTTAGTAGGTACTTGAAGATTTATATGGGAGACCTATGTCCAGAAAGGGGCGTCCTATAGCTGAGATGATGATTGTGGGGGTTGTTATTATCTATATTATTACAGCCGCGGCTTAGTCAGCTACAGTCGTATTGACCCGTTCTTTCGTCTGACTAATAGCCGACTAAGCTGAGAGGGCAAGCCTAATTCATCTCCATCATCAACAATGTCTCAGGCACTGCAGCGTCCTGACCAGCATAAATATCAGCTATACAACAAAGATAGATATTTTTTATTATATTTAGAATAACATCCAGAACACCCTAAACAAATACTTTTAGGCCGTACAGACATTTGTCCCGAGACGGGAATCGTACCCGAAATCTCTTGCGTCGCAGGCGGACCTTTGTCCGCTGCGCCACAGAGGTTGTCGAGTTGCTGAATTGTAACCATAAATTGTATGCATCATCTTTAATAGGTCTTGTCACACACTGGCTCGACAATGCCCTCATATTCATATTATAACTCACAACGATCTTACCGATCTTACGTAGATGATACCTTAGAATAATAACGTAATAGAAACCAGTCTAAAATAGTAACGACAATCAATCATTCTGTACTCTTTTTACTTATGGCATTACAACCGAGTTATTAATAGTCATATTCTTTGGAATTTACAAGCATGGCGTAAATAATAATAATAATTTATTTATTTCAGACAGAAGTCCATAAATACATGTTTATAAATAAACAGTTAAATGGTTCTAAATTTGGTTCTAATTATGACGTATAAAGCTAAATAAAGCAATAATAAACGTGAAGTTAGCTATAAAGATTACTTCTAACAAATTTAAAATAAGGCTCAGACAGAATTGTATTTTAGTCTTACTTTCGATTATGTCATTATTCTAAAGGGCCGTCTCCACGAGCGAGGGAATCGCGGCGATGTTATCGTCCGTGCCACGTATTTCTATACACTCTCTTAGAGGCCGTCTCCACGAGCGAGGGAATCGCGACGAGTCCGCCCTATAGAATCGCCGCGATTCCCTCGCTCGTGGAGACGGTCCCTAAGGATGATACATGAAAACATCACCATTACCGCCCTCTCGACTCACATGACAGTTACTCATAGTGACAGTGACAGTTCACTAACCGTTAAACATCAATACATAGGACACACGAGACAGCTTATGCAATGGTATCGCATACACTATGATTATGATTTTGATTTCTACACAACAGTCTAAAATAGTAACGACAATCAATCATTCTGTACTCTTTTTACTTATGGCATTACAACCGAGTTATGAATAGTCATATTCTTTGGAATTTACAAGCATGGCGTAAATAATAATAATAATTTATTTATTTCAGACAGAAGTCCATAATTACATGTTTATATATAAACAGTTAAATGGTTCTAAATTTGGTTCTACTTATGACGTATAAAGCTAAATAAAGCAATAATAAACGTGAAGTTAGCTATAAAGATTACTTCTAACAAACTTAAAATAAGGCTCAGACAGAATTGTATTTTAGTCTTACTTTCGATTATGTCATTATTCTAAAGGGCCGTCTCCACGAGCGAGGGAATCGCGGCGATGTTATCGTCCGTGCCACGTATTTCTATACACTCTCTTAGAGTCCGTCTCCACGAGCGAGGGAATCGCGACGAGTCCGCCCTATAGAATCGCCGCGATTCCCTCGCTCGTGGAGACGGTCCCTAAGGATGATACATGAAAACATCACCATTACCGCCCTCTCGACTCACATGACAGTTACTCATAGTGACAGTGACAGTTCACTAACCGTTAAACATCAATACATAGGACACACGAGACAGCTTATGCAATGGTATCGCATACACTATGATTATGATTTTGATTTTGTATATTCTCTACAACTGTAGTAATGCACTTTAAATCGATATTACTCGACACCTTTGCATTGGTAACTGTATCGGAATAACATAGTTTTGGCCATATATTGCAATAATACCAAGGCTGTTCAAGTGCTCACGCCTCCGCTACTAGATAATGAACTAGATGATGTCAGCTGGGCAATATTTCGTTTCTAGCTGGAAATATATTCGATTTCTTCTCCTTTTTATCGGCTTTTCAGCCAAAATCAGATGTTTTCTAGGAAGGAGATTTTGATTACTGGAATAAATATTTTTTTAAGATAGAATTTAACTAGCTTCCGCCCTTCGTTTCCGGATAAAATGTAGCAGCCAGCCTATGTGTTAAGTCTCGCCAATGTCTATATTTTGCAAAGATTCTAGTTGATCTGTTCGCTAGGTGGATGTTTGTTTATCAAAATCCATATAATTTTAAGATTTATAATACCAGAAGGATTTGATACCTTCCATCATAAACGAAAGCTAATGTTAAAAATTTAAAACTAATTCAATAAAAATGTAATAATAATACAATAAAAAATTTATACTAATACAATAAAAAAATATACTAATACAATAAATTATGTGTTTCATACACGCAATTTGTTAATATATACGCAAATAGTCTAATAGTGGTATTTTGGCAGTTGGGATTTTTTTCTAAGAATCATACATTTACTATTATTTTGAAAGGGTCAATATTATACTCGTACTGAGAACATTTTGAAAAATTCCCTTTGTGAGACAATTTTCTGTAATTTCCAACGAGTTACAGTGTTACACGTTTTTGGTGTGACACGGCATTCGTTTAAATTCATAAGCTTCAAATTATATAACTTTGGGTAAAAGAGTTAACAACGATGAAAGTATGAAAATGGGAAAACAATAATTAAGTAGTTTCCAAGCGATAACTAGTTTTAACCAAAACTCAAAACTAACGTGTACTCGTATGTAATTTATTGATAACGTGTTATTAGTAGTTAATGTAGGTACATCAGATTAAATGAAACATCTGGCGATATGCTCATTACACCTACGTAAATGTGTAGGAAGCACGCATAAATAATTGCATAATATCCACCTCCTATGGACTTAATGATTGTATCAACCATACACTCGAATTCGCCGTTAAATCGGATAACATCGTAAGGAAACCAATGAAGGAACCCGCGGCTTAGCCAGCTTCAGACGTATTGACCTGTTCTTTCCTCTGACTATAAATAAATAATGTTGGACACTACACAACACCATGCCGTTCTAAACTAAACAAAGCTTTTACTATGGAAACTACCTCTACATGATTGATAGAATACTTAATCATAAACAGATAAACACCCAGGGACAAATATAATATCTACAGAACAATTACAAACATTTATCCTGCGGCGGGAATCGAATGCGTATCAGTCGGCTTTTAGTTCAACTGAGCCACGGAGGCAGTCAAATGGAGGTACAGGTGCTGGCAAACCTAATCTATTTATCAACCCAGGTACTGCATGCAACATCCCATACCTATATTGCGTTGAGCTGGGTGTATTCCGAAAATTCGACTGCACTCGTCCGATTGCTGTTAGCAACTAGCGTATGCTGAAACGTCGAAGAAAAAACACAATAGCATCTAGATAAATTTAGAAACAATCAAAATATCGCTGCGATCGTAAGAATTTTTGAAATTTTCGGTAAATGCCATCTCCAGATTTGCCCTATTCCACCTTACAGCGTGAATAACAATTGTTGAAGCTGCAAAAATCATCTATAATTGATGTGAAAGCACTCAAATTATATTTTAATGGTAACAATAGGTATTACATCGCCTAACATTTAACCCCAATTAACGTTACAAATGAAAATAATTAAATACCAATGACTGTAATTTTGTTAATTGTTTGATCAACATAATCGGCTATTATGTCAATTTGCAGACAGATGTTTAAAAGTTGTTTTACAGACATTGTGGCTTTTAAACGGCACTAGCCGTGGGGTGCCGTGTTGCCCTCTCTTACCCGAGGATGCAGTCAGAATCTGCCAAGGGATACCTCCGGAAGATGTGCGGCAGTGTCTTTCCGTGTATTACATCCTGTACTGCGCTCGCCAACCCGCCTGCCAAGTGTGGTGAGTATGGCAACAATCACCTCATGATCTTGGAGACTATGATGGACGCCAATGTCTATCAGTGGACGTGGACAACAGTCCTATGACAAGATGATGATGTCTTGTAATTAATTTAATAAATTAAGCCTTATAAAACGTTGCTTTCTTTTATTATATTTTAATTATAACAATATTTTTGTACGTTATTACTATACTGGATTATCGGGTATTTATCGCGTAATTATCTTTATTTTATCCCGAAGTTTCGACTGAACTTCACCTGTCGTGGTCGCAGGCTGACTGGCAGTGTGACCGCTCCAAAGCGAAGGTGTAATATAATAATGGGTTTAGTTGTCCTTCGGGTGAACGAGTTAAATTATAGAGCTTCATATTTATGAAAGGTATTTATTGGATGGAAGTGCGATGTGTTCTATTTCAATACAATCTTATGTATTGTATTATTATATTATTACTTGGCTATGGGTATATTATGAATGTGCTGATGTTGCGCAAACACTACAAAGGCGCCATCTCATCTACCCGCATAAATATAATATTGTGGGCCATAGAATTACCGACATTTGACAGTTCTTCTTTTTAAAATGCGTAAGTACTGTGGTTTTTTATTCTTCCTAGATAAATTAAATAAAGTGTAAATAATTCAAATTTAAATATATATTTATTTAAAAAAGCAACAAATGAAACAAAAATAATATGAACGTTGACAGCTGCGAAAGTTGCAGTGTCAGCGTCCGTCTCCTTAACAAAGTTTTTAAAAAGTTTCACGTTCTTACAAATATCACAATCATTCTGCCGTGTAAAGACTGTATGTGCACTGTATGTTGAAAAAGTCCAATTTGAGTAAACACGCAAATAAACTTTTTTCGGTTTTTATTCGATAGTTCTTTCATCTCTTTTCTAAAGTATAAAGTGTTTGGTATTATTTAAAAGTATTTTTAATTATCTATCTATTCATATTACTTTCAATGCGATATTTTTAGAAATAAATGATATATCTTTAAAAAATTGTTTTACCTTCCCAGTCCTCGCAGTAATGGTGCTATTTAGTTATGGCAAAACACTATTATATGATATTACAGTGTATTGCCCTTTTAAATTAGAGTTATATTTTACTTTTAAATTAGTTTATCTCATAAATAATGAAGTAATTTTACTGTAACTCCTATTAACTATCAAGTAAACCCTAAAACTGTTCCTTTAAGGAACAGTTTTATTCTTTTTTTTAGTCCTTTATTGAAAGTAGGTAGCAGAACGAAAAAATCAGTTTGTTTGAAATTTTTGCTATACTAATAAACAAATAAAAATGTAACAGTCAGACAAATAAACATGATGACTGATATACTTAATACAATATACTACATAGATAGATATTTTTTATTATATATAGAAAACATCCAGAACACCCTGAACAAATATCTGCAGGTCATACAGACATTTGTTCCGAGGCGGGATTCGAACCCGCAACCTCTTGCGTAGCAGGCGGACCTTCGCCCGCTGCGCCACAGAGGTCGACTTATCAATTTAGAAGCGACGTTTCTTTTCAGAAAGTTTATTTTCTCATATTCTCCTTGACAATCGTTTTTGGCAAACATTGCCACTTCACCTCTTCGAAACTCTACAATTTTCATATTTTGTATATTAAATCCTTTTGGGTATGCTACTTTTGAATCGTTGGGGATTAAAATCATATCCGTGTGATCTAAAACATCAACCTTTCTAACAACATCAACCTAAAATTTTCAAGTTCTGCACTTAACCATTTACTCGGAGGCCATCGTTGCAGATGAAGAAATATTGTGATGTTCATTTCTTTGTGACAAATCAAGCAGGTATTTAGTGCGAAAACCGCGCATTTTTTTAACAAACCACTCATTAGCGTAAAGTTATCAACTCTCTTTCATAATTAACTTATTTAACTCTCTGTCTCCCACCTATCGGCCCGCGCACCCCGCACTCCTCCCCGGTCAAGCCGTTTGGGTGCAAGCCACTATAAGTAGACCTCTCTAATAGACCCACGCGCTTGCGTTGCACAGGTCTCGATAATTCGAATAATAGAACACTGTATCTTTTTCGCGCGTTATTTTATTTTGGCATTACACGGTATATTTGTTTACCGTGTTTTGGAATTTTAAATCTTATAGATTTCTTGAATACAGTGTTATTTAAATTGTATTTTCTCAGTGTTGGTAACAGGTATCGAAAAAAAAATTATACAGTTTTATAGAACACATAAAAAGAAAACGATTGAGCCCTGTTAAGGCAAAACACTGTAACTTGACATACAGTGTATTGCCTTAACACGGCAGCATTGTTTTAACAAAAAGAGAAAGGTTAACAAATTTAAAAAAAATGTGGAGAAAAATCATAATATGCAAATTAAATAATGTACCTACTTTTACATTTTATTTGGAAGTGTACGTTGTAGTGTATACTATTGCAGCCACAATCCTAAACCATCAGCGTATTATGTACCTTAGTGTCAATAAAATGTTTATAACATTTACCTAATTCTTTTCCGCACTCACATTGTTTAATCTTCGTAATTTTATGCTTCGCGCAAACATTACCCTTGCTTGTTAACCCTCTAGTAGCCGTGGTCTCATTAGGTAGATGGCCTTTTTAATTTTCCGTTACGCTGAGCTTACGGCCCGACAACAATACTGCCCTTAAGTGGCGGTTGTTCTACTTCTTTTATTAAAATTATGCACGTTGGGAATTGTGCACGTTTTTCAGGCTCTGTTTCTATGGGAATGTAGGTTTGTGTGTTACGTTCTAGTCTCACTCTGTTTTTAAAAGGGCGTATACTGATTTTTTGTTTGTTTTTGCGTGTTTGTAATTATTCGTCGTCTTAGGATGGCAAGGCTGCTGTCCACTGCTGCACAAAGGCCTCCAACATGGATCGCCAACATCATGTAGGAGTTTTTGCCGTATTCATTGGCGAGCGCTGTACGGGATGTTGATACACGAATGCTGCTGCCTATCTTCCGGAGGTGTCCCTTGGCAGATTCTTACTGCACCCACAGGCAAGAGGACAGGCAACATTCTACTTATGGCACCCCACGGCAGTAGAATGTTGTAATGGATAATAATTTGTATTTGTATTTATTTATTGCATCATATACAGGTTTGTATTAGGTCTAAGCAATACATATTATAAGTAACTAATTACATGTACCCTGTTAGGGCGCTGCAAATTTGAGTTCAATTTATGTTTTCATGCAATTTAATTAATTGCAATTATTAGAAAAAGGAAATAGTACTTAAATAATTAATTTGTTTTCATGTCAATAAATGTTTAATAATTAAATTGTCAGTGTACTTCTGCCTACTCATTTATAACCAATATTAAAACTAGATGTCACATCTTTCGTTTGTTTGTATGGCTTGTATATTATTTTTATGTGTGCCACAAATTATAATTGTTTCTTTTTTTATTTTTCTTGCTTTTTAAAAGACTTCTCAAAACATCCGTATTTTTTTAATATTTTTTTTCAATCTTTGTTATTTCAGAACTCCGTCGTTTATGAACTGGTTGAGAAAGTTATTTTTAAGTCCCTCAAGGCCTATGCCTTTTATGTTTAAATGTAGGGGAAGTTACTAAACAACAAAAACACTAAATGGAATCAATTATAAATCGAGAGAAATACTCAAATGCAATGGACGTACAGATAGCGGTTTGGGTATTTTCGGCAACAAGTCAAACATTTTATCAATTTAATTTTTTTTTTTTTTAGAATTATCAAATAACTTCTCAGAGCTCAGTCTCTGGCCATTTCTGCCATAATCGTAATTGAATTTCGTTCTTATCATTACAATATCATTTCTACGTACACCCCAAACAATATCGCGAAGGGGAGCCGCGGTCCAGACAGCCGACATGCGTTTCTGGCGGCCACGATGACAGCTGGTTTGTTTGTCTCTTAGCCAAATTGCTTTTTGGTATACGTACATACTCGTAGCTACTGCAGCTTAGTAGCTCGGGGCTTTGTGTGCAAGTAATTTTTGAGATTAAAGCAAAACGTTGCACTGATACGCGAGACAACTCAGCAGTTGCAGTCTACTCGTTTATATAGATAATATCTATCTATTTTTTTTATTAGAATAACATCAAATCAATCTATTTTTTATGAAAAACAATATTTTAAATTTTTAACCGGGTATTTAGGGAGTCTTCCCTAAAAATTAATTTACGCGGTAAAAACCCGGTAAGGTATATGTATACTATTGTTAATAATGTGTGGTGATCTCGAAAGTTTAAAAAAGACGAGATTTTATACATTTAACGCAATTATCAAGACAATTCTACTAAGTTGCAGAACACCTCATAACCACTATATTGTATTAATTAATGACTGAATGAATGCTTTTAATATTGCATCTATCCTTGTAGCCAGACTTTTGAGTGAAATTTTATCAAAATCCTTAGGAAAATAATAGATAAATCAAAGTCATCTCATATTTTCCCTAACCAAAATTATTACCACAAAACAAGCCACATTCAGTATGTTGCAGAACATAATACCTCAGAACAACCACTATATTGAATGCTTGGATCAGGTCGTGCGCCTCACGTACCCGCCGGTTATCACGGTCACGTACGAGACATGATATCATTTGCACCGGGATTTGTGGAAATCAATCTGCTGGGACCTCGTTACGTTCATAACGTTTTGAGAAAAACTGCTGCGTCAGACTGTATTTTGTTTAGTTATTTTCTCTTAGACGTTTTCTAGTGTGACTCTGTAATTTCTCCAGTGATTTCCGTCTGTAGATAGGATACATAATCAGAACTCTATTAGAGCAATTAGAATTGCAAACTGTCAATTCTTCTGAATATTTTGAAGCCTGCACATCAATCTCAGTTTGATTAAATTTAAAAATTATTGTTGCTCTATTCGTCAAAAATCTTAAACTAGATAAATAAAGTACGGTGGGCCATGAAAGTTGTCTACCGGTTTTGACAAAAGTTTCTGTAAGATCTAATTATCTAAGGTAAAAAAATCTAAATAGCTAAGGTTGGCTTTTCTAACTGAGTGTAAGAGATGCAATGGAAAATCGACCTTGTTGTTTCATGACGTTCAAATGGATTTCAGCTTTAGGCTGGTAAACCACGTTTTTGGCCGACTGTACCTACAACTATGTTTTTTTTTACTTAAACTTTCATTAATACGTACGTACGTAAAACGCAAGTTAATGTTATATTTACACAGCCTATATTATACCAATAACCCTCGTTACAGACACTAAACTAGCTAAAGACATCGTTGACTTTTTTCCCAGTGATTGAATAGAGAAACCGGTTAGCCAGACGAACAGCTAGACAAGTTGTGATGACACTATAACCTTGGACCTCGGCTCGCCTAATCCTATGAATGTGATGCTAGTCAGGTTTATTTTAATGCACTTGTTGTATCATCAGTTATATATAACATCCGCTTATTAATGTGTCAATAAAACTACACATAGTAGGAATGGACTGTGCTACCGTTCCTTAATTCTTGGCACAATTTGGTGGTGTTCAATAATTTGAAATCTCAGTTTTCTGCCGCATGGGTAAGAATACTGAACTCTACCCGGTAGTCAGGCATTGCGTAAAAGATTGAAGGCACTTATGTTATTTCTCGATAAGACCTTTCAAAATATAAAATAAATCACCCCATTACCTGTTTATCAGCGCAATAACCGAAAGTGTAGTTTTCTCAATTGCACCTATCTCGTTTTAATCTCGGTGTATATCATCTGTAACGGAACGCTAAGTGTCAATTATGAGTTTATATGGGTCCCACACAATAGGGCCCGTTGTATGGTACACTGTGCTACTTTGTGAGATTGCATTCGGGCGTTACGTTGGGCAACAGTTTTTCAATGCAATCATTTATGGAGCGTAATCCCGTGCCAACAGCAAAGAAGAAAACCAAATGAATATTAGATACTAGGGAAATGGACGACATTAATAACGAAGAGGTGATTGTTAACAATCGTGATTTTGAAAGAAGGTTACAAAACTGCTCTCTAAAAACAGGAAAAAGAAATTCTGTTAGAATTTACATCGTCCAATCGTCGAAGTAAACAACAAAGTTAAATGAGACAGTTTGGACATTAATCTATAACCGTAACAAAATTGCTCACTACAAAAGTTTTCCAACTAAAAGTCGACCAGTTTGAACTCGTGGGTGCATTGGTGTAAAGCACACGACGAAAAGTAGGGCTCACGATAAAGATCTTTGGGAACAATACAATAATAATTTCGCCTCAAAGCGCGCTACCATGTATGGTGTTGGTTGTCATTACCGGTAATGGGATATTCAAGAAGTTACGTTATGAGTTGGATGTTATTATGTATTCTGTAAAAATATTGAAATGTCAAATTCTGAGTAACATTGCAGCTTATGTTGGTTTCTATCTTTGCATGTTGATGCAAATCTTTGATTTTTTGTAGACTTTCGTAAAATAACTTCAAATATTAGACGTCAGAACCATTTTCTTATAAATAATGACATTTCATTAATAGATGTTTCCAAAACACCATGTATTCCAAGTATATTAAAGCTGTTAGTCGCTCATTAAATCACATATGTTAATTACGACACGCGAACTTAGACTCCACAACAGCTTTATAAACATAAATAAATACCTACACAAGTCAATAACGAGGTAGTGATTTGCGGTTATTACACGTAATTTGTGTCGGATTGCTGTGTAATTGACATTTCCCGACATGCTATTGATCATAACATCAAAGCCATTCATACGGCATCTAAGGACCCTGAGGTTGTTAAAGTAAGGTTGTTCAGCTATTTCTTTCAATGCCCTCAGAAATATTGTACACAACTCTTCTCTTCTCATCTCTTTTCAAATCAGAAACCTATTGGCGAAGTAAAGAGTAATTACTAATTACTGCTGCTACGGTTCTAATTCCGGTGGGGGATACCATATCTGCACTGACGTCTCGCATAAAGCCAACTCTTTGAAACACGTGAGAAGGACTCGAGGATCATGCCATGAGCACCCCCGAAGCATATGCACATATTGTCGAAGAAGGGTATGACTGAGCTCCTGTTTAGTTCTTAATTTCGCTTTCTTTGCGTCACTCTTCCTATGGTAGCACGTGCTCCACTGTCTCCTCCTTTTCAAGACACTTGCGATATAGTACACTGTCTGTGGCCCCTCTCGTGAGAAGATGGTGGTTGATATCAGTGTCCCACTTATTAATATGTTTTGTCTTATCATCTTAAGCAAAGTATTGGTCATCTTTTTGTTTTTCTCGGGTAGCATTAGTTTTGTATGCTTGAAGTCTGGTCTGCGTTCCCATTGTGCTTTGATGCTACGATTGCGAAGCAAGGTGCTTATGTGTACGATTGCCAGTTTTTTATGAAGCATTTTGATTTATAAGTATCAATTCTTTGCTTACTTTCTTATTCCGAGAGCAGGTTTCGCAATAATACCACGAAAACCAACGAAACACTCGAAGTCACTTAAAGTAAAATGAGAAGACACCGAAAACTTCCCACAACAGTGCCCCCCTACAAAGAAAACTCTGAAAATGTTTTAATAAATACCCAAATGGCTTTTGTCGTGTCCAAAAAAGTATTCCCCCTCAATTGTGATTCAGACATTGGACAAAGCGTTCGTGCAAACATTTATAAAAAGTTTAGCATTTATTTTGCTCGGGCCTTCTCAGATTTACATTAAATAAAAGTTAACAGAGGCTGTTTGCTGAAATTGTTTTAGTTTAAACAAATGAAGTGACAGAACAAACAAACACCATCAATTCAATATACTTTTTTTATTAAAAGTCTTATAAATAACCTTAGAAATTCTTAGGAGTTTCACCGGTATTTCTAAATTAAGATAACACAGGTCAATCAAACCATAGGCATTCCGATTTCCGACCCCCATGAGAAATCTGAATCATTTGTTTTGTCGTTTCGCAGGCGACGAATAGGACAAAAAATCCCTACCGTAAATTCTTGGCCGGAGTCGCAGTAGGCATGCCGGGTCGAATTCTCCGAACTATTATTTAAAACCTGTGCCCTTTTGAGACGGCTTTCAATGCCCTTTATTGTGGAGTCCGTCCCCATACGGCCAGTCCTTTGTGTCTACCCTTTGGTCGCAGAGCCTTGCTCGTTTGGGTACAGTTTTTTTCTCTATTTTTTGATTGCGATTATTGTTTGCTGTGTTCAAATGACAAAGAAATACAAATGGAGGGCAGGATTTACATTTATCCTATAGGTGTAACTGTATTTTACTCGTATTTTTATTCGAAAACAATGCTTATAATTTGTTAAATTTTAGTGTTTTATTATTCAACAAATAGCAATCTACAAAAATCTATTCCATAAAATCACTGCTACTTACCCACCAACCCCCAAACTCCTTTTTCTTTGTTATATTTTATCTTCTTTGTAGAATTCTTACTTCTCTGTTGTCGCTAGTAATTAGGTATTTTGTAAGTAGCCGAGTTCAAGGACAACCAAGTTTTTGTCTCATACCTACTCAACACTAGGAAAACTATAAAAATAGCACGTTCTTTCTCTTGATGATGTGTCAAAAAGAAAGAAAGGTTATCCATCCTCGTGCGCGCACATTAACCGCTCCATTCTACCTTCTACCCTAAGTATTTTTATTACATGTTGTTAGAACATAGAACAACTTGAATAAAGTATGGCGTTCCGTTCCTTTGGCAAATGTTTTGCAAGAGGAACGGAACGTACCATTTTTATCATTCAGAGGAAAACTATTTTATGGTATATTTTTCTACGTTCCGTTTTACATTTTACGTTCCGTTTCTTTTGCATGCTCTAATCCCATACATTTTATTTTTTATTTAATTATTTGTTATTGTTTTATTTTTCAATTAGTGACAAAACCGTTGGCCACTGCTCGTGTAATCACTTACCTACCTTTTAGGATGGGTCTGAAAATCAGCGTCCCTTCGTGTTATGGTGCGAAGGAACACAAGCTGCCATGATACCCATCCCTTTTGGTTTTTACTGCAGCACATCAATCACTACCTACACTTTGGGTCAATGACTGGATTACCTGTAGGATAATACCTAGATAAGTACATTTCTTGTTGTGGTTGGGTCATACGGCAGCATACCGCCTACTCTGTATTTTTGTTTTTAACTCTATATAAAGGTTATCTGTATAAAGGTTCGATTTATTATTATTATTCCACATCATTTAATTGTAAACTTTTAAAAATATTTTTTCACTATAAGGTAATATAAAAACAAATACTAAACCTACCGCGAAGCAAGGCTCAAACGGTCGGTGACTAGGGCTGCAGGGAGAGGAATCTCCTTACTATACGTGCCGAGTTCATGAGTACTGCCTTTTGGATCTGGCTCTTGATCCAACTGCCTAGCGAAAGTCTCTCGGGATGTTGATCGAGACTCTTCGCTATGAGTCCGTTAACGGAAACGACTTTCGGAACAATAGTCGCTGATTCAACATCCCACATGGGGACAATCTCGTGGGCTAAATCAAGATATTTGCTGAGCTTACCTTTCTCGGCTTTGACGAGATTGGCATCATGAGGAATGGTGACGTCAACGAGTATTTCCTTCCGCTCCAACTGATCTATCAGAACGATATCAGGCTTATTCGCAAGAATAGTCCTGTCCGTAATTATAGATCGGTCCCAATAGAGCGTGGCAAGGCCATTTTCAAGAAGCGGCTCCGGTGCGTATTTATAATACAGAGCTTCAGGGCCCGTAAGGCCATATCGAAGAGCAAGTTGCGAATGATCTTGGCTACTTGATTATGTCTGTGCAAATACTCAGAGTTAGCAAGATGCGAACAGCCCGAAAGTACATGCCTGAGGGACTACCCAGGTTGGTGACATGCCCGACGTATGTCAATTGTCCCATCTTTCATGATGTACTTTCGGTAGTTGTTCGTCTTGATTACCTCATCCATAATTGCACAGACAAACCCTTCAGTTTCTCCGAAGAGATCACCAAAACGTAGCCAATTCACTGAAGCTAGGAGATCCCATGAAGCTCCTTGCTCTCCCATATTGCCCTACGATCCTGAATGCTTATCACCGGTGGTTGGCGCCAGTTCTCTTTAGCTAAGGAGAGAGGAGTAAAATTTTTGTCAACTGCAACCACATCACGATGCACCTCGCACTCTGTTTGGAGAAAGTAACTCCTGAGACTGCACACCTCGCGGTTGTAGAGGGTTTTCGCGTTAAGAAAGCCCCGGCCTCCGACCGACGAACGAGGAGGGTGTCTCAAGCGGTGAGCGGTGTCAAGATACGAACAGCCCGAAAGTAAATACCCGTGGGACTCCCCAGGGTGGCGACAAAATTAATTTGTGTTATTATTATTATTATTTTTTGCCGCATGAAGTACCTAGAATTACCCACCTGTTTAATATTTGTTTGTACTTACTTGCAATATTAATCTATTGGTGCTAGTAATAGGTACTATGTTATTTATTATTTTTCTTTTTGTCTTTTGTTCTATGCTTGTGCTGTAATGTAAACCAAATAAATATATATTCTATTCTATTCAATCTGCTGAAATATAATAAACAATATAATATATAATAAACAAATTTGCTTGCCAACAACCTCCCTAATAATTCAATGAGAAACTTTCCAATGTCTGCCCAAAAATATCCATCTTTGATTTTGCACGTTATGCACGCAGCTGCTGAACTTGAAGATTTAGAAACCAAGCCATTTTCCTCTTTACCCCCTTTTGATAAGGATGTGTTTGTATTGTGTTTTTACTTAAGGGTATTAGGCTAAATTAGGCGAACTTCGCGACACACGTGTTCGCGATTACAATAGATTAAGGCTCCCCATAGAATTTGATCTATTGAATTTGAGAGTTCGGAAATGGGTAACTCGAGCTTTTGAATAAATCATTGTTCATTTATTCGATCTTTGTAATCATGGCTATATTTTTGTTTCAGGTAAGTACCGAGCTGCCATAATTTGCTTAACTTTTGGGATCTTTGACAATTGACAAGTAAGATTTTTCACTTTACCCCAACATAGGGTATAGTAACATACCCTAAGTGAGCATACCTCTAAGTTATATTAACCCGTATAAAACCTTGCTTTTAATTACTATAAGTTAAAACAACGCACAGAATCAAACGTGGTTGAAAGTAAACGTATTAGCAGTCATAATTGGGCAATGATCTATCAACTCACTAAAACAAGAAACGTTCAATCAATAGAAGTGAAAGCGAAACAGATATAGGTCGAGAGATTACGTCAAATTATCGTAGATCTAGCATCACCTCGCACCTGACCCGCAGCGATGGAATCGCTGTAATTATTGTAAATACAGCGCCGTTGAGCTGCTCATCTTGATGTGGGCAGCGGATTGAGGAGCTTTTAATGATTTCAAGTCAGTGGAGGTAGCGAGCCAGGCAGAGAAAAATCACCATGATATTACCTCAGTGTCCGCCTTCACCACAGCCCTATTTAGACAATGCGGCTTCTATTCGTTTGTGACATCCGCCACGATTCTGTGCTAGTCTGATCCGTCGTTTCGAATATAACAAAGTCATCTGTCCATCTCACTGCTAAACCATCAAAAAATACTTATCTACAAACTAAAACAACTCTTAATTTACGAGTTGGAGTCTAAATAAACAATTACCATTATGAATTTAGGAAAGTTTTCGAAAACCAGGAGGCTTAGTACGAGCAATGAGATATTTAGCTGATTATGTCTGAATCTTTATCTCAGTTAACTATAATGCAAATAAAGTTAAACCAAAACAAATTCTGAAAAAGTATTCTCTTGCAAGTGTTATTCTAAAGTGTGATAGAAAAAACTTAGAATCCTCTTGAACAAACTTTCGTTAGTTAAAACTAATGCTATTATTCTCTAAGTAAGCACTCTCTTAGCTTTCACTTGGACCATTCATTCATAACACAAACGTAGCTCGAAGCCAGCCATGCTCCTCCCACGAACAGCCCTGAAGATATCCCGATAACCGGCATCCATGCTCAACTGTTTACTTTGACGCTTAACCGTCATGATTATAACTTACGCTGAGGAGGTGCTAACTTGAACCTTATTTCGACTACTGAGAGTTAAGAAGTTTGGAACCCGCCTTTGGTAGAGTACAAAATTAGTGGCTTCTTGCCACCACTAATTTCGGGGTTTAATGGTGGTACATTTACATTTTGAATTTAGTTTTGATCGTGTTCTAACACGGTATGATAATGCGCTTCCAGAATGCATGTTTGTAAAAGGAAGTAATTTATTTAAGTACGTCTACGTTTCTCCTTAGACATGCAATTTGGTTTGTCTGAAAGCAGTGCCTTATATTGTGTTTATACATAAAAAAAATATGTTCATAGTTATATTATGTTGACATTTAAGCCTCCTCCTATACAAGCCAACTTAATTAAGCGGTCCTGTGCTTGCCTCATCCACAGTCGTCTGGCCTTTATTTGCATACTAAAGAAAAATACGGCACATCAAATTTTCTACTTACACTGACAGGCACAATCAAAGTAGAAAACCTTAAAGTTACTTCAATATTTGGGCCAAGTCCCTAAATATGGCATAACACTCAACCCCAGATCACTTTACATGGCTAGGAGAATTTATCCACACCATAAACACAAAATGTCTTAGAATGACATCCAACACTAGATATGGCAACATTGTTACTATCCTAGATACGAAAAGGTAAAATGATGCATAAAACCTAATAACCTCATACAAATGTTTCTATTAGTCTGCTGCTTGTACTATTGTCGACGACACGAGGTAATCTCTTATGAAAAAGAACGTAACCCTGATTCTTGGGAAAATTCGTAATGCGGACATAATGAAGGACATTGTTGGAGTAAATTACTTGGGAGTCTGTAAGGCTACTCCGCTCTTTCTTGTGAACCCACAAAAGTTCTACCAAGTCTGTATACCTACTTGAGAGCCACATTTATTACCAATCGTGCAACTACATTTTCCTTGATGATTATAATTTTCAATGTAGACTGCAATTTGCCGATTTTTACTACCACTTTGCATTATAACTAGGTTTTAAATGAGAAACCGACGATATATTTTACAGTTTCATTGACATTTACAAAGTAACAGATACAGAAACGGTGGTATTATCGGCGTAGGAAGTAGTCGGATAAAAACGGGTCCACTTAACCAGTTAGGGCTTTTGGCGAGCCAGAGAGATAGGGGTTTAACATCATTGTAAAAGCCTTTAGGGAGAAACTAATAGCATGATATACATTTCAACATACCACATATTATAGTAATATAATATTACTTTAATTACCTAACTGAATCAAATACGGGCTAAACTATTTTCTACAGTAAAGTGCTGAATGAATGCTCTTGTATGACGTATTCATTCGATTTTTGAGAGACCACCTTCCCTCATCATGAACAAGAACCTGTTTAAGTTTCATCATCATCATCATTTCAGCCATAAAACGTCCACTGATGAACACAGGCCTCAGGTGAGCGCAGTATGGGATGTTGATACACGGATAGACACTACTGCCCATCTTCCGGAGGTATCCCTTAGCAGGCTCTTACTGCATCCATGGGCATGAGAGGAGGGGTATCATTCTACTGCCGGCACCCCACGGCGGTTTTAAGTTTACATCATATATATTATTTAATTTTTGACTTAAATTAAGTACCTTTTACAGTACCGCAGACCTTCTCTAGAATTACATTCTACCATTACGACAACCGTTAACTTCTTATTTGGTTTTATTGCGTTTTAAAATATATTAACACAACACTTTGTTATATGTTAATTTACCGCTAAAAGATTATTGTTTTTTGAATACTCTTATAAAACGCGTAAAATTAATCTGCGAATCCACTATTAGTTCAAACGAACTTTGCTTTGATGGTTTTTGCAATTTTATTACAAGTATGAATGATGATGTTGTTGCGAGACATACATAAGAGCTCATAAGAGTAATAACGTCATTAAGACAACCTCTTCAGAGCCATCGAGTACATAATGGAATTTTGGTTATATCACATGTATGATTTCGACAGGAATTTACACGAGTCAATATTTGCTGAGGACGGTATGTTAGTATAACATTAGCTACCCAATTGGATATGTAATAAATATTTCATATCCTTCTCCTCTTTCATGTTCCAATTTCGGATTATTTACGATTACCCAACGTTTCCTTTTTTTAATGTTTACCGAATCATATTTTTATTTCCCAATGGTTTCGTTTATTTCATACTTTAAGTGAATATTACCTTTTAAAGAAGAAAACTGACAACTCAAGTACCCTTTCTGGAAATAAATTACACACTACCAAAGTTTGCGATTAAAGTTTTGTAATAGCTTTATTAAAATAAATACAGGTACATTTAAACTGGATGAAGTCAATGGAACCACAATTACTGTTAATATTCTCTCAGATACAAAGAACGAGCAAATTAACAACCATATATCATCGGTAAGCACTGATTATGAGGATGCCATGACCAGTTGACCCGAAAGTGAAATTTTGTTTCAATTATGGAGCCCCTTGAGTCGTAAGTGGTTGGTTACTGAAATTGTCACGATATTTAATTCTATTTAAATGAACAGAAAGATACCTGTCTTATTGAAAAATGTATCTTAAGCTCAAATAAGCTAGACAACAAGACATTTGAATCAGACCAATGAAATCCCTGAATTGAATGTGACATTATTGAGTTTTTGCGTCATATTTTACCGTAGATAGGATCATACTAAATAATTATGTAATATGATAGATCAGTGATATAATTCTGGCAGACACGATAGATAAAGTCATTTAGACATCAAACAAACGAAAGTGACCCGAATCCGTCCGCGCTGGACACGATGCAGATGTATTGAGAATCGAGGATAAGGCAAGACGTAGTGGTTCAAGTCATTGCCTGGGTAAACCAATTTTCGATAAATTACTAGACACAAGTTGTGCATAAAATTTTGCAGTGATTACTCATATTGTGGCACCATAGTGTGACGAATTCAAATTGCAATGTATTATTATTATGCATATTCTAATTTTGCATTAATGTTTTGATTATCAGGATTGATGTTAAGGCTTTGTTTCAAATACAATAAAATGTTAAACATGGTATGAACAATTCCGCTTACCGTTTATAACTTGTGGATACAAGTTAGAGAGCGCATTAAAGTAAGAGCACGCTTCTCACAAAGTTACACAACAATACCTTAATTGCAACCACATTACCGCCTACTGATTTCATTCGACTTACTTTTCAGTAACAGCGCTATCTGTCATTTTACGGTTCATTTCATCCTGTACTTTGATAAATTCAGACTTCTGACGGGCACCGTTATTGTTAAAAGTCAACAAGTCAACTTGCAATTTATATTATTTGGTTGCGGCAATTACCACTCTGAAATTTAAGGTATTATGCTCGTTAAAAGGTCTTCATGCTGCTTTATTATATTGAGCTGAAGACTTACCGTTTAAATCTTATACTATAATATATATAATATAATAATTGACCCTTAAGTTTATCTCAATCATCAATCCAAGCTTTCGGACCGGAACTCTGCATATGAATATTTCTAGTATTATTATTGTATGCCATTTTCTAGTAAACTTCATCGTCTTATTATGCTTTGAGATTGTAGTTGATTGCCCACTTCACTAAAACAGATATCATGAGTAAATTGTTATCAACTTTATCAATTACGTACTGAGTTGTTGATTCGCTATCACGGCCTTGTTTGTATTACTCATTAAATTATTATCTTAATGAGTTCATCGCATTATCATTATAGCAAGTGGACTTATATGTAATTCAAGATGTTATTTTTAGGGTTACAAGCCTCAAGAGGAAAAACCCGAAACCTTATAGGATCACTCGTTCACTCGTTTTTATTTCTGACTGTCAGGAGTCTTTTTTTCTAAAAGGCTGAAGGCAAATTTTAGTATGAAAATGGTAAAAATGAAATGGGCTTTTGTGGCACAAGTAAAGTAAAAATTCAGATATTTGGGGTTTTGGATTTTTTAACCCCTTACCGTATTGAAGAAAAAAGCGTTTAAAAGTCGAAAAAGCCATGTTTAATGAAAAAATAATCTAGCGTCAATTCCATACGAAGTTTTAACTTTTAAATAACCTACTATACATCAGACGTGCAAAATCACTTCCCATATTTAAGAATCCATCAAAATTAATTATCACTGTAATTATTTTATTATGTAAAGTACTTATACTTATTTTTATTTTTATTTACGCCTATGTATGTTTATTTTGTTTCTCCTATGTATAGTTTCTTATTAGTATGTAGGTTTGTTTGCTATTTATAATCTCTTAATTTTACACCACTGTCTATATCTTTCTCTATTTCCTGTTCATCCCAAGGTTGCCTGGAAGAGATTGCTCATAGAGATAAGGCCGCCCTTTGTACTCATATATTTTTTTTATTTAATTCCTTTTATACATGAAAATGTTCTATTTTTTATGTGGTGTGCAATAAAGAGTTTTAATTTAAATGTAATCTAATCTAATTTACTATTTCAAATTACGTAAGATTATAATGGCTGAAGGTCCTATAGATATTTTATTTTATGATAAATCTTCTAATTTCGGTACACTCTGGGCGCGAATCACGCTCGCACTGGTCCGTTTTATTTTTTTATAACGAGTACATCGATAATGTTAAGAATAAAATATTCAGTATCTACGCAAAAAAGCGAGTATTGCCATTTATAATATATAGATTATCAATTCTAGAGCACCTACTTTATTCCCAACCAGAGCATTTACTATAAAGTAGTCTCTAGAAGGCTTCAGAGCGAAAATCAATATCTTAAAATTTCTAGAATGTCATAGAAAGTTTAAAAAGCAATTGAGCAGAATAATCCGCGTTAAAATCGAGGGTAAACGAACAACTGAACCAAACAAATAAACTTCCAAAGCTGATAGACTTCGCAGATGTTCAGAAGTCCCCTCCATATAATTCAATGCAGGGGATTGACAATGACAATGGACTATCGATTCCTTTGCCTGGGGAAATGCTGCTTCACGCCAGTTTCACACCACCGCACCGTTGTTGTCATTTGTGGCAAATTTAATTTCAGCAACGTTGATTGTTGGCAATAGGTCATTTATATCCGTATTAGCTCTGGAGATACTTACATAGTGGCTTTAGTGTGTGCAATTAATGCTGACTGACTGTAATGAGACAATGTTATGTATGACGCACAAAAGGTTCCAAAGGCAGTTCAACGTTGTTTTGTCATGCGCAAAATAATGTAGTAGCCTATTTGGGATACAATGTCTATTTTTGTTATAAGTGTCACGAATAACCACTGTTGGTAAACCTAATAATTAAATAATGCTACTTCCTTTTCTATGTAAGTACAAGTATGATACTAATTTACCTATAATTGAGTTTCGCAAAAATTTTGATGATTACGGCTAATGGTTTTTGTCAAATATGTCATCAAAGCGTTCAACGTAGACCGCAGTCCTAAGAAATTCACGTTCTACATTGAGGTTAGTAATTCATCTAACATCTTAATTTTCTTTATATACATTTAGAACACGCCATACCACTCGTATTCCTTGGATAAATATTAACTATCATCTCAGCCGTAGTCCACGTCCACTGCTGACATAGACCTCCCTCATGGATCTCCAAGATGACACGGAATGATCCTGATGCCCATCTTCCGGAGATCGCCTGGCGTATTCGTACTGCATCCACGGACAAGAGGAGAGGCAATATTATACAGCCGGCACCCTAAGGCAAAACGATAATAATATCAATTTATTAATCAAAACGAACAGCATCCATTGTGATCGTAATAGATTTTCCACTTTCCCCTCTCATTAGTTATTCACCGACGATTCCTTGAGAATCAACGTCTGGGTGTTGCTGTATTAGATCACGAAAGGTATAATGAACATGAGCTGGTTCAGTTATATATAAGTTTATTACTGTCTTCATCGTTAGCCTGAATATCGTACATTTATAGGCATTATTCTTCATTTTACAATTATACACGAACTAACAAGAATATAATGAAACATCAACTCTTTAAATTCCGTGCTATCATTGTCGAAATTACAAGTTTCTATTCTATTTTTTATTTCGCCTTCTGTATAATGCTGGGTAAAGTCCTCCCCCAAATATTTTATTCGTCCCTAACAGTGGCTAATATTAGTTCGATGTTTATTGCCCTAAGTTTTTAAGTTTCTGTCTCGTAGATGACCACACGGATTCACTCGAGGTTTTTTGTAATCACCTAGCGGTATGAGATACATATAAACAATAAAATACAGTCTGGCCGTTTCGGAGGAGTGCGCCCACAATCACCGTGACACGAGTTTTTATACATAGATTATGAAACAATCCTTGTACACTTTTAAAGTTTTTTTCTGGCAGTAAGTGTTCCAGCTGCAATGAACCTGCTATGTCAGAATTATGACAGGTGGCGAAACGGTGCGGTCGAAACGTAATGATTTTCAAGCCCCTTAATTTGTTGTGGCAACATTGAAAGGAACCATCGGCCTGCCAGTGATTAATGTTTGCAAATTCAAATTCCGAATGCTAAACACGGGATTGCATGTTGCTATGAATGGAATACCTTTGTTCTCGGGTAAGATTGGTGCCTTCTTTGTTCCGATTGAGAGACTCTAATTTGGTATCGTTATTTATTAGTTTGATTTATGTTTTGCTATTTTAAAGATAAAGGAAACTTTGTTTTGTCACAGATAGTACATCAATCATTCAATATACATTAATACGGTTTATTTATTTATTTAAAGGACGCCCAACGGAATGTACACATTACAATTTCACTTGTACCTCTATGTATAGACAAAAGATACTTAAGACCGTGCTCAAGTGCAAGTATTATAGGGTGTCACAGCTTTCACAAGAGCTTTCCTCGACTAGAATTAAAATGGTAACAGAAAATAAATTGAATTCTAAAATAAAATGGTAAAGTAGATATAAAATTAGTGACAAAATGGTCACTACTCAGCATGTGCTGTGGCAGAACGGGTCGTACCATAGCGCTGGTCTTCCGTAGTGACCAAAATGTCCAGTTGTTGCTGCCGCAATGCACGGTGATTAAATAATTAGTAGGTACATAATATGTAAATGGAATAAAAAAGAAATAGATAACATTTACCAAAAAAAAGGATATAAAATAAAATAAAATGAGTATACCATTTTACCGTTACTACTATTTTCAAAATTGTTCATGTGTTTGCTTATGTAGGTACTGATATTTGTTTGGCTTAGATTTAGAAATGAATTAGTGTTTGTTGATCTCTATCGATAAATAAAACAAACAAAAATAAATACGAGTCAACTTAGGAATTTCGTATTGTATTTATTGGTCGATAGAAAATATCAGTAGTTTCATTGCCAATTTTCTCGTAACATATCGAGGCAAAACATTAATATTGTCTTGTTTACACAACAAAGCACACTAACTTCAAATTCAAAGTAGGTAATTGGCAAACTTTCTTCAATTTTTCATTCCACAGAGCCTATCAAAGGGTTCGCCTCTCTTTTGAACCTTATTTAAAATAAACACCTTGCTGTAAATGTGGTACGTGACTGCAATACTCAATGTTCGATAACGGTGGATTATTTTCAGAAGTGATAACACGAATGAACCCTTAAAATGGGTTCCTTCTATTGTTTGGAAGATTGGGTGCGATACGGTACAAAAAACTTTTACAGGTTGGGAATTGTGGGTAAATTGTTAAAATAGCTGAACTGCGGTTAAAGAATACTAATATGCGAATTATGGAATAAATCTTGTGTAAAGAATTTTAATTCGCTATTTTTATTACCTGCTAGCTAGCTGCTACCTGCGGCTTTCATCATCTCAGCCGTAAGACTGTTGTCCACGTCCACTGAAGGACATAGGCATAGTCATAGGTAGACGTCATGGATCTCAAATCATGAGGGGGTTGTTGACATTCTCACCACGTTTGGCAGGCGGGTTCGGCGAGCGCAGTATCCTCTATATCTGCCTGTGTTAGTAGTTAAACTAATTTGGTTATACTTCTCTATGGTATGTAATTACATCTTTTTGTATTTTATTGTATCCGTATTGTGTCCCTGGACAACGTACCTATGCAAAATTGACGACTTTTATATTGACATTTGGATTTTTGTAGATAAGATGGGCAAAACAGTTTGTGATTATCATAGTAATAAATTAAGTACCTACTAGATAATTTTTCTTTTGGGTTCGATTCCCGCCTCGGGACAAATGTCTGTACGATCTGCAGATATTTGTTCAGGGTGTACTGGGTGTTTTATATATATGTATATAATAAAAATATCTATCTATTTAGTATAATGTATTAAGTATATCAGTCATCTAGTACCCATAACACAAGCTCTGCTTAGCTTGGGGCTAGATGATGCTGTGTGATTTGTCCAGCATTATTTTTTTATTGTTTATTTAGCCTGCACTGTCCCACTGCGGGGCAAAGGCCTCCCTTCCCTTCTTCCACTCTTCGCGATTTAACGCAATGACAGGCCACGTGCTCAGGTCCAGCTCATCCAACTAGATTAAATTTTTTTAACGCCTGATCTCATTATTGATTTATAGTCTCGCATGTTTATGGTTTCCAAATTATTCCTTTCGCGGTCCAAAACCCAGAGCCCACGCAGGTTTTACTCAACTTTATTTCCCCAAAGACGTGAAATCCATCACAAACGCTCCCACTATGTCAGCTGCTCGTCAAAAACCAATTCAAGATGGCCGCCACCGTTAAATAACATATGGGATAGTAAACTAAGCTATATTCCAACAATTCATTTCTTCATTGTGATCCATTCGGTTTTTGTAGTGTAGTAAAATGGGTTATGAAAACCAAACACCATTAGCAGACGCAGTGAAGCAGAAAAACAGTTTCTCGGAAGTTCCTAGAGAATGTAGGAAAGGTTTAGATTTATAGAAGATTTATTTTCAAAAAGAATAACAAATTCACTTACTTGAGAACTTAATAATAAATAATTAACAAAAGTAGTTCACATACAGTGCAGATTGTCAATTTAAATGGGTACTCATTTAAATTGACAATCTGCACTCATGTACAATTTGATTTGTACAACACAACTTTGTTGAGTTTAATGTTAGAACTAGGAGTTTGCTAACAATGGAATGGATGTGGCAATTTATGTTTTACAATATATTTTTTTTATCAATCATTTTGCGTTACTGATATTTATACTTTATTTAAAACATAAATAGTTTTACATTATTTTGTAATATAGACTTAAATTTTATATAAATATACATATAAATGTCTTTTGTGTTATATGGAACTTGAGAAGTTTTTTTAATAGTTTTGTAGATATGGTCTTTTTGATATACATATTTGGGAAGTCTATTGTATATTTGAGCACCTTGATAGACAAATATATTTTTACGATATAATGACATTATATTGCCGTATAAAACATGAACAAGAATAAATTACCTAATGAAGTTTTTACCTGATCAAAACTTACATATATCCTAATCATGCAAAGTCAAAAGTCATTTCATTCATAAGGCCTTCTCCCTTCTTCTCTTCCACTTAACCCGGTCTACGGCTTCTCTTCGCCGCTTTCTGCCTCATCTACGCAATGGGCATCCACAGATCGCCCCGTCATGTCGGTCTCTGATTAAGTAAAATAATAAAAAATATTTCGTTAGTTTAGGGTTATCAAAGTCATTCAGTTATACGCTTCATACCCAGAATGGGTACATCCCACACCGCGCCGCGTTGGCGCCAGTGTTGCAAGACCTAATCAATACGAATCTAACAAAGCTAGCACGTTTTAAACATATTTTAAAAGCTTTTGCACGCATTGTACCTAGATCAAAAGTAGCTTATGTGTTTATTCTGTTTATATAATTGCAAAGTTTCAACTTAATACCTTCGGTAGTTTTTGCGTCAAGAGGGCAAACATCCATAACCCATAACAACAAATTTTCGAACTTATATTGGTATAAATATTGAATGTTGACAAATATGTACACAGATACATTGTAATGTGGGAATGCGGCTTCGTCTTCATCAGTAGGTAAATTACAGTCTAATTTTGGTTCACAAGCCAACTCAGTGCCAATAAAACCATAACCTAATTGATTATCGCCGGTAATGCATAGCCGTAGCGTATGGTTACCGCAGCAGGATTCCGTTCTGGCGCCATTTACATACTGACACATAGAAGCTTAGATTATACTCATTATGCTCAAGCAATGCTCAAGCACTTACATCTCGAGGTGTAGTGATAACTGTATAAGCTATGGCTAGATCTACACTTGACAGGCGACGTCGCGGCGCTTGTCGGAATAGTGATGTCCAAGATAATATCGAACTCTGACTTAAATCGATAGAAAATTTTTGAAATAATTACGAAATTCGGAAAAATTTTACAATAAGACTACAAAATAGATTATGTATCACGCCCGTTTGTTATATATAACAGTGAAACTACATTCCGAAACAATAAACAACTCAAACTAAAGGTACTCATACAAGTAGCCAATCTATAAGGTGATAGGTGTCATGTTATTGTTTAGACTGACATTACAATACAAACGTTCCTGCCGCGAGCGTTTAATCGGTTGTCGCAAAGGCACAAATTGATACAGTGGCGCCACTCGCTGATTATCCGACAAGCTGCACTTGACTGCGAGTAGGCGGACTGGCACAGACTTGAAAGGCGGCTAGTGTTTGCAATCGGTCTCAGCATGTCGATAAAAATCATGATATAGAGCTGGGACAGCTTAGCTATTTCTGTCGAGTCGGATGTTTCAATGAAAGCACTGTTAAACTGTTTTAAGTAGAAAGTACCTAGTACTACTACACCTTTAAGGCTCAGCTACTTAAACTGGGTCTTAGTCTCATTTCTGTTTATAAAATATTACGAGGAGGGTCTGATAATAAATTTTAAATATTATATTTTTTCATAAATAAAACGCCATAAATCTACTTGTGTGATCCACCCGTGAATTTAGAAAATAACCCTACCGTCATAAAACATCCCACCGACATACATAATCGATTTCTAGAATCGTGATTCACAACACTAAATTCCTGCGATCTGGCTCAATCCTAATGACCTGCCAATATCCTATGGCCAGTAATTGACCGCTGGAGCCTTTTAATTGAAGGCTTTTTATATAATAACACCCTGTGTAATTGAGGTTGCTAACCAACAATGACAGGTAATGTATTACAGCTTTAAATCCAAGTGGTAAGGCAAACATTACTAGAAATAATTGTGTAAAGGCATAACCTTTTACAACATTCAGTTATCTTCCCACGTAATTTCAATAAAATAAACGTAAAAGTATATCTGTGTGGTGGTCTTATGGTCCTCAATAAATTACTTAGCAGATCGGAAACCCGCTGACATTTATCCTTCCAGGCCAAACGCTTTCAAAAAAGCTTTTACGATCAGGCGTATTCTAAACCAATAAAATGTATATTTATAGAATCTACTAACAAAATATGCTAGGCTGCGTTTCCTTGCTTCGAACGGAACCAAATCGTAAATTTTGACAAATAATTATAAATCAAATATTCGTCAGAACTATTTCTGGAGGCAATCCTAAAATGAGGCATAGTTTGAATAGTTACGTTTCGTTGCTGCTTGCGCACAGCTTTTGCAATGTCACGCGACCACATAAACGGATAGTGGTTATGACAATTATTTGATATCCAAATCGATGATAACAATAGAGGTGAACTAAAACCGTAAATGATACATGGAGCCGGCACAATGCGTGAATTCAACACCATTTTTATTTTACGACTGTCAGTAAAACATTCGGTCCCTACAATAAAATAGTCCGTTCGTTTTACGATACCTGAGACCAGGATGTGCGTGTTCTGAAAGTGATTTCGGAGTAATACGACTTAGTGTGGAGGCAAGTTGGTAACACCAATTGTAAACCACTAAGCTCGCGTTGCCACGCGCTGCTTTCGGTTTTATAACCATCAAAATGGCGCTTTTGCTTCCAAAGATTCAAACTGTAAATCTTTAACACCCATTGGCCCCAATTCTCGCAATACAAAACAGATTTGTCTATTTCTTGGTTGTTTAATGCGTCCTGTTGAGCTTCAAGTTCTTAACAGCGCCAATGAGCAGCCTTCCTGTTTAGTGACAATTGAAACTAATATTTTAACTACTAGCAATCGCTCGGTTGTAAGTATGGCAATGATTGATAGGAATTGATTTGTTTACAGGCTACCACCATAAGCCAATAAATATATATTGCTTTTGCTACTTTTATTGTAATCATAGACATGCTTCTTCAAATAATACGAAAAAGAAGAATAAATGCAAGAGTCTATGCAGTTTCATTTGCCTAGAAACAGCTTTGAAGCTAGTTTACACATTTCGACAACACAATACGTTTAGAATCCACCGACCTCTGTGCATAACTCAAGTCGTCTATAAACTTCACATTCAGAATCAAAAACACCTAGAACAGAACAATTGGAAACCAATTTTCACGAAGCTCGATCTACATCCGACACAACACGGCAATAGCTCGGAAATGTCAAGCATTTGTCGAAACCGGCGCAGCGAGAAATGCACAATAGTGGAAGATTGATACCCCACATTTTGATGTAAAGACACGGCGTGGGCAGTGCATTCCGTTCAGTGTGGGCCAGAAATGACATCTGTGCATTCCAACACTGATTTTGGGTGGAGTATTTATTGGCAGACTCTGGTGAAAGATGTTTTGTTTCGTATAAGGTTCGATATAATAATAATAAATAATAAAAATAAATAATGCTGGACAAATCACACAGCATCATCTAGCCCCAAGCTAAGCAGAGCTTGTGTTATGATATATTGTACGGTAACTTGCAATTCGCTTGTGAGTGGTAATGTTGTAATGATGTTTAGTGAATTGTCGCGTATCTGGATATAAGAGTTAGTGAGAAACTTCATCTCACAATCTAATTATTTAATTAAATTTAAATTTTCTTTCATAAAACCGTATTCCGTTAGAAAAAAGATAAATTATTGATAACAAATAAGAGTAGGTATCATACCGATTGCTGTTTTTAAACTTGTGCCAAAAACTTAAGGAAAATGTCGCAAAAATGCCGAAAACGCACAATACTTCCATTTTCGCATGTTTGTTTCTCGGAATCTAGGTGTTTGCATGCAGTGACGCATCTTACACTTGGTATTTTGTATTCTTTGAAGCCACCTACCTATTTAATGGGATTTTATAAAACGGCTTTGTCACGTTTAAGGCTTAATACCTGACATTGAGAGTTAGTTGAGTAATAATGCTCTACCTACGCTGTTTCACTGCGAACAATTCATTTTAGGTGTTTTTCGTGTGACTGAGTAGTTTGTGGTACTTTTAGGTCAAGGTGATGTGCCAATCACTAAAATAATACACATTCTCAACAGTAAGTGTTATCACGAATTATTGTTTCGGATCATCCTTTTCACCGAAGGTTTTATCGCTTTACTTTTATACATCGTCCACGACATTTACCCAAACTATAAAATATCTCGACGCCATTCTATCCCGAGATTTAAAGGCCCAATAAGGGTAAAAAACCTTTTGTTAGTAACAATGTCGACGTAGTCGCCGATATGGCGGCAGATAGCAGGTTCGAGACCCGGCTGCGAATATGCCTGTCTAATTAACGCTGCTTAGCCAGCTACTACTATAAGTTATGTCATGGCTTAGGCTCAGTCTACACTCCCGTTCTGCCTGCTTCCGTATACAATATAAGGTGTGTCTAAACTGAAACGCTATGCCAAGTAACTGCGATTTAAACCTACTAAAAGCTTTGATAAAGACTGGCAGTGAATTTTCTGCCTAGGTAAGCTGCAATGCGACCCAAGCTTTGGGCTTTAAAGCTGATTCAGATAAGTCTGCGTGCGATTTAAGCTTTGTGTGGACCTTGCGTGTTCCCCGATCACTTTCATCTGAAGTAAATCTAGATAGAATGGCTGGGTGGACTAAGTAGGCAGGTTTAGACCCGCGACTTGCTCGCTCGTTGGTGCTTAGCATAAACCTATCATCCTATGCAATTGTAGACACTGATCAGGCTATTTAAGGAGCTAACTGCACGCAACACGGTTATTAAAATCATATATCCTGCATGTTCTCCATCTGCATTTTACTCGGCACATCGCAATTTGCAGAGGCATACATTTAACGTAGCAATATTTATTCCAATTTTCCCATACTTTGGACCACTTACCTAGGCACGTATACATGAACATAATATTTTGCTATGCCTTAGAAAACTATAGACACGAATAGTTACAATTTTACGAAATCTCACATAAAATTCGCTATGGTTTTTACGTTACGAGCCTTGAATTCGGAGTATTGCCCAACTGATGGCTTCAAAACACACATAATCATAAATGTGATAGAGCAATAACCCCATGTGGTTTGATGGTGCTTCGACACGCATTTGATACATACATTGTTGTGAAAAAATGTGATTGAAGTTTATTGAGCATAAAAAATGTGCTATTAAATGCTATGACTTTTTTGTGCATTCTTTTTTCAGGAAATGAAACACATAATATGCTGTACATTTGTATATTGCTTCCCTTAATTATTTCCAATTCACAATTTAACTTTTTTAAAACTATGCACAAATAAATACCTTAGGTAAAGTTTAAACAATTTTGAGCTTCAACAACATATGACCAGAGAATTACTCTGATCAGAATTAAATTTATGTGTTCTCCTTTTAGTCGCCAAAATGACAAGTCCACAAGCTTACTACTACTAGATACTGGCTTGGCGCAACGACCCAAAGTGGATCTTGGCCTCTGACACCAGAGATCGCCAGCTATCTCTCTCCTTTGCCGTTTTAAGAACTTCTTTTCTATACATATTTCGTACTATTATTTATTATTGAGTACCTAGTATGCTTGATCACCTCTATAAATTAATCTTTCTCGCTATGTCTTTCAAAAGCTGTTAATTAGGTAAAGATATTTACCGGTTACTAACGATGTTTCTTTCTTTCGCAGGTAAGTCGTGCATAAATACCCAACTTCGGTCAGTAAGTGCGCGATGCGAACTGAAAACCAGTTTTTACCAGTTAGTCTTTGTTTTTCAAGGCAACCCACTTAATATTACAGTTAACATCAGGTTACACGGGATATACTAAGTAAACTTCCACTATAGAATAGCGTTCTATGAATAGTGTTTGTACACTTTCGGTCTGTTTTAATCAACTCAACAATGTACCATTATTGTTGTTTATATTTGAATAGAAATGGGGCCGAAATTATTGTAGACTATTGTTGTAATACTTCGCATCTACTGTCGATGGCAGGCCGTATATTACATTGGAGAATTCTGATGATATTAAGTCAACTTGTCGCGCTTATCCTATTTGTAAAGCACCGTTTGTTTCCTTATTTCATCAACAACTTCTTTTACATCAAATGGGTGAACTATGACATTTCTTTCGAATGAAGTGTGTTAAATTAACAGACCAATTAAGCCAGTTTTTGTATCAACTGTGTCTAAAAATCGGATAACTCAAAACTCAAATCATAAATTTCGTTCACCTAGATTTTGTATTCTTAACTGTAGTTATCAAAAGTATCAAAAGTTAAATAGTTCCATAGTAAAGTTTGACAGTTTCAAAAATTATAAAGCTAACTTAGGTCACCATGAGTATAATAATCGTTTATGCATTTAATTTTTTTCATTGCTATTATTTTTTTAAAAACGGGAATTACGTAGTATTGTAACGTAGAAGATTATTCCGACATGTTTCGATTTTTCAAGAAAATCATCATAATGGGATTGAATGCCCGTCCGCGCGTAGGGCCGACATGACACTGACATGCATTTAATTTTATTTAGACCTACTATGTGTTCCTGAATATGTCTATATATTTACGCCAGTAAAACATTCTACTTTAAATCAACTTCAAAGGTACTCAAGGAGGCATATAGCTCTTTTAATTCAACTTTAATAATAGTACCCTAATGTGCGCTGTTTGCAGTCATGCTATTAGCGCTCTAAGATTGGGTACACTGGCCATACCAGTGCTAACCATCCAAATCTCCGAATTATAGTATTAAGATCCGTAACGTCAAGTGACTGCATCCGAAAGTGGCTAGGTTAAATATTATTATTTTCTTTTCATTTAAAAAAATAGGATAGGGATTACTTACGTAGGTACCAATTCATGCCGGCAAGTTTCGGTTTTCAAGATAACCGTCTTCATGGCGGGTTGGCACATTCGTGAACAACCGCGTTAGCCTCTCGGTCGCGTATTTTAAAGTGAATAGTTTGTCTCGCGTTAGTTTTGAATGTGAAACTATTACTTTTGTCGATGAAGTAACCGTTCTGTACATGCTCGGCTTTATCAATTGTTCAGCGTGTGCCATAGTCAAGTTCAAGGGTACAGAGGTTGGTGTTGGAATCAGCTCCAGTTTGACATCATTGCCAATTACAGCGTTGCGTCACCTCGCTTGACCTTTCAAATTGAAATGATTGTCTATAAATAGTGCGAAAAGGAAAAGGTACAAACAATGAATATGTACTATTATGTAGTATTATATATACATAATACATAATATATGTAGTATTATGTATTATGTAGTAGAATATGTATTATTTGTCAGCGAATTTAAAGAAGAATCAAATTGAACGGTTGAAGATAACGATTACTTACCATAGACAAAAATATGATTTAATGATCACGATACATTGCAGACATTTTAAAAAACAATCATTGAAATTAATAACATCAATAAGGAATATCTACACAATACATCCAATATAATAAAGCTGAAAGTTTGTTTAGATGGAAGTTTGTTACCTCTTCACGCAAAAACTAGGCTACAGATTGAGCTGAAACTTTGCACACGTATTGATGTTGACCAGGATTAACACATAGGCTACTTTTTATTTGGATACAACGCATGCGAAGCGGCGGGCAGAAGCTAGTTATCAATATAATAGTAATTGAAAAACGTAATAGTTACCTAATTAAACAGTTCTCCCTGCATGTGCATAATTAGCGGGCGGGAGGGCGGTGCTCCTGCATAGTCTCAGCATAAGCGGAATTAAAACTAAATATTTTTATTTTTATTGCATTATATTGTCATGGATTTCCGCAAAGTAACGCCTATTTCTATCAATTAGATTAATACATTATTGAGTAATCGGGTATATATCGCGAAATAACCTTTATTTATATTGAAAAACAAAAAAAATATATTGAAAAAGGTAATAGTTAGGTACCTAATTAAACAGATTATAACTTAATTGGGATATCGCGAAATAACCTTTATTTTAACCCGACGTAACAGGATTGCACGCACCTACATATGTGAGCTCAAAAAAAATACTAAATGAACTTTTTCTCATTTTACGAGTGTAATTAGGGATGTTGGTTTTCTTTTGAAAAAAACAATTTATGGGTTAATTTTAAAATAACAAAAGCTTATAATTATATCGGACACAGACAGAACCTGTCCTGTCCTCGTTGAAGATATAAAGAAGTAAGCACTTTGCCGATAACCGTAAACTGAAAACTTCCTTCCTACCTAAATATTTGGAAAGGCAGATGCAGCCGTCGTGCGAGATAAAATGCAACAAATCGCATGTCAAGATCCGACCATACGTGGAGCTTGCAACTTCACCGTTATATTACCGTTGCATACGCTAATCTCAACCTTATCGTGCTGAGAATAAGAATGTTTAATGTAATAAATTTAAAACTGGACAAATTGGACGTGCTTTCGCTTGGAAAGGTTGTTTTTGAGATAAACGCCAGATTATTTAAGATTATTCACAAACATCATGTTCAATTGTACATGCAGAAGATTAATACCTGAAAAGAAAAGTACCTAGTCCAAGAATTTGTGCATAGTAGATCGGTGGAGTCGGGCTAGTAGGTATTGTACCTAGTAAATGCTAATATCTAAGAAACAGTGATTATTGCTTAAACTCTTTTGTCATTGGAGCTTGTAGGTCTCCGTGAATTTTAACTGAAAACCTTCTTCCTGATTTACTCTAGCTATTAGTGAAAACCGCATGAAAATCCGTTAAGTAGTTTCTGAGTTTTGCGCGAACAGACAGACGCGGCGGAGGATTTTGTTTTTTAATATGTAAGGAAGGATAGGAACAAAAAAATATTTAAAACAACATTAGTTTAGTACCTACAAGATGTAAAATACATATAATTACGACCCATATAAAACATATACCTTACAGTCTAACACATGACCTTTCTTCCCTCTCACCACACTGCTTTTAACATAGAATATAAAATTATAAGAAAGTGTTTTCTATCAGTGACCAATTTTTGATTTCGGTACTAGACTAGGACGCACTGCGCGAAACGGCCATTAATCTATTTATGAACAATCAGTTATGTATCCATAAACTTATAATAGTTGTCAGATCACATTAAAACTCAGTAGTTAATCAGCACTGTATCTATTAATTATCGGCTTAGTCCGACAAAGTGCCAACTTAAATATAAATCCAGCTGCACAATCAGAAGCAGTAGTATAACACGCAGCGTTGTAATTAAACCCTCAGTTAGCGGTAAAATCAATAGGAATAAGGGTTTATGTAGGTTTATTACACAGGATCTACCTACTGCTTGTGTACTTATGTGAATTACAAGTACTTGTGTGAATTGTTTTCTAGATGCAAGAAATATTTTAGGTAAATTTATTGTGGGATCGGTTATTTCATTGCCAAACACTGCGTGGACCCGCAGGGTGGACCAACAAGCATTTGACAGCAACGATTGCTGTCAAATGTCAATTTTGTATTAGAGAACAGGAAGGAATTGACATTTGACAGCAATCGTTGCTGTCAAATGCCAGTTGCAAAACCTGTCGCGAGATACGTGATTACCCTGCGGAACTTTATTTCGATGCTAAACTATTTTTTTCAGAATTATTGTCGTATATAACCTCCCTCTAAATGAATAATCACAGTTCAAGCCCAAGTTTCAGGCAATGGATTTAGAATTTACCTACATATTGATAGCAGGTTGAAATTATAAAATAATTACTTAATGTAATAATGAACATGAATTAATTGTTGACACATTAAGGATCTGCATTTATACTAATGCTTTAACTGATATGCCTTACTCGTAAGAAAGAAGCTGTGTTGGCCCTGTGGTATGTACCCCCGACTTAATCGAAGGCCGTGAGTTCGATACCGGCCATGAACCAAGATTTTTCTTTCTTGAAAAGTGTAAGTTCACATTTAACACGTGCTTAACGGTGAAGGAAACATCGTGAGGAAACCCGCGGCTTAGTTAGCTTCAGGCGTATTGACCTGCTCTTTCCTCTGAATAATAGCTGACTAAGCTGAGAGGATGGTATAGGTGCTGGGTAAGCCTAATCCATCAAACAATGTCCCAGGCACTGCAGCGTTCCGTACAGCATGATTACTAGTTGCTGACGCTTCATAAATCATCTATATAATAGATGCAAAGGCCTTACTTTTTTTTTACTCGTAAGACATTATCTGTTCGTTATTAGACTAGCTACAGTTTTCGCACACATTTTCCCTTCATCGATACCAACTTCCGTATTTGTTACAGTGCTATATCAAAACCACGTCACTAGAGACTACTTCATTGTAGGTGCTCAAAACGGAATTTAATAAAAAAGGTGCTCAAAATTTAGTTCTCAATTTAGTTTCTCAATTGGTACTGAAAATGGAAATACTCGTTATAAAGCCTATTTTAACTATATCCATGTCAAATTTCATCAGCGTAACAAATGTAAAGCAAGTAGTTGAATTGGATTTGGTTCAAGTCATATTTCACGCTTGCATAATTACGTCTCTCACATTCGACTATTAGTAAACACGAGTTAGTTTGCGAGTCATAATTGATCAGGTTAAACTAATATAGGGTTTTGGGTCTGAATTCAACTTGCCAGAGACTTAACTCAGTGTAATCCGCGAATACGACAGCGCTACTGAGAACTATAAGAGCATTAATCTCTGCTAAGCTTGTTGAATTAGACTCGGTTGTGAATAAATAATTTAAAGTTTAAGAACGTTCTTCTTGAAGGTGTGATTTGAGTCTGAGAGGCGAAAAGCCGATAATTGTAGAGTTAGTGTAGTTTACATTATTGGTTGACCCGCGTGGTTTTGTCCGCATTAAGACAAAGTTTGTTAGGAAGATACATACTTCTATCACCAATTTCAACACACATGGACATAGGAGAGAAGAGGCAACATTCTACTGTTGTGTACTACAACGGCTTGTATACAAAATGGATTTCAAATAAACAACAGTTACTATCAGGGAAAGTTTATGCAGATACAAACATAACTCCTGTTATTTACGATCCAACATTGCGAATGCAAATACTCACGTTACCACGGAATGCCTTTCATATCGATGTGGGTATGTTAAGAATCCGCTTATTTAAATAAATAAAGAAATAATGCTGGACATTTCACACAGCCATGCTCGGCATCAAGCTTATTGACCGTGTACCCTACGTCAAGATCCGAAGTCATTCAAACGTGAAAGATGTTGGGAATCGCGTCACGGAAATAAAGGGGAGCTGGGCAGGACAACTTGCACGGAGACATGACGACAGGTGGAGAAAGGCGTTAACTGAATGGCGTCCAAGATCGAGATACAGGAACGTCGGTCGTCCAAAAGCGAGATGAGCAGACGACGTCAAAAGCGTTGCAGGGCTGACCTGGATTTGATTGGCACAGGACCGTGAAATGCGGCACAAACATTATGGAGGCCTATACCCAGCAGTGGGTTAAGTCAGGCGGCGAATGATGATGATCATAATTTCACACAAAACCATCTAGCCCTTGTATTATGGGTACAAAATGGTTCATAGAATACTTTAAAACGGAACCCTTATAGGATCACTTTGTTGTCCGTCCGTCTGTCTGTCAAGACCCTTTTTCTCAGGAATGCGTAAAGGTTTCAAGCTGGAATTTATATCAAAAACTCAAGTCTACTGTCCCTTAGAGCTGTGAAAAAATCAAACTTCTAAGCCAAAGCAATCAAAAGATACAGCCGTTTATGCCGCAATTTTTTGCAAATTTTCGACACTCGCAAGGGAATCAAAACATACAGGGTACTTCCCGTGAACTCAATCTAGAAATTTGGTACGAAGCAACGTCTTATAGCACAGATGAAGGAAAAATTGCGAAGACCGTAAATTTTTAGTTACATCATATAATAAAAATATTTTTAATAATTTTTAACTTACTACCCCTTTCCTCATGAACGCGTAGAGGTATTAAATTGAAATTCATCAAATACTCAGGTATATACACCTACAGGTTTGTTTGTACGGAACCCTCGGTGCGCGAGTCTGACTCGCACTTGGCCGGTTTTTTTTGTAAATACATACTTATCAAACATAGAGAAATACCCAGACCCGGGACAAATATCTGTAAGAAACTTACAAAAATTTGTTTCACAGCAAGAATTGAACCCTCCTGCGTCTCCGCCGGCTTTTAAACTACTTAACTTAAATACGAAGGTCGTTGATATAAGAGCAAACACGACAAAAACATTTTAACTTTTTATAGCAGGACAACTTGCCACCTGTTGGAATTATCGGCTATATTATATTCGTAATATGAATTGAAACGAGTTGTGCGGTCACCGATCGTTATTTGTAGGTACGAACAAATGATACAGATCTCAATTGGACTGTGAATAAAAACATTGGAATGGTATGTAGGTATTTAAGTCTCCGTTCCTTGAAAAATAGTTTTCCCACGCGGGAAAACCATCTGTACTGGCTTTACACTAAAGATACTAGAGATTTTAAGAGGGTTAAGAAACATAAAAATCCGGTGAATTGTGAATATTTATAACCCGTTTCGTCCCACAAACTGGACAAAGGTCCAAACTCCACCCATCCAACCATCGCTATCTCATTCGGTATACTTAAAGTTATTTTTAATCCATCCAGAGTTTTAGGAACAGATAACGACGAAATAAACCGCAATATGAAATTTGATTGAACAAATCCGCCCCCTAGTTCGGGGAACCTATATTGATTGAAAGCGGTTCCTTCTGAAATCATAAACAAACAGTACCCTATGATTTAATAATTATATGCTTCAGTCGTATATTTGTGATTTACTCTAACATTTCACTTGGTTCATCGTTGCTAACGAAGTTTTTTATGTAACAAAAAAAAATATTTATTTATAGAAATAAATAACATTTCATCTAAGAAGCAATTCACAGCCAGAATTTCGAAGAAAAATATTTTTAATCTGTTGTATGCTCTTGTACATATTATCATTTAGCAACTGGTTATCATGCTATACGGGAGAGTCTAGTGCCAAAATAATAAATGATTTCATTTCAATGGCTTGAAATTCCCATAGAATAGCTAAAATTCAGTATGATCTATAAATAATACTTCACGTTTCCGCCGCAAATAACCACTAAAGATTCTCTCAAGCAACAAGTGCAAATCAAAAGCCATGTGTAGAATCTAAAACTCGTTCCAAATGACAGTTCCTAAGGCTTGCATGTCACGTCTTATTTCTTGTTCCGAAACCAGTCTTCCTTTCTGGGAACTAACCAGCTCCGCAGAGTTTTTGCTTCAACTCGGGCGCATGCTGTCACTATAAACGATGGCACTCTTTTTGTTGCGTCTATGGGCATTGAGGAAGTGGAGGTGATAGTTTACTAGGATTTTTTAGTTTACTGGCGCCAAAACGTGGGTTTAAAAAGCCCGAAATAAAAAAAAATATTAAAAGCTTTCGCTTGCGACTCTCAACAATTTTATGAAAATCTCTCGAATCACAAAAACAACAACAACATCACTGTTGTTGTTTTTATGATTAGTTTTAGGACTATGATCCTTATTCTGTTAGTTGCCTTATCTTAGACTATAATGATGTGCGTGTGAGACACTTCGACCAATTTATTTTACTTACAACAACGTTCAAGATTTATTTGGCCTGTATTCCTTTAATGTTTTATCTTCACAAAATCTTTACTTCTGATGTCTGGTCTAAAAGCGAAACAAAACAGCATCGTTCACCATTCTGCTAGGTTTGGGCCAAGAATAAAATTTATAACACATTTCATTAGTTTAAAATATTTTATGGCTTTTGAAACCATAAAAATTCATAAAGAAACTAATGAACATTTTAATATCGCGCTTAATTTTATTAGAACTCCGTTATTTAATTAATATATTTCGCAATAATCCTAAGTATAGTTATTATCTTTTACGCAGTGCTTCCTCTTATTGCCTTCTTTGTAATTTCTTAGAAGGAAATATTAAATAGATTTTTCGTGTGTAATAGATGTTATCGATTTAATGGCCCATAAACTGTCTTGTTTGTTTATCTTATTAGGCTGCGTTAAATTGGTTCTTGTATCACAAACAACCAACAACCAAAAACAATCAACAAAGTTAATAAAACTTATTTGTATTCACACCTGCTTTAACACATATTTAAAGCTGGGTGATTCTCATTATTTGACGACCTACGGTTTAACATCCGACTGAGACGCAAGAGGTTGCGAGTTAGATCTCCGCCGGGGAACAAATGTTTGCTTTATATGCAGATATTAGTCTCGGGTGTTAAGTGTGTTTTCTATGCATGTTATGTATGTATTTACACAAAAATATATTTGTATTCTGTCAACCATCAACCCATAACACAAGCTCTGCTTACTTGAGCGCTAGATGGGGCTGTGTGAAATATAGAGCATTATTTATTTATAATTTTTGTATAAAAATATAATATTTTGTTGAAATCAAAATAAACAGTCGGACATAAGAGAACAGATGTAAGAAATGTCAGGAAATTATAAAATAAGGTAAGTAATTACGCGATAAAGTCCCGTTAATCAGTTTTAAAATTATGTCTACAGATCGCAAAAGTTTACCAAAAAAATATACATAATTAACTACAGTAACAAAATAATTGTTAGATTTTCTAGTGAAGCGCTCTTATAATAAGAGGCATCTTCTTGGTTGTCTCAAACCTGCAGCTGAGTCCAAGGCATTTTGTCATTTGAATAGCATTGTCATGTTAATTTGAACACAGACACGAGTGTCAGCAATTATTCAGCGAGAGCACACATAAATCTCAGACTTGGACGTTTCAACATTATTGACATTGCAATTCCGAAGGCAAGACCTTTTTGAGTTATAGCTCATTTAATATTATTGGCATAGATATTGAATCTCTCTTGACTTGCGCATAAGTGCATTAATACATTTTTATTAGATAGGTAACTCAAATGCTTAATTGACTCGTAAAAAGAGACTTTTAATCAAAATGGTAAACATGGTTCGTAAACCTCTTAAGAAACTTACACAATATATGTAAACCCATTCAAAGTCATAGGAAAGATACTTATCCATGATATAATAACTAAAAATTCTACCCGATGTCAACACGCTATAATATTAAAATAATTATTAAACACGACCCAATTCACACCACACTTTCAACTAGTTTCAAAAGGCCATTAAAAGTTTAAAATACAGTCGGATACACGATTACCGAAACAAGCTATTTGTCCTGCTGTTTAACACTATAAACGTGTCAGGGGTCTGAATAGTATAACTGGAGCCACGAAACGGTATCTAAAATTTATCTGTGTGCTTATTAACATCGGGGTACTAAGCTATGGCTATTAAAATATAATAAACACGGCGCTTTAGAGGTGTTAAAACGATATCCTGTGGTTCCATCTGCCACCTTCCACCAGCGGTTATAATCGTGCTGACGAAACTGAGAATTGTCGACGAAATATCATCTCTTTATAATTCTTGGAAGTTTTCTTGCAGTCACTGTAAATTTTTACAACTTATACGTTGGTTGTTGTTGTAATATATTCACTGTCTGATTGTTAGCGTTGATGACATGTAATAAATCTTTGATATAGTCGAATGAGGAGCTAAAGTAAAAGTTATTTTATTTTATACGCGAAAGTCACACTGTTTATTACCTATACTTTCACACAAAAACTACGTTCGGATCGAATCGTAAGATACCTTCCTACACCGATCGTCAGTCTAGAATCTGTCTAAGTTTAAAATACTTTAGGTACATTGTACAGAGAACATGTGCTTTAAGTATGGAACGGAATCTAATAAATACTTAATCTTAATCCTAGCTAATATTATATATACGAATGTGAGTTTGTTTGTTTGTGACGCTTTCACGCCGTAACCATTAAACCGATTTTTTCAATTCTACTACGCGGGTAAAACCGCGGGGCAGTAAGTTCCATCCATATTATTGATATGTACTCTCTTACACTTGCACGAAGCTGAGAGGATTATTTTTGCTGGATAAACCTAGTCCACCTAACAAAGTCCCAGGCACTGCGTCCGTACAGCATGAATATCAGTTGCTCACATAATAGATGTGAAACGCCAACACACCTACTGCAGGATTCTATAACAAGGTACTCGTAGCACGTATTTCTTACCTTAACGTTTCTATTCTTTACTATAAGGGTCGTTAAAGTCGCAGCCAATAAGTGCTATCGCGACTAGAACTTTATATTACGAGTATATCACTGCCATCATCTATTGAAACTCAGATCAGTAGTAAAGGCATCTTATGCTAAAGGCACCCACGACTTCAAGTTTTCCGTAGCGACTCAATAAGGGCATTATCGTGATAGTATACAAACTGGTTTTGACCGCCTTATTTTTATACCAGTCACCGTAAAATTGAGATAAGATTCAACAAAGAATACTTTTTATTGGACGGTTAGCGGATAAGTTAAATTATTAAACAAGATTGTAAACTTTCCAATATATAGTTTTTAAATTACACTTGTGCCTGGCTCAATATTTCCTTCTTAGGTATAGGTGATATACTATTTACAAATATATAAATAAGTAAGTAATTTAAGTTATTTTATTTTATTTTAGCATGCCTATAACATATATTTTTCTTATGTGCTACATAGATATGTTTACAAACTATCTCCACTCAAATGATCTTTCCATAGACAAAATCGCAGAAACGAAAACCTCTTTATTTTGTCCTCTCTATCTATTTCTGTTGAGTTCCGTATGTCACAGTAATTTGGGTAAATTCCGTAATAGTTTTTCTGTACACGACATGCATATTTTATAGTAGTCGTATATAAAACGAGTTACAAGTGTATTTCGTTTATTATTAGAATCTCTACATCAGAACTATTTGCTGCTATCTGAAGGAAAGTTTTCTTATCTTCCCGGAATTGGGACACTATAATTCCAGCGGTATCAGAACAAATTGAAATGAAAAGCTATCTCGGTTCTTCACTATCAGAGTGCCAATAACTTGGACGAAAAAGATTCAATCATACTTACCTTTAAAAGTGAACATTTGGAAAGAAACTTAATATAAAGTCTCGGAAATTGTTATTTTTATATAATAATCCTCGACCGGAGTTATATACCTGCCAAGTGTTTGATTGAGATAATTATTATTAAACTGATTGCGATAAAACTTGGCTTAAAGAATATCTAATTGAAACAGCAAAGATGCGAATAAAGCTGTAGAATGGGTATCATCTACCCATACACTCTACTACACTACCCAAACATAAAACTTAACAAACTATCTTAACACCGGCATACATATATTAGTCTACTTCTGGACATAATTAAGTTAGTTATATTAAATATTGTTAAGTAAGTAACTTTAGTTTTTATGTATTGTAACACATTTTATTGTTGTTTATTTTTTGCATAAACTGTATTGCATAGGTATTTAAGTACTTCATATAACGCAGTGGGTTATTATTATCTGTAATGTTATAATGATTGTGTAAATAAATAAATAAATTGAAATTTAAAACAGATTGAAAATAGGCCTCCCCAAATCTGCGTCAGTTCACCCTGTCATCAGCTTTCTTCATCTAGAGTCTGCCAGCGACCGTTCGCGAATCATAATTCTTTGTTGGGTGTTCTACACTACGCCTGCCAAGGTAAACTATCTAAATATCTATAGAATTAAATGAAGAAAATTCGTTTATACTATAACTTGGGTACCGAAGTTATCATAACCATTCAAATAAACTTCATGATCTATTAAGCCCTAAAGTCATCGACAAGAAAAAGTACTCAAAAACTAAATTTTCTATCAGTATCTAGTTCATGTGGGGAACTTGGCACGGTCTCAGATTCAACTCGGTCTTGCAACTTTATTAGTTCGCAGTTTGCTGGTTGACCACTATTAAGTTTCGAAGCCTTGCTAAGTCGTTGCAACTATATGTAATAATGTATTCGATTATATGTATACGTCTATATGGCAGATTATGTTGAAGCGTCATTTATTCAATTGTCTTTCTTTCATCGAGGTGGGGTAAAATTTTTATTTTCTCGAACAAGTAGAATTAAAGTTACATTTATTGCATTATATATAACATGATCAAAACTAACAAACTTAATGTTCACAGTGTAAAAAAACCCAACTTTGTAGATCTCAATTTATTTTTAAACCTGACATTTTCGATTTGCCAAGCTTAACCATGTAGTTAAAGTGTAAACGGAACGACCGTTGCCGTAGGCTACCGGCAGTAGAATGATACCCCTCCTCTCATGCCCATGGATGCAGTAAGAGCCTGCTAAGGGATACCTCCGAAAGATGGACAGCAGCGTCTACCCGTGTATCAACATCCCATATTGCGCTCACCAACCCGCCTGCCAAGCGTGGTAAGTATGGCAACTACCCCTCATGGAGATCCATGAGGGAGGTCTGTGTTCATCAGTGGACGTTTTATGGCTGAAATGGTGAAACGGAACGAACACTTTAACTAAACGTAACACGAAACACCTAAGAACACCATATCAATATGGTGTTTAACTTTGATTCAAGACCCTCACGGAAACTATAAAAGAGTAGCTGCTAAGTGCAAACATATCTCTCAAGATAACATGATAGAGCCCATAAAACTGATGTAACGTTAATTTCATAAGAAATCCATTACGAAGCCAGCGCCTCTATTCAGAGCTTTGACCCCCATCATATTAAGCTTAGAGGCAATTTAACATGAGTATAACACATTACTTTAAATGTTTCGCGGAAATTTATGAGTCTGAGCTAGATGTTCATATGAAACTTCAACTTTATAGAATTTAAACTTGCAAAGCCGACATGACCTTTAAAGGACGTCCGCGTCCTGCGAACTACAAACCCGTTGAAATATAAAAGTATGGCGAATTATAAACATCTGTTGTGCCCACAAGTTTATCTCGTCTAAGGTTGTCAAACTCTGAAAGGAGTCAAACTCTGTAAGGAGTTAGACATTAGTCATAAAGAGTTCAGAAGTTGAAAAGCAGAATTCACAAAGGGCTTGTTTTGTTTTTGGAGAAAAGCATTTTTTTTACATAAGTGTCTTACAGCTGGGATAATGTCTCCCCAATATCAGTCAGAAGGGGTCAGTATCTACATATATACATCGGTATATCTCCATCGGAAAACCTTGGTATATACGAGTAAACTATATGTAATTATACAAGTGAGTCGATATTTCCCTGTCAGTTATGTGAGGTAATGGTAATATTATGATGCTGATGGGGCTGCCCCGTTTTTGCAGCGCATCTTCCATGTTTACGGAGGCGCGGGTCGACGGATTTCATGCCATCATCCGCAAAAATACTGCCTCGTTGCTCAGCAGAGTGCGGTCCAGCACCAACAGCATCCTGCAAGTCATAGCGGACAAATACGACTCGCCTGTCATGCGCGCCCTCATTCGGGCTTCAATCAAATGATGATATTATATCATGTCTATTTGGTGGGAACCCGAATGAGGGAATTTCGAATTCTAATTTTAATTTTATTTATTTTTTACTTTTTAACATCCACTTTGTCTATTTTTACTAACATTATTTATAAGTACTACCTTGTGTTACTAACCGAATGGACCATATTGTTGTCTGAATAAACAAATTATTATTATTATTATTATTATTATTATTATAGTGTCTCCGTATATGGCAAGCGGCAACTTCAGGCCTTCGTCATTGACATGGATGTTGAACGGTATTTTGTATCGTAATCTAGATCTTGTGTGCGAATGAAATTAGTACGGACAGCGGGCAGTTAGCAAAAAAATATTACGTAATAAAATCAACTAGTTTTTGCCTCGCTTTTTAAGCAACCTTGTCCGGGTTTGAAAACCTTTTATTTTTTTGGTGAGTTTTGAGGACACAATAACTCCGGTCCCTGTGACCCTATAGGTCACCAAAATCAATCAGTACCCTTCTCTCAATAATTAAACGGTGCTAACAAAAAATGTTTCATGTAATATTGATTATCTCTAACACATCAGTGTATAAATTAAAGCGTATACTTAGTGAGCGATTCTTTTTGGACAGCGACTAAATTAAAGTTATACGTAGGATTATATTTTGTAATTAGCCTATTGTCTATATTTTACTTTCTATCTATATTTTTATGATCTATACTTTTTTCTAAATTTATTTAACATTTGTGCATCTATCTTTTTCTTTGTATATATAGTATATACTTTCCATTTATCCTCGTCTATTGATTATTAAGTTCTTTTTTTCCAGTATAAGTATTATATGTGGAAACTTGTAATTAGCCCTCAGTATCATATCATTAATGTATCACGCATGTTATATTAAGTAAAGACCTTATTGTAAAATCATAGCTGTAAGCTTTCCTAAAGTTCATAAAATAAAATAAAAATAAATAAAAGCAATAATTCTTCCAATGAATTCATTACAGCCGTTAGTAAGATATCAGCATAATTAATAACTTGTAATTAGCCCTCAGTATCATATCAATAATGTAACACGCATGTTATCTTAAGTAAAGACGTTATTGTAAAATCATAGCTGTAAATTTTCCTAAAATTCATAAAATAAAATAAACATAAATAAAAGCATTAATTCTTCCAATGAATTCATTACAGCCGGTAGTCAGGTATCAGCATAATTAATATATCTTTCCCACACTGATGGCCATTCGTATTCCCAAATAAATATTTCAATTAACATATCTACGGAAAGTGGTTAAATACTTTAGCGCCATTATCACGGGAACCTTATTGAACCCCCATGGAGGCGAACAGTCGAAAGTGTATGGGTATTTGCGTTATAAATAAGTCTGAATAAACTTAGGTCAAACTATACTACAAGCAGCAGAGATGAGTATGTTAAGATGGAGGTGTTGAGTGATGAGAATGGACAGGATTAGGAATGAGTGAGTATCATATTGTCGTGCCGCCGTGGGGTGCCGGCAGTAGAATGATACCCCTCCTCGCATGCCCATGGATGCAGTAAAAGCCTGCTAAGGGATACCTCCGGAAGATGGGCAGCAGCGTCTATCCGTGTATCAACATCCCATACTGCGCTCACCCACCCGCCTGCCAAGCGTGTTGAGAATGGCAACTACCGCTCATGGAGATCCATGAGGGAGGCCTGTGTTCATCAGTGGACGTTTTATGGCTGAAATGATGATACTACAAGCAGCAGAGATGAGAATGATAAGATGGAGGTGTTGAGTGATGAGAATGGACAGGATTAGGAATGAGTGAGTATTATAAGAGGAAGTTATTGTGAATGTAGCGCCAGTGGTAAAAAAGGTGAGTAGTAATAGGTTAGCATGGTATGGTCATGTGAGGAGGAGGGATGAATATAATATAGGGAGAAGAATGTTAGAAATTAACAAGATGTCAACAAGTATGGTAAATTTTTATTACGTTGTAGAAAAGAAGACCTGACTGGTTAATTAAATTACATTTTGATATAATTTGCAGGCATAACTAAAAGAACACGATAAATGGACCAAATATTGCTCCATAGTCGGATTTGAGAAAATATATTACAATACATAGCTACGTATACCAACCTACCATTTACTCTATCTGAGATTATTTTATTCATATCATCTTACATAAATGGTATAGAGCAAAGTATAGTGACGATTGGAAGAGTTTGTTGGAGGCCTTTTTCCAGCTGTGGGATGAATCCACAATGTGGAAAAAATACTTAAACATATTAAACATTTATTTTTTTCCAACCATTTACGTCCATAACTTCGTGAGCCCAGCGCCGCTCGGCATTTCCTCACGATGAGCCCGCCTTATAAGTCTCACAATCGGAGTATTGAACTTGAAGATGCCTCGGTATTAGCAAAAAGAAGAACTAAACCTGTCCCCACACCCCACGCTCCTACCTGTATGATACTGCGCCAATGGTGAAAAGGGCGTATCTTACATTTTTTCCAGTTTTGAGTTACATTATATTGCAGGTTTTTCCGTAATTAAAAATATAAATTCCGGCAATACATGACAACTCAAATTAGTTTTGTCTTTAAAACTTTACTCTACACTTAATTTGTTCCTTAACCTGTTCTTGTACTATTTAGTATAAAATAATTTATTGATAAACATGTTTCCACTGCTTTGTACAAGACATCATTAACTGCCATTATCCCGCTTCACGTGAGAGCGACTTTAGACGAGTTTTATCTCGAGTTGTTTTCAGCCGTTTTCTCATGTGAACTTTGTGTTTCGAAATCCATTACTGATCGGGAGATATTGAGTTTGCATTTATTCACGCATTCAATTTACTTTCTAAAATATTATGAGCACTAAAATGCAATGGCGGACAAATCAAAGAACCTGAAAATCGAAAGCTTTCTGCGTTCTATTTTAGTACTGTGCAGAGGTTTGGTAATTTTATTATACAGTTGCAGATTCGTGAATTGTGATTGAATATTTTTGAACGAACCGTTCAGAAAATACTGCTGAAGATTCCTTTTCGTTCAAAACATCCTTTCGTTCACACTTTGCTTATGGGTCTTGCCATAAGCAATAAGATGCAACGTGATACATTGTTTTAGATGGCTCAAGTCTGATACTTCCATACGAAGTCTTCCGCTAAATGCCCTCCACACTTTGCATCGGAGCGGCGTCTAACAGGGGCTATTAAGAGATTAAAGATAGCCTTTTAGCAGCTCCAAAAAGAAGCAATAATTTTGATTAATTCGTGTGAAGATTCGAGCTGGATTTGGTTGTTGTAAGGCGGTGTTGGGCTAATGATATGAAGTTGGGATTGATGCCGTTCTAAGGATAAGAGTGTTGTATTTTTTCTGTTGATTCCAAACATGATAATTATAATGTGCAAACGTAGGTGGATTTATGTTTCTTAATTGTTATTATGATCGACTCGTACACCATATCTAAGATTCTGTTGATTTTTACGAAGTCACAGTCTCGCAGCGCCTTACGGCTTAGCCTGTAGCCAGTCACGAAATTATTTCATTGCTGTTAAATTATCAAGGAATTACTCCTCATCTAATTTATTAACAACAAGTGTTCGAGGAAAATATATTTCCTCTTTTTGTCGGAATCTTTGCTAAATATCTAACAGAAAGCCTGTAAGTGTAGCGATAATGATTCCCCGCTGGGCCTTCTCTGCCCTGCTGTGTATATTTCTTGCAGTATAAGCCCTTTATGAGAAACCTGGACGAGATTTATTAAATTCTCGCGGTAAATATCTCGTAGTGACGATAAATTTCGCCTAGAAATTATATTTAAAGTGTTCCTGGTGGAATATTCATACGGTAGTAACAAATTTATGTTTTTAATATTACGCCTTAAGCTCTACTACTCGTAGTACACAAATTACTTTTGTATCGACTAAAATTATCCACATTAACAAAAAAAACGTAATGAGGACTCACTTCAATACATAGTATAAAAAGTCGCTTCCCGCAGTTTGTCTGTCCCTATATGTGCTTATATCTTTAAAACTACGCAACGGATTTTGATGCGGTTTTTCAATAGATAGAGTGATTCAAGAGGAAGGTTTATACATATGTATAATACATGCATAATATAGTAGAGAAACACTGATCATTTTGGAGGTTTCTAATGTGAGATCGTAAATAAACACATTTTTTGCGCTCACATTGCAAACGCTGGCTAAACCCTACGAGATAGATCAAAATAATGTACTACAGTGTTGTACACCTTAAATAGGTCTACAAAAAAGTCCGCGATGGTATATCCTGTAGTAAATTTAGTATCAGCATTGCACCCGTGCGGAGCCGGGGCGAGTCGCTAGTTAATAATAATTATAAATGCTAAGAGTCATATAAGGCTTCAACAATTATAAATAAATGGGTAGAATTAAAACGTCCACTTTTGATATCTGTTAAGAGTAAAAAATATCTCAGTTACACTAAAACCTTGAACCGCTAAAAATGTCAAATTGAAATGTTCTAGTGAGTAAACACAGAACATGAGAGACCCGACGCGGTTTCCATTAGGAATGATCTGCATATGTCGCTGCGTCGACGCAATCCCAGCTAATAATCCAAGGCACAGAGAAAATACGATAGCTAACACATTAGAGATAGTTTCACAAAGAAGTCAGCTGAGGCAAGATATCTGTGAGAGGGTTATTTGATTTCTGAAATTTTTGAAAATTTTTTGTTAGTATTTCAGTGTCGTGTTTTTTTAATATAATGAGATTCAAAAATACGACACTTCGTGTCAAAATCACAATGTGTCAAGACAACCAACACGAGATATCATCATCATCTCAGTCGTAGGACATCCACTGCTGCATATACGCCTCCCCCATGGAACTACATATACTCATGAGGAGTTGTTGCCATTTTGGAAGTTGGGTTGGCGAGCGCAGTACGGGATGATACACGGAAAGACGCTGCTGCCCATCTTCCGGAGGTATCTCTTGGCAGATTCTCACTGCATCGAAGGGCAAGAGAGGAGCAGCAATATTCTACTGCCGGAATCCCACTTTCGTTTTTCTGCAAGAAATGCTTCTCTTTAACAAAAACATAATTTAATTGTTAATAGACAAAATACCGAAACCCGCTATAAAAAGCCTTCGACAGTAGGTGTGCATAAAATGAACCAGTTATTATTCTTTTGTCCATAATAGCACAGATGTTGTTCTAGAAAATTGTCAGCAGTTTCACAGATTGCAGCCATTATATGTATCTTAATACAAAGTTAATTGGAATTTCAATTTTCATTACGCACTGTTTGCCCGGTTGGTTTAATAATGCTGGAAATTGCACATAATACCTATAATCTAGTCTCTAACTAACCAAGACTTTTACTGTGGAAACCTTTTTTTTTCATTTGATAGAAAAAACCTTACACCGCAGGCTGATTCGCGATAGTTTTGCATCTCGCGACACGCTGTCATACGTCAATTCCTCGCTGTTCAAATACAAAATTGACGTTTGACAGGCCCTCAAAGCCTAAAGACCCCCACGTCCGTGCTTACCATCTATACCACTTCAAGGGCGGACACTTGCAAATAAACTACTTAGCGGTTTACTAAAAGGGTAATGGCAAACACGTGAGAAAAACGATGAAATTAACCCTATTATAATGTTACTTGACTTTGGCAGAATGATGTAAAACCAAATACAAAAGCCATAAAAACCGGAAGAAAAGACGTTTGACAGCGCTGCAGCAATGGTCGCGAGACTTACGCCTGTTGCAAACCGGTTGTGAGATACGTAATCAGCCTGCGAATTTGTCTATTACGTTCTTCTTGCAAGACTATAATGTATGCAAAAATATGACAGTCGCGGTGCGATTGCATTTCGTAAGTAGAAAAGCGTGTAAGAAAACTTGGATGTTTACAAATTGATTATTAAGGTTTTTCAATGTGCTCCTTTGCATATCACACATATGTAATTCATTGAAGAGAACATATATCCAGTAAAATGTTCTTCCTATTGTTGACTAAGATGGCTGGGAGTGAAGAATAGAGTCTACTTATGAACATTTTCTATGGATTATTCAGCATGATTTGAGACTCTGAGGATGCTAATATTTCGACGCGGTTTGGCGCGGGTTCGTGACTTAGGCCCTCAGTGGTCGATGCACCTGTGGTCCTGTCCCAGATTCTAATAAAATCAGTAGTGCTTTTGCACATATGTGGATCAAGTGCTCCTTTATGTCCAGCTGTGGACGTGATCAAAAGTCCTAAGGCTGAGATGATGATAAAAATCAACAAGAAGAAAGTGATATTAGTACTGATATTCGTACTGGCCGTTTGTTACACATACACACTACGCATCAAATTGGGCTGAAGTATAGACGTGAACGTCACACAGCAAGGTTTTGAAAATCCCCAAGCAGTGTCCGATCATCATTCATCATCATTTCAGCCGTAAAACGTCCACTACTGAATTAAGGCCTCCCTCAAATAAATTACCTAGTTATATAAGTTAAATATTGTACGTCCATAATTAATGGATAAACTGTTGTTCCACCTAGCTTTTAAGATCTTTTTTGTACACAGTTTCTACAATAAATTTCATTTCATTTCATCTCTCATGGATCTTCATGAGGGGTAGTTGCTATACTCACCACGCTTGGCAGGCGGGTTGGTGAGCGCAGTGTGGGATGTTGATATACGGAAAGACGCTGCTGCCCATCTTCCGGAGGTGTCCCTTAGCAGGCTCTTAGTACACCCACGGGTAGGAGAGGAGAGGTAACATTCTACTGTCGGCACCCCACGGCTATGTCCACGGCAGTGTCCGATAACGTAATAATAAGCAAGGCACGTGTAATTGCGGTGCCCCGGTATCGTTGGCGTTTGCATAATCGAGCCACATGATGCTGGACGGACAAGACCCATGAGACATGGGTTTATAATGGGTATGGATACGGATATAAGCGGCAGGGATGTTGGACTGCCGTTCTCCAACCTTGTACCCTTGTTCCCTTTAACCTTCTGCGTGTAATGACGACCTTTGCGGAACAGTTGGTCCAATTGCAGGAGGTTGTGGGTTCGATTAATCAATAATAACTGAATTTCGTACTAACTGCAGTTATTAAAAAAGATACAGACTTGAAAACCTGCTCCTATTTGAATATATTGACTTGCATATTAATTCTTCTTCTTTTTTCTCTTCTTTTTCTCTTAACGCACCTAATAGAGTAAGCTATGTACGCTCCAATTGTCGTCTGTATCAGATTAATACCTATAGAGGTACATATGTATGTGTTTTTTTATAATTTGTAAATACTTTCGATGTCAGTGTACTTTGAATAAATAAATAAATAAATAATATATTAATACTCAATGCTTATGTCATCATCATCATTTCAGCCGTAGTACTGTATACTGGTAGTTGCCATTCTCACCACGCTTGGCAGGCGGGTTGGTGAGCGCAGTATGGGATGTTGATACACCGATAGACGCTGCTACCCATCTTCCAGAGGTATCCCTTAGCAGGCTCTTACTGCATCCATGGGCATGAAAGGAGGGGTATCATTCTACTGCCGGCACCCCGTTATTCCGTATATCAACTACCTACTACGCCCGCCTGCCAAGCGTGGTGAGTGTGCCAACAACCCCTCATGATCATTACAAAGATCCATGTGGGAGGCCTATGTCCAGCAGTGGACGAATTATAAAGTTGTGAAGTCACTAGCCCGATCATCATCATCATCATATCAGCCGTAGGACGTCCACTGCTGGACAAAGGCCTCCCTCATTGATCTCCAGGAACTGCGGTTTGAAGCGGCCTGCATCCAACGCCGACCTGCGGTTCTTACCAAGTCGTCTGCCCATCTTGTAGCTGGACGTCCTACGCTGCGCTTGCCGGTCCGTGGCCTCCATTCGAGAACTTTACGGCCCCATCGGCCATCTGTTCTGCGCGCTGTATGGCCTGCCCATTGCCACTTCAACGTGCTAATCCGTCCGGCTATGTCGGTGACCCGAGTTCTCCTACGTATCTCCTCATTTCTGATTCGATCCCGTAGAGAAACCCCGAGCATAGCCCTCTCCATAGCTCGTTGAGCGACTCTAAGCTTATTCATAAGGTCAATAGTGAAGGACCACGTCTCGGTTCAATATGTCATCACTGGTAACACACACTGATTGAAGACTTTCGTCTTCAGGCACTGAGGTATGTTGGACGAAAACTAGCCCGATAAGTAAGATAAATTTCGGCTGTGAGCCTCTGGATTAACTGCACAAGGACCTCTCATCTAGTTTACCCTTCATCCGTTGTAATGCTCACAGCTTAGCTAATTCTCCATAGCTACTTTCCATTTTAGCAGGATACTGCAGTAATCCTTGCACAAGTCTGGACGCTTTCGATGCAAATGGCTCTACTTAGATCTGCGGACCGGCGACGTAAGTACATGTTTATGTTAGGTATTTGACGGAAGATACACGGTGTTACTTACTCATTTGAATGCAGACTAGCTACACGTTGTAAGCACTTAATAGAATCTAGAAAATAATCATGGATTGACCAGTATGGCCTTTATGGCCGTATCAGCATTACGTACCCGCCTGCCAAGCGTGTCGAGTATGGCAACCACCCCCTCATGATCTTGGAAATCTATGAGGGAGGCCTTTCCTCAGCAGTGGGATGAAAGTGGCTCATTATAAATAAATATTTCACATACCTAACAAATAATAATTTTACTTGTTGATGCGGTGTAAAAATAAACATGACATCATAATCGGATTATATTTTAGCATTTAAAAAAAAACCTATTTTAAACCTCTATAGGATTTATGAATTTTTATTTGCTACCGAATCTTGAAAAGTGGTAATTAAGGTGGTCATAATCACCCGCTTTCGCGTAAGTACACATGCAATAATAAATATTTGAACGCGAAAGCATAAACAAAATCCAACACTTTAGAAGGAACTTATAATGAATAACAATAGTTAAATAGTAACAACACCAATTCCGTGTGTACTCACTGCCCTCAACGCTCTCCTGGATGATTGCCCTGACTTTGACTTGTTTGCTGATAGGTGGGCTGAAATTTTATTTGTATGTCAATGTTTTTGTGAACGTCGTTGATGATCTGCCTTAATTTTATTTTTATTTTTTTAATTTTCCATTTTAAATATTTCAAACAGTTTAATATTTTGACATGACATAATTTTTATATTATTTGACATTATCATTTATTTAATATTTTTTCCGTTTTTGACTGTGTTTAATTTAGTTTATTATTATTATTTTTATTGCAATTATTTAGATTGAATGTTAACAGATGTATTAAGTGTTTCTCTAATTAATAATAACTTGTTCTTATCTTTAATTAATGTAACTGGTTGTGCCGTTTTAATTAAAGTAAATAAATAAATAAAATAGCTAGATGATGCCGTGTGAATTGTCCAGCATTATTAATTTATTTATATATTTAAAAAAAATTAAAAAAATTATACATTGGTTGGAAGGATAACTAAGTGAAATAACGATAAAGAAACACAAACTTCATGGTACCTACCATCAATCATTTTAAACCAAATTAAAACGGACTTTGTGATTGATTACGATGTTTACAACCCGCGGTACGTTTCCTGTTTAAGTGTATCCGTGTTCCCCTTTTATTAACGAAAACATTGTAATAATGATTAAATCTATGCTAATATTATAAAGAGGTAAAGTTTGTGAGGTTGAAGGGGGTAATCTCTGGATGTACTGAACCGATTTTCAAAATTATTTTACTAATAGGAAGCCACAGTATTTGTGAGTGTCATAGGTTAAATTATATAGGTAATGATAAATTACCGCCCAACGAAGTGGGCAACGGGCTACATACAGCTAGTATATTATAACCTGATTGTGCCAGTACTTAACATATTTCACCAGCACCTTACGCTTGGGCACGTCACATCCGGTTATCCGGGCCAGTTGCGAATTAGCATAATCGGACGTTGCGTAGGCTGGCCAGTCCATTATACAGAAATTAAACAATAATACGAAAACATTCGCTTATAATGAGAACGCTTGGACCCTTCTAAGTGTGGAATTCACATATCTCTACATATTGGTGAACATATTTTGTGAAATGTCAACTAACTACTCCTTGACATCATCATTTTAGCCGTAGCACGTCCACTGCTGGCCAGCCTCCGTCAAGGATCGTCGCCACGCTTGGCAGGTGGGTTGGTGATCGCAGTACGGGGAGCTGATACCCGAAAAGACACTGTTTCCCATCTTCTTTTCTTACTGCATCCACGAGCAAGAGACTCCTCATCCGGGCAACATTCTACTACCGGCACTCCACGGCAAAAAACTGCTCCTGCGTCTTTATTCTTTCTGTATTTCCAACAGACTATAAAACGAAAACACAGCAATGCTGCTTGGCGGGAAAAATTACAGTGGTAATATTTACCCGGACAAAACACTATCAAACTCTTTCTCTAATACTAGAAACCAGTATTTGTTTATGGCTTTGAGCATTAAATTATTTATTTGATGTATGTACTGTTCCGAGTGAAACGTCGGCATTAGCCAATCAAACGTGCTATTCAACTAACACATTGTAAGCATTAACTACAAAACATCTTACCTCTCTAACGAGAAACTTCAAGCTTTCAAACAAACCGACATTTACTCGTAAAAGCTCATAATTAATAACAAGAAGGTTCCGTGCTCATTATGGGAGTATTTGCAAACAGGAGCCTAATCAAGACGAACTACGGCCAAGCACGTTTTATTGACTAGTACAAATGGGCTCACGCGCATAGATCGATATTATTATTATCGATAAACAAAAGCAAGTATAAAAGTTGTGTTCATTTTGACAGTGAAAAAATTTAGATGGCTAAATTAATCAAACTACTTGTATTAGGAGATAAAACGAAGCCCATTACGGTTGTGATCTCACAGACGCGTGAGCTATGAAGAACGCCTGTGCAATAAAACTACACAGAATGGCAGAAGTTCAAGTGCTACAAATTTTTCAGCTTGTCCGTTGATAGAATACTAGCAGCGCCTCACGATTTAACCCGGTAGTTCCCTTTCCCATGGGAATACGAGAATTAATAGCATATGTTACTCGCTGATAATATAGGTAGTATTTCCATTGGTAAAATATCTTTTTAAATCATTTTAGTGGTATAAGCGTGAAAGCATAACAAACATCCAAAATACAAATCTTCTCTTTATAACACTAGTGTATAAGAAATATTCCAACGCAAGACAACCCTAGCTTGTACCTTCTGTAGTAATTATGCGGGATTGCGGACCGGGACGAGTTCAGACGTCCCATTTAAAGCACCTGACGGGAGATGTCCTATTCATTGGACGTAACGTCACGTCGGTGGATGGAACAAGCTCTGAGGTACAGGAGTTTAGAAGAGGATAAGATACACAAGTAAACCAATAACTTGGAGATGCCTAACTCTGCTAACACACAGAAGAGTCTACAAATTGTAACGAGATTTCCCGTTCGATGAAAGCCGGTTAAAAAACAGATAATTAAGTAAACCCCAAGTAGTATAGAGATAAGAGCAGTCAGGGAACAACAAATATTCAACAAGAAATAGCAAATAATGCTGCGAGCATTACGTTGACATGTGTACGACCAGATGAAGCTCTGTAAAATGTCAACCATTATCCCCATGGCATCATACATGTTGGGAAAGCAGTTAGAGCGGGATGACATACCGTCACTGGATCTGCCATTAGTCTAGATACTTTTTAATATAAATTTAGTCTCATTCTGTTACAAAGTATCTCAATCAGAATCCAAACCGTCAACGAGAATGTGATTTCACGAACAAAGGCACGTCTCGCATACAAAGTACTTTCACACGATGCTCTTAATATGTTTTAAAGTCATTATGAAAGTGATCTATAGAGGTTAGAGAAGGCAGGGCTGAATTCAGTTCAAAAATGAGCTTTCGACAGTTTCATTTAATTGTTGCATGATTTGTATTGATGTTCAATGGTTATGATTCAAGCCTATCCCATCTCAGAATGTAACAGGCACTTCAGCGTCCTGTACAGCATTAAAACTAGTTGCTGACGCCGTATAAAACATCTATATTAGATGTAAAAGGCATGATTTAATTTCATAAAATTAAGAAATTTAAACTTTAAAATATTCTTAGTTTAAGTTTCTATCAATATAACTTATAATATTTTAAAGATTAAATATTATGTTTCTCGATGTTTTGAAAATTTAAATCAAAACGCGATAAATTTCTGATCATAGATAAATCAAAATTGCTATTTTTGTATTAAAATTTAACCATTACACTCATACAAAAGCAGTGAAGGAAAATTGTCTTTTTTAAACTTTCGCGATCACAACACATTATTAACATACATATAACCGGGTATTTATCGCGTAAATTACCTTTATTATTTCCCGACGTTTCGCTTGGATTGCACCAAGCATGGTCCCGGGAAGACTAATAAAGGTAATTTACGCGATAAATACATTATATGTATGTTAATAAAGTGAAGGAAAACATCGCGAGGAAACCCGCGGCTAAGTCTGATTCAAACATATTGAACTGTTCTTTAGTCTACAATAGATGTAAAGGCCTTACTTTACATTTTAATCCAGAGTTAAATGGGAATCGAAGAATGCAATCATAGAATCTATTTTATTATCTTAGTCTCCTGACTAAGATAATAAAATACAATAAATATAAACATTCCGTGTCACAGATGTTATAAATATACACTGGTATATAACCTGCCAGCCTCCTGTCCTGCTTATGTAATATTACCTACTACAGTAGATATATGAAATATGTACATTACTTTGCAAATGCACACAAAGTTGTATATAAACTACACAGTCTTCCCGGGACCATGCTTGGTGCAATCCAAGCGAAACGTCGGGAAATAATAAAGGTAATTTACGCGATAAATACCCGGTTATATGTATCTAAATAATGTGTTGTGATCGCGAAAGTTTAAAAAAGACAATAAACTACATAATTAAGTTTTATTGTTTTCCTGTCAAAGCATACATTACAATGACAAGACAAGGTGTTGTTCCATATGTTAGCAAGTTTGTTATGAACAATTTAACATAACAATTAGAAACTTTTGTAAATTGTCTAATAGCTTTTTGCTCTATTAAATAAACACTCATTGAAACCTACGTAACTGAGGTAGAGCGTTTTTATAATTCATTCTGCCTGAGAAACAAATGACAAACCATATTTATTCAAGGTGCATTATCGGTGGTTCAGTAATAGTATTTTTTGTGAAAAGTTCGTCCGGGGAAGTACTACCACCATACTATTTCTGCACCTAAGCAGTAATGTCCGCATTGTTGTGTGGTTTGAAGGGTAAGGGGGCCGGTTAAATTACACACATGGGACCTTACAACTCTGTCTCAGGGTAATGGGCGCAATGCAACGCAGCGTTGGTCACGTGCTTAGTGAACGTGATCACCATTAACGTGATCTGTATAGTTTAATTATACTCGTAACTATTTGGTAAACGATTTTTTATACCCTTAAATGACGAGACAAGCTCACAACTGCAATACTGCGTTTCGGGCAAGACAGCGATCATCGGATCAGCGGACATCGGATCAGCTGGTAGGTATGTACTAGCACAACCAGCTACCAGCTGATCCGAGAGACGCTGTCTTTCGAATCTAATCACAGCGCCACCTACCGTGTACAATTGTAAACCGTTACCACTCCCGTTTAAAATCGTCGAGGAAGGTTCGATTGGTATTTATAATTAAGTTTATTTTTGTCTCATAGCTTACTTTAATCTATACAATACATAATTTGAACAATTTCCTTGATATCACTGGCTTACTTTATGGTAATTAGAAGGCAATCAATAGACTGTCACCTATTTTTCCCATATTATTACTTAATTTTCATCAATCTCTGACTGCGCCCACGTCAAAGTAAGTATGCTCCCACACGGTCTTACGCAACTCCAAAAGTTAATGCCTAGCTTGGATTACTAATCTTCCTAACAGATTCTCCTTCTTGCATTAGTGATGCTTGTGAAGATGTAATGATGTATCACTGTGAGATAACGAGATACACAGATTGTATATCTCGTATATATTATATTAACTCATAGTCATACATCTTCAAAAGCATCTATCTACATGAATGCTGGACGCTTGCAACACTAGTAGGCGCTTGCAAACCTAATCTATGTAGCAATGTCTTGGGCACTTCAGCGTCCGTACAGCATAGGTTCACATACTGGATGTTGCTTCAATTATCTAAATAGAGGGAAGTGCGTCTGTTCCATATCATATTGTTATACACTTATAGCAATCTATGATCCTATTCAACGTGTGAGATCTTGTCTTGATTTGATCTTGATTTTGTCTCAAAGGTAAAAAAAACTATTTTAACCGCCGTAAGTTAGTTTGAATAAACTCTAAAAAATACTTGAACAAAACTACAATAATATACTATGTGAGCTAATCGCGTTGAATGAAGAATATCATGTAATATTTATAATATATCGGACTACACGTACAGGTAAGTTCATTTGATCCTTATTTATCACCAGTGTGCATTAATTAAAAAATATAGAGGTTTCCTTACAAATTTCACCGTTATTCAGTGCTACAAAACTGTATTTCAATTCAAGTATAAACCTAAACCATTTCACCCCGAGGTCTAACTAATTATTTTAATACAAAGCCGATTCATTCAATTTGTATAAATAATAACCTTTGATCCACACTCTCCTATAACTATTTGTGTAACAAGTTGAACATGTAGTCCGTTAAGGTACTATGGGGTGCACAAGTGCAGTTCAAACAAAACAGCGCGTACTGAGCCTAGAATATGGTACTGAGGCCGTAGTGGTAAAAAAATAAGGTTTTAAGTAAAATAGTAAATAAATAGACTGCCTTCGTGGTTCGGGTCTAATAGCCTACTGACACTAATACGCAGGGGGAGCAGGGACCGCTACTGCACAAACGTTTGTAATTATTTTGCTGATAGTTGACCTGGGTATGAATATTTTTGTATATTATAAGTATGTATATATATACAAAAAAAAATTAAAAAACACGTTAGAAACCTATTTTCAACGAATAATTAACGTGAGTAGAAAACCCGTTTAACATAACAAAAATAAAACTTAGATTTATAGATAGAAAAATACTTTATTGCACACCTTAAAACTAAACATAATACCAAGAGGAACACTGAAAACATAGTGACAATTGGCGGCTTATCAGGCAACCTTGGGATGGATTGGATTGTAAAAATACGACAAAGGGTTACATGGTGCACGTTAAGTTAAAAGTAATTACTTAATAGTAAAATATTTTACTAGGTAGGTATTGTATCAATTTGATAAAAAAAATATTGAAGTAGGTATTATATTTTATAAAGTAGGTATTATAATTAACATGAGCTAAGCAGTACTTTGGAACTAGATGACCCACACTCCTCGAAGTCTTTACTTACCTTAAGCTTGGAAGACTGCAGATTAGCTCCCGACTGTACCGAAGTTCGTAGGCGTTAGGACCGTGAGAGTAAACCCAGGGCGAACAATTTCTTATCAATAAACATTTATTACTGCAAACACACGTAAATACAGTACATTAAGTGCTATTATCGCTTGTCACATCAGTTTATTGGATAATGAAACGTAAACAACTACCCTTGGTTATCGCTATCTGTTAGTTTATCTGTGCCATGTTTATAAGTACACATTTAACCCAATCAGATATGTTGTATTCGATGTTTTTTTTTATTAAATGATATACATTTTATATACATATGTACCAACAGCTTATTCGACAATATGTTCAATGTCTTGCGAATATTTTTAAGTAACTTCAGATTTAAAAGATTCAACACACTTGGCAGGCGGGTTGGCAAGCGCGCTGCAGGATGTTGATTCACGGAAAGACGCTGCTGCCCATCTTCCGGAGGCATCCCTTGGCAGATTCCTACTGCATCCACGGTCACGATCAAGGAGGGGCAACATTCTACTGCCGGTACTCCACGGCTTTAGACTATGTGCACTCCAAATTACAAGGTGTCACAGCTTCAACTACGACCATGTAATACTGTTATGGCATTTAATGATTTGGAGGCAACCCTAAAAGGAGGCTCTTTTGTAAAGTTTTTGTTTGTTTTCAATAAAATTACTCTGCGTAGGAGTAGGTAGTAAGAAGCGTTTACGATTTCGAAGTTTATTTTAGACGCGTTATTATATAATATATTGTAGTACCTACTAATAATGTCAAAACTAGATTCAGGAACAGCATTTTCCATAATGCCTGCCATCTTTCCAGTATCCACTTTGTTCTGTACCTAATTAGTTTTCATAGAAGCCTAGTTGAGTTATTATAACTAAATATTAAATGTATATAATTGTAAATTTAATATGAATATCGTATACCTATTATATTTATCTGCATTAAATTTTGGAGATCTTACATGTCTATAGTAGACTAAAGTAGACTAAAAGCCTAAAAGCCGGCCTGAAAGCATATAATGCTGTTAAATTTTTATGAAATATCAATTCGTTTTTCTTCAAGCATTCTGGTATCCGTTTACTAAGCAAATAAATTATTCTAATTATATTATTATTCTAGTCGCAGCTAAATACATTTTGTCATTTTCGGTGAGGAGTATATAAAAAATATATAAATGATTAAGAACTTTCTATCGTATTCTTATATAATCTGCCTGAGGCAGTCATATAAAAACTAATAATACTTACAAACCATTCCCTCACATAGATTGAACGACATTAAACATCAATTACACCAATTATATCGCCGGTCGTCACTACGCAAAGGTATCCGCTGATTACAAGTTTATAAGAAAACATACTTGGAAATTGAAGATATGTAATCTATAAACAAGTCTAGCACTTTCGGTTGACAGATTGATTTATCAATACTCAAGTAATGTCCTATCAGCCATTAAAAAAAGAAGAAGAAAAGTATTTCCAGGCGTCAAAGTTCTCTTAGACGACAACAGTTGTCGTTACAAAGTTTTCAGATATTTCCAGGTGAAAAGTAACTTTTCGCCTGGAAATTTTGTATTGATCTGGGGGATAAACAGAAACCGCACGCGATCGAAAATGCAATGCAAAATTAAAAGTAAAAAAACTTTTTAACAAACAAGCGTTTAATTAAACGTACTAAAAATAATAAAATAAACATTTCCCATTAAAGTTTAATGTGAACATAAAACGTCTTTACACAATTTATGTGACGAAAATGCTTGTCTTTAACAAAAGCGATGACTTTAAAATAAATGCTGGACGTTAAAAGTTACTTCTTGAGTACCACCCTGAATTAAAAAATATCAAAAAAAATCTAATCTAAAAGATGTAGCTACTCAATCCAAGTTGCAGGGCGAGTGCAGTCAGCAGCATGCTAGAATACCCCGTTGAATAAAAGTTATCTATCAAAACCAAGAGGCGGGCGAAGCCAGCCACTTACTCTATAACTAAAGTCCTAAAAAAATCGAATATAAAAGTTGTAGCTTAGCTACTCAATCTAAGTAGTAAGGCAAGTGAAGTCAGCTGCAAGCTCTAACAGTCTAGTACCACGGTCAAGAATGCAGCGCACAGGTGCAGTTTTTCCGGCGGATTCCTTTCACTGCCGCCTACGAGGCCTGGCGCCGGCGCAGGTCCTAGACGCAGACTGCTAATTAAAATGGACGATGTTGATTTATTGTAGTCATTGGATGGGAAACTTTGGTGAGCATAATAGTTTATCTGTTGCGATTTCAATTTGGAATGGGTACCATTTATACTACAACTAAGGCCGCCGTGGGGTGCCGGCAGTAGAATGATACTCCTCCTCTCATGCCCATGGATGCAGTAAGAGCCTGCTAAGGGATACCTCCGGAAGATGGGCAGCAGCGTCTACCCGTGTATCAACATCCCATACTGCGCTCACCAACCCGCCTGCCAAGCGTGGTGAGTATGGCAACTACCCCTCATGGAGATCTATGAGGGAGGCCTGTGTTCATCAGTGGACGTTTTACGGCTGAAATGAATGCCTTTGCATCTATTATAGATGATTTATACAGCGTCAGCAACTGGTAATCATGCTGTACGGGACGCTGCAGTGCCTGGTACATTGTTACTACTACTACGACTACCATAACCTTATCGAGTACCTACTTAGGTTACGTACGAGGAATTACAAATAATGTGATTTCAAAACTTACTAAAGTGGAGACATGGTACTAGGCTACTAAGTAATGTGAAGGAAGAGTTAATAATAAACGAGTTTTAGCAACGACAAAATGACTGAACCTTTAAAAATATGCACAAAAAAAATGTTAAAAAATAAAAAAACGCCGTGTTGTTGTATTGTTATCGGACTTTGATAAGTTTGCAAAGTTTCAATTAAATATGTAAGATAATATTTAAGTGGATTAAAATAACGTTACATAGATACAGTTGAAGCTAATAAGCGTGTTAAAACACGATTTATAACAAAACAAAGACCAATAGTATATGCTATGTAATAAAAATATATGAACTCAGTTGCTTAACCTCCGCTGAAAAAAAAATTACAAGTTGAATTAGAAAATGTTTAGTTGCCCTACAAATAATGCTAATTTTAATATTGGCACCTTTATCGCATCAAAATATGATACCCCCTATCTAAGACACCTTTGGCGAATATGAATTATTATTCCTCGAATATTCCGGCTGGGCGCCACACGTGGGCGACCGTGGGCGAGATCCCTGACCCGCACATTAGAATAGCCAACAGGTTTCCGACCACGGAACAGCCTTTGGGTATCCTTTTATGGCAAAAATACAATTTATAGGACTGACAATGAGGATCACTAATTTATGTTTGACAATACATTTGTCATTTCCATCGACTTAAAAAAGCCATATATTTTAAGGTTATCCTTTTCATCATCATCATAATTTCAGCCGTAGGACGTCCATTGCTGGACATAGGCCTCCCTCATGGATTTCTTGGTTTCACAATCATAAGGGGTTGTTGCCATACTCGCCACGCTTGGCAGGCGGGTTGGCGAGCGCAGTATAGGGTGTTAAAGACGCGGAAGACGCTGCTGCCCATCTTCTGAAGGCATCCCTTAGCAGATTCTTACTGCATCCACGGGCAAGAGAGGAGGGGCAACATTCTACAGCCGGCACCCCACGGCCTTTATCCTTTTGGAATACGTAAATTCCGTTGGGAAAAAAGTCGTCAACGATTCTTTGAAATCTGACGAATTTGTAATTGAAGAATGGAAACGTAGGCCCCGCGAAAGGGATGCTACAAATAATCAATATGAAAACTCTTCCGTTACTGACTGAGTGACTGACAGACAACGCACAGCCTAAACCACTGGACCTAGAGACTTGAAATTTGGCACTCATATACCTTGAGTATCCTAAAGGTGCACTACGGAGGGATTTTTCGAAATTCCCACGGGAACGGGAACTACGCGGGTGAAACTGCGGGGTGCCGCTAGTAAAATTAATAAAGTAGAAGAACGACTGCAACGGTAGGGAAAGTTAAGAACCAAACACAACTAAATATTAGCAATCCCTTAATTTTTTTTTTATTTTCACCTCAGCCGTAGGACAGTTGTCCACGTCCACTGCTGGACATAGGTCCAGAGATCCATGATGATCCATGGGGGAGGCATAGGCCTCCCCCATGATCTCTGGTCTCTTCTCCAAAATCATGAGGGGGTTGTTGCCATACTCGGCACGCTTGGCAGGCGGGTTGGCGAGCGCAGTATAGGGTGTTAAAGACGCGGAAGACGCTGCTGCCCATCTTCCGAAGGCATCCCTTAGCAGATTCTTACTGCATCCACGGGCAAGAGAGGAGGGGCAACATTCTACAGCCGGCACCCCACGGCCTTTATCCTTTTGGAATACGTAAATTCCGTTGGGAAAAAAGTCGTCAACGATTCTTTGAAATCTGACGAATTTGTAATTGAAGAATGGAAACGTAGGCCCCGCGAAAGGGATGCTACAAATAATCAATATGAAAACTCTTCCGTTACTGACTGAGTGACTGACAGACAACGCACAGCCTAAACCACTGGACCTAGAGACTTGAAATTTGGCACTCATATACCTTGAGTATCCTAAAGGTGCACTACGGAGGGATTTTTCGAAATTCCCACGGGAACGGGAACTACGCGGGTGAAACTGCGGGGTGCCGCTAGTAAAATTAATAAAGTAGAAGAACGACTGCAACGGTAGGGAAAGTTAAGAACCAAACACAACTAAATATTAGCAATCCCTTAATTTTTTTTTATTTTCACCTCAGCCGTAGGACAGTTGTCCACGTCCACTGCTGGACATAGGTCCAGAGATCCATGATGATCCATGGGGGAGGCATAGGCCTCCCCCATGATCTCTGGTCTCTTCTCCAAAATCATGAGGGGGTTGTTGCCATACTCGGCACGCTTGGCAGGCGGGTTGGCGAACGCATTGCGGAACGTTCATACACGGAACGACGCTGCTGCCCATATTCCGAGTTATCCTTTGGCAGATTCTTACTGCATCGACGGGCAAGAGAGGAGAGACAATATTCTACCGCTCGCCCCCTTATGGCATACATAATAAAAACATATAAAAAGATTTATATTTTTCCTACTTATTTTTCTTAAGACTTAACGCATGAAGGCAGACTCTTCTAAAATCACAATTAGCTTTAACATAATATTATTCTAACGTACAGCGATAAAAGAACTCTGAACCCACTTCAATAATCATGTTACGAAACAATAATATGTAAAGTAAATAATTACCAAGCGGCATAATGAGGCTAAGATAGAGTAACTATTGCAACAAATACAGCATTATCTGAGTCTGTCAACTGTTGAGCATTTCTGAAGATAATGTGCTCCTGAGTGAAGGGCAGGCTAAAGCTTAATCTTAACTTGAGTGCATAATCAAACATGTTTAAACAATCAGTAAATCAAGTTCTATCAACCTACAGACATACCGATATGGAATTAGACTAAATAGACGTAAACACATATAAATCAATGGAGACGTCAGTCTCTCTCTCGTACTCGTGATATTTGTAACATTAATTAATTACATGTGTTAATTAGTTTAGTAAGTTTGTAAAATTATGCATGATACATTCTGTAATTTGTGATGATACCTTAAGAGATAAAGGCTTACGCCGTATTGTGAGAAAGCTCGCAAAAGAACACTTGAAGGCAACTTGAAGGTGCTGCAAACCCTGAAATACTTTCAGGGGTTATTTTATGTTGTAGTGTGATCTTCTCACTGCATCTTTTATGGGAAATGATACTGCTAATACCTAAGTCCAAAACATTTTGCTTAGACCATGCATGCAATTTTTTAAATCAGGTCAAATATAAAATATAATTTATTATGTACCAGTTTTAAAATATAATAATTTATATATATAATATATATAAATATTTTCCAAAAAATCATTATCGACATAATTTTACTAAACAGTTGTGATTTTGTTTAACATTTTTTGTTTTTAGTTCTGACTGATATAGTGATATCTTAATTTTTCTTCAAAAATCACTCTCATAGTAAAATCCACATGGACGTCGTCAGTAGGCAGGTATTTAATTTATTACATATCATCTGACCGATATTATTACATATAGGCCGAGTCGTCATTACGATCTGCTCTTAAATGCCTGTCCGCACGTAGTTTCGTATCGGAAAAATCGAAACGTGTCGGAATAATCCTCGACGTTAAAATACTACGTGAGTAATTCCCGTTATTACAAAATGAATATTATCAGAGTTATTTGCATAGAGTATTATAAAATCAGTTGCATGCATATTACACACGTAATCTGCATGGTAATAGTGTGGTTAGTGTTGCTTGTGAGACAGACACGTATCTACCTGCATACAGGCTCACTTATTAATAAAGAGCTAGTATAGTACTGTCCCCAGACCACGACGGAGATGGCGGGATGAGCTGAAAGAGAGAAAGAAACAAAGATTTAAATCGATTTAAATTTTTGGAAAGAAAAGGCAAATATATTTTCTGTCATCAATGTATAGATTTGTCACTAATCTGCAATATCCAATTTTTTACATATTTGTTCCAAAATTATAAGACCAAGCTTGAATCACCAAAACAATAAAACAAAAAAAACCGGCAAAGTGTCAAAAGCAATTTATTTTTTGTTAATCTTTGTCACCTCAGAAATCCGTCTTTTATTTATGAACCGATTTGGAAAATAAAGAATTACCTACTTATGAGAACGGTCAATCGATTTGTCGAAGTCATAGTAGTTTTAGAATAGGCACCCTGATCTAAGATCGGGCGGGCATTGCGCAACGCCTGGCGCCATCTACCGTGATCTACCGGCGCCCGCCTGCTTCTCATTATTCTTATCGCTTCATGCAAATTCGACGTTCTAGACAGAAAAGTTCCGCCGCGCCTGTGTCTACTATGGTGAGTTGTCACTCCGGAGATTTATCCTTAGATTTAACATTGTAACTATTAAATGCTGACTTATATAGATAATAATGTAACATTAATCCTATCAAAAACATAAATGTGAAAATGGGAGCCAAGTTCAATATTTAGTATGTCGTGGTTGTTGACTTCGCCCACAAGAGTCGGGTCTAAATGACGCCAAGTTCTGTAGACAATCCTGAAACTTATTTAATAAAATATTGCTGATAAGTGATAGATAACTGATAGATAACCTAGGATCATACATTTTTCAAATCTAAAAAAAATCCAGTTTTCTGATTTGTTCCTTTGTATACTCACTATTACCAAGCTGGATGTCGAACTTTCTATGTCATGTAGAAGTGGATTAGAATTTTGATCTTTCTCTATATAGCTATTTTCGATTTTTAGATGTTGATATCTCGAAAACCGTTTAAGCTATATTTATGAAATTTGGGCTACTCGTTAGTCTAATAGGGCTTAATAAATTTCACGTGCGAATATTAGATTTTGAATTAGCCGCTCGTTTGGTTGCGACCGTCATTTGGTTTGCGTTTTGGCGCAAAATGCGGCGGGCGCTCCGCGTCGGCGCTAAGTGGATACTATACTGGCTCGGTTTTTACAATGGAACGTATTATGGTATTTATGCTCTATGGAAAGGGTTTGAATGAAGCTTGTCAGTACAATAATTCATAATTTAGTCTGTTTTGGGGATATACAGAGTAAAAATATTTTTTATTAATTATTAATTTATTTTTATTTAAAAAATATTTTTGTTTGTAATTCGAAATGTATTATCATATCATACATCTACATTTTTTGCTGTATATACATAGTATGTAGTATAACCTCACTAAAAATAACAAATTAGGAAGGGACCAAAAGTGTCTCCAAATGTTTCGTGTAAAATACACACTGCTGCCGCTGCGCTGCGCCCGTTCGCCTTGCTTGAACTTGGGTGGACACGCTGCCGCGTGTCTAGATTCGGCCATCTTATAAAGTATAGACAGGCATTATCATTTGTAGTTTAGTAAGTTAGAACTTTTATTTACTCAGGAACTTTAAACATTCACAATATACATTTAACTACTAGTTTTAACGTAATGCCTCATAAATATATAATAATAATCATACATTATCTATCTATGTAGTATATTGTATTAAGTATATCAGTCATCTAGTACCCATAACACAAGCTCTGCTTAGCTTGGGGCTAGATGATGCTGTGTGATTTGTCGAGCATTATTTATTTATTTATTATTTATTTATTTATTTTAAGTGGCCCACGACATATACAATACAAAAATAATATAAGCAATGCAAAGGCTACGTTTGCTCAATCTTAATAACCCACAAAGGTAACTTAATTAAATCTACACCTCTAAAAATACTCTTATACAAGGTGTATCATAATATGTGTACTAAGCCGAAGCCGGGGCGTTTCAGACCCCAATAATGATCAGTTTTGGGTGGGAGATAATTAAAAAATCCTATTTTCAGTTTCCCATACAAAAAGTTTAAATTTCCTAGTGCCTAAAAAACGTGACAGCCCTATCCGGGCAATAACCTCTGCACGTAGATAGGTAGGTATTTATCGTCGCAGGTAGATTTTCGCTATGGCGGGAGATTACTAGACGATTTATTTAGTAAATGCGTAAGTAATAATAAGATGTGTGAGGTACCTCAACCTAGATAGTATTAGGAAAGTTTTAAATGCACATACCTCATATTTTCTCTCTTGTCAAATGTCTAGACGGCTTCTTATTTCGTAGGTCACACTTCGAAGGTACACAATCACAGACAAGTAATTCACTCACTTCTAGCACTGGCACATTTACACAAGATAAAGATTTTATTGAATAAAATGACGTAGGTACATAGCCGCTCGTTTGGTTTCGCGTCGCGCCGAATAAACACCTCGTTTGGTTTCAGATTTCGCGCGAAAACGGCATGCGCTCCGCAACGGCGCTAAGAGGTTATAAGGTCGCGCGATAGTTAAAGATCGCTCGGCAAAAGTAGAAGGGGTATGCGCAGTATTCAATTCTAAGGTCTATTTGGTGATGTGCGGAGTGAGGGGGGCGGGTGTGTCGTGAGAGCGACTGATCTACCAATGACGTGACGGCGTCACGTCACGTCATTGGTAGATCAGTCGCTCTCAAGGTCTCAAGGTCACCTCCCGCGTTGCGTTTACGCGTCACGATTCGTGCGCGATTTGACACATGCGCCGATTGCCCCTCGAGGGATCTTAAACCGCCGCGCGACCTACTGGCTCCGATCTTTACAATGGAACTTATTTTGTATCTATGCTTTATGGAAAGGGCTTGAATGAAGGTTGCCAGTACGGCAATTCATTCTTTAGTCTGTGGTCCGGATATTGTTTAAAACACAGTAAAAATTACATCAGCTGAAAATAAGTGGGATTTTTTGGATTTTATGATGTAGTTCAAAATTTATTATTATCTGTCTACATTTTCTGCTCCCTTTAATAAGTTAGTAGTTTATCCTCACTAAAAATAATAAAATAAGTAGGTGTAATCAAATAAAATATTATTATAATCGTAATTCTAAAATGCATAATTTTTCTACCACTCGCGTCATTTGACGCTTGGATTTAGAGTCCAAAATCTAGTGTTTGCAATGCTTTATCTTTAAAATAAATAGTAAACCCTTACTATTAGCTAATAAAAACTAAAAACATAAAGTTTTCATTATTTTAGATTAGGTAGGTACACAACACGAAAAAAACCAGGACCATTCGTAATAAGCGGAGAGTTTGTTACAATTAATGTCTGTTTTTTCCTAGATTTTTATACTAAGTTAGAATAAATGAATGTGTCTAAAGTATTCTCTGCTTATTTCCCTTTCCAATGATGTATTACACTAGGTACCAACCAATTAACATTCCTAGAATTGCCTTTCACAACAACAACAACAAATATCACAATTTAGCAAAAAATGGGTCAGATTAGGACAGCGACACACCGAGCGCACCGGCGGCGCCGTCCACCGGCGGCTGGGGCATGGGCTTTAATAGCAAATATTTGTTTAGGGTGTTCTGGTCGTTTTCTATGTATCATAAAATAACTATTTATGTAATGTATCACTATATCTACATAGTATAAAACAAAGTCTGTATTTGCTTAGATCTTTAAATGTACGCAACAGATTTTGATGCGGATTTTTTTTTATAGATAGTTATTCAATAGTAAGGTTTTTATGTATGTCTGTCTGTCTGTATATTTGCTTAGATCTTTAAAAGTACGCAACAGATTTTGATGCGGTTTTTTTAATAGATAGAGTTATTCAATAGTAAGGTTTTTATGTATAATACATGTACATAATAGTAGAGAAACACTGATAATTTTATAGGTTTTTAATGTAAAGTCGTAAATAAACACATTAACATTAAATAAACACACAACAAACGCTGGCTGAACCCTTATGTACATATTTCCTCGCCACCCATGGGGTGATGTAATTGGCGCGTTTTTTTTTACGTGGTTTCCCCGGTAGGCCTAATCCACGATCTGTTGACTATTGATGATTATTTAGAAATAATGAAAATAACAACAGTAGAAAACAACAGGCTATAATAGTCCACTGCTGAACATAGCATTCCCCTAGTCCACAGCTCCTAGTGGTTTCCCCTGTAGGCCTAATCCACGATCTGTTGACATAAAAAACATGATTAATTGAAATTATGAAAAATAATGAAAATAGTAATAGTAGAATAGTCCACTGCTCCGTACCGTGAAAATTGTAATAGTTTTTAAAATTAGCAATAATGAAATTAGCAATAATGAAAATAGTAATAGTAGAAAACAATAATAGTCTACTGCTGAACATAGTGTCGGTATCCTTCCAATTCTCCAACCTAGACTTACCGCAAGGTGTTGTTTGCGGTTTGATCTGGTGGGCATATCTGTTAGTTTCCTCTACTATAATGGACATAATCGGGATATCGAATATTTTTTGGAGAATTGAGAAAGGCGTCTCTTCATTCACTGGGAATGTGGGACCTGAGCTGCCTTTCCTTAGTCCCGGTGAATGTAGAGACGTCATCTACCCAATTAAAATACGTGATGTCAGGCTCACCTGAGCTGGATGCAACATTACGAAGGGCTTCGTCTTCAGCTGCATCCAGCTCCAAAATATGATGTGCTGAGTTGAACTCCACCTGGTCAGCTACCGCCACAGCGTCATCCTCGTCGTCGTCGCTTCCGTCGTACCGCTGCACCTGACGTCGAAATCGTCGAACACGTTGGGTGACACTATAAACAAAAATGCATAACGTATAGTAATATTATTTGTGTTTGAAGGACGGAGGGAGGGAGAAAGTATTAGTCTCAAAAGTAACTTACCAGGCCGATGGCTTGTTGACGGCTGGGGCGAGTTCACTGTCGAAGGCTGCGTTGAGTTGACCCTGGATGACACTACGAACAAAAATGCATAACGATACATTAAATTGATATGATTTCAATTAATTCTGAAGTTCAGATTTTTTTTGGTTACATTCATACCCACGGGGGCTAAAGCCGATCAGCTCGATGTCTACCGGGATCAAGTTCAGATGTTGGGCTTCGCAAACCGAAACCTGCTGGATACCCGTTGAGAGCGAGAATGTCGGCATCTATCTTGATGCCGGCGAGGGCGGCGGCGATGGCGAGGGCGGCCGTTCGTTAGAACTGCGAAAAATATAACACAGTTACTAGACAGCTAACGCTAGGAGAGGTGAGATGCAAAAGGTTTTCTTCAAGTTAACAAACGGTATTTATTTAGGAATGCACGTAAATCGTAGTAAAAGGAAAACACCTACCTCATGGGCTGTATTTCCCAAGGCATTGGGATCCTGGGCGGTGGTACTGAGGGGGTGCTCTCTCTAAGAGGGCATGCCACCCTTTCCGGTGATGTTTTACTGTAATAATAAAATAACCAACATATGCAACCCATCATAAATAATGTCATCAATAATACAAACAAATACAAATCGGCTTCTCTTCAGTGGCGCATCTGGCATTAAAAAGAGGCTACGCTCTTTTTTCGCCCTCATCCTCTCGAGTTGCCTCCGGACCTCGGGCGTTCCACCCTCTTTTGTCGTCAGACCTTTTCCTCCTAACAACTGCTAGGGTTTCGTTTAATCTAGATAAATATTTTAAATTAGCAAATAGTTAAGAACGATAAGATTATCTATCACAAAGAAAAAATCATATTTATTCTAACGTTGAGGGCAAAGGCACAGCCAGGTCGCCTTCAAGTTCAAATCTGAAAACAACGAAAAATGCTGTAAAAATAATTCCAAAGGTTATCAAAAAAACATTCATACGTAATGTTGAAAATAAATACCTTGAGGGTCCTGGTGTCACCGACGACGACGCAGGTTGATGTTGGTCATACCTAAAAAAAGTTCACATTAGTTCAAATAAAAGATGAAATTTTAGGAATAGAAAACAATGCATAATCTTGTGCAATTTAATTTTTGATCTTGGACTTTCATTATTTTTATGAAACTAGAAAATTATTAAAAAAAACTTAGACTTTACTCCACGCAAGCCGCATCCACCACGCGAGCCACGTCCACCACGTGAGCCGCGGCCACCACGGGAGCCACGGCCACCACGGGAACCACGATGTTCCGCATCCATCGTAAAAGCTAAGGCAAGAAAGACTAAAATTAATACCTTGGTGGTCAATGACTTTTACAAGAGCTCGGCATTCTCTCTCAGGTGCCATTATAAAAAATGTACTGAAAAAATAATAATTAAAAACACAAAAAAATATCTAAGTACGTACGCTTTACGCTCCAACCGAGACAAAAAAAAAAGGATTGAAAAAAAAAATAAACGACGAACCAAAAATAAACCAACCAAAGTTTGCCTTGTGTGTCTCTGTCCTAACGTGATGATTCGAGCGTTGCAAGATGGCGGCCGAAAATTTCGACGACCCGTATTGATTTAAGTACAAAGATCAACGAAATGAAAATATTTGCTCAAGTGCTACCAACCAGGCACCATTATTTTTGTAATGAAATTATCTTGTTAGTAATGGCATTACAGTTTACTTTTCATGCATTCATCAGCTAGTAATTTGCACCGAAACATAGACTTGACGAGAAAAAGCAGATTTGTCAACATTACTTGCATAGCCGTGGGGTGCCGGCAGTAGAATGTTACCCCTCCTCTCCTACCCGTGGATGCAGTAAGAGCCTGCTAAGGGAAACCTCCGGTAGATGGGCAGCAGCGTTTTTCCGTATATCAACATCCGGTACTGCGCTCACCAACCCGCCTGCCAAGCGTGGTGAGTATGGCAACTACCCCTCATGGAGATCCATGAGGGGGAGGCCTTAGTTCAGTAGTGGATGTTTTACGGCTGAAATGATGATGATGATGATTTGCAATGAAATGGGATAATTTACTTACGAAACGGCAAAACACGATCACATCACAATACACACAATATCACTGCGTTGGTAAACTAGCTACCAAAACCAAACGAGCGGCTATACCGATGCACCTAGGTAAGGCTCGATATGCCTCCCTTCTTCTGAGCAACACAGACGAGCGCGGCCAACCACTGATGCTGTGGCATTCCGTATCTTTGTCTGTGTAAGAGCGGCACACGCTTCCACCACACGCCTCCTCATCTCTTCAGCTGTGTGACACTCCAATGCATACACCACACCCTTAAGGTAGCCCCACAGAAAGAAGTCAAGCGGGGTGAGGTTAGGGGAGCGCGGTGGCCAGGCAATCGTACCTCCGCGGCCGATCCACATACGGAACCGCCGGTCCAGGTAGCTCCTCACTGCGCGCGAGTAGTGAGCTGGTGCTCCGTCTTGCTGGAAGACCAGGTCCCGGTAGACTCGCAGGGGCAGCTCCTCTAGCAGATCTTCGACCTGTTCAGACAGGACCTGGAGATAGGTTTCTCCGTCTAAGCGGTTACGCAAAAAAATTGGACCGATAAGACGGTCTCCAACAATGCCAGCCCAGACGTTGACGGACCAGCGATGTTGGAAGGAGGATTGGCTCGACGCATGTGGGTTGACATGCGCCCAGATATGGTCATTGTGAATGTTCGAAATTCCGTTCCGGGTAAAAGTGGCCTCGTCACTCCACAGCACCGTGCTGATCCAGCTTCGGTCCGCCTCTGCCCTTTCTACTACCCATCTGGAGAACTGAACGCGAGGGCCGTAATCAGCTGCAGTCAGTTCCTGGGTCCTCCGGTAGTGATACGGGTGCTGGCCATCGTCATTCAAGACCCGCCATACTCTCATGTGAGGCACGCCAAATTGAGCCGCTGCTCTACGAGTACTCCTTCGAGGGTCTTCATCGAAGAAATCCAAAATCGCTTCCTCATCGTGTGCCGAGGAAGTGTTTGGACGCCCTCCGCTGTCACTCCTGTGGAAGGAGCCCGTAGAGTAGAGCCTTCCTACAAGCTCACGAAAGCAGCGGTATGAGGGCAGCGGCTTGTCCGGGTATCTTTCACCATACAATCTCCGCGCAGCCATCAGGTTGTGATTTGAAGCTGCACCCACACACAGAATCATATTGTAATAGTCAGCATTGCTGTAAGTCGCCATTGTTCATAAATCCGACTGTGAAAAATAAAACTAGTAATAGTAACGCACTACGCACTACAACGAAGTGAAACTAAAATCTAAATAAAGTTCATAAGTATAGTTCGCGCAAAACTTCTTGAGCTCTGTGAAGTTAGCTTCAGTGACTGCGCAGTACACAGTTTTTAGGGCGTTGAGGGGAACGAATGATAAAAGGGGTTCTCAGTCTGTGAAATTAGGGCTGCCAGCGCGAGTTTTGGTGTATTTTCGTTTTATTTAGCACACATTTTACTATGCATTTATTTATTTTTCAATTATTCAAACAAACATATTTAAAAATCAATTATTATATTAAATTAAGGATTAATAAAAACTTAAATGCTAGAACGAATTCACCTATAATATCGCAAGAAGCCAATTTTTTAATACGAAATTTCGACTATGTGGCAAGATTATTTATAACCTAGTTGGCAATATTGAATTAAAAATTAATATCTAATTTGCCTACTCATCAAGAGATGGCGCTATTGCCAAATATTTTTTTATAGTCTCTATTCCCAGGAAATAAGATAATTAATACAATGGCTGCTTTTTCTGATTGCTTGATTGTACACAACACAAAGCTACTTAACGATAGATGGCGCTATTGCAATCGATTTTTATTATAGTCCCTATCAACGAGACATAAGATAGATAATACAATGGCTGTTTATCGATTGCCCAGAAAACATAGCTATTTCCTTAGTGTTGTACCAATGAGGATACGAGCCGAATGTATCGATATCGATCATTACCTACTGATGCATAACGAAATAGGTACGTCAGGTTATTTGTGGTGCTCGAAATAAAAAGCTTGCCTTTTCTTTTATTCTTTCATGACAATGAATGAAAATTTATTGTCCTTGAAATAGGACGTACTTGTTAAATAACTGTATTTTCGTAAGTTTTTCGTTTAATTTTAATAAATGATGAATACGCACATTTATGCATCGTTCTGTTATGGCTTTTATCAAATCACTGACATGGTTTGATGCGGGAAACTGTCCGACTTGATGAATTGATAATACGTAATATTTTCATCCGCCGTGGGGTGCCGGCAGTAGAATGATACCCTTCCTCTCATGCCCATGGATGCAGTAAGAGCCTGCTAAGGGATACCTCTGGAAGATGGGCAGCAGCGTCTATCCGTGTATCAACATCCCATACTGCGCTCACCAACCCGCCTGCCAAGCGTGGTGAGAATGGCAACTACCCCTCATGGAGATCCATAAGGGAGGCCTGTGTTCATCAGTGGACGTTTAATGGCTGAAATGAATATTTTCATTATTATAAATTATTTTTTTATTACCTTTCCATAAAAATACCCTTCCATACATCGAATAACAGCTTCTGCTACTTTGCATAATTCTGATTATGTCATCAGATGGATAAACCAGTCCGCCCTTATCTTTGGCTACTATGAATTTGTGTAGCGAATTTATTTGTTTCGTAATAAGTGCGCCAGCACAGACGTCACAATTTAATTTCTTGATCAAAATTCGGGCAATGTAACCTGCAATGTGTGCTATAGCTTGGGAACTGAATTCTGAAATGTTACTTAACAGCTCACCAATTTCTTGTTTTCTGTGTGACATAGTTCGTTAAGTCTTCTGAATCAAGTTTCCGCTTATGTCTCTTTGGCGTTGAAGAATTTTCTGAACTCGGTGTTGCTGAGAGATTTTGTGCCTGTAGTTTTTAATACATTTCATTAGATTTCGATTTTACATACCTATTCGTTACATAAAATAAGATGTCTTTAATACAAGTACCATAATAACCTGAAAACACAAAATTTTTAGAGTCGTTATAGCTGTGTCAACAATGTATTTGTTTCCACTTTTTTATTAGAAAATCTTGGTTCATAAAGTGCTCTGAGCAAATTGCGCTGGTTTTTGAAGGAAACCAATTTTGTCTCCCAGTTGCATCGATCCATTTTTTTCTAATGTCTGGTGCCTTGGGAAAACTGAAACCAGAGAATACTTTCTTATACTTCTTAATAGTTTATAATTTTTACCTTGTACCCAGTGGTTGGGTATGAACCCAGGTCTAAAATACATCTAGATTAAATCATCACAAAAACAAAACAAAAATTAACACCCTAAAACATACTTAAATGGTAATGTTTACAAAATCATAACCATTAAAGTTATCGATATCACATTCGTGTTTATTACGGCACATCCCTAATTGAGTAGCGAAAATTGCGGTTTAAGAAAAACCGACCTTAAGTGTTATGTTTCATAGTCTATTTTTCTATTTCTATTTTCTATGATACTGAGGTCATCGTCCCGACAATTAGGGTAGTCACTGCGTAAAAATCAGCTGTTAATGTTGAAAGTTTCTTCAGAGTTTTTTCAGAGATACCAATCGAAATTCGAAAAGTCGTTGAACAAACGTTGTTCCCTGGGGGGGTCTAAATTCCCCCCCCTTCCGCATAGTACACATATTATGATACAGTCTGTATACATATAAATATATTTCTATTTTCATTACTTTTATCGCGTAGGCGTGTACTCTGCGGTACCTACGATTCTGTCTCAAGGGAGATTATGAAATTGAGCTTTTCTAAACGCGTGGGTAGATAATTACACCGTCATTCGTTATTTACTGTGGGTAATGCCGGCACAACTAATGGGCGCTGTTTGGATATCTGATAAAACTAATTGTAGGTTCAAAAGTATAAAATACTGGCAACTTCGGCTACGCACGATCTGTAGCCGAATAAAAAGCTTTTGTGAAATTGCTGTTTCAGGTTTTATCCACACGTTTGCTATATTTGTATTCTGGTTGTTGATCTTTTAATAAATACGTGTGCATCAAAGCTTTCTAACACTTAATTTTTCTTCAAATATATCCTTATGCTAAAATTTAACGAACCCCTTTGCCTTTCATATGATACTTCTTAATTTAAGTGTTGTGCATTGTTTGTTGGCATTAGACACAGTGGTTTCTTCTTTTCTAACATTTGTTTTTTGTTGTTTTCAGGTAAGTTACCTTCAGATGATCGAGACGTATGTTTGCTCCAAGCTGGTTAGTTCTTAGACAGATACGTTCTTACACGATTCAATATTTTTTCTTCCTATGTACAAACAAGCCTCCGCATTGTATCAGTCCCATTATTTTATAAATACTTACATATTTCCGAAGACTATAAGTAGGTAGGTAAATAATATTAGGGACATTCATATAGCCAAAAATTAAATCACCGTTAGGCCAATCCATTTATCCATTTATTACTTCCGCCTTGTTTATTCCCAAACCTAAAGTATTTTCATAAACCAAATTATTGGCCAATGAAATTCTGATTCGAAGGAGCCTTATTGCCTACATAAAGTCGGTTTACACTCTTCCCAGAATCTTATATAGAGACGCACAATTAAATTATTCAGCGTAAGTGTAGACTGAAGGTACTAGGAGTCCATAAAAGCAATTCTAAACTCGTTGCGACTCGTAAAATCGAAACTGAACGGGGGAAAAACGTTTACAAGCCGACCGGGACTCCAAAGGTAAGGGAGGTTAATTTAGTATCTTGTGTACTATGCGTTAAATTATTTTGTTTGTTATTTGTAGAGCATCTTATCTTAGTAACCTAACATGGAGTCGATGTAAGCATCGCGGTATAGTAGTGCTTGTTGGGTATAGATAATTGAAACGAACGAGATTAGAGACATGTATTCTGAAAACGACAAGACACTTAGGCAGTTTGTAAAAGAGAGTATTTATTAAATAATGTAGGTCTTTTAAAAAAAACAAATGTAAAGACATTTTTTAAATCTAGTGTACATTTTTTTGCAGACACTGTTTATTCTATTAGGTACCTACTTCTCTCAAGTGTTATATATGAAACAAACAGAATAGTATACTCGGTAGCTTTGAAAAAAGCTTACAACATGTTTTGAAATGTTGTGGGAAAAATATATTGTTCTACACGTAACTGTTTGCGTACGTGGTACGTGTAGAACAATATATTTTTCACTACACAAAGACCTTACGAGCCTTATAAACCTGAGCGCCCTTAGCAAAGAAATTTATTTTATTCAAAAATGTTGTTGTACCCTCGTTTACCCGCGCCCGGGTTTCCAAATCCTTTTCAATCCATCTGCTCACTCCAATCACGCGGTATCGCCGTCCCTCTCGACAGCTGTAAGTTAAAGGGAGACATAAATATTTAACTGATGGGACGACCGGGAAAATCAACAAGAAGCGAAAACAGGCGATTCTTTCCTTTAGATAAATTATTCAGAATCCGGACCGCTGTTTAGAACAATTTCATCAGCTGACTTATCCACTGGGCATTTTATAAAACACGGCTTTACTTTATGCGTAAAACCCACTATGAAATTTGATTTGTTGAATTTTAGGGCAAAAATCGCCGTCATCCACCAGTGAGTGCCGTGGCTCCGTAAAGCAAAACTCACGTCTTTCTCGCTAAGACGCCGCGCGGGTCACACTATCACCCACACACTGACAGGTGTTTTAAACAGAAAAAGCGAAGGGAGCAGTTGACCTGTCTGATCAAATAGCAGCATATGCTTCACCTTTGAGAAAAACTATCAAATGGTACAAGAAAGTCGCCATTAACATGCTTCTAAACACAGCTATGGTAAACGCACTGATTTTGTACCAGGAGATTACAAAGTTCAGATAGTGGGTTTTCGAAAAGCTGTTATGCGAAGTCTGCGGATTAGACAGAACCACGTTACCGGATTCTGAATCTGTCCGCGTAACACGAGTGAAGCATCATCTGCTCTAAAAACCTGGACTCTGCAAAATGACCAAGAGGTCATGCTAGAATCGTTATAAAAAACTGGTAGCAGAAAAAGGAAGAATAAATAAATAAAACGTTTATTTTTTCTCTCACAACAGTTAAAATAAGAATAGCAGCAAGAGTTCAAACTCGCAAAGTTCCAACTTATTGCAACCTTTGTCCAGGAACACCTTATCTTTGTCTAGACTGTTTTAATTTTTTGCATCGCTAGAAAAAACCTAATACTACAATTATAATAAGCAGCGTGTATTCATATTTTAATATATAGAATAGTAATAAACATTTTTTTTTTGCTGTTCAATCTTGATTTATTTCTTATCTTTCTGGCAATCATTGCACCTAAGTATTTTTGATAATTTTTACTGGAAAATTCATTCATTCATTCATTCATTCAAAAACTAGTGATACTCTCCGTTTTTTTAATGCTGCTTTGTGCACTTTGTTTTTCGGAGTCACGTGGATCACGTTTTATGTGTTATAAATTTAGATAATTTACGTAGGTATCCCGAAACAACAATAGTCTAAAGTTAACTTTAGCTTGCGGTCATCGGTGGGTTACGCGGCGTGGTGGGAACATCTACTGTCACCTTTTTTTTTTTTTGTTACGGGGTGGAAATCTGCTAGGTCAGATACCATGCTGCGTTAAGGGCACAGCATGGTTATGTGAGGTTGTCTCCTGACGACTCACTAAAACCACCCCGATGGCCGGCCTCGGTGCACTAGGGGCTCCGGTTCCTCATAAAGAACACTCCGGAGCCCTTGCCTGAGCACGTCCCGGGGGCGTCCACAACTAACGCCCCCTACGTCTCGCGGAACTCACGATGGTGCATAGCCATATCATGCACCATCGCCCTCCCTGGGTCCGTCTGGGATAGTCCAAGCCCTCACCCTGACTACCCTATGGACCCAGTCTAGACTCTAGTGTCACCTACCCAGTAGGTGACGCAGCCTGTAGCGAAACCTTCTTATTTTAGCTTGGCGTTCAACGTGTATACAAAAATTAGTCCGTAGTTTGCATAGTTTGAGACAAAATGACTGTGTGTGAAATATCCATCATCATCATCATCATCATCTCAGCCGTAGAACTGCTGTCCACGTCCACTCCTGGGCTTAGGCCCCTTCATGCATCTCAAAGTACCGGTAATGAGGGGATTGTTGCCATACTCACAACGCTTAGCAGGCGGGTTGGCGCGGCACAAGATGTAGATAAACGGAAAGACGTTGCTGCTTATATTCTGAAGGTATCACAGACAGGTTCTCACTGCATCCACGGGCAACGTTCCACTGACGGCACTCCACGGCGTGAAATGTGTCCCCATATTCATCATCTGAATAAATTTTCAAATTTCAAAAGAATAATAGTCAGCAATTTACCCATTGCTAACTATTATTCTTTTCTCGGGTCTCATATCAAGTATTATAATGAATATCAAGACTATATTCTATTCCATGGAATCCTTATTTTAGCTTCGGTTTCCCGCCAAAAACGCGATGGTTTACATAACACCTCTTTATCATTTTCTCATGGAGAGTAAAGTTCACTGACCTTCGTAACGGTTATCCATTATCTTTAAGTTATCAGGTGCTTATCAGCGTCTTCAACGCCGTTTATACAAGTTATTTATTGGCAATAATATATATAAGTATTTAAAATTTAGAGGGATCTGCAGTTTGAGTCTACATTTTACTGATCCAAACTTAGCAGCTCTTAAAATAAAAAGAAAGAAATGGCACAATCCAATCTAAAAGTTCTTAATACACTCGTGCATTATCAGAAAAACACTGGCTTGTAAACCATTCCAATTTAAACACATTGTAATCCGCGAAATCCGAGCAATACTTCTAGCACTTTAAGTCGTATCCTCCACTTTCTAGGGTTCTGTAGTACAACAAGGAACCCTTATAGTTTGGCTTTGTCTGTATGCAGCTTTACAATGAGACTATTAGTCTTCGAAAGCTGTAACTTTGCAAGGATTTATAATAAATAGTCAAAGCCGATATAACGGTAAAAAAATATTAATTTGGCGAAACTCCCACAGACGTAAGATGGGGAAGATTTTTTCTTGTTTATCCATCGTGTGGCGTATTGTTGAATAGGTCATTTCAGACTACTGAGGGGTGGCGAAGGCAGTTTATCGATTTAGGGTTTCGTTTGCGAAATATTAAGGTTTTCAATATTTTTAACGGCGCCCTCACTCCAAAATCTAAACAAGCTTTTCAAATCTAAAAAGAATAATAAATTAAGTTTTAGCCATGAACAAAAGTAAAAAATACCTTCTAACAACCAGGTCTAAGTATAACTACGGAAACCTACCCGGCGTTGCCCGACACGCTTTTGGTTTAATTTATTTACAGAAACTCTAGTTACTCGTTTTACTTTGGGACTTTTACCCGCTGTTTAATAGAAACTAACTTGTTTTATTTCGTCCCCGACGTCTCACTAGAGCCAATTCTCTAGCAAAGGGCTGCAGACGAAGGCTTGCTATCTCGCGGGCTCACACTTCATAAAGCAGACGCGGCATTACGGGCGACACCAATTTATTTTAGTTGAAATAATTCAATTCGTGTAAGGCATGATTCACAAAGCGCTATTCCTTCTTAGCAATTTGGACGACGCTGGGTAAGATGCTGTAGCTAAACGAGCTGATAGCTCACTTCTTTCTATCACATGGGAAAAAAAGTTTTCAGAAGCGAACGAATGCAATTATGTCCTTTATTCAAATTAAATTTGATTTGTTTTTATTTGTTAATTGACTATTTTAAGAAGTCCATACTGATAAATTAACACTTGTTGACTTTGACTTAGTTGTGACAAAACAGTTAGTAAGCTATTTTAGATTCAGATTCATTTATTGGTATACACATATACACGTCAAACATTTCAGTAAACAGTCAAATAATAATAATAATAAAATAAATTAATTACGCACAATGCTCAAAGTCAGATGTATAGTAACCAGAAAATATAAAATACTATTAGTATTATATAATAATAATAATGTAAATGTCAAAACAGATTGAATTAAAGTATGTCATATAAATCATCATTCTAGTTATTATGTCATATTATCTTTTTATCTTGTTATTAGACGAATGCCAGCTTGTTTAGGCTAACTTGTAGAGTACGCTAGTGTGTTTTCAAGTGTTTCAAACAAACTTCTTATATGTTCTTAAATGAAATCGAAATAATATTAACTAACACCAAATCTTTATAACGTCAAAGTAACACCTCATTTTCAACCAAGTATACGATTGGATAGTACCGTACCGGTCGTGATTACGGGAAGACTCCTTCATGTGACGACCTCTGTGGCGGAGCGGGCGAAGGACCGCCTGCGACGCAAGAGGCTGCGCGTTCGATTCCCGCCTCGGGAAAAATGACTACGATCTACAGATATTTGTTCGGGGTGATCTGGATGTTTTTCTAAAAATATATATCTATATGGTAAATGTATTATATATGTATATCTGTCATTTAGTACCCATAAGACAAGGTCTGCATAGCTTGGGGCTAGATGATACTGTGTGAATTGTCTAGCATTATTCATTTATTTATGTTTTGAATTATGTCAGTGTATTTCAGCTGTTCTGTACGAGCTGTGGTTGGCTCTCTCCCTAGAGTTTGTAATAAGATTTTAAGCGCGAATTCTGTCTAAATGAACTTGCACATCGACGTCATTTGGATCTTTTTGTTTTGTTTAATCAACGAGAAAATAGCTTTTTTTTATTTCGTACAATAAGAAATGACACAAAAACAACTAGCAATATGTTTGTAATCTAAGCCTGATTATCCCTTCTGTAGTTATTTAATAAATACGAGTATATTCGGAGTTAAAATGTACCTGACGGAATACGTACGTCCTATATATGTGTAGTATAGATTACTTCTAGGTTATCATATAATGACGAAGGACTTCAAAATATTTCGCTTATTTTTTCAAAAGACCTACGGAATCTTTAATAGGTCTATCTAAACGCGTAGTAAAATTACTGCTTTAGAAGTCAGATAATCGTACGGTTAAAATTATTAACTAACATTTGATAAGGAAGCGTAAAGAAAAACAAAAAATATTTTTGGGGTTTTGTCACTTTATAAACGACGTTATCAAATGTCAAATATCGAAGATCAAGGCTTTTGAATTTGATAAACTTATTTACATACATAATTTTATTGAATATTTTTATCGCATGTACGTTAGTTACATGCGATAAAAATATTAGTAGAATAACAAACTTAGTATACTAATGAAGGCAAAGTCGAAGAATAATGTTTGCAGTATATCAGTGTGTCTACCATGAGTTGTCACTGTTAGATCGCCTGCCATTACTACAGTAGTGATAGTACGTTACTATGACATCACGATTTGTAACTCCTGGTTATAAATTCTCAGCAAATGAATCCCAAACTGGACTCCCCATGCTAGTTTAATACGATGGCCAGCCACATGGCCAGCCAAATAACATAAGAATGTATAAATTAACTTGACACTGGCGGAATTGTGTAAAACCAAACACAAAAAGCCATGAAATAAAAAGACAAGACAAGAAGCAAAAACTACAGTGGCTATAGTATAGTTTACTGCGTATTTTAGTACCAAACTATCCGCTAGAGACGCTGTACAAGGTTTGATACATTTTTAAACCACAGTCGCTAGTACGTATAGATTGTGAATACTCATGGTAGGCCTACAGTAACCAGACGTCATAAAAGACAAACTTAACGATAGTTACTCTTTTCACTCACTTTCTTGGCCCTGTACCATACGTAGAGCAGTTGTAAACTACAAAATGTTAGCAGCTCAGACCGTTACAATCAGCCGTAGATAGCCGCATTATCATCATCATTCAGCCGTAGGACTGCTGTCCACGTCTTCTGCCGAAAAAGGTATTTCCAACATTTTACACCTATCGCGATCTTCCACCAACTACTGCTCATTACTATCAAAATATTTGCACTTTCAAAAAGAATGTGATATTATACTAATAATACGTGAGTATTCCCCATATTTTACAAAATGTAGGTCTAACAAGTTCAGGGTTGCCTTGAGAGACACTGTCTTTTGTTTTTTAAGTCGGTTAATAAGTTTTCGGTATTCTCTTTCTAATTTACAGTGACTTTTTCTTGAAAACACTCAGCTGTCGTACTAAAACGTCCAAAAGTTAATTTCGTCGGAATGAACTCGGGCCTCTCAGACGGGCACGTAATTTTTCTTTCATTACTCGTCAAACGTACGAATGGGTGATATTTTACTGAGGTACAAGGGTGTTTTAAGGCTTTTTTAATTAAAATATTCTGCTTTTGTAAAACCTACTTTCTAGAACTACTTTATTGAGTCGAATTTCGGTGATCTTTCAAATCGTTGCCATTTTAGCCGCTTTTGGTTTCTTTCTTCATGTGAATTTTGGTAACGACCGAGGCGATCCAATGATACTACAGAGTTGATGTAATCAGCGCATAGCTATAGAAGCCCTTATAAATAATACTAACCGCACGAGGCTAGACGCCGCAAAATCATGAATAGTGACGGGAATGGGAGGGTCTTTGCGCAACAATGGGCATAAACAAATACAGGCTAGCAGTAACGTGGGTCAGGTGCCAGGTGACTCTGATGAGATGTGACATTTAAGATACATTGAGTTAATCTTCCAACAAGTAATAAGTATTGTCATCAGATTATATAAGATCAGCCTTGGTTCAAACTAATACGGAACACGGCCTTAATTCTTGGCGGTCGTTTTGGATATTCGAAATAAAACAGACAGATCCGTTCATAAAAACCACCCACATGAACGAATTCAGGCCACCAACGTATCCGGTTTATATTCAAAAAGCGAACAGTTTGGTTTTAGCGTAGGTTAAAATTGACCGCGAAGATCCAAATTTATTTGTAATTTTTAGGCAGCGTTTGGGAAACTTCGCAACGTCGAAAGCCTTCATACAGTGATTCTAAGCCGTGGTCCTTTACAATCCTTAGAGTCACTCAACTCATTACGGAGAGGTCCTTTGATTGGGGTTTCTACGTGATCTAAATGAGGAGATACGTAGAAAACGGGTCACCGACATAACCAAAAGGATTATCACGTTGAAGTGGTAATGGACAGGCTATGTAGCTCGCAGAACAGATGGGCTGAAAAGTTCTCGCGTGGACGCCATGGACCGGCAAGCGCAGCGTAGGACGTCCACGAACAATATGGCTACCTGGTAAAGTCCGCAGGTTGGCGGTGGATACAGGTCACATTCAACCGCAGTACGTAACTAGGTACTTGGAAATCCATAAGGGCCTTTGTACAGCAGTGGACGTTCTACGGCTGAAATGATGATAATAATCGTTTAAATCGTAACTTAAATAATGATACCTTCGTACTTCGTACCAACCTATCAAATCTGAGAAAGCTCATAAAATAGTTAACAAATGGCTATCGAAACTGTAGTCTAAAATTATCGTTATTAGCTAAACAAACGTTATGATAAACATATTATTGCCAATAAACTACGCCCATTATATGGTCATAATAGTTTCATGAACAACCATATTAATATTTGAATTATTAAATGGTTCGCATTGTGGGCCATTTTGAAATGCCAGTTGTCTCAATAATACGGCGGGATAGTTATAACCTGTCGAAGTAAGGTATTGTGCTGTAAAGTGCCATATAAGAATCATTATAGGCTTTCGTACCTACATTACAGGCGACAGTAAGTGTCTCTTAGTTCCGTATTTCAGAACTTACTAAACTAAACTTTACAGGCCACTACAATGAGACGATCTATTTTTGACGTTTTTTTTCCTTTTATGTGTTCATAAAAAATAGATCCATAAAGCCTAGGACAGGACTATTGTTACCTCGCTTAAGTCAAAATAAGATCCCTACAGTCAAATAGATGGCGTTAGCCTATGCCAGTCCACTGCTGGACATATGACTCCCCAAATCCATCCAGCGTCTGCCAGCGACCGTTAGCAAATCATCACTCCATCTAGCTGGTGGGCGTTCTAACACTAATACGCTTACCAAACCGCGGTCTCTATTCAAGAACTCGTTTATCTCAACAGTTATCGGTTCTTCCGCAGATATGGCCATCCCACTGCCACTTCAGTTTGCTAATCCTATGTGCTATGTCGACGATCTTGGTCCTCTGTCGGTTAAATTAGTTGCGAATTTTATCCTTAACTAGCCGCACTCGGCAGTTTTACCCGCGTAGTTCCCGTTTCCGTGGAAATACGGGGATCAAATATAGCCTATGTTACTCAGGGATAATGTATCATTTTAATGGTCATAGAATCGGTAAGGTAATTTTTGAGTTTATTAATAAAAAACAAATATTTCATCTCTATAATATTAGTATAATAGATGTAGACTATTTTTCATTATGTAAATACAATTGACTATGACAAGACCACGTTACCTCGCTTAGGTACTCGCGCTAGCTCCAACTGTTATGTACAGTAGTACATAATATACTTTTTTTATTTTTTACTGAAAACGGCCCATTGTGTAAATACTTACGGCGGGTACCTCAAAAATTAAGTAATCACAATTTGCTAAAAATTAAACAACTGTATGGGGTGCCGGCAGTAGAATGTTACCCCTCCTTTCATGCCCGTGGATGCAGTAAGAGCCTGCTAAGGGATACCTCCGGAAGATGGGCAGCAGCGTCTTTCCGTGTATCAACATCCCGTACTGCGCTCGCCAACCCGCCTGCCAAGCGTGGTGAGTATGGCAACTAACCCTCATGGACATCTATGAGGGAGGCCTGTGTTCAGTAGTGGACGTTTTACGGCTGAAATGATGATGATGATGAATAGCCTAGATACGTAAGCTATATCAAAAGCTTACTCTACACATACCGTTTCAACTAGAGTGGTAGAATTTCGTTTAGGCCTGTGTAACACTATCCCTGTGTGAATGTTATTCATTGAACCTAGTTTCGCAATAAGGTAATCAAAACCAAATGCCACAGTAGTGAGCTAATTAGTTTACATAAATAATAATCTTAACTAACCCTAAGTTGACCTGTGATAGCGCCCCCGCAAACCAATATGTTTGAGGCACTTAAAGTTTCCAATTACTGTTTAAATGTGAACTAGCGTTTAGATAAACTACTAGTGTATTATATTATCTGTGGTTATCGATGTGCACGTACACTGGCGCTCCGGACGACACGAAAAAATTGACTGTACTAAAACCATTTAAGCAAAATTAGAGCTTTTTGATCTCCTTTTATGTATTTTGACATTTTTTCGTTATTGTGTTGGATTTCACATAACATTGTTTCGATCTTTTCGTCCAATTATTGATTGGTCGTCATCAATGTGCACGTACGCTGGCGCGGAGGAACTATGGACACAAGAAAACATATCGACACCTAGAAAAATAAAAAAATAAAGCTTTGAGTATGGGATGTGATACACGGAAAGACGCTGCTGCCCATCTTCCGTAGGGGATCCTTAAGCAGGCTCTTACTGCATCCATAGGCATGACAGGTGGGGTAACATTCTATTGCCAGCACCCCACGGCAGACTTATACATACTGGCCGTAAACACAGTACTGTTCGTAGACAGATTGTGCCCCCGTGCACGCACACCGTCCGATAATAATATACACAATTTACGACTGTTAGTTCTATTGAATTACTGACATTTTTCATTGCTATTTTGACGTTGCTGAAGATTTGATAGTGTATTAGGCCGTAAATAGCGATTTAATTAACTTTAATAAAATGCGCACTAATTTCATTTTGTCATTTATAATCTTGTTAAGATATAGAATGTGGAAGATTAACTTACCAAGGTTTTGTAACCCAAGTTTAACCAAACATAAGTTACCACATTACTACGATGCGAAAATAAAAAAACACCTTTTGTTTGTTTTAGATTGAACACTCTCTACCTACATGGTGATGTTGTAACCATGTAAAAAATCACCTTTTTAACCACAGCTTTATTACACAGAAATGCGTGACCATTTCTACCTTTTAAACAGGTTCATATTCCTATACACAAATTGAAAATGCGTTTATTGATATATTCCGTGTCCAAAAATCATATTTATCCGTGTCCAAAATAACCAGAAGCCATGGGTAGGTAAAAATAAAATAAATCATGTACCCATTCATAAAATTTTATGTTTTTCTGTCTGTGCCTAATGCGGAACTCTTTTATTTATATGTTTGTCCCTTACGACATCTGCCCAGTTAGGAGACTAGAGGGAGAATCTATTTAGTTTCGTTTATAATTAACGAGGTTGTAAAAAGGTTAAAACTATAGAGTTTTCTTTTCTTTTTTTTTAATGTGTAAGATTAGATATTAACTCCTCTAAGGGGTTTTAATTTATTGAAACTAAAGACCTTTTACGTTTACTTCTGGACTGTATTTTTCTTTGCAAATTAGAAAAAATATTTAAGAAATTTTTGTTAAGGCGCGTTAGCGAGCTGATCGTGGAGTTTTTCTGATCTTCATTATGCTATTTCTATAAATACAAGTAGTGGATAATAAATAACTGAAAGATCACTAAAAATATTCGGCATTTTATGTATTTGTATTTATTTGTATTTGTATTTATTTATTGCATCATGTACAGGTTTGTATTAGGTCTAAGCAATACATATTATAGGTAATTACATGAACCCTGTTTAAAGTCTCCGTTAAAAATTTTGATTAAACGTCGTATTTACTTCAGTATTTTATTTATTATTAGCCATTGGTGCCCCACTGCTGGGCAAAGGCTTCCTCCCATTCCCTCCAAACGTCTCGATCCAGAGATACGTTGGTACAGTCACGTAAAAAATGTATCGAGCTCGTCACGCCTTATGCGTTTTGGAAATTCTCAAAAAACACGAAATCTTTATCTTTTTCTAAAGTAGAGGTAATTTTTTATTACAACACTATCGGGTAGAAATTTATTTATAACCAAAGTGTCCGTAAAATTTTTGAAAAAATGATAACTTTGAATTTATCATGAATTATTGCAAATACGACCGTGCGCAAGGATAAAATATTAAACCCTTCCTACAACGGGCACAAGGAACGAAACACTCAAAGTCATTGGCTCGCTACAGCAGCGCCTTAATATGCTGAAGTTTCATCCACAAAACCTAAACTATTTGCTAAAAGAATGAACGAAGAAGATTATCGAAAAATCTTATCAAACTCTCTTTTTTTCCGAGTCCAAGTTTTAAAACGAACTCTCAATTTACTTGAACTAAAAAACTTCAGCTCTGGTTTCTTTCATAGAGTGTAAGATTTCACGTCAGAATGTGTGTCTAAATGCTGCCTGCATTTTAAAAGCATGCATTTTCCGGCATATACCCTGATTGTGTTTCAAAAGCACGTTTCACCTCGACCTTTCTGAAAGCCATATGAAGTAGCGTGGAAGGAATGGTCGTGGGTCCCAAGTCCCATGGTAATAGGGTAATTTATACACCATTGTCTGACGGGCTTATGACGGCGGAAAATAATTGTATGGTTTCCTTTGTCACATCACTCTGAAAATAGTTGATTTGTTTACCAAAGCAATGTAATTTTTATGTGCCTTCATATTTTTTTTTATATAAATTATCTTGCCTGTTTAGGAATAAAAACTGTTTAGTAGTTACTGAGACTTCTTGATTACAGTTTCCTATGTCGCATCACTCTAAAAAAGCCGATGTGTTAAGCAAAACTTTTGAACCTAATTTTTTGTACCTTCAGGACGAGGATAGAGCACCATGCAATTTATTACAAAGTATAAAAATTAATTATATATTTATATATATCATAAGCACTTTTAGTAACCACTAAACAGTTTTGATTCCATTATATATTATATATATAAACTAATGATTTGCCCAAAACTGTTTAATTGTATTTCTGTTTGTTATTATACCTCGTTTTTTTTTGTTACATATCAATAAAGTGTATCTATCTATCTATCCTAGCCTACTTCCTACTAATATATAAAAGTGAAAGTAAGAATGTATGTATGCTGAACCGATTTGGATGAATTTTAGTATAGGGGTAGATTAGACCATGGAGACGGACATAGGCTACTTTTCGTTGCGTAAATTAGTAGTTGTAGGGTAGTTGTAGGATAGTTGTAGAATAGTTATAGGGTAGTTGTAGGGTAGTTGGAGGATAAGTTGTAAGTAGTGGTTAGTAGGTGCGATACGAAGTTCGCCGGGACAGTTAGTCTATCTATATATAAACTAGTAAATCTATGTTAACGTGACTGAAACGGAATGAAAACCCGTTTAGTGGTTACTAAAAGATACTTTTTTCCACTGCAATTGTTCATTGACCTCTTGGTATCCCATAAAACATTGACCTTGGAGTAATTGCGACCGTTGAAAGCATTAAGGTATTCACTTATATACATATTTATAGGTACTCTTTACTTACGATAAAACAGTAAGTACTTACGTAAAATTCCGATAAAAATCTCAGCGGCTGTGTCGTTTTAGAAATTAACTACGCTAACTATTAGTTTTAATCTTAACTGGTGTTAAACTGTTAACTGTTATGGCGGTTTTTATTGTAAAAGGAAGTCGGCTTTAACGAGCGTGACAAGAAATGTCACAACCTTTTTGGAATTAAGAGTTAATTTTAGGTTATTTTATAGCTACGTTTTTAGATAAGTTACTTGCAGTTGAGTTTTACATAATTAATTATATATCCATCAACACAAATAAGAGATGAATCTTGACGACCTCTGTGGCGCTGGAGGTTGCAGGCTCGATTCCCTCGGGGGGACAAAATGTTTGATATATTTGCAGATATTTGTCTCAGTTCTGAGTGTTTTTATGTATAAATGCTTACAAGAAAATTAAAAAGCATTCACAACACAAGCTCTGCTTACTTTGGGAATAGATTTTACTGTGTGAAATGTCCATCATTATTTATTTTTATTTATTTAATCTAGTGCATAATTTAGACAAATGTCCGATTTTAACCAATAAATAATAATAATAATTAATGCTGGACACCACACACAACACCAATAAAATACTTAAACACTACTAAAATTACCTAGATACGGGACAAATATCTGCAGAACAACTACAAACATTTGTCCCGTTGCGGGAATTGAACCCGCTACCTCCTGCGTATCAGTCAGCTATTAGACAGCTGAGCCACGCAGGCAGTCAATCATGAAGGATATGCTCGAAATTTCAGCAATTTGATTGGTTATATTTTGACAGTTTGTAATCGTTACCATAACAAAAAAATCGTGACATCTCCCATTTTAATATTCAAAGCGTTATTAAACGTGTGGGGTCTTTTAGGGGCTTCTATGATATACCGAAAGGAAGTAACGAAACGACGACGTTCCTTTCATCAAAAAGAAGTACTATTAGAATTTTAAATTATCTATAGAAGATGACAAGGAAATTGAAACAAACCGACTTGTCGTAAAGTTACTCAGCAGTTTAGAACTTTCTATTCTAACAAAGCGAATGTTTGTTTAGCAAACCAAATAATCATTATAATTTGATAAATATAATACGGATTACACCACGTACCTAACTTATTATCATCTTACTGACGAGAACGTTGTCGTCTCGCGGCCCTCGGAGTCGGCCACGAACGGTGCTCATGTAGAAGGGCCTCTAAATGGTCTACGAAACGTCAGCAAGATGATAATAAGTTAGGTACGTGGTGTGAGCAGTATTATATTTTATTAAATGATGCCTAGCCACGATAATTTCAATTCAGTAATCATTATAATTTTCGATAATTTAGTAAATTATTATTATTTTACTTCGTTATTGGGGACAGGTCTAAGGGCTGAGCAAGCCCAATCCATCTAACAATGTCCCAGGCACTGCTGCGTCCCATACCTACAGCATGAATATCAGTTGCTGACGCTGTATAAATCTATACTATCTATACTAATATTATAAAGAGAAAAGATTTGTTTTTTGTATGTTTGTTATGAATACATTCTTTCACCGTTACATTATCTCTGAGTAACAAAGGCTATATATATTTATATTACAAAAAAAATGGTGATCTCTACTAAAACTTCAATAATGTTACCCAAGGTGTAAAAAATTACGCCTTAAGCACTAAACAGATTTAAAAACTCTTTAACCAATGGAAAGCTTAATTATCAGCAAGTAACATATTAAGCTATATTTCATCCCCGTAGGGAACGGGAACTACGCAGGTGAATCCGCGGGGCGCTGCTAGCCATCTATGCGAGTTGTGAAGGGTCAATATTCGGTATAAAATCAGATAATGTAGGGAGGTACTTACCTACTCAAGTTAATTTGTATTGTTCTTACAAAGTAGACATGTGCCTCAATGGAAGTCACGGGCCACATCGCAAGATTCAGACACCTGTAGGTAGAGGTTACCGCTTAACATCAGGTGGGCTTTCGGCTTATCTCGTCATTTAGTCGTATAAAAAAGTATATAAAAAACCTGTGGTAATTATTTTTTTTCTGCAGCTGATCATCATTTCAGCCGTAAAACGTCCACTACTGAACTAAAGCCTCCCTCTCCATGAAGGGTAGTTGCCATACTCACCACGCTTGGCAGGCGGGTTGGTGAGCGCAGTACGGGATGTTGATATACGGAAAGACGCTGCTGCCCATCTTCCGGAGGTGTACCTTAGCAGGCTCTTACTGCATCCACGGGTAGGAGAGGAGGGGTAACATTCTACTGAAGGAACCCCACGGCTAAGCTGCGGCACGGCAGCTGATACGGACCAAAAAAAGGTTATGAAATAAAAATAAGTACCTAATGATTAATTTTGTCTTTTCTTTTTTTGTTGACTGTACTTCGCTAGCTGTAGTTCTATTTGGAATAAAATCTGCGTGACCAAAATGTTCGATTAGTTAGTCTAACAATTTGTAATATTTCTGTCCAAACAGTTCGATAATCGAACTACTAGTAGGACTGGATGGAATAAACGTTTTATTTTTATATACCTTTTAAGTCAGCATCAGACGTTTTGACCTGTGATTTGCCTCTGAATATAGCTGACGAAGCTTAAAAGATGGTATAGGTGCCAGGCAAGCCTAATCAGTCAAACGATGTTCCAGGACCTACTGCAGCGTCCCATGTAGCATGAATGTACCCTTGCTGACGCGCTGTATAAATCGTCTGTATAGATGTGAAAGGCAAAACTTACATAGTGCTTTAGTAGCAGTAGAACTTTTTGTTAAGAGTCCATCCGGGGAAGTTCTGCCGCCAAGCAGTTAAGTCTTTCGTTGCGTTGCTGTGATGATAATGATATAATTGATATGATTATAGGTAGTTTAGTTTTTCGTAAACTTTCGCGATCACGATTCATTATAATATAATAACATAAACACGGGAATTTATCGCGTAATACCTTTGTCAACCCGGGACCACGATTGTTGAAACACAGTCGAAACGTCGGGAATAATCAAAGGTATTACGCAATAAATTCCCGTGTTTATGTTACTAAATTATAATGATGATAGGTTATGAGCAATATTGTTTCTAGTTTTTATATCGAGTGCTGTACACTCCTGTAAAGGTGTCTCACACGGGACCAGTATTATGTTAATTTACTTTGTGAATGTAATGTGAAGATGTCGTAGGAGTGTCTTAATAAATAAATAAATAAATGATGATGATGATTATAACTTTATACACCATAAAATAAAAGAATAACAGTGTTTCGTTTTGAAGGGTAAGGGGGCCAGTGAAATTACGGACACATGAGAAAGTCTCAAGGTGACGGGTGCGGCGCTTAGTCTCGTCATTTATTTGTATAAAAAAGGTATTTATCTGAAAATCCAAATAAAAATTCCTTCCGCTTACGCAATAAAATGAATTTACCCAGCTGAAATCACCAACAATGTAAGAGGTGATCTCGATTCCTTGATTCTAAATTATTGTACAATTAAGTAGCGAGTATTTCATGGAGACCTAGCATTTGACTCCTTGTGGGGTAATCGATGTCAAACCGTTTAGTATGCATCTTGTTGACATAAATTTCGTTGGTGCGGTTTAATACGGAAACTGATACAAATGAGGCAATTGAACTGAAAATAGTATTAGATTTTGGAATCCCTTATTCTTGTTATAGGGTCCGAGTCCCGTCTGAAACAAAACTTTCATTGCATGTTTCAATTCTATATATAGTTTGCTATATCAGATAAACCCTAGTAGCTACAAGCGTTTAAGTCTTCGAAAGTTTAAGTACTTGTCATGTGTCTGTACCCTGTGATTAATTGACAAGCCCTCACATTGACATAGTAGTGCCATATTGGCAACGCAAGTCGTGCTTGGTCATCGTTGCGTCTAAATTTTGACCCGCTGCATACATATATCACACCCACGTGGGCAAGGGTTGTCAAATTTATTATGATTAACGGTTCAAGGAAAAGTTTTAAGGTTATGGCAGAATTAAAATTAAGTATCCCACATCTTAGCGTAGGCGACGCTAAGAAGGGGGATACTTAATTTTATATTTGGATATCCGGTATTTTATTTAGTAGATCAAAGAAGTTTAACAGATATTGTATTTTGCCGTTTCGTGCCGGCAGTAGAATGTGCCCCTTTTCTCTAACCGTGGATGCAGTAAGAATCTGCCAAGGCATGCCCGTGTTATACTTGTATGATCTTTAAGATGGTGATGATGATGACTTTCGACACAAAAGTAAGAAATCATTCTTATAAAATATTACATATATCGTTAGTGCTGTCACGATCGAAGTAACAACTCATTAACGATGCCGTAGCGCGTGCTGCAATAACGTAACGCATATAAAAACATGTCGTGGGGTGCAGGCAATAGAATGTTCCTCCTCTCATGCCCGTGGATGCAGTAAGAGCCTTTTAAGGGATACCTCCGGAAGATGGGCAGCAGCGTCTTTATGTGTATCAACATCCCGTACTGCGCTCGCCAACCCGCCTGCCAAGCGTAGTGAGTATGGCAACTACCCTTCATGAGGGAGGCCTGTGTTCAGTGGTGGACGTTTTACGGATGTAATAATAATTTAAAACCATTTTTATATGTATATCGTCATTTCATTTAGTTTTGGCACTGAAAAATAACGTTAGATAGTAACGCTTATTCGGTTGGGTGTTGACGGGAATGCATTTTATAAATTTGTTCCTATCGTGTACCCGTGGTACACGTTGGGAAGACATTTTTTGTAATTCCCATCCTCTACCAGTGGTACAAGATTTTAGTCGCACCTTTCGGTTTTTTGTTTTAATTAAACCCAAATTTGTATTTTAACTTCGTTTATTATTATGTTTTTCGCGCCTGTCGAAGCGGCGAGTGCAGTACGGGACGTTGATTCACGGAAAGATGCTGCTGCCCATCTTCCGGTGGTATCCCTTAGCAGAATCTTACTGCCAGCACCCCAGTATCACGTAACCAATCTAACAAGTTGCATAAATCTGCACAAATCATCCCAAAAGAGATTTGTTTATCAATTTATTACGAAGCCCAGTAATGACATCATTGAATACTAATCGCAACCAGCCAGCTATTGGTATTATCTACGCAAGTTTGCTAATACCTTCTACGCGCCAAAGATTTAAATTGTTAGATGTGCCTTGACACTAAAAACTGGCATTTCCTATAATGTGTGTTAACAATTATGCCGACGCACGCACTCTGATTTTGCCAATAAACCAAACTGTTATTGTTACCATTATTGTGCAATCGTGTGTCACGAACTTTCGTGAAAAAGATAACACACAACACCGGCTATCACTGTGTTTAGAAGGACACTGATTCCAAATTAGTGATCCTACTCATTTCGAGTGGAAACGAAACAGTGCGGTCTCATTACAGTAAGGGCGTATCTTACTGTTGTTAGGATGTGAGTATGATATGTCACAGGCCTCGCTACTTTGCAGTAATTATCCTGGGCCCGTGTAATGAAATGCGAATATGTGGCTACTGCATCTAAGTAGCCGGCAACTAATTGTACGAGTGGGTGGTGCGAAATGCAACTTGTTTCGTAACACGCGATCTGTGCTAAGAAGTGGAAGACGGTTATGTATATGTGTTTTAAAGAGCGTTTATTTTCGTTTCCCTGGGTCATTACGACGTAGTATATGAAGATGAATAAAACACAGTTGTACACAGTTAAGGTTTAGGTTTATAAAACATACCAACAACAAAAGCACAGAAAAAAATTAAGAAAAACAAAAGAAATGAAAAGAGAACAGGAACTGGAACAGGCCTGGTGGATGGATTAGGCTTGCCCGGCACTTATAACCACCCTCCTGGCTTATTCGGCTATTAGTCAGAGGAAAGAACAGGATAATACGTCTGAAGCTGACTAAGCCATGGGTTTCCTTACCATGTTTGACTGAAATATTCGTTACTATAAGTACAGTTCTATCGTGGATTGTTTTCTGTGCGCATTCTATTCGAATTTTAAAAAACACGAATCGATTGGCATTCTAATTCGATTCGAATTTCGAAAACATCGTACAAAATAACTGTGAGGTGTAATACAAGAATCTGTAACAAATATCCCCACATCCTATCACATCAACAATCTCAAATTAGCTCATCTAAATTACACACAATCAACATCTTTCATGAAATAAAGCTCCGTAAAGATGGGTTAAAAAGTTCTCGGAAAGGTATAATATAACGTGCAAGCCGGCCGCGGGGCGAATAGTGACAGGCTGATGTTCCCCGATGTATGATTTGTAACACTTGGTTACGTACGGTCTGATTTGTTACACTTGTTAAATGTTAACATGCGGGATGATACGCAACCAACTTCAGCATTATTACTTTAGAATTCGTTTTATTTCGCTTCGTGTTTTTTTTATACGGAACAGCAAAATGTTTTTTTTCCTTTAAATTATGATTTATAGATGCATAGGATGAATGTTTTACAGCTCTATTAAAGACGCCTATGTTGTCGGATAAATGTCTATTATTTAAGTATCCGTGCCGTGGGGCGCCGGCAGTAGAATGTTGCCTCTCCTCTCTTACCCATGGATGCAGTAAGAATCTGCTAAGGGATACCTCCGAAAGATGGGCAGCAGCATCTTTCCGTGTTTTTTCACTACCCTATACTGCGCTCGCCAACCCGCCTGCCAAGCGTGGTGAGTATGGCATCAACCCCCTCATGACAATACAACAAAAAACCAGGCCCCGAGTCCCCGGCGGCCCCGCTTATCCTGGCTACGGTAGCAGTCACGGTAACGGCGGGGCTAGGGGTGCTAAGAATCCCCGGGAGACGATCGGCTACCAACCCCTACGACGACCACTGGCCCTGGTAACACACAACATCCGCACTTTGAGGACAGACGATAAGATTGTTGAGCTGGAAGAAGAAATTAGTAGATTACACTGGGACATTTTGGGGCTATCAGAAGTCCGTAGAGAGGGCGAGGACACGATATCCCTTAAGTCCGGTAACCTACTATACTACCGGGAGGGCGACCAACAGTCCCAAGGTGGTGTCGGGTTTCTCGTTCACAAGTCACTCATTAACAACATTGTCACCATCGACAGTGTGTCGAGCAGGGTCGCGTACCTAACACTCAGAATATCTAAGCGATATTTGCTGAAGGTCGTTCAGGTATATGCGCCGACCTCGTCACACCCAGATGAAGAAGTAGAGTCTATGTATGAGGACATCAGTAGAGCCATACATACGAACAACACTCACTTCACTGTTGTAATGGGGGACTTCAATGCAAAGCTAGGCATGAGAAGCGATGATGAGTTGAGAGTGGGGCAATTTGGGTATGGGCAACGGAACCCCAGGGGACAGAGGCTGGCCGATTTTCTGGAGAAAGAAGGACTCTTTATGATGAATTCTTTCTTCCAGAAGCCGCCTCACAGGAAATGGACCTGGATGAGTCCCAATGGTTCTACGAGAAATGAGATTGATTTCATCCTGACCAACAAGAAACGAATATTCAATGATGTCTCTGTGATTCACAGGGTGAAAACCGGCAGTGATCACCGAATTGTAAGGGGCACATTGAATATGAACGTTAAACTTGAAAGGTCCCGTTTGATGAAATCTACGCTCCGACCCACTCGCGCACATATCCAAAACCTCGAGAGCTTTCAACTCGAACTCGCAAATCGCTTTGACTGTCTACGAGTAGATGCATCGGTGGACGAGATCAATAACAGGTTCGTAGAAACCGTCCATACGGTGGGGTCCCAGTTTTTTTAAGACCCCCCGTACTAATAGACCTCAGAAACTTTCTGATGACACCCTAAACCTCATGGCTGAACGACGTTCTTTGCGACTGCAGTCTCCCGATGATGCTCAGTCACACAGGCAGCTCAATAGACAAATTTGGAAATCCTTGCGGCACGATATTCGTACCTTTAATACAGCCAGTATTAAAGATACGATAGAGCGGAATAAAGGCTCCAAAGTGTTCGCGAGAGATAGTTCTATTGGGCAGAGCCAGATGACGAAGCTGAAGAGGGAAGATGGCAGCATAACGTCAAGTAAAGCAGAAGTGTTAAGGGAAGTCGAAAGGTTCTATGGACGGCTCTACGATTCGGTCACTAAACCTGTTTGCAGTGCGGCCAACGACCCAAGAGCTAAACTGACCCGACATTATACCGAGGATATCCCGGACATCAGCCTGTACGAGATCAGGATGGCCTTGAAACAGCTTAAGAACGACAAGGCGCCGGGTGAGGACGGAATCACTTCAGAGCTTCTGAAAGCGGGTGGATCACCGGTACTTAAAGTCCTTCAGAAGCTATTTAATTCCGCCTTGCTTGAAGGTACGACGCCAAAAGCATGGAACAAGGGCGTGGTGGTTCTGTTCTTCAAGAAAGGTGACAAAACCTTACTTAAGAATTACAGACCCATCTCGCTGTTGAGCCATGTTTATAAGCTGTTTTCAAGGGTCATCGCGAACCGTCTCGAACGCAGGTTTGATGACTTCCAGCCTCCCGAACAAGCCGGGTTCCGAAAAGGCTACAGTACCATAGACCACATACATACGCTGCGGCAAGTCATACAGAAGACCGAAGAGTATAACTTGCCGCTATGTCTTGCGTTTGTGGACTATGAGAAAGCCTTCGATTCGATCGAAACATGGGCGGTGCTTGAGTCTCTCCAACGATGCCGAATTGACTATCGGTACATCGAAGTGTTGAAGTGTTTGTATACAAACGCCACTATGTCAGTCCGAGTACAAGAACAGAGCTCGATGGCGATTCCCTTAAAAAGAGGCGTAAGACAGGGAGACGTAATCTCTCCGAAACTGTTTACGACCGCTTTGGAAGATGCCTTCAAGCTCCTGGAATGGAAAGGGCTGGGCATCAATATTAACGGCGAATACATCACTCACCTTCGATTTGCCGACGATATTGTGGTCATGGCAAAGTCGATGGAAGAGCTCAGCACGATGCTCGAAGGCCTCAATCGAGTCTCCCAGCGGGTAGGCCTTAAAATGAACATGGACAAGACGAAAATCATGTCAAATGTCCATGTCGTGCCTGCCCCAGTTATGGTTGAGAACTCGGCTCTTGAAGTTGTCGACGCGTACGTATACCTAGGACAAACAGTCCAATTAGGTAGGTCCAACTTCGAGAAAGAGGTCAATCGTCGAATCCAACTCGGATGGGCAGCGTTTGGGAAACTTCGCAACGTCTTTTCGTCCAACATACCTCAGTGCCTTAAGACGAAAGTCTACAACCAGTGTGTGTTACCAGTGATGACATATGGAACCGAGACGTGGTCCTTCACTATTGGCCTTATGAACAAGCTCAGAGTCGCTCAACGAGCTATGGAGAGGGCTATGCTCGGGGTTTCACTACGGGATCGAATCAGAAATGAGGAGATACGTAGGAGAACTCGGGTCACCGACATAGCCAAACGGATTAGCACGTTGAAGTGGCAATGGGCAGGCCATATAGCGCGCAGAACTGACGGCCGATGGGGCAGCAAAGTTCTCGAATGGAGGCCACGGATCGGCAAGCGCAGCGTAGGACGTCCACCTACAAGATGGGCAGACGACTTGGTGAGAACTGCTGGTCGGCGGTGGATGCAGACGGCTTCCAACCGCAGTACTTGGAGATCAATGAGGGAGGCCTTTGTCCAGCAGTGGACGTCCTACGGCTGAAATGATGATTTAAGTATCCCATATTTTTTTTGCCGTGGGGTGCCGGAATGTTGTTCTCCTCTTTTGACCGTGAACGTAGCAAGAATCTGCGAAGTGATACCTGTGGAAGATGGGCAGCAGCGTCTTTCTATCCCGAACTGCGCTCGCCAACTCGCCTGCCAACCGTGACGAGTATGGCAACAACACCTCATGATATTGGAGATCCATGAGGGAGGCCAATGTCCAGCAGTGGACGTGGACAGCCGTCCTGCGGCTGAGATGATGATGATTATCCAATATTTTGCAGTTCAGCGAAATTATTATACATCTGAAGCCACTAAAAGCTAAAAGAGTTTAACAGTTGCAAATATCGAGAGCAAAAAATACAACAATCGATTCAAACTTCGAAATAGATTTCACTACCGCTCACTTTCTACGTTTCAATAGATGGCTTTATTCCTTTTTTAATTGACATTGTGGCAAAAAACTGAGCATTCAGTTTTTGTGGATCGCCCACGGGTGATGCGGCCAGGCATGTTGTTAGTGCTAACAAAAGGGGCATTTTGTTGAGTTTACAAGCTGTACAAGTTTTCATACATTTTTTTAACTACAGTCGCTAGCGAGTATAGATTGTGAAAACTCATGGTAGACATACAGTTTAATCTTCTCATCTGTCAGCTAACTTCGTTCCTCTTTCTTAGATGCACGATGAAAACGCCGCTTTCACTTGATGAATTGAAAATTGAAAGATGTGATGCTTCATGATCTCAGATAGTATCTCTGGATTAGTGCTCTGCTCATACAAGCATAAGAAGAATTATATCTCGACTTGCTGTAACTTTTTTATCGTGACTTCTTTTCGAGATTTAACTCACTATAGACATAACTCACTTTTATGCTTGACTTGTTTGTGAATAGAAACGGCCACCCTAACTCCGGCCCTGTCCACTCGTTAGCACTATCAATGCAAATGGAAATAAGTGCCATGATGTACCATTAGGTATAACAAATAGGTTTAATTCTAAGGCACAAACGTTTCACGTAGGCATTGAATGGGAGGCATAAGTTTTAGTGGTTTTACTTTCACTATGGTCTTTAAATAAATGGGCATAGAAAGCCTATTGCAATAAAAGTTAAAGCATAGTCTAGACTTTCATTTTCATAAAAGCTGTTACTAAGTAGCCATCATCATCATCATTATCTAAGCCGTCGGACGTTCACTGTTGGACATAGGCCTCCTTCATTGATCTCCAGGTACTGATCAAGAAGGTGTGTTACCACACTCAATTCACCCACAGCTCTACCAAAGTACTCGTCTATATAGATAGGTAGTACTGTTTTACGACGCAGCGCCTCCAAATTCCTAGATTGTCCCTTTCATCCCTTTAATCAAACGAGTTCGGTTAACACATGATTAAGTACAGTTGTGGGGCGTGAATTAACGGGGCAGCCGTAACTAGGAGTCAATGGTGTGTAATCGCCGCGACCCAATCAATTAGGGCGAGCAGCGACTGTTGGATTGTCTGTGGCGGGCTGCCAGGTATCTTTATCTAGAACTTGACGGAATGGCTCTGTCTTTTTGTTAATTATGTTTGAGATTACCACAATTGCCCTGCGATAGTGAGATGGAGTTGAGGTAGAGCACGCAGACGATGGCGGGACGAGCTGGACTCTGCTAAAAGGACTGGCAAAGGGCGGTGCTCAACAATGGGACGATACAGGCTACCAGTAACAGTAATGCTTGACACAACACACTGCAGCATCTAGTCGCAAACGAAACAAAGCTTGTGCTATGGAAACCGGGTGATTTACAATGTTAAATACATGCTTATTGTATAAAACACCAAGACCCCGAAACATATCTGCATAAAGTCAATACTTGTCTCTAAGAGTAAAATAAGAATTGTTAAAGGTTGAGTGACTGAAGGAATGCCTGTGACAGGTTAGAAATTGGCTGCCAGATTATTTATAAATTGTCGATATGGCTAATTCCAACAAAGGCATAATTCCATTGTTGACATTTTGTTTCAATACGACCTTTTAACTTACTAAAATCAGTGGTAGTTTTCAACGTAAGAGAGGAGTAAATATTGAGCCAAATTGATTTGTATTTCCAGCATCTTGGCACCTCTAAAATTAGTATAGCATCACAGTCATAAACTAAACCAAGGTTTAATATCAATAAAATGAAACTAGGTCCTAGTCTACAAAAACTGATGATGATGTAAACATATCAGAAATAGCGTCAAGGTGATTAGTGTTAATAATCCATTTAATTAGGTCATAGTCTAGTTAATTTTATAAACATTTATAAAATATGGCTTATGCAGCATCAGCAACTGGTATTCGTGAGGACGCTGTAGTGCCAGGGTTATTGATAGATATGGCTTGCCCACCTGTACACATTTGTATGAGCCTGTACTGTCTTACTGCAGGGCGAAAGCTACTTTCTTCCACACATCTCTATCCAGAGTTATTGTGGTGGAGCCATGGTGGTAAGTTAGTCTTCGAGGCGTGCGTCGAGTTCGTCTCTCCATCGACGCCTTGGTCTGCCGCATAGTCATTTTAATCTATATAAATAAAAATGAATCGCCGAAATGTACGTACGCGCATAACTTCCGAACTACTGCACCAAATTGGATGATTCTTTCTTTTTGTGTTTGTTATTTTTAGGACAAGCTAGGTTTGTATAAAATAAAATAAAAGATTTTTTTTTATTAAATCAGATTTTATTTAAAAAAAGTGAGTGAATGAGACAGAATGACGTTCAGTTGTTCAGCCAACGAATGACAACTTCAAACAGACCATACGTCATCGTCATATCCATATCATAATGTCAATCACAATTACTGCTTCTTTCGCAATAGAAAAACGGTTTTTTCAAGTGGTGTTTGCGTTGAGAGGTTTATCGTCGTGTTATTTATTTATGTTTTTTAGTCTATATATATAAAAAAGAATCCCTTTTTCCCTTGGTCACGGCATCACGCGTGAACGGCTAGACCGATTTCGCTACTAATATTTTTGTTGTGTTTGTTATTGTAGGGGAAGGTTCTTTTGAAAGAAATAACAGTAGAGTAGAAGTGTAATAGTATTAGTATTAGAGTAGAAGTAGATTAGTAACCGAGTAGTAATTGTAGTGTAGTAGTAGAGTAGAAGTAGAGTAGTAGTAGTTGTAGAGTAGTAGCTAGAAGATGTGGTAGTAGGTAGTTGATTCTGGGCGGTACAAAGTTCGCCGGGACAGCTAGTTTTTGTATAAAAATACTTAATATTTCATTTCTTCAACAATATTTTGATTCACCTATAATGTGTCCCACTGCTGGGCAAAGGTCTCCCCATCTCTTTCTACTTCTCACAATCACCGGCCGCTTTCCTCCACCCTTGCGGAAGGATATCTATATGTCCCGCCAGCGTCTTTTGAGCCTGCCTCAGCTTCGCCGCCCGTCTACAGACTTCCCTCTAGGTCGATGCCCACCTAGGGTGCATACTCTATACAAGGCCCGCCTGTGTGTCTTTCTTAAACTTAACCACAAAATGTTTATATGCATTTGAAACACCTTTTCAAGTTAAAATATACCTGTATAAAAAGGGTCCCGCTCTTCCCAGTTTCTTAATAAATTAATTTTGTTTAAATCACATAAAATTATATATTGGGATAGGTATTGTCTCGTTTATTTATACTAGCAACCCTAGATCAAGTCAACACGCTACGCCGCGCCGCGTGCGCCACCCGCGATGTAATCGTACCTTTACGCCTCAATTATTTGATAGTGTGCGCTGGCCTTTACGTCCGAGTTGTTGCAAAACTGTCTGCCCTGTTCGTTTAATGCGAAAGCTCCTTGTGAATTAGAAAAATCAAGGGACGGATATAAATGATAGGTAAGGAAGCATGGTTTCCTGGAGTCAGAGTAGAGTAGAGGAAGCGTCAGAACGCGCAGTCGAAATAGAATGTAGTTAAAATATTTTATAGATTTTTTTCTATAAGTACCTTATACGTTCCATTGCTGGGCTACAAGTTTTTCCAGTAATCTTTTAGTTTTGCGGTTCCCCACTACCTCCGATACCATATACATCGTTGCGCTGAACATATTTGAAGCTATGTAGGATTTACGAATATAGTAAAATGTATATTTCTAGCACTAAATAATCAACAATCTTATCCTAAGTCAACAGTTGCTATCATCAGAGCTTTAATCAGAAACACCGGCTCCAAACCTATCTATCACTTTTCACAAGTCTGGATATTTCGAAATTAACGGCCCTTCAAATTGATCTCCAATTTCAATAAAAGATGAACCGATCCCACAACCAACCAATAAAAGTTAATTGAACCCTAAACACACAATAAAAGGTGCGGTAATTGGAAAAATTCTAAAGCATAAATAAATTTAACTCAATTACCTGCATGCCGCCACGTAAAGGACATTAAAATTCAAAATAAAATGGTAACAACCTTTCGACGTCGCAATAACAGTTATTTTTTACGAGAATGGTCATACAGCATACAACTCGCTATTGCTATTGGTTCGTGTACAGCAGTACCTCTGTAAGTATTCGCAATCACCTACACCTATTCGCAAGCTCGTGCGCGATAGGATCGATTCTTTAATTATTTATTGTTCTAGGTTGGCCGAATGCTAGTCTAAACATTTTGAGAAGTTTACACTGTCAAATAGAACAACAGCCTCGTTTAATTTTGCAAAATGCAGGGATTACTCATGTTTCATTATAACGTCGCAGCGTATGCCGACAAGTTAAGTTTTTTCAGCCCTTTTTGACTGGCTTCGTGGCTCAGTTGATCTAATAGCTGACTGATACGCAAGAGATAGCGGGTTCGATTTCCGCCACGGGAAAATGTTACATTTGTTCTGAAGATAATTTCTCCCGGGTATTTTTCTGTGTATGATAAGTATATATTTAAAAGAAAGGTATTTAAATATTATATCAATCTTCCGGTACAAGTTTTACTTAGCTTGGGGCTAGATGGTGTAGTGTGTAGTGGCCAGTATTATTTATATATTTCAAGAGTTTTGATTAACTAGTTTTGCACGCTATGTACCCGGATAAAAGTATGTATTAACTCTTGTCTATACACCCGCAAAGTTTTATACAACCCACTTGGTAGTATTGCGTAAGGAGGTTACAAATATACATACATAGTATATGCAAACAAACTTTCGGATTTATAATATTAGTGAGATGAAGTACAGCAAAAAACCTCGTAATTACTTCTACTTTTTCTAGTTTTTCTAGTTCTCTGGCGACGAGCTCTTTCAGCACAAATACAGAATAAAGTCTGAAAATCTGAATCAAGAAGTAAAAAAAATTGTAACCTTCTGTGCGCGAAACCGATTATTTTTGAGGTCGATACATAATAAGACTGAATGAGGACATTGGCTTACTTTGTCCCTCTATTGATATCTCTTTCTATTCTCTATCTATTTTCTATTAAGGCCCTAGGGTAAATAAGTGCTTAAACATTAAGGCCGCACGAAAAGACTTGCAGACAGATGAATACTTATATAATTATATGTAGATTTGTAAACACCTATTTATTCCAAGAGTTTATAAAGTCATTGAGTTCAAACAAGAATCATATGCAATATCAATTAAAACTTTAATATGCTAAGAAAACGATTAATCAAAATAATTTATAATCTTGTCATCTGTTAGTGGAGTAGCTGAAGAGGAGTATTAGTTGTAGAGTCGTAGTTGTAGTAGGTTCTCTGTTCTGAAGCGGTACGAAATTCACCGGGACAGGTAGTTAAAAATAAAAGCTAGTCATTTGTTCTTTTAGAATACCTTTAATACTCTATCTTATAACTAAATATTAGTAAGATGTGTAATCGTGCCGTGGGGTGCCGGCAGTAGAATGTTCCCCTCCTCTCATGCCCGTGGATGCAGTAAGAGCCTGCTAAGGGATGCCTCCGGAAAATGGGCAGCAGCGTCTTTCCATGTATCATCATCCCGTACTGCGCTCGCCAACCCGCCTGCCAAGCGTGGTGAGTATGGCAACTACCCCTCATGGAGATCCATGAGGGAGGCCTGTTCAGTAGTGGACTTTTTACGGCTGGATTGATGATGTGTAATCGAAGCCTTTGCCCAGCTGTGGGACAGTATAAACTTAATAGTAAAAAAAAATAAAAAAATTGTGACAGCTGGTCCCAAAAAAATTGGCATCTTGCATTGAAGCATTCCACTTAGTGAACCGCACCAAAGTCCTGTTACGTGGCACACCAGTCCTGCTACAGTTCGTTCAGTAGGCAAAGATATTGCTAGCCTCAGGCACCCGTGCTACGTAAACTTCCCACGGTATGACAGAAACGAAATTCAAGTCGCATACACGCCTATGCTAGCCACCTCCTTATCCAAAATGTGTATGTGCATAGTAAAAGGCCGAGCAAAGACCAAGCCTCACCTTTTAGCATAACCAGATATCAACATGCGTATCTCCGTCGTATCTGCATGTACCAAATATCTAGCCTATTGTTGCTAGCTTTCATATGTCTAATAGATTGATCATTAGTTTAATATCCCAGCTTACTATTATATTGTAAACCATAAGCTTTTATGGGAATTAAAGTGATATATAGATATTTGATATGAATGAACGCTCAAATATTTATGTAATATTTGGTTTAAAAGTGCATTTAGGCAAATCTTTGAAGCAGAACGTATTGGGACGAGTGCTGTTTAAAAGAGGAACTAAAAACAAATGATTTTTGGTTCAAATAAATTTATAACAGGAAATATTATTGACTTATTCCTGCAGATACTTGTAAGTCCTACATCAGCTTTCATCTGCATTGCAAACCACCTTTGAACAAACAAACCATAAATCATGGAAACATAAGCCATTATATTCAAAGTCTCGAGATTAAACTAACGGGAAGACCGATATGGTTCTTTATCCCCGAGATGCGTCGCCCACTCGTGTCGTGATGCAACTGACGATAAAAAGTTCTCGCATTAGGTTTTTTATCATTTTTGTCATCCCCACCCTGTAAATAGAAACCAGTGTTTATGGTTAGAGATTCGCTCCCGACTTTTGCAATAAAATGTCACGACCATGCAATTGAAAGCCGAACACAAAGGAGCAATAAAACAAATAAATCAAAATCAATTAATATAGGATAAGAGCTTTTTGTTCTGTAACGAGAAGCGCTAATATCGATTCATAAATCGATCCTATAACGATTTAATCGATTTTCTCGACGCGCGCCGTCATGTTCGATATTTTCTTAGAAAACGTAAAAGGGGTGATTGTATCTCCTACCAAGTAAAGAAATGTACATTGTACACAGTCAAGGCATTTGCACACTAATTGAACCGCCAGTGAGACGCCTTTTATGTCCTACAAATTAATAAAATACATAGTTGCCATACTGAAGAATGGCGCCAATAAAAGCAATTTATCAAATAAATTTAGCAGTAACCGTATTTACTAAGCAACTTCCCTTCAATAAACCTGTTGCGAGAGCCGATCTATAAATAAGACCAATAACAGAATTAACACCTCAAAGTGTGAATAAATGGCTATTTTGCAACCACGGTGACGGTAATTGCCTAAAAGACACTCCAATCATTACAGAACTTTATTGAAATCGAACCATAAACAAGATAATCAGCAACATTTCTATTTGTTCTACTTTGAGAGTACTCTGATGATATTTCGCTTCGATTGCAACAGATTCATTGTTTGAAATTATGTTCGGACTCTTGGTAATGCGCGGATATTGTAATTGGTGCTTGATCATTCTTGAAATTTACTCAAAATGGAAAGGTAGGTAACGAAAATTAACACAAATATTACTACTTACAATCAAAGGATCTATAAAAGATCACGTGTATTTAGAGTATTCAGATATAGGTACAGCGCCATTAAAAACCACTGATGTGTCTAACCTAGCGTAGGTACACAGACTTGACGACCGATTTATGTCTATTTATGTTTAATTATGTAATTCTAGAGGTATGTATGTATATGTATTTTCCTTTATTTAACGTCACACATTTTTATAATTGTTATTACCGTAATTTTCGACAGCACGAACCCTAACCCCTATAAGCTCTCAATAACATAGTATGTGAAATATGCAATATAAAAGAACTACTTAAGTATACGGCTGCTGAGCGGTCGGTTCTTTGAGTGAAATAAGTTTACTTCCAGCTAGGTATATAGATAGGTTAAGTATTTATTATGTTAATTCATATTGCTATGGTAATAATTTAAAATAACTATTACGTATTAATAATTATCTAAGTAGGTAATATTTTTGACATAGCAACTATACTGACGAGCTCTGTGGCGCAGCGGGCGAAGATCCGCCTGCGACGCAAGGGGTTGCGGGTTCGATTCCCGCCTCGGGACAATTGTCTGTACGATCTGCAGATATTTGTTCAGGGTGTTCTGGGTGTTTTTCTATATATAATAAAAATATCTCTCTATGTAGTATAATGTATTAAGTATATCAGTCATCTAGTACCCATAACACAAGCTCTGCTTAGCTTGGGGCTAGATGATGCTGTGTGATTTGTCCAGCATTATTTATTATTATTTATTATTGGCTTATTTAGATTTCTTTGTGTTTTCTATTTTTATTTATAATATTTTTATGTTTTATTTTCATCTCAACCCCTTAATTTGTAATTAGTCGTGAGGACCAATAATTGGCTTTTCATTTTATCTTTATATAAGTGTAATATTGTGTTAGATATAAACTGTCGGTCTTCCTTAATAATAAATAAATAAATAACTGACAATTTGGGTATCTTCAAATCAAGGGTAAACAGGTACATTCTGGGCAAGCGTGTCTCATCCTAGACCAAATCATTGCTTAACATCAAAAATGACAAAAAAATAATAGGAGGTAAACGTAAGACTGCACGTATTCTATAAAAGCTTCACAACTCGTTCTTCCTATACGAATGATACAAATTTTAATAAGACAAATCAATAATTTTTCTTTATTTCCTATATTAAACATCACTTTTTTTTTTAATTAAGTAACAAATCATTACTGTTATTGCTGTTATTACTTTTTGACAGCACGCGCCTTAACCCAAAGATAAGCTCTCAACAACATCCTAAGTGAAATAATCAATACAAAACGAACTAAAAGAGTTCAACGTAAGGCAGTAGGTATGCTATAAACCCTTCGCAACTCGTTCTTCCTACGTCCCGCGAACCTGTCTGGTCCTTCGAACCGGATCGGCGTGTGATAAAATTTCGCTGTAAATACCCGAAGATAGGAATTCCGATTACGATCACGTCACTCGTTTCATGCCCTGGCCACAACAGTTCAGTAAAGGACGTTTAACTCGAAGCTTCTCAAATTGTTTTCTGGAAAAAAGATACGAATATTATGTAGAGGTATATTTGGGAGAGTGTGTTCCAATATAATGTACCTGCGTTTCGAACTGTGCTCATCGCGTTCAACTAAAGCACTAATAATAAGTCTTTGTTATACTAGTATTTTTCTAATTTTTTAAATTTCTAATTTCTAGATTTCTAATTTTGTATGATAATATTGTTAAATGTCAATAACTAAAACATATGTCCATGACATTTCGGGTTATATTATATAGAGCATGGTGGATGAGGATAAGGTTATTTTTAAAAGGTACCTTAATGATTTAAATCCAATTTAGTCGCGGTAAAACAAAAACTAAAGCATAAAAATTCCGACACCCAAATAATTTTGTCCATAATCGGATAACATTCAGGCCAAGAAAAATGTAATTACATCAGCGTCATCTAGTCAAATAATTAAATAAAAACTCCAAACTTTTTTTGCCTGACTGAGACCTGCGTGGCTCAGTTGGTCTGATAGCAAGCAGACTGATTCACAAACTGATTTTGAGGGATGGAACCCGCAACCTCCTGCGCTTGCGGGTTCCATCCCTGAAAAGGGACAAGTGTTTTTTTTGTCAGCCTATATTGTCCCACTCTGGGCAAAGGCCTCCCCCAAATCCCAAGATCATGACAAGTTTTTGCTTTCTAAAAATATTGGGGTCATCTATGTATGATAAATTATGTATAAAAAAAAGTATTTAAGTATTTTATCAACCATTTGGTTTACAATATCCCATAGTACAAGTTTTACTTATTTTGGAATTAAATGGTACTGTGTGTTGTGTCCATATTTTTTTATTTTAACACTCTTCCACGTTTCTTTATAAATTTTATTGTTTTTAAGTAATCCTGTTCCAACTGATCCCTCAGTGGATATTCATAAGAACAATAACAATGTGGAACATAAATTGTTACAGACAAAACAGCGGTCTTGTCAACACAAATTCGATAATACCGGCCACTCGGTCCGGCTTCCAGCCAGTTAAATAAACATGGCCTCGCCTCAATATTTACCTACCTACGATAATACTATATTGTACGGTCGGTGTCAAAACTAGTTAAACCGATTTTGATCGAAAATAAAGTATTTAGAACCAATCTAGCCAGAAAATAAGACCTTTAAAGAGCTTTTCTTAAAGATGGTTGAGTATTTTCAAATTACTTCTTTGTAAAATATTTATTAAAACTTAGATTTTAATCTCGAATCTCATCTTGCCCTGATGCAGTAAAAATATGCCAAGGGATACCTCCGGAAGATGGCAGCTGTGTCTTTCCGTGTGTCAACATGCCGTACTGCGCTCGCCAACCGGCCTAGCAAGTGGCAACCACATACATGGCAACGATCCCCTCAGGATCAGTACTTAGAATTTCATGAGGGAGACCTATATCCAAGAGTGGACGTCCTACCGCTGAGATAATGATGAACGAAATTTCTTTGTAAGTACAAAATTGTTACGAAAAGAGTAAGGGGTACGAACGTGGTTAAGTGTGTGAGCAGAGGTAGACCAAAGAAAATATGGTTGGATTGTGTAAAAACTTATGAGTTGGAAAGGCGTAAGGGTCAATTTGACGTACAGCAGGAGTTAAAGAGGACATCTTACGATCCCACGTAATGTACGATACGGACGTGTAAGATGATAAGCTACTTTTGGCGGTGACTGTACCAAACCCACCTCAGTTGGACCACCCGACTTCTATTATACTCACCAAACTTTCAAACAATAATAATTCTTGTAATAACTAGATGTTTGTCGTTTTATTGTGTCGTAACAAACAGAATGTCAACCTGGGAGTCGATTGCAAAGCTTACTTTGTTCTAAACATAATCTGCTTTGAAGCCCGTTTAGTGGGTGGTTAAAATAACGCTAAAAGTTCAAATTATTTTGGAAAGTATTCAAAATGAAGTATTACTTTTAGTTTATGGCGTATGAAAGTTCTAGCCTTATTGTTTTCTATTCTAAATTAAGTAATTACCTTATTCTACGTATTAGGTTATTAATCATTATTTTTTTATCGTTTAATATATTTTCTACTTGTATTCGGATGAGGTCCGCATACCATCTTTTAAAATTTAATGGATACAGTTTTTTTAACAGCCTAAAATATTATCAAATCTTAATAACTAGGATCTGATCAGTCGAAAAGGTTAATTATGAATTCTAGTTTCCAATGAGGGAGGATAACAAAGTTGTCTTTGTCTCGACTGGACGTAGGTACCGCTTTCGCTTAGCCCACATAAACTCTTTATTGACTTTCTTTACTCTTGGACTTGCAATCTGATTATCGATCTATCTCGCTACCTGTTACTCCAAGGAAAGGTTTTTAATGAACCTATATTATTATTAATAAGATACGACAGTTCGGTATAGTTTCTGCTAAGTCCTTTTACTATTATTTGCTTTTGAATGCGGCGTACTTTGATACATTTTGTTAGTTTTGAAAAGATAGCATCGAAGCAAAAGGCTTATCAGAAGTGGGAATAAACTTAATGCGACCGATGCTAAATAACCTTACCAACGTAAAAAAAATATCTAAAATACAATTTCAGAGCTACCTAGACAAATGGCTTCGTCTGGTCACTTTAAAAGTTACGAAGACAAAAAGCAATTTAAAACTTTTCAAATGCAATATACCACGGAGACTAAAGTAAAATGGTATCCTTTGCACCGTTTAGTCACCAAATAGAGTATATATTGTGAACTTTGAGCGTAATTCGAAACTGCATCCAAGGCAATGTACCTTGTTTAAACTATCCGGTTATACCATCTGATAGCATTTGACCCCCACTGAGACCCATCTAGAGAAACAAAACTGCAGATATTGCGTTGTAGAGAAACTTCGCAAGTTGTAGAATGTTGTAGTACCGATGGTATTGTTGTTCGATGCGTATTTGGAAAACGACTTGGGAACATTGTAAGGTTGTTTAGAACTATCTTACAAAATGTGCTTTGTAACAAAAGCTTTGACTTTGTGGAATTACTTCCTTACTATCTTTACCATGTGTGAAACACATTTGCAAGAGGATCTAGACATATCCAATGTTAAATGTTATTCTATCTATGCATTAGCGCATAAAATAAGTCTTTAATGGGCTTAGAAGCTCGCAAGAAGTCACGGGTTATCACTATCGTTAACGGTAGCCAAGCTGTTAAATACCCAACGATATTTGTCAGAGATATGTGGGTAAATGAAGCGTGTCTTTTAATACCGCGATTTGCTTAAGCAATCATGACAAACTTGTTAGATTTCCATTTCTAAGTTGTTGAACTTTTTGCCTTCGCTCAAAGTTGCATGCTCCTAGATACCGAGCTATGAACTTATTCAACACCTATTAAGATTGAGATAACCTTATCCAAACGTTGCTAAAGTTAAAAGCTCACAAGTACGCCTTGATTTAAATTCAGTGTTACAAATTACACGAATTCACGCCACCGAATAGTGTTATTTATCCTCGGGCACAATGATACATTCGTCTGAGATTATAATCTACCGCTGACAAATCGAAACGTTTACTTCTACACCTATTTGCCGAGTGCCGCGTTTCGTTAAGCTTAGATCAATTACTTACTGATTAGCTTAACTAAAGATGCGCAATTAGTTACTGCTAGAAGCTTCAGTTTGCCATATTGGCGTATTCGCTATACTTCAGCCAGATTCTATGTGTACAAAATGTAAACAAAAAGTTAGTAGGTACTCAGTCTAGAAACACTTTTTTACATAGGTTCAAATGCTTATTTTGACATCGAGAAACACAATTTTTCCTTTATTCTCGAGCATTGAATAAGAACTAAAACGCCAGAGGCAGCACGGCACGCTTTCACCGTATTTGTGTTCGGCGCCAAAATTCCTAACCTTCAATTTGACAATCTCTTGACAAGTGGTTTGGCGGCTTTTACGGCTAAATTGAGGCAATATTTTAAAGAACGATGGTAAATAAACAACATGGTTGAAGTGAAATGTTTAGCTGCATGCTATCGAAGACAACTTACCAGCAAGTAGATGCTTAGTAATGATGACATAGAATTTATGGAATGATAGGTACTTGTAACGTAATTACAGTTATAACAACTGCTGTCAAATGTGATGTATTTTGTATTGAATTTTAAAGAGAAATAATATTGAGTTAATAATGGTAATATACGCGATAAATATACATATGTACATATATTATTATTTATATATACATACATACATATATATATATATACATATATATATATATAGTATATTTTGTATATATAAATATACTATATTATAGTATATCTTTATATTTTATATATATATATATATATATATATTAATAATGCTTTATGTATGATCGCAAAAGTTTAAGAAAGACGAAAGTATGATACTTGTCTACTAAGTGCAACAGGATACAAAGGTCTGTATATGGGACACATAAACTCTAAAACTTCGTCAATTGATGTATGTACATTCGTCAATAAGTTGAATAATTAAATAAAAAGTATTTGGACGCAATGGTCACATTGAAATGTCAATTTACAAAAGAAGACAACTAATTGAAAGACACATAACTGAATTTGGAACTCAGTCGTTACAGTAATCATTAAACAATTTTATTTTTGGCTTAGTTTATGTTTGACGAAATTGGATCAGTTTCCGTTCCCAACTAACAAAAGTGAAAATTAAGTGAAGGATTTGTTTAACCTTCTCTTTAATTAGAGTTAATATTTATGTTGTACCCTTTTTTGTTTCAGGTAAGTTTCGAAGTTCTATGAAGAAGACTTTCCATGGTGGTTTGTAAAACGCAATGCAGGAAGGTACCAATGTCGTAACCGCGATTGCATACATTCCTGCTAAGGGTAATATAAATATATATTACCTGAAGCAGGATATTTCACGTGGAGAACTTTAAAATTAAGCACAATAATACGACAATTATTATGATAATAATTAAAACCAAAACAATGAGGTTTGCTATTCAATACAATCATTTCACCATTAAAACGTCCACTACTGAACACAGGTTTCCCTCATGGATTCCATGAGGGGTAGTTGCCATAATCGCACGCTTGGCAGGCGGGTTGGCGAGCGCAGTATCAGACGTTGATACAAGAAAGACACTGCTGCCCATCCTCCGGAGATATCCCTTAGCAGGTTCTTACTGCATCCACGGGCATGAGAGGAGGGGTAACATTCTACTGCCGGCACCCCACGGCGAATTCAATACAATACAATTACACATATATTGATAACGCCAAGTTACAAGTCGAGTAGGTTCTAAAGTACAATAGTAGTTGGTTATTTTATAAATAACGGTAGCTACTCTAGATTATAATTAAAAACTACTGAATATTAAAAATATAAATTAATATAAATTACCTAATTATTAATTTCATTAGACATTTCAAATGTATTATCAAATTATTGCCAGTATAGAACTCTCCAATCGAGTAGAACGAACTTTCAATGAGCTATTTGCGCGGTCTCGATTTAAATGCCGTCGTGGAGGTTGCATCCCTCGGATTGTGTCCGGCAGTTATTACAGAGCGACCCATGACGTACACGGACCTCCGATTTGCACAATTTATGTGTTGGAGCGTCTAATAAATGGGCTAGCTTATTGCTGCGGAGAGCCTGGGTAGTGTTCACGCCTCTAGGTTTGAATACATCGATGTTTTTGTGGGTAAACATCGCCACCTGGTAATAAGTTCGCAGGCGAGCGATACCCAATTTCTTAAAATATTAGCGGCACGAGACGTCGTCTGGCACACCAACGAAGGCGCCACTGCGCGCCTTTGCATGACGAAGACTCTGTCTACATCAGCAACTCCACGCCGTACGTGATGGTGCTAGCACGCCAGCACCACGTTGCGGGAGCAGGTCGCGGCGAGGCGGCGCAGTACGAAGCATGTGCGTCCTAGTCTGGAGCAAAGCTCCTCTATGTGATTTTCCCATGTGAGACCACGGCACTATCGATTTGTAAGCATAGTAGTTTTGTGGATTCCACCATCTGTAGGGCGGTGTTTCCAGCAGTCATTGCGAATAGTGGCCTGGGTGTGCCGTTCAGACGGAATGTCATGTAGCAGGTTAGTCCCAGTACAGCGCTAGACCAATCGATCGGAACCACCGCTCTAGGCTCTGCACTACGTTGTACAGCCTTACCTCCAGTTTGGACGTGTTGTGCGCGGCCACAATGACGGCTACGTCATCGGCGTACATATAGGCCTGCGCCCTGTTGACGGCTTTAGGTAGGTCGTTCAGCAAAAGTCTGAACAACATGTTTGAGAGGCATGAGCCCTGTGTTACCCCTACGGTGTTCATCAACTCTGCTGACTTTAATCGGCCATGATCGCCTACTATGGTCTACGTGCGGTAGGACATATGGAGCTTAGCACGGATAGAGTTGGGCCTCTTATTCCGTAGTAGGTCCGTAGTTGAGTTTGTCGCAGATGAGATGATGGTCGGCGGTATCGAATGCGCGCGACATTCGCTTCATTCGCTCAGTGGCAAAAAATATCTAAAGCAAAACCAAGATTTATCTATATTCTCTAATAATTCTATTTGACGACTCTTCGACGCGGCAGACCTTAGCGGAGGTAGCGGGACGAATTGGACAAGGTGTTGGACACAGTACTGGACGGCTGGTCGGAAGAAACGAGACATCGCGATGTTTGGAGGGAGTGGGGAGAGGATTTGGCCCAGAAGTGGAAAGAAAAATTATGTGTTATACTGTGTTTTTACTACTAAATTCGCTAGTTAGGTATGCGTAAACGTTAACGAACTAATCAAATGCTTAATCACTTGATGGCGTAAACTCATCAATATTTTGATCACAATTGCAATGGCACATCACAGAGGCTATAACAATATAAACATATTTATCACATAACGCTAATTAGTCGCTGTGGCACAAATAAATATCAATACAAGTATTTATTTGACATTCGTTGACATCAATATGCAGAAGTGACAGATTTCAATTTGCTTTGCATATTGATTGCCGGTCTCTTGATTATCATGAATAGATAACCTACGAATTTTAATTCATTTAGGGAAACCATGAATATTTAAACCCTAAACATCGCTAATGGTTTCGGTGGTAAATGGTTAACTTTGAGTTCCTAAAGGTTAGGTTAAACGGATTTTGTACCTTACTCGTAGTTAAGATTTTACATTTTTATGGAAAACTGCACATCGCTCGTTCTAAGAAGTATTCAAAATGGAGTTATGAAATGTGTAAACAGCTATTCAAACGATTTCTTTAAGGCAAGATAAGAATAAGTTAACTTTAATAAGAAGCAAAATTATCAACAATCTTAATTAATTAAGTAAGTACTATAAATATCTATATTTTCTATTTCCAAAGCATAAAACGAGTAGGTAAGTTATATAGCAACCTATCTCCATTTTAAGTCAAACAACAGAATAATTTTAAAATTATCAACAAAGTTACGGGTTCGTTTACAGAAGCATTCCCTCGGGAAGACGGCTGAATGAGGAAATTGGCCTTTACGACCTTTATGAAAACTCTGTATTACAATCCGTAGAAATATAGCTGTTTATTTAAATAAAAAACCAAATTGATCTGCAAAAAATTTGTTTCGTTGTTCTATGCAACAGAAACATTTTCTCAGTTATGGTATGTTTGCAATTTAATTTATTGTGTATATATTATAATAGATCATACATAAATCTCTAAAATATGCCTGATGTTATTGCAAAGCCTTTAGACAAACACCAATTTGTTAGTTACCATTTCAAAAAGGCGAATTTAGTGTGACGTAAAAGGATAGCGTAATTCCTTTCTCCCATACCTACACCAACTTGTGTGGTTGTGGTTATAATGCCTCAGTGCGATTGTACCAGCGATCTGTCCAACATAACCAATCTAAATTCCGCTAATCCGACCACATTTCCTCGTTATATTGAAATAATATGGCTTTTCCGTATTAGGTACTCGTATATTGAGAGTAGAGATAACGTCACTTACCTACTGTGTCCGTAACCGGAGTGCTATGCTATCTATGATCTAGTGTAGAAACTACTTTGTGATCTGTACTTGAGCCATAGACACTGTTTCTTGTCTATGGTTGCTGTCACATCCGTAGAACCACTTTCCCTGGACACCGGTGCTTTAGGTTATCCACTTTGGACATTGGTTTGACATTTCAGTCAGTACGATATTTGAATAATACTTTTGTTCTGTCTGATTTAATTGACAGTCGGTTTTAGGCTTTATGAAAAGCCTAAACGCGGAACTATTTAAAAATGGAGCTCAATTATTCTATCCCAATCCTTTGTTAGATATATTTATCATATTTAAAGTACCTTTTCATCATCATCATTTCGGCTGTAGGATGTCCACAGCTCATAGATTTTCTATCATGAGGGGTTGTTGCCATACGCGCCACGCTTGGCAGGCGCGCAGGTTGGCGGGCGCAGAACAGGGTATTGAGACTCAGGAAGACGCTGCTGCCCTGAGGTATCCTTTAGCAGGCTCTTACTACATTCACTGTCACAAGAGGGGGGATTCTCCTACCAGCACCCCACGCCATAAAATATTTTTAAACATACACGGCATAAGTTTGTTTTACAACTATAAAATTCATTGTGTCAATTTATTAATTAGCTCTACCAGTTATACACTCTATCCAGGTACACAATCGTTCACTTTTTCGCTAGATCCTGTTAGAATAATATCTTGCTTGCATAACAAAACCTAAGATTCTATAAGATAGGCAGATCGGTGAAGCTATAAACATTAATCTTATCCGTGATCTAGCGTAACCCCAGCAGTGACCTGTGGTTCTATGCCATCAGAACAGCTTATCCAATACCATTGTACCGTGAAGATTGTATCTCCTGTCCCGCTCCATTAGCCCGGGAGTGACGGAGTGGCACGTCGGCCGAAGTGACGTATTGTCTGGATTATAGTCTGGTGGTTACTGTAAGGCGACGTCGGATAGACAGGGTCTAGAGAAAATCTTTCAACAATGTTGTTGCTTGATTGAGAGTTCCAAGATTTCTAACTTTGCACGATCCAGTGTATTGAATGGAATTTTGTTGTAATGAGCCGTTTTCAGTAAAAAAAGAAAAAAAGTGCTTTCTATTAAACCTAACTGATGGAGCTAGCGAGCGGAGAAAGCAGTTTGTGAAAGACAATTGCTGTCATTGCCTAATTGTGTTTCCTACCTGTAAAAGAAAACTAACGCCAATTCATTGGTAAACTATTCGTCCTTAGTATCCTACGCATATTCGATTGACTCCGTGGCGTCATGGGAATAGCGGTAGACGCAGGGTTTGATGCTAAGGTTTGATGACCGCGAAGTTTGCAAAATCCTTAGAATTGAGATGTTTCACATTCAAAACACTCGTGAGTTACACTATTCATTGTAATGTTAAACAGGCTTTCTACTCACGTTAATTATACGTCGAAAATAGGTTTCCAGCGTGTTCAGTTCCTCCCAGGGGAACTTTCATCAGGGAATGGAGACTTAAGCGGCATCTTCTCCTTACGCGCTCGCGATCCACCGTATAATTAACGTGAAAAGAAAACATTACAATTGAGAAGGCCTGAGTGTGTTTTAAATAAATACCTATATAAGATGTACCTGAAGTTCAAAGTTCAAAATATTTAAATTTTAATTATTTAACCATGTTGTAACATAAAGATCATACTTATAACATAAAAAATATCATACTCAGCTAGATCTCAACAATTTTAGTATGCTCAGAAGTATCTAGAAGTATAATTACATTTTATACACTAGATAGATAGATAGATAAACTCTTTATTGAATGAACTCTTTATTGTACATTCACCATATAACATAAATTTCACAAAGAGAAACACAGGTTTTAAAACAAAAACTAAACTAAAACTAGGTTCTTATGTCTAACTAAAAAATAAAATAACCTAAACCACTAAACTCCGATTACCACAAACTAGCCACGCTTTGCTTAGTCAGGCTGGCTTAGGACATTTCTAAATGTCCCTGTGTGAAATATCCCTATTATTAATTTAAAGAGCCTTTAACTGTCAAAGCTCTAAATAAAGCCCACCAAAGAAGCCAGTAACTGTAAATTTTATCCGACTGTTCATTAAAGTCCCCTGCACGCATTTCATTTAGTAACATTTTATAATCGACAGTTTATACTCACGTCGCACAGAAAGAATTAAGTAAATTTACATTTCACGTCTTCGAGTTTTATAAGATTATACCGCGTCAGCAACTGGTATTCGTGCTGTACGGGACGCTGCAATGCTTGGGAGATTGTAAGAGGCTTCCCCAGCACCTATAGGTAGGTACCATCCTCTCAGCTTAGTCGGCCTATATTCTGAGTGTCGAAAAATCCATTATTGCTCGGCTGACATGGAATCACGGCGAAAGCCGCCACTTGGCCAAAATGGTTTTAAAAGAAATTTTTGTAGACAGAATTAATTATCAACCTTTGCCTTCTAGGCCTCTAGGCTCTGTTAATGCGCAATTTTAATATTGAATCACCATTGTTAATGTTAATTAACTTATTGAAAATGAATGTTGCGTTTTAATTGCAAACTCAATATTTTAATTCGTTTTGCATTTTCGACTCCATTAAAATGGAATCCTTTTTTTCACCTGAAAACACCTAGGTTTATTAATATGTCGATTATGCTTCTTCAAAATTGTCTTTTCCTTGTGTTTGTAAGTTGGCGTGTGTAAATGACACGACTTAATTTAATAAACTATTTTGTTTTTATAAGTAAGGCCTTTACATATACTATAGATGATTTATACAGCGTCAGCATCTGCTGTACGAGACCCTGCAGTGCCTGGGACAGTGTTAGATTTTCTTGCCCAGCACCTAAACCATTCTCTCAGCGTCGTGTTTACCGAGTGGTATGTACCCCTGACTTAACTACATTCATAAGATCGTGGGTTCGATACCAGGCGTGCACCAATGGATTTTTCTTTCTAACTCATGCTTTAACGGTAAAAGAAAACATCGTGAGGAAACCCGCGGCCATTAAATTTACTACAGATGAACAACTAGTATAAAATCCTAAAGGAGGGCCGATTAAAAGCACTCAGCCACTTAAATGAAAACTTGCATGCGACATAAAATTCTCGCATGCAAATAAATGCAGCAAAATTCAGATCGACAAGATAAGTGAGCCCCGCAATAAAAATAACTTTCCAAATACAATTTTATTAAACAGTGTAGGTAAATTTGCCTTTCACGTGTTTAAAATGTTTACAGTGTTAATGTTTTTATGCTGTACGTGACGCTGTAGTGCCTGGGACTTTGTACGATGGATTAGGCTAGTCCAGCACTACCTATCCTCTCAGGTTATTCGGCCATATTCAATGGAAAGAATAGGTCAATATGTCTGAAGCTGGGCGCGGGTAAGATGTAACCTCACGATATCTTCCATAACCGTTTCTACGTGTTAAATATGCACAAATGACCATTTTTCGAGCAGAAATGTCCATTGGTGGATGCCCGTTATGGAACCCACTTTTAGACCGAATGTTGGACCCTAAGCCGCGGTTTTCCTCACTATGTATTTCCTTGGCCGTGTTAAATGTGTACATACACACATTTTTCGAGAGCTAAAATCCATTGGTTGGTGCATATCTGGTGTCGAAGCCGACCTTTGAATCGAAAGTTGGAAGCTTCACAGAGTGTAGGTATTCACATTATATTCGGGTCACGTTCACAAATTACACGTGTGGACAGCCAACCGTGCCCTAAATTTCGTGTAAAACAACGAAGGGAATTTATAACGTAAATGCCATTTTTCGCTCTCGCCTGTCTTCCCCAGGGTTTTTCGATAAACAAAACGTCGGTAAACTTTACCGATAATTCTTCCGTATTCTTTGTTGTGTTCTATTTTTGGATGTTGTTTTTTATTTGTCTCTAGATTTTATCGATCAAATCACAAAAAATAATCAAGTGTCTTATTTCGTATTTCGTCTTTCATTCTATAAAAAAATATTAAGGTGCAAAAAAAATTGTATGTATTTGTACAGATTTGTCATCATCATCATCATCATTCCAGCCGTAAAAAGTCCACTACTGAACAGGCCTCCCTCATGAATCTCCATGAGGGGTAGTTGCCATACTCACCACGCTTGGCAGGCGGGTTGGCGAGCGCAGTACGGGATGTTGATACACGGAAAGACGCTGCTGCCCATCTTCCGGAGGTATCCCTTAGCAGGCTCTTACTGCATCCACGGGCATGAGAGGAGACTGATTTGTATTTCTATAATAATCTAACATTTTCTGCAGATGGCACTTACGTCATCGTCATTACAAGCGTATATTAATTTCGATGTAGTCTCTTACGCGCCGCTTGGCCGTGCGCTTATACTCTAGGTCCGGCGATCGTGCACCCCGAGTTCGAATCCTCCTGCCGTGCTAACTGTGCCAACGACTTACGTCGTGGTTCGCGGCGCGGTGGGACAGAGCAATGGGTGAAGAGCAACAAGCGGGCATAGTCCAATGAGGCGTTCGCTTCTGTTGCAGCCCGAACATTTTTGGTTCTAAATACTTTTTGCTTTTAGGACGCGCTTTGGCGATATTGGTGTCAATTAGGTACCTACAAATAAAACAATTTTTTTAACTTTACAAGTGAACGAAACCGATAAATGCCTCTAAATTATCTACTTATAAAGTACATAGAATTTTATACACCTTTTTCAAAATGGTAGTAAATTTTAAAATGACCAATAGTTGTTGTTTTAAACGAAAATTACCTTTTGGCGCTTACGACTATACATTTCCATCTTGTTTCTGTATTTTTGTATGGAGGCTCGATTTACCATTGTAATTTAAACCATTACATTCAAATAACTGCATTTATTTTTTTAAATTAAGACGAATGTACTTATGTGCCAAAACAAACCTCATACGATTTTATGGCATTAATTTTTTAAAACCGTATTTAAGTTTATTTATTGAGAAAATGTCTTCTGTGTACTCTTCCAAAAAACTGTTGGATTAATTACATCTACTTACCTGTATTATAATGTTATTATAACGACTATTATATAAGTAGCAATTCCCTATTATTTTTACCTTAGCTAACCACACGTAACGCGTGCTTCCAATATAGTTCCTTAGATAAAGTAGCTTGATAAGATAAGATAGGTTCCTATTAAGACAACAGTGGTTCGATACCGGCCCTATCCGTTGGTACACAACGGATTTTTCTTTCATAAAAAATGTATAATACACATTTAACACGTGCTTTAACAATGAAAAAAAACAATAATATTTACGTGTTCTTTCCTCTGACTAGTGGGCAAACCTAATCCATCTAACTACGTCCCAGGCACTGCAGCGTCCTATACAGCATGAATACCAGTTGTTGACGCTGTATAAATCATCTACAATAGATACAAAGACAATATAGAGACAAAGATCTTACTTTTTTTAGTTAGGCACAATGATCATGCGCAATGTCTAAAAAGGTAGTCGGTCTTAGTGGGCTGGGTTATTGTGCAATGTCCTAATTGCAGCGGTTAGGCCATTAACGCCGCGATGTCTAATTGTTCCGCTCTAATGAGCGATAGTGCCCTTTGTTTCGACTGGCGTGTTATCGAGAAAGTGGTGCAATGCATATCTACCTGTTATCGTCCTATTAAAAATAAAAGTGCATAAAAGTATGTAGGTGAGACTTTTGAAAGTTTTAGTTAGTGTAATTAAACATGTCAACAACATCGTACTCAAATAAGAGAAGACAGATCTGTGCCAGCATTAAAGTTTTATCTTGATAATGCTGAAGTCTCCATAAATGTAAATAGTCAATAACACGGATGGTTCAAAGTTTTTTATATCTTTGGGATGGTTTAGGTGCTGGGCTAGCTTAATTCATTTAACAATGTCCCATGGACTACAGCATGATATAACAGTTGCTGACACTCTTCTCCTCTCTCAGCCCGGAATCACCCACTGCTGGGTTTTAGGCCTCCCTTAATTTTTGCCAGCCTCCTCTGTCCTGTGCCCTTCGCATACAGGTGCGCCCAGCATTCTTTATAATGTCTTCGATCCAATTGTTGCTGACACTATAAAGATATAAAGCTATAATAATATAACGAACTATTTATTTATTTAAGGTACACTTAAATTTTCGTAGTTAAATGTATGTACATAGATAGATAAGACAACTTGATGTAAATTGGCGTTTACATAATTTAAGTGTACATAACTTATACGCATTAAATGAATGCTTTATGAGAAAAAGACAAGGAAAAATACAATAATAAAAAACTACAAATATACAATTTTTAAAGAGTTAGGTACCACATCTATTACATATATTGACCGATTTAAAAGGAATTCAAATAAACAACAAAGTAATCAAAGCACAAACTGCCCATCGACTTCAGTCCGACGCAGAAGTTGTAGAAACGTTATCGCCCCAATAAATTGTATTTAGACAAATGCACTCCACTTGAAATATTCCCTGTGTACTCAATTACACCCGCATGCTCACTGGCCGCTAAGTACCGGCTGAGTAATAGGACTTGCTGCTCGATATCTGACAATTGCGGATGGAAAGTTTATTGTTTACTTACAAAGGCTTTAGATAATGTATTGTTGTAACAGTTGATTACAAGTTGCATATCGATTTGCGCTGAAAATTGCAAATTTGAACAGTGAACACCCTTAAAACTAAGTTCCCCTAATTATTCCCGCATATTCACTGGCCGCTTAGTACCGTATCCAATCTACCTTTATACAAAAATTAAACACAGTATGAAAACTTAAAATTATAACAAATGTACGATGCGCTAAAAGCGGTTTCTCCCATGCGTATTTGTCCTCGTGATTATACTAATGTGACAAAAGTCGTGTGTTCACAAGGCAATTATATTTATACTAAAATTTTAATAATTTACATTCAAGCAGACCTACAGGGCACTAGTTAACAAAGTGGTTTGTAAAAGAACTTGCTCAAAAAGTTTGTTTTGGTAAATAAACAGTTACAAGTCTCAAGATGAATTAAACTGTAGAGTCAAATGCCCTATTAATGTTTATTTTAACGGGCCCTGCCAATTAAAGAGCACTTGGGTTAATAAAAACCTACAGCGGAGCAGACATGATCCGATTATCTCTCCATCAGCTCACTCGAACGCAAACGCAATGCTTTATGAAACTACCATGAGACGCTTAAGTAATGGACGATGCATTGGCGATATTGGCTTAAGGGATTTTAACTTTTTTCAGCAATTACAAAACGAAACAGTTGGCCACCTTCTTAACAAGTTTTTTTTTAAGCTTTCGCGATCACGACACATTATTAACAAATATTTAACCGGGTATTTATCGCGTTATTTACCTTTATTAATGCCCGACGTTTCGACAGGATAGACAGGTTCCCGGGAAGACTTCCCTGGACCACGTTGGGTGCAATCCCTATGCTAATAATATCGTAACATATTATGCAGTGTAATAAAAAACAATAATGTAACTGTGAGTTTTAGATAATAAATAAAATAAAATAAAGTAACGTAATGCGATAAATACCCGGTTATGTTTTAATAACTTAACAAGTACGAAAAACATTCCCGATATTTTTCATATCAATAAAAAAATATTCGGAATTGTTATTTTATGTTTTAAATAATTCATGTTATTACTTGAAATGGGTAGTTGGTTTACACGATTGGTTAACTATTACAATATAAAAGAACCAAAAATCTGCTCTATAAAAACATACATTTTCACTTTACGGGTGAACGAAACCGATGTTTGCCTCTAAATTTTCTTTACATAATATCGGTCTACGCACTATTTTCAAAATGGTAGTGTGATTTTACTCGTGCAATTACTAATAGTTTTTATTCTATACGAGAATTACTGTTTGGGCACTTACGACTCTTTATTTCAAGCGAGTTTTTCGCATTAGTTTGTATGGAGGCGGCCCACTTCAGTCCGCGTTGTACCATTGTAATTAAAACAATTACATTCAAATAATTGTTTATCAATGCGTTGCCTTAAATCATATGGGACTTGTGAATTTTAGAATTTAATGTATTAGAAAAGGAGTTTATTTATTTATTTAACACTTTAATATTTTTGAATATGTAACGGTTCAAAACACGTTTTTTTCACTTCACTTGATCATAATAAATTATGAAGGAAGGATCGTTTTTGCTCATTTTTGTGGTTGCACTTCGAGTGTATCAATGTTATACTCTCAAAATACATCTCAGAAAATTGGCAAGAATGTTTAAAAGAATATTTAATATATTAATATTTAATGTTAAAAATTAAACGATTTTTTATAGAATGTAGGTAGGCCGCTTCCGCGCGCTCTCCTTCAGAAACCCGCCACAGGAATAACCTGGCCTTAATAGTTAATGTACTAGGTTATGAATGGATAAATTTCTTCAACATGAACAAGGCCAAGCTTGCAGTAAATTTTTGTTACAACGAGAAACCGTTAGCTTCCTTTAAAACCAATAGCCATGACTAACGAAAACTCTTAAATGTTTAATTACTGCCCGTGAATAATTTTACTTAGCACGTACTGTGCACTAAAGTCGTTTATTGAAATTCTTGCTTTTACTGTGGGACGATAGAATTAGAACTTACTTAGAGTATGATTTCAGATTTCAGATTATTTATTTTTCACCTTAGGAACATAATGAACACTTGGTTACGTACAATGACATTGCGGCTGTTCATGCCTTGTCAAATGGGTATGTTCCTACTTACTAAATTATAAAACTAAAAGAAAACATTATTTTATAAATAAATAACAATACAAAGTAGGTACCTAATGTAGGTAATGTCAATACAAGTAAATGTCAAACTGGATAAAAGTGTTGCCATGTCAAAATTATTTCTACCAAAATTTAATAATATATTTTTTTTTTATGCGGTTGTAAAGAGGCCTTAATTATAAAATATAAGAATACAGTTATGTCATAAATCTATTTAAACACTTAAAATGTTTAACTTATGTACCTTATAAACTTATGTACCATGTTGGCCGAGTGGTATGCACCGCCAACTTTCGATCCGAAGATCTTGACAACTCAAGAAATCGGTTGGTGCAACCACCAATAGATTTTTCCATCGACCTTTCTTACAAGATGTGCACACTTAATGCGGTGAGAGTAAAGTGAAATTAATTAATTATAATTAAATGTTTGACCTGTAAATTGTTTACCAGTAAATTGACTATCTGACTCTAACTAAAACATAGTGAGAAAATTCACGGCTGAGCCAGCTTCAGACGTATTCATATGTACTTTCCTCTGAATATAGCCGACTTTTCTGAGAGAATGGTGTATAGATGTTGCTCACCCAGCCCCATGTTCCAGGCATCACAACGTCCCGTACATCGTGAATACCAGTTGCTAACGCTGTTTAAATCATCTAAAACTAGATGTCAAACGCCAATTTACCTAGAGTACTCTGTTTGGTCTTTTAACCTTCTAATTAAAAAGTAAGGCCTTTTGCATCTAGATGATTTATACAGCGTCAGCAACGGCCATTTATGCTGGTTAACGCTGCAGTGCCTAGGACATTCTTAGATGGATTAGGCTTGGCCAGCTCAATCAGCTTCAGTGACCTGTCTGAGAAGATGGTATAGGTATACCATCTTCTCAGACAGGTCACTGAAGCTGATTGAGCCACGGGTTTCCTCACGATGTTTTCCTTCAGCGTTTTAATGCTAAAAATTTCAAGAAAGAAAAATCCATTGATTCACGTCTGAGAGGGAGCGAATATCGGGCATACCACTCGCCAAACACAGCTATTTAATTTAATTACTAACTAATAAAGACCGTTCCGTACTATTAGGTCCGTAATTTGTCTTTCTATAATAACAGCTATTTAAATTATTATAGGTAAGGTACTTAATATTATACCAATTGAATAGATTAATAGGGCAGATAATTGTTATGTACGCAATAGTACAAATGGCTAACAGTTCTCTTAAGTTTCAAAGTTCGCAAGTATTAAATAGTCATAACACAAACTATGGTTAAAATTGATTGCCCGACCATTTTGATTCTTGAGTCTTGTTTTTTCCCGTGAGAATTTCTCAAATTTCTCGATGGCTAGACTTTATGAATACCGAATTACGGGTGGTAGGTAGACTGGGATTTTTCATTCATAGACGATAGTTTTAATCCTAGACAAAAAGTGGCTTACTAAACATGAAACTATGCTAAGCGGCATGCTGAAGACAGGGTGAAATGGCGCAGATTTGGGGAGGCCTTTGTCCAGCAGTGGACTAATATAGGCTGATGATGATGATGATGAAACATGAAACTATAAGGATTAAGGAATGCCGAAGCGTCACTATCTCATTTTAACTGACTCTACTTGTACTATTGTTACTTGTACCTACTTTGTTTTTGGAAATAAATGAAAATGAAAAAAATAAATATTAGTCAGTACAGTCAAGCCAGCTTGCTAATTTTATACAAATTCAAAGTAATTAAAGAATAAAACAATAAAGTTTCCTCGTTTTGATAAATCGTTCGTTTGGTATACCTAAGATTTTTCGGAGAAGATTAGCGTCAGAAATACTAGGTGTCCCTATACAATATCTCACAATACAGTATAGGTACTTAGAGAAGAGAAGTAGACTTTTACTAAACTTTATCATATTCTACGCTAAATTGGCCTGTAGAATTGTTTTGAGTTGGAATGTAGAGAAACAACCACCTTTATTTTACTAACCTATTTTACTTAAATAATTAAAATAATAGGTACCTACATCCAAACTATTTGCTCTATTCTATTTTCAACAAACATCAAGGCTAGTCTAGCTGAGATATGCATAAGCTCCAGAAGCTTATCTTTATAATTAATGCACCTATCTCTACATAAACCCTTAGATAAATCTACTGTTTTTCAATAAACCAGGTAAATATTAGCATAAGTACTTGATATTTTGTAGAGATTATCTTAGATGGTGGCCTCGAAATTCAAGAAAAGGAGACGTAATTTTTTTTTTATTTTGCTATTGTGTAAGACCCGCCTAGTCTAACGTTCGCGAGACAAGTCAATAGTTGTACCGACAGATTATAAAATAATAACCGATGTGGGTGGTAATTCATGTTTCACAGATTACCGGATAACCTACTAGTGACAAGACAGCATCCGGTGTTTCCGGCTTTACGGGCGATTAGTGTTGCCTGACTGATGAAATGTGGAAAGACATGCCAGAACATTACAGAGGCAGTTAGTTTTTCAAATAAATAATGTCTCGTAAAGTAGTTCGAGATAAAATCCGGATTTCAAATTCGCCGATTTAAATTAAGAGTGTCTCATAAAAAAGTAATCATTCGAGGAAAATGTCCACATCCATGTTGCAGCATTTAGCTGACTCATAATACTGAACTTTTATTACATTTTGGGGTCACTCTGTATCTTACATTCTCCAATATAGCTTTAGACAGAATGGTGATAATGCAGATAGATAGCATAAAATCACTATCACGTATATAATTAATCTAAGATAATAAAAACCCTTTAAATAACATATTTCTAGACTACCATTAAACAAACATAAAGAAAACTAATCAAATTAGTTTTTTGGCGATTAACGCTATCACAGAAGCGTAGCCATTACCGATCCGATTCAGCTCGATCTCCATGATTGATGGATTCTTTGCTCTACTAGAGTTGCCCCCTTTCGTTTGTTGAGGACTATCGGATCATGTTCCAAAGAGGTTTTATGCAAGTAAATTAATATTGTTTTTAAAATACCACAATGTGGAAAAATTTCTCAGAAATCTTAGTTATCTTAGCACCTGTAATAAAAAAAACCTTGTGAAAAAAAGTTTAGTAAAATAGATAATTCCCTTTGCATGTATTCCTACTTATTCCAGTTTTCAACAATGTTCTGCACGAGAACGAAAAACTCAAAACTCTGTCTGGGTTATAGACCAGAGTAAAATCAGCAACCGTAGTATCGGAATCGATCTACACTGCTCTATCGAAATGTAGGCCTGACTTTGACTTATCGACGTTATCGAGCCCGACTTATCGATAAACGAAGACATTTCGATAATCGAAAGCGGGGTGGAAAGCTCATTAGCGGATTGCTACCAGCCCTGTCCAAACTAGGTAACAACGTTTGACCCTTTTTGAGGGTAGCTTGTTTGTTTATGTCTTTGGGTTTCTGACGCGGCATAAGAGAATTTGTTTTTCACGTTTTTTAATTATGAGGTTCATTTAGAAGGTGCTTTTGTTTAGGTACACCATTTCATCATCAACATTTTAGCCGTTAAATGTCCACTACTGAACACAGGCCTCCCTCATGGATCTTCATGAGGGGCCATACTCACCACGCAGGTACCTTTTGCACGAGATAAATGAAAAGATATTCTATTCTGTTTATTGCAGTGGGCGGGATGTCGCGCGGAGGCAGCGGCGCGGGCAAGACGGCAACGGCGAAGCGCGTGCCCCCGCCGGCAGTTCCCGGTGACGCCTTCGGGACGCCTCAGCACCGCCACTCGGGCTCCAGCTTCGGCTCGCAGGGCTACGCCTCATGCGAGGAGCAGCCGTACCCGCAACCGCCTGACACGCCTTCGCATACACGAGGTAAGGATATTTCATCATCATCGACCTATTTCAATCTACTACAGGCCGCCCCAGCATCTCCACTCGAACTCCAGCTTCGACTCGCTAGGCTACACCTAATTCGAGAAGCAGCCTGCTGTCTTCGGCACTCCACATACATCATCTGCCAACGACTGTTCGCAAATCGCCACCTCATCTAGCTATACCGTACGTTTATAGAAGGGTTTAGCCTTATCCTAATTGGTCCTTGGGTAAATAAGAGCACGGGCTCCCGCATGTAGTTCCCAGCATTGCCACTCGGGCTCCAGCTTTGACTCGCAGGGCTACGCCTCGTGCGAAGAGCAGCCGTACCCGCAACCGCCTGACACGCCTCCACATTTACGAGGTAAGGATATTTAGTTTTCTGTCCAAGTTTTGTAATTACAAACAAAGGAAATATAGTGAATGATTCCACTACTGATGTGTCTAGTAGAGGAATTTGTTACTTTATTTTATTTCGGCTTTCCCCAATTTATAACTACAAACTAGAAAAGTCTGTCATGTCCAAACTTGAAGAATCTGTGAAGTACATCCACTTTCCGTTGGCGATATATAATGGAGATATTCTTGGAGGCTATAGAATTAATTTACATACTAAGAAAGGTTTTATACTCGTGGTTTCCATTCTTAGTAAATAGGTAGGATCAATATCTAGCCCTAGGTATGTTGTTACATACGCTGTTTGTGAAAGCATTTACCCAACAATGGTTGGGTACAATAGACGAGAAACAAATTACCTAGTAATAGACATTGCACTAATAACATCCATTATTTGTGCGGGCAAAACTTCCGGAGTCTTCAACGGAGAAGGACTAGAAATATAACATTATTCAAATAACTAGCAGCTTAGAGTAAGGTGACTTCCGCAAAATCCGCATTCATAATTTCTTGTTCTAATCTCTTTTAGTAATCTGTGCTTGTGGAAAAAGTTTCACTGTTGAAAACAATGAACTTAATTAACACTCTCTCGTTCCAGATGACCACTCAGACTACGGCAGCACAGTGTCCGGCGTGTCTGGAGTCAGCGGCGCTAGCAGCAGTCTCGGCAAGAGCCCCGCTGGTGGAGGCACTTTTACGTTTCCACCGCCGTCGCAGCCGCTCACGCACAAGGCAGCCGTGTATTACCATCACCAACTGGCGCTTAGCGATGACCAGGGAATCGATATGACACAGGTAGAGTTGAATTTGAACATATAGCTTTACACCATGGAGTAAAAGATAGACAAGATGTTATAATATCCTCGCTGAGACTCCAAAACGGTTAACTTTTTTGAAGTCTCAGCAAGAGCCCTTCTGATGGTTTTACATTTACACCGCCGTCGCAATTGTTTTACCGTATAAACTAGTATGAATTCTGTGCACATGCTCCTCTAGATGTTTTTCCAAATATCCATGTTTGTGTTTCAGAGTCCAGGTCGCGACAGCCCCGGCTCGTCATCAGGATCAGCCGGCTCCGGCTCCCGCCACTCCTCAGCGTCGCTGGACAGCGGGCGAGCGTCGGGCCGCATGCCGCACCATCACCACGCATCGTGCCATTGCGGCGACTTGGCAGACCGCGTCAGGGCTATGATGGCGCAGGGACTACCGGTAAGTTTGTGATGAGAAGACACGCGAAAGTCCCGGCTAGTCATCAGGTTCAGCTTAAGTCACTTCTCGGACTCTTTCACTCTTCTACAACAAGATGGAGTGGCGTGCGTTGGGTCACATGCCGCACCATCACCACGCGTTGAATCATTATGCTCTTAGAATGCTGGTGTCGGTAGTATCGGGGCGATAACCCACAATACATCCCAACGTGCAGATTTGCCATTACCACTTCGTACCTTTGCGAGCGTCAGAGCTATGATGGCGCACCGGTTACCAGTAAATTTAAGGAAATATCATGCAAAACCTGTATGAGTTCACATTAGGATATGAGCCTCTTTGAAGACTAGAGGATTATGTGATCTTCACGCTGGGCAAGCGGGTTGGCGATCATCGTGTTAACGCAAATTTGCCCTCATTTTGGTATAGGTACCTACGGAACGCATTGGCGTCGGTAGCAGTACAGATAATATAATACACAGTAAGAAAAGTTACGCAGGATCTAAGTGGATAATACAAAATATACAAAATAAAGGCAACTCTTAGAATTCACGTTCGCTAATGCTCAGTGAAACTTGAATTGGTGGAAGCTGTTGTGTACCTATCACTTCAAAGATTTTTAAGATTTCTAAAGCCTGTCAACAAATTATTCCAGGACACGGACATCATCCACGCATGCCTAGCCGAGCTTCAAATGGAGGAGTACGCGAGGCTGTTCGTAGACGCAGGATATGACCTTCCTACAGTCACCAGGATGACGCCTGAAGACCTCACGGCCGTAGGCATCAAGAAACCTAACCATCGCAAGAGGTTAAAGGCTGAATTGGCGAACCTGAATGTACCGGATAACCTGCCCGATTATATACCGGTATGTGCCATGTGTTCATATACAATTTAGATTAATAGTTAATTTTTAAATATCGGGAAACTTAAAGAACTCAAATCATTTTCAATATCCCGTATACTATATGCTCATAGCATCCACATAATCTGCCAGTAACACCCAGTTGGTTAAGAACTTGTTTAGACATATCTAGACCAGACCTGGTCTATGTAAATGTTTTAGAGCAGTAGAAACTACGGGTACATGACACTTCATAACTCTATGTGTCAGGGTGTCGGGCGCAATGCAAAGCAGTGTTGGTCACGTGCTTAGTGAACGTGATCACCGCGGTATTGCAGTTGTAATAGGTAAAGGTTACCGCTTAACATCAGGCGGGCCTTCGGCTTGTTTACTCATTAAGTCGTATAAAAAAATGTACCTAAAGACCTCTCTTCTCTCTACTACTGCTAATCTTGTGCCAGTCAAATGGCCACCTGGTAGCTATAGCAATACTGACACACGATCTATAGCTACATTCAATTAAAATCCAATTTTTCCACTTTTCAAGGTCATCACTCGATTTTTTTACAAGACATGCACCTCTTTGTAAAACAGTCTGCAATATGTGGTTTCTAAATGTTGATATACTTCTTATATATTCTTTCAGGGGTCGTTAGAGGAATGGCTTCGGCTACTGCGACTTGAAGAGTATGGACCTGCCCTGGTGGCTCAAGGTTATCGCACTGTTCATGACGTTACACAGCTAGCTTGGGAGGTAAGACTTCTTAACTTTTCCATTAGCTATTTTAAATGTATTTTAAACCAGACTATTAATCCACCTACAAACATAAATTTGAACATGCGTTTATACATGCTTACACATTTATTTTCAGGATCTAGAAGACATGGGTATAGTAAGGCTCGGCCACCAAAAGAAAATAATCCTTGCAATCAAAAGAGTTAAAGATATTAGAGCTGGGAAAAGAAGCATCAGTAACCAAGGTTCCCTGGACTTTACCAGAATACAGCCGGGACAGGTCAGTACCTTAAACAATGTGTTTACTTATAATCCTTGTTTGTAGTGATGTTTTAGAATTAGAAAAATAAAATATTTTAAATCTTCCTAGACAGTGTTTTAGAATCAATGTTAGATTTTTCCACTTCTATTTTCATACTGAATTCAATGAATTTTTTTAAAAGCATCACTCAAAACAATGAACTGTATTTTGTTATTTTTACTTTTATTTCATTAACATTTCGTTCGTCAGCTATTTGGATTTCTTGACAGTTTTTTACTTTGTTCAAATTCGAAACAATCCTTATAACTAACAAAATATTAACAAGAGCTATTATTAAAAGATATGTATTTTACTAATTTTAACAAAATATAGCGACAGTTCTTCGATTATGAGTGCAACTAGAAAGCAATATAATCTCGGTCGAAGTATTTACGTATACCTAAACGTAGTTACCTGTAGATGGCGCTCTAATCGGAGCTGAAACCGATATCACCTTATCAAGAATTTCAGCGAGTCCAGACATGGGTTCTGTAGCTTAGAGGTCAAAGCACTTCCGGCTTTAGGAAACGTCAAGAATCGATTTGACGGACGTGGGTTCGAATCCCACCGGAACCGTAAAATTTTTGATAAGGTTATTCATTTCTTTGAAAATGTTCTACCTAAGTGTGGTTAAACACTATAAAAATAACAAACTATGTTTACGTTACCACAATGCTAGAATTTTCGTTGCAATTACAATAGCTGTGGACACATTTGGGAAATGTTTTAATGTTTTTTTAATGTTTTTTATTTCTATTTAATTGGCTCTTGTAAACGAAATTGTGAATTTTCCCAATGAGTTCAGAAACGTTTCGCTTAGACTCAGGTCTATCATCCATCACCATAGCGTTCACTTCAATGCTCAAACTTAGAACAACTTTGCGAAACCAAAAATCTCGATACATTTTAATTCAAATTTAGTTATACTTGCAAGACAACTCGGCTACCCTATTTAATGTTATAGTTTGTTTTGTGAGAAAATCCTTGATGTGACCTTAAAAGTTACTGGACCCATAACTGATGATTTCCTAAAATACCTACACAAGCCTAATTTGAGTTGTCCCAACGCAAAGTTGTCAGTTCACCAGCATACCACTGATCCACCCACCGACCATCGCTGCATCCATTTACCACATCCCAAGCAGCATGTGAATGTTTTGTTTTGTTTTCTTTTTCCAAACACAAACGCACTTCGGACATATTCGGCTGATAACGGCTAGACTTTATATCCGAGGGAGCAATACCAGCAGTGGCAGCAGCGGAGTTACCATAAGCCCCCTGACCTAAACCACCTAAACTTTGATGCGATACCGACGCCCGTTTGTGGCACTGCTCTGGTCCCCATACAGGTATGAGAACCTCTTTGGCGTTCGCCAGTTTCCTGCACCAAGCACCAGCTTTTAACGTGCACCATTTTTGTCCATTAGAACGCAGTGTTTTGTTTTCTGTGTGTTTGTGATAGTCTGCACGGTAGAGGTATTGCTTCTTTCTGTCTCTTCTGCGGCATTATATACCAACAGGATCTCGCATTCGGGACGATACCGCAGAAATGGTCAGAAAGAATCATCACAGCCATAGTCGTAAGAACCAACGTATTTACTAAAAGCACGCATGTTATAACAATGTAAATAACTAACGAAAATCACGAAGCAGTGAGAGGATTCGGCATGAAATCGAATTTTGTTTTGAAAGATATTGGGACCGTGTTCGATAACTGATTTATTTTTAACCATTTGTCAATTTGTTTTATCTACACTTTGTCTACGAATGATACTATTTTACTGTCTAAAATTTCTGCCTGGTAATTTGGGGGACAAGTTTTGAATCGCATCGCAAAATCTCACAGACTGAAAAATGTTCACAGATTCGCCACCCACGTGGTAAATCGCTGGAAAGTCTCGAAGATCCGTCAGAACGCGGATCGCATTCGACATTCTCGCCTGACGCTGGTCTGTACTATGTCGGGGGACAATGGCGGCGTTCGTATGACGATGGTGATATCACGCCGACGAATGACAGCTCGTACGAAGGCGGCGGGACCTTGCCTCGCCCGCGGGGCTTGGTGCGCCCGCGCCCAGTCGCAAAGATAACCGCCACGCCCGCGTACAGAGACAAATCCCCCGATTACACGTACGATGAGATCGCCTATTCGGCTCGACTTCAGCGTGTGGCTTACGGTGCAAGTCCGCACGTCGCGCGAAAACCACCCCCAGACCCGCCAAAGCGTCAGAGCTCCCAGTACGCTCCGTTCACTCGCTTCGGACAAACTACGGTGGAAATCCACCCTGAGAAGAATCTGCCTCTGAGCCTGCCGGCGTACCCTAGCTCGGATTCGCTGAGCGTTAGCTTGGACAGTACGGGACTGTTGCCGCCGCCACCCGCGCCTTCGTCCCCACCAAGACGATATGAAGAGGATAAGTTGAGGACAGGCTCCGACGCCAGTTTTAAAGTAAGTATCATTTTGTTCACGGCTCAAAACAAAACTTACGATCTCTCTCTCTCTCAAATGACGACCCCATTTCGTTAAATCTCCCACTGGGGCTGTTAACTTTTTAAATCGATGCGTGTTATTTGCTCGGCAAAAATTGTGAACCACATAAGACAAAGTCATAAGGAATGACGCTACCTGATTCTTAAACAGTAAAATAAACATAACTCTGACTTCTACTTCTTTCACAGTCCAGTTCCAGTACCGAATCGGACAGCATTCCATTCGCCAATGAGAACGCGGGCACGATAAAGCAGAACCGGGGCCAGATCGGCGGTCGTCCGCACACGGTTGACTACGGTCGCGCCGGCATCGGCCTAGCCAGCCTCCCGCCAAGAAACGACATCAAGCCAACCACTCCCCACGCACTTTCAGAACACAAAGAAGAAGGAAAGAGCGGAGAACCCGTCGACGTACTAAACGACATAGGAAACATGCTGGCAAACCTAACTGACGAGCTTGACGCCATGCTTGAAGAAGAGAAACGCCAAGGCCTCGCTGATTCCTAAAAGTGGGATGTTGCGATGAATTTAGTTACAACACAATAAATTCCAAAGATTTATACTGTGTATATCGGCTGTACGATACAATCTTGGTCTGGGTTTATTTAGTCCAAGTTTTCTTGACGGTTTAAGAAGTCCTAATTGTCTCATAAAAGTAAATCTTAGTAAACTGGTATTTACAAACCCGTGTTGAAGGAAAATAGCCTTACTGTATGTGATTTTCCAGCAATATGACAAGAGCTCTATTCATTTGCGGCTATTGCTTAGCAAAATACTATGAATTTTCATCCTGCCACTTGCTACGATAAAAACTACAAATACCTAGAGCGTACAATATTTTCATAGATTTGGAGCCTTTTGTACGATTGTAGAGCATTTTATACAATTTTGACATTAAAATAGGAATCGATTTTATTTAAAGTAACTGTTTCTGTTTAAGTAGTTCCTTAAATTTTCATTATTGGGGTAAAGATTAGCACTTGATCCAATAATACTGTTTAAAGTGGCTATTTTTGTAAATAAATACCTATGGGTTACTTAAATTATGTCATAGATAAAATATATCCCAGTAGCTAGTTTTCCATGTACAATAAAATTGTAGAAGTATGATAGATAATAGTTAGAGTTTATACTGATAGACTAGAATTTAGGACTTGTATAATAGACATTCGTATTAGAAATAGACCATATGTATTTGTATGTTAAATTTAACGGACATTTATGTCATTTTTCTTTGGCTAGATATTAATATAATTATGATTGTCCTTAATGTATCTATAGGTACTCTGATTCAGAAACCAAGATAATTTTTTTAAACAAAGAAATGTCACTGTCATAATTACATTTTTTTATTTTTTTCGCTCTTTTCGGAGCAGGATATAGTCCAAGACCATACCACCTAGTCTAACGTTATGATATTTTCCCCTTAGCTAATTTTGCAGTTTTTGTCTTGCGTAATTTTTACTTGTTGGCAGCCATTTTTCTCTTTTTTTCTTATAATTACAAGGTTGAATTTTTTTTTTACCGTGGCTCACTAATTAGAAGTAATGGCGCGCGGTTTTGCTTGTGCGTTAGATACCATCCTAAATATTTCCTAACTAAACTTCAGAACACAGAAAAGTAGGTACCTTCTAAAAATATCAAAGGCATTGTCGCGACCTCGTTTCCCTGTGACCATAAGGAAATACAAGTAAAACAATATATTTTTTTATGTAATTATATTTCTTATTGCTTACAAAATATATCATTATTCTGACATTTAAGATACAGAATCGTATTCAGAATCTGATTCTGAATCCGTTTCTCTAAAATTTATAACAAACCCCTCATGTACCTACGTCATCAATGATGTGGTTTAGTAGGCACATTCATTTTCAACTTTTTTGTATGGCTAATGCAGTTTGGCTATATTTCAGATGTCACCTCACTCAAACCTTTCTCTAACGTTTTTTTGCACAAGCTCCAAGTGACCAGACTACAACTAAAATGAATACAAATAAAATGAAATAAAATATAATATATAGCTAAAAACCATTGCTAATTTTCCATAGAATGGAAATATTGATAAGAAAATACACCCTACCATAATGTATTAGAAAAATTGAGTAATCTTCTATTTCGAAACAATTTTTATAATATGGTATCACCTTTGTTTACAAGAATTATCTTTGTTTCTGAATCCGAGTATAGATGTTTGAATGCTTTGCCTGTCTGAAAAAATGCAATAATTCATCAAATATGATAATTTGAACGCGAATCATGGTTAGATCTCAAATACTATGGTATACTCCTCATAAAGTGATAACTAGAGGCCATTTTAAATACCTATATGCAATCAGTGATAGACAAACGAGTGAATTATTATTACTATTATAAGCCAAAAATGTCCCACTGCAGGGCAAAGGCCTCCCTTCCCTTCTTCCATTCCTCCCTATCGCTTGCTAGTTGAGGCCACTCCTCCACGTATGTGTCAAATTCATCCCTCCATCTCCGCCTGAGCCTTCCACGCGGTCTTTGCCCGTTTGGAACCCATGTAGTGGCTTTCGTCCATAGTTCCTCCGATATACGGCATACGTGTCCAGCCCAGTCCCATTTCAACTTGGCAGATTTCAGAGCTACATCCGCTATTTGTGTTCTGGAGCGCAGTATCGAACACTTTATGCGGTCTTTAAGTCTGACTCCGAGGATGCTGCGCTCCATTGCTCTTTGACAAACATAATCGTCGACAAAAGTAATACTAAATGAAAAGCATTCTTGAATTCACTTTACTTAAAATAGAAATAATTTTCTACCTTACGCTCAGCGCCATTTTGTCCATAAACAATATATTATTCCCCACACTATTATTCCAGATTCCTCATTCGTTATCTACTCACTGATTGCTGTGGCGTGCAAATGAAATAATTAAGTTTCACAAATGTACAATTAATAAAAAAAATACTTAATAATAGTGATAAAGTAGCACAGTTTAAACTAAGCTTGATCTTGTACATATTTTTTAAAGATCAATAATATGTCTATGCTGTCCTTTGATACTGTAAACTAGACTTGTATACCTACATTATAGTTCTATCAATTCATAAATGAGCGTTCATCTTTTAGAAGTTCTTTTGTCTTTTCAAACCTACCTAATAATGGCATTGACCGTGTACAGTCTTGTTACAAAATCATTACATGTAAAGATATATCTGAAGCCAACAGTCTATAAAAATCATGTTTAGTAAAAACAGCATTGCATAACGTAATTGTTGAAGTTAGAAAGTGACACGCATTATTCAACGAATTATTTTGGCACTCGTCAAGATCAATAAAAAGTTCTTATAAACAAAAATACTAAACCTACGAATTTCTAATCGGTTCGTTCAGATATTACAATGCAAGTTGTATAGACATACGGCTTTAGAAATATCTTTACACGTAGTTAACGGGGAAAGATCTCTGTAACCGTCTACCTATTTATTCATTTCGAGTTAAAAGTAATATTATAATTATAATATCTTCATTACCAAGCCGACACAAACAACATGCACTGAACACTACAAAGCCGGAATGTCAAAACTTACTTGCCTATGCGTAATTATTATGACAGGTAACAAGCTTCTGAATAATTATACGTAGCTACGAATGTTAATCCTTTCCTCTAGACAACATTTTCCAGTATATGTTTAACTATTGTTGTTTTCAGTCTTATCAAGATTTTAGAAAGGTGCTAGAAACACTGGATCTAACGTTATTTCATACGATACCTAACTACTGTTTATTTCTAGGATTTGTTTTGTAAACTAGTCAAAATTTAACGTACGCATAAACGGCAATTTATTAACTATAATTTATTCTGAAATGTTTGTTTGTATTTTATACTACTGGAAGCAGCTTACTTAACATCCTTACTTATGTTATGGTTCAGTTCTTAATGAATAAATATATTTGTAATATCTAAACTGTTATTTTATTTTTTACACCTATTTTTTTAGTGAGTTCAAGTTCCAAGGCTCGTTCTACAACGTGTATGTAGGTAAATCACGGAACTATAATAGAGTGAAAAAGTGTACATATTTTTTTTACTACGTATAATGTAGCATTTACTTATTTACAAACCAAATTAACCAGGTGACAGTATTATTAGAAAGTAGATATAATGCCACCAAAAACATTTTCATGTAAAATGTTGCCAGAACGAGCCCATGGCTATGGCTCATGCTGGTAGTAAGTTATCAATCTCATGTAGAGCTACGTTTCTTACTTTACAAGCCCTAACTTCGTAAACTCTACAGCTTTCAAATATGTGGCTGTACCATGAGAGTTTTTAAGATCATCATTTGTGACGAAATCAGGGTTTTTAGATACTCGTATCAATAAAATCTATAGTAAAAAAGCTCTGCAATTGAAACCTTATTTCTTAAATCATCATCATCATTGTAGCCGTTGGAAAGTCGATTGTTCAACCCTACTTTCAATCCCCATATATTATCATGAATGGCTCGACCGATTTCAATATAACTTTCAGTTTTGCACTCGGATATATGTGGAAACATTCGATTATTCCCTCTTTAACCCCCCCCCCCTCCCCTCCATATTTTGTAAACTTAACCGATTTTGATAAAACATGTTTAACCACTGCCGGAAAACCTGCTTTAAAATAAAAAAAAAGCTGCATGCAAATCGGTCCACTCGTTTAAGAGACAGACACACAGCCACGCACACACAAAGGTCAAACTTATAACACCCCTCTTTTTGTCGGGGGTTCAAAAACCAACGAAGAGCTTTGAAAAAAAGTAGGTTTTGCCCTTACGCTCCGTTTGGCTCGTCTTGGCGGGTTTGAGATTTATTTCGGTCATATCGAGGAATACTCGATTAATTGTATAAAAGTTTTATTATATTATAATGTAAATCCGTTATTGGTCGTAGGATACAAATGTAATTTATGATAATGTAGATTAAGGACTGTGGATTATGTTTAAATAAATAAAATAAAATAAATAAATTTATTTATTTGAAAATATCGCAAAAGACGTGTTTCCATTTCAGGCAGCACTTATGTTGCATCTGCTGGATATACACAACATTTTAGAAATTAAATTATACTGAATGCGTGAAATGGAACATTTATTTGATGTCAGCTTCAGATTTTCCCGGATATAAACGAATTTTCTTTGTCCGTCCTTTCGATTGGTTAGTACGTCCGCCATTGTAATCCTTGGCCAATCACAGACGGTTTCAGTGGATCGATGTCAAACATGCGCGCGGCTCCGCTGTGAAATGTCATTTTCGGAACTCTTCTCTCCGTGTTGTCATCTGTGCTGTAATTCTCTGCGCGATGCGCGATCAATAATACAAAATTGAGTATTCGGTGCGTGCGGAGGTGGAAATCTCATTGAGGCGTGAATGTGCAGTTGAGTTTGTTGTGTAGATATCAAGAGAGTTATTAAATTCACTGATGATGGAAGCGGGAGGTGCATACGGCGGTGGAAAAGCTGGAGGAGCTTTTGACCCTCAGGCGTTTATCCAGAGGCCACCCGTAATCGTCAGGGCGGTCTGTTGGGTAAGACTGAAACAAAATCATATAACCAAAGGCGTAATCGTTTGCTATTAAAAACTGTTTTACTGACTAAGGTGATTCAAGTTAATTCTGTAAGCAGATTTTTTCATTAAATTTTATTGGAAGTTCTTTGTATTTAAGCAAACCCTTATGAGGATTATCAATCAACTAGGAATCTCAAGAATCAAGAACTAGAGGGCATTTTTATAAATAATATAAGATGGGAATATGCACCAAAATGTTAAATAGCATCACAGTATCACGTATGCAAGGATATTGTCAACATAAAATGGCCTTGAATCTGTAAACTGCATATATATTTGCATATGTACTAACTTACAATATCTAACCTACTTACTAGAATGTCAATATTCATTTATTCTATTGGAACTGTTAAGCCATTATTAGCTCACCACACATAGAATTCATGAAGTTGGAATGTATTCATAAATAGGCAGGTAATACCTTTATGAATACAATTTAGTTGTTGTGTGAAGATAGGTTCTAAATTTAATATTACACTGGAATTACTCTGCTCTGCTTACTTTGGCACTAGATGTCCAGCTTTATTTATTACTAGCCGCACTCCATGGTTTCACCCGCGTAGTTCTCGTTCCTGTGAGAATATGGGCATAAAATATAGCCTATATTACTCAGGGATAACGTAGTATTCTAATGGAGAAAGAATTGAAAATCGGTTTTAGTTTATTTTTTTTGAGTTTATTTAAAGTATTTTGTAAAGTTTTTGAGTTTATTTGTTACAAACATACAAAATAAACTTTCCTCCATATAATATTGAGAGATTATTATAACTGTGTACTCTAAGCATAACAATGGCAAATATTGAGAATAGAGTTTTTATTGATAATAGTAGACCTAGTACATTCATGTGATCAAAGCATTGCCCTTGAATAACTAGGTCAAGCCTTATTGTGTGCAGTTATGACCACAATGGTGTGTTTTATAGTCATGTTTTTGGTAATAATAAGATTTTACACATACCTACTTACTAAGGTACTTTGAAGCAAATGTAATTTTTTTAACAATGTAGCTTCACAATAATAATAGTAGTTGGGGGAGGCCTATGCCCCAAACCAGGCTTGATGAGAATAGCAAATAAACAAATACCTACTTTGGGGAAAAAACAGATAACCACTGCTTCGATGACAAGCTAAGACCTAATGGATGATGATGGGTATCATCATGGGACACTGTGATCTTAACCATCTGATGACAGAAGCCAAAGGCATTGGACTATGTTGCTGATGTCTTGAAGAGGACTAGCACATTCAAAATTAACGTGAGATTACTATTCATTTTGTAAAAACGGGAATTACTTACGTAGTATTGTAACGTCGATGATTATTCCGACACGTTTCGATCCCCATGATTTCTTGAAAAATCGAAACGTGTCGGAATAATCTTCGACGTTACAATATTACGTGAGTAATTCCCTTTTTTATAAAATTAAGAGGACTAGTACATGCTAAAGCACAGCACTGCCACATGCTAGGTGAGATCAAAAACGGGACTACAAGAGTCATGGAATGCTGCCAGCAGCCCCAAGACCTTCTCCAATAGTTCAAGGAGTTGGGTTGGCTAGAGTCGAGGTTTTACATACCTCAACAAACAAAGGGGACAATGCACAATATACCCCAATGTGGGACGTTAGTGAAATTCTCGTACCCCCTCCAGAATCAGAGTCAGAGGAGGATAAACTGAATAATTTACAGTGACAATTATGTTTCCACAGCTATTCGCTACCATCGTCATGGGCTGCATATCAGCTAAAGGCTGGCGCACGGGGGAAGATCAGAAAGAGTACTGCGTCTACAACAACGACACTAACGCTTGCAACTATGGCGTGGGCATTTCCGTGATCGCATTTATTGCATCCGTGGGCTTCATCGCTGGGGAGTACCTGTTTGAACAGATGTCCTCCGTTAAGTCCAGGAAACACTATGTGCTGGCTGATATGGGCTTCTCTGGTAAGTACTTACATAAAAATTACTTATCCTAGTCATCACCACACCAGTAGACCACCTGCTCGCTGGTCAGATGATATTGTTAGGCAGTGGGGGAACAGTGGATCTGGCTAGCACAAGACTACAAGGAGTGGCGTATAAGAGAAGAGGCCTTTACTCATCAGTGGGTGTTACCGGCTGATTAGATAGATAAATAGTCATCACAATCATCATCTCAGCCGTAAGACGTCCATTGCTGTACATAGGCTTCTCTCATGGATCGCCAAGTACTGATCATGGGGGTGTTGCTATGCTCACCACGCTTGGCAGGCAGATTGCCTAGCGCAGTACGGTTGTGCTGATACGCGGAAAAACGCTGCTGCTCATTTTCCTGAGGATCCTTGACAGATTCTTACTGCATCTACGGGCAAGTGAGGAGCGGCAACGTTCTACTGGCGGCACCCCACGGCATCTATTATACTAGCGATTAGTAAATAATAAGTTACTAAAGATTAACAACTGACTTCAAAAAAGGGGGAGGTTCTCAATTTAACATGTATGGATTTGTATGTACTGATGTCCATTCAAATGTTTGTCGGCTGTGAACCTATAATTGTGTAATCTATCAATCATCTTGTCTCCATAGTACAGGCTTTGCCTGGTTTGCTTTGCTCGGCATCCCTCCTAGATCACATATCCAATGTGGAGACACGACAGCGCACAAGTCTTAGACGTAGTAAGGTATGCAGATCGCGAACTAAAATTGGAGATGGGCAAGACATTGCTAGGCGTGACGACGCCAGATGAACCAAGGCGGTTATTAAGTAGTTACCGATGGAAGCGGGACGAGAAAGAGCTCGCTTTAAACTTAAACGGTCCTGCGCCAGCCTCGGCCACTGTCAGGTGGTCTGCCTCGAGGCCGTCTCGCTTCTATCGGCAGCCACTCTGTTCGGTAACAGAGTGGCCGTCTCGCTTCCATCGGCAGCCACTCTGTTCGGTAACAGAGTTGCCGTCTCGCTTCCATCGGCAGCCACTCTGTTCGGTAACAGAGTTGCCGTCTCGCTTCCATCGGCAGCCACTCTGTTCGGTAACAAAGTGGCCGTCTCGCTTCCATCGGCAGCCACTCTGTTCGCTAACAGAGTGATTGCCTTGGTCTCGCCTAGCGACTTCCCATCCCGTCCCGCTTTTACCACCTTTACCCAGCATTAAGTGTCAACGGGCATCAGCACCATTATCAGTATTAATATATTTACATTTAATCGGGGTTTATCACGTCATCAGCATCATTCCAGTCGTAAAAAGTCCACTACTGAACAGGCCTCCCTCATGGATTTCCATGAGGGGTAGTTGCCATACTCACCACGCTTGGCGAGCGCAGTACGGGATGTTGATAATGGAAAGACGCTGCTGCCCATCTTCCGGAGGTATCCCTTAGCAGGCTCTTACTGCATCCACGGGCATGAGGAGGGCTAACATTCTACTGCCGGCACCCCACGGCTTGTTTATCACGTAAATTACCTTTATTATTTGTCGACGTGTCAACTGGATTGTACCACGTTGGTCCCGATAAGACTGACGTGTTGGGGGTACGGCAGCAAGGCGAAGGATGATAATGATGACGATAAGCACTGAGGAGGTATCGAATAAATCTCAACCTCAAAGATGCCAGGTATCATCAACATTTTATAAAAGAAATACAGCTGTTAAAGGGTCATGTTAATTGACCGCTCATTAACTGGAACGGCGGTTAATAAAATCTGAGGTCATAGATCAGCAAAAGCTGGTGCTGTCACGAGATCGGTCCTTCATCACCATCATCACTGAGCCGTAAGACGTCCACGTTTTAAATTTCCTTCTTTTGATTCCCGACAGAAACAAATTTTAAAAGGAAAGGTATCATGCCGCTTATTCGGCTTTAGACATACTTACCTGTGCTTTCCTCTGACGTTTACATAGTCGACTAAGCTGGGAGTATGGTTATAGATGCTGGCCAAGCCTAATCTAAGAAAATCCAAGGCACTGACGTCCTGTACAACATAAATACCAGTTGGTTAAACTATGTAAATCATCATTAATAGAGGCCCTAACCCATCATATCATAACACATGAACTTACGTGGGCTAGATGGTGCTGGGTGAAAAATCCAGCAATATTTAATGTAACTATATATTCTATAACATCTCATAAATAGTTTCATATTCTTATTGATCTACTCATTTAATGTGAGGCCTTTTTGTCACGGCAAAGAAGTTGATTATAACGCTTTAGGAAGGTAGGTACCAACATCTACCTATCAGATGATATCACGAGTAAAACACATACAGGATGTTCCCAAATCGGACTATACGTTTCATCATCATCATCCACAGCTCGATTTCACCCACTGCTGGGTATAGGCCTCCCTAAGTTTGTGCCATCCACCACGATCCTGTGCCAGTCGCATCCATTGACGCCCTGCGATGTGTACCAGGCCTTCGACCCACCTCGCCACCGGTCGCCCGACACTTCTATGCCCCATCCTCGGCCACCATTATGTTGTTGTCTCGCTCCACCTGTCATCATGTATAGTACGACTATACGTTTACTCGGACAAAATCATTTTAATCTGTTAGTAAGCCTGCGACTTCGTCTGCGTATTTCGCAACGAAACTACCTGATTTCATTAGTCTTTTCAGGCGTTAGGCCATGAAAACGTAATAAACAGGCAGAGTTACTGTCGCATTTATAATATAACACACTTACTTATGTGAATAGGTATATATATATATATATATATATAGTCCTCCTCATCGGTTTCGATGACGGCGACTCTAAGCTAATTATTACCGAATATTTCTTAAATGAGCCCTGATATGGCTCGCTAGACCAAACTTGGTTTTAAATACCCTACGACACGTATGGCAGTAGAGTTGGCCCGCAGAGTTAAACGTGTATACGTACGAGGGCTTAGGTCTCTCTATGCGTTGTTGACGTTTGACGTCTAGCGTTTGTAGGCGATTTCCTTCAAACGTCTTGACATTGTTAATAATGGTGGATCGCCAAGTTGACCTTTGAGAAGCGAGCTCCTCCCAACGATCAGGGTCGATAGCGCATGCGTTAAGGTGTCTTTTGAACACGTCTTTATAGCGCAGATGTTGACCGCCGTGTCTCCGCTTACCCTCTGCCATCTCCGAGTAAAAGACAGCTTTAGGTAAACGGCGGTCATCCATGCGGAGAACGTGCCCACACCACCTAAGTTGGCGTTGCATTAGGAGTGCTTCCATGCCGTACATTCCGGAGCGACGCAGGACCTCAGAATTAGGCACACGGTCCTGCCACTTTATCTTCAGTATAGATCTTAGACATCTTAGGTGGTACGTGTCTAACTTGTTTATGTCTTGTTTGTATAGACACCATGTCTCAGCGCCGTATAAAAGGACAGGTATTATCAGCGCCTTATAGACACTAATTTTTGTCTCCAGCTTGAGATCATGGGACCTCCAAACACGATCAGTGAGTCTTCCGAAATTGGCAGCTGCGTTAGCAATGCGCGATGGTACCTCCGAAGCTAAGGAGTTGTCATGCCGGATATTACTTCCAAGATATTTGAAATGTGAAACCTCCTCTAGTGGTTTCCCATCTAAATACAGCTTAGTTGGGTCAGCTGCACTACCTCTTGGTGGTTGTTTCAGGATTTGTGTCTTGGAAGTACTGATTACCAAGCCAAATCGTTGACATGACTCATGCAGTGCGTCAACATAGCTTTGGAGATGCGTTATGCTATCGGACATTAAGCACACGTCGTCAGCGTAAAGTATCTCTAGTATGGAGATCCTTTGAATTTTAGACTTAGCTTTAAACCTTGAGATGTTGAATAAGCCTTTTTCAGTCCTGACATTAAGTTGAATTTGGTCGTCGCAACACTTTAGAGCGTCTCTTATTACTATTGCGAAGTATATGGCAAACAGTGTGGGTGCCATGACACACCCTTGTTTGACTCCACTGGAGATCTGAATATCCTCGGAGAGCTCGTTATCATGCTGAACCTGCGCTTTCATGCCAACATGAAATTGGCGAATGAGGTTGACAAACTTCTTTGGGTACCCAGATTTTTCAAGTAAAAGCCAGAGAGCCTCACGTGGGACTCTATCAAATGCTTTCTCTAAATCGACAAAGCACATATAGAGGGGCCTTTGGTGTTCTAGGCTTTTCTCTTGGAGTTGCCTTATAACAGCGATAGCATCAATTGTTCCCCTACCAGGACGAAAACCACATTGGCTTTCGGGGAGTTGCTGTTCAGCTATTTCACTAAGGCGGGTGTTAATGATGTGTGCAAGGATCTTGCCGGCACTGGAGAGGAGCGATATACCTCGGTAAGAGCTGCAATCGGAGACATCTCCTTTCCCTTTGTACAGTTTACATATTATCGCGTCCTTCCAGTCCTGCGGAACCAGCTCACTGTCCCACACCTGCAAGGCAAGGTGGTAAAGCCTGTTTAAAATGCCTTTTCCACTGTATTTGTATACTTCGCCAGGAAGTTGGTCCATTCCTGGAGTTTTGGAGTTTCTGAGACGCTTTACTGCTTTCGCGAACTCATTGAAAGTGGGTGGGTTGTCTAAATGCCGAAATACTGGTAAGTCTTCAAGCGAGTTTATGTAGGACAGGTCAACTCTGAGCGCATTAGGATTAAGAACATCTGTAAAATGTTCTGCCCATCGCTTCAATACAGCACTTTTATCCGTAACTCGGTGCTGCCTGTCTTTTGAGTACATTGGGGCTGTTTTTCTGACCCGTGGGCCGAAAATCGCTTTTAGGCCTTCGAAGAACTTACCAGTTTGGTGAGTGTCTGCGCAGCACTGCAGTTCAGCAGCTTTCGCCCTCCACCACTTGTCCTTTAATTCGCGAACCTTGGACCTTAGCATATGCTGAGCTTCTTTTTTGCTTAGTGCATCTGTTGACTTCGAGTTCAGTTCATACCTGTATCTTTCAACAAGAATTCCGATAGTGTCATCTGATGCGTCAAACCAGTCTTGGTTCCTCTTTTGAGGCTTGCCGACGATGTTAGAGGCACATGTATGAAGGTGTTTCGCAAATTGTCGCCACTGAACATCTATTGTACAGAACTCAGTCTGCGGAGCACAAGCAGTAAACTTAACGTCCAACTCTGTACCTAGATCAGGTGAGGTAATAAGTTTTGAGAAGGCTAGTTTTGTGGGTATTTTGTGGGGTGCTCGTCGTGGTGCTTTGAGCTCTAGGCATAGCTTAGATCTTATAAGACGATGGTCAGTCCAGCCCAGTGCTCCACGCATAGCTCTCGTTACAAGAACGTCGCGTAGGTCTTTACGACGTACAATTATGTAGTCCAGGAGATGCCAGTGCTTGGATCGAGGGTGCATCCAGGAGGTCTTATATTTAGCAGGTAGGCGGAAAAATGTATTTGTAATACCAAGATCAAATTCGGCACACAACGACAAGAGGCGTGTTCCATTATCGTTACATTTTCCAACACCATGTTTACCGAGAACACCGTTCCAGAGGTCATAATCGGTGCCTACACGAGCGTTAAAATCCCCCAGCAAAATTATCTTATCGTGTTTAGGAACATCTTCCAAGATTTGACGAAGTTGTAGATAAAAAGTCTCTTTATCCTCATCCAGTGAGGGTAAGGTAGGGGCGTAGGCACTTATAAGATGTACATGTTTGTTATTTGTGATTGGCAGGCGAAGAGTCATGAGACGGTCATTGACACCCTTAGGTAAGTCGCTCAGATTCCTCGCCAAGCCATTACGAACAGCAAACCCCACGCCATTACCCGCCCTCTCACCGGCAGGACGTCCGCTCCAGTAGTATGTATAGCCGCCCAGTTGTTCACATAGCTCGCCGCAATCACTAAGGTGGGTTTCGCTTATTGCAGCTATGTCGATTTTGTAACGAGCTAACTCCCTTGCTATTAGAGCAGTTTTTCGCTCAGGGCATACGTTGCGGTCATTGTCCAGTAGAGTTCGTACGTTCCAGGTAGCGATGCAAAGTTGTTTGATTTTAATCTTAATTTTCTTTCTGTGTTGTTTTCGACCGCATTTGTCGATGTCCAGACGCCCGCGGTTTGGCATCTGAATGAAGGGTGAGACGGACTATGTTTGGGTCACCTTTTCTAGACCCCTCCCCTGTGCAGGGGAAAGCAGAGCGGTCCTAAGCAGGGCTGCTTTGTCGCCAGTCGTGCTGCCGAACCCAGAGTCCCGCCTCATTCGACTCCGGAAGCGACCACTCTCTCCTGGCCGCCTACGTGCAGAGTATCAGCTGAAGCCTCGGTACATCGATACCTCAGCCCCACCGCCTTAACTCCATCGCCGCAGGACTCTTTGAACTCAGATCCGGTAAGAAAAGCTATGGTCATCTGCGCGTGAATTTATTTAAAGTGGATGAGCGGTTGCGCGGGTGCAGATCCACTTCACTCGTCCTTACCTCTGTGGTCCAATGGACCGGTAAACCGGTACGATTGGCAGAGGTCAGGATGCAGCGAAAAGGCCGTGAGTCACTATAATATGGATTCTGACAAACGCCCTCGAGGTTTTTCGAGTTACCTTGCTACATCGATAAATTGTGGAGCGATGGTCGACGTAGACTTGAAGTTTTCGGGAATCATCCGATACCTAAACTACAGATGTTCGTAGATTAGTCCCCTTCTCCAGGTTCAGCCCACTTTCGTGGTTGCCCGGGGTGTGGCCGCTGTGACTACAGCTTCTTGGAGCCACTGAAGAAGAGATTGTGGAGGTTAATTGAAACGGAACACCCCACTACACCCCATGTGAATAGGACAGCGCCATTAGAATATGAATTTGCGCGATCCTCAGTGTGCCATCCCGAGACGAGATACTTCACAAGCTAGATACGGGATAGCTGGGACAAGATTAAATAGAGCACGGTTGCCTAACCGTGGACAAGAGTAGTATGCAGGAGAATACTGTTATTGGCTCTCTAATACTGCTTGGGCTGGCTAAACGATCGTAATTTTTACCCGACTGCGTTTTGGTTGTGAGTCGCGTATTTTGAGTTGCGTAATTGACGTTTACGGCTGAGGCCAAACAAGCGTATTTTTTTGACCTGTGTGGCATAAAATTATTGGGGAATTTACACTGCATTCAGTGTCATACAAAATACGTTTGTGCCACACGGGGCGACGCAAATTCGTTCGCCGATTTCAGTTGAACGTCAACTCATCATCATATTTTCAGCCGTAAAACCTACTAAACTCACCACGCTTGGCAGGCGAATTGGCGAGCGCAGTACGGGATTTTAACACACGGAAAGACGCTGCTGCCCATCTGCCGGAGGTATCCCTTAGCAGGCTCTTACTGCATCCAAGCCTATGACAATTCTGAACCAATTGCGATATTCTTTGATTGTGCTTAAAAGTAGGCCAATACTGTATGTATACGTTCGTAAAGGCAGAACTACCATTTTACCTCAATCGGCCGCATAAATATGAGATGGTCTATCTGCAAATAATCACCTTCCCATTTTCATAATAATGAAACCTGACGACCTAAATCCTCCTGCCTTTTAATAGTCTTCTCAACCTGTTAGCGGATGTAAAGTTTAATCGATCGTAAATTGTGCTCCGAAGCCTGAATCGTTACTCTGATATTGTGCAAATGGCTTGTGCCAGAATAGGTGTATAGTACGGCTAGGACATGTCTTTATCTACAAATCTCGATACGAAGTAGGAAGCTTACATTTTTATGGCGTTAGCATTGGTCTTACCATGGACCAGTACTTATTTAATCCATGAGTTTATTAGGACGTGCCCTAATCCATAATAAAGGTAAATGACAAGATAAATACGCCGTAGGATTGCTGTCCACGTACAAGCGTGGCATAGACCTCCTCTATATACACGCCTTGGACCGGAAAGTGTGGAGAGTGGGCCTTTGATTAGATAGATAGGGGTGCCGGGAGTAGAATGTTATCCCTCCTCTCGTGCCCGGATGCAGTAAGAGCCTGCTAAGGGATACCCCCGGAAGATGGGCAGCAGCGTCTTTCCGTATTCCCGTACTGCGCTCGGCAACCCGCCTGCCAAGCATTCTGAGTATGACAACTTCCGCTCATGGAGATGCATGAGGGAGGCCTTTATTCAGTAGTGGACGTTTTATGGCTCAAATGATGATTATCAATCCGATATAATCGGAAGCAAGCAAGAGTTGGCGCTCAGAATTACATGAGCTGCTATTCATCTCTTATCAGTATCACCAATACCTACTATTGGGCCTAAATACAGATCCCCTAAATGAATTTCCCAAGTAGGCTAACGTTAGACAGGCAATTACAGCTGAAGTAGGTAGGTGACCTGTCTCCAATTTGGGACGACAAGCATTTAACAAACCTGCCTTTAATTATATTCGATATGGCTCATGGCATTTGGTGGAGGCTCGAGATTGATTCCGTACCCACCCACCGATTACATAAAGTGTCGCAAGCATTGATAAGTTCATGTGTTGTTGCCGTTGCGTATATCAAAGACGTGTAAATTGAAGACCGACCGTGACTAGTTTTTAGGTTTCCGAACCAAAATGGTAAAAAGGAACCCTTTAATGTGTGATTTTGTCTGTCTGTCACAGCTGGATTACTAAGTTACTTAAATTGATAACAAATGGTAATATACATAGATAACGCTTATTCACTTATATTATTTGACGAGCTCTGCTCTGCTGACGGCGCAGCGGGCAAAGGTCCGCCTGCAACGTAAGGGGTTGCGGGTTCGATTCCCGCCTCGGGACAAATGTCTGTACGATCTGCAGATATTTGTTCTGGGTGTTCTGGATGTTTTTCTATGTATAATAAAAATATCTATCTATGTAGTATAATGTATTAAGTATATCAGTCATCTAGTACCCATAACATAAGCTCTGCTTAGCTTGGGACTAGATGATGCTGTGTGATTTGTCCAGCATTATTTATTTATTTATATTTATTGCAAACACAATAATTAAAAAAAACTGACGTTAAATGATAAAATTCTTAGGTAGGCCCATTATGTTTGAGTATTTCCCTCGATTTATAATGGATGCCATCAAGAGAACTGTGTGAAACAAGCAAACAAAGTGAAACGAAAATCGCAACAGCATGTTTAAATTTAGTGCATGGAACTATGCCATGAGGGACTCCAGTGTCTACTATTACAATTATTTAATATTTCTCATGGATCCCATCATCAGAATCATCAAAACATATAGGTAGTCACATTGAGAACCACCTTCTTTTAGAAGTCTGTTAAAAACAGTAAAAATACTTCTTTCAAACTACTGAAAGAAGTATTTTTACTATTTTAACCACTAAAAAAAATCCTAAGGGTCCTAAAATTTTAAAGTGGGTGTAAACTACCTAGCAATTTTGCCTATAATATGAAAAGGTGATCGGTGGTGCACATGATTAAGCAGTATTTAGTTTTCTAGTTTTTCTTTTAGTCTCATAGTTTTAGAAGTACGTAGAAAAAAACTGAAAAACTACCGTCCTTGAATATTTTAGGAAATTTTGAGAAGGAATGAAACATCTTCACACCAAAAACTTAGTCCCGAAAGACATCGACAATGACGTCAACCATTGTGTCACTTTAAATCCTGCGTTATTACGTTTGACCTGAAAATCCTGGAATGAGCAATTATGAGTATTGCACCTTGAAGCAGGCAATTTGAACTTTAATTACTTCCCTTTACGAAGTCGTTGAAATTACCTACGAACAAAGTATTGTAGACATTAATGAATTTGATAGTACTTATGTATTTACAAAAAATGTGCATTTAAGTATTAATTGACTAATCTAGTACCCATAAGGCAAGCTCTGCTTACTTTGGGGCAAGACGGTGTCGTGGTAAATGTATATAAAAATACCCAGACCCAAGACAAATATTTACAACGTTTGTCCCATTGCGGGAAATTAATTTTCATACGATAAGAACGATAAGCTCAAGACATAATGACAAATTGCGCTTGAAGATAAATTTTACCTGTAACATGTTCAGTATATGTAGCATTGCGGGTAAAATCAGTTAAAGGAGGTGATGTAATAAATTGTTTTAGAATGTTGTGTATGATGTTTTCACTGTTATTCCAGCGTTCTGGGCGTTCCTGTACTTCGTCGGTTTCTGCTACCTGTCCAACGCCTGGGGCAAGACAGACAATCCGCCGCCCGGCACAGCTAACAACATGCAAGGAGCTATCGCCTTCAGCTTCTTCTCCATTTTCGCTTGGGTGAGTTGACGTATACTGATCCAAGACAGACAACCCGCCGCCCGGCACAGCTAACAACATGCAAGGAGCCATCGCCTTCAGCTTCTCCATTTTCGCTTGGGTGAGTTGACGTATACTGATCCAAGACAGACAACCCGCCGCCCGGCACAGCTAACAACATGCAAGGAGCTATCGCCTTCAGCTTCTTCTCCATTTTCGCTTGGGTGAGTTGACGTATACTGATCCAAGACAGACAACCCGCCGCCCGGCACAGCTAACAACATGCAAGGAGCTATCGCCTTCAGCTTCTTCTCCATTTTCGCTTGGGTGAGTTGACGTATACTGATCCAAGACAGACAACCCGCCGCCCGGCACAGCTAACAACATGCAAGGAGCTATCGCCTTCAGCTTCTTCTCCATTTTCGCTTGGGTGAGTTGACGTATACTGATCCAAGACAGACAACCCGCCGCCCGGCACAGCTAACAACATGCAAGGAGCTATCGCCTTCAGCTTCTTCTCCATATTCGCTTGGGTGAGTTGACGTATACTGATCCAAGACAGACAACCCGCCGCCCGGCACAGCTAACAACATGCAAGGAGCTATCGCCTTCAGCTTCTTCTCCATTTTCGCTTGGGTGAGTTGACGTATACTGATCTAAGACAGACAACCCGCCGCCCGGCACAGCTAACAACATGCAAGGAGCTATCGCCTTCAGCTTCTTCTCCATTTTCGCTTGGGTGAGTTGACGTATACTGATCCAAGACAGACAACCCGCCGCCCGGCACCGCCAACAACATGCAAGGAGCTATCGCCTTCAGCTTCTTATCCATTTTCGCTTGGGTGAGTTAACGTATACTGATCCAAGACAGACAACCCGCCGCCCGGCACAGCTAACAACATGCAAGGAGCTATCGCCTTCAGTTTCTTCTCCATTTTCGCTTGGGTGAGTTGACGTATACTGATCCAAGACAGACAACCCGCCGCCCGGCACAGCTAACAACATGCAAGGAGCTATCGCCTTCAGCTTCTCCTCCATTTTCGCTTGGGTGAGTTGACGTATACTGATCCAAGACAGACAACCCGCCGCCCGGCACAGCTAACAACATGCAAGGAGCTATCGCCTTCAGTTTCTTCTCCATTTTCGCTTGGGTGAGTTGACGTATGTATACTGATCCAAGACAGACAACCCGCCGCCCGGCACAGCTAACAACATGCAAGGAGCTATCGCCTTCAGTTTCTTCTCCATTTTCGCTTGGGTGAGTTGACGTATACTGATCCAAGACAGACAACCCGCCGCCCGGCACAGCTAACAACATGCAAGGAGCTATCGCCTTCAGCTTCTCCTCCATTTTCGCTTGGGTGAGTTGACGTATACTGATCCAAGACAGACAACCCGCCGCCCGGCACAGCTAACAACATGCAAGGAGCTATCGCCTTCAGTTTCTTCTCCATTTTCGCTTGGGTGAGTTGACGTATACTGATCCAAGACAGACAACCCGCCGCCCGGCACAGCTAACAACATGCAAGGAGCTATCGCCTTCAGCTTCTCCTCCATTTTCGCTTGGGTGAGTTGACGTATACTGATCCAAGACAGACAACCCGCCGCCCGGCACAGCTAACAACATGCAAGGAGCTATCGCCTTCAGTTTCTTCTCCATTTTCGCTTGGGTGAGTTGACGTATACTGATCCAAGACAGACAACCCGCCGCCCGGCACAGCTAACAACATGCAAGGAGCTATCGCCTTCAGTTTCTTCTCCATTTTCGCTTGGGTGAGTTGACGTATACTGATCCAAGACAGACAACCCGCCGCCCGGCACAGCTAACAACATGCAAGGAGCTATCGCCTTCAGTTTCTTCTCCGTTTTCGCTTGGGTGAGTTGACGTATACTGATCCAAGACAGACAACCCGCCGCCCGGCACAGCTAACAACATGCAAGGAGCTATCGCCTTCAGCTTCTCCTCCATTTTCGCTTGGGTGAGTTGACGTATACTGATCCAAGACAGACAACCCGCCGCCCGGCACAGCTAACAACATGCAAGGAGCTATCGCCTTCAGTTTCTTCTCCATTTTCGCTTGGGTGAGTTGACGTATACTGATCCAAGACAGACAACCCGCCGCCCGGCACAGCTAACAACATGCAAGGAGCTATCGCCTTCAGCTTCTCCTCCATTTTCGCTTGGGTGAGTTGACGTATACTGATCCAAGACAGACAACCCGCCGCCCGGCACAGCTAACAACATGCAAGGAGCTATCGCCTTCAGTTTCTTCTCCATTTTCGCTTGGGTGAGTTGACGTATACTGATCCAAGACAGACAACCCGCCGCCCGGCACAGCTAACAACATGCAAGGAGCTATCGCCTTCAGCTTCTCCTCCATTTTCGCTTGGGTGAGTTGACGTATACTGATCCAAGACAGACAACCCGCCGCCCGGCACAGCTAACAACATGCAAGGAGCTATCGCCTTCAGCTTCTTCTCCATTTTCGCTTGGGTGAGTTAACGTACATATACTGATCCAAGACAGACAAACCCGCCGCCCGGCTGAGATAAATTTGTGGGTGAGACCAGTACGGAACTGTTTTAGTTGACGTGGTAAAATACCTATACCCTGCTTATCCTGCGGCCTATAGGGCCTAAAAGTATGTTGGTTGAGGCTTTTTCCACAATTGGATGAACTCAACAGTAATCACCATCAAGTGTTATGTTTCGATTCTGCTATTCTTTCCGGCTCCGAACCTCTCATCCACCTATGTACCAGTAAAGTATCTCAATACAATTCCAGGTGGCATGCGCCTTTTTCGCCTTCCAACGGTTCCGTATGGGCGCTGACGCCGCGTTCGCACCTGCGTACGAGGTGGAAGGCGCCATCGGAAGCCCTGGCTCCTTCCCCGCCTACCCCGGCGGAGAGCCGCAGCCGACCTACAGCGAACCCCCCTTCTCGCAGCAACAGGCCGGTAAGCATCTATTTATACAGCATCAGCAACTGGTGGATGGAACATCGGAAGCCCTGGCTCCTTCCCCGCCTACCCCGGCGGAGAGCCGCAGCCGATTTACAGCGAACTTCCCTTCTCGCAGCAACAGGCCGGTAAGCATCTATTTATACAGCATCAGCAACTTGTGGATGGACCATCGGAAGCCCTGGCTCCTTCCCCGCCTACCCCCGGCGGAGAGCCGCAGCCGATTTACAGCGAACTTCCCTTCTCGCAGCAACAGGCCGGTAAGTATCTATTTATACATCATCAGCAACTGACAATTTTATAGCTTGCTATCTGATTGCGGTACTAAAAAGGCAGTGTCCATTTTTAACTCAAGCAACAAGTTGTTTTGTTATAAGGGGCCGTCTCCACGAGCGAGAGAATCGCGGCGATGTTATCGTTTTGCCACGTATTTCTATACACTCTCTTAGCATGTGTCTCCACACGGCGACGATATCGCGGCGATGCGACGAGTGGTTGAATGCGCGCGAAACGTCATTACATCGCGCGCGCCGCGCGCTCGCCGCGGAACGTGGCGCGTGATAGCACAACGCGTCGTCAAAGAAACGTGGCGATTCCGTTTCGAGTCTTTGCGGACACGCGGCGATTCCGTTACGAGTTGCGACGATACGCTGGCGGAATAATCGCTCGTTCGTGGAGTTTACCCGACGATAAAAGCGCGGACTCGTCGCGATTCTCTCGCCCGTGGAGACGGCCCCTAACTTTTCATCATCATCATATCAGCCGTAGGACGTCCACTGCTGGACAAAGGCCTCCCTCATTGATCTCCAGTTACTGCGGTTGGAAGCGGCCTGCATCCAACGCCGACCTGCGGTTCTTACCAAGTCGTCTGGCCATCTTGTAGGTGGACGTCCTTCGCTGCGCTTACCGGTCCGTGGCCTCCATTCGAGAACTTTCTGCATAACATCTGTTCTGCGCGCTATATGGCCTGCCCATTGCCTTTTCAACGTGCTGATCCGTCTGGCTATGTCGGTGACCCGAGTTATTCTACGTATCTCCTCATTTCTGATTTGATCCCGTAGAGAAACTCCGAGCAAAGCCCTCTGCATAGCTCGTTGAGCAACTCTAAACTTATTCATAAGGCCAATAGTGAAGGACCTCGTCTCGGTTCCATATGTCATCTCATCACACACTGATTGAAGACTTTCGTCTTCAGGGACTTAGGTATGTAGGACGAAAAGACGTTGCGAATCCACGACATGGACATTCGACATAATTTTCGTCTTGTCCATGTTCATTTAAGCCCTACCCGTTGGGAGACTCGATTGAGGCCTTCGAGCATCGTGCTGAGCTCTTCTATCGACTTTGCCCGCACAATATCGTCGGTAAACCGAAGGTGAGTGATGTATTCGCCGTTAATATTGATGCCCAGTCCTTTCCAGGAGCTTGAAGGCATCTTCCAAAGCGGTTGTAAACAGTTTCGGAGAGATGACATCTCCCTGTCTTACGCCTCTTTTTAAGGGAATCGCCTTCGAGCTCTGTTCTTGTACTCGGACTGACATAGTGGCGTTTTCACACAAACACTTCAACACTTCGATGTACCGATAGTCTATACGGCATCGTTGGAGAGACTCAAGCACCGCGCCTGTTTCGATCGAATCGAAGGCTTTCTCATAGTCCACAAACGCGAGACATAGCGGCAAGTTATACTCTTCGGCAAGTGCGGCAAGTCATACAGAAGACTGTATGACTTGCCGCAGCGTATGTATGTGGTCTTATGGTACTATAGCCTTTTCGGAACCGGCTTGTTCGGGAGGCTGGAAGTCATCAAACCTGCGTTCGAGACGGTTCGTGATGATCCTTGAAAACAGCTTATAAACATGGCTCAACAGCGAGATGGGTCTGTTATTCTTAAGTAAGGTTTTGTCACCTTGATTAAAGAACAGAAGCTACATAGATAGATATTTTCATTTTACATAGAAAAATATCCAGAACACCCTGAACAAATATCTGCAGATTGAGCTGTAGTGAACTGTTTTAGAAGTCGCCATATTGGAAAATTTATTAAGCGAATGATTAACTATTCCGCAGTTCGGTCTTATAGTTTCAATGTGGTATTGTATTTTTCAGCCAATATCGACTACACTGCCCCGACGTACTAAACTCAGCGCCCGAGATTTGACAACCGGCTATCTACGAAAGGAGAAATGACTCGCACTTAGCCACTTTCATGCGTGGCGCCAGCACTATTGTTTTACTTTATTCTGTTAAGATTATTTTCATGTACGGAAAGTTCGATCTCTTGTTGAATTCTACTTAATTTATCTAATAATTATCTTAAATCGTTATTGTTTTAATCTCATTTTAATTCTTTAGTTATGTTCAAATATATATTCTGCACATAATATAACCGTTTAAGCTTACAGTACCTGTTGGTAATGAAAAAATGTAGACAATATATTATATTACCTATGTATAAACCAATATATTATGTAAATAACATATACCATATTAATCCTAGCTTGTGATTTATTTTGTGATATTATTTATTGATTCCGAAGTACATTGTCGTGCCATTTTCGTAAAGCTTTATTTTTAAATGTTGAATATAAATGTATTTTTCGAATTGCATCGTATCCTGTTATGAGAACATTATGTAGGATATAAAAAAAAACATTACATTTAATGAATAGAGGAAAAATATAATATTAGTGTTTAGTTATGTGAGTTAAAATATCTATTCTCTAGTACTTAATGCTTTTAGAATTAAATTATTATTTATAATTTTTATAGTGTTTAAACCACACCTAGGTAGAACATTTCATGGGAATGAAAACCTTATCAAACATTGTCAAGTATTTCGACTCAGCCCGTCCAGGGTCATGGATCGATTTGACCAACGTGAGTTCGTATGGTTTTTCATGTCCTAAAGTATGTGTTTCACCTATTGTATGAAACGAAGCTCTGGTATAAATAGTTATTTGGTATTTTATGTAAAATAAGACGTTAAAAAACGCTTGAAATCTCATTTAAATAGTAAAATGTTAAGATACCTACATTATGACTATTTTATGGCATATCGTTGTTTTGAATCTTCAAGTTGTTAAATTAGGTCGTGTATTTGTCGTGATAAGGAACTTTGATGATCGCTCTTCGCTACCTCAAGACGATGGCACACTGATTTACTAAATTATATCAGGAATACATATGCCCAAAGAGTATTTATAAACATGTCTTTTCTTACAATGTCTGTTGATTATTGAGTAATGAGCATTGAGTGTTGCATATTGTAATTATCACCAGAACTATAGCTTTGTATGCAATATTTCAGCTCAATCGGATGTGAGTTCTGATTCTACTTGCAAGATCTGTCCTAAAAACCTAATGTTATGTTGAGTTGCGAGATCTGTCAGTCGGTATTATATAAAATCTATATCAAACATAAACTCATACTCAGAATCCTTTATTCAGTGGGACCGCAACAGTCTCTTATACAAGTCAGTTAACAAAAAAAAAACAACAGTTTCATTGAATAAAGCAGACAAATGAATTTGTTAGCTTCAGATGACACGCGAGCTAGGTCTGAAATAAAATTGGTGAATGTTGGCATAAACACCGAGTTAGGTCCTTCCGTTCGCTTCGTTCCATGACTTGCGAGTTGAAGCGAACAAATTCAATTATGACCTCAGGCGGTTCACACACTGCCACGCACCACGCTGCAAGTTGCGTGTCGACGCACCTACGCGCGTACTTGCGGGAGTGCAGATCTGCATCACCGTGCGGGTTTTTCACGCACTCACGCGCGTAGTTGCGTTTCGGCGGCTCTGACTCATTTCATTCAAAGCTGTTCGCTAGGGCAGTGCAGAGCATCGCGTCAGTTTTTATATTAAAAATTGTTATTAGTGTGGAACTCATTCAGGATACTGCAGTTAGTGACTGTTTGGTTTTTGTACAGTCAAATTAATAGAAATCGTACATATAGAAGATACTGGGTACATCCTTATTTACAAACAAGATCGTTGAATGGGTCTTTTGTTCAAAATTACTAGGACTTACACTACACGCGCGTGATCTGCATGAACGCGCGTAGATGTATTTTCGGTGTGTTGGACTGTGCGTGTTTTCTATACAGACGGAGATACTTACAAGCAACGTTAGAAGACGCATTCACGCAACATGCAGCGTGATGCGTAGCAGTGTGTGAACCGCCTTATTCAATAAAATATTTTGTTTTCTTTCGAAAATTGACGTTGACCTATGTGGCCTTTGGCTTCGAATGAATGAAGGCATTTTGAGTTTTTCCTAGGAAATTTGATATTAGTTATGTTTCGTAAGGTGTTATGTTCATATCTTGCAAATTATTTCAATTTTAACTATATCATTCAGTATCTCTCACTCTAAAATATAGTGTATCGAGTGTGCTATTACCGTTTTGATAGTTGTAAAAAACGCTTTAGTTGTTATAAAACAAATAATTGTAGAAAAATTGTACGAATAATACGTTAAAAAACCAAATTTATAGTAGGTATAACTATTTATTACACTGTTCTAAACATTCAGTATTATGAATTAAACATAAAATAACGCTATAAGAAACATCATATTTTTAAAGCAGTGTTAAAATTATTATGTAGTCTGTCTATAAATGTTATTCTATAAGCGTGCTTCGATTGCTATTCCATACCTACCCCCTTACTTATAAACGCTCATTAAATTCAATCAACACTTAATTGACGGATTTTTGATAATGTGGTAAGTATTTCATAAAATTCGCTAATTAAATAGGTTAAATAGTTTAATCAGCATTTATAAAGGGGCTTATGTTTAAGTCAATGTCAAAACAAAGGTCCAATAGTATTATGAGAATGGAAAAAGGTCTAATGTCTAGTACAAATTGAACAAACCCCGTTTATAGCATCGGAATGTGAATCTCATAAAGTTATAGTTGGCATGGCTAGGAGGGAGAGAAACCGGACGTATATCCACAAAAAGGATCCAACCCACGATGAATCAAGTATACCAAAAAGGCGCTAATGACATCTTATTTATCAGCCGTAGCAAAAATGTAAAAATAAGTGTTTTTCCATCCCACATGCCAAACGGCGTATTTATTTGACCATCTTGAAACTTGGATATCTCAAAACTGTGTGTGTGGTTTGGATTCTTTTCATGGATATACATCCAACTGTTGGAGGCACCAGCTGTGTCTTCTTGTTGAACTACATATTAACAGGAATAAAAGAGAATAACTATATTGCTGTTTGTGATATCTAAACTCGAGCCATTTTAGTGTTTCCCTTCCATTAGCTTGCACTATAATTTGTAACTTTGGCAATAATGGCTTAACTTTTAATAATTGTATTTTTACATCAGATATTATTTCCTTCTTAATATGACCAATCTTCAATGGATACCTTCACGGCGAAATAAATTCCGAGTATTAAAAGTATCACATACTTAAGTATTATTATTAAAATATTTTTTTTCTTGTGAAACAGTTAGTTGTTCCCTAATAATTGTATTGTAGTGTTATAATAAATTATAGATATCACAATAATGCGTGGGTTAGTCTGTTCTGATAATAAATGTCTAAGTACTTTGATTTAAACTGTGTAATGTAGGTACATTACACACTTTTGTTAGCATTATTTGAAACAGTACATTAACGTTTTCTAGGGATATCTTAGCACAATATTGAAACGATATAAATTAGCACTATTATGAATCCAAATAAATTAGTTTAAATCACAGTACCTACTCAATATTATATTAAAATGTAGAAATATCTAATTGTTGATTATGATTGTAGTTATTTAACTGCTGATCTGTGTGTGGTGATGTATTGTAGACCTGTTGACACTGCATTAGTTGCATAAAAATGGAGGTAAACAAAAACATCTATTTGATTCACCATTTTAATCTGGGTAAATAAAATTGGTTTTAAAAAGAGCGAATCGTAGTGTAACAGGTCTTAGGTTAAGTTTAATGTATAAAAGTTGTACTTATCTGTGACTTTCTTCAACCAAAGATACCTAATAAATAAAATGAATGTTGTGCAAAAATGGTTAATATGCAATTGAAAAGTATGACGATATAAAATGCTATGGACATTGTTGTACCATTTCTGGATACCATTAAGTTCAGAGAATATGCAGTTGGGATACACATTTGTAAATGGTCGAGGTGTGATGAATGTAACCACTTTCTCAAACATATGTATGTATATGAAATATGAAGAATTTTCAGAACTGTTACCTTCTACTACTAGATAACCAAAAGGACTAGGCATCTACAGGAAATCCCCTCTGCCAATCTTTTACACAAAAAATCAGATAGTTTCTTATTCCCACCAAAAAATAGCAGATTGTTTTTTAGAGGGAACAGGCGCGTGCTTTTGATTATCTACTCGCAGACTGTTACTGATAATCAGAGATAGCATGTTTAATTTATATTTATTAGGTCAACCAAGTCAAGCCATGGATTAAATAAGAACTTGGTACCTACTTGTATTACTTGGTCAGGCTAAGGATTAATTCCATATTGAATTTGTAAATTTTATTCTGGTATCAAATTTATTTTTGCATGCTCCGATCCGACTTTGGATTTTGAGTTCAGCTTATCTATACCGAGTGACCTAATTCTGGCTGATAAGAGTCCAGCAAACTTTCAGATTGTGATAACAAATCTTGTTTGTTATTATTTATGCTCTATCACCCACAGATATGACATAATTTTGCGTGCATGTTATGCACAAAATTAAGTTGGTGGTTGCATTCGTTATATAGAAATAAAATGCAATTGAATAAAACGGAAATAAACGTATGTACCTAATAGATATTGTGCAATGGTTGTTTCATTTTGTTACCTTACTTAGACATCATCATCATCATTTCAGCCGTAAAACGTCCACTACTGAACACAGGCCTCCCTCGTGGATATCCATGAGGGGTAGTTGCCATACTCACCACGCTTGGCAGGCGGGTTGGCGAGCGCAGTATGGGATGTTGATATACGGAAAGACGCTGCTGCCCATCTTCCGGAGGTATCCCTTAGCAGGCTCTTACTGCATCCACGGGCATGAGAGGAGGGGTAACATTCTACTGCCGGCACCCCACGGCAACGGCTTAGACATAACTTGGGGTAATTAATAAATAATCCTGGACATTACGCACAGCTTCGAGGACTATCATAGAAGCTATATAATGTATTCTATGGAGGCTATCATCTGGTAACTAGGAGTAAGCAGACCTTGTGTTATTTATTTAAGATAGGATATCCAACATAGGGTTACACATCTAGGGTCTAAAAAATGTGAAGAGCCTGGTGCTCCCGTAATTACAGGACGTAACAGCATAATGTACAAAGATAAAGCGCCAACAGAAAATTAAATGTATGATTACCTACCTGTAAATAATAAATAAAAAGACCTCAGAATTATTTTCACATCACTCCAACAAATATACTGTCAATAAAAAAAAAATCCTCTCTAGAACTACTTGATTTCATGCCCTGAATCCCCCTCTTTCGGGTGAGTGCCTACACATGATCGCGTCTCTGTTCTGCTAATGGCTTCAAAATGGCCGATCATTTGGCAGATTTTGGCAAATCGGTCAATAGAAAGAACCATTATCGCCAAGCGCCTTTCCAGTGATAGGAGACTGACTCCTGTTCCCGTGAGCTTTGCGTGTTGCTACCTACAGGCGCTGCAAGGAGCAGCTACTTACAATAAATCATCTCAGACGAAAGACTGCTGGACATAAGCCTTCCTCGTGGATCGTCAAGTGCTGATCATGATGGGGTTTTGCCATACGCTCCACGCTTGGCAGGCGGGTTGGCGAGCGCACTACGGGATACACGGCACGGAAAGATGGTGCAGCCTATCTTCCGGAGGTAGCAGGCTCTTACTACATCCACGGGAGAGAGGCCGCGGCTTAGTTAGCTTCAGATGTATTGACCAGTTCTGTCCTCTGTCTGACTAAGCTGTGATGATGTGAGATGTGCTCGGCAAATCTACAATGGCCCAGACACTGGCGTCTCGATTGAATACCAGTTGCTAATGTTGTATAAATCATCTTTAATAGATGTAAAGTACTTTTTTTATGGTGCTGTGTGTATTTCCGGCATTGTGGATTTATTGTTATTATTATTTTGTTGATTTATTGTGCCGGCAGTAGAATCAGGCGTCCGTCACGCGTTAAATGCCTACCGCTTCGTGTAACGTTGGTGTTACGCTGGCACACGCCCGCTTGAGCGCACGTCAAAGACATTTCCACGTGAAAATGTCTTTGGCGTACGTACGTTAAATGCGTTCCTTTAGATGCCGAAACAGCGTAACTATTGTGCAGTGGATGGATGCCAAAGTCATATTTTCAGCACTACTTATTTTAGATTTTATCATTGAAGTTGGTTGTTTTAAATAATTATTCGCGTAACCAGTTGTTTAAATCGATTATAAATGGATCCCTACGGTTGAAATGATGATGAAATGGATCACTACTACCTACTTTTATAAATTCTCACCATATTTTCCACTTAGGATATAGGGAGCTGGGGTTCGGTATTAAATAAACGTAGGTAGTCCAATTAGAACAAAATTATAGCGGAAATCACACCAATAAGAATCTCACAGCAATTTCACACTAGAACCCTATTCTTCACGGAACACTGATACCACTATTGCATCCGCTTTGCTTCCGTTTTCTTTATGAGGACGTATTAAAATTATTTACGCAATTTAGCGTATTTTGCAACGTTCAAGGTCGTAGCACACGTATGAACTCTGTCACCGTATCATCTCGAGCCGTTCAGTATTAGTTATATGAAACTCCCTACTGCAACGCACACCAATCGGAATCGTAACGTAATCGCCTCGCCTCGGGACAAGCTCACCACAGAACACTATTATCATTATCCTAATTCCTAAAGCTCACGAACTGCGGTGCGGTGCGTGGTCGACTTACCGTTCCCGCGCTTACGGTTCTCCGTACCCTAGCTTACCGGCTCTCCGTACCCTAGCTTACGACTCTTCGTCCACACTTAACGTTCGGATTCAAAATGATTGAACTAGCCGTCAACCAGCGGTTGGCGAGCCGTAAGCGCGGCTTCGCCTAGCCGTAGCCGAGTTGACGGAGCTTTTGATCCGCTTTGGTTTCGTGCCCCTAGCATATTTAATAAGCCTGAGGCGCGAGGGGAGCGCAGCACAAAGAGTATAATAATCACTACGTTTAGCGCAGCACTGCGGCTAGGCGCCCTCTGCGCTCGCCATAGTCCGGTAAGGTAGTCAAGGCAAGGCCATCTGCGGTCAATAACATCATAATACTGTCCATTCGAAAAAAAAGGGAGTGCAGTGCAGCCTCCCTGATTAATAAATCCCTCCAAAGATTATGCAACATCCGTTTAGCTGTACTTCCCGCAGTGCCGGAGCGACCGCGATGCTAAGTGTGGTCCCGGCATAAGTTGATTAGGTTCGATGTGATGCACAGAGTACATTTTATAATAGGGTAAATGTAACTATAAAAACTGAGGAAAATGTTTACGTTCAAATGTAAACTAAGTGTGTACAATTTATCGGAGGTGTATAAAATCTGACTAGTAAGTTTGTCAAGGAACAGTTTGTACAAACTAACGGTGACATGCACATTTGAATCATAAGCTAGGAAAATTCCGTGAGGAACTTGTTCAGACGTAGGCATTGACAAGTTCATTATGAAATCTATAGGCAAGTTACTATAAAATGCCGTGGGGTGCCGACAGTAGAATGTTGCCCTTCCGGGAGGAGGCAACTTTCTATTGCTGCTGGATGCAGTAAGGATCTGCCATGGGATACCGCCGGAAGCAGCGTTTTTGGAACGTGGCAAGCGTTCCAAACATTACTTAAGATTTTGACACTACTTTCCTCTCTATAAAAGAAACAACAACTAGTTCTCCTTCTTTATTCTCGAACTTCGACACTTCAAACCTAAAATTAGAAATTATCACAAATAAACAGTTATGTAACTGATGGATGATTCACAGAATCTAATCAAAACACATAGAAAGATCGCCATTGATGCTTTGAAAGCTTTTGACAAAAACAATCATTATCATTGCAAATTAATTGTGTTCAAAACTTAGCCTAAAATTTACTGTTAATTGTTCCAGTAGGTTTTTAAATAGATTATTTCACAAGAGTTTCAGAGTCTGTTCACCTTAACATGACGTAATCGTGAATATGAGAGGTCACATGACATCTTCAAAAGGTCAATGAACTTTTCGCAGCAACTAATAATATTGATAGGTATTTTATGCATGGATAAAATGATTACACTGCTCAACACATTCCTACAAATTCTTTGCACTTTTCCACTAAATTGTATGGGGAAGTTTTAGCCGAACCACATTTTACTAATATCTAAAATAACTTAAAATTCAACTTATAACCAAAGTTTAATGTTTAGTATCACTATTACCAGTACAAAAGGAACTGAAGTGTGGTCTAGTAAGTTATACAGATCATTTATGCAGGTAGGTCTAGATAAGTAAAATTACAATATAATAAGGTACAACAGTAAGGGTATATCAGTCAGCAAGACACAAATTTTAAACAATTTACTTCATGATAGTAAGTTAATAAAAAAGGTATAAACTTATCTGAACCTAAGCAAATGCAGGAAGATAAGTCCAACAGACCATTCAGTTATATTCACAAGTACTAATTATTTACAATTATAACACAAATCACTTAACTACCCTATTGATGCAATACAGTATACATGAAAAGCAAGTGTACTGTAAAAATACACTAATTGCCACTGGGTCGAAGATCATTCATGCAAACTTAACAATGTATATTTACATAAATGATTAAGCTTAATTATTAATTCCTAATTAGGTTTTAAACATCTTGTATACCTAGTCAAAATTTCCTTAGAATACCAGTTTTATCTTACAATAATTATTAAAAAGTATGATTACACAAAGAACAGCTAAGAACACTCTAGTTGTAATTTTAAATCTTACATAATTACTTGAAATAATCACTTACGCTGGAGAAACTTTACTGGCTAACTTTACAGAAAATGCAATTATCATTTATACTTAAAGCAAATTGACTATAGTCACAAATAATACTAACACCAACACACTCACAAACTGTTCATTGGCTTCAGTACCGTTATCAGTACCTTCAAAGACACAGGCCTGTTCGGAAAAGAACTTTGGTCAGGACACTGCATTTCCTTAGCTGTGCCTGGAAGCCTGTACTACTTCTTAGCTTTTGCGGAATTCCCTTGCTTGCTTGGGGGAGTCCACCTCAGAGCTGCAGGGTCAACACCCAAGCGTGGCTTCTTGAAGTGGGATGTGGCTAATTGTTCAGCCACTGTTTTTGGGGTGACACATATAACATGCTGACCTTTCCAATACTTGACCATATTCATTGACTGCAGTGTTGATATAATATCCGTCTGGGATATGCCAGTCATGAGACTCAAATCCTTGATGCTTAGAGTGCCCCGACTTGTACTTAGGACTTCTAGTAATACATAGGCCCAGTAAGATCTATAACTGAGCTTGCCCAAATCTGATAATGGCTTTTCTGGACTTCCAACAACTTGTTCTAGTCGGGACAGTTCATAGCTGAAAGCTATAAGGAGCTTACCATAGCCTTGTCTCTGAAATGGAGGCAGGGTCAAGATACAAGCAACATTGTTCCCTTCTGGTGAATCCTTCTCTTTAGAGAAATATCCAACTAGATGGGCTCCATGTTTGTCAACTTCACAAAGTATGTAAAATAAAAACTGTTCAATATCAAAGTACAATGTTTTGTGGTCCAAGAACAATTTGGCCAGTAAACATAAATTTTGACAGTAGATTTTGTGTTCTTTACCATCAGCTTCGAATATAGCTATTGTGCCTTTTCTGTATATTTCGCTTCCTTCGGGCTGTCGCCGCGTACAATCACCAATGTGGTACCTGAACGTTTTTTCTAGTCTCATGTATTTCAGGCAGTATTCACAAATCCAGAGCTTTGACTGTTTGCCGTACTCTTCGGGGTATGGACTGAAGTACCATGTATCGATTTCATATTTGCCGATTTGGATTCTGTCGATGTATTTGACTTTGGTAATCGCTTCGTGTTCTTTTTCAAGCGCCGCCGTCGTAGGGTCCATCTCCGCATAGGTCTTCTGAACATGGTTGATTTCGTCATGTTTACGTTTTTGGTTTCTAGTTATTTTCCGGCCAGATTTGTCTGTGAGCAGGTGGTCGCCGTTTATGTTGTTACTGTTTTGTTCGCAAATATCAAACCTATCGGACATAACCCGGTGGCGGGAAACCCATTCATCGAGTCTTCTATCGTAGCCGACATAATGGACGTAATATTCGTAAGTGCTTTCGGCGGCGTTGTACCGCGTCTGTATTATTTCAGCCGGGTGCCATGACTCATCGGTGCGCCGCACCAAATAATGCTCTCCGATGTCCAAGGGTTGGTCCGGAGCAGACTCCGAATCTTCGTTATCAGTGCTCCGACACTCTGTATTGGGCAACTCATTGTTCACTATAGGTTTATCCAGGTCTTTATCACCTTTAGCCATTTTGAAGTGGTAGCAAAACCGAGCACGCAATTTAATGCGCTAGTCGCGCAACACGATTTGAAGGAGTAGCCATATTTATTTTACCATAGACAAATAGAATATACGCGCATGCGCTTATCTAGCTACTAGTGATGTGTGTTTTGTAATACAAAAAAATTACCGGTTTTTGTCACAAGACTTTTAATCATCTTAGAAACATATTTTGATGCCTCATAAATACCGGTGGTATTTTGAAATAAACGGAGGAAGAATTTTATTGCATCTAAAATTAAAACCATTTCTCATTTTGACCTCAATCAACGACAACAGCATTATAGACAAATTGTCGTATCGCTGCCATCTATGGTTTTGGTGTAGCCATAAAAGGGTGAATTGCACATAACATAGTAAATGTGGCTAAACTTAAATAGTATGTTTTACAACCATATAATAAAAGGAACAAATAAAATATAATAAATAATACGTTGTACCACCTAGTCACCCCCACCACCCACCAACCCGCATTGGACCAGCGTGGTGGGTCACGGTCTAAACCCCCCCATTCCATTCTATGATACACAACACAAACCAAAGGTCCCAAGTTCCCAGCGGCTCTAGGGCTGGGCCTGTTGATGACGGAAGGCAGAACCACCCTGGAGCCAGGGGTGCGAAGAATCACCGGGCGAGATCGATCCTCCGTCAGACGACCCATGCAAACCCCAAAACGGACACCGATTGCCTCTTGAATATTATAAGTTATAATGTCAAAACTTGAAAGTCTGAAGCAAGACTGTTAGAGCTTGAAACTGCTCTAAAAGAAATAAAGTGGGATATAATAGGACTATCCGAAATACGTCGAAAAGGCGAAGATACCATTGAACGTGAAGATAACATCTTTTACCAATTCGGCAAAGAAAGTATGTACGGAGTTGGCTTTCTAGTGGCCAAAAAATGGCAAAATAACATCTTAGAATTTATCGCCTATTCGGACAGGGTAGCTGTATTAAAATTAAAAATATCCGATAAGAAAGTTTTGACAATAATCCAATGCTATGCTCCCACGTCAACACACTTAGATGAAGACGTAGAAGAATTTTACTTAACAGGGCATGTAGCGAACACCGAGGAACCTGGAATGTCGTAATGGAAGATTTTAACGCGAAAATTGGATCTAGGCAAGACCTCGATAATGATTACATTTTAGGCCCACACGGACTGGGAAAATGAACGCGGAGATCGTCTCATTCAATTCGCGATCGGACAAAATTTACGAATAAATAACACATTTTATTATAAAAAGCCCGAGCGACGTTGGACATGGGTGTCTCCAGGTGGACAGTATAAAAACGAAATGTGTTTAAAGAATTTTATTTCTCATAAGAACAGTACAGTTCACTTAAAATGAGATTAAAACTAATTATTAATAATAAATTGGTACGTCCGAACTGGTGATGGAGCATGGATTTAGTACTGTTTTTGCAACTTACATTTAAAACAATCTGTAGAACGACACTAAAACACGACACTAGACACTAAAACAAACTTACGTTTACATTTTACATTAAACAAGACATAAAATATCATTTCCATGTTCTAAAACTCAATTCATAACAAATGGCCAATAGCTAGTTCATTGCTTCTCAAACATAAAAATGAAAACGTGAATACCCTCATTTTACTCGCGATTTGTGGAGTTGTGGTTAAGATAGTCCAGGAGCTACGCCTGTGTTCAAGAAATCGATTTTATACTTTCCTCAAGCCTTCGACAGAGTGGACCACGAGCTTCTCCTCAACAAGGTAGCATTCTATGGCATTCGAGGCACTTTGTTGAACTGGTTTGCTTCTTATATTCAAAACCGATCGCAAAAAGTTGTAGTGAATGGCTATCACTCTGAAAGCATTCGGGTAACTTCAGGAGTACCCCAAGGATCTATTATTGGCCCTATGTTATTTGTCCTATTTATAAATGATATTAATAATTGTTTCTTAAATTCTAAATTCTTACTCTACGCCGATGATCTGAAAGTTTTTAAAGTTATCAGAACGGCACACGACTCTATTGCCTTCCAGGAAGATCTAGACCGGCTTTCTATTTATTGTCATGTTAATAAACTTAAATTAAGTATCCCTAAATGTTCACAAATAACTTTTACTACCAAGATAAACCGTATTCGCTTCTCTTATCATCTCTGCAATGTGCCACTCACTAAAGTCGATTATCTGCGTGACTTGGGGATACATCTTGATAGCAAACTCTGTCTGAATATCCATATTGACAATATTATAAGTAAAGCTTTTAAAATGTACGGTTTCGTCATGAGATCCGCGGTCAATTTCAAACGCAGCTCTACATACTTGTACCTTTACAAAACTCTTGTCCGCTCACAACTGGAGTATGCCGTCCCCCTTTGGAATCCATTTTACGCCAAATACACGGAGTCAATTGAGCGGGTGCAACGCAAATTCCTAAGAGCTACGAATTATAGATGTCATAGACATTATCTCTCCTACGACCAACTTCTGGTCAAATTCAACGTACTCTCTCTTGAACATCGACGTAAATATTTGGAAGCTATGACTCTCTATAAAATTGTAAACGGTAACTTTGACTGCATTGACCTTTCTTCTGGCTTGGGTTACCATGTGCCTCGCACTGTGCATAAGCGTGCAGTACGGTCGGGTCACTTGTTTCACCTCAACACATGTCGCACTAATGCTGGTCTTCGCATGCCAATTCGCAGAATGATTGAATCTTATAATGTTAATTTCATAGATATTGATATTTTTGCAACCAGTACTTATCAGTTCAAATCACAAGTCCTTAAAAAGTTGTCCTCTACTTAGTTTGTAATTTTTGTCATAAAATGTTTTAATATTGTTATTCTTTTATTAATTTTAAGTGTTGTTTCTTACTTTTATTTTTAACTTTTTCTTTAATTTTTATATTATGAAGGTTTATAGTAGTCCTTTTTAGGTTAGCTCTTTAGCGACTAGTTTAGTAAATTTGTTTGTTACACAATCTGAGTACAGCGTAGTGGGCCTCATTTTTAATATAACTAGTTTATAACTCTTATACTTAAGACTTAAAATGAAGCTGTTTGTTGTGCCTTTCTTAAATAAAATAAAAATAAAATAAAATAAATGTCCAGTCGCTGAATAAAATCAAGTTTACCACAGACCGGTTCGCGCTACATTAAAATTCAATAACAAGATAAATAGGCAAAAAATGGTTAAAAGAAGTATTAAAAATATGTCAAAAGAAAATCTTATTATATGTAAGAACGATTTTAGTTTGGAGCTAAATAATAATTTTGAACTTTTAAAAACAGACACGCAAGATGCACAGAAAGAATTTAATATCAACAACGAGCTCTGTGGCGCAGCAGGCGAAGGTCCGCCTGCGACGCAAGGGGTTGCGGGTTCGATTCCCGCCTCGGGACAAATATCTGTACGATCTGCAGATATTTGTTCAGGGTGTTCTGGGTGTTTTTCTATATATAATAAAAATATCTATCTATGTAGTATAATGTATTAAGTATATCAGTCATCTAGTACCCATAACACTAGCTCTGCTTAGCTTGGAGCCAGATGATGCTGTGTGATTTGGCCAGCATTATTTATTTATTTAATATTATAGAAAACTGTATACGAAAAGCAAGCACTAAAATAAAAGAACGAAAGAAGAAACACAAAAAACTTACAGAAATCACACACTTCTCACTCCTTGCAGCCCTAGTCACCGACCGCTTGGGCCTTGCTTCGCGGCCGGTGATTCACCGTTTTGATATATTTTTTACTGTACAGTATTTGTTTTTATATTTCTTTACAGTTATATTTTTTATGAGTTTACAAATAAATGATGTGGAATAATACGTTTATTTATTAACTTATTCTATTACATAAACTCGTGTTGATCGTTGTACTAAAAATAATCAACATTTGATGATTTCGATGGGGTGTTTCCGCATTGCGGTCTATGAGCGAATACAATCAATATTGGTGTAAATACACCAAGTGATAAATGATTTTTAGTTTCTTCTTATCCATAAATATGGCTAAGAAGAAACTTAATTATTTTGAAATCTTAAGTTCTACCGGTGACCACTTCTGTACTTTTGCCTTAATTCCATGGTAACATATTTTAATTTATAGCTAGAATATCGGCATAATAGCTGGTATAATAATGCGTTATCTCGGGTCTTTACACTAACATTGTGGCAACATTATTTTTATGTCGACGGACTGCCGAGCGCACGTAACGTAATCGGCTAAACGTATCCGTAGTGGAAAACGAAACTACAAAAATTGTAAAGAAAGGAATTCAGTTCTTATCATCTTGCAGAGATATGAAATTATTGGTGTTATCTAACAACTGTGCTTCTCGTTAGTGTTGATTGTGATGCCGCTTCGTATTGATTGCATGTAGGAATTGAGTGCAGTGAGCAAATCTGAGTTATCCGAGACCATCCGTGTGATTTGTGTTTTATTTGTGAGAACGGTAGAATAGAACGCCGTAATGCAGGCAATCAAATGCGTGGTCGTCGGTGACGGGTAAGTTTACAATCTTGTAATCGTGAAGTTACTATTTCGTAACTTTACCAATTGCAGAGTTGACGTCATATTTTAAATTGTCTTGATAGGTTTGTCAGACCGCGCTAAGACCTACCTGAACTGAAACCAATTGGTTGAAGTTATATTACGATCCCGCAGTAGTATCAATCGAGCATAGTACTCTACGCTGATGAGTGATGGATGACTAATGATAACAGTTAACCTGTAGGGTGGATACTCTTTGTTTGTGGCTTGATAAATAAATATGTAATATATTGTAACACTGGAATACAACACTTAGTATTGGGTTCATTATAAATATGTTGTGTTTACATAAACACAAAGCAGCATTTAGACTAATAAATTGAATAGACACCTTCAGTTGGTGGTTGAAGCTAGTCAAGACAATTCTAATTCACTCTGCTTACCTCAAACTTTAATGAAGATTATAATATCTTTTGTTTAACCCCCCATGCGCTTCATGGAGCGACGGGTCTCCATAAGGTTTGAACGCTCCGTGCACTTAGTGCACCGATGGATGTACATAAGTTAAATCTGATTACTTATGTTTTGTAGAATACTGCCATTTTTCATGTGTAGAAAATTTCAATACGAATCCAGTGGTGATTGATTTTCAACATAATTATTATGTGGTGCTTTCGTAAAATTCATTTTTATAAAATAAAAATTATAAAAAAAAAGTTGACACACCAGAAGGGTTAGCGGGAACCTATGAGAATCAATAAATGGTTAGATCACGGTCATCTAATTCTGATCAAGATACACTTTATGAGACCAAAAACCTCTTAAAGGTTCACATCTAACATTTTGTATTTGCCTCTAATTATTGATTGGGTGTGTTTAGGGCCTACTTTAACTTAGTTTTTACCAGCTTATTATAAAAATGTAAATAGGTACATATTTTTGCTTTGATTTTTATTGTGCAACTGGTGTAACAAAGTACAAATAGTATAGGATGCTATATGGTCTACACAACATTGTTTTATGTTTCTACTTAGGTTCCAGATATTTAAACAAAAAAAAATCCAAAATATTTATTTCTGTAAATTATAAATTAGATTTATGTACATAGGGTTTGTAGTCTTCTTTCAATCAAAAATTGCTTGTGCTAGAAGACTGCCCTTATGAATGTTTTTAAATTTTTTGTATTCCTGACACTTTTCTTTGTTTCATGTTGGTATCTCATGTAGTTCCAGAGATACAAGAAAGATAAAAATTTTAACTTAAACCGCGTTTTTCTCGAAAAGTGTTAAATAGCCATTATTTTAATATTTATAAGAACTGATTATAAAAGAAAGTAAAACTGAATAAAAACCTAAAAAACATGCATAAATTTAATTTTAAGGTATCTTTACTATTTAACTACCAGTTTTATTTATAATATCATTGCTTGTACTAGTTTCTCAATGTCATCATAACTTCCCATCAGCCATTCAATGACAGCTTTTTTGCAATAATAATGTTAGACATGTATTCTAAATGCTTCGTTTTGATTATAACAATTATAGATGAAGAAATGTTTAAATATTATTATAAGTGCAAAAAATATTTTATTTTAACATCTGTTATCTATCACACCTATCTGCATAAAGGGAAAGATAAATTGATAACAATGATAAAATAGTATCTGACAATTTGTAGTCTAGATCAATATTAAGTTGTGTCTCACACATAGTCTATGCTCCTACTATAAATATTGGTCTGTCAGACAATATAGTGCAGTCCCGCACATAGTAAACAATACCACTAAGGCTTAGTGGTGTCCTTTACTATGTGCGAGACTGTACAGGAACTCATTGATTCATGACCTTCTTCACTACAATATCGGCATATATTTGAGGAATGCTGCCAGCGGCCCAGAGTCCTCCAGTTTTTCGAGGAGTTTGGCTGGCTAGGTAGTGTCACAAGGGACAATGCACATTATGGGATGTCAGTGCAGATCTGGTTTCCCCCGCAACCATCATAAGAATTGGTCTGTTATTAAAAGAACAATTCTTATATCATAATGAAGTTTTGATGACATTAAACATAATGTATGTATAATGTCTATACACTGATAATCTGATGGATTATTCTCGCATAAGTTCCCTTTGTTTCGAACACAAAGAGGAGTGGTTGTGGTAAGACTATTCCACATAAGTTAGTAACATTTGTTGATAAGTAAATTGAATTATCAAGTGGATAAAATCAAAGTGGTTGCTGGTGGAAAGTGGACAAGAGTAGCAGAAAGTAGAAATAAATGGTCACAGTCGGCAGAGGCCTCTGTCCCAATTGACAAACAGACATGCAACCATAAGTACAAGAAAACATATGAAAAGGTAAAAGCTGTCTGAATTAAGGGTATAATAATTTGTAAAAATTGGAGAATGTTCTAAGATTGTGATGAAGATACATGTGCCTATCTTCATTACAGTCTTAGAACATGCTTCACCTTCTCAGAATAATCATATTCACTAGGAAATAAACCATAACTAACTTCAAAATCACTGACTCAGACTGCAGGGATTGGATTTCAGTCACACTTGAATTAATTGCCTTTAATTGCTGTAAAACAATATGGAACACTTGATAGGGCAAAGCTTGTAGATCTTTTCAAGGTTGCTTAAGTACCTACACACACTAGCAAAAGAACAATGAATGGATTCCTAAATTAAGTTCAAAGGCTCCATAATATTGTTATTTTTTTCCATCCGTATCTAAATTAGTTTATCTTTGTTAGTTAGTAACAGCTCAGTGTACATGTTAGTTCTAAACTACTATCTTACAATCATAAAACTACAGCGTTCACTGGAATGTTCTGTATGCGGCAATTCAATCTTGGAATAACTTACCTTCCTCAATACACATATTTCTCCTCCGGTCTCCTCTTTCTCTCTCCATTCATCATGGTCAGATTTTGGCTTATTTCAATAAATTTTGTACAGCATGTCCCTGGAGTGTCCCTTTTAGCTTAACAATTCAAACAACATACACTGCCGGCCAAAAGTTTGAGACCACTTGTAAAAATCTTTGTAACCACCAAAATATTTCAAAAGTACACATGATAAAGAGCTAATTTGAACACCTGCGTATTCTATTGTTATCAAAGAATTTCTGAGAGTCATTTTTATTGTATATTTTTAAGTTATCATCCTTTAAAGGTCTATTGTTTCAAAACATAAATGAGTACCGCGCGCTTACCAGGTGATAGAGTCATTGTTATATTTTTTATGGCCTGCTCATTTCTAATTATTTTGGTTTTGTTTTGCGGAAACCGTACTTCCGGATTATTTTAGCTTCCTTAAACATATTTTTTACCTGAGTTTTGATGGAGTAAATTTTTCATTATCTTAACTAGTCTGAGCTCGTCGTTGTTACAGTGAAGACATCTTAAAATGGGAAAAGTGCGCGAAATTAGCACTGAAACTCGTTCTGCCATAGTTGTTTTACACGGCGAAGGCAAATCTGAACGTGCGATTGCCTCTCAACTTAAGTTGTCGAAGACTTGTGTTCATAACGCAATAACCCGATACAAGGAGACTGGCAGTAATCAAGATCGTTCGCGATCGGGGAGACCGAGAGCTACCACTTCTAGCGAGGATAATTTCATCGTCGTTACCAGCAAGCGGAATAGACGCCTAACCGCACCAGAAATCCGCGCAGAAGTGAACAAATCCCGATCAGAACCTGTGTCATTGACTACAGTAAAAAGACGATTGAGAGATGCTAAGTTATTTGGTCGCGTCGCCGTTCGAAAACCACTACTAAGGCCACAAAACAAAAAGAAACGGATGCAGTGGGCCCTTACCCATCGAGACTGGACTGAAGAAGACTTTAAAGAAGTTCTTTGGACAGATGAATCCAAGTTTGAAATATTTGGTTCAAAACGACGAATTTTTGTTCGACGTACCGCCGAGGAAAAGATGATGCCAGATTGTGTGGTGCCAACAGTTAAGCATGGTGGTGGTTCCATTATGGTCTGGGGATGCTTCTCGGGCCATGGAACCGGAGATTTGGTACGAGTCGAAGGAATCATGAAAAAGGAGCATTATAAACGAATACTACAGCAAAATGCCGTTCCGTCTGGTTTAAGATTAATTGGAAATGGATTTTTTTCCAACAAGATAATGATCCTAAACATAGTTCAAAATTATGCAGGGGTTATTTAGAACATAAAGAAACAGAAAGGGTGTTAAAAAACATGGCACACAAAAACATGTGGCCCCCTCAGAGTCCGGATCTCAACCCCATTGAGCTATTGTGGGAAGAGCTTGACAGAAATGTGCGCAGTTGTTGTCCCTCCTCACAAGAAGACATGTGGAAGGCTTTACAAGAAAGCTGGAACAATATCTCACAAGATACAATTGATAAATTGATTGCTCGTATGCCGAGACTAGTGAAAAAAGTTATAAAATGCAAGGGAGGCTTTTTTGACGAAAAATCCGTTTAATGATTTTATTAAATATGAACGTCATTTTTAACGTAAATGGTTGATATTTCTTGATTTTTTTTTCTTCTTGATGAATGTGTATTAGTAAATAAGCATTTTAATTAATATCTAAACCTCTTGATTTATATTTTGAGTTTTATTTCATTTTGCTACTTAGATGTAGGTGGTCTCAAACTTTTGGCCGGCAGTGTATATACATGGGTATTTAAGATAAAGAGCCATTTTTGTTTAATTAAGGGGAGAGTTCCAGAATAAATGAACAGATAAAACCAGCCTGAATCTAAATCGCAATCTAAATAAAAGCTTTTAAAAAATAACAAAGCTTCCTTCACAAGTGTAACACTCATTGCATTCTCAGCCACTCTTCCTTATTTAATATAGCGTCATATCACTCGGTTATTCACACGCAATTGTCTACTCCAGTGTTATTTAGTAACTATTGCCTGGCTGTGACAAGGAACGTCAGGAAAACTGTAGCCGCCAGGATGAAGCACAAACGCCCGCATGATCCCAAGACCTCGTCGTAATCAAATTGATTGTTCGTAAGTGCACTTATTCAGACGGCATTTGATGCATTGACAGGAATTTAGCACTGTTAGTTCAATATTAGCTAAAGCCATGGGCAGTTTAGGTGGAGTCACTGTTTCAAAACAGAACGGGTTAGTGAGGCCGCGGTTCATCATAAGACCTTTCGATTTTCGTCGATACCTAACAGCTACTATTGAACTCTTGAAAATATAAATTTATTGAAAGATTAGTAAATACGATAATTATAGTGGCCTACAAGCAAGCTTCTACTGGTGTTTCCTGGTAATTAGTAAAACACTGCAGCTTTACAGCCCTCATTGTACATACTCGTACAAGCTACTCGTAGGTACTATGTTGGTTAGTTCTGTACGTACGTTAATTAACGCTGTTTAACAAAATGTACCAAGCATTATGTTGCAACATTTTGACAGAAGTGTACTTGGTCCGATGTAAATAAACCGAAATCGGCTCACAGATTTAAGTGCTCGAAATATTTTCGTACGGGCCGCAGGCACGGCACGAGTGGGGTACCGCCCTATAAAACTCATTACGCATGGGCAAGCAGAAACACTCGTGTACGAAATTAATCCCGTGTTATGACTGAGTCAAGTACTGAAAACAGCAGTACGATTCGATTTGCTTAGCCACATTGAAATCGAGGGCGGCGGATCCAGTCATTGACCTACGATCATTGTTTGCTGGCTTGGGCTTTGCTTAATATTCGGAGTAGGTAAAGGGAATCCTACTTACGATATTCATTTACTATACGAACCACAGGCCTACCTAGCTTTAAAAGCAGGCTCTGAGAAAACAATTAGTTATGTCTAAGCATAGATGGTAGGTATGCAGGTATGAGTTATTTTTTTTAAAGAAAAATGTCGTAAATCTTGGCTGTTCACAGGCAAAAAGAACTCGTTACTTGCTGGCCCGACACTAATGTTACAGTGTCATAAAGACTACCGACACAATTATAATAAAATAAGACCATGAAAATAGTCTACATAAACCTCCCACCGTGCCCAATTATTGCTAGGAAATACAAATGGGTGTTACTTTTGCGGAGATCGTAAAAGTCTGGTCGGACAAACATAAGACATCATTCACATTCTGACACTTGAGAAACGAATTCCCCGGTCCGGCGATGAACTCTGTGAAATTGCAGTGTTATGCTGGCTGGGTTGTTTGCATATTGAATTGATCGGAATGTATGTATAACGCGGAAGATGTTGCTCATAATTGACCTCCGTGGCGCAGTTGTTTTAGTGTCCGACTGAGACGCAAGTTCTTCGATTCTCGCCGCGGGACAAGTGTTTTTGTTATTTTTCTACAAATTTTGTGCCGGGTATTTTTCTATGTACATATGTTTAGTATGTAATACTTACAAACAAAGTATGTAAGTATTCTATCAATCACCTGGTACCAATAACACAAGCTCTGCTTGCTTTGTGTGAAATGTTCAACATTAGAGAAGAACATTTATTTACCACACGCACAATACAATACAACCACAAAGAAAATAAAAATGAAAATTACAAATATAAACAAAGAAAACAAATTACAAAAAAAAACTTAATACTTATACATTAAAATACGGACAGGAAGAAGAGGATGTGGCGCGGGTAAATAGGTCCCCAACTCAGCATTGTGTAGCACCTGGTCAGGCTCAGATGCTACGCTGGTTTTCAGTTGGGGCCCTGGGTGATTTCACGACCACAGAGAAGGAGACAGGAAAGGAATAGAACAAACAGACAGACGGCAAAACAACATCAAACTCAAACAAACAATAAAATTAAACCGTATACAAACAAAACAAAAACACAAAAAAGTTACAAAAAAAAATAACGATAACAAATTACAGTAAGTACATTTAAGAAAAAGACAACGAAAATCCGTCACGCTCAAAAAGCTGCCAGACAGGCAACACCAGCAGGGTGATCACGTATCTCGTGACAGGTTTTGTAACAGGCACCCGACAGCAGCGATTGCTGTCAAATGTCAATTTTGTACTAGAGAACAGAAAGGACATTTGACATTTGACCTGTCGCGAGACACGGCATTACTTATTATTATTTCAGTATTTATGGGGCGAAGCCCCCTTATATGCATAGCGCTGTCTGTCTGTCAACCGAACGAAATCAATTTACATGAAACCTTTTTGTTAGCACCGTCTTAATGAGAGAAGGGTACTGATTGATTTTGGTGACCCCAGGGTCACCGAGACCGGAGTTATTGTGACCTCAAGAGGTCTCCAAAAAAATAAAAGTCTTCAAATAGCCGAAAACGTCCAAAAACCCAAGAATGCCATTTTTGACCTTTGGTGACCTTTTGAGGCCTTCGCCCCCTTTTCTGGTACCCCGTACCAATACTTGTTTTAATTAAGTCGAAGGATGAGTTTGTTCAGGGGATCTCGGTCGTATGACATAAACGCTCGAATTCTACCAATTTTCGTTTAACTTTCCCACTTAACTACGAATGAATCTCGACAATTGACACGAGGGGTAATTGCGTCCAACAAACATCAAGAAAGCGAACACGAGTTCTTGTACCAGCGTTTCAAATAAGACCCGAGTCGGTTTACTCTATTACTAGCAAAAACTTTATATCATCTAAGAGTCGGAGCCAGTTTTGTTATTTCTGTCACGTGACAAAATAAGGAAAAAGCTTGATGTAAATGTGAGTTGATGACATTTTGCATTCTCTCTGAGAGTGTCGATTGTTCAAATTTCCTAGATTTTTTATGTCACTACTTTAGATATTTAAAGTATCACAATAGAAGAAAATCAAATTAATATCACAATAGAAGAAAACCAGTAAAAGTAAAGTATTCGAAATATCAGGACATTATCAAAATAGAAAATTGTTGATAATTAAACTGCGTTCTTACGATATACCCTATAAAACAATATAAAGGAAGGTACAAAGGTTTAACCAAACAAAATCCAAATTGGGCTGTATCATTATTGTTAAAGTTAACGAGCGACTGTTGGAAACTTTATGGAAATTGCTTAAAACGATAAACAATTGGAACTGTAATGTTTGGAGCATGACTACAATCGGATATTGGAAGGTAAGAATTGGATCCGTTCACGTAATCTGAAGCAATCACTATCTATGTACTTGTTGTTTTCAAGTCACCAAGCGCCAAGAAAGATAAATTGCAAAGGCAAAGAAAAAAATTGTAATGGAACTTGGAAGGACAAAGATGCACAAAAGTACAAAGATGTGCATTTTTGTCTTTGCAGTTTATCTTACTATACAAAAATAGGAGATAAAAAACAATAGGAATGCTAGAAAGACCTTCGAATTACAAAATTCATTCCATGGAACACTATAAACTAACTAGGAATAAAAAAATAAACTTTCAGAGTTTCCTGCGTTCAAATTACTGGGAAACCCTAAAATCGTCTTGAATTTCCTAGCATTGTTTATCTGTTGTTTAACTTTCTATAATCAAAGTTTTCTCCATTTAAATAAGTTACCGAGTATCAATTCTTTTTTTCAAGTTTACAACCCACATGAAGTTTGAAGCTACCTATTATGACGTTTCTCAGAAGTTTGAATATAATAAGTCTCATAAAAACCAGATCCTGTCATCAATATTCATATGTGGCCAAGCTTAAAGTTAATGGGCCTGAACGTTAGGGCATCTTTTTACAGATCCAGTGTTTTAATCCAGCGATGTGGTCATATGATGTGGCTGAGATTTACTGAAAGAGGCAAGATTGTAGTTTTACAAAAACATCATTGTTTTTCTAAGCATGGTAGTGCTTAGAAAACAAAATTTTAGCTCAATTGGTTGAAGCTATCTGCTTCAAAATTGAGTTGCAAGATTCCGCGAACAAACATAGTTATTTACATACATAACATACATACATACAGGGCAAGCTAAATAAAAGCTTGTAAAATAAATTCAGTTTAAAAATTATTAAACGCTCAGTTGCGTGTACTGTCACTGTATACGTTTAAACTAGGCTTTAGTTCGAAGCGGCCCACTACGCCTGGTTTCGCTCAAAACTTTGAATAAACACATGTTATTGTCGGAATGTAACGTATCGTTTTGGTTTTATGGGCTCAGTGTGATAACCAGAGTTTCAGCTGTACATTCAAACAAACGTGTTATTGATTCAGTTAAAATTTTCTAATTCTGGTGGGGGATACTAGATCTGCACTGACGTCCTGCGGTATTGTGCATAGTCCCCAGTGATAGTACCAGACCCTAGCCAGCGCAACTCCTTAAAACGACGGGAGCTTTGTGCTGTTGGCATCATTTCATGAGCATCTCTGAAGGGTATGCAGATGTTGTTGAATTAAAAGGGCTTGCTTTTATTAGATCCTGTAGAGTCCCGCTTCAATTCTAACGTCGTTTGTGGCCGTGCAGTACAGTAATATATACTCCACTCTTGTCTGCTTCAAGATACTCTAGATATGATACCAAGATCAAACCAATGTGGCTCAGCGTTTTAGCCGAGCATTTAAAACATTTTGCTTTCTACGCCACTTACTGGAAACCGTGAAAACGCAACGGTGAAGATAGACAATATATCTCGCTAATGTATTTCTCTACAAAACCGGCATGTGAAGACTGATAATTAACTTCCGAGTACATTACAAGTGACTAAACGTGGGAAACGGAACATAATGCACCCATTACGTCTGAGAGCGTAGGGATCAACATCCCAACTCGTTTATTAATACTTACGAAACGTAGCATCTCAATCGTAATTCAAAGTCAGCAAAAAATGGCGATTCTACAATATCTCCAGATGATGATAGGGAATATTGCTACTTGGTAATATAGAAGGATGTCACATACAAATATGACTCCCAAATCTGTGGCATATAAACGCAGCTCACATGGCGCGCGTGCTAAATAACCAGTAACCTTGCGCTCCCCTCCTGAGGGAACCGAACCGGTCGATCCGGGCGTATACCGGAATTTCGCTTCAAGACAAAAGGCACCTACTGCTACTACTTGCCACAGATTACACCGTAGATGCGGGTACATCGAGATGTTGCAAGCCCCGAGGGAACCACGAGACTAGACTGGAGAGTAAACAACGGATAAAGGCTTTGCTTTGTCTTGGTTATGAGAACGTCGCAAAGATTGCGAATTTGATACCCGACGCGATGTTACCGAGCTTGAGGTCGAAAAGGAATAACAAGTGTGCTGTATAATGTACACGGTGTAATTTATTATTCAATGCATTTTATATCCGAGGCTAGAGACGCAACTGAACTGAAACAACGTGTGGGCTCATTCAAGGCCAATTCTAAAACTATATTGAACCCAATGAAATTAGCCTGTCCCAGAATTTTGCACTAAATTACGGTCCTAATTCGGTGTAATGATGCAATTTTAATCGAAAAAGGTATCCAGAACCTGATCACGTGCCAACTACTTTCTTCGAAAGTGACACCTAAACTTGATTGTAAGTATGCAGTAACTGCTTTTGTGACTAATGGCGATGGCTACTCATACTACTTTCTAAGCGTCAAGGAAAAAAAAGATGACTAGTACACTAGTATGGTAACGTACGTAAAATAAGTACTTAACCGTAGTTTTATCTCAGCTGTACTATTTGTGGACGTACTGTCCGTTCTCGTATTGGCTAGTTTAGCCATTAAATGTGTTTTTTCCAAAGAGACGCTGTTTAAATCGTTTAAAAAAGACGCAAAGTCAGCTATGATGATGAGTGGGTTCTCTATTTTGTCAATGTGTGATGAAAATTATGGAAATTATATATTAGGTAAAATAATTCTATGCGTAAGGAGCATTAGGTAGGATGAATAATATCTTATTATATTTAGGGGACCATAATATTATGGATGGTGATGTTTCGAAGACACTTGTTATTGATTGTGATTTTCGGACAATCGTTTTTCGGAGACAAAATGGGCACCCTGAAGAGTGCTATCTGCACTACGGTATATTTTCCTTGCACCCACCTACTATCAGGTGAGACGTCCCGAAAAGCTCAACAAACCGTAACATCGGACTATTTCCTACACAAAGCCCTTTCTGTCGGGTTGAACGGTGGACCGAGCGTAAGTAATTACGCTGCCCCAATTCCGGCCGGTGCCTCGTGATCGCAACTGACCTGTTTGTTGGCTGCAGGCAGATGCATTGTGAATGAAACTTGATTTTTACAAAGGAATAATCTGCGATTTCTTTCTACAAAATATCAAAGCTAGTTTTAACTACAGCTACCACGCAATTCATGTTGACCGTATCTATTAATCAGCCGCAAACTGCAGTCATAATATCACTAGCTTCGTAACACTGAATAATTGGCTGACATTTCTCCAAGTGGGTCATACATAACAATTATGACATCAACACGTAGTTAGTAACAAAACGGCAGCGTAAGTTTGAACAATAAGTTGTTCTGAACTGGAGCAACATTACATCATTGATGATGTTTCGGTGCTAGATTGTAATCTTATAATAATTTTCGTAACATCAAAAGGCACCCTTGAACCTTTTGGGAAAGATTTGAAACCGAAACACGTCCTCGAAAAATCCGTATTGAAAATTCCGAGTCTTCGGACGTCTACACTGAGGAATTGAGTTGGCGATGAAATTACTTAATTAGTCTCTCGGGCAACGTTGTCTTCAGTTTCACAAAATAATAATATTATAGCTGCGGAGTATCGTCGGATGTGTACTTTGTTTTAAAATATATATCGCTGTAAGATAATGTTACTTGTATTACGAATATAAATAAGTAACTAGGGCAGCACCTTTTCTTTGCTTTTCCGTACATCGATACTGCGGCTCGGTGCTGCTAAAAGCGGAATAGGTTCAGCGGCCATACATTACCTCTAGCTTGCCGAGCAATCAATAACAGCAATTCTAGTTCAGCCGTTTGTTATTATAAATATTATAGGTAATTATAAATCTATGTATATATTATATAAAACAAAGTTGTGTTAGTTACACCACTTATAACTCGAGAACGGGTGGAGCGATTTCAATGATCTTAGAGGTTTTGGATTTATCTGAGCCCGGGTTAAGATATAGGAATTTATCTAATCTAATCAGCCTGTAGGATCCCACTGCTGGGCAAAGGCCTCCCTCCCTAGGAATTTAACTTGTAATTATTGTTTCTGTGAATTTTTACGATGTTTTATATAAACGTGATGGCAGTGTTGGTTGCCATATATTTAAAGGTTCGTTCAGAAAGTTTATTATTGTGATAAACTAAAACTCAAGCTGTGTAAAATTTTGGTCAATTTAGTTTTGTATTAGTAGAGTAGTTGTAGGGTGGTACGAAGTTTGCCGGTACAGCTAGTAAATAAATAAACAATGTTGCACACGGCACCATCAAGTCTAAGCGAAGCTTGCACTATGGATAACAGATGATAGAGTAAGTACCTACTTCTTTGAGTACTAGCTGACCCGGTGCCCACTTCGTTGGGCGGTAAGCATTTTTACTTGTGATGAAATTATGAGTGTGGTTAAGTTAGTACTGAGTGCTACGATTTATTTCCTGACTGCCAGAACGAGGGTTATATTTTTAAAGCATATGGTATGTTGCATGCCAATTTGGCTATATTAACCCGTTTGCTAAAATAAGTAAATAAAATGATTATAATTAAGTAAATAAATCATGTTTATTTTTCAATACCAATTAACCGTAAGTGTCCCGCTGCTAGGCAAAGGCCTCCTCCCCATCTCTCCATGCTTCTCGATCTGCTGTCAATTCGACCCATGCGCACATGCGACCTTGCGATCATGCATATTGGTATAACTCGTCACGCCATCGTTTCTTCGGTCTGCCGCGGCGTTTTACCGTGTCGGGGTTCCACGGGGTGGTTATCTTAGCCCACAGATCTTCGGGCATGCGACAGACATGACCAGCCCAGCTCCATTATAGTTTCGCATCTACGTCGACGATTGTTTATTTAAATTGATCAAAACTTTTTTGTATACTTACTATGTTAGTTGTTATGATGAGTTCCAACCAGAGATAAGTCAACATTTAGCTGCCCCCACGGGAAAAACACTGCTTTCTCAGGTCAACCCATCAGAGAATTTTCGACCCTTAATAGTGAAGGCAAAAGAGAAAGTTTTTAAATTTACAGCTGTCAGCGTAAAATTGTGTGTACTTGTTCCGTTTCAATTTTAGAACGGCACTAACCGAATAGCTATACGTCAGCTATACGTCATATTTTAGTCAGTTTTACTTACAATTAAATAAGCTTTGGCTATATAGTGCAACAACAGAATCGCCACCAGTGTAGCCTTAAAATATTAAACGTCTTGTTTAAGAAAAAAGCCGTCTAATAGAAATATCACTCAATTATAGATTACGATACGGTCGCGGTTCCATACTATGTCGTATTATCTGTGGTATTATCTCCTTAACCGTTTGTAAACCTTTAAAACCCCAAGGGAAAACCTTTTACTGCATATAATTTGGACAAATGGTCTTTTGTTTAAAACACTTGAGACGATAAATTTACTTATTTTGATAAGAATTCATAATTGTCGATATGTAATAAAACCAATTAAAATCACCTTACGATTTAAATTATTTTTTAATTATAAAAAACTACTTTTTGTAACTTAAATATGAAAGTTAGACATAGGCTGTCGCTGACTTTTTTGTAGGCAGTATCAAACTCTTAAACTTTTATCTAAAACTCAATCTTATACCTCTCATCACTAAGGCAGCGTTCGTAAGAAACGTTTCCGTTCAACCGTTTTTTTCTCTGACTTATTTTGCAAATCCAATTACCATGAAAGTCTTTTAATTTTTCGGGTAAATTTATAGCCTATGACACTCACAAATACTGTGGCTTTCTATTAGTAAAAGAATTTTCAGAATCGGTTCAGTAGGTCCAGAGATTACCCCCTACAACGTCACAAACTTTACCTCATTATAATATTAGTATTTAAGTATTTACTTAACGCACATATTAAACACCCAGACGCAAGACAACTACAGAAAAGCAAACATTTTGTCCCTGAGCGGGGATCGAACCTGTACTGCGTATTAGACCAACTGGGCCACGGAGGTTGTCAAATTTTAGTAGTCTAGATTTAGGATTTAGCATACAATGGGATTGGACGAACGTATACTTACACAATAGTTTGGAGGGTAAGTAAATAAGCCGAATAACCTTGCTCGGCTATTCTCCATTTCAAAGCCGTCCATCGCATCAGTCGCTGTTATTGTTGAACAGAAACTCATTAAATCGGTTCGCCTTCTGTTGTTGGAAATGTCAACTATTTTCGGAGTGTCATCATCATCATCATCTCAGCTGTAGTAGGTACATCCACTGCTGGACAAAGGCTCTCACTCTTGGATCTCTCACTTACGTTACTGATCATGAGCCATTGCCATACTCGCCACGCTTTGGCAGGCGGGTAGGTGAGCGCAGGGTTAAGGGTTATTAATACACGTAAAGACGCAGCTGCCCATCTTCCGGAGGTATCCCTTAGAAGATTCTTACTGCATCCAAGGGAAAGAGGGGAGGGGCAACATTCTACTGCCGGCACCCCACGGTAAACTATGGAAGATTTGGAGTGTGCTACAATTTAACTAACTTATAGTTTATACGTTTATTTTGTCACACAAATTACAATGAAATAAACGTATTCTTTATCTTAGTTAAATTATAGGGGGGTGCCGGCAGTAGAATGTTGGCCCTCCTCTCTTTCCGGTGGATGCAGTATGGATCTTCTAAGGGATAGCTCCGGAAGATGGGCAGCAGCGTATTTACGTGTATCAATAACCCTTAACCCTGCGCTCGCCAACCCGCCTGCCAAAGCGTCGCGAGTATGGCAACAACCGCTAACTCGGAAGACCTCGGTGGCTCAGTTTGTCTGATACCCGGCTGTGACGCAGGAGGTAGTGGGATCTGACTATTCTAAGTAGCGTTTTGCTCTATTGAATAAACACTTATTGAGTTTGAGTTTGATCCTCGCCCGGGGACAATGTGTCGTTTTTCAGCTATGTTTGTACTTCATCACCATCATCATCATCCCCAGCCTGACTTCATCGACTGCTGGGTATAGGCCTATGAAACAAAACTGTGGTGGATGGCACAAACTAAGGGTAGTTTGTGCCATCCACCACAGTTTTGTTTTTACAAGCTTTTATTTAGCTTGCCCTGTATGTATGTATGTATGTATGTTAACTATGTTTGTTAGCGGAATCTTGCAACTCAATTTTGAAGCAGTTATCTTCAACCAATTGAGCTGAAATTTTATAAACATGTTAACTTTGGATGACAATGCATGGTCAGCTATGTGATGTCACTCTGAATTCAACATGGCGGAAGACCCAAGATAGGATTAATTTTAATGTATCCCTATAATATCGGTATCAAATGAAAGGGCTTGCTGAAAATAACTCAAAAAATTAAATGACGTCACTCTGAATCCAACATGGCGGAACACCCAAAATGGCGGACTACTTACTTTTAATGTACTCCTATAATATGGGTATCAAAAATGAATGGGCCTGCTGTAAATAACTCAAAAAATTAAATGACGTCACTCTGAATCCAACATGGCGGAACACCCAAGACTGGACTGTACTGTCATATACTGTCCTGGCGAACTACTTATTTTTTTAAAGTACTCCTATAATATGGGTATCAAATGAAAGGGCTTGCTGAGAATAATTAATAGGTACACAGGTTAACCTCGCAACAAGCTTTTTTATTACATATCTGGTTTCCATAGTACACTTTTACTAGATAGTGCTGTGTGTAGTGTCCAGCATTGTTTATTTATTTTAACTTGGTGTACTGTGTGGTAATGGTGATTATCCTTCCCCGTTGGGTAGCGCTGTTTTAAAATTGAACAGTCCGCGCCTTCGTTATCTTTATACGCTTTTAAATCCTTTGTTCACGTTGTGTAATCGGGGTTTTACGTTTTCTTGGTTGATTGCGATTCTAATATTTTATGCACGATATCAGTTCAAAGGAAGTATGTTTGAACGTGCTTTGTGCTGAGTCTGATATGTGAACTTGATAAGTCCCCAGTGACGTAATTTTGCTTCTTTATTGTTTCTTTGTGATTGCTGCCGCACTTAACATCACGTCGAATGTTGCTAGAGTAAACTTGTCCACTTTTTACTAGCATTTTTAGTAACTTTCGCCACCACCGGAACTAACTGGTGCGTGGTCTGTCTATCTATAGTTACAAAATGGCCGCAGCCACAAGATGGCGGTTGATATACGAGTATTTTGACTCGTATTTTGACCAACCTCATTATGGGTATCAAATAAAGTATTTTAAAAGTTTGGTTTTAAAACTTTTTTTGAACACTTATCCGGTTATAGCCTGCTAAAACGTTAATCATGTTTCCATGTTTATTTGGATTCGTGTAAGCGACATGCCCGTGTTGTGGTTTTAATACAAAGGCGGTACGGCAGCGTGGTTTACATTGTTCGTGCAAAATAGGGTCCACTTCTCGTTTGCGTTCCGGTATCACTCCCTTGAGACCACTTTCGTTTTTGTCGTAGCTTTCACCCGTGAAAGGGTTGCGGTTTTTTTTTCATGTCTGGTCACAATATTCCCATATTTCGGTTACATTTTAGGATGAACACATCATCTTTTGTACATTATATTAACCTTTTCCTGTTTACGGTGTACGTACACTATTTACTACTAGCTTGTGCCCGCCGCTCCGCATGCGTTGTACCTGGATAAAAAGTAGCCTATGTGTTAATCCCACAGAACAGATAAACCTCTTTATCTGTTCTGTGGTTAATCCTAGTCAACATCGATACGTTTGCAAAATTTCAGCTCGATACGTACGCTAGTTTTTGCGTGAAGAGGTAACAAACCTCCATACAAACAAACTTTCGGCTTTATAACATTAGTGAGATACTGTCGTGTTGGACGATTGGTATGTACCTTTCGATCCGAAGGCCGCGAAGTGCACTAGTGGGTTTTTCTTTCTTGAAAAATGCATGTGCACATTCATCACGTGCTTTAACGGTGAAGAAAGACATCGTGAGGCAACCCGCGGCTGATTCAGCTTCAGAAGTATTTGGCATGTTCTTTCCTCTGAATGTAGCCGACTAAGCTGAGTATGCTGGTGCTGGGCAAGCCTAATCCATCTAACAACGTCCCAGGCATTGCATCGTCCCGTACAGCATGAATACCGGTTTGGTGACGCTGTATAAATTATCTATAATGGATGTGAAAATACAATTTACTTTATGATGATCTATTAGATTAAACAATTATTCTATAAGCTACTTCTACAAGGAACAGCTTAACTCTAGCATCAGTTTTTATAAACACGGTGACAAATAGTTTAATTCAGCGAAGCTTGTATTTAAAATGAGGAAGGAAATATCTCGCTATATCGTCCATGAAATGCAAGATAATGGTGGTTTCGAAGTCGGCTTCCTTAATTTGATAATATGATCCGACGAGTCTGACTGCAGACTCCATTTTGCTGAATACTAATAGCTTCTCGCTGCATAATGAGATTAGCTGTATTACGTGATAAGAGGAGATTTTATTTCCCCTGCCTAGCAAATTGTAAAAGGAATTTTAAGATAAAGATACGTTTATTATAAGGGCGATTCTCTGTAAGGTCGTAATTGGCAGTCCCGACCGATTTTTTCATAAGTTAATTTAGTTTATTTTTTAAAAGTCACTTCTAATGATACTTTAAGCCCAAAACTTTACGGGCCCATTGTTTTTAGAAACATAACTATTCAAAGTTTTTTTCTAGACGTGATAGAAGCCCTAAAAACACAGTACCCTGGCTGTCCCCATCACTGTTTTCCGTCCTAGTAATTAGATTTACCAAGAAGTTATTGAAACTAAATACATTTGGCAGTTAATATCATAATCTAAAATAATTAAATTATATTATATTTGTAAAACAAGGTCTCATTACCTATTATATTTATTTAGTAGTCCTGTAAACTTTGTCCCCAGAATTTCTATACAGTCCCCTGCCAAAAATTTAAAGTCATAATAAAAAAAATCTGTAATGATTAAAAACGTTTTTTTGTGTGAATCAAAAAGCAATTGTTGTGAAGATGGCAACCATGCCGAATGCGGCGGCGTGACGCCGTTTTGTTAAGTGTCAGAGCGTCATTTGTGAGGTGAACACGTGTTTGGACCGCTACCTCATACAGTCCTCTGGTAAGTAATAATATTTTTGTTAATTACTTTAAATATCTCTATATATCATTTATTGGTTTATTATTTATGTCTAAATTTATCGGTAGGTTCTTTTAAAACTATTTTACATCAATTTTGTAAACATTGTGAAATTTAACCGAAATTCACAGTCCCCAGGCAACAGTCCTCAGCCTGAAAATGCAACAGGAGACTGCTTTACATTACAGGGAACTGTGTATTTTACGCATTAGTTATTATTTTTAAGTATTGTTTGTAAATTAATCCGCTGGTTTGTTTTGCTGGTATGTAATCATCAAAGTATCAAATTACCTTCAAAAGAGAGAAGAAAACCCAACCAACAGAATAAAGAAAAACCTTTGCGGAAAGAATATGACATCTCGTGAGCACAGCTGCATTAAAGAAGTGTAAAGAACATTGTATATACCAGATATTGTTCGTTGTTTGGCGACGTCATTACTTCGTAATGCTTTTTTTCTCTTAACGTACGATATTTTTTTATGGAACTACACCAAAAGTGGCCATGGCAAAGGTGCGGTATCGGAGCAACGTGCAAAAGAACAGCTGATTTCGTTGTTAATTCTGAAGGCGACATCAACAATATTGATCAGTTTGTTAAAGTCATCCAAGAGCGATGCCTTGGCATCAACATGTATTATCAACGGTAAAGACATCCAGGCAATGGTCGTTAGGGTTTAAAATAGAGGAAGCTTCCGTTCAGAAGGGTTTTAAAGGCACATTAAATGTGCAATATGTCGCAGGTGTTTACTCCTTCCTCGGTCTTCCAACTAAATGTATAATGCTTACAATGAAAAGTCTCTTGTGAGCTCTATAAGATTAGCAGTATCAACCTTGTTCCATAACCTAGATGGACAGTAGAAGAAGTAATTACAGAGTCCGAACCGGAAGATCTTGAATCTGCTGAACGTGAATTGACACCAAACAAATCCCTTCAAAGAATGGATGATGATACAGAAGAAACGAGTGGAATTCGGAATTCATGCTACACTAATTTAACAATTAAAAGATTAAGTTCTTGTGAAATTTGCAGCTAAAAATTTAGAGTATCGTTATGCTGCCGTAATTATTGAGATTGATACCGATAAAAACTATTTACGTGTCCATTTAAGATTATAAGGACCTTTTAGACGTCTCATTTGTTCATGTCATTTAAAGTTGGATAATTCTGACGTGATTGTATTCTGATTGATTGAAGGGAAAGAAATTATTTTATAAGTTTTCTACTCAATTACACGTTTTCGAGCGCATTTTTTTAAATTTTAAGTTTAACTTTATTATGTGCCTTACTTGATTCAAAAAATATCTTTAGCTTTTGATTGGTGATCTCAGTTGAATCCTATATTTAAGACTTTTCTAATAATTAAATTAATAATAGTAAGTATTTTAATGAATACTGCATAAAGCATTTACAGATTGATATTATAATAATAAGACAATGTTGATCTCAGTGAGTACAAAATGCTTCTAGCACATAAGGTTAATTTTTGATATGAATGTTTAAAAAGTTATGTTTTCTGTTGATGTTTTTTAAAGAAACTTTTGTTAATTATTGATGCGCAAATATGCCAATAAAATAATAAATGATTGATTAATGTAAAATTACTTTTTTCTAAGCACAACAGTCCCCTGAAGACTCAAACATTCCCCTGTCATGATTTTTTGGAAAATTGCTAATATCTCGAAAAATACGTATAATTTCAGTGGGCCCCCTTATCTAACAGAAATAATAGTTAATTTTCTTCGAAATAAAACTAAGTTTTTTGGAAATTGTTAAAAAAAATTGCCAGGACAGCATTTGTATGGGACCTGTACAAGCTTACAGAGAAACGCCCATAGTCAAAATAAATTTGTTAGGCTTTAAAAGCAGTAACCAAAATGGTCACTACTGAGCATATGCTGTGGCAGAACGGATTTTATCACAGCGCTGGTCTTCCGTAGTGACCAACGTGTGCAGGTTGGTAATTTTGTTAGTCTTCAGATTATGCAACACGAGATGTTTAATACAAATGTAGAGTTAAAAATATAGTTTTTAGCAATTAAAGGGTCTGGTCAGAACTCCCCATAAAAACATTCCAACGTTTAAGTGGATATCAACAACGCGCAACGCCCCAAAATATTCAAAACGTTATTTTTATGGACGTGCGGCATACCCGAGGTGTCATAATCTGAAATGGCATCCGAATGTAGAGCGAATTGTATTACAGCTACCCATTACCTTCTATAAACATCCTTTTTGGTATCACCTATTTACCCAACGCGCCACGCAAAGGAGGGCAATGTTTTTATCCACCTGTGTTATGTATGTCTCCTTTGTGGGCCGATTTGGCGGCAATCGATTCGTCTTAATCTTGCGAGTATTGCCACCAAGTGTTATTATATTAGTAATTAAAAGTCGACGAGCTATGTTAAGAAGAAGGTATTATTAAGACATCTTTTGAGGTCGCTGTCACTACGACGCAGTTTTTTAACTTTTATGGTGGCATCGTTCACATCAGTTTTTTGTAACCACTCAAATGTTCTAAATAAAGATTTTTTAATTTTTTTTTTGTTTCTCATGTCATTTTTCATTTCGAGTGACCTAAAACGTCATAAAGTTGGTTTTTTCTAAGGGAACAAAATATTAAAACTAAATTCATTAAAAAGAATATATAGCACCCGCAGTCGGCTTTATTGTTTCAAATATTAATTAGCTTGTTAACTAGATAGTAGCTAAATTGAGTAACAAAAATTTGTCTTCTAATATCCACCTTTCTATTGTTGGAGCACTTAGTCATATCGTAATTGCCAGCGATATCCATACATGGCATATGGGAATAATTTTCTGAATGGAATATATGTCTTAGGATGATCTGATAATTCGAATTATCGCTTAAATTCTACAGATTTTGCGCAAACACTTCCTATTAAATTCTAATTCCACATAAAAGTTGAACGAAATTCTCTTCAATAAACAAATCGTTCCAATCAGGTAATAAACACTCGAAAAGCTCTTTGCAATATAATATTGTTGATGTTGTTTGGTTTCCATCTGCAAATCACTTAACCAAACCGAATAATTTGCTCTTGCCGAGAAGAAACTCGGCAGACACGCCAAATGTTTTTCCATCCAGATAAAATGTGATGAGATTCTAAATATTTGAATACATATTTGTTTTGATACGTCACATCTGACTTTCTACGCTTATGTAATACATTCACAAAGTCTCTGCCCCTATGAATGTTAAATCGATTTCTATTATAATCAGGTCCATAGCGAATGCTCTTATACAGTCAATCGATTAAGGAAAGTACAACCCCAGTCCATTAAGCTACTCTATGCGATTGCGATATGTGTCCATTTAATAATACTAGCATAGAGACCTTACCTTGCTGTAACACAGTTTTTTAACTTGCACGGAAGGTAAGGTTTTAATAATTGCGCTAAATATGTCATATTTTGTTAAGGTTTATATTATGAATAAATGATTATTACGTTTGGTCATTATCACATTATGGTCTACTCGAATCCTATATTAAGCATGATGACAACCTATTTCAATAAATAAACCGATAGCCCGGCTACATACTCTGTTTATTTCAGTAGATTAACTAAAACCAGAAAAGTTGGATTTGTTTGCTTCAAACCCAGGCTATGATTCACTGCAAAGAATACTTAGAACCACCTTGGAGCAAAACTGGAGCGGAATATTCACAATATTCAATATTTGTGTTCTGAACTAAACCTCATCAACTAAAATAGAAATGCATCGCAAAAGTAATAGGAGGTAGCTTTTATGCGTGTGTACAACTTCTGGGAAATTACGTAATAGTGCATGTCATGCATAATATTTGAGTCTATCAAGTGGAAATAGTAGTCTAGTAACACGTACCAACGATATTATTCGCATCTTTTCTGTACAGAGTAGAATTGGTGTTAAAATTACAGGATTTATTAGAGTACCTTTTTAGGGTTCCTAACGGGACCCTATTACTAAGACTCCGCTGTCCGTCTGTCACCAGGCTGTATCTCATAAACCGTGATAGCTAGACAGTTGAAATTTGAATCACAGATTATGTTTTCTATTGCCGCTACTAAATACTAAAAATAGAATACATGATTTTTGCCGTTTTTTGCTCGATATTAATAACGGCAACAGGTTGACGCTTCAAATATTCAGAGTATTTAGTTGGATATTCACTTAAAAAAAATAATTATTCAATTAAAATAATGGTACGTGGAGGCCACGGACCGGTAATCGCAGTGTAGGACGTCCACCTACGAGATGGGCAGATGACTTGGTGAAGACCGCAGGTCGACGGTGGATGCAGGCCGCTTCTAACCGCAATACCTGGAAATCCATGGGGGAGGCCTATGTCCAGCAGTGGGCGTCCTACGGCTGAAATGATGATGATGATGAATGGTACGGAACCATTCGTGCGCGAGTCCGACTCGCACTTGGTCGATTTTTTCAAAGATTCAAATTAATGGTATAAAATATTCCGTAAATATTTACCACATTTTTTTACTAGCTGTCCCGCGCAACTTAGCCTGCCTCACATAAGAGAAAGAGGAGATCGTAGACACCTATAATTCAATTATAAAGGAGATTAAACTTTCCTAGTTTTATCTACGGAGCACTTGGGAACCATTAATTAAAATAAAATATTTGAAGATGCGCACTTCATTCCGTTTATTGAAAATGCGCGAATATCTAAAGATAAAGATATTCCTTAATTCCATGTTGTATAAGATAATTCTGTTTGAAATTTAATCCTCGTGATGAATAACGTATTTATTTGGATAAGGATTGATACTATTTTTTTATAAAAAAAACACCTTCGCAAATTATTTTATTATTTTAGAATGAGTCAACCATAAAAGATAGACATATGATATCCCAGACTTTTGGTTTTGAACTTTTTAAGAGGAACAATTCCGCCCAACATGATAGTTGCGTTATTTTAACCGTTTACCCAGCGCACGCAACGGAAGCTCTCAAAAGGTTTTTTTTTGTTTTTCCTGTTTATGCAACACTTTTCAATGATGCTCCGTTCCTATTGACACACTATTGATCGAAGCGTGATGTTTTCTAGCCTTATAGCCTTCCTCGATAGTTGGGCTATCCAACACCGAAGTAATTTTTAAATTCGAACCATTAGCCATTAGTTCCTGAGATTAGCGCGTTCAACCAAACTCTTCCGCTTTATAACATTCGTATACATATGTAGATATAGTCTTAAAACTAGTCTGCTTTCGTGATGGCACTTTGATGACGTCTGAAAACCAGCGTTGCGTACCGCTTCCGAGTGGTAAGCAGCATTATACTGAGATGTCACCTTTTGGCTCATTCGTCTTAAAGGGTAGGGCCTTACCCACATAATTCTAATAATGGTTTGCTTCTTCTTTTTTTGTTTTATGTTGGTTGTTAATTTTTTGATTTTGTTGTTTACCTGTATGTCTTGTGTGCCAAAAACTTTCTTTCTTTGTTAGTAGAATTGATTATGAACCGACTAAAATTATATCGCCAACAATGTTGGGCACAAGATACTGTTCATTTCATTCTACGAACCCTTACAAAGCATCACTTGCAACGACGCAAAATACAATGAATCTAAAAAGTCTGGACACAACACTGATACAATACTATAGCTATAGTCCTAAAGTAAGCAAATCATGTGTAATGGGTACAAGATGAAGGAAAAGAAAACTTTTTTTTTATAAATATTGGACAGTGGATGAGGCTGGCACAGGACCGTTTAAATTTGGCGTGATAAAGAGGAGATCTATACAACAAAGGCAACGGTCTGATGTGGTGATGATAATGAAATAAATATTCGGCGTCTGTTTTCCCAGATCAGTATAATAGTCTTCAAGGCCAGAGAGCATGGTTCTTTTTAGTCAAGCGTGCTCCATCTTAGGCCACATCTTTACTTGTCCTCAAGTTAGATGTTAGCCAAACGCTTGCCTATTGTCAAAAAAAAACATATCGATACCTAGGCAACTATACACATAAAACCCTCCTGTATTTCAGCCGGTAGGCTGATTACATGTATCTCACGACATGTTTGCACAGTCGTAAATCGCACAATCATCGCTATTAAAGGTCAATTTTGTATTAGATAACATAAAGGAATAAATTTTTGGCGTCTGTTTTCCCAGATCAGTATCTTCAAGGCCAGAGTGCATAGGTTATTTTTAGACAAGCGTGCTCCATCTTTGGCCACATCTTTACTTGTCCCCTTTATTCGTAAGACAGCGGGCGGGGGTTGGAGAAGAAAAGCTGAAGATCGAGCTCAGTGGCGTGCCATGGGAGAGGCCTATGTCCAGCAGTGGACTTTCACGGGTTGATGATGATGAAAGGAATTTACGTTTGACAGCGATGATTGCGAGATTTACGTCTGTTGCGAACCTGTCGAGAAATACGTAAATTACGTAGTCAGTTGGTATTAGGACCAACTGAACTCGGGGTATCACTCACACAAGGTAAAATGTGCAGCATTAATATAACGATACTTGAATAGATGTTTAGCCTGCGCTTAGCTCATTCACCTTCAGACTAGCAGTAGGTATATGCATAATACGCGTGTTCCTGATAGATTGCGTATGACGCATTCATTACTCACCCAACTTTCTGGTACTGCTGCACTTCAAGTGCTTTGATATTCTACTAAAGTACTACCTTATTAAATCAAAAATATAAACACCCAGACAAATCCAAAAATCTTAGATCATTGCAATCGGTCTAGTCGTTCTCGAGTTAAAAATGGTGTAACTAAAACCCTACTTTGTTTTCTTCCGGGGGTATCCTTTGGCAGATTCTAACAAGAGGCATAATACAGCAACTCTGTGTAAAATACAGCATAATTTACTCATTCTATTGAGTGTTCGAAAAGTTCTAAAATGACACAAAACAACATACGAATGACTACGTAATTTTAAGATTTCCTTAAATGAGCATACATCACTCACTATATTACGTTTCGTGAACGCTCCCATTGTCAGTGTTTACTTAAAGTTTAGTTGATTGCTGCTGACGTCAAACGGAAAAATAACAAGGCTCAAGGAAATTATGAACTTTTATATGGTAGGTATTCACATTCTGGAAAGCCTACTGTCCATTCAGTAGTGGGAAAACAAACATTTTAATCTTGGTTATAAAATGCCGATATGTGTGTTATCTACCTATTAATTCCTGCCTATTCGACTCCCTCCGTGGCTTAGTTAGTCTAATAGCCGACTGATACGCAGGATTTCGATTTCCGCCACGGTTTTAATTTGTTGTTCTGTAGATATTTGTCCCGGGTCTGGGAAAATATATTAATATTATTATAAATATACTTGGCCCTTTAATGCTAATCTCTACAAATACCCTACATCTACCCTTTTTTTTGGTGACGGGATGGAAATCTGCTAGGACAGATACACATGCTGCGTAAGGGCACATAACAACCACCCCGATGGCCGGCCTCGGTGCTAGTGCACCGAGAGGGGCTCCGGTTCCTCGTAAAGGACGCTCCGGAGCTCCTATCGCATCTTGCCTGAGCACGTCCCGGGGGCGTCCAAAACTAACGCCCCCTACGTCTCGCGGAACTTACGAAGGTGCATAGCCATATGCACCATCGCCCGCCCTCCCTGCTCTCTGCGTCTGGGATAGTCCAAACCCTCACTCTGACTACCCTACGGACCCAGATGGTCCCCTATAAGGGATGCCGCAGCCCCATGACGCCGTAGCCTCACGGGGCAGGCGGTGCGGGGCGGCCATTGCTTGCACCCCGCCGCCGCCTTCTACGAGCGGGATCAGCCCTTGCGATCCCGCTCCGCGGTCTCTTTCCAAACCATTACGGTCTCACAGAAAGAGCTCACCGCCTTCCACGCCGTCTCATCTGCCATCATAGCCACTACTACGCTGGGCAGAGAGAGATCCTGCTCGATCCTAAGTGCCATATTCCGCAATTCCACGCACCACGCCGAGCAATACTCGAGCGTGTGCTGGGCGGAATCCTGGCCCCACTCACAATGATGGCACTGCGGTGTCGGTTCGCGTCCGATCCTACTCAAGTACTCACCGAAGCAACCATGCCCGGTGAGTACCTGAGTAAGTCTATAGGGTGATACCAATTTTCTCAACCGTGTTTTCGTGTAACTATCCGAATATTAGAATTCCTTTCTAGATGTCAAAGTTGAGTTAATTTTAAAAATATCGTGTAGCTTTTACGGTTCGTCAGTTTCTGTGAACTACTTGCATTATCAGTTGTAATGAGTGATATGATAATAACGCTTGAACAAATGTCAGCGAGCGAAGGGCAATGAACCTGATGGTATGCTCTCATTAAAAACTATGTACGCATGTGTGGGTTAATTCACATAGGGTCAAGTTTACAAGTCAAGGGTTTGGTCATCTTTTTGATCATCATTTCAGCCAAAAAACGTCCATTGATGAACACAGGCCTCCCTCATGGATCTCCATGAGGGGTAGTTGCCATACTCACCACGCTTGGCAGGCGGGTTGATGAGCGCAGTATGGGATGTGTGACCAAAAATACCGCCGTGGGGCGGTATTTTTGGTCATCATTCGCATACTGAATGATAGATCTTTTGATCTTTGCATATACCTGTGCCTGTCTCGTATCGTTTTAACCTCTACGCCACAAAATAGGACATACATAGGTCATTATAATTATAGGTAATTTAAACTTTTAGTGTTGGTATATTTCCAGCATCTCGAACCTGATTCTTAGTCCTCAATACATATTTTGTAGTACTGTTACTGTTAAACTTAAAACCTTATTTTTTAGTAATTTTATTGTTTTAAAACGTGTAACTAAATTTATCTTTTTTTTAATATAAGTATTCCATTGTGCCTATAGTTTTACCTAAGATCCCATAATACAAAATTTAATTACATAACTATATAGCTTATATAGCTATTACCTTTTATAAATAAATTATAATACTATCCACGAACTGTGAAATAAATCTAGTAGATACATAATCTAAAAAAGGATAAAGCGTGCATGTTTGCGACTTTTCTCCGAAAATATCTTATCTGGTCCATGTGGTCGACGTCAGTTTCCGTGAAATAAGAGAAACAAGTGGTTGTACGGAAGTCTTAAAACATGAGTGAGACACATTTATTATATTTATGTGCGTCATTGTTAGCATATTTGAAATGGTTTTATCGCGATGCTTTAGAGATTATACAGATTGCATAACATGACTGAGAACTTCTCGAACAATTTACTAATTAAACCAAATTTGCGAGTCAAACGCCAAGGCCAAGCACAAAATGTATTTCTCAAAAGTGGTAGTTCGAACGATCAATGTTTATCGTACCGTCAAGCGGTTACGACGAATGACTGCAGTGTTATATTATAATATTTTCTTAGCAGTTTATTTATAGACTCCATTCGAGCAAGGCTCCCGCTGCGTTTTGATTTTGCGACGCGATGTTGCTCACTGCAGACTAGAGGGGTTCGTATTCTCAGCACGGAGCCGCGTATCGTTTGCCAATGCGCTTTACTTTTATTGCACATTGTAATAGAGCCACTTTGTTATTTCCTTGTGCTAAGATTTTTGGTTGAACAACTCTTGTTAAAGCATCATTTCAAATTCAGATGTTACTTGTACTCCGTAACTTGTGATGTTATAACTTTGACCATTCGAAGAATACACATTACTGTCTTTGTTTGGTTTGGATAGGGAGAACGGCGTTAGTTCTTTGAATGTTTTCATATGAGTGTTGTCTTGAATTATTCAAGATCGGCCACTTAAGTCATGTTGTGAAGTTGTTAAATTTTGACACGTTAAGTAGCACAATACTTACCTGACTTACACAGCCTCACCACAATGTGCTCTCAGACAAATCACTATGTACGAACGTTTTACCTACAAATCATTAAATATTGACACAGAAGTAATGTTAAATGCTATGGTAAGTGCGAGCTTTCTTCCGAGGCGCCATTTTATCTCCTCAACTCGGATCACCATCCACCATAAAGTACGGTCATAGCACGCATAAATATCATTTAACACATGTGGTAAATGAAACGATTGATGACGTGTTCGAGCTGCAGACATGTTAAGAAGTATTAGGTGGCAATTGAACGTAATGTGCGCTTCAGCTTGAGTTGTTTATGTGTTTGCTGTGCTGATAAGACGGGAGAAAGTAGTATTAGTATGTGATTATTTATCAAGTTGTCTGAAGGAGGCTTCTGAGCGATTATGTCCAAGGTCTGGTAATAATTCAGCGTTCTTGCTAGCCTTCTTTGTTGTTTGTTATTTTTGTTACCAGTTGTAACTAGCTCTATCTAAAAATGTATAGTGGTACAGGTTGCACTAAACTGATCCCTATTTTATAGAGATACCTAGTTACATTAAAAATTAAACTACTTTTAGTATCTACTTCAAGCAATTAGGGTCTTCCAATTTGCTGGTTTTTTTCTGGATAACCATCTTCAAATAAGAAAAATACGTATCACTAACGCCTCGCAAAGTAAACAAAGACGACGCCTATCAGTAGAAAGCAAAATATTAAAAGTATCGGGACGCAACAAAACTGGAGCGACCAAACAGTTTTTATTGACCCGACAATATTTACAATTCCTTGACCTCGCTGTGAGTCACGGATTGCGATAGGCACCTTGGTGAGTCAGTGATTGTAATGATTAACTTTATGGAACTGTCGGGGTAGTTGGATCTTGGTTAACTATTAGACCCTTTAATAGGTATATGAACTTATGAACTACGAAGTTAAATGTTCCCGTTCTTCATAGTGAATATTTCGTTTAGCCTATCTATGCCATTATACTTATGTCCGAAAAAGTGTATTTCTGTGACGTGATCGTTCTATCGTTCGATATTTGTGGAACTTGTCCCACGGGAACATTTAAAGTACTCCTTACCTATTAGTCTAGGGTCTATAAACAAAGAGCGCTTTAGTTTTGCGTCTTCAACGAAAAGGCGTATTGCTCAAGACCTTCACGGTCATCATAATATATTACCAACTCTGAACACAGTACTCACCAAATTTGTCCCATTTTACTCTGGTCGCCCCCAGCATGTGCCAGCGGCTCTTCTCAAAAAGTCACTTGCAACTAGCTGGTGTGCACTACGCTAACCGAGTCGCGATCTCCCCTCTCAGACACTTAGTGCTCAGTAAAGTCACATTTAACAAGCTGAACCTGTCACGATGGCCTTACAATAAAGTTTCTCACAAATGCATAAAGTGCTATTCACATAAATATAAATCCTAACGGATGTTAGATCATAGATATCTTGATTATCCTTTTGCCTTTATTGTTCGTTTATGAGTCAAGGAGGGCCCTTGACAGGAATCACAGCTTAGGAATGTCAGTTGTTCAAAACGCTTTGAATACATGTGGTAGGAATAAAATAAAAGTATTAAGAAGTCGTCAATAACTCAGTTTAGACAGAGAGCGCGCCAACATAAATATTTTCTCTCTATTTTGACGCAATTGTATTAGCCAATGAATTTTTAATCAATTTTACTCATAACCTGCGCGGTTCATGCTCATGAGATTATTTTTGGTAATGCGTTTTATTTTGTTGCTAAGCTTGACTGGATAATACATCTGATAACAAATTTTGGATTAAGATTCAATTGTTAACATTTGCTGACTTTTGAATGGACTTTTAGAATGGAAATAAAATATAGTTTAAAAAAAATAAAAAAAAACACCCTAAAGGGTGCTATTAAAATAGCAAATCGAACTAAAAATCAGAAAATAACTTTTATTTTATATTTTTATCAAGTGTTATAAAAAGTATACTAACTCAATATGTTTCAATAATTTTCAAATATTCTGAAATAAAAATATAGTTATGATAAGAAATTTAATTACATTGTAAAAAAGTGTGGGGTGCTTTTTATCATATTTATATACCTACTAACTCTACGTTTACCTACTAATTATATATTTACAACAATCAATATCGAGCAAAAAAGCGTGGGGTTTTTTACAATGAAATCTTTTCATAACTTTATTTTTATTTCAGAATTTTTGAAACATATCGAGTTAGTATACTTTTTATAAAACAGTTAAATGAAACATAAATTAAAAGTTATATTCTGATTTTTAGCTCGATTTGCTATTAAAGCGTGTTTTTTTTAGTTTTTTTAAACAATATTTTATTTTTCAATTTTTAGTTCAATATGCTATAAAACCGTCTTCAGTACTGTACTTTGTAGTACAGTACAGCACAGTAAAGTAAAGTACAGAACAGTAAAGTGGCGACGCGTCGCCACGGCATGCGTTGCCACGCCAGAAATTGGTCTTACGTGCGGCTATAGATGTTTCACATCAATAAAATCACTAATCCTGGCGATCCTAATCAGAATAATGATATATGCTTATCAAAATATTGTTTTGTCGGCGGTCGTAGATAAGTCTACAACGTTTAAAGTAAATCTGATCGCTTAAAGTGGGGCAAAATCGAGCCCCAACGAGTCAGTTACAAACAAGCAAACATAGAGGTGAAACTAATAAAAGCGTGTTAAAAAAAAGGTCGGATGTTTGATGAATAAATTTATCATAATTTTGTACATGTGCCAAAATATCAACGAACTAGCTGTTGCCCGCGACTTCGCCCGCGAAGTGTTAAAAAATAAATTCACCAGTACTACATTACAGCTATGTTATCATTTATAGTTGAGGCATTTTTTGTCATTTCATCATTATCACGGTTTTATATGATATGGCACATTAGCTAAAACAACTTAGTTTGAATTTCCAAAATTCCCTTCTTAGTGGGCGGTTTTGCACCAAGACAAACGTACCCTGAATTTTCAGGGTACCACTCCACTGATCATAGAGACTTGACAAACGTCAACGTACGTGTAATAACGCGTAATTCACTGACAGACAGCGTACGTGTGTACGTTGTCTATCAGTGAATCTGATAGCACACTGCACGGTTTCACCCGTTTAGTTCGCGTTCCCTTGGGAATACGGGGATAAAATATAGCCTGTGTTCATCAGAAACCATGTAGGATTCTAATGGTGAAATAATTTTTCAAATCGGTCCAGTAGTTTCTGAGCCTAATCAATGCATATTTTAAACAAGCAATCAAATCTTTCCTCTTTATTATTAGTGTAGGTAGATAAACGAGTTTTTAAAGTAATACGAAAAACAATCTTATAACTGAATACCTATTAGCTGTATTCATATAATTCACAGATTTCTATGCTAATTCATGTTACCGTTGTAACCGTAGCGAAGAGGTCTCACTTTTCTAACCCTGTGAAAGCGCTATTATCTGACAGGATGTCATGACGTAGGTAAGATACGTCGTGTCTTGAATATTAACAGCTGATTAAACTTACTCACTCAACAGAACTTGACCAAACATAATATACACTGAAATGCACAGGGATTTGCCTTGTGATAGAGGTTTTCCGTAAAACAACAGTTCAAAAGGCCTAGTTTAAAAAGCCTCTCAGTTGAAATTTCCCGGATGATTAATAGTTGTACTTAAGACCCTTCGTCAGCGCTTACGATGTAAATAACTTGCTTAATCTGAAACGGTTTTCAGGGAATTAACACGATCGCATTTAACCTGAATCGGAAACCACTCTGCATTATATTTAGACTTCTATAAAGTTCTTTTTGCTCCTTGCCCTGTAATTTAATATTGCTCCTTTCTAAAGTCATAAACTCCTTGCTATCTTGGCAATTCACTTCAGTCGTTATCTCGAATGATGAACAGGCCTTTGACTCGTGGTGGTTATTACTCGGCAGATTTACACTTAAATTGTGTCGCTTTACTGCAAGAGTCATTACTCGTGGATAGACCTTTAAAAATATATTTATTTATACTTTATTTGTTTGAGCTACAAATACAACTCAGTCGCGAATCAATAAAACATAGAATTAGATACTTAGTTAGCAAATGTGCAAAAACTTGAGAACTTGATTTTTACTATCAAATTGGGAGACGGAATAAACCAATCCTTTACTCAGGGTAATGAAAACACATTTTGAATATAAGTACACCATTCCTAAATACAGCAAGCATTATTTCTGAAAACGTGTGGTCGTAGTTCTTTCCCAGAAGAACCACAATCATAGATACATCCTTCCAAAGTTGTAATTTTACATTTGACTTCGGAACATTTGATGTCCGTTTATATCCCAACTTTGCAAGAGCCACCATTGATAAGCTGTAAAACTAGGCTTTATTACCATATCACATAACTCTTCTAGATGCAACAGCGTCCTAAGCTAAAAGGGAAACAGGTAGCCAACTAGTGGCAGCGCGGGACTGTGACGATCCCGCAATCCCGCTAGGGATTGAGGGTCCACATCAATTTATAAGGATTTAAACTGGCTTTACACACGTCGCGGTCCTATGAAATGTTACGCTTAGAGATATCAGATTTGACGATATTATCCTACATTTTATTGCCCTATGCGTGTTTGGTATTTCATGCGCTTACGTGCTTTAAGTACTAACGAGTTTCTCTTGCGGCCATCACGATGTTTCTGATGTAGTTATCTATTATCACACTTTAAACTTATACGCTTATTCCGCATTCAGGCCTAAGACCGAACATATCGGCCCGAATTGTTGAATAGTTCCAACCTACCTTTCAAGCCAAGAATACATAAATGGGTTGTTTATGATCTGAGTAAAACGGGCAATATCATGAACAGAAAGAATATTGGATTTGTCCAAAATTAATAAATTTTAAATAATTCTGGACATTACACACACCACCATCTAATTGCAAACTAAACAAAGCTTGTACTATGGAAAACAGATCAGATCACATACAGTAAGTCCAACCTCTAAAAATATATCTTTAAAAACATTACAGAAAACCTTCGATCAAATATAACCTAGATACAACATTACCTTATGAAACTACGTAAGAAAACGGCTTGATTTTTACTTTTGAAATCTGTCAAAACTACGATATATCTGTCAAAACTACGATAGAACATAAATCCAATGGAGTAGTTTTCGTATAATATTTTTTTTGCTTAATGAAATTTATGAAGAACTGTGATTTTACTGTAAATTTATGACCTAGATATCTTGACCTGGCTTCGCTCAAGTTATAATTTTTTGTAATAACCTTTCTCCATTGACTCCGTTTTACATTCATATACAAGTGAGATTGTTTGTTCTCTTTTCATATAGCAACGACTGAACAATTTAAGTTAATATTTTTACTAACCCAAACTTCGAGGCATTAGGTAATACATGAATTCAAAGGGCAAATAATTTGATACCAAAAATACTTTTATTTATTACTAATATACATTTCTTACTAATGACAATTATAATAACAATTCATTTTCATACTCGTATTTTCATACACCGTCAGGTGACTGTGAGGAGGCTCGAAGTATTATTAATATTTTGGGTTGAGTTTGCAGAATGGAAATATTTTTTAGCGGTATACAATTCCCACTGAATTTACTACTTAGCTCTAAATGAGCTAACATCTTCTTGTATGCTGCTTTAAATTGGCACGTATTAGGGTTATGTTTTATTATTTTTATATATTCTTCGAAGTCCGTTTTTTGTGATGTACATGTCTGATTCAGCAAAATGGTCTGAACAAACTACACTGGAGTCATTAGGTGTATAATATTCGTCATTGCGTTCTTCCTTAACCAATAACCGCCACTTTTCTCTTTGAATTTAGTTTTTGGGAAATCTGTAATTTAAAACTACTTTAAGGTTAAAATGTTTTAAAAATAAGGCGACTCCAATATTTTGCAATGTTATTGTTCTGAACCAAGGTTATATTTGTCCTGGTCTTACGTTACGCGTGTGAAAGAGACAACATCGAAGCCAAAATAATAGGATATCCATTTTTTAAACTAATTTAGAGATGATTACTAGATTATTTAGAAGTTTAATCACTCTATGTACTTGTAAAAATGTAATACTTTCCGAAAATACGTGATTCCATGTTGTTTTTTCCTTGCGAGTGTGATATTTTACAACTTTTTAGGAAACATTTCGGCATTGTTACACGCGTGACAGTCGGCGCGATACTGACGGCAAAAGAGTGCAAACAATGAATTTTTGCACTCTTTAGTCTGGTCACTTTTAGTGAGCTTGCGCGATATCTAGGTTATATTTGATCGAAGCAGAAAACAGTCACTTTATTTAATTTGATTTTAATGGACACGTTTGCTGGAGGCTGGCAGAGAATCGTCGTCATTAAATTCTGCAGTTTCAGCGCTTTTAAAATGATGTTTGTTTTGTTCGCAGAGCCGTCGGTAAAACATGTCTGCTCATCAGTTATACGACAAACGCCTTCCCAGGAGAGTACATTCCCACAGTGTGAGTATAGAACTTCAATGCATTTAAATTATAAGTTTATTGTTGTGGAGTCTAACGGAGTTCTGAATTCCCCCCAAATGTTTCGAGGCACTACTGATTATCAAGTCAGAGGATAAAGAAAACAAGATTTATGAAGCTAAAAACAAGTCGAACATATAAGTCAGGTCTAAGTTCAAGTCGCTGGTACATACAGATAACAAAAGTCGGTACAAAGTTTAGTACAATAACTTCGCTGCTCACTGAAGTTGTTGCCAAAACTATGCAAATAACGAGTCGTATCGCGTTCGCATTATGCATTCAGCGATATTGTGATTGTGATAAGGGTTCGCAAACAATGGCTATAACCTGAATGTTACGAAGCGCACCTTAGCGTGTTTTTTTACAGTTAAATAGCATGTCATGATATTCAGGTTAGGTTCGTCATGATGTCTCTTGTCAATTACTACCGAAAGATGACCGAAAGACGTCATTCGCTTACAGGAGGAGGATACAAATGGAACAATACTAAAACTATTAATCATTTCAACGTAAGATTTCCACGAACTTTGAGGAACTTTACGCATGGTTATTGGTTGTTATGTGAAAAATATAATTAGTCTTTTTTGAATGATCACATGCTTCTATAATTATTGTTCCCAGTTATCTCGCGCAAAGTTGTGAATTGAATTCCGTTTGTAATTACTGGCTCCATCTAGCATGTGACTGGGTAAACGCTAGCTTCTGTTCAGAGTTTAATACTTCTGATATTAAATCGGTATCACCATTAACGTGACAATACTGTACATTAACTCTTCCAAGGCAAAGATTTAAATTGTTAGTTACGCCCTTACCGTAATGAGATAGCACCGTTTTGTTTCCACACGAATTATTTAAGGGACATTAGTTGCCTTGTTCGACAAGCTTGGAAGATGTTGGTGCTGCTTCTCATATAACTAACTTATACTATATCACTCGTATACCTATCTCATGTACACCACAAGCTGCATGTTTACTGTGGACCGACGATTCGGAAAATGTCTTAACAGCTGTAAGACTATTATGAAAAGCAGCCCATAGGTAGCTAAATGCAGCTATTAACGATATATGACAGAGCCCTAAACAATATAATACAGTATCAGCCATAAAATTAACGTGTGCATCCATCGAATTTCAGATTCGACAACTACTCAGCAAATGTGATGGTGGACGGCAAACCCATCAACCTGGGACTATGGGATACGGCGGGGCAGGAGGACTACGACAGGCTGCGGCCGCTGTCCTACCCACAGACTGACGTGTTCCTCATATGCTTCTCACTCGTCAACCCTGCGTCATTCGAGAACGTGCGAGCTAAGGTATGATCTGGCTGCTACATAATCATCCAATAGGTACTGCTAAGTGCAGGCTTCTCTTTACCTCACAAGCAGGTTCTGTGCTGCTCCAAGCCAGAAATTGTCCGCGTCTTGACGAATGTCGTTGACCTAATGCGCCATCGGACGACCACGACTTCTTTGGCCTATCTTCAGTCATAGCTTTGCTCCACCTGCCGTCACCGCGTTTGTCAAGTGTCCTACCCAGCTCCACTTGAGATCTTGCTGCTTACTTTGGTAAATTATACATAGTTTTACTTCTGCTCGCTGCATCGCACGCTTTGTACCAGGATAAAGAAGTACATTGTGTTATTCCATCCGCTAAAATTGTCTTTAATCCTGATCCGTTATTATTTCGGCAATCTTGCCCTCCCACTTTCTCCTTATCTGTTAATACAAATATGCAAATTATGTGATGATGGATATTTGTTACCATTACCTATTGAATTGATCGAAAGAAAACTTGACAAATATGAAGAAAATAGCTATGAATAACACAATGCTTTTACTGGCATTACCTAACTATGTCTATGTTCTGTGAACAGTAATTGCGAAGGCGTATCATTAAAGTGAAGTGTTTTCATTGGCAGGGTAAATCCAATTATCAGTCAGGGTTATAAAGGGGTTTTACTGGTTTTACTTGGTAAACCATTGGGTGATATTGATAGTAAGCATTGATTCATACATAGCTCTTTTAAGATTCTAGATTTGCCTGCCGCCTTCATCATAATCATCATCCACAGCCCGATTTCACCCACTGCTGGGTATAGGCCTCCCTAAGTTTGTGCATTCCACCACGATCCTGTGCCAGTCGCATCCATTGACGCCCTGCGATGTGTACCAGGCCTTCGACCCACCTCGCCACCGGTCGCCCAACACTCCTATGCCCCATCCTCGGCCACCATTCTGTTATTGCCTTGCTCCACCTGTCATCACCACGCCCTGCCAGGTGTCCTGCCCAACTCCACTTTAGTTCCATTATCCTGGTTCCAACGTCCCGGACCTTCGTCCTTCGGCGGATATCGATATTCGGAGAGGAGTAACATTATTTTGCCGGAACTCCACGGCAGACGTTGTCCTCCCTAAAATTTAAATAAGTTGTGTAATCCCTGTTGCAGCGCCGGTTTGTCTTTAAGATAATCTCCTCGTTCCTCTTCGAAAGTAAACAAACTTGCAAACATTTACTACAACTTTGTGGATGGTACTCCGCCTTAAGCTATTTGTTCACGTGAACAAAAGCCAATTCTACCAATTCCAATTCCAAGCCAATTCTGGCTTCGAACGTAACTTCGTTAAGCCAGAATATGCTACGTAAGTCACCTTAGACGCATTGTTAAACAATTATTTGAATGAAGTTGTTTGAACTACATTGGTAAAACGCAGACTGAGGGGGGCCGAGTTAACTTGAATGAAAAGTCGCCGAAACAGTAATTAACGTTTAAAATAAAAATATTGGTAATTATAAAAAATCTTACCACTATTTTAAAAAGCGTGTATAGAAGTTTATACAGAAAATTTAGAGGCAAATCGGTTAAATGACGAATGCAGTTTTTTGTTTTTTTTTTCTGTTTTAATGGTTAACCAATCGTGTAAAATGTAAGGTATCCTAAATTATAAAAAATCCTATCACTATTTTTTAACAAGGGTGTATAGACAGAAAATTTAGAGCAAATCGTTTAAATCGGTTTTGTTCACATGTAAAGAGAAAATCTATGTTTTTATAGAGCAGTTTTTGGGATTTTTTCTGTTGTAATAATTAACCAATCGTATCAAAAGTAACTTATTTAAAGTAATACGAATTAAAAACATAAAATATCAATTCCGAATATTTTGTAATTGCTGAAATAAGTTGAAACCCCTGACGGCAAAATCGCCAATGCTTCGTCTTAAAGCTCCTCCACAGTGACATATACACGCATTGAATAACTGTACATTCTCCTCCAACCACAGCTCGTCCACGGCTGGACAAAGGCCTCCCTCATTGATCACTAAGCACTGATCATGAGGGGTTGTTGTCATACTCAGCACGCTTGGCAGATGGGGTATTATATATTACAAATATGTAATGTTGTATCCAGCCTAACGTTACGGACAACACAAGTGACAAGGTGTTAGCGGGGGGATCCTCCCCACCACCAGCGCCGGCGGCTATGTATGTGTATGAACGCCGCACTCAAGCTAGTTCTCGTCTCGCGGCCCTAGGAGGCGGCCACGAACCGTGCTCATGAAGAAGGGCCTCTAAATGAACTAACTGAACGTCAGCAAGATGATAATAAGTTAGGTACGTCTTGAAAGCCGTATGATATTTATTAAATATGTAATTTTCTATTTCAGTGGTACCCAGAGGTGCGGCATCACTGCCCGTCCACGCCCATCATCCTTGTCGGCACCAAGCTCGACCTTCGCGAGGACAAGGACACCATCGAAAAGCTAAAGGACAAGAAACTGGCGCCCATTTCCTTCCCACAGGTAAAGTTGCAGAAAATGACAGTCATCAGATTCATCATCATCACACGTAGGACGTCCACTGCTGGACATAGGCCTCCCTTATGGATCTCCAAGTAGATATTATGAAGGGTCGTGGCTATACTCACCACGCTTAACAGGCGAGTTGGCGAGCGCCGTACGGGATGTTCATACACTAAAAGACGCTGTTGCCCATCTTCCGGAAGTATCCCTTGGGAGATTCTTACTGCATCCACGGGCAAGAGAGGAGGGCCATTACAGTATGATAAAAATCACCTAATTGTTGATTAAATAAAACTGAAGTTAAAATGATGAAGAGGAAACTTCGAAAGGTTAAACAAGTTATTGCAATTCTACTGGAGCAGACCGGGCGCCAAGTCTGCTATTATTGCTATGCCAATAATAGGCAATTGTCCGATCACGTGCTATAATTCTCATTCTTATTCTGGTGTAGGATACCGGACCTGCACTGGCGTCCTGCGTTGGAGTGTATTGTGCATTGTCCCCCGTGACACTAGGGTCCGGGCCCTAGCCAGCCCAACGCTTCTAAATACCGGAGGACTCTGGGCCGCGGGCAGCATTCCATGGGCATATTAAGCATCCCTGAAGGATATGCAGGGCATGAATCGATGAGCTCTTGTAGTTCCGCTTTTGACCTGCTCGGCCTGTTGTGGTATTGTCATATTAAGCATACGAATACTGCTGAAAACGAGTGAAAAAGTTATCGTACTAGACATAAGAAATGTTCCTCATCTCTAAAAGTACATAGCCATAGCTTAGTTGATGAACAGATATACCATGACCGGATAACTTTAATCTCAGTAAAATTGTTTGTACTCAATAATCTATAAGACTTTTTCTTAGTTATAAAAATTATAACTGAAATTGTATCGTTGTTTGTTAGTATTTTAGTCCTCGGAAAGTGGAAATTAGAAACAAAGTATTGTTTTTTTTCTTAGCTTGCGTAAACACAAACTAAGGATGATGATGATGATACCAAAATCAAAGAGACCGCGCAAAATGTGCTAAACACCATTACCTTTATTCCAGGGTCTCGGCATGTCGAAGGAGATCAACGCCGTGAAATACCTGGAGTGCTCCGCGCTCACGCAGAAGGGCCTTAAGACTGTGTTCGACGAGGCGATCCGCGCCGTGCTATGTCCGCTGCCGCCGCCCAAGAAACCCAACAGGTGCACGCTGCTCTAAACACGAAAGGTAACAAACATACTAATCACTTAGAAGGGCCTTAGACTGTGTTCGACGAGGCGATCCGCGCCGTGCTATGTCCGCTGCCGCCGCCCAAGAAACCCAACAGGTGCACGCTGCTCTAAACACGAAAGGTAACAAACATACTAATCACTTAGAAGGGCCTTAGACTGTGTTCGACGAGGCGATCCGCGCCGTGCTATGTCCGCTGCCGCCGCCCAAGAAACCCAACAGGTGCACGCTGCTCTAAACACGAAAGGTAACAAACATACTAATCACTTAGAAGGGCCTTAGACTGTGTTCGACGAGGCGATCCGCGCCGTGCTATGTCCGCTGCCGCCGCCCAAGAAACCCAACAGGTGCACGCTGCTCTAAACACGAAAGGTAACAAACATACTAATTATTTAGAAGAGCCATAAGACCGTTACCAATGATGACATATTCTTCCGAGATGTGGTCCTTCACATCTGGCCTTATGAGTAAGCTCAGTCGCTCAACGAGTTATGGAGAGGGCTATGTTTGGGGTTTTCTATACGTAATCGAATAAGAAATCAGGAGATACGTAGAAAATCTCGTGTCAACGACATAGCCAAACGGATTGGCACGTTGAAGTTGTAGTAGACAGGTCAAAAATCTAAATCATTCTTCACCTTATTTCCTTTGTTTGTAAAACTTGGACACGTCAATGTGTGGATACAGTTTGAATATGCCAAGTGATACCTCCGGAAGAACTTTTCGTGTATTAACAATGCCCTCATGATCTTGGAGTTCCATGAGGGAGGCCTATGGCCAGCAATGAACTGCCAAGTTATATATCTCCGGAAGATGAGAGCAGCATCTTTCCGTGTATCAACAACCCCCTCATGATCTTGGAGTTCCATGAGGGAGGCCTATGGCCAGCAGTGGACGTTAAAGAGGAAATATTTGTATTTTGTATGTTTGCAACGAATAAACTGTAATATATACTATATTTGCCCTAGTAAAATTTAGACGGTAATAATTTTGGCAAAAGAATTAGCAAAATCGTATAGCCACAACGTAAAACTCATAATGTCATAAATGAATACAATAACTTACGTGGAGATTAAAAACAATGAAAAGTAAAAAAATAAACAATTTGTTTCATAGCTTCTATTTATTACTACCACTTTAGGAAAACTGATCAACAAATATATGTACATCACATTACACTTTTCTTGGTAACATTACTTTTCGTAATTTATAGCAAAAAACTTGTTATCAAAGTTGACCGGACGAGTTGACGAACGGAAATAATGTTTTTATTTTTTGTGCCATCTCGTCCGCTGCGGACAAGTTTATTGCGGACGGGTTGGCACATTACCCGTTACGGCTGAGATGAAAAATAAAAGTCTAAGGGTACTATGGTATAATGATTTCTACTCTATCAGTTATCTGGTAGATGTGTGTGCGGGTGTCCAGCATCATTTATTTACTTATAAGAATAATTTAATTAAATAGAGCAAGTAGGTAATATATTAATAGATATCAGTTAGAATCTCTGCGTAGTACCCTAGTGTGAGGAACAGTGCCAAGCTTACGAGCTTGGCACTGTTCCTCACACTAGGACAGGGTTTCGCTCTTGGCCTCTCCTAAATTTCACATAACCGTATAAACCATGTTATGTTTTCTGTTTTCAGATAGTGTAGAACGTCGAAGCCAGTGCAACCGCATTGCTTTCTATAGAACGCACCAACCATCCGTCTACATTGATATCAACACAGTGCCGTTAATACGGACAGCGTGAACTAGCTATTACAATTAACTGTTAAAATACGCATTAATGTAACGTCGATATCGGTGTGAGTGAGCTCCGTTGTATGTATGTACCTATCGCTTTTTATAATCGTCTGGGAATTCGTGTCGCAATTTTTATAGGCTGTATTGTATAGAATAATCGTTGCCTTTTATTAGAAAAAAAATATTGTCTATTGTCAAATTCGTTTATAGTTACTTTTGTGAAAGATTTAGGTGCTGTTTCGTTCAATCTTTGCTACATTCCTACGAACCGTTTCATGTTGTCTGAACGCCCGTTTAAGAACTCGCCGTGTCGTATGTGAAATGGTTCCTGTTAAAAAGCCTTGGTACAAATTTTGTAACACCATTCACATTGTGAAAACATAATGGAATTGTTGAAATTTGTTTAGCAGAGATTATATTTTTCGATTTATTGCATATATTAATGGTTATCTTTATTATTTGGTCCCAATAATTGTTGTATTAAATGTATTGTAGTGGGTGTTAAAGTACAGTATTTGTTTATAAGAAAATAATTAACCGTTGGTGTTTCTAATCGATTAATCAATTTTGTGTACGAAAATGCATTTTAATTACTTTCGTTAGTTACTTTCGCTATTTAAATTGGAGCACTGAAAAATCTCGTCACTTTTTAGATAACACCAATTTAAGACGGGGAAAAGGTAGCTTAAGTTAAAGTTGCGTAAGCCCATCTTCACACAGATTTAAAAGTAGCAAAGCAAAGTAATTAAAATGTAAAGTAAGATTATACTTCGACAAGTGTACTAGAGACTAAAAAATTACGAAAAAATATTGGACACGTATTTTTTATTCAATACGTAACCAAAAGTTGCGGCGATACATGGAGTTGAATCAGTAGAAATGTCGTGTGACGTCGCTTTACACAGTATAGACAGAACAGTGTATGAAGTCAAGTCATCCTCTCCTGAACCTATGAACTTTATTCTTCATTTTTACATTTACATATTTGAAAATGCATTACTATTTCACTGACGGACGAACGTAATGTTTGTTACACTGTCAAAATGGTTACTATTGTAATATTCACAACACGCAATTCCTCAATTTTTGCAGAAACTACTGGTTTTTGTGTGAGAATGGGCTTGAGAAGTTAATTGTTGAGGCAACAGCGTATTTTAAACGTTGACCAGTGTTTCGTTCATAACTTCCAATTTGAATAAGCGTGATAGATAACCTAAGATACATATCGTTAGGTGAAGGTAAAACAATCCTGGTAACTCGTCTTCGATGAAATCCGCACAACTTTTTAATAAAATAATAACCGATCCTAGATGGACTTTTTTATCGGAACTCTGGATTCGGTCAGGTAAGACTGCATTTACGTGTACCAAACCACTAGGGTTGGGCCTCATATACATAGTTTTGTCTCCTTCATTCACATGGTAACATAGATTTGTAAAGAGAGAGATAGTTGTACCATCGTAATTAAGCTTATGAAATGTATTGTCATTTTTCCTGGGCGCTTAAAGCGCTGATGTGTGAGGCTCAACTCTAATAATGTGTTTCCACTTAATATAACCCAATAGAAACACGAGTAGATGACGTAATGCCGATATAGCGCGATTCTATTGGTCGATTTTGTTGGAAACGCTTAGCAAAGACTGCGTTCGTAGTTCATTTCATTTGCTGTCTGTTCATGACATGAAAATCTGTCTTTAGCGTGCCATACAGTAACGCTTATAGCTTGCAACGCGAGTTTGCACTGTCTTCCATGAAAATGAGCTCTATGTAGTAAGTAATAGGCACTAACGGTGTCTGCTGCGCTCGCTGTTTGTCTTTGCTGTATGACGCGTGCCATCACTTCATGGAGGATGGAGGTATTTCACCGCGAATTATGGGTTTAGGCTTTAATTGACCATAGGGGTTTATATGGCCTCATTTTTACACAAGCAGAAATGTTAGGTACTGAATGTAGATATTGAGTCTTAAAAATTAGGTGATTGATAAACCGGTAATTAAAAGTTTTTAAATGACGTTGCTTTAAACAGTCAACGCAACCTCAGGAAATATTTTTTTTAATTTTATTCTAGCGGAAGATCTAGGTATACTATCATCAGGATGTTTCCTAGTCTGGGGGCATATGCTCTTCCTCCCTGCAGTGTTATCGTAGTGTATGTGACACTGTATTACTGTAATAAGCAACGTTGGTTTATGCGAAGTAAATTTATCTTATCTTAAAGCACAGTTTGACAAACGTAATTAACCACAGTTCCTAGTTCCTTCGTAATGATGGACTTGAAAAGATAAACTCACTTCATTTTGCAGATTTTTATTGTATGTCCATGCTTTAAGTTTGCCACTTTTATTGAAGTGATTAAAGGACATCAATAACTAAACGTCCATATATCTGTGGTTTATCAAAAATCCGTCACCTTCTCCTTGATTGTAAAACTTAATTATTTTGGTGGTTTATTCTAAAGCTGAATTTTCGTGTTTGATAGAGCTTAACCCGACATTGCGCTGTGTATATAATCAACAACTACATAAAAATTCGAGAGGATTTGGGATAACAATCCGTTTCAGACTCGATGGAACTGCTTTTAGTTGACCGCTCGCCTAAGGGGTCGTCTCCACGAGCGAGGGAATCGCGGCGATGTTATCATCGTACCACGTATTTCTATAGCGCGGACTCTTCGCGATTCTCTCGCTCGTGGAGACGGCCTCTAAGAGAGTGTATAGAAATACGTGGCACGACGATAACATCGCCGCGATTCCCTCGCTCGTGGAGACGGCACCTATGTAAGTGTCGCATCGTAGTTCTTAGCGCTGCTGCTATGAATAAACTAATATGGCACTAAGTTAATTACTGTCTAAATCCACTCCTGATATGAAGTTTAATATGTAAGAGTAAGTTCGTATATAAGGCGTGTGCAATTGTTGTAGCTTGTATAATACGATTCATAAAAAACCTGGTATTGCCATACACAAAAAAAATAATAAAGCTCTAGCAATTGCACCGAACGTAGCGATAAGATTTTAATGTATGTATTGTTCAGATGCAAATATTTAGAAGAACCAGGCATGTAAATAACATAAAAATTAGTTATAACCTAAAAAAAATTTAAGCGAACACGCCATTTTTGGTGTTGCATTTTATATTGTAGCTTAGTATTTTATCGGGGGCTTCGGTTATACTTTCGTATTTTAATATTAGGCTTGTTTAGGCAGATTTTGTAAAACAAGCTCGTGGGCAAACACGAGGAAGACAATATTCGGTGAGGTGTTTGTTCTGTCACAATTTTGTAGGTTGTTCCACATTACATACCGTTCCACTTGTAATACATCCACGCGAGCCAATGAGCCTTTTTCAGTAAAAAAGAACAAGTACTGAACTTAGATTATGATCATGATCAGTCATCTTAGCCTTAGGACGTCCACTTCTGCAACAACCCCTCAAGACCAGTGTCTTGAGGGGTTGTTGCCATACTCGCGACGCTTGGCATACAGGTTGGCGAGCGCAGGAACAATTTAAGACGTTTTTTTCTTTTTTATGAAAACGCCTCATTACAACATATAAAACACCAACACAATATATAAACAAATGAAAGTATGTATGTAAACTTTCTATTGTTATTATTATATGCATAACGTGTAATAAATTTTGTATGTTATGTATGTTTAATGTATTATCCCAATATCTTTTGTATATTCACTTCAGCTTACAGTAAAGTAATTGCTTGGATAAGGTTATTTTTATAAAAAATAATATTTGCTCTATGAATTGGATTTAACGCTGTCGGAGTAAATTCTTCCAAATATTGTAAAGCCTCTGAATAATTCAAAATATATTTATATTAACTGTTCAAATGTTTGTTTTATTTATCTCTTATTCATTAACACTTACAATAAATACCCAAAAAGGTGGTGAGAAATAACGTTGATTAAGATCAACTTGATTTCACAAATGTATTTTTTTTGTGCTTATCTGTTCTTTTAAAAAAATATATAAAATGCGGTTTTTTTATTTCTGAAAAATAACAATCACTCCCTAAGAAACTAAACTTCGTAACTATAAAATAAAAAGGAGCCATAATTTTACCTCACACGGTATAATATAACAATGGTTCCCAAACTGGGATAACCCGCAATTAAAATAAGGTAAAAACAAAACAATTTTTGCATGATTTTTGGTAACTTCTCTAACGTAGAGGTTCGTCTTCGATAAGCATCCATGCCAACCTTGAAACAATATAATTTAAACTCACATTATATCTTTCGCCTTTAGTACGACGAAATGACGTCGCACACAACCATTATGCAATGATCTATACTCGGTCCTACGTCACTCATAGTTTTTCTATTTTATCGGTAGGAACGTGCATTTCAAAGGGGGATCTTGTTATAGTAGTCGTTGGTCGACACAGATAGCTAATAACAACTTTTTCATATTCAGTTGCTGTTTGGCACTGCCAGTGAGCAGTCCACGGTTACTACAGAACAAATCTGCTTGACGCTTGCGCATTGTGATTTCTATTCGTTTGTAATAAGACGCATTATCCTAGATCAAGATGTCGAAAGTACTGCTTAGCAAGGAACTCCCAGATATCGAGGTTAGTCAATGTTTGCGTTATCTCGAATTATTCAATTGATAAACTATCTTTTTGTTATCTAGGTATGTTTGACTGTTTATGCAGTGGCTATTTGTAGATGTTTGATTTGTTTCTCTATAACTTCTACGGACCGGATATATCCCAGGTTATTAACTCTAATAGGCCTCTTGTGTCATCGGCTTATGGGTACATGGCGTATTGGTGTACTAGCCCGAAAGGGGGAACAGCCCATGAAAACAACGTTTATTCCATCCAGTCCTACTAGTAGTTCGATAATCTAACTGTTTGGACAGAAAAGTAGTTTTGACGGGGGAAAAATAGGGCATTCCATTTTTTATATTTTTTTTAATATGTTGTCTAGTTTCATCCCAATCGCAATAGTCACACACCGTGAAAATTGTTTAGGTAATTGTTGTCAGAATAAAATTATAAAAATCTGGTCGGTAGATAGAGTAAGGTAATACCACTTCCATTATTTAATGCGTTCAGATAGTGCTAAGATAACGAGATATTCGTATGAGAAAAAGTCAATTTTATACATTTAATCGTAGAAGTGAGATAAAGTACCTTGTTTATCAATATAAACCGCAGGTGGGTCATTCAAGGCTAACTGAACATGAACAGCTGGTTGAAAAGTTGTAGGACGTGTTCAGCAAGCGAATTGGACTTCCTAGGATAAATACGCGCCAATTCGCTGTTTATTTATTATAGCAACAAGCAAGAGACATACAATATTATTAATTCTATCATGTCGGAAATTTAAGAATTTAAGTTTATAAATACAAGAAAAAGAAAGAAACATATGTATACATTTTTTTATTAAGTTATATTGTCCCACTGCTGGGCAAAGGTCTCCCCTTTCTCTCCATGCATCACGAGCGATTGCTACTTCCGGCCACAATGTTTCGAATGCATCCAGGTCGTCTCGCCATCTCTTTTTACATTTTTATATCAGTTGCAAATCCTATTTGTAATCGAATGATTATCGATATAACGTTATGTACGTACTGATAGAGTTAAAATAAAATAATGCTGGACAAATCACACAGCATCATCTAGCCCCAAGCTAAGCAGAGCTTGTGTTATGGGTACTAGATGACTGATATACTTAATACATTATATTACATAGATAGATATTTTTATTATATATAGAAAAACACCCTGAACAAATATCTGCAGATCGTACAGACATTTGTCCTAAGGCGGGAATCGAACCGGCAACTTCTTGCGTCGCAGGCGGACTTTTGCCCGCTGCGATACAGAGGTTTACATTTTCCTAGTATCATCAATTTTTAGATATCCGTGAGGCGAACAACTATTTAAAAGATGCTTTTATTTTACTACGAAAGTAAACATTACAATACCTACAAGAATCCTAAATTGGGCAATCTTGTAAGGTTAAGTAGGTACTGTAACTGCTGTAACAAAAGTTCTCAAATATCTCCAATCTCTTGACAGAGGACCTTCAGTCAACGATTGTCCATTGTACTTATCATTCTGTGTGACCTGGAGTTATCGCGAAGATAGTGTTTGCGCATTAACAAAGATAATGTTGGTTTTTTGAATGTCAATATTATGATTTTCTGTGGCGTTTCTTTGAAAATTCCCAACAGTTTGTAAACCTGTTATTGGTATCTACCTATTCTGAGTTGTGTTCGCTTTCAATCTAAAAGGCTTTGGTTCTATCCCAGCCGTCATATCAAATAATAATAAAAAAATCATAAACAAAGTTTATGATTTTTTTCTGGATAAATGTACCTAACACGATCTAACGGTGTAGTAAATCGTGACGAACCGGCAGCTTTCTCATTTCTAGACGTAGGTAGGTATTGAACTGTTCTTTCTTTTGGATACGCTCAACTAATCTGAGAGAGATGTTGCTGGCTGGGTAAACCATATCCATCATAACATGTCCCAGACTCATGTCAATAGTTATTTATAAAAGTCTACCATTTCAAGGAAGCCAAAACAATCCGTTGGGGTTCGAAACCTAATCGGCGCTCAACCGATATGATCTTATCAAGAATTTCGACTCAGCCCGACAAGGGTTCCGTAGCTTAAAGCAGTCAAGGCTTTAAGAAGAGTCAAGTATCGATTTGACTAACGAGGGTTCGAAGACCACTGGAATCGAAAATACTTCATAGGGTTTTTCATCTTCTTGTCACGTCAATGATGTTGAGGGAAACCTGGGTAAAACTCTCTGTTTTTGTTATTATTGACATATTGTTGGTACTCATACGAAACGCCAGTTAAAGATTAATTTTTATGATACTCGCAACCTTATCTTTCAGAATCTTCTCCGCTTGAACCCGACAACTAAACCGTTCACCAACCTGGTGCCTTCAGCTCAGACGAAGAAGAACAAGCAGCATTGGAAGAGGAATTCCGACAGGAAGTGCACCGTAAGTTTATTTTATTATTTACTGTACATGTAGATAAAAATATCAACATAAACTATGCTAGAGCAGAGTAACAGTAAATGTTGGATTACTTGTACTTACTTCCTCGTGGATCCCATCATAAAACTTTGTTTTTTTTTATAAGGACGCCCAACAGAAGTAGCACTTAACATTTTTCATACTTGTACATTAAAATATTAGAACTATGTACTATTCCAATTACAGGGTGCCACAGCATGCGTTAATTATAATACTACGCGACTAAATTAAACTAAAGAAAATAATATAGAATTAGGTAAATACTTCAAATTATAGTATTTATTTGTAGTTACTATCAGTTTCTGAGTTTCATCATAATTGAAGACTATTTTATATAAAAAAAATTTAAAGATTTGAAAACTGAAATAAAATATATACTTACAAGAAATTAGGGGTTTCAAACGTTGCAATAGTAAAAGTTTGATATTATACTGAAAATACAAAAACAAAATAAAATAAGTCCATAAAAATAAAAAACAATTTTGAAAGATTTAAAAATAGAAATAAAAACATGCAAGAAATTAGGGGTTCCAAAAGTTTTACATGTACTCGTACTTAATTGCAAAACTTAAGAATTATCAATTTTAGGAAACAAAACGTTACGAAGGCTTCTCTTAAATTTAGGTACCTAGTGGATCACTTAGATCAAGATCATGATCGTCCCCTTTTCGAGAGCGCGTTATATTGCCTAAAGTCTTGGCAACGAACAGCGTTTCCCAAGGTTGGTTTTGCAGTGATGAGTGGTGAATAGGTTGTATGATTTTTTTTTGGTAAACGAGTTGGTGCATGTATTGGTAATTTATTAATTATTTCGGGACAATCTATATTTCCGTTGAAAAGTTTGTGAAGAAAAACTAGGTCTGTATATGTTCTGCGGTTAGATAGTTCATTCATTTTGTAGTGGTCGAGTCTTTTTTTATAGCTGTGCAATTTCTTCGCCATATTATCGCCATATGATACGTGATATAAAAATCTTTAAAAGTCTTTGCACACTTTCTATCCTTTTAGAATAAATGTCGTAGTGCGGGTTCCAAATTAAGCTGCCGTATTCCAGAATTGGTCTAACAAGCGTGTAAAAAAGTTTTAATTTTGTAGATGAGAGCGCCTAAATTCCTTGTCTTGTCTTTTTAGCATTTTTTGAATCATTATCTCATTACGTTATATGTATGTATGTCCATGCACCATGCTAAAATCAGTCAGACAAATATTGTAATTTAAAAAAAAAATCTTGTTTTTCATTAACGAAACTAAATGTTTTTATAAAGATAAAAATTAAATTATATTTATTTTATCACTTATTTATTACGAACAATTTACAAAATTATTCTTAGAACTGTCAAAGTGACAAAAAAGGTCACCATTCGCTTGTTTTGCAACTTTTTATCTTTAAACGTGCTGTATTCTGCTTTTGCAATAGGTGTTAGTACCCACTGTTTTCAGTTTAGTTATAATTGCAACACAATGATTATGATTCACACACTAATTAATACAATAGATGAGATTTGATGTAGTAGTGTTTGGAAACTACTTCGGGATATGGCGTTGATTGACCAATTTTAAAAAAGCGTGTCTAGTTCGCCCTAAAAAGGTAGACTAGGTATTTAGGACGAAATAACTATAAGATACTCTTTGTTCAGTGTCATACATAAGTTATATGATACAAACATTTGTCAAGCGGGTGGAATCGGACGCCAACAGCCGTATAGAGAATAGAATATTTTTTCATTAATGTCTTGCAAAAGGGTTCATAAAACTACAAAAAATACATAAAACAAACTAAATATTAATTAAAAAAACCAACAGGTAGAATGTCAAAATAACATTTTATTTTACCGTTATCTCGGCGTTATTATTTTACATGTACATGCAAAATTACAGCTGTCTGGCATAATATGTATACATATACATGAATAAAAAAAAAATATCCGTCACGGGACGCCTGGCAGATGTAGAACATTTTCACCACAGTCGCCATAGTCGCTACTATAGCCCCAGTTGCCATATTCACCACATTCGCCATAGTAGCCCCAGTCAACACGATGGGCACGATGGACGAAGCGTCACGCGTCACCTCTCGTCCGGTTTTAGCAGCCTCATAAGACGTATCACATCGAAAAAAATATCTACATTCTTCGTTACAGACCTGTCCAACTCTGACTAAGAACTTTGACGACATAAAGCACACTACTCTATCGGAGCGCGGCGCTCTAAAGGAGGCAGCGCGTTGCCTGAAATGCGCCGATGCACCCTGCCAGAAATCATGTCCCACGCAGATCGACGTCAAGAGCTTCATCACTAGCATTGCTAACAAGGTAAGCGGGGCTCAACTAGGATAACAAGCTGAAGAATTCGCTGTAGTCATTGACCGTTGAAGTGGCAATGGGCAGGCCATGATAGCACGCAGAACAGATAGCCGATGGGGCCGAAAAGTTCTCGAGTGGAGGCCACGGACCGGCAAGCGCAGCGTAGGACGACGTAGCTCGACGTTCCAGCAGTGGCCGTCCTACGGCTGAAATGATGATGATGATTGACTGTAGATTTGCAAGCCACTGTAACCAAAGGTTTAAATCGTTACGTACGCTCTTACTGTCATAAGACCGTACCGTTTTGTTTCCACACGAAATGAGTGAGCTCACTCATTTGGAATCACTCATCTCTAAACACAGTGTTAGTAGGACGTGGTGTGTGTTGTTTTTTGTAACAGTAACTAAATACCTAGTTTGGTTTACTGGCAATACCAGTGTGCGTGCATCGGCATTATTGTTAACACACACATAATGGTAATGCCACAGTTTTTAGTGTCAGGGCACGTCTAACGATTTAAATCTTTGGCTGTAACGCGACAGGCGCCTTAACTCAAGGTCGCGAGAAATTCGCGATAATTTGCAGATGAATCCGCTAATTTTGAGGCCTATGGTGGCGAGCCTATGGTAATTGTGCCGTGGGGTGCCCGTAGAATGTTGCCTTTCCTCTCTTGCCCGTGGATGCTGTAAGAATCTGCCAAGGGATACCTCCGGAAGATAAGCAACGTCTCCGTGTATCAGCATCCCGTACTGCACTCGCCAACCCGTCTGCCAATCGTGGTGAGTATGGCAGCAACCTCCTCATGATGAGAACCTGGGGATCCATAAGGGAGGCCTTTGGCCAGCAGATGACGTCATACGGTGATGATGTTGCCTATGGACAGCTACATCTCGTGCATAGGCACCTATGGCACAAGATGTTCTTCAGACAGAAACCATGTTGTTTAATTTGATTGATAAAATGATTTCGCTTATTTTAGTTTTTATGATCGGCAGGCCTGAAGCTGATTACAAAACTTTGGGAAATCTTCCTAAATTGTGTAGGTAGGTATAGCGTCGTCTATTTTAGTCCATTCCACGAAGGATGCGTCCGGTGACAGCCGGATAGAATAGTATAATTTAAAAATCAATGAGCGGAAAATGCTGCACAACTGCACAGCTTTGTCTCTTTTGCACTACTTAATTCTTCTAATAACTATCCTGCTCTATTCTGCTGTCACCAAACTCATTCTACGCGGAATGGAAGTTAGCAGAAAATACCACGAGTCAGAGGCTTAATTGCCCGAAGTTGTTTGTTGGGTATTCGTACCCACTTTTTTTTTGGAGACTGAAGTATAATTTTGTAGTTACAATAGTTTGATTTTTCAGAATTACTATGGAGCCGCGAAGGCTATTCTCTCGGACAACCCACTAGGCCTGACTTGCGGCATGGTGTGTCCCACTAGCGACCTCTGTGTCGGCGGCTGCAACCTCCACGCGAGCGAGGAGGGCGCTATCAATATTGGAGGCTTGCAGCATTTTGCTGTTGACGTGAGTAGCTCTACTAACCTCAAATCAACTCTATTGTAGACCTATTGGAGCTGAACGACCGCCGCAAGCAAATGTAGATGGATTGGTTGTTTTGGTATCCTCAAGGAAAAAGAAGGCGCAGCGATTTGCTGTCGACGTGAGTAAGGCCTTTGCATCTATTATAGATGATTTATACAGCGTCAGCAACTGCATCAAATCATGATGTACGAGACACTGCAGTGCCTGGGACATTGTTAGATGGATTAGGCTTGCCCAGCACCTATACACCATCCTCTTAGCTTAGTCAGCTATTATTCAGAGGAAATAACAGGTCAATACGTCTGAAGCTAACTAGGCCGCGGGTTTCCTCACGATGTTTCCTTCACCGTTAAAGCACGTGTTAAGTGTGCACATTTTTCAAGAATCAAAAAAGAATCAAGAATCAAAAAATACTTTATTCAGTGCGGCCGCATCGACCTTATTGACGCGTCACAAATTACAAAATAAAACAACACAAATAAATAGAATAAAGCACATAATTGAATCTGTTCACTTCAGATGACACGCGAGTTAGGAAAAGAAGTGAACAGAAGAACCTAACTCGGTCGTTATAGTCATCATTTAACAATTTTATTTTGTCTTATGTTACGTTTGACGGAGTTGGAGCAGATTCCGTCCCAAGTGGTTTTGTCCTCTAGGTAATCTGATATTTTATAATAAGCTTTATTGCACAGATTGCGTTTAATAATGTTTTTGAATTTATTCAATGATAACTTCTGCAACTCACTTGGGAGTTTGTTGTAGAAGCGTATACATTGACCTTTAAAAGATATTTTCACCTTATGGAGCCTAGTAGTGGGCACAGCGAGTTTATTCTTATTTCTTGTATTTACATTGTGATTGTCGCTGTTTTTCTTAAACGAAGCAATATTTTTATGGGTGTACAACAGGTTCTCATAAATATATTGACAAGCTACTGTCATTATATTTATTTCTTTAAATTTAGTGCGAAGTGATTCTCTGGGACCCATATTGTAGATAGAACGAATAGCCCTCTTCTGCAGCACAAATACGGTGTCTATATCTGCAGCACATCTCCACAGTAGTAAGCCATAAGACATAATGCTGTGGAAATAGCTGAAGTAAACAAGTCTAGCGGTATCAACGTCTGTAAGAAGGCGGATTTTTTTGACTGCATATGCTGCAGAACTAAGCCTACCCGATAGTTGTTCTATGTGTGGGCCCCATTGAAGCTTATTGTCTAAAGTTATGCCTAAAAATGCAGTTTTTTCTACAAGGTTTAAACTTTCACCTTTTAATTTAATCTTGGCATCAGCCTGTTTTACATTAGGAAGAGTAAATCTAATGCATTTTGTTTTATTTTCATTAAGTAATAGGTTATTGACATTAAACCAATTAACAACCTCTGAGATTGCATTATTCACCTCGTCATAATCGGTGGTACGTCGTTTCATTTTAAACAAAAGTGAAGTGTCATCAGCAAACAATACAATCTCATGATTGTTTTTGACAAGAAAGAAAAATCCATTGGTGCACGGCCGGTATCGAACCCACGACGTTCGCAGGTGAGTAGATCAGAAATAATGTTGATTGTAGATGGTACAGAGATCCAAAGAGCGCATCATGCTTGACATCAACATAACGACTGAGTTTCTGTGAGTGACGAGGTGGTTCTATATTATCTCTACCTGAGATAAACTATTCTAAGTAGGTACTTAAAGTAAATTAAGATGACTGTATGTGCCAAGACGATCATACGATTTTTATAGCACTGAATTTTTAAAACTGTGTTTAAGTTATATGGCCTTTGCCCAGCATAAATGATGATGATGATGAGAGCGCTGATTTTTAGTCAGTAAATAGTAGGTATGCCCTCCGACAATCCGCTAGGTCTGATTTTATTACACGAGCGATTCCAACTCTTTAGAACCCATAGAACCCCAGGACTTTCTTTCCACCAGCGCAGTAACAATTTTTTTTTGCAGATCTTCATGAAAATGGGCATCTCCCAAACCCTAGACCCTGCCACCAAGCCCCTCCCTAAGGGGGGTGACCATAAGATCGCTTTGATCGGCGGCGGGCCGGCTAGCATCAGCTGTGCTTGCTTCTTGGCGCGGCTCGGCTATAAGGACATCACAGTTTACGAGAAGGAGAAGTACTTGGGTGGACTAAGGTGATTATTATTCTTATGCTCTTCCACCCTGCGGTGCTATCAATACCACCCTGCCACCCTGCCCCTCCCAAAGGGGGGTAATCATAAGATCACTTTGATCGGCGGCGGGCCGGCTAGCATCAGCTGTGCTTGCTTCTTGGCGCGGCTCGGCTATAAGGACATCACAGTTTACGAGAAGGAGAAGTACTTGGGTGGACTAAGGTGATTATTGTTCTTATGCTCTTCCACCCTGCAGTGTTTTCAATACCACCCTGCCACCAAGCCCCTCCCTAAGGGGGGTGACCATAAGATCGCTTTGATCGGCGGCGGGCCGGCTAGCAACAGCTGTGCTTGCTTCTTGGCGCGGCTCGGCTATAGAAGAAAAAGAAGAAGAAAATAATTTATTAATCCGCAATAAGCTTATGTACATAAAATGAATACTAACTAAATTACCTAACTAAAAAAACTAAATTTATTCTAATACAAGTAAAATTTGTGGACCAAAAGGTCCTACCTCAGCATTATATTTCAGGTGTTTTTCTATATATAATAAAAATATCTATCTACATATGTATTAAGTATATCAGTCATCTAGTACCCATAACACAAGCTCTGCTTAGCTTGGGGCTAGATGATGCTGTGTGATCTGTCCAGCATTATTTATTTATTTATTATGTTATTGTTAAGGACATCACAGTTTACAAGAAGTACTTGGGTGGACTAAGGTGAATATTATTCTTATGCTCTTCCACACTGCAGTGTTATCAATATGTCATCATCATTTTTAATTTTTGATGAAATTAATTTGTATTATTTATGACTTGCCAATGTTATGAAATGTAACGGAATGGTTAATAAATGAACATTAAACATCATTTCAGCCGTAGACGTCCACGACAAAAGCCTCATGGATCGCTAAGTAGGTACTGATCATAAGAGGTAGATGCCATACTCACCACGCTTGGCAGGCGGGTTGGCGAGCGCAGTACGGGATGTTGATACACGGAAAGACACTGCTGCCCATCTCCGGAGGTATCGCTTAGCAGGCTCTATGGGTATGAGAGGAGGGGTTACATTCTACTGCTAAATAATAGCCCCTAGTAAAATCGTTCTTTTATTTTAGTGCTGCAGAGATTCCCCAATACCGACTCCCATACGACGTGGTTCAATACGAAGTGGACTTAGTAAAGAACCTGGGAGTTAAGTTTGTGATGGGAAGGAAACTAGCTTCTAACGACATTACTGTTCAGGTTAGTTACATTTTGTTGAATAAATGTACTGTCACCGGCCCCCTTACCCTTCAAACCGGTAGTTATGTAATACAAAACTGACAGCGATGATCGCGAAATTTGCGCCTGTTGCAAACTTGTCGCAAGATACGTAATCAGCCTGCCGATCACAGCAATGCAGACGTTACTGCTTGGCGGCACAAATAGGTATGGTGGTAGTACTTCCACGGATAAACTCTTCACAGAAAGTTCTACTCATCATTTCAAACGTAAAACGTCTAATACTGAACACAGGCCTCCCTCATAGATCTCCATGATGGTAGTGGCCATACTCACCACGCTTGGCAGGCGGGTTGGCGAGCGCAGTACGGGATGCTGATACACGAAACGACGCTGCTGCCCATCTTCCGGAGGTATCTCTTACTGCATCCACGGGCATGAGAGGAGGGGTAACATTCTACTGCCGGTTGGACACGGCATTCTCTTCTAGTTCTCTTCCGTAAAATAAAAGTATCTTATATTCTCCAGGGTCTTCTTAAAGACGGCCACGCAGCCGTTTTCCTCGGAATCGGTCTCCCGGAGCCGAAAAGTGTGCCGATATTTAAGGGACTCACTCAGCAAATGGGCTTCTTTACCAGCAAGGACTTTCTGCCTCTCGTCTCAAAGGGCAGCAAACGAGGTGGACTTTTATTTTTAGCTTTTTGTGCCATTTATTACAGTCGTGTTCTGGTCTCATCAAAATACTACGACGCATGTTATATCGAATGTTTGTATGGCAGCTGGATGGCCGACATTTATTTATTTCTAAATACAAGTTTAGATTATAGGGCAAATAGAGTTCTCCTGTTCATTGTCTGAAATTGCATTCAGTAGCTATGAATAGAGATGTCGCTATAGCTTATTCTATAGTTTGTAATTTTTAAAAGTGTTAACCACAATTTTAAGGTTTTTCATTTCTTTGAAATGTTGAGATGTGTATGTAGGACATTCCTCAAAACAACGATAAAACTTTCAAGGAAATGAAAAACCTTAACAAAAATTATTGATGTGGATTCGAACTCCACCTTTTTTCATTTCCTTGAAAGTTCTATCTTTGTTTTAGATTCAATTCATTGCTCAACTCTGAAATTCATTCATTTATTTCCGTGGTTTGGAATCACAAAACATAGACACGTCAACTTACAAAAATAAAAATAACAACATATTTAATCTTATGTTAACAGGAAATAAGGCACATGAATAAATTTGTTTGCTTCCCTGTTTTATGCACTGTGATAAGAAGCGATTAGAAAACATAGTTCTTTTAAATAGTTAGTTTTTTTAGATGTTTCGGAGTCGGAGCAAATTTCATTCCAAGCATTGTTGTCTTCTACATAAACAGAGCTTCGCTCAAGCTTAACTTTTCTCAGCGCTTAACTTTTCATTACTCAATGTCCATAGAATTTGTTTCCTAAAGCCTCTCATCCTTTCAGGAATGTGCGCTTGCAAGTCCTCGCTCCCAGAACTGCACGGCAACGTGATAGTGCTGGGCGCGGGAGACACCGCCTTCGACTGCGCGACGTCCGCGCTCCGCTGCGGGGCGCGGCGGGTGTTCGTCGTCTTTAGGAAGGGGTTCGGGAACATCCGCGCTGTGCCCGAAGAGGTAAGAGAGTAAAAAATCACGTACCTATATTTCATTATCATCTTCCACAGCCTGATTTTAGCCACTGCTGGGTTTAGGCCTACCCAAGTTTGAGCTATCCACCACGTTCGTCGCATCCATAGTCGCCCCGCGAAGTGAAGCACATTTTTATTGTACAAGAATGTGAATCAACTAAGTAGTTTTATTTGGTTTCAGGTGGATCTAGCAAAAGAAGAAAAATGTGAATTCGTGCCGTTCATGTCTCCGAGGGAAGTCATCGTCAAGGATGGAAAAGTAAGTAATTAATGTAACAAATTGTATGTACCTAATGGTTTATACAGCGTCAGCAACCGAGTTAATTCTGCAAACTGCAGAGCAGCAGTTATCTTTATGTTTGTACTTGACGCTGCGGTGATTGGGACATTGTTGAATAGATCAGACTTTGTGGGCCATACTCAGAGAAACAGACCTAACAATATATTCGAATTGAAGGTCAGGTGGACTATGCGAGCAGGAAATAAATTGCAACATATTTTAATACGAAGGCCTATCTGTTAAGCGGTAACCTCTACCTATTACAACTGCAGTACCGCGGTGATCCCCTTCTCTCATGCCCGTGGATGAAGAGCCTGCTAAGGGATTCCTCCGAAAGATGGGCAGCAGCGTCTTCCTATATATCAACATCCAGACTACCCCTCATGAAGATCCGTGAGGGAGGCCTGTGTTCAGTAGTGGACGTTTAACGGCTGAAATGATGACCGCGGTGATCACGGTCACTAAGCGCGTGACCAATGCTGCACTGCATTGCGCCCGTCACCCTGAGACATAGAGATGTAAGGTCTCATGTGCCCGTAATTTCCCCGGCCCCCTTACCCTTCAAACCGAAACACAGCAATGCAGACATTACTGCTTGGCGGCAGAAATAGGTATGGTGGTAGTACTTCTCCGGATGAACTCTTCAGACAAAGTTATAGGTACTACTGTGTGAGTTAAAGTGACGTGCCGTGGGGTTCCGACAGTAAAATGTTGCCCCTCCTCTCTTGCACGTGGATGCAGTAAGAATCTGCCAAGGGAAACTTCCGGAAGATGGGCAGCAGCATCTTCCCGTGGATCAACATCTCGTACTGCGCTCGCCAACCCGCCTGCCAACCGTGGCGAGTATGACAACAACCCCCTCATCATCTTAGATATCTATGATGGGGGGCCTATGTCCAGCAGTGGACGTGGACCGCAGTTCTACTTAAGAAAGAACTGAATCTTGTTACAGATCACAGGACTGAAGATGTGTCGCACAGAACAGCTGAACGACGGAGAATGGATCGAAGATGAAGACCAGATTATGCAGCTCAAAGCCAACTACATCATCTCGGCGTTTGGATCGGGGCTTTATGAGACTGATGGTAAGTTCTCAACTGACTAAGATAAATAATCATCATCATCTCGGCCGAATGACGTCTACTGCTGCACAAGGCCTCCCTTATGGACCTCGAAGTACTGATCATGAGGTTGTTGCCATACTCACCACGCTTGGTAGGCTGGTTGGCGAGCGCAGTACGTCGATACACAGAAAGACGCTGCTGCTCATCTTCCGGATGAAGAAGACCAGAGATGGTTTTCGAAATTCTTCAATATTACAAAATTCACGAGTGACGACATCAAAAGATGGCTAAGTTACAAGCCACTAACCAGCCATCTCTTGATGTCGACAGCCGTAAATTTTGATGATGTCATCACCATTATCATCAGGGTCATTGAGATGAAATAATTGTAATACTGTCGAGGAGTCCCTCAAGGCATATTTAAACCGATATGCCTATTTAAACTGGTGGTTGGGTTTTTTGTTTCACTTAAAAATGTATCATCATCATCATCATTCCAGCCGTAAAGAGTCCACTACTGAACAGGCCTCCCTCATGGATCTCCATGAGGGGTAGTTGCCATACCATGCTTGGCAGGCGGGTTGTTGAGCGCAGTACGGGATGTTGATACACGGAAAGACGCTGCTGCTCATCTTCCGGAGGTATCTTAGCAAGCTAATAGCAGGCTATTACTGCATCCACGGGCATGAGAGGAGGGGTAACATTCTACCCCACGGCATATAAAAATGTACACTTGCTTTTTAACCCAGTTCTGATGGTTGTATCCATTATAAATTGAGGAAAATACTTAGCATACATACAGCGGTTTGGGTTTCACCAACATTTTAGATTTTATCATTGAAGTCGGTTTTTATTGTCAACCAATAAAATAACTATAATAATGATAATGACTTGAAACATAGCAATACATTTTCAATATTCCTCTTGCGCAGTAAAAGAAGCAATGTCCTCCGTGAAGCTAAACCGCTGGGGTCTGCCCGAAGTAGATGAGAAGACCATGCAGAGCAGTTCCAACGCTCGCGTGTTCGTCGGCGGCGACCTGGCGGGCGTCGCGGAGACCACGGTCGAGTCCGTCAACGACGGGAAGACGGCCGCCTGGTTCATGCACTGCTATCTACAGGTCTGTAGCTATGGGGTCTGCCCGAAGTAGACGAGAAGACCATGCAGAGCAGTTCCAACGCTCGCGTGTTCGTCGGCGGCGACCTGGCGGGCGTCGCGGAGACCACGGTCGAGTCCGTCAACGACGGGAAGACGGCCGCCTGGTTCATGCACTGCTATCTACAGGTCTGTAGCTATGGGGTCTGCCCGAAGTAGACGAGAAGACCATGCAGAGCAGTTCCAACGCTCGCGTGTTCGTCGGCGGCGACCTGGCGGGCGTCGCGGAGACCACGGTCGAGTCCGTCAACGACGGGAAGACGGCCGCCTGGTTCATGCACTGCTATCTACAGGTCTGTAGCTATGGGGTCTGCCCGAAGTAGACGAGAAGACCATGCAGAGCAGTTCCAACGCTCGCGTGTTCGTCGGCGGCGACCTGGCGGGCGTCGCGGAGACCACGGTCGAGTCCGTCAACGACGGGAAGACGGCCGCCTGGTTCATGCACTGCTATCTACAGGTCTGTAGCTATGGGGTCTGCCCGAAGTAGACGAGAAGACCATGCAGAGCAGTTCCAACGCTCGCGTGTTCGTCGGCGGCGACCTGGCGGGCGTCGCGGAGACCACGGTCGAGTCCGTCAACGACGGGAAGACGGCCGCCTGGTTCATGCACTGCTATCTACAGGTCTGTAGCTATGGGGTCTGCCCGAAGTAGACGAGAAGACCATGCAGAGCAGTTCCAACGCTCGCGTGTTCGTCGGCGGCGACCTGGCGGGCGTCGCGGAGACCACGGTCGAGTCCGTCAACGACGGGAAGACGGCCGCCTGGTTCATGCACTGCTATCTACAGGTCTGTAGCTATGGGGTCTGCCCGAAGTAGACGAGAAGACCATGCAGAGCAGTTCCAACGCTCGCGTGTTCGTCGGCGGCGACCTGGCGGGCGTCGCGGAGACCACGGTCGAGTCCGTCAACGACGGGAAGACGGCCGCCTGGTTCATGCACTGCTATCTACAGGTCTGTAGCTATGGGGTCTGCCCGAAGTAGACGAGAAGACCATGCAGAGCAGTTCCAACGCTCGCGTGTTCGTCGGCGGCGACCTGGCGGGCGTCGCGGAGACCACGGTCGAGTCCGTCAACGACGGGAAGACGGCCGCCTGGTTCATGCACTGCTATCTACAGGTTAGTCACTAGAAGTCTTTGCTAACCCTTATTGCAACCGCTAACGGGCAAGACAGCATCTTTTGTCAAGGATTCACGCCATTTCATCAGCATCATCAAGGACATGAAGTTGGAACCCAGAGATATGATGGTGAGCTTCGACGTTGAATCTCAACTAAACTGTTCTGACAATTATATATAATAATAATAATATTATTATTCTACATCATTTATTTGTAAACTCATTAAAATTAATTTTTTACTAAGTATAAAGAAATATAAAAACAAATACTCTACAGAAAAAAATATATCAAAACGGTGAATCACCGGCCGCGAAGCAAGGCTCAAGCGGTCGGTGACTAGGGCTGCAGGGAGACTTACGTGCTGAGTCCAGGAGTACTGCCTTTTGGATCTGGCTCTTGATCCAACTGCCTAGCAAAAGTATCTCGAGATGTTGATCGAGACTCTTTCACTATGAGTCATTATTATTATTAAAATGGACAACGGCACATTATTACTACATATGCCTCCTCCATCTGTTTCATTATTTGTACCTATATTCATCAGGGTAGGTACATCACAGGGTATTTTACATAAAAAAGTAAGACCTTTGCATCTATTATAGATGATTTATGAAGCGTCAGCAACTGGTAATCATGCTGTACGGGACGCTGCAGCGCCTGGGACATTGTTTGATGGATTAGGCTTGCCAAGCACCTATACCATCCTCTCAGCTTAGTCAGCTGTTAATCAGAGGAAAGAACAGGTCAATACGTCTGAAGCTAACTAAGCCGCGGGTTTCCTCACGATATTTCCTTCACCGATGAGCACGTGTTAAATGTGAACTTACACTTTTCAAGAAAGAAAAATCCATTGGTCCATTTGCACAAAAAAAAACGATTAAACCCCGATATCTGAAAAAGTACCCTTAAATCAAAATTTCCCTACGACAATCGATTTTTATATATATTAAGGTAATGTTCTTAAGTTTTAAATTTCATTAAAATACGATCATCCCTTCAAGAATTATCCTCGGACAGAAAAAACCATTAAACATCCATATCTCAAAATTCCCCTACGACAATCTATTTGTATTAATGTAATCTCCAATTTCATCAAAATCTGATCTTCCGTTTAAGAGTTATCTTTGGACACAAATTCCGGACATACAAACGCCTAGTTGCCACTAAGAACTTTCGTTCGCTTCGCTCACTCGTTTTTCCGCGCCTAATTAACCAAAAGAAACAAAATCTTCTAGAAACCAAACGCAAAAGAAAGTAACAAATCAGCTCCATGCAACTGTTTTATTCCAGAACATTCCATTCGACGCGCCCGTCCAACTCCCCAAGTTCCACTGCCCGATAGACGACGTAGACCTGTCAGTGCAAGTATGCGGCATCAGGTTCGAGAATCCGTTCGGACTCGCAAGCGCCCCGCCCACCACCAGCGCGGGCATGATCCGCCGCGCCTTCGAGCAAGGCTGGGGTTTCGTCGTCACCAAGACTTTCGGACTGGATAAGGTAAATGCTGTTTCTTTTCTAGAACATTCAGGTAGATGCACAAGCGTCAAATCGTCCTAGTACTCCTTACATGAAACAACGTCAGTTTTTAGGCCACTTTTAGAACAATCCATTAGATGCTCAAGTAACGTCCAGTAGTCTTTGTATAGTCAAAAACTTGAGTTTTTCGGCTACATAGAGTAACCCTCTAAAAACTGTTCTAAAACACTATCAAAGTAAATAGAAAAGGTCCGAGACCAAATCAAAAGAATCACCATGTCAGATGCGGTTCAAATCGCAAATTTTCCAGAACATTTCCCTTTGACGGTCTCATAGAACTTTCCACGTTCCACTGATAGATGACGTAGACCTATCAGTGGAAGTATAAGGTTCAGATAAATGGATGGCAGAGTTGCCTTATAAGGAACGGGCACTATACTCTGCTACAGCAACCGTGCCAGAACCTTAGAAGATAGACCATTCTGACAGGATTCCTATAGCAGTTACCTAAAAATAGAGTAGAATAGACTAGCTACACTATTTACGGACTTAGAACTTAACGAGCCAAGCCCTTCCTCATTAACAAAATCTACAAACCCTTCAGTTTGTAGATTTCAGTTGTTCATGGAATACTGCCATCTGCCAACGATCCAGAGTCCTCCGTTATTTTAAGGAGCTGGGCTGGTACCTATCTCGGGGGACAATAGACAGGACAACACATCCCAACGCGGAGTATCAGAGCAGGTCTGGTATCATCATTTTCATCATTTCAGCCATAAAACGTCCACTGATGAACACAAGCCTCCGTCATGGATCTCCATGAGGGGTAGTTGCCATACTCACCACGCTTGGCAGGCGGGTTGGTGAGCGCAGTACGGGATATTGATACACGGGAAGACGCTGCTGCCCATCTTCCAGAGGTATCCCTTAGCAGGCTCTTACTGCATCCACGGGTATGAGAGGAGGGGCAACATTCTACTGCCGGCACCCCACGGCAGGTCTGGTATCCCCCACAAGAATTAGTATCAGACTACACAATCTTCCTTGTTATTCAACTATAAACCTTATCCCCCAGGACTTAGTGACCAACGTATCTCCGCGCATCGTCCGCGGAGTGACCTCGGGTGAGAACTTCGGTCCGGGGCAAGGCTCTTTCCTGAACATCGAGCTGATCTCCGAGAAGTGCGCGGAATACTGGTGCCGCAGTATCACTGAGCTGAAGAATGACTTTCCTAATAAGGTTCGTGATAATGATATCTTTAGTGAATCTGTAATGATGCCTGCTTATTATTATGAGCTATTGTCCCACTGAAATAAGAAAAGAAATTACTTTATTTGTAACATCTACAATTGTTTAAAAGCTTAAAACTTACCGTAAATACGACGGACTTAAAATTACAATTATTTAATGCAAAAAAACTTGACGTAATGCTACAAATTGGTGTATTTTACACAACATTAATTTTGAGTCTGAGTCGAATGAATGTTGTGTTAATAACAATATTAGCATAACGTTGATCTTCCGTAGTGCTAGGCAAAAAGTCATCCCTCATTCTCTCCAGACGTCTCGACCCATAGTTATGTTTGTCCAGTCACGAAGAAAAGTATCGTTATTCATCGAAAAGTTAAGTCTATAATCCAGTTCGTTCGTCCCGCCATCTTGCGTTTGAAAATGCCTGCATATTTATCGAAAATTATATACTTAGTAGGTATAGAAATTACCCAATATGGGTCTAAATCTTTTCCTAATAGACCATAATCAAAAACAGCAGCAACATAGGGTTAGAAATCACAGTAAGTATATCTAGGTTGTTAATTTTGCATACTTATTAACGATAGTCTAAACTACCTTTAACTAGTTGTTCAAAAATAAAGTTCCCCCACGAAAATCGATTTATATTGATGTAATCTCCTTAAGTTTTAAATTTAATCAAAATCTGATCATCCGTTTAAGAGGTTATCCTCGGATAAAAAAAAAAACATTAAACCACCATAATCTCAAAAACTACCCCATAAATCAATATTTCCTGACATAGACATAGACATTCGTTTATTTGCTTGTATAGCACACATATACAATAATTACAGTGAAAGAACAGATACAGAGATTATAAGTAGAAGATAAATAATTTTATGCTAAACTAACAAATGAATTTATATATATTACACAAAAAAAGGTATTGTGTTTATGTGCTACAGTAGCAAATCGGTCACGGCTCAGCATAATGCCTAACCACTGGGAGGTAGCTAGGCGCTGGTATTCTGCCGTGGCCTTGTGGTCCATAGACCCTGTGAGGGAACATCAAGGATTTGTGAAGTAGAAGCTAAAATTAAAAAAAAAAGACAGAGGTGTGTGTGTGTGTAGTCATAATTTAATAAAATAAATAAATAATCGAATACTAGCTTATGTAAGCATATAATTAAATCATAAAACATATTGAAATAAGTATAATATCTATTACATACTCTAAATTATAACAGTAATAATAATGTAGCAGTTATTGACTTAACAAGTAAAAGGTGCACTAAGTATAGTAATTTACACCAGACGACAATCGATTTGTATTGAGTAATCTTCTTAAATTTAAAATTTTATCAAAATCTGATCATCCATTCAAGAATTATCCCCGGACAAAAATTGCGGATATGATAGTGATAGGGAAAAAATAATTCCCAACTCACACCCACCACGTTAGACGTTTTCCAAATCAAATTGTAATGTTCAAAAAACCTATAAACCTGCAATACATCTTTAAATATCCTTTTCAGGTGGTGATAGCATCAATAATGTGTTCCTACAACGAGGCGGACTGGGTAGAACTAGCACAGAAGGCCGAGGCGTCGGGTGCTGACGCGCTCGAACTCAACCTTTCGTGCCCTCACGGCATGGGCGAGTCGGGCATGGGGCTTGCTTGTGGCCAGGTAAGATAATGTGTTTAGAACGAAGCGGACTGTGTAGAACTAGCACAGAAGGCCGAGGCGTCGGGCGCCGACGCGCTCGAACTCAACCTTTCGTGCCCTCACGGCATGGGCGAGTCGGCCATGGGGCTTGCTTGTGGCCAGGTAAGATAATGTGTTTAGAACGAAGCGGACTGTGTAGAACTAGCACAGAAGGCCGAGGCGTCGGGTGCTGACGCGCTCGAACTCAACCTTTCGTGCCCTCACGGCATGGGCGAGTCGGCCATGGGGCTTGCTTGTGGCCAGGTAAGATAATGTGTTTAGAACGAAGCGGGCTGTGTAGAACTAGCACAGAAGGCCGAGGCGTCGGGCGCCGACGCGCTCGAACTCAACCTTTCGTGCCCTCACGGCATGGGCGAGTCGGCCATGGGGCTTGCTTGTGGCCAGGTAAGATAATGTGTTTAGAACGAAGCGGGCTGTGTAGAACTAGCACAGAAGGCCGAGGCGTCGGGCGCCGACGCGCTCGAACTCAACCTTTCGTGCCCTCACGGCATGGGCGAGTCGGCCATGGGGCTTGCTTGTGGCCAGGTAAGATAATGTGTTTAGAACGAAGCGGGCTGTGTAGAACTAGCACAGAAGGCCGAGGCGTCGGGCGCCGACGCGCTCGAACTCAACCTTTTGCGCCCTCACGGCATGCTATTCGATGCTATGAGCTATTCCTTAGCAGATTCTTACTGCATCCATGGGCAAGAGACGAACATTCTTCCGCCACACGGCATAATGAGATCGTGTCCGTAAATTTGGCTTTCTTTCAGGATCCGGTGCTAGTAAAAGGCATATCACAATGGGTGCGCAAAGCCATCAAGATCCCGTTCTTCGTGAAGCTGACTCCCAACATCACAGACATAGTCAGCATCGCGGTGGCCGCTCACGAAGGCGGCGCCAGCGGAGTGTCTGCCATCAACACTGTGTCCGGACTCATGACTGTCAAGTCCGACGCTACGCCTTGGCCGGCGGTCGGTAAGTTATATAAATCAAACACAAGGCGCCTAACGACGCGGACGGCGCGGGTAGTAGTGAAACGTTTTGGAATTTTTGCGACTGCCTGTCAGTTCAGACATAGGTAGCCTCAGATTATGAAAATATTATAGGAAAATAATCTGTGGCTAGACACTCGACCATCGTTCTGGTCTCGACAATCGACTAGACAATATTAGAATAGCCGCCTACATGGCTAGCCAAATAACTTACGAATTTTTATATTAACTTGACACTGGCGGAATTGTGCTAAACCAAACACAAAAAGCCATAAAATAAAAAGACAAGACAATCGACTGTCACACAAAGCTATTATAGCTTTGTGTGACAGTCGATTGTCTGGTAGTCGCTATCCAAATATAATATTTGGATAGCGACTACCTCTGTGTTTGAAGCTAAGCAGTTTTGAACACATTGTGAAGTGTAGATACACAAGAACCAGGCTATCAGGATCCCGTTTTTCGTGAAGCTGACATCCAACATCACAGACATAGTCAGCATCGCGGTGGCCGCTCACGAAGGCGGCGCCATCTATGAGCGAAACATTACACGAAACATGTAGGATGTTTCATGCAATGTCATGAAAGACCTTGAAGAGCCATCTATGAGCCTTGAAGAAGATGGCACTGGTGTGACGACGGTCAGCAATTGGCTCCCGCCACAGATACTATAATACATATTAGTACCTACTCCCGCGTTTGGCGTGACTTTGTAAAAAAGAAGTGTATGAAGATTAATGAGTGGTCTAGAAACATACCCATATCTTATTTTAACCAACAGGCATAGAAAAGCACACAACGTACGGCGGCGTATCTGGCAACGCGACACGACCGATGGGACTGAAGGCTGTTTCGGCGATCGGCAACAAGCTACCCGGCTTTCCTATTCTAGGCATCGGCGGTATAGACTCCGCAGACTCTGCATTGCAGTTCATACTGTGCGGCGCCCCTGTGGTCCAGGTACGTGGTCTAACAGGGATCACATTCTCTCATTAGGTACCTAGCTAAATGCTTTTATATCCAAACATTTAAATCGTTAGATACCGTAGTGAGCCCGCGCTGTTTTGTTTCCACACGAAAAGAGCACGCTCATTTGGAATCAGTGTACCCCTCTAACACAGTGTTAGCCGGACGAAAAGTAACACAAACCAGTGTTCATTTTTTCACGGAAGCTCGTGCAATATGATTGCAAAATAAATGGTAACGATAACAGTTTGGTATATTGGCAAAACCAGTGTGCGTGCGTCGGCATTATTGTTAACACACATTTAATGACTATGCCACATTTTGGTGTCAGGGCACATGTAACGACTTAAATCTTTGAGTACATGCCACCCTCTCCTTACAGATCTGCAGCGCAGTTCAGAACCAGGACTTCACGGTAGTAGAGGACTACATAACAGGGCTCAAAGCCCTGCTGTACCTCCGCTCGCGAGGCCTGCCCGGCTGGATCGGCCAGTCACCGCCCACCTTCAAGCATCAGAAGGGCAAGCCGGTTCAAACTTTGTACGGAGATGATGGAAAGGTAATCACCATCATCTTCTCAGCCCTAGGACGTCTACTGCTGGACAAAGGCCTTACTAATGAATCTCTAAGAACTGGTCATTAGGAGGTTGTTGTCATACCTAATAGATACTCACCGTACAAGCGGGTTGAAAGCCGTGGGGCGCCGGCAGTAGAATGTTGCCCCTCCTCTCATGCCCGTGGATGCAGTAAGAGCCTGCTAAGGGATATTTCTGAAAGATGAGCAGCAGCGTCTTTTCATACCTATATCAACATCCCATACTGCGCTCGCCATCCTGCCTCATGGAGACCCATGAGGGAGGTCTTTGTTCATTAGTGGACGTTTTATGGCTGAAATGATGAAGCGGGTTGGCGAGTGTAGTACGGGGTGTTGACACGGAAAGACGCTGCCTCATCTTCCGGAGGTAGGTATCTGGAACTTGTTACACTACTGCGTAAAGCAAAAGCCAATGGAAGCTTTTACTTTACCCAGCAGTGTGACAGGTAACTGCGCAGTTATTATACAGTAATAGGTACAGTAACGTGGGGGGCAGTAGAATGTTGCGTCCTCTTGCCCGTGAATGCAGTAAAAACCTGCCAAAGGATACCTCTGGAAGCTCATCTGCCAGAGGTATCCCTGCATCAAGATCCCGTACTGTGCTCGCCAACCCGAGGGCCAAGCGTATGTATATATGTGAGTATGGCAACATCCCCTCATGATCAGCTCTTGAAGATCCATGAGGGAGGCCTATATCCGGCAGTGACGGCTGAGATGTTGCTGTGACATCTTTAGTATACCTTATTTTAAGGTTTTATGTGATTTTTTTGTTGGATATCCTAAAATAAATAAATCTTTTACGGGGGGTAAAATCGATCGGACGAGAGGTGACGCGTGATGCTTGGAGATGTGCGAGTTAGTACTAGGGCGACTGCTCTCCGTCCATCGTGTTGCCTGTGGCGATTGCGGCGACTGTGGCAACTGTGGTGAAAATGTTTTACATCTGCCAGGCGTCCCATGATGGCTCAATTTTTTTATTCTGTAAAATGAAATGCCTTAATTCCTTCAGGTCCTAGCGCACTTCGGTCCTTACAACCAGAAGCGCGAAGAGCAGCTGCACGCGATCAGGCTAAACTCGGACCTATTGCAAGACAATAAGGTCCAAACTTACGCGACAACGAACGGCGTGAATGGTCACACGGAGGTGCCCAAGATACAAGAGGTTCTGGGCGAGGCGCTACCGAGAGTCGGCACTTACAAGCATTTGGACAATACAAAGCAAGTTGTGGCGCTGATTGATGATGTAAGTAAATTGGAATAAAGATTATTTTATCGCGTAAGGCCTTTGCATCTATTATAGATAATCATCCTGTACAGGACGCTGCAGTGCCTGGGACATTGTTAGATGGATAAGGCTTGCCCAGCACCTATACCATCCTCTCAGCGTAGTCAGCTATTATTCAGAGGAAAGAACAGGTCAATACGTCTGAAGCTAACTAAGCCGCGGGTTTCCTCACGATGTTTCCTTCACCGTTAAAGCACGTGTTAAGTGTGTACATACATTTTTCAAGAAAAATCCATTGGTGCACGGCCGGCATCGAACCCACGACCTTCGGATCGAAAGTCGTGGGTACATACCACTCTGCCAACACGGCTTTTGGAATAAATATTATTGTACTTATAAAACCACATTGAGAAATAAATTGATTCTAGCGTGACTGCGGAAATCCATTATAATTATCTCATCATCATTACAGCAGCCGTAGGACTGATTTCCACGTCCACGGCTGGACATAGGCCTCCCTCATACATCTTCAAGATCATGAGTGGATTCTTGCCATACTCGCCACGCTTGGCAGGCGGGTTGGCGAGCGCAGTACTGGACGTTGATACACGGAAAGACGCTGCTGCCCATCTTCCGGAGCAGAACAGACCCTTAGCAGGTTCTTACTGCATCCACGGACAAGAGAGGAGATTATCTCATATTCATAAATTATTAACCTTAACAAAATATTAAATACCTAGCGCAATTATCAAAATCTAAATGTTTAGTAACAAATCCGATAACCTATATTATATCTAATGAGCGATCATCTCTTCTCTCAATATTATAAAGAGGAAAGATTTGTATTTTATATGTTTGTAACGAATAAACTCAAAAACTACTGGACAGATTTTCAAAAATTCTTTCACCATTAGAATGCTACATTATCCCTGATTAACATAGGCTATATTTTATCCCCGTGTTCCTACGGGAACGGGAAATACGCGGGTGAAACCGCGGAGTGCGGCTAGTAACTTATAAGTTTGACCAGTAGCGATACGGGTGAACCGATTTGGTTCTATTTCGTTGCGGGTTTTCTAGCAGTGGTTCTTAGACATGTTTTATCAAAATCGGTTCAGCCGTTTTGAAATGATTGAAGGTTAGATTTCAGGTGTGTTTCTATTTTATGTAATTCCTAAAAAATTATATAATAAAAAGCACTTGCCAAACAACACATTGCACGTCACTGATAAAATGTAACTACGTACGTACTTAGTAACTTAAGTTGTATTGTGTGTAAGGCAAACGTGATGATAACAAGTAAAATAATGCCTTGTTTATTTCCAGGACATGTGTATAAACTGTGGAAAATGTTACATGGCATGCAACGATTCAGGATACCAGGCCATTGAGTGAGTACAACATTAATCCTCACTAATATTTTAAGTCTGCAGAAACTAACTTTGTAAAACTTACCTACAACGGTAATTTCGCACACTTACGTACGATCTCATAAAGCATGGATTGACAGTGGCGGATTTACCAGTAGGTGAGCATTGTAATCAGCCGTGGGGTGCCGGCAGTAGAATGTTACCCCTCCTCTCATGCCCGTGGATACAGTAAGAGCCGGCTAAGGGATACCTCCGGAAGATGGGCAGCAGCGTCTTTCCGTGTATCAACATCCCGTACTGCGCTCGCCAACCCGCCTGCCAAGCGTGGTGAGTATGGCAACTACCCCTCATGGAGATCCATGAGGGAGGCCTGTTCAGTAGTGGACTTTTTTACGGCTGGAATGATGATGATGATGAGCATTATAAATCGTAGGTGAGTAGGATGGAAGCTGGTGCGGCATAATTATACCATTTCTTTTTTAGGGTTCCGGACCAAAATGGTAAAAAGGAACCCTTATGGTATCACTTTGCCTGTCTGTCTGTAATGGATATCTCGAGAACTACTGATGCTATCGACTTAAAATTTAAAATAGTTAAAGATAACACTTTTTTACCAATATAGCATACATGAAAATGTTAAAAATACTCTTATTATGATGGCAGGGGGGCGAATAGGGATCTCAATTTTTTTAAGTGAAGTTACTAGGTCGTGTGGGTCGTACGAAAGGTATTTATTTGCACATTAAGAAACTGTTTTTATTTTTCCTTTAAGCCGTATCGTTTTTGAGTTATTTACAAAAATGTTGAAAAAACGACCGTTCCCCCCTTATCTCCGAAGTTTGCAGAGATAAACCCGTGAAACTTGTATAGCTAACAGGAGTGTATGTAAAGATTACAGGAAAATTATAACGAACCCTCTAATTTGTAGTTTTATAGAAATCATCGAATGTGTAAAAAATTACATAATTTTCGCTATCATACAAGAGAGGGCGATGTCAAGGTTCTCCAACAAATACATATAAACCGCCTTTGTCATATATTATATTGTATGATGGCACGGAACCCTCGGTGCGCGAGTCCGACTCGCTCTTGCCCGGTTTTATTTTGTCTTAGAGAAACAAAAACATATGTACTTACCTACATAGAGAACGAGTCTCGAAAATTCAACAAAACATTCATGATCATACCTACTACTCGTAATACAGGGAAAGGGCTGTTGTAATGAGGAAGATGGAGCACAAATCATTAAGTTGCAATTTAATTGTTTCTTATTTCTTAGGTTCATAATAAATAGCGGCAAATTTGTAAATCCGCTACTGTGGATTGATACATACATATATATAATATATATAGAAAATGACCTGGATTCTATTTAGGTAATCAGCAGTAAGTGTTAGGTTAGTTAGTAGTACTTAACACTTACTGCTGGGTAAAGGCGGTCTGGTGCCAACCGGTTCCACTGTTCCCCTAAGTAAATAGTCTTGTCTATGACATCTATATATTATTAGAAGATTTCTAGAGCGTCAACAACTGGTATAACTGCCATTCATGGCGGTACGGAACGCTGCAGTGCCTGGGACACGTTAGATGGGTTAGGCTTGCCCAGCACCTATTCTATCCTCTCAGCAAAGTCGGCTATATTCAAAGGAAAAAAACATGTCCATGTCTAATGACATCCGCGAATTTCTTCACTATGTTTTCCTTCGCCGTTAATGTATGCGGTATATGTGCACATACATTTTTCGAAAAAAGTAAATTCATTGGTGCACGGCGGTGGTAGCAAACCCACGACTTACCACTTACCAACACGACACGAAAGTCGAGGGTACATACTTACCACTCGGACAAAACGGCTTTTGGAAATACTTATAAGAATAAGATTACTACAGCCCAGTTAACTTGAATGCCTATGTTTGTTAAACTTTCGCCATTTGTAATACCGATTAAAATCTTTGTTGTTAACAACATTTTTATTTAGTTTTAAAAACACAGGATTTTATCGCGTACTTTTTATTCTTTTCCCAACGTTTCGAACCCGTTTCAGCATTCTTGGTCGCGTGAGGACTACTACCTATAGTACCTACCATGAAAATTATTTTCTGTGACTAGGTACCTATAATTATAACGTCGAAAAAATTACCAAAAGTTTAAAATACGCGATAAAATCCTATAATTTTAAAACTAAATAATATGCCTACTATTTTCTTTCAGATTTGACCCCAAAACGCACATTCCTCACATTACTGATGACTGCACGGGCTGCACGCTCTGCCTGTCTGTCTGTCCCATCATCGATTGTATATCGTAAGTATCAAAGATGTGACGACATGTGTGGCGAAGTTGTTTAATTAGCCGGGTAAGACAGAGGAGGTTGCGGGTTCGATCCTCGCCGGGAGACAAAATGTTTGCTTTACCTGCATATATGTCTCGAGTCTGGTGTGATTTCTATGTAAGATATGTATGTTTTCTATTATTTTTGAATTTTAGGAATACCAACAACTACTTAGTACCTCTATTATAGGTCGATACTATCGACTTGAAATCTAAAATGGTATTTAGATAACTCTTATTCACTAATTTAGCTTATATAAAAATGTTGTAAAGGGGGGGGGGTTATTTTTCAAATACGGAGAAGTTACTAGAGCATTTGCGGTATCATTATGAAAGGCTTCATGAGCACATTTATAAAAAGTTTTTAGTTTTTGATTAATTTATAAAAATGATCAAAAATACTAATAAAGTCTGCAAGAAAGCCAGGGGCCTGACCCATGTTACCGATGATATAGCCAGCCTATAACTCACTAAGACAATGTGTCTTGCTCATTTATATTAAGTTCGGTACCTACCTACCAATTGTACCTAATTGGATATTTTTTTTATTTACAGAATGGTTCCAAAGACAATTCCTCACGTGATAAAAAGGGGCCTACACTATCAAGTTCATCCGGTTTCGCCGTTAGATGCTATTTGTCAATAACAATATAAACAAATTGTAAAAAATATATATATTACCTTTAGGCAATTGTATACAAAAATATATTATACTCTTTTCAACGATATTTGTATATAGGTAAGTTAATCACAAAAATACATTATACCCTATTAATTATTCTTTTGTATATTTTCTCAGCCTCCGCTTTGTTGTAATCCCAAGTTTGCACCCAACTGTTTCCAGGATTTTCCTTTAGAGTCAAAGCTGATAAAGGTTTTGGACAATCATAATGGCGTTTAGTTACAATATTAACTTTAACATCTCCATCCAATCTTCTATGTAACATCTCGCAAATAAAACACTCAAATTTATCCACAGTCTTCAAGGAATCTAACTGATATGGCCTTTCATCAAACTCCTTCAAAATAGCTACATTCGAAACTATCTGCTCCGTTTTGTGTTTCAAATATTCTTCATACAATTCATCATGTTTTAATAACTGAGCTAAATGCTCAGTCAAAATTGTAGGCGTCGGAAAATCTTCCAACAATATCGCAGATTTTTTGTTCGGAAACCAGTCTTTGATAGACGGTGAACCAAAGTAGATAGGCACGCTTCCTACTTTGATCGCCCTCCAATACTTCTCAGTCACATAATCTTCGCAAACACCATTTTCTATAGCTATTACAAACTTGTACCTTGCTACGAACTTTAAAAACTCATCTTCATTCAAATTGTTCAAATAGTCCCCAGTAAATTTATCTGGTAGTTTTCTATTGTTCATGCAGGCTCCATATGAATCTACTTTAGCGATTTTCATCAGTTCTTTGACATACAGGTCTCTTTCTGTAGACGTTTCACAGTCACTCTGCAAATACAGAATGGGCGCTATATCTTTTAAATAGGAGTTCTTTACTGAAGTTTCAATAAAATACTTTTTGCTTGTAATGTCTTCAATTGACTCAAGATATTGCAGTGGAAATGGGACATTGCTGTATCTGCTGTAAGTGGATGAATAGTTGAATAAACTCAGTACAGGTTCATGCATAAGCTGTTCCACATTCCTCGGTGATTCTTCATGGTACAAACCCCAAATATTATTTGGCTCTTTTTCAGGTAAATCATTAAAGTTAATATTGCTGCCATAAAACAGGTAAGCTTGTATGCTAGGGTTTGTATTGTTTCGAGAACTGTACACATCACACTTAACATTTCCAGGGCAGTTTTTAGTGCCTGTTGACCCTGGAAAACCCTCAGTCCACCACAGTATGCTTGGATTAACAGACGGTTTGAGGGCACTTTCCGTTTCAAAATATCTACTCAATATATACAACAAAATAACTATTAATAAAATAGAATACATCAGTTTACAAACAGTTGCTTTCATAATTATTTTTAAACACAACACATATAATTTTCTCACTAACAACATAAACAATCTGGAATAAAGCATGATGCTTTGTACAATCATAATAAATTTTACACTATCACAGGAAGTTATAATATCTTATCTTTTAAAATGTCCAGCCCCTCTCTTTATGCATATAATATAGGTCCATAGCGAACGCAATCAAAAGATCTACATAGAACAGTCCGTAAATGGCTCCTGTTTTTTTACCAACCAGGAAAAGGTTGACAAATGCTATGACGGTTAAAGTACCCTCAATGACGGCGTAATATTGCTCCGCTTCACACTGCACTTGATCCACAAGGTATAGCACCATTGTGAGCATAGACAACATTAATGTGGGTCCTGCGACGAGGCAGTACAGCACGTCAACCGGCGCCACAACATGGGGTAATATGTTGAGAAGCAGGGCCACAACCTAAAAGTAAGATATGGACCATCTAGTAGCACACTTACAATTTAAACAGCAAAGTTGTCAGAGAGCTCAAATTTATTTTGTAAATTCTCAATACACATTACTCATATCCCGATATGTCATGTGAAAGTGAGGGCTATTGGTTAAAAAAGTCGGGCGTAGTAGTTGCGTTAAGTAGTCAAATCAAATCTACAGAATAACAAGAATATAACTTATTCAATAATTTATTCCGTTAACAACGCTAAACCGCGCTCCTTTATAACATAGTACAGATCAATAGACAGTGCGATTAACAAGTGGAAATAGAACAGGATATAAAGAGGGGTAGATGCGGTTCTATGCAGTAAACTAGTGAGCATCGCTGCCACGTTAAGCGTTATTTGAACGATTAGGTACAACTGTTCCGCTAAGTCGTGCACTTGATCCACTAAGTAAAGCACAATGAACATTAGTGAGAGCACGAGCGTTGGGGCGATCGCCACGCAGTGCATCCTATCGGCATCCGTCAATGCGAAGGGTATTAGCATAAGGAGCATTGATATTACCTAAAAATAATAATTCTATTGTATGTTTACAGAATGCATAACCTTACCAATATGTTTGTGTCAGGAAAATGGCAGAGTTTATCGGTGTTTAAATGAGCAAGAACATGACAAGTCAGCCAAATATACAAAACTGTGTTATAAGTACAAAATGACAACTTTTCGCGGATTTCGCGCAAAAATCTTATATGAACACTTTCATTTTGTTTGGTTGGACCAGGTTGATTGAACCACAGAGCAAGTGAGCAAGAACCTAGAGTTGAACGTTGAAAACAGCTGATAATTAATTGTCATGTCAAGATCAAACTTTAGTGATGTGTACTATCGTATGTAAGTATAGTTGTTAACGAAGTTTAATAAATTATAATAATGTAATGAAAAATAATTAATTGCGTATATTATTATATTATTCACATAAATACTTATATTTCACGTAAGTACAATCGTATAGTAAAATCTAAGCACAGCTAAAAGTACATCCTCTTTCATTAGCAATTAAAAACAGATCAAGTGACAATGCAGTCAACAACCCAAAGTAAAATACACCGTAAATTAACCAAAGCCAAACTTTGGAAATATTTAGTAAAAAACACTGAACAAACGCGCCAAAAGTAAATAAAATTTGGAAGAACAAGTACATTTTCTCCATAAACAAAGGCACTTTCCTTCTAATGTAGAGAATTATAAATAATCCTGATATTACTAGAGTAGGACCAGTTGATATGCAGTACATGTGTCCTTGAGGCTTGGGAATCACCAGGGGCATTAGCGTTATAATCAAGGATAGTCCCTATAAAGAACAGAAATCATTGTGATAGCGATTACCATCAAAATAGGCACATAGGTACCTAAGTACTTACAAATTAAGAAGTTTAGTCAACTTGCAGACGACTGAAAGAATTGTGACTGCTAGTATAATGAATGTACTGCTATGAAAGTCTATTTTTATACTTCTTCTAATGCAGAAATAGAACAAAATAACTTAATGCATTTTGTAGTTAGTTCAAAACTGCCTACCTAATAGGTGTAATTGAGCATAGATTACTTACAAATTCCACTAATTTCATTATAAAGATGTTGTACCGTATTAATTCGCTTATCTTTTTGTCCACTGGGACTGAATCTGAAAAGCAGCATAATGTAAGTATGAATCTTAAGCATCACAAAAAGTCATCAAGTCAGTTAAATTTTAAAATACCTCCGGTAGCCCAACTAATTACGATAACAGTGAGCATTTGCTACACGTTACACATAACTACTAGTATTTCATAAAATAAAATAAATAATGCTGGACCATTCACACAGCATCATCTCTAGTCCCAAGCTAAGCAAATCTTGTGTTATGGGTACTAGATGACTGATTGATTATACTCAATACATATAGATATTTTTTTATTAAATATAGAAAATAATCCTGTACAAATATTTGCATATCATGCAGACAACTGTAATGTTCCGAGGCGGGAATCGAACCCGAAACTTCTTGCGTCGCAGATGGACCTTCGCCCGCTGCGCCACAGAGGTCGTCAAGTAAGCAATTTATGGAATATATTGCTAGATGTATTAGTGATGAACCTCTAAAAATACCTAAAAATTTTTATGATTCTAAGTATTTAGTAGCTCTGATAGCCGCTAAGCTGAAGTAGGACTGGGCTGGCCACATCTGCCGCATTCAAAGTGAGATGGTAAGGTAGTCACTGAGTGCCGACCTGACCCGGCGAGAAGGCGACGCGGCAGACCAAAGCGCAGATGGCGGGACGAACTCGATCAGCACATGGTTGACTGGAGGGAAGTGGCACAGGATCGGGATGTATGGACGGATTTGGGGGAGGCCTTTGCCCAGCAGTGGGACCCAAATGACTTATAATAATAATACGTATTTAGGATCAAGTTCTTGATTTTTGTACCTGAAAAGAAAAAAGAAAAAATATTCCATGCTTACCATTTATTATCATATCAGACATATTGGCTTTGTAATAATAATTCCTTCCACTTTCACAAAACAATCATGATAGACGCCGGGGATAAAAATATTGAAGTTGTTTATTTTTATGCTAAATAATAATATGCTCTCTATACACAAAATAGCAAATATGTTTAAATAATGTTTAAGTTGTTCAATGTGCAATGTAAAATAAATAAATTACGAAATTGGCGCAGACTTTTGACTAAAAGGAGATTACTCTGTCAATATTTCAGAACCTTATTGGACAATTTCACAACAACAAAAGAGGTCTTTTATTTTTCTCCTGTATTACCTTGTGCTGGAAGTTAAGAAATGTGTGCGACTGAAAAACCTGTGAGTTCCGTTAGGTTATTGATCAAAGGGGCACGTCACTAGAACTGTAAAGTAAAACAGGACGCAAGACAAAAACTGCAAAAATAACTAAAGGGAAAATAACGTTCGACTAGGTGGTATGGTCTTAAACTATAGCCTGCTCCGAAAGGAGGGAAAAAAAGTAAAATCTACAGTCAATGTCATACATATAGCAAACAAAATATTTAATTACCAAGTTGTCAAAAAAGCATATGAAAGCACATAAGTTGCAACGACTCTCGTGTGCGTCCGATAGATTTCTCTATAGAATTTAAAATGTTATAGTTCAGTGTGTAAAACTACGGTTAAATAATGGATACAGAAGATCGTCTGTTGTTAGAGGTACGTACATACAAGCAAATGACCCACAACGTGGAATTCGATGAGGTTATGTTGTTGATTCGGGATTCACAGAAACTGGTTATTATTGTGGCTATTTTCGTTTCAGGTGGATGTTTTCCTGTCTAAGGCTTTAGCCGACAACCTTGTAGTGCTGCAGTACCCGTCCAGACCGGGCGTCAGGGACTGGAATGACTTACAAATCAAGAATGCAGCTATCAAACCAAAGAACCAGATGTTCCGATTAGAAATTGGATTGGACACAAACAGTGAGAAGTATTGCCCGTCTAAAGGCGAACAGATAGCTTTAAATACTGATGGACAACAGGTAATTGATCTGTATACCTTAAACAAGTGTGTTATTAAACTTAATGGAGTTAGGTTGTTCATGTTACTTTGAACATACTATTTATTTATTCTATTCTCTACTACATTCTGAATGTAGTAGATATAATAAATAATTAGAGTTTTGCAAGCAAAAGTTTAAGGCTTAATAATAAATAAACAATAATAATAATTCTGGACAAATCACACAGCATCATCTAGCCCCAAGGTAAGCAGAGCTTGTGTTATGGGTACTAGATGACTGATATACTTAATACATTATACTACATAGATAGATATTTTTATTATATATAGAAAAACACCCAGAACATCCTGAACAAATATCTGCAGATCGTACAGACATTTGTCCCGAGGCGGGAATCGAACCCGCAACCCCTCGCGTCGCAGGCGGACCTTCGCCTGCTGCGCCACAGAGCTCGTCTTAATGCTAAATGTGTGGTGCCATGTAATAATATTTCATATTACATCATAATAGCTCAACATTGCTATATTTTCAGGAATCAACATGGCATGTCAAAGAAAAAGACAAATCTCTATACTTCAAGCATGGAATGATGGATAAAATAGTTTTAGAAAGTACAACTCCATGCGTAGATACAAAAACATATGCTGTAGCTATTCTACAAGATAAGGAACTACACATTACGCCTATTCAAGGCCATAAAGGTAAAATAAATCAAGCAATAAGTTCTTTATTTTTAGTAGGCTTATAAATAAATTATTACATAAACAAAATGTATGAGTACTAGAGCTAATTATTGAAAACATAAAAAACGGATTCCAACATGCATAACCTTTTAATAATAATAAATAATATAAAAATAATTATAAATAATATAAAAATAATTATAAATAATATAAAAATAATTATAAATAATATAAAAAAAATAATGTACCAAACCATGTTCATCATAGTATAATTGCTTTACCAAGTATGGTTTTTTTATTGTCCAAATACTGATAAAATTAATTTTATAGTGAAATTGTGAGATCTTAGTATTTTTTTTTTTTTGCCTAGTGATATTTCATGGCATGTACTAATACAAATATACTACATACATACATTGACAGTTCTTGTAAAATTATGGTTATTTCAATAGATAGATAGATAAATTCTTTATTGTAAGTAAATATAATTTAATTTAAATTACATACATAGTTAGGGAAACATAAACACAAATCTTCATTCATATTTTGTTTTAGGTGTCCTCCAAATGCGCCCATCATATTCATATTTTGACAAACAAGACAAACTTAAGAAAGATAATGATGAAGACCATTCAGATGAGGAAGAAAAGGAACCAGAAGCTAAGCAGGTGATAAATAATAATACTGGACAATTTACACAGCATCATCTAGCCCCAAGCTAAGCAGAGCTTGTGGTATGGGTACTAGATGATTATCATCATCATTTCAGCCGTAAAACGTCCACAAAAGGCGTAATCTCCATGAGGGGTAGTTCTAATTCTAGGGGGGTTCACCAGATCTGCACAGACATCCCGCATTGGGGTGTATTGTGCATTGTCCCCCGAGGTACTGCCCCGACCCTAACTAATATACAGGGTGTGGCGTAATGAGTGGATAATCCTTTACCGACGGTCGCGGGACATCGCGGCTGTTCGAAAAATGACAATTTATATTCAGTAAAAGTGTCACGGTTTTCGAGTTATTGGGCATTTTTGAAAATTTGGAAAAAGTAAGACCTTTACCCACTTTTTTAAGTGCCAAATTTACAATACAAAGAATTTTCTCAGTCTGTTTTCTGGATAGCATTCCTAGATAGTGGTGCTATCAAACGTAAACTACCAATTTTGTACAATAGCCATAGTTTTTTTTGTTTTATTTTTTTAACGCAAAATTTGTGCTTATTTATTTTCTTTTCTCTAACTTTGGTACCTCGTGGTAAAAAAAAAATTACGGTGACATGAGTGCCCAATTCATTAATTAATAGCCTATTTCATTAAGATTCCAAAATGGTATAACTTACGGTATTTCTAGCTCTGAATTTAAAAATATTGCTTTTAACATGAGTCAGGAGCATTTATTGATATTGCAAGTTAATTAAAAATTAATTTAATTTTAATCATTATTTCAGCCATAAAACGTCCACTGATGAACATAGGCCTCCCTCATGGATCTCCATGAGGGGTAGTTGCCATACTCACCACGCTTGGCAGGCAGGTTGGTGAGCGCAGTATGGGATGTTGATACACGGATAGACGCTCATCTTCTGGAGGTATCCCTTAGCAGGCTCTTATTGCATCCATGGGCATGAGAGGAGGGGTATCATTCTACTGCCGGCACCCCACGGCACTAATTTTAATAATGAATACCAATGTTACACCTAGGAACTTGTATTAGAGCGTGTAAATGAAACAAAATAGTCATCAAAATTACATTTATTGAATGTTTGAACTGCCCACCGTGAGCTTAGGCAGCGAATAAACAGGGCGGCGGAAAGCATAACTCAAGCGGGCATGCCCGAAAAGTTAAGCGATCGTTTATAACAAGATGCATTCAAGCTCACGGTGGGCAGTTCAAACATTCAATAAATGTATTTTTGATGACTATTTTGTTTCATTTACACGCTGTAATACAAGTTCCTAGATGTAACATTGGTATTCATTATTAAAATTAAATTAATTTTTAATTAACTTGCAATATCAATAAATGCTCCTGACTCATGTTAAAAGCAATATTTTTAAATTCAGAGCTAGAAATACCGTAAGTTATACCATTTTGGAATCTTAATGAAATAGGCTATTAATTAATGAATTGGGCACTCATGTCACCGTATTATTTTTTTTTACCACGAGATACCAAAGTTAGAGAAAAGAAAATAACTAAGCACAAATTTTGCGTTAAAAAAATTAAACAAAAAAAACTATGGCTATCGTACAAAATTGGTAGTTTACGTTTGATAGCACCACTATCTAGGAATGCTATCCAGAAAACAGACTGAGAAAATTCTTTGTATTGTAAATTTGGCACTTAAAAAAGTGGGTAAAGGTCTTACTTTTTCCAAATTTTCAAAAATGCCCAATAACTCGAAAACCGTGACACTTTTACTGAATATAAATTGTCATTTTCTGAACAGCCGCGATGTCCCGCGACCGTCGGTAAAGGATTATCCACTCATTACGCCACACCCTGTATATAGAAACTATAATATATATACCCTAACCTAACCAGCCCAACTCCTTGAAATACCATATCTATGGGCCGTACAATAAGTTATTTAAGATCTGTGAGCTTTTCTATTGTTGCCTGAGAATAAAAGATTATTATTATAATACACAAAGCTTTACTTAGTTTGATAAGTCCAGCATGATTTATATTTTATAACAATGAGGGTGAAAGATACATGAGATGAGATAGAATAGAAACTAAGCAAAATCTATTGTTTCCGATTTGCCTTTAACTTTAACTTTGCATACTCTTTGAAATACCTATGAAAAATAACTCATGTTTAGGGGGCTCCCTAATATGCATAGCGCTGTATGTGATGGGTATTGTATATTTATATACTGTGTATGGGACGATTACAACTGAACGCGTTGACCTATGTATTTACATGAAACCTTTTTTATTAGCACCATCTAATTGAGAGAAGGGTACTGATTGATGATTGATTTTGGTGGCCCTAGGGTCACAGGGACCGGAGTTATTGTGACCTCAAAAGGTCACCAAAAAAATAAGTTCAAATGGCCGAAAACGTCCAAAAACCCAAAAATGCCATTTTTTACCTTTGGTGACCTTTTGAGGCATTCGTCCCCTTTTCTGGTGCCCCGTACCAATGCTTGTTTATAATTAACTTTTGAATAGACTATAATGTACTCGTGAGATATGCTATTAATTTGTAAAAACGGGAATTATTCACGTAGTATGCCTCTTGAAGACTATTCCGACACGTTTCGATTTTTCAAGAAAATCATCATCATGAGCCAGTGTCATGTCGGCCCTACGCGCGGACGGGCATTCAATCACATGATGATGATTTTCTTGAAAAATCGAAACGCGTCAGTATAGTCTTCGACGTTACAATATTACGTCAGTAATTCCCGTTTTTACAAAATGTATATGTCCTCGTATAAGGTACTTTTATATCTGTACAATGTGTGCAAAACTTTGGACAGAATGTCATCGTCATTGTCCAGAAGTACTTAATTTCCATGGTTGCAGGTCACAGTAAAGTTCACCCGACAAGAAACGGAAATGGCGAAGAAGGCGCGTGAAAAATCCTTCGCGACTATATCGGAGCGCATCTCGTCGGAGCCCTGGTACGATGCCATGTGGAAGCACGCTAGGACCGACCATGCTGACGTAAGTAATGAGATAGTCATCATCGTCATTGTCCACAGCCCGACTTCACACACTGCTGGGTAGGCCTCCCTTAGTTTATGCCGTCCAGCGCCAGTCAGATCCATCATTTGCCCGATGATTAATAAAATATCTGAAGTGTCAACATCCCGTACTGCGCTCTCCAACCCGCCTGTCCAGCGTGGTGAGTATAGCAACTACCGCTGCAGACCGCTCCACCGCTCTAGGGAGCAGAGGCCTCATGGATCTCCATGAAGCCTGTATTACATTACACGGTATTCAGGGACCCTTATCCTAACTAAGAGTGGTGTAATAAGAGTTGGAGCGTAAGGGACCCTAACTAGGACGACTCGGCAAGCCTTGCTCCCTAATCGCCCTAACTACCGGGCCCTGAATACCGTGTAGTGTAATACAGCTTTGAGCGGTAGTTGCCTCAGTAGTGGACGTTTTACGGCTGAGATGATTATGATGATGATGAATAAGTGACAATGACGAGGCCCACACGTCGCGGGGCGTCAATGGATGCGGCAGTCACAGGACTGTGGTGGATTACACAAACTTAGGAACTCCTATGGATGATGATGCAATGAGGCCAACACTGAAGATTGGATTCCACATTCTGTCAATAGAGTACCGTCCTCAGAAGTGGGGTATGTCACATCCCACTTCTGATGACGAGGGACTAGTCGAGAGGTATTCGGCGTATCTGACGTGTTCGAAATCCAAAATAATAATTTTTGCATGTAGTCTCATGTTTATTTTTACCAATAAACCAAACTGTTATTGTAACTAGGTATTTATTGTGCAATCATGTTGCACGAACTTTCGTGAAAAAAAGTAACACCCACCACGTCCGGCTACCACAGTCTTTAGAGGTACACTGATTCCATCATTTCGTGTGGAAAACGGTACGGTCTCATTATGGTATATACGGTATCTCAAAAAAAAAGAAAGTAAAAATGTATTTATGTATTAGAAACTGTGTCTTGTTTCAAATTGTTGATGTTGTTGTAATTGAAATTATCGTGGCTTGTCCGAAGATTTGAATTGTTAGATAATCGTAAATTAAGGTAATTTATTATTTATTAGAAACAAGACACATTTTGCTTAATAATAAGCATTATTAAAAAAAAATTATTAAGCAAAATGTCTCTTGTTTCTAATAAATAATAAATTACCTTAATTTACGAATAACTAACAATTCAAATCTTCGGTCAAGACACGATAATTTAAATTCAGCGAAAACTTCTCTTTATCCCCAGTTGGAGCGTCTAAAGCTGTTCAGTGCGACGACAAGCGACGGGCCCTCACTGAACCTGCCCGCTCACGAATACGTCCGCGTGCTGGTGCCCCCGCCGCCCGCCGACGAGGCGGGCACGGCGCCCGCCGAGCGGCCCTCCGTACCGGACCAGATCAAGGAGATACTGGTTAATGGTAGGCTTTTACATCTCATATAGACAAATTATACAGCGTTACATACTACTGCCGTGGAGAATGGTACCCTCTCATGCCCATGGATGCAGTAAGAGCCTGCTAAGGGATACCTCCGGAAGATGGGCTGCAGCGTCTTTCCGTGTATCGACATCCCGTACTGCGCTCGCCAACCTGCCTGCCAAGTGTGGTGAGTATGGCGACTATGCCTCATGCAGGTCCATGAGGGAGGCCTGTCTTCAGTAGTGGACGTTTAGCGGCTGAAATGAATGAATTAATACAGCGCCAGCAACTGGTTATTATGCTGTACAGGACGCTGCAGTGCCTGGGACATTGTTAGATGGATTAAGCACCAAACCATTGTGGTTAATGGTAAGACTGTTATATCATCAAGTGGGCTTGGCGAATGGTATAGTCGGGGGGACAGAACACAATACACCCGTGATATCAGTATAGTTTAGTGCCTAGTAATGAACAGACATAGACAACCGACATCACTCTAGTCTGGACTCAGGACACACAACTGTTCAGCTTGACACATAAACACTCATTGACACTCGACCATACATCTTGGCACTTAATCACCCATCTAGACAATCATTCATCAAGCTGCCAAAGACCCAGAGTCCTTATCTCTTATTGTCAAGAAGTGGGGCTGGTGTGGAGTCGCCGTAGAGTTTGGGGGACAATGTAAAATTTCCATAGTGCTTAAACTATAGGCATGAACTTATACTACAAACTTATTACTACTTATACAAAGAAATACAAACATAACGGCATGTGGGACACGAATTTATATTAGCACCAATGGGTTTCGGATATGCTTCGCGTGCTAGTAAGAAACTGTTACGGCGAAGTAGCGGTAAGTAATGAACAGACATAGTCTGCGTTCTTACAATAAATGCCATTTATTTAAACCTTATCTGTTTCCAGCTAAACTGATGACATTCAGCGATTTACGCGCTTTAATCCGGATGGAGCGCGGTGATACAATCTCCGAGGAGAACCTGGTGTCAGTTCTGGGCTGCACGGCGTGCTGCGTCCGCGGCTTGTGGACGCCTCGCTCGGAGGCGCTGTACACGAGGCAGGGCGCGGTGCCGCTGAAACTACTGGAAGCCGCCAGGGACCACGTGGTAAGAACATAGAACATTCCGGAACATTCTAGAGCGCAGGTATCGCCGAGGAGGACCTGGTATCAGCTATCCTAGTATCAGTTATCCTAGTATCAGTCCGAGGCTTGTGGACGCCTTGCTCGGAGGCGCTGTATACGAGGCAGGACGCGGTGCCGCTGAAAATACTGGAAGCTGCCAGGGATCACGTGGTAAGAACATTATAGAAGTTTCTGGAACAATCTAGAGCGCAGGCATCTCCTAAGAGGAACCTGGTGTCAGTTCTGGGGTGCGCGGGCATGCTGCGTCCGGTTGTGGACGCCTCACTCTGTACCTCTATACAAGACATAGGTTTAAAACTTTCTGCATTATTTCCAAGCCCTGTGGGAAACTATGTCGGGCGGGCGGGATTGAGTGCAGACTCGTAGTCAGTTTCGTAAAAAAGACCATGACTTATCTTCACTAAAACAGTGCCTATCGGACGTTGAACCACGTCGTAGTCAGCTCAAGCCTAAACAGATGCATCTGTTTAGGTAGATTCGATGGAGGTGCATATTAGACAAGATGGGTTGTAAGCTAGAACGACTCTAAAGAGCTACTGTGGACCGTCTGTTCTACAGTCTTTGATTTTATTATCTCATATAAAAATGTTGTTTCAGCTTTACCTCTTCACAAAGCACAACTACATAGACAGACGGAAGGTCGCGGCCGCCGTGCCGGTCCCGCCCTTAGAAGTACTGGAAATCATCAGCTCCGTAGCCAAATTCGACCAGCGAACCGGCTGGGAGCTCCTCATTCCGCCCGACGTGGCCTTCGAGAACAAGTACCCTGACGTCGTGAGACGGCAAAACCTCTACTGGGAGGCCAGACAGAAGCAGTTCATAGAAATGATGGCAGGCGAAAGTGCACCTAAACGCCAACGGAAGAAGTCTCAGCGCGATTCCATCAGCTCGGACACGATGCTGAGTCCCAAGCCGCGGTGCAAAAGTGTGAGTGAGGAGGATAGTGATAAAAAGAGACCGAAGAATAAATCAGCTACGGGTCTGGGCAAACGGACGCGGCACAGTTCGAGCAGTGCCAACGATGCCACGTGATCGTACGCTTAGTTAGGTTATCAAATTGTGTCGACTCATTGGCGAATGCTACACGCTCGATATGTATCGCGATATTTAGATCGTAATCCGGAAACTGTTAAACAAAGTGTGTATTACATCAAATGGCGAATGATAAATATCGTGATCCTGGATTACGATCCAAATATCGCGATACATATCGAGCGTGTAGCATTCGCCATAGAGTGGATAGTGATATGTTCTGTTTGTGCCAGCCGTTGGCTTGATGGACATGAATGAATCTTTCTGTTGTTATAGTTCAATATTGTATTCAGCTTTGATTGTAGCCTTTCACTAAGCACTGTTACTACCTAAAATGTCTAACTGCGCCAAGCGTAAACAATATTTTTAGCATTCTTTGTGGCATAGTTTAAAATTTATGAGGCAAACCATCTACCATGAACAAAAGCATTGCGTTCTATCATATATTTATGAGTTCATAACAACAATGTTTTACAAAAGATGGCATAAAATTATTGAAACATTTTTAACCGGGTATTTATCGCGTTATTTATCTTTATTATTGCCTAAAGTTTCGACAGGACTGCACCGATCGTGGTTGCCCCTAGGTATTACATACCTGGTTAAATATGTTTTAGTAATGTGTTGTGATCGCTAGTTTAAAAAAGACATAAAATTATTACAAGTTAGTATGAGCTAGGTATGAAGTTGTATATGACAGTTTTTATATTATGCCATAGTAATTTATTCCTGTCTTAGCTGAAGGCATAGCGTTTGTATTTAATTATAGGCTAAAATTGTGTATGACACCTCTGTCGAATGCCGCCATAATAATACAATGCATTTTTCTATAAAATTGAGTAATAATTTAGTTCTTACAAAGTCAAGACTGATCGTCAAATTCTAGACGTAAAATGAATGAACAGCATTGTATCATTATGGTGGTATCCTGTTAATTTTTATAAAGGAAATAAAACGTTTATATGATTCCTTACAGTTTCTTTTATAAGTGGTAACTCCTTTAACACGTCCGCGCGAGCAATCACTTTTATCGGACTGCTCAGATTGACGCACAATTTGCCTATACAAAGTGTTATGACTTCTGTTGTTATTTTTAATGAAATTATACTATGACACGACAGGACGTGTTATGCCGTCTATCGTTTATAGACGGCAAGCTGTTTTCAACTCTATGCGTAGGCTTATATTTGGTGTGCGTTACTGGGGCTGCATGTCGACTCTGATCAAGTTGAAAATATATAGAAAAATTAGAGCGCTATACCCTGTTAATGTGCCCTAAAAATAAAATAAGTGCCTATTAAAGGTTTCAGAGTAATTCGAAAAAATAAAATGCTAATATTTTTTAGTTCTAAGCATAATCAGACTTGTTTTTTTCGTTGTTGAAAGTGACAAAGTAAACATCTTTACCTGACGGCATTGGCCCGCACTCGGCCAACACAACGGAAAAAAAACAGCTAAATACTTATAAAAGAAAACATTTATTTATAAGTAACATGATTCATATTTGGTGAGGATACAACATCTAAAACATCAACAGAGATAAACTTTTAGAGTTTAGTACATAACATTGAATAAAACTGTTAAACAAAGTGATTTTAAAACGACAATAAATTAGTCACTACTTAAAAATAACAATGCAAGTCCTCTAAGACGAATATCAGGTTAATATCGTGTAGATAGGTCGTCTATCAAAAAACTACTTTTTGTACCTACTCAAAAAGCACTAACTTCATTCGCGTGAGTTTTCCAGTCACTTTGACCTACTAGATTATTAAGAAAATGTTCTCAAAAACGAATCAATCGACTCATTCAAGGCTCAGTTGTTAATAGCCGACTGATACGCGAGGGTAGCGGGTTCGATGCCCGCCATGGGACAAATGTTTGTAATTGTTTTGCAGATATTTGTCCCGGGTACTGTTCCTATGTACAACAATTAGGTATTTATTCTATTAATTACCAGGAACCCATTACACAAGCTCTGCTTACTTTGAGGCTAATTGGTGCTCTGTGAAATGTATAGCATTGTTTTATACTTTTCTTGACTGAATTCTATGTTAAACATTAAGAAAGATTCTAATTAAAACAATCAACACTTACGCTAAAACTCGACTGCCAATAATATAAAACAAAGGAAGAAGCACACTAAAGCTATTAGTGATTCTTAAAGCACTATTGCAGAATTCTAGATCGCATTTACCGACGAGGTCTCTGAATCTGTTCTTCACCATGGACCAATCGCAGAGGCCGACGCGACAGTCTTCCATGTACACAGGCTTCTCGTTCTCTAGGAACAGCACTTGGTATTCTTCGTTTATCTGGAAGTTGCCGTTGGGGGTGCATCTGTGGAGGAGAATTTTCTTTCACAAATCTCTCAATATTATAAAGAGGAAACATTTGTATGTCATATTTTGTATGTTTGTAACGAATAAACCCAAAAACTACTAAACCGAATTTCAAAATTCTTTTACTATTAGAATGCTACATTATCCCAGAGTAACTTGGGCTATATTTTATCCCAGTATTCCCGCGGGAACGGGAACTACGCGAGTTAAAGGTTAAAAAAGAAAAAAAGTTTAATATCTTGGTTAGTTCACTTGACGGACATACACCGTGCAGTGGGCTGGTTGAGACGTCGAAGTTAGGTTCGATTTACTTTGCATTTTCAAATTAGTATACTACTTATAAAACTAATTGAAGTTTAGGAGAGGCTCATGACGTCATCATTCTGTATCGAGGCACGTCGCGTTGGCGCGTACCAGCGTATGACTTCACGCGACATTTCGATAATAATGTATCCTAATTATTTTTCGATTACTTACGTTAAACAAGAAAAAAACACGTGACCAATAGATTTTGTTAATCTAGGTACTTACATAACGGACAAAAAATTTTAATTTAGAATAGAATAGAAAAAGTTTTATTGTTATTACAGTCACTTACATTGTAGGTACATACAGTTATTTAGTCATATAGCTCATCAGTAGTTACTAACTTAGTACTTTGTAAACTTTCGCGAGCTGTTGACATAATTTTAAACTGATTAACGGGACTTTATCCTTATTTTATTATTTCCCGACGTTTCGAGTGCTTCCCTCGTGGTCACGGGTGGACTGTCCACTGTCTGGTGTCAGTGACTGGTGGACGAAACGTCGGGAAATAATAAAATAAGGTAATTACGTGATCATCATCATCATTTCAGCCGTGAAACGTCCACTACTGAACACAGGCCTCCCTCATGGATATTCATGAGGGGTAGTTGCCATACTCACCACGCTTGGCAGGCGGGTTGGCGAGCCCAGTATGGGATATTGATACACGGAAAGACGCTGGTGCCCATCTTCCGGAGGTATCCCTTAGCAGGCTCTTACTGCATCCAGGGGCATGAGAGGAGGAGTAACATTCTACTGCCGGCACCCCACGGAGGAGAAATCATTATCGCGTAAAATTTACCTTATATTATTATTATTTCACGACGTTTCGAGTGCTGCCCTCATGGTCACGGGTGGACTGTCCACTGTCTGGTGTCAGTGACTGGTGGACGAAACGTCGGGAAATAATAAAATAAGGTAATTACGCGATAAAGTCCCGATAAAGCTGTATTACAACACGGTATTCAGGGCCCGGTAGTTAGGGCGCAAGGCTTGCCGGGTCCGACCGGTCGCCCTAGTTAGGGTCCCTTACGCTCTAACTCTTATTACTCCACTCTTAGTAGCTCTTAGTTAGGGTAAGGGTCCCTAAATACCGTGTAATGTAATACAGGCTTTAATCAGTGTGTCTACCATGAGTTGTCACTGTTAGATCGCCTGACGTTACTACAGTAGTAATAGTACGTTACTTTGACATCTGTCAGATTTGTAACTCATGGTACCAAATCCTAAGCAAATGAAGCCCAAACTACAGTCGCTATGGTATAGTTTGCTGCGTATTTTAGTACCAAACTATCCGCTAGAGGCGCTGTACAAGTTTTCATACATTTTGTTAACTACAGTCGCTAGCGAATATAGATTGTGAAAACTCATGGTAGACCTACAGTTTAAAATGAAGTTACTAACTTGTACAGCACAGCCGCCAAGTTCCCGTTAAAAGGCGCCATAGTGGACGTGGTCCACTTCCTGCCCTGCACTAAAGGCGTCCTGTAGTTGTCGCCTGTCAGGGGCGCGGCGTCCTGCCTGATGTTCAGCGCTGCCAGGGTCGACAGCAGCATGGGGTAGTCGGTGAAGGTTATCATGGCGAGTGGCTGTTGTGGTATGCCTGGAATAAACAATAAGGTAATCATTTATTTGCTGAATGTAGGTACAGCGTAACATTTAAATCGTTATTATGCCGTGGGGCACCGGCAGTAGAATGTTGCCCCTCCTCTCATGCCCGTGGATGCAGTAAGAGCCTGCTAAGGGATACCTCAGGAAGATGGGCTGCAGCGTCTTTCTGTGTATCAACATCCCGTACTGCGCTCACCAACCCGCCTGCCAAGCGTGGTGAGTATGGCAACTACCCCTCATGGGGATCCATGAGGGAGGCCTGTGTTCAGTAGTGGACGTTTAACGGCTGAAATGATGATGATGTGCCCTGACACCAAATCTGTGGGAGTGTCTCTATACGTGTGTTTACAATACCTAATGCCGACGCACGCACACTGGTTTTGCCAATGAACGAAACTGTTAGGCGCGTCGCTCACGGTGGTAAGTCGCGGCGTTTTGTTCCTATGAAAACGTAGATGCGGCGCAAGGAATAAAACGCCGCGACCTTGCCTCGACTTAACAGTGAGCGACGCGCCTATGTTACCATTAATGTGCCACCATAGTGCACAAACTTTCGTGAATAAATAACACAAACACGTCCGGGTAACACTGTGTTTAGAAGTAGAAGATAAACCATTTTAAAAATGCACGCCCCTCCACAAAACTTAATAATAACAATGTGTGAGAGGAAATACTTATTGCATCTCTATACTTGTGTGCGCGCTGCAACTTTACTGGAAACATGGAATAATCTGCGCACTGACACCTATTTGTATGTCCGTGTAAACCCTGTGGAGGGGCGTGCATTTTTAGAATAGTAAATATCTACACTGATACCATATGAGCGTGCTCACTAATTTCGTGTGGAAACATAATGGCGCGGTCTTATTACGGTTAGGGCGTATCTAACGATTTAGGTCTTTGTACAATAGATCTTATAAAATAAACAACAAATTCCAATTCATTCTACCTCGTAAGAGCGTAGAAATCATGTTCTGAACCTTTATCTCCAAAGAAAATAGAAATGAGAAATCATTTATTTGCACCTTAATTTTACAGTCTTATCATCATCTCATCCGTAGGACATCCACTGCTGGATATGGTCATGATGAGGAGGTTGTTGCCATACTCACCACGCTTGGTGGGGTGGGCGGTGTGGCGAGCTCAGTGCGGTATGTTGATACACGGAAAGAGGCTGCTGTCCATCTTCCAGAGGTATCCCTTGGCAGATTCTAACTACATCCACGGGCAAGAGAGGAACAACAACATTGTACTGACGGTACCCCGCGGCTTTTTAAACAGCAATTTTAACTAAATCTAATTTAAAAAAGTTGCCGTCAGATATGAATCTAGGTAGTAGGTAAAATATTAGGTACCTACCTACCTCGTAAAAAAATTGTAAGCAAAGCCACGGGAATCGAACCCACAGCTAATCGCGCAACCGGTTACATTACGCCGCGGCCGCGCTAGGTCACGTAGTACATTGTCCTCATTACAGTGGTCACGGCCAGAAATCGGATGCGAGGTGAAAGCTCTCCGTCAAAATATCGCTCCCACCGCAAACATGTTGAGTACATTCAGGGGTCTAGTCTATCATTAGCGTAATGCGCTGAACTGAATTAGTTTCGGCATCTTGTTAAATATTTCTGCCGCCTAGCAGTAAAGTCTGCGTTGCTGTGTTCCACAGACTGATTACGTATCTCGCGATAAGTTTGCAACAAGCGTAAATATTGCTATCATCGTTGCAAACGTCGATATTCGTTATATTCAGCCATAGAAAAAATAAATGGTAGCATGAGAAAAAAATACATTGATTTTTTTTCTCTGGTATTTTAGCTAACAGATGCTATTGATGTCAATGACAGATGCCTTTTGCAAAACTGTCGCGAGATGGTTTGAAGGGCTGGAGAAATTACCGGGCACATGAGACCTTATTAGTCTTGTCTCATCTCAGGGTGACGGGCGCCGCAGTGCAATGTAGCGTCGGTTGTTTAAAGCTGTATTACACACTACACGATATTCAGGGAACTACCGGGAGTTAGGGCGCCCTAATCGCTCTAACTACCAAGCAAGGCGTGCCGGGTCCGACCGGTCGCTCTAACTCTTATTACACCACTCTTAGTTAGGGTAAGGGTCCCTGAATATCGTGTAATGTAATACAGGCTTTCGCGAACGTGATTGCTGGTATTGTAATAGGTAGAGCTGTTGTAATAGGTAGAGATACCTACCGCTTAACACCAGGTGGGATTGTCTCGTTATTTAGTCGCATAAAAAAAATACTACAGGAAAATTTTTTGGCGTAAGCGCAATGCGCTATTGATATTAGATTGGTAGGTACGCTTTCCTAAGTGCGTATCTATAGCGCATTGCGCTTACTAGCTTAAAGTTTTATCATTTTAGATTATTTACTAAAGCGCGGACGACGACGGTTTCTTCTGGCTCTGAAGGAGCCGAAGAAACCCTATGATGATGATTTTCTTGAAAAATCGAAACATGTCGCCATAAACTTCGACATACTTATAATATAACGTAGTTTCTAAAATGTATAGTTTACCTCACGCTTATTTCAAAAGTTAAAATCTTTAGGTATGTATAAAAATATATGTATTAATCCAGACCAATGGCCCGGATTTTACCCCGATTACTTGTTAATTTATGCATGAAGTAAAGTTCACTCGGTTAACCGTCTAATTATAATTATTATATGAGGGTGGAGTCTGACATATGTACATGTTCTAAATTTACCTTGTAGTATTTTACAATCCAACCCCTCCCAAGGTCGCCTGGTAGAGATATCTAGTTAGCGATAAGGTTGCCTATTGACACTTCGTTTTCATGTTTCTCTTGTTTAGTTTTAAGATGTGCAATAAAGTATTTTCTATTTATCTACTTGATTTTATTAATAAGAATAAGAATAAAAGAATACTTAGAATTTTGGACAGCGGCTAAACTAAGATTAAACGTAGCATTATATTTTGTAATTAGCCTTTTATCTTTATTTTATATACATTTTTTCTAAATTTTATTTAACATTTGTGCATCTACCTTGTTGTGTGTATAAGTAGCATAAGCATATACTTTTCTTATATCGTCGTCTATTGACTATTGATTATTAAGTTCTTTTTTTTTCAGTGTATTATATGTGGAAACTTGTAATTAGCCTTCAATATCATATCATGCATGTATCATGCATGTTATCTTAAGTAAAGACCTTATTGTAAAATCATAGCTGTAAGTTTTCCTAAAATTAATAAAATAAAAAAAAAAAAAAAAAAAAAAATATTTATTGCCTGAACAATCCTTACTCTAAGAATAAGTTGTGACACATAATTAATAACAAAAAACGATTTAACATGCACTTATTACTATTTTAACATTAACAAAAAAAAGACAAGTAAGTTATTCAGGCAATAGGACCAAGCTCAGCAACATGCTGACGAGCGTTATGCTGTACAGCGCTGGTTTTCAGCTTAGCCCTAATGCTCGACAGTTGTTCGTCGGCCAGTGTTATTAAGTTTTTTTTTTCACTTGATGGCTTTAGATTGATTGTGCATAGAGGAAAGTGTTTTATTTAAGTTTAAAAATTGATGTCATGTGCGTGTTGTGTGTGTGTGTGTGTTGTATGTGTGTGTGTTTATGTGGAGCTCCCTACAAAACATGATGTCTGTTTGTATTTTTTTTTTAATAAGTTTATGTGAGTAAATAATTATAAAATATATATATACATATATATATATATATGATAAGATTCTGAGGACATGGCGTACGAGGACACCTTTATCTATGTAAGTAGATATTGATTATTGTAAACCCTTTTCAGGGAAGAACGCAAATAGGGAACTGACAAAACCAAGCTAATTCATGAAATTTTATAGGGAAGGTAAGTTCTAACTGGAAGTACCGAAGTGATGCCAACAATGCGCACAAAAAGGCCAGTATTTTTAAAATCACATATTATCGTGAAAACAAAGACGTAGACGTGCACGTACCACTGAGTTGTAATGTATGGAACTGTATGAGACAGGACACACCGCTTGCGTAACGTAGACGTGCGCGTCGTCAGAACACAAATCTGACAAACAACACTGAAAGGCTGAAAGTCACTGCAGCCCACCTTTCGTGTCTCTTGGCTATTACTGCATCCACGGGCAAGAGCGGAAAGGCAAGGAACATTCTTTGCCGGCCCACGGCGTCCGGAATAATAATTTATAGTGCAGTCTTAAATACCTTCAGAAACGTGATTACTGAAGAAGTTGTACATATCCTTGACGGGCAGGCATCCAATCTTGTCGCGCAGTGGAGAGCCATAGCCGTATTTGTAGTAAGTTTCCAAGTCTTCAGCGTACTCCAATCTTCTTAGGTCTTCGCGGGTGAAAGCCTAGAATGACGATTACATTTTTAGTAAGGTGAAACGTAGTGAATCAATATAAAGTTATTCTTTCAGTACATCGTTGCATAATGTCAATCGCTATTACGGTTTAATACATTTATTTTCTCAAAAGAATTTACAAAACTCACTTATAGAGAAAACTATAACTAAAGTAACAATTTTATTAAGGTGCCGCAAATAGTTAACACAATTCAATTATGTACATTTTTATACTTCGTTTCATAAGCAAAATCATTTTTCTACATACAAAATAAAAATAAGCGGGTAGTTTAGCATCAATACACAAAGGCTACCACTGTGCACTAAGCGGCGGAGATAAGGATTGTCACAGTGTAAACACAAGCAGTAAGAACATTTGCGTTATGATTCGATGATGAAGTTATGGTAGTTTTTGATGTAATAAATTACGATGATACATATTATACTATTTATTTGTTATACTTATATATTGTATTTCCTTTATACAATTAGTATACAATTTAAATGACTGAGATAGTGTTTTTTTTTTAATATAATATATAATTATATCTTTTTAAATATAATTTAAGAAAAAAAAAAAAAAAATAATAATCTTGTTGTAAATTTTAGTGTTTAATATTCGTTTAATATATATTTTTTCAATAATCGCTTAAATGAGATGAAGGATTCCGTTTCTTTAATTTCTTTCGGTAATTTATTATACAATTGAGCCCCTTCATACGTGATATTTTTCTTTCCATAGTTTGTTCTAGGTCGCGTTAGGATAATATTTTTGGATTGTCTAGTTATTATTCGTTTTTGTTTATTAATTTTCTTTTCAAATGTTATTTGTGAATGTATATTTTTATTTAACATTTTTCTTATTAAAATACACGTATTGTATCTGTACATCTGTGTGATATTCATAATTTTGGTGGATTTATATACATTAATTGTAGGTTCCAAGTAATTAAAATTAAATAACGTTTTTATAAGTTTATTCTGAGTAGTTTGTAAAGTTTTCAAATTTGTTTTAGCTGCAGTTCCCCATACTTCTATAAGGTAGTCTAGTTGAGATTTTACTAAGGAATTATAAATTAGATATTTGATATTTTTGGGCAAATATCGTACACAACCACGTAATGCGCCTGTAAGTGAGATAAGGTGTTTTCGGGTCACTTCTACATATGTGTGGCTTCCACGTTAGTTGGTTGTCAAGTGTAAGGCCTAGGTATTTTTCCTTAGTTACTCTATTTATTAATGAGCCGTTTATAGTAAGGGGAGGTATATTTCCAATAATTTTGTTTTTTGCGTGAAAAATTATGTAATTTGTTTTATTAGTGTTGATAGTTAATAGATTTGTTTGTAGCCAAATATTTAGTAAATCCAAATCACGTTGGGCTTGTTGCATTATTGAACTTTATTTGTGAATTGTGTGTCCAGAGTAAAATAGACTTGTGTCGTCAGCGTAAAGGGTGATGTCTCCTTTTAGTCCTATTTCGTGAATATTATTAATGTAGATCAAAAATAGTAGTGGGCCAAGGATGGACCCTTGAGGAACGCCGTATGTTATCGGTTGAGGAAGACTTTTTTGATCATTAATTTTGACTAACTGATATCTGTTAGATAGGTAAGATTGAAAAATATTGTAGGCCATTCCCGAGATACCAATGTGTTCTAATTTTGTTAAAAGTATTTTATGACTAACGGTATCGAACGCCTTTCTAAGGTCAATGAATATACCAAGTGTTATTTTATTGTGATCGATGTTATTTTTGATCGCCGTTACTAAATCTACAGAGGCTGCTAAGGTATTCGATTTAGGTCTAAATCCGTATTGCTTGTTGAACAAGAAATTGTTTTTATTCAAAAACTTGCTTAACCGTTGGTATAATATTTTTTTCAAATATTTTTGATATTATTGGTAGAACAGAAATTGGGCGATAGTTTTCCGGGTCCGATTTACTGCCTGATTTAAAAATAGGACTAACTCTAGCAGTTTTTAAGGATTCCGGAAAACTACCTACGCTAAAGCAGTTGTTAATACAAAGTGTTAGGTTTTCAGTTATTAGGTCATTGGTATGTTTAAGTACTTTGGCGCTGATTCCATCAATACCGGTGCTAGTATTTGTTTTTAGATTTGTAATTATTTTACTTACTTCTTCTACTGTAGTAGGTTCTATTTCTGTCATATTTTCCTTTATAGGGTTACTAGTGGAAGAGTAGAAGGGCTTTTGGTCAGTTGTTATTTTAGGAATTTGTTCTGCAAGCTTCTTGCCAATGGTAGCAAAGAAGATATTAAAACAATCGCAAATGATCTTACTATCCGTGATCACACCTGCGGGAGTCGTTAGCTTTGATGGTGCACTGCTAGTTTTAGTTTTGTGACTGGCTAAGTTATTTATCAGCTGCCACATTTTTCGAGGATTACCTTCACTATTTCTAAATTCGTTGCTGAAGTAATGACGTTTGGCCCGTTGTATATGTTTACGTGTAGCGTCTCTTCGTTCTTGGTATTGTTGTTGTAGAGTCCTATCATCAGGGTGTTGTTTCAGTTTGTGCCAGAGTTCATTTCTTTGGTTTATTGAGTCTAATATATGTTGATTTATCCAGTCTTCCTTAGGTGTATTAAGTTGTTTTGTCTTCGTTGTTTTGTTATTGGTAACTGAATTTATTAAAAACTTTTCAAAATGTTCATATTCTGTGTGTGAATTAAGAGTTTCTTGTATAGTGCTGTAAAGTTTATCATAGTTTACTACTTCATATGTTATTCGTTCACGTCGCCTCGGTACTATCCTTTGGATTTCTATAAATATTTGCTTATGGTCTGATAAAGCACTTTCTATGACAGCCATATGAAAATCATTTTCTCGTAGATTTGTGCAAACGTGATCAATTATGGTCTTCGAAGTAGCTGTTTCCCTTGTGCAGTGTTTCACTTTTGCCTTATTGATAACTTTGAACCCGTTTTATTACCCGCTATTGGACATAGTATTCGTTGCTGTATAGCTTCAATAACAATACTCGAATTTTAAGATTTTGCAACTCCCTCCTTGTCACAGCATCATATTGTGAGACTCCCTCCTATCTAGTGTGTCGTCACATAACATTTTCACATCAAAAAGTTGTGAAACAATTTAACAATTAACCACTAAATAAAGCAGCAGTTCCAAAATTACAATATTTTCATTTAAATAATTTTTTTGAAAGACGTCACGACGTTGTATACCTCCCATCCCTTGTCACGCAATAACACTTCATCGACCTTCCCCTTTAACGATTTACGTGATATAAGGATCTATATTGCTTTATATATTCCCCTATCTGTATTGCTTTGGTAAGTAAGTCTATGGTTGAAAGAAAACACCATTGGTTATTCAGTTATTTGTTTAAGTGTGGAAAAATGGTGATCTCATACCCGATTTAAGAATAACAACAGCTAAGTTGGTAAATTACACGTTACTTTACGTGTGACTCATTCATTAGGAACTAATTGCACAGTTGCAGTCTTTGTCTTATAAAATAAGTAATTGAATGTGTTGGCAAGTAGGTACCGAATTCTTCTTACCTATAGCTGGAGTAGGTACAAATACATAGGCAACTCTGTTTTCTCTGCTTTGCAAATGCTGTGCATGCATGCTTGTAATTGACACACATTTTAAATTACCTATAATATAATCTAATTGTATTGCATCTATTTTTACTTGTTGTGTTATGTGTTGCAAAAATAAATTAAAATATTTTTGCCGGTTTTAATATTCATATTAATTATCGGAAATGTGCACGTACCTACTTGTTAAGTTGGTGGAGGCCATTATCGAGGGCCTTGTTCAGGATGGTGACGGCTCGCGACCCTATCCCTCCGCGTCCCGTCGTGCACTCATCATTCGAGTAATATCACAGATTACAGAAACTACTGAAGAACTAACTGGTAATATAACAAGTACGTGAACATTCCCGATAGTTAATATGAATTCGAAAAGTCACTACAATTATTATAGATTTTAGTGCAGTTATTTTTTTCAACGTATAAACCTTTCACTACGTTTGCAAAAATAACGTATCATAAAACTTATTGTTCCGAAGATTTTCGAACGACTATAAAATTAACCATACAAAACACTGCCTGTGGCAGAATCGAGATGGAGAGACAGTAGGTTATCAGATTTTTTTATAACCATCCTAAAACACTGTCTTTGACAGAACCGAGATGGATAGACAGTAGGTTATTAGATTTTTTATAACCATCCTAAAACATTATTAAAATATGGGATTATCGGGTATTTATCGCGTAATTACCTTTATTTTATTCCCGACGTTTCGACCGGATTGCACCTGGTCGTGGTCGCGGGGAGACAGTAGGTTATCAGATTTTTTTATAACCATTCTAAAACACTGCCTTTGACAGAACCGATATGGAGAGACAGTAGGTTATTTTTTTTTTATAAACATCCTAAAACACTGCCTTTGACAGAACCGAGATGGAGAGACAGTAGGTTATTAGATTAATTTTATAACTATCCTAAAACACTGCCTTTGACAGAACCGAGATAGAGAAAAAGTAGCTTATTAGATTTTTATTATAACTATCCTAAAACACTGCCTTTGACAGAACCGAGATGGAGAGACAGTAGCTTATTAGATTTTTATTATAACCATCCTAAAACACTGCCTTTGACAGAACCGATATGGAGAGACAGTAGGTTATTAGATTAATTTTATAACTATCCTAAAACACTGCCTTTGACAGAACCGAGATGGAGAGACAGTAGCTTATAAGATTTTTATTATAACCATCCTAAAACACTGCCTTTGACAGAACCGAGATGGAGAGACAGTAGCTTATTAGATTTTTATTATAACCATCCTAAAACACTGCCTTTGACAGAACCGAGATGGAGAGACAGTAGGTTATTAAATTTTTTTATAACCATCCTAAAACACTGCCTTTGACAGAACCGAGATGGAGAGACAGCAGGTTAGTTAGTAGGAACATGAAAATTATTCTAATAAATAATTATGAGAATAATGTTTATGAGTCATACTTATTGCGAATCACTTTAAGGATTGTAATCATTATGGATACCGATATTAGTGGAAACTATAGTAAGGATCCTTATATTATGATTAATCGGGCAATTATGAAAATAAATTTTATGAATTGTTATATTGGGGATATACAACTTCGGAAATCAAATAGAGAACCGACTGCGACATTTTGCTAGGTAATGTTTTTTTATCTAAGAAGTTATGGTTACCTACCGCACACCAAGGCGATATATTCGCAACATCCCAAGCCTTGTTATACCGGCAGATCTCATATATGCTGATGATTGTTGCCTCGTCAATCTCGTACTTGAAGCCGAGCCGCTGAGAGATGTTGCTGAACATCTCTCTGAACTCCATCTTGGACTCAAATATTTGCTTCTGTGACAACGTCTCTTTATCCTCTTCGATGTCCTTCTTCCAGGCTGGGCAGGATTTGTAAGGCTGTGGAGTTTATACAAGATATTATGATTAGAGGTGCGGCAAGCCTAATCCATCTAACAACGGCGTCAAGGATGCACCAAGTATTACAAATTTCAAGTGGAGACTGAAACTCTGGCTCGTAGAAAACACGTTCTATTCTCTTAACGATTTTTTCTCGTGATTAAAAGAGATTTATAATTTTATTTAAAATTTACATTTCAATTTATGTTATTATTGTATTGTTATTTTCAGTGTACCTATTATTAATTAATTTATGACATGATTGTAATTGATACGCATTAAGGACCTATAATTGTGACATTACCAATAAAATCTTTATTTCTTTATATCAACGTCCCATGCACTGCAGCGTCCCTACATCACATCATTCATACATACCAGTTACTACCCATATTGTCCTATACATAATACCCTACAGTACATCATGAATACCAGTTCCGGACGCTGGTTAAACCATAAATAACTGCTATAAATATTATCAGAGACGTAACTCAACAATTTGAGGATTATACCAACTCTTATTTTGATAACGGTTTAAGCATTAACTCACGTAGATAAGCTTCTCGTCATTTTCTTTCGGGATGTCGAAACCTTCCGCCTCAGCACCGAATATACCCTCTGTGAAGGCATGGAACGTGTTCTTGGAACGTTGATCTGAGCCGAATTTAAACTGAAATGATAAGGGTAATTCATTATTATTATACTTAATTTCAATGCTGCGAAAGTAGTCGTTATTGTTTATCTAATTGAGATGAGTAAGTCAGTCACGTCGTTGAGTAGAAGAGAGTTCATCCATAAAGACACTTTAGCATTGTGAAGGATCTTAGGTTAGTTTACGGAACCTATGATGTTCGGAGGAGGGCACTGATTCTGCAACTTAGGAAAGGGAAGATCACCGTATCAACTCGAGCCGTTCAGTATTAAGTAGTTATATGAAACTCCCAACTGCAACGCACACTAATCGGAATCGTAACGTAATCGCCTCGCCTCGGGACAAGCTCACGAACCGCGGTGCGGTGCGTGGTCGACTTGCCGTTCGCGCGCTTACGGTTCTCCGTACCCTAGCTTACGTATCTTCGTCCACACCGTTCGGATTCAAAATGATTGAACTAGCCGTCAACCAGCGGTTGGCGAGCCGTAAGCGCGGCGTCGCCTAGCCGTAGCCGAGTCGACGTATCGGAGCTTCTGATCCGCTTTGGTTTCGTGCTTACGTTAGGTTGACGACTGTTTGACGGCTATGCGAAAGGCGATACGATCCCTTTCCGAGTTGATACGTGTGCAATGACCTTTATAAGAAAGAAAAATAATATGGAGGACTCCAACGTTATAAAGCTTACCTACCAAATAGTTGTGTCTATTCCCAGTCAGTAGGCCCGGGAACTTCTGCTTAAAAGCCTGGGCAAGTTGCTGTGTGCTGATGTATGCATCGCTGGTCAGATCTCCAGCGAACGTCGTTAGGTTCTGCCTGATGTTCCACTCCCACATCTCAAGGAGATTGATGTCCGATGTGCACATACGGTTCTGGAAAGTCAAATTATGGCTGCCATTACAAAATTAGCAATTGAACGTACCTAGTCTATTTGTACCTATAATATGTATTTTGTTTATAACAAAGGAAGTCAAACTGAATGGTGGCCGAGACAAGGATTAAGGTGTGCAGACGACATTCTCAACTCGCAGGCAAAATTATTAAAACTGCTTCAAAGCGTTTATATGAAGTGGCGGCGGAACACGCCAATCCGTTAATCTCGGGATTACCCTCCGACTACCCGATAGAGCCATTGTCCACGAGTTCTTTCCTCCGTCGACCGAGACACGTTCTCGGCTTGCCCGTTGACGAGCTCACCGCCGCTAACCCGGAGATGACGTCAACCCGTCCCACATTAGCTAGGCACACATTCAATAACCGGTCTCGCCGGCGAGGCCGAAAAATACACTCTTCCGTCTTAAGGTGCAGTTTTGCACCTGGACATTAACCATCATTACCTATAAAAATATGGCAACAGTCCATACCGTGGTTCGTCGATCGACCTAAGTGGTGCCCTTGAGCTTGTTGCCCAAACCTAACTTTTGCGGCTGGGCGCCCTCTGCGCTCACCATAGTCCGGTAACGTTGTCATGGCCGTCTACGGTCAACAACAGATATTGTAATTTCGAAAAAAAAAACGATCGCTCGCCTCCTCCTTGGTCCACGAACCCGGGCCCTCCGATTGCCCGCTAGCGTCTACTGCTATTTTCGTTTCGTTGCGGTGCTATTCTTTCTAGCTTGCTAGTTTGAATAACATTTGCGCGAGCGAATATCAGTAGTTCGCACTTTTTAGTGCGCTACTGTGTTCTTTCTTGTTTCTTATGAGTTATTTGCTCTTTTCAGAGCGATTGTTTGTTGTATTTGTTGTACAATAAAGAGTTATCTATCTATCTATCATTTTTGTATAAATTAGGTAAACAAGTACAAACAACACACAAAGGGTGTTCCCTGTGCTACCCTTTGTGTACCTACTAAACCCTCAAAAAATGCAAGATTTTTCGAGACTCTGTTTCTATTTGAAGAACCACCTACATTAGACTATTAGACATTAGACTGCCTCAAGCAAAAAGCGAAAAAAGGACAGTTGTAAGTGTGGAACACTAAGTTTGCGAGCCCGACACGCACTTGGCCAAAATCAGCATCAGCATCCGCTGATGTCAAGATCAAAAATCAGCATCAGCATCCGCTGATGTGTCAAAAAACCGCATCAGCAACAACCCTGCTGGGCGTAGGCCCGTAGCACCTGTTTTGCCTCCTCAAGGCAAAACAGAATCCGGCTGGGTCTAGAACCACCGGCCTTGGGGTGGAACCCTCGCCAGCCCCAGACAGCGTGAGGAACTTTTTAAAACTTCAATATTCAGCAAAATGTATGTTTAATTCAAAGTGTTTTTTCAAAGTATGTAATGAATTTTATAATTTCTTTTTCAAATCGCTCTCCTGTAAATTTTTCAAAATGTCGGCTGATTCCAGTCGCCTTTTAACCGTCGATAAATATTATTATAATAATTATATGACTATAGAACAATTAGGTACCTACTTATTTAATCCAGGGTATTACGTAAATAATCGTAAAATGCTCGAGTAGCTTTTGTTGGATAAACTAGGCTACAACTTACGTTCAAGTCTCTGAAATTGCCGTTTTTGTAGTTCGTAGCGATGTTGTTCTTCAGATCTACGAGAGCTTGCAGTTTCTGAATCTCATCAGCTTCTGGGTTATGTGAGCCTTGGCGGTCGAGCAGCCAGAAAGCTTTCGGTTGGCATCCTGTTAAAGACCAAGTTCAATTTAATAAGCTAAGTATACGTGTGCTCTAGATTTTAGCTGGTCAATTCAATCTCAATACGGGGTATATTATTATATTACTTATGTTAATGTGATGTGCCGGCAGTAGAATGTTGCCCCTCCTCTCTTGCCCGTGGATGCAGTAAGAGCCTGCTAAGAGCTACCTCCGGAAGATGGGCAGCAGCGTCATTCCATGTATCATCATCCCATACTGTGCTCGCCAACCCGCCTGCCAAGCGTGCTGAGTATGGCAACTGCCCCATATGGAGATCCATGAGGGAGGCCTGTGTTCAGTAGTGAACGTTTTACGGCTGAAATGATGATGATGAATGTGATGTGATATTGATTATTGACAGGGGTCGACATTAGATAGGTACCATAGAGTACGAGTACACAGAGAAAACCACCAGAACGTATTACACAATAAAGTTCAAAGTTCAAAATATTTATTGTAACCATGTTGTAACATAAAGATCTTATAACATAAAAGTATCATACATGGACCCAGCTAGGGCACAACAATTTTAAGATGCTCATAAGTATATAGAAGTATCATCTTATTTTATACACTAGGTTCTTATGTCTAACTACCTAAAATATAAAATTTTATTCTTATGTCTAACTGAAAGATACAATCTTAAGGTAGCAAAATTAAAATTTACTAACAATTCAAATCCCTACTCGGCCACCATCTGAATTATAAAGCACATACATACACGTAATATAATACATAATAAAACAATCAAACTCGTAAATTCTTCAGTAGGTACAGTAGGTGGGTATTATTATTATTGATCTAAAAACTCTTGTAATGAATAAAAACTATGTTGTAACAGATATATTTTTAGTATTTTCTTAAATTTGGGAAAGTTATCTTCATTTTTAATCTCTGTCGGTATTTTATTGAATATTTTTATGGCCATAGCATGAGGACCAGAATGGAAGAGCTGTAGCTTAGAAAACGGGATGTCTAATCTCTCCCGAGGCCGCAAATGCTGTGGTCGATTATAGGCTTTGAAGAAATGTTTATTCTTTTTTACGAATACACATATTTCTAATATAGTATATATACATGCTAATGTTAAAATGTTTTCATTTATAAAAAAGGGTTTGCAACTTGTCATTTCATTAATGTTATGGATGATTCTTATGCATCGTTTTTGTAGTATAAATAGTTTATTTGTGTCACTAAAAAATACCACTCTGAATTTTCCTTGGCCCAGGCGCAGAGGAAGACCAAAAAAGAAGTGGACAGACGTGATCAGAGACAGAATGCTATGCCTCCAAGACGAGACGCGTTAGAGCGAAATAGAAAGCGAAAACCAGAAAGGCAAATCCACCATCAGATAGAAATAATAAATGACAAGGACAGAGAGTACCTACCATATTATGTCTCCAACGTCTCCAATCATCTATCATAGAGTGTTTGTTATTATAACGAGTCTGATAGGTAGTTGTGCTCCAATGTAGTTTTAGCGCCCAGCTATAGAACTCGTTAGTTTATGCACAGCACGTCTTCACAGTTTATTCAATAAATCCCATCGGAATACCGTAATGTCCAGCGACCGCAGACATCCGTAAGCCTACACCATGGGTTCCCCTAATAAACGCCGCAAAGCATTATAAATAGATTACATAGCTTTCTTAGATCGTTTAATGTGTACAACCGGTAACAATATTTATTTTGTACGCTTCATCATCGTTACAACATGCGACATGGTCTTCCGGTCGGTCTTATAAAATCAACAAGGTATGAGAAAACCTAATATACATAGGCAGAATATTTTAGTCTCAAACTGATTACGTAGGTACGCTGCACGTTCTGATATTTTATATTTTGTCGATGAAGAGCGTTTTTCTACGTTATCAGTTCTTCGCGCACACTTATGCCGTGCGCGTTCTCGCGGTTTTATTGTATACATTAAAGACAATGAAAAGGTTATTAGAGTAGCAGCTAGGCATGTCTTTCTTTAGTCCACCCATATGAACAATGAAGTGTTCAATAATCGCGTGTCATTTCAGCAGGATGGCCAGCATTTATAAGTGCAATTTGTTGAGGTAGCTATTTCTGCATAAAAATAATTAAATAGTCATCTGTACAATTAGTTCAATGCAGTTACCATCATTATCTACCAAAGGTTTGTGTAAGAAACATAAGCTTAAATAAGTACGTAGTATAGAGGTATGTATGTAAGTACCTATACTAATGAACTTTTGGATTTTAGGTACCTATCTATAGGCACTGCTTGGCCGGATAATAGTTCTTTCATACCAAGGTCAGTACCTAATTAACTGATTCAGTCATCACATTAACAATACAAATTGGTTTGTTACAGTTACGGATATGCCTATTACCCGGATCACCTTGAAAATGCCCCGTATAACTACATAAGTTGAGTATAATTCTTATACTTACCATAAGTGAATTTACACTGAAAACTCCGTATATGTGTGGTATAGCTTATAAATAGAGCAGCTAAGTGACCTCATGAATCACGCCATTGATGCTCTGATTAGCGTTCGTTTGACGCGAAGGAACAAATGAATACCTGTCATGATGAACCTTCGTAGCACTAAAATTGATCTATGTATGTCTGGATCTCATTGTTATTGACTCGAATTAACAGAGAACAATGCTGTTATCAAAGGCATTTATAAATCTCGTGTTACGAATTTACACTTGGATTTGTAAACGGCTCGCGCATATAGCGATAGTCACTCGTTTTAGTCATCTTTACTTTTTTACACGTTTCCGCTTAGCTAGCATTTTCATAGACTACTTGTCTAGAGCTACCGTTAACTTGTATCAAGTTGTATCTTCTTTGTAGGTATTACAAATAGTGCTACTGTTTGGCCGCAGCCCGCGTCATTCCACTGCTCCCACGGCACGCCACTGAGCTCGATCTTCAGCTTTTCTTCTCCAATTCCTGCCCGCTGTCTTACGAATATTATCGCCCCACCTATCTACAGGGCGCCCTACACTATGTTTGCCGACACGCGGTCTCCACTCAAGAACCAGCCTGCCCCAACGGTCATCGGTTCTGCGGCATATGTCACCTACCCACTGCCATTTCAGCTTGCTAATTCGCTGAGCTATGCAGTAACTTTACGAATAACTTCGTACCGGATTCGATCCCTTAGAGAAACTCCAAGCATAGCCCTCTCCATAGCTCGCTGAGTGAATTTGAAATATCATCGTTACAACATGCGACATGGTCAACCGGTCGGTCTTATAAAATCAACAAGGTATGAGAATACCTAATAAACATAGGCAGAATATTTTAGTCTCAAACTTTATTCTCTAAAAGTACCTCAACTTAAGGAGCTGAAACGTGGCCACTGACCGTGAGACTTGTCCACCTGGACAAGTCTCACGGTCAGTGGCCACGTTTCAGCTCCTCAAGTTATTACAGGTAGGACGCACTGATTAAAAACTTTTGTTTTTATGCTTTGAGGTATGGGCGATGTGAAGACTCGCCGAAGTTTGCCAAATACTGCCCAACCCAGCTGTATCCGTCTCTTGAGCTCCTTATCAAAGTTGTTCCTGCCAAGTTGGAGCAATTGCCTTAGGTACACATACTCTGAAACAACTTCGAGGGAGACTCCATTTTAGGCGATTGGTCCCGGGTCAACGTGTTCATTGAACATAACTTTGGTTTTACCCAAGTTCATCCGTAGACCGATTCGACGAGACGAATTTGCAAGGCCGTCCAGCATTTGTTGCAACTCCTGCAACGTTTTCGCCATGATGACGATGTCATCCGAAAAACCGCAGGTGAGAGATGTATGCGCCATTTATTACGATGCCGAGTCCTTTCCAGTCCAGCGTCTTGAACATATCCTCCAGTGGGGTCCTCCTGGATTTAGATACGCCATTTAAATGGTTGCACCGCCATTTTTTCGGTCGTCACAGCCTCGTCCGTTGGTCAGCAAGATGCACCGCGGGCAGGAGAGGTTGACTTGGGGAGCGAAGATGTCAGGCGTCCCTCTTACACCCCCACCACATTTGCTTTGCTGTTAAGTTAAACATACAACTGTATGTTGACGGTGGAGGAACTCAAGTCACCGTATTTTTTTAGGACTCCGTAGTAAAACAAGAAACACTTATAGTTTCGCTTTGTCTGTCAGCAGTGGTCGTGGACAGCAGTCCTACGGCTGTGATGATGATATACCTATGACTAAGTATGCTTATAAATTCACTTTTTTAAAATAAATTAAATTTTTAAATAATGCTGGACAAATCACACAGCATCATCTAGCTCCAAGCTAAGCAGAGCTTGTGTTATGGGTACTAGATGACTGATATACTTAATACATTATACTACATAGATAGATATTTTTATTATATATAGAAAAACACCCAGAACACCCTGAACAAATATCTGCAGATCGTACAGACATTTGTCCCGAGGCGGGAATCGAACCCGCAACCCCTTGCGTCGCAGGCGGACCTTCGCCCGCTGCGCCACAGGGCTCGTCAAAACTTTATTATACTAACTTTAGTACTTATAGCAGTAAAAGTGTAACCATGTCACAAGAAATAAATTAAATGAATAACGATCACTAAATTTAAAAGCATACTTTGTCATAGGTCATCATCACAGCCGTAGGAGTGACGACCACTGCTGGACAAAGGCCTGCCTCATGAATGCCCAAGATCATAAGAGGGCTGTCGCCAAACTCGTCACGATTTGCAGGCGAGTTGGCGAGAGCAGCACGGGATTTTGGTACAAGGAGTGACGCTACTGCCCATCTTCCGGAGGTATCCTTTGGCAGATTTTACTGCACGGAGAAGGAGAGGCAACATTTTACCGGCGGCACCCCACGACATTTTCATATCATTCCAAACGAGAGTCTAGTAATTCAGATATTTTTATATGTATGTTTGTCTATAAGGTATATATTTATTATGGGCCGTAGTTTTTAGTATTATAACATCTTGTACTTAACTATTTTTGTAGCCTGAAATAAAGTTTATATTATTATTATTAATATTAATCCTTAACGCCTTTGCGTTTAGCTAACATCCACTTGTGATATTTGTCTAATCGAAGACCAATTATTACGATATTTATCTATTGTGATATTTTATCTACTGCACGAGAGTTAGGCCTAGGTGGGAGTGCCAGTAGCAAGAGACATTGGTGACCTGAGCAATAAAAAATTAGAGTGAAGCAAATTGACCTCATCAATCAGAGATTGATCGGCCTATTGGCTCATTTGTCCCGAATAAAAATATTGGCAGTTGGCACGGAAGACGGAAGAACCATATGAATGTATGTAGAGGTATGTACTTATGTAGGGTGGGGCAAAGTTTTGCTACTTTTCAATCGACTTCTCGGAAAGGACGAGATTCTATGTTCGACTGTATTAGCTTAGAACAATAACGTAAGTTTTTTTTTCTATGTATGTTCACCGATTTCTCGACCGATTTTAAAAATGCTTTTTCTGTACGAAAGTTTGCAGTGTGCCGAGATATTCCCATAGGAAATCTTAGGAAAATCGAGGGAATCTATCGATTAATAACGATTTTTTTTTCATTAAAATATAAAGAATAATTATTTTATCGACTTCAAAATATTAGGAGGAACTCAAGTCGCCGTATTTTTCAGGACTTCGTAGTAAACAAGAAAACAAGAAACCCTTATAGTTTCCCTTTGTCTGTCTGTCCATTCGTCACCGGCTTTGCGAAGAGCTGAAGAGAAGTCCTGGAAAGCTGTTATTTTGCATGGACATATAAAATAACAACGCCGAGATACCGAAAATACTGAAAAAATAATAATTAGAGTCACAAACAATTTTTCGATTTAGGGTTCCGTTTGCGATTTAATTTATAACAGTTTTTTCGAACGTCCCCCCCTCCTCCCCTCTGAAATCTAAACTGAAAACTAAAACTTTACAAATAAGAAAAAAAACATGAATGTAGTTTTATTTTTACAATGAACTTTCTAGAATAAATTAAAACTAAAAAAACTTTTTAACAAACAAGCATTTATTTAAACGTATGTACCTACTAAAAATAATAAAATAAACATTTTCCATTAAAGTTGAATGTCAACTTAAAACGTCTAAACAATATTGTGATAAAAAAGCTTGTCGCGAGATTAACCTATGTAAGTTAAGTACCTGTAACTTGATCTAATTGATTTAAATTTATTTTCAAACAATTTAATACCAGTATCTGCTTAAGGCGGTTATCACACTGCCACGCACCACGCTGCATGTTGCGTGTCGTCGCACCTACGCGCGTACTTGCGGGAGTGCAGATCTGCATCATCGTGCGGATTTTTCACGCACTACCGCGCGTAGTTGCGTTTTGTGGATTCACGGCGGCTCTGACTCATTTCATTCAAAGCTGTTTGCTAGACTGCGGGAAATACGCGCGTAGGTGCGTCGACACGCAACATGCAGCGTGGTGCGTGGCAGTGTGATAACCGCCTAATACATCTGAAGCTGAATCCAGACGTAGGTGAGTATCGATTATAGAAAGTAATAGAGCAAACTTTATGGCAGGATGCACCCTGCTGCCGGCCATGTGGGGTGCTATCTCGTGTGTGTTAATTAACTGGGTCAATTGTTTTATAACGTGCCTATGGTTTGTTATTGAGTCGATTAGCCGTATATTAGGTAGATAGAACAATCGAATACAGTGTATTTTAAGCTCCAGCAAACTGTCATATTTGAAATTCAATTGCTTTCAAAGGTTTAGTTTTATGAGGTTTTGACTACTTAGGTTAATACTTAGTAATTATATTGAAGGGAGTGGTTAACAATTAAGAAATATAAGTAATTGGTAAGTAGGTACCTACGTAAAAACCAACAGAAAGTTTTTTTAGGTTTGGTTGCAAAGATTACAATGGATTTAAATCTTTAAAGTGACTACCTATCTGTTTACAAACATTCTACATTGAATTTGGCTAAAGTAAGTACCTATAGGTTATTTATTATTTTCTTAGTATCGAATTATTATTGTTTATTTTAAGGATTTAAATCTTTGGTATATTTTTTTATCTTTAGGTACTTATGTGTTGTAGATTGTAAGATTTTTTTTAATAAAAAAATAATACCTATGTAGTGTGCCTATTAAAGTATTTCGATTTACGAACGAAACGCATTAGCTCGACGATTTGATTAGTAATGCGAACATCCTTTTTATTTTCTGCTATGTTTTCACTTAGTGTTCAGATTTTTTAAATTTGATTTTAATTGATTTAAGTAGTTTGATTTTAACACCCTGTCAGTTAGCCCATTTAGCTTCTAGGAAACGGAAGGTAATTCGTTCTGAACAGGATGCGTATAAACAAACAAGTAATGCGTTAAGTGATAACTTGATAAGTGATAAGTTGATAACATTGCAATATACCAAAGCAATATACTAAAAAATCCAGGCAAGTACACGCCAGACTCGTCCGCTGAGAGTTCCGTACACGCTTTTTGTAATGAAATAATTTATAAATCGGTAAGTAGGTAACCGTCATTGGTAAGTAGGTAGACGCCGTGGGGTGCCGGCAGTAGAATGTTACCCCTCCTCTAATACCCGTGGATACAGTAAGAGTCTGCTGAGGGATACCTCGGGAAGATGGGCAGCAGCGTCTTTCGGTTTATCAACATCCCGTACTGCGCTCGCCAACCCGCCTGCCAAGCGTGGTGAGTATGGCAACAATCCCTCGTGGAGATCCATTAGGGAGGCAAAATATGTCCATAAGTGGAAATCCTACGGCTGAGATGATGATCTTCGTTAAAGAGATGGCGTTAGTAGCTAGCAGTTACATAACTTGATTCTGAAAATTATACTTAAGTACACTTATGTTTAAAGGCTATAGCAGACAGAGTGTATGCGTAGACGTAAGCGTAGACGTGCACGTACCACTGAGTTGTAATGTATGGAACTGTATGAGACAGGACACCACGCTTGCGTAAGATAAGATAAAAACGTTTATTTTGTTTCACACATTACAAATAATACAACAAAATTAAAAATATATAGACATGGAAACAAAAAAGGAAATCGCTCAGCATGTGCACAGTAGCGATGGCGCTACGTGCGCTGGTTTTCTGCGACACCTAGAGTGTGTGAGGTAGCGGTGCGACACACGTTACAGATGGCATACGAGTACAAAAGAATCGAGAATGCTGGGTTACATAAATAATACATTTAGGAAGCAATAACCACAACACAAACACAAACAACGTAACGTAGACGTGCGCGTCATATGTCAGTTCCATACATTACAACTCAGTGGTACGTGCACGTCTACGCATACGAATCCGGTCTGCTCGAGCCTTTATTCTAAAGTTTAAAAGAACTCAATATTGTGACGAGACATGTAGGTACATTTCTTTTTTGAATGGATACCAACTGTCTGTCTATACTATAGTAAAGATTAAAGATTTTTATTGGGAAAAAAAAAACGCTTGTCATCAGAATATTATGTCGAGCAGGTAAACATTGTTGTGTACCAGTGTTATGAAGGTAGTAACCTACTTGAACATCAATCAATCTCACCTGGAACTTCATGAGCTCTTGAATTCGGCAGGCGGTTGGTAGCGAAGACGTACGAAGTCTTGGACCCGAAGAGCAGGTAGGGATCCTCGTCGGTGGAGAGGCAGGTCTCATCAGCTCGCACAAGCCCCAGGAATAGTAGCAGTAACGCTGACCAGTCCATTGTAAAACTGGCTGTGGTGGTTTTGAACCTGATGGGATTGAGAGATTATGGGTTGTTTCTTCATGATAATCCTACTATCCTACTAATATTATAAACGCTAAAGTGTAAGTATGTATGGATGTTTGTTACTCTTTCACGCAAAAACTAGCCTATGGATTAAGCTGAAATTTAGCGTACGTTGTTAGCGTATGTTGACCAGTATTAACACATGGGCTACATTTTATCCGGTCACAACGCATGGGAAGCGGCCAGCTAAGATATTACTAATACTCACCCACACTAATATTATAAATCCGAAAGTTTATGAGAATCAAAGTTTCTATGGATGTTTGTTATCTCTGTAAGTAAAAAACAACAGAACTTAAGCGGCAACTTTGTACAAAAATAGATGGAAACCAGGAGACATTATACGAGTACATCACAGACTTAAGTTTTCTGGTATCTGTGACATACAAAGTCTACTTTTTATTCGGGTACCGCGCGAGCGAATGGCTGAAACTAGTTTTTATACCTAGCAAACTATAGACACAGCTATAGAGCCGTATTTGTCGACTTTCGATCCGTAGGTCGAGGGCTCGAGGGTGCGATTCCCACCGCACCCGCGGTTTAGATTTGGAGTAAATAATTATTGTTATTATATTTTATTTTAGCGTACTGCATTTTTGTATCGCGGTAGCAGCCACCATCCGCACACTTCGGTCACTACGGAAGACCAGCGCTGTGGTACGGACCCGTTCTGCCACAGCATATTTTGCTGAGTAATGACCATTTTTGTCACATTTTTATTTTATTTTTTAAACTGTAATATTGTACATGGATTAATTGTAAATTGTGTGACAAAATAAACGTATCTTTATCTTATCTTTATAATCCTTGTACATACATGTATAATAAATAACCTTAAATTATTGAGATTATTTAGGTAGGTATTATTCTTGTTTAGCTTTCGCGATTTGTTAACTTGATATTAGTTTTTAAAATACAGGATTTTATCGCGTACCTTTTTTTATCCGAAAAAAAACTGAAACTTCAGACCTCCCGCGACCATGACCAGGTGCAATCTGATCGAGACGTCGGGAAAATAATTAAAAAAAAGGTACGCGATAAAGTCCTGCATTTAAAAACTAATAATATTTCTTAGAATATGAAGGGTCCACTGCAATAATGCTGAATGTCCAAAATTTTACCAATTCAAACCAAGTATGCCATTCGATTCCTTGATCTGCATAGTACATTTTCGCACTTTCAAACTGTTAAATAACGCAGGCAGTCCCGAGATAAATCGTTTTTAAAAAAATGGCTACACGACTAGAACGATGGATGTCACAGGCGTTCAGAACTATAATGATAAATGTCCATTCATTTCACCTCATATTCCATGGAAATTACATATACCATTACGATCAGCTTCTGCATGCTGCAAATGTAGCAAAACGAAGGGGTTAATAGGACGTAAGATTTTGGACAACCATCGTTTTAGACCGTGTAAAAGTGTGGACATTCATCATTATAGTGCAGAATTTTTAGGACTTCAACGCTAATAATCAAAATTTCACATAATTATAAGAACGTTTTTTTTTTATAAACATTAAAAAATAATACTGTGATATGTATACTAAAAGTTCATAAATCCATTTTTTTTATTCCTATTACTGGAGTTTTGTATTATCCAATTAAAACCTTTAAACTCAAATATATCAATAATAGATTGCAATGACATTCATCATTATTGCAGTGGACCCTTCATATAGTGTTAATATTCTAAGTAATATGTATTATTCTGTTCCATACTCAATAAAAATCCGGATCTTTTTCCCCAAAATACCATAAATGGATGTCTCTCCCAAATATAAATCATGCTGTATAAATCATTTATATTTTTATATTAGATGTAAAAGGCTTAACTACTATTTATGTAATATAGATATACATCATCATCAATAATTGTAGTATTGTGATTAGATCAGATTTTTTCAGCACTTCGCTATTTGGGTTACTAAGTAAATTAGGTATATGGTAACGAATTAAAAAGCATGACATTAAAACTCTTAATTCACAGTATAACGTAGGTAGGTAAATATTGTAATTAACATTAATTTGAATGTCTGTGTTTAGTAGAGCACGATTAGCCACCAGGGCAAATTTTGTATTTAGTTATATTTTATTTTTATACTACTAAATGCTAGAAACCGAAGGCCCACCTGATGTTAAGCGGTAACCAATTGCAATGCCGCGGTGATCACGTTCACTAAGCACGTGATCAACGCTGCACTGCAATGCGCCCGTCACCCAGGGACAGAGTTGTAAGGTCTCATGTGCCCGTAATTTCACCGGCCCCTTTGCCCTTCTAACCGGAACACAGCAATGAAGACATTACTGCTTGGCGGCAGAAATAGGTATGGTGGTAGTACTTCCCAGGATGAACCTTTCACAAAAAGTTCTACTACTACTAAAATCTACTTCTATGTATTTTTTTAATTACGTTGGTTAATTTTATACCTACTCCGTATTTCAACATGCATTTAAAAAGCTAATGTTTGCACTTAGCTGTACGGAACGCCAACAGTATTTAGTAACACATTCAATATTTAAATTACAAGGACCAGAACTTATAATTATGTAAGTCAATTATAACAACACAACATTCGTTAAGCTTATACCTTTGGCTTATACTAAAAGTACGCGAGGTAGGTATTGAAAAAATATTCGCAATAATAAATAAATCAATATCATTGAAGTATTATTACTAGATCAATATTAAAGGTAACTCGTCCATTTATACCGGTCTAAGGCTGCTAAGGCTTCGGTTCGGACGGCCTATCTGCATTTAAACTAAACTAATATGTTAATAGGTCATCATCATGATGGTAAGTAATCTAAGAACCGACCAACTAGATCAACGTGCATTGGGTTGGGAGCCTTCGGATTCAGTAAGTAATCCTAATAGAGCCATTTAGTGTATTTATTCTAAGCATTGATATAAATATAGAGCCTAATAGAGATAAATCACTGCCATTAAAAAGCGACTTATGATGCTACAACTGTAGGCTTAATAATAACTTATGTGTATGATGCTAGAGCTGTAGGCTTAATAATAGAATAATAACACTATTCTAATACTGTAGGTAACTTATATAGAAATGTTAGTACCTAGTTGTATGTACGTACCTACCTAAACAAGTTCTAGGTAGGTTCCTTACGTAGATGGGGATAAAAAATCGGCCAAGTGCGAGTCGGACTCGCGCACGAAGGGTTCCGTTTTAATTTAATTGCTTATTTATTTTTAAAACTAAATATTCTGTGAATATTTTTTAAACGTCTACGCTGCCTGTTGCCCTTATTAATATCAAGCAAAAAAGGCAAAAAAATCACGTTTGTATCGTTGTTATAGCGGCAACATATATCATCTGTGAAAATTTCAACTGTCTAGCTATCACGCATATCATGCATGACATACAGCCTGGTGACAGCCAGACGGACAGTGGAGTCTTAGTAATAGGGTCCCGTTTTTACCCTTTGGGTAAAAACGGAAAAATACGAAAAATAGAAGGAAGGTAGTGTAATGCTATGCAATTGAGTCAGTACCTAGTTGAATAGGGTAGTGAAGTTAAGGTAATTATATATTAATTAATTAAACACCTTAATTAGCAAATCAAAACCACGTGTACTTGTGACTCTACCTATCTGTAACTACCATAATTCATTACCTAGTTACAGTTACTTGCTCTGTGATCCCTATCTACATAACAACACATTATTGCAATAATAGTGGATGAAGAATAAAACATTGCGTGGGTAAGCAATTTCCAATCAAACAAAAAAGCACCGGTATCAACTCAAACGCACAACCACAGATTAAGTAAACCATAACATTACACAGTTCCAATAATCACAACTTCACATAAAACTAAAAGACGCACCAAAATATTTTAGAACGAAACGCACTAGCAGGAAAGGAAAGAAGAAATAAATAATACCTTGCGCGGGAATAATCGGGAAAGCGCGGGATCTATGTAAAGTCCTACTTTGAAAATAGAACTGATAGAACAGAACGTCAAAAGCGTGTTTAGCGCGCGGTGTCGAAGGCAAACTGAGTGAGGTGTGTGGGTGTGGACCAGCCGAGAGGTACCTACCTATGGTTGGGTGTATTCCGTCACGTCCGATTGTAGCCGACTGGTTTTGTGAAGTCACTAGCTTTAGCCCGCGACTTCGTCCGCGTGGAAGTCATAAAACGTAAAATCCCCTTTTTCACGCAGAGCCACTTTGATTCGAAAATATAAATCCCATTTATTCCCTATCACTAGCATAGTGTTGTGCCCTACCCGGGTCCATGTCTGAAACTTATAAATAATAAGATCTTTTGTACAACATGGTTACAATAAACTATTTGACTTTGACTTTAGATTGCCGGCCGCCGCCATAGGTGGGCTGGGTTAATACCGGGAGTTCTAAAGTAAGTACTCAAAGTTAGTTAGGTATTTACTTCGTTTCAGAAATTTAGGTCTAATATTGTGCTAGAGTTAAGGATTTTTATTTGACTCAATTTATTCCATAGGTTACACATAGAAACCTAATTAAAATAAGAAAATCCACGACCTGAATATGGACCATGAAGTTTTGGTTTTTCATAGAAAAATACTGGAGGAACTATTATTCTATGTGGAGGAACTTTTTCAGAATGATTGCAGTGCATATAGAGGTAATATAAACTCTACCACAGCAGGAATATGTCTAGCGGGAATTATTTTCAAAGATTTAATCTTTCATTATTTTAGTTTTAGTCCTCACATCTTAAACATACTTGCAAGGTATGTAATATTTGGTAATATTGTACGAAAAATGCAAATATATGTATATATTTTTCGAAGAAATACATACCTAGGAGGTACTAATTTCAATTTTTTAGAGATATTGCCATAATGAAATGATTACCCATATTTTGATCTAGTGTCCTAATGTTACAGAACCTTTAGCATGAGTCAATGAGTCTAACTTGCACAAAATATAGATAATAGTAGTATCTACAGGTAGACTTGACTGTTTTCGAATATTGTAGAGTTTTGCTCATTATTTTTCGAAATACAGAGAGTAACTGTTAAAGTTATTGTGTATCAGTTGTATCTAATGTCCAGCATTATTTATTATTATTTAACTACTTATTTATTAACTAAAAAGTATTTTATGAATGTAAGTAGTTAGATGGTTGGAAGACTTTAGGGGAGACCTTTGCCCAGCAGTGGGACAACATAGGCTAAATAAAAAAAAAGTTATGGACTATTAGACGTTTTCACAATCACTTCATTATTCGTAATTTATTAGCAGTAGGAGGAGTCGTAAACTCGTAAGACTGGTAAGACGCAGGTGCCTATCTAGTATTTACATAGGTACTTCCTAGTGTTCGCCCAGTATACCAAAAGACGGTCATTGCACCGTAATAGCAACTATTGATCAATCTGTGTTGTGAGACGAAAAGTGTTATCAACCCGTTCGTGCGTGGTCCCATTGTGTGAGAGTTTTGGGCATCTAGCACATCTAGTAAGATATTAGTAGTTCTAGACCAGGGTAACTTTTGTAGCGTACATTTCTGAGACTTGTGACATACAGACAGACATACAGAGTCGCACTATACGCTTTCTTTTTACTAAGTATTTTATTACGTAAACCTTAAAAAGTTTTTAGGAATTAAGATACCTATTATTATGTTTTTGATGTTTTTACTTTTTAATGAAAACGACTAATTGTGACAGACAGAATCGCAGAGTTCCTATATGTATACAAGGTAGGCACGGTACTAGTTTTTCGGAGTAGTAACTTAATTAAGCGCATTCTTTGGCTTTCGGCGCACCCGTTAAGCAAGTATTACATTACGTTTATTGGGCCAATGTCTAACGCAGCTCTCCAATTTCACAGATACACAGACTAATAATAAAAAAATATTAAATTATTAAAAAACCAGACTTTAATGCCACTGAATAAATAAATCTTTTAGTTATTGTGTGTGACACTGATGATTATTAAAATAACTATTTGTAACTCTTTATTTATTACTTACTAGATATTTTGATGTTAACCATTAAGGGGTTGCGAAGACAACTTTTGAACTGAGTTCCGTTTGCGAAATAAAGTTTTATATTTTTGCTGGCACTGCAAATCTGAAAAAAACCATGATTATTATTTTTTTATTAATTACCAATAGGTACCACCACAAACTTTCTAGGAAAACTATAACGGTTACTCTAGCTTTTTTACTTTAGTTCAGAGAAATAGTTGCACAGTTATACATATTATATTAAGTACCTAAATAAAATAGGTAAGTACGGTTTACCAAACATACCGGATTACTTTAATTCAACCCTCAATTTAATACCAGTTCATAATGTTATGGTAAACGTAAAATCGTCGAATCCAACTCGGATGGGCAGCGTTTGGGAAACTTCGCAACGTCTTTTCGTCCAACATACCTCAGTACCTGAAGACGAAAGTCTTCAATCAGTGTGTGTTACCAGTGATGACGTATGGAACCGAGACGTGGTCCTTCACTATTGGACTTATGAATAAGCTTAGAGTCGCTCAACGAGCTATGGACAGGGCTATGCTCGGAGTTTCTCTACGGGATCGAATCAGAAATGAGGAGATACGTAGGAGAACTCGGGTCACCGACATAGCCGGACGGATTAGCACGTTGAAGTGGCAATGGGCAGGCCATATAGCGCGCAGAACAGATGGCCGATGGGGCCGTAAAGTTCTCGAATATAGGCCATGGACCGGCAAGCGCAGCGTAGGACGTCCACCTACAAGATGAGCAGACGACTTGGTAAGAACCGCAGGTCGGCGTTGGATGCAGGCCACTTCCAACCGCAGTTCCTGGAGATCAATGGGGGAGGCCTTTGTCCAGCAGTGGACGTCCTACGGCTGATATGATGATGATGAAACGTAAAAAACAAATTAACTTCTAACAACAGGTTTATGGGTAACTACGGAACCCAACACAGCGCATGCCCCAACACGCACTTATACACGCACGGCCTAATTTATTCCTCTATAAGTCGGTTAAAAATGCAAGCATGATAGAATGGGTGACGTTAGATTTTCTAACTACATTTTATGCATGATGTTGATAGCGCTTGCAATGCATCGCACACGCGACCTCATTGTTATGTTCGGTGACCCGTACTAGCCTCACCTCACCTCGAAAAGCGAGATGAGTATAGCTATGGATTGTGTTTTTGCAATGACAAATAATTTCGCTTAGTGTTTTGGACAATTCGTCTTTGAAAAGTCTTGATTTGATTCTAGTGTTTGCGATCTACGTTTAATTTGAACTTTATTTATTAGTATCGCTTGCGACAATCGGGGAATCAGAGCCAATGTGATTTTGAATCCCGCCGGATTCGATTTATTTTTCTATGGTTTTAAAACATGAAAGAAAACGATGCGTTTAAATATTTTTGTTACCTTAAAGTTAATTGTCACTAGGTACATTTTAGTTATAACATCAGATTAAAAAAGTCTCATAAATTTTATCGTTTTAAAAATGACTTCTTGGTAAATAGATTTTTTGTTTTACAGTCCATCTGATAGTTAGTTGTACGTTTTGATACATGGTTGCTAAAAACGTGTAATCGCGCTGTTGGATATTTTGCTTCTGATCAGAAGGGGCTCTAGCTAAGGCTGAGGCCAAACGAGCGTAATTTTTTGAGTTGGTAGTAAAACAGTAGTAGAATAGTGGCAAACAGTAGTCTTGGTTGTGCCACACGGTGACGCAAATCCAGTCGGCTATTTAAGTCAGACAAATTATTGTTCAATAATGTCATCTCCTTTTAAATAAACCGCAAATATAAAATGGTTGTTTATGGGTAGAACTTTTACCGGACATTTCGTATTATATAAACATTTTACATTTAAGTATTTTGTAAACAAAAATTAGTTTGTTAGTTACATGGTTTATAAATTTTGGTTATAACTTTGACAATGTAATAAACATGTATGAAATATTCTAAATCAGTTGGATTAAATGAACCTAACAAAACGCATCTTGGTCTTGGGCGCTAAATTGCGAAACCGAAACGCATTTGACGTTTCAGAGAAAGTAAAAAATTATAATTTTTGCTCTATGGTCTGTCACTAATGGATAGTCTTCCGGGCGCACACGTTATATCGTCAAAATGGCAAAGAAAAAAGGCGATGATAAAGTGAATCAAACTCCTCAAAGTGATAATGAGGAGCATAATTTTGACGAGGAGCCTGACTTTGACGATCCTGAGGGTTTCGTTGATGACATTCCCGATGAAGGTGGGCATTTTCCGCGAACTAAGTTTGACCGGCCATATGCGTCACCCACGCATTTTTCCACTATACATAATGTTGTGGCTAATTTTACCTGCATTATTAGAGTCAGTGTGTGTTAAAGTGTATTTCGCAAGTTATTTGTGAGGCCTAAATTGTCTGCTAAGTTGTTTTTGTTGGCTTGTAAAACCTAACCTAACTTTGACGTTGCAGAATTACTGGCGGACCTTTTGGAGCAAAAGCCTAAAGAGTCGGACGGCTACGAAAATGTAATCGTCATCGATGGGTGCCCGCAGGTCGGGCCCGAGAGGCTCGAGAAACTGCAGAGCGTCATAAACAAGATATTCAGTAAATTCGGGAAAATAGTCAATGAATACTACCCAACACAAGAGAATGGGTCGACGGCTGGATTCATTTTTCTGGAATACAGCAATCCACAGAACGCAGCCGAAGCCGTGAAGGCAACCAATAATTGTAAATTAGATAAGCAACACACATTTTTAGTGAATCTGTTTACTGACTTCAATAAGTGAGTATTTGTTGGCATTCATGAACCTTATCTATCCATCTGTTTCGTTAAAATCTCATCACTTTTTGCCATATGACCTCCAGGTGTCGTTTCATTATAAACAATATCATAGAAGAGGTTAGCAGTACTAAAATGACTATCCTAAAACCTGTAATCCCATTTTATCCTTCTTTTGAAATTTAAACATTTACTTGATATAACAAATATAGATTTTTTTAAGTTATGTTAACCTTACCCCATCAATCAATATATCAACTCAAATTCCAGGTACTCAGACATCCCTGAGGAATGGGAACCACCATCTCCCCAGCCGTTCAAGGTCCAATCTGATTTACAATGGTACCTGATGGACCCTGATGCATATGACCAGTTCTTGATCGGTATCGGAACGGGTGTTGCGCTGCAGGTGTTCCAGAATGCCCTGCCTGAACCTATTGTTTTGCAAGAGAGACCGGTTTGTACTTTCACATACTGCTTGGATATAAATAGGACAGTACTGGTAGGACATCCACTACTGCACATAGGCCTTCCTCATGGATCTCCTCTTGAGGGGTTGTTGCCATACTTACCACAATTGGCAGGTGGGTTGGCAAGTGCACGGTTGATTCACTATCCCTTAGCAGATTCTTACTGCATAGGGCAAGAGAGGAGTGGCAACATTCTATTGCCGGCACCCCATGGCAGTAACATCTATTCATCATCATTTCATCATTTTGGCTGCAAAACATCCACTACTGAACACAGGCCTCTCTCATCAATCTCCTGAGGGGTAGTTGCCATACACACCACGCTTGGCAGGTGGGTTGGTGAGCCAGTAGGGGATGTTGATACACGGAAAGATGCTGCAGTGTCCCTTAGCAGGCTCTTACTGCAACCATGGGTTCAGAGATGAGGGGTAACATTCTACTGCCAGCACCCCATTGTAACATCTATTATAGAAGATATACACTTAAAAATCTCACAGATACATAACATTACTAAAATTGGCATAATGGGTGGAAGCTATAAGACCACCCACTAACTACAGCATCACCAACTGGTATTGCAGCAGTGCTTGGGACATTGTTACATAGATTAGGCTTGCCCAGAATGTATACCAATCCTCTTAGCTTACTCACTTGAGAGACTCGAGACTTATTAGTGCTTTCACTTAGTGCTTGGATGTAGGAATTCATTAAATACTAAGTGATTTAGATTCTAGTTTATTCCACATTTACAGTTAATATAACTGTATTAGAAGGAGGGTAGAGCTGATTGGCGGTTAGGGAAGGAGGCTTATGCCCATCAGTGGGTCACTACAAGCTGGCAATGATTATGATGGTGATGACTGTACTTCCAAGTGTGTTATTCAATATCATCATCACTGACATACATAGGACTGCTGTCCAGTTCACTGTTTTGTTGCCATATATATAATGTTAACAGCCAAACCCGATTTCAGGACAAACTAGTTTTGCCTAGGTTAAACTAGTTCTTCCTATATACAATTCCGAAGCTATTTAGGAAACATATAAAATAAAAACACTGCCTTTGACAGAACTGAGATGGAGAGACAGTAGGTTATTAGGTTTTTTTTATAACCATCCAAAAACACTGCCTGTGGCAGAACCGAGATATGCCTGTGGCAGAAAGAGACAGTAGGTTAGGAAAAGAACTAGTTTAGCCTAGGCAAAACTAGTTTGCCCTGAAATCGGATTTGGCCGGTAACAACTAGATAAACAATTTAATTTAAAAGGATGATGGGTGTTTTATAAGGCCCTGGTTAATATAGTTGCTTTGTATTGCACTTTCTATAATTTCTTTTATCAGTATAAACACAATGACCCCGATAAAAGTATTGGTTTATTACTAACACTACTATCTGCCTCGTTTCACACCAACTTGGCAGTATTCTAAACAATAAACATTATCAAATCCACATCATTATATCTGTACTGAGTCCTGAGTTGTTGCCCTGGAGTGATGGGATCTTACAGTAGCTGATGATGTCTCAATTAATTAATGAAATATCACGCTGGATGGAAGTCTGTAAAAGGCAATGAGTGAATCCTTAAAATCTTGTTCCTGAAAATGTTCTTGTTGTTTGTATTGTTGATATATATATATTAATTTAAATTAAAATCCTTATAATATTAAACATAACAATAGTAAAAAATAATACAAGTACAAGCTACACCCCCCTCATGATTTTTGAGAATAAAGCAGATAATTTAATTGGTCTGGCTAATGTGGTTACAGGCTGGTCCTATTGTGATGTATGTTCACTGTTTTAAGCTATTCAAATTTGTGCATCTGGTAGTCATGTTGCTGAACTGATGATGGAAGGTACAACACCTTCATAGTATAGAATCATTATTTTTTTCCAAGTTATATTACATAACATCGTGAGGAAACCCGCGGCTTAGTTAGCTTCAGACGCATTGACCTGTTCTTTCCTCTGAATAATAGCTGACTAAGCTGAGAGGATGGTATAGGTGCTGGGCAAGCCTAATCCATCTAACAATGTCCCAGGCACTGCAGCGTCCCGTACAGCATGATTACCAGTTGCTGACGCTGTATAAATCATCTATAATAGATGCAAAGGCCTTACTTTTTATTACATAACCATCATTCTGTTATTTTTAATAGAAAAAAACCATTAAGTAATCTCAAATCTTACTCATCCTCAGAATTGGACGGAAACCTATGCTGTGTGGTCTCCCCTCGGCACCTACCTAGCTACCTTCCATTGGCGGGGAGTGGCTCTCTGGGCTGGTCCAAAATTCCAGCAGTTCCAGAAGTTTTACCACCCCGAGGCCAGGTTCATCTCATTTTCTCCCTGCGAGAACTATATGGTGACCTTCTCGCCTAGCGGAGACAGGGGTGATGATAAGAAACTCATCATTTGGGATATCAGGTATGTCTCCAATTTTTTGGTTTGTGTAACTATATTTATTTATTGTTATGTTAAACGGGTTTTCTACTCACGTTAATTATTCGTTGAAAATAGGTATCCAACGTGTTCAGTTCCACCCAGGGGAACTTTCGTATTATAGTATTTTTATTTATTTATTTATTAGGACAACCAACAGCTATAATAAACTAGTATACAACAGTGTGAAAACATAAAGCAAGTAATAGGTTATCACGAATAGATATAAGAAAGTAATAAGAGATAAAACTATAAACAGTATGCTTAATATACATATATACAAGATTAGAATATTAATGACTCCGGCCTGATTTTGCGAAAAACCATTATAATATTTAAACAGAAAACAAAAATATACTAATAAAGATTAAGGTTAGCTGTGTTTGATTTCATAGTGTTAAATCAAATATACCATTAAAGTAGTCTACAAGTGCACATCTTTCAGTCCATGTTGGTCAGGGTAAATCATACAATAATTATCGCCAAGGGAATTGACTACGAGTTAATCCTTCGCGTGCCAGCCTCCGCCATATTAGTACAATTTTACACAACAACACACCTGCATTTGAGGAGTACTACCATACAACTAGTGGCTTGGCTTTGCCCGCCTTTTTAGGGTTTCGTAGTAGAACAAGAAACCCTTATGGTTTCGATTTGTCTGTCTGTTTTTGTTTTTTATTTGGCTGTCTTGTGTCCATAGAAAGGGGTTTGACGACTTTGGTCCAAAATGAAAAATGACAAGGTTTAATAATGTCCACTTGTATAAAAATGACAATGTGTAAAAATGCTAACAATAATTTTTTTCAAAGTATAAAAGTGACAAAGTATATTTTGTTGAAGGTTATTTATAATTATTATAAGTTATTTATATATTTATTATTTATCAACAGAACCGGCCAAGAGAAACGTAGCTTCCCGCCCCCAGACGAGTACGTCACGTGGCCGATTTTCCGCTGGAGCAAGGACGACAGGTTCTTCGCGCGACTCGGCCAGGACATGCTGTCCGTATACGAGACCCCTGGCTTTGGTCTGCTCGACAAGAAGTCCATCAAGATCCCCGGTATTCGGTAAGGGACCGTCTCCACGAGCGAGGGAGGGACACACTCTTTTAGCAAGTGTCTCCTCACGGCGATAATATGCGACGAGTGGTTGAGTGCGCGCGAAACGTCATTACATCGCCGCGGAACGTGGCGCTCTCTTATATTATTAACCTATATTATTATTAAACATATATATTAACCTGTTTCGGGGAAAGGAGTAGGTACCTACTTACTATTCATAATTCATATACTTACCTACCTGCTTACCTAGGTAGATAGGATAGGAAAAGCTACCTACGTAGGTATGTGTACCTTGGTAGGTAAATAAGTAATGTGTGTGCAGGTACCTATAGCGTGTTTGATTTCGTACTTTTTTCAAAGACCTTTTTTTGATTCCACTGCAGATGTATAGTTTTTGGATTTTTTCTTTATCTACAAGAGACGCTTTACCTTGCAAATGTATGAAATTTGGCAATCGTCATATCTAGTGTTGCGTGTACTCTAAACTAACACTGAACAAAATAATAGCACAATGCGTCGTCAAAGAAATGTGGCGATTCCGTTACGAGTCGTTGCGGACACGTGGCGATTCCGTGACGAGTCGTTGTAGACGCGCGGCGATTCCGTTACGAGTCGCGACGATCGATATGCTGGCGCTGATCTGTGTAGTCGGTCTTCCTGTGCCGAAATATGTTTGACGTATCAGGATTGCAATCTTCCCGCGACCACGATAGATAGGAAATGCTTTATTGCACACCTTAATTATAAACATAATAACAGAAAGAGGTGATAAAGGAAGGTAGTAAATAACGCTCTGAAATAAAATCTGAACCTGATGAGATAAATCCTGTCCCATTACAGAGACTTCAGCTGGTCACCCACCGACAACACGCTCGCCTACTGGGTCGCGGAGGACAAGGATGTCCCGGCGCGTGTCACACTGCTTGAGATCCCGAACCGCACAGAAATTCGCTCCAAAAACTTGTTCTCAGTTGCCGACTGCAAGATCCATTGGCAGAAGAGCGGGGACTACCTCTGCGTTAAAGTCGACCGCTACTCTAAAGTCAAGAAAGACAAGAACGACATCAAATACTCGGGAATGTACTACAACTTTGAAATCTTCCATATGAGGGAGAAGGAAATTCCAGTCGACTCGGTGGAGATCAAAGAGCCTATTCAGGCCTTCGCTTGGGAACCTATCGGCTCTAAGTTCTCTATCATCCATGGTGACCCTGCCAATATTTCCATTAGCTTCTATCAGGTATGTATCATTTGATAACAACTTATAGTTAGTGAATATGAATGTCTCCTGTGAAATTTGAAAAATCACAGAAAATGTAAAATATTTAGAACTAAATACCACAGGTCGAAGAATAAGTAATAGCAAATATTACATAGCAGAAGAAATCATACAAGCAAGTCACAACTTCACTAGCTCTTCCTGCTTACACTTTATCAAGACAACCACAGACAAGTCAATTTTTCCGGAGACTGCCAGGAAGATAGTAAATGGTTAACGATATTTCACGCCAATGTGCAAAGCATAGGAAATAAGTATTTAGAGATTGAATTGTTTACAGAAAACAAAAATTTTGACGTTATCTGTCTAACAGAGACATGGGTAAATAATTTGAATATAAATTTAATGACAATTGAAGGCTACGATCTCGCATCATTTTACAATCGATTAATTTTTGAGCATGGGGGGACAGCAATTTTCATAAAAAAGGGTATTGAATATAAAACTAGACATGACATTGTTAAACTTAGCTTCGAAATGAACTGTGAAGTGGCTGCAATAGAAATTAAATTTTGTAAATTATTAGTTATTTGTGTATATAGACCAAATTATGATTTTTTAATATTTGAAGGTGTTTTAACAAAGATCTTAGAAAAAACGAGTAGAGAAGGAAAAAAAATTGTCATAGCTGGAGATTTCAATCTAAATGTAATGCAGGACAATAAATATAATAAAAAAGAGGTTCTTAAATTTCTTAAACTGTTAGATGAATTTAATTGTAAAACTGTATTAAAAGAACCAACACGCATACACAAAAAATCTGCAACTTGTATAGATAATTTTATTTTAAATGATGATGCTAATTTCAAATATCATATAGGAAAAGTTTTAGATGTCAAATTGTCCGATCACAATGTCATTCTCCTGCATTATAAATTAAATAGTAAGAAACTTAAAATTTTGCAGGAAAAGATTTTAAACAGAGTTATGTCTCGTAATAACAAAGCTTATTTTCACTACCTGTTTTGCAGAGATTATCAATTTGTATATAATTCTGTTAATAAAGCCTGCAATGCAGATCAGAAAATGAACATATTAATGGAACATTTAAAATTCTGTTATTACACGGCTTTTCCATTGAAATCAAAGGTAATCAACAATAACATAAAAACTAAATTAAGCACTCGAGGTATAGAGAAGTCAAAACATAATATTAGAAAATTAGAGATATTGCAAAGTAGATATCCGTGTAAGACAACTAAACTTAAAATAAAATTAAGCAAAAAAATCTTTAAAAAAGTTCTGTCCACAGCTAAAAAATTAACTAATGCTACACGAATACAAAGATCAGTTAATAAGAATAAGAATAAGAATAAGAAAATATTTATTTACGACTCATAAGTACACAGGTAAATTAGAATTAAAATTACATAATTTAAACAGAATAAAAATCTTATGAGACATAAACTGGTCACCAACTCAGCACACGCCGTGAGAACACGGCACTGATTTTCAGTGGCACCATATTTGCCCCACAAGGCGCAACACCGACCACAGCAAAGACATCGAAAGTAATAAGACATAGGTATTAAATAATTTACATATGTATGATGAATAATCTACTAAACACGAAAACAAAAAGTAACATAATCTTAACTTAAGTACTATATATGTATATATTTTAATACAGTTTTAAATATAAACCTAAAAACGACCGCTTATGAAATGGATCTTTGAGAATTTAACAAGTGTTTTTTTAATTTGGTTTTAAAAGAAATCAAACTAATTGAGTTTCTTATAGGAGGTGGGAGATTGTTCCAACATTTCGTGGCAGCGTATCGAAAGCTGCCACGAAATGCGGTCGTTTTATGGCGAGGACAGATAAGTAGTTGGGCAAATCGGAAATGACGATTAGAAAAATGTAATTTTTCATATAAGTAACTTGGTAGTTGTCTATTTATGACTCCAAAAAGCAATGTAGCAAGGTGAAAAGTACGACGTGATGACATGTTCAGAAGATTATGACTATTAATATATGGAGATATATGGGCCCGGCGAGGAATGTGAAAACAAAAGCGTATGCATGCATTCTGTACACGCTGTACGAGTTTCTTTGACCGACTCAACAAACACTCTCCAAAAACATTATCGACATACGAGAGTTTTGACAAAATGAGCGAATCGCAAAGCAGAACTCGTAGGTTTGTGTCTAGATAGTCTCGCATTTTATACAGCACTGAGAGTCTGTAAAAACAGTTACGTGCTGTTTGTAAAACATAATTCTCAAAATGTAAGGATTCATCCTTTAACAAACCCAAATTACGGACTTCAGTAACTCGCTCTATGAGGACGCCTTTTATATGTACCTTAGGATCATGCCTGATAATTTCACTTCTCTTAGTTTTAGAACCTAGGACAAGAAATTTTGTTTTATGTGGGTTCAAGGAAAGGCTATTACGGTCACACCAGTCCGCCAATCTGTCTATATCTGTATTCAATTTAACAAGGGCATCATCGATTTTATTTGGTTTGAATGATATATAAAGTTGCAGATCATCTGCATATAGATGATATTTACTATTTTCAAAGTTACTAATTATATCGGCTGTATATAAAACAAAAAGAATAGGTCCTAGGATTGAACCCTGTGGAACACCTCGTGGCACAGACATTACGGAAGACTTAGCCACTAAACCAGTTTTCGTGCGAATTTCAACAAATTGCAAGCGATCATTAAGATAGCTTGAAAACCATTTTATGCTGTTAGCGTCAAAACCGTAAAATGAGAGTTTTGATAATAGCAGACGGGTATTGATCGTATCAAAGGCACGGGAAAAATCAAATAAAGTTAATATAGTACCTTCACCTTTGTCTTCAATAAAACCAAGATGGCATGGAAGGTAGTAAAAGAACAGGAAAATAAAAATTTAAACAATCAGACACAAAAACTTAAAAAAATCCGTATTGGTAATGGACAAATTTGTACAGAAAGTAAGGACATAGCAAATAATTTTAACATTTTTTTTAACAGTATTGCCCACAGCCTTACAAAGAATATAGAAGTACAGGTAGAAAACTGTGATTTTTACTTAGGTATCCCACCAAGCAGTATTATACAGTTTCCAAAAATATCCGTCTCAGAAAAATAATTTAAAATGTTAAAAGTAAACCATCTAAAGACATATTCGATATGGACACTAAAACGATTAAGGAATTGATTTTATTTAATGATGATCTGTTTAAAATAACTTTGAAAATTTTTAATGCTTGTATCTTGGAAGGTGTTTTTCCTGACATTCTAAAAATGGGAAAAATAGTCCCACTTTACAAAAAGGGTGAAGTTATGGAAATTTCAAATTACAGGCCAGTGTGTATCTTACCAGTTTTTTCAAAGTTCTTGGAAAGTGCTATTAAATCTAGAATGACGACATATTTCGAATCAAATAAATTATTTACAGATAGTCAATATGGATTTAGAAAAAAAAAATCAACGGAAATGGCTATTAGAAATACGGTATATTACATTTTAGACGCATTGGATGAGTCGCAGAAAGTATCTAGTATTTTCTGTGACTTATCTAAGGCATTCGACTGTTTGCAACATGATATTCTTATTCATAAACTTGATTTTTATGGATTTAAAGGGAGGGAACTAGAAATTTTAAAATCTTATCTTAAAAATAGAATTCAAACGGTTAGTATTAATAATATAAACTCTGATTTAGAAGTTAGTAACATAGGAGTTCCACAAGGTTCCATTCTAGGTCCACTACTATTTTTAATTTATGTGAACGACATTACACACTCTTTACCGGATTGGGCTTTAGTGACTCTTTTTGCAGATGATACGCATGTTGGAATTAAGAACAAAAGAGTCGAGGTAGTCGAAGAACAAACCGATCTGATTATCCGATTGTTGGGAAAGTGGTTTGAAAGTAATGGTATCATTCTAAACGCTGATAAGACTACTATTTTGAGATACACAAGTAAAAGGAAGTCCAGAAATGATAACATAAAAGAAGTAAGATTCTTAGGGTGTACTTTGGATTCCACTCTTTGCTATGACAGCCATATAGATAACATATGCAAGAGGTTGGTCAGTGCGAATTATGTTTTGTTTAAACTCAAACCTATAATTGATCGAAAAACCCTTATTTCTGTTTATTATGCCTATTGTCACTCCATAATCAGCTACTCTGTAACGATTTGGGGAAATGCGTCTCACATAGAAAAAGTTCTAATTTGCCAAAAAATATCTATAAGAATAATACATGGCTTGCATAGATTAACTTCAGCTAGAGCGTACTTCAAAAAAGCTAAAATTTTGACGGTGATATCACTTTACATTTTTAACTGTCTTTTAGAAATTCACTTAGATAAGGACAAATTTTCTATGAAAAAGCAAAAGCACAACTATAATACACGAAATAAAGAAAAACTACATATACCCCGAACGCGACTTGTCAAGACAAAAAATCAAGGACTTTGCATTAAGCTTCAAATGTACAATAAGTTACCTCTACAAATTACTCCTTTTTAATAAATTCAAATCAATTCTAAAATGTTTCTTTGCGTGTCATCCATTTTATCATATCAATGAATATATGAGTTGTACATTTTCTGATCTCTAGGCACATAAAAAAAAAAAAGTTCCCACTGTTTACCCTGATGTTTATAATTAGGTTATGTTGTATTTTTGATGAAATTAATTTGTATTTTTTATGACTTGCCAATGTTATGAAATGTAACGGAATGGTTAATAAATGAATACTGAAAGTTTGATAACAAAATAATAATGAGATTTTGTTAAATTCTGTACTATATACACTTGCTTATCCAGGACGCGTGTGCATGTGAACACAAGAACAGAAAGATTAATTATTGCCATCTGTCAAAGACAAAACATGTGATTTTATAAATGGCAGTAGGTAATCTATATTCTTTTTTTATCAGGTCAACACTGGTCAAGCGCCGACCTTACTCAAGAAATTCGAGAGGAAGCCGTTCAACCATCTATTCTGGTCTCCATCTGGACAGTTCATTGTGCTCGCCAACCTGGGCCTGACCGGAGGAGCCCTGGAATTCTTGGACACCAATGATTTTACTATAATGAATGTCTCCGATCATTACCAGGTCAGTGTCAGTTATATCTATACTAATATTATAAAGCTGAAGAGTCTGTTTGTTTGTTTGCTTGAACGCGCTAATCTTAGGAACTACTGGTCCGATTTGGAAAATTATTTCATTGTTAGATAGCCCATTTATTGAGGAAGGCTTATAGGCTATAAATAATCACGCTAAGACTAATAGGAGCAGAGTACCAATGAAGAAGGTTTCAAAATCGGGGTTATTTTTTTCATTTTGAGAGCTTCCGCTGCGTGTGCAGCGTAAACGGTTAAAATTTCGCAAAAATCATGTATGACAGAATTGTTCCCCCTTAAAAGATCTAAAAAAAGTCAGCAACAGCATATATCTATCTCTTAAGGTTGGCTCACTCTTTTTATACTAACCAAATTTGTTCTGAAATATGCATTAGGTATTTGCGAAGTTGTTTTTATAAACATGATATTAATCCTTATCCAAATAAATATGTTATTCATTACAAGTATTTAATTTAAAACAAAATTACCTTTTACATCATTTGATTTCAATGAATATCTTAGGAGATATCACAGTTTTAAAATAACATCGCAGCAAAAATCCCAGTGGCCTTCCCCCAAATTTACTCAAATTAATAACTGGCACTCCAATTGTGTTGCTAAGAAATCTTAAACCACCATTTATGCAACGGAAGCAGACTTCCAAGTAAAATTTCTTCGCAATAACGTGATTGGTGCTACAGTTTTACACTGGTCCAGCAGTAGGGCAAACACTGCTGATACCTCGCATCCCTATGATACCAACGGATTTGCCTTTTAAAAAACCTTTTAGAATTCTATGTTTTTTTAATTAAGTTATATTTACTATTCATAATAATTTATTATTATTTCCATGTACTAGATGTCTGGGATTGAGTGGGATCCGACCGGCCGCTATGTCGTGACTGGCGTCTCTTCGCTGAAATGCAAGATGGACTGTGGTTACTACATCTGGTCCTTCCAGGGCAAGATCTTGAGAAGGTATGTCTAACAATACTTCTAAAAATGTAAATTGCCACGGGTGCTAATTTATTCTTGGTCTAAATTTGTTTGTGATTTACCCAGGAACATCGCCCAATCTTGTTTAATAGTTACCTGTGTTTTTCTATGAAATGATGTATGGGAAATATGTAATCCTACTAGTGTTACTTATGAAAAGCGCCGGAACTTAGCATAAGAGCTAACCTTATCATGGGCTTGCTAAATAATAAGAAAACTGCTAAATTGGGGCGGGAGGGACTACTTAGGCTTTTACATCTTCATCAAAGATTCTAGCTAGATGATCTAAGGTTTGTTTTGTTTTTCCTCAGAGTTATGAAGGAAGGGTTCGCTCAGTTCCACTGGCGTCCGCGCCCGCCGTCCCCGCTGACGGACAAACAGCAGAAGGACATTAAGAAGAACCTCAAGAAGTACTACTCGCAGTTCGAGTCTAAGGATCGTATGCGCAGCAACAAAGCCAGCAAGGTCATTTTTATAATAATATTAAATAATGCTAGACACTACACACAACATCATCTAGCCGCAAACTAAGCTAAGCTTGTACTATGTAAACCAGATTATTGGTTAGATAAAAAAATACCCAATTATTAAACTATTTGTTTACAGCTAGAAAATTTGATAAATCATTCGTAATATTACGGGTTTCACCACCATACCTTTATTTACATAGAGCTATACTTATCATTCTGGTGGCGCTTCGTAGATCGTTCAGATGCCCTTCTTCATGGGCACCGTTCGTGCCCACGAGACAGAAGCTGTCAAGCCACAAAAATTTCAAGGTGCTTGGCAGGAAGACGAGCGTTATACAAGGTGTCCCGTAACTGGTGTATGAAGCCAGGAGCTGCAAATTACCCCCCACCAAAGGAATGCAAAGGCGAAGAAAGATTTCAGAAAAACGTATTTTCAGGTTTCCATACAAAATTAAAGTTTTCCAAGTCGCTGTCAACCCTAATGTATAACAGACATGTGTCCGTAATACATACCTACGCGCCTACGCACACCACGCACCTGTACCCACACAATATAGGCACAAGCGCGTTGCGGGCGCGCCGCGGGAATCCCCGGCGGTCAATAGGTCATTGCCCGTAACAGCTGAGAGCAGGGTTGTCACTCTTATGAAATTGGTATAAACTTTGAACGTTATCTTATCACTGAAAAACTTGAAAATCAAGAAAGTCGTAGAACAAACGTTGTTTGCCAGGGGGGGTAGAAAACCCCCCTTTCGGCTTAGTACCCCAATTACGGGACACGCTGTATATATTTTTTATTTATTATCCTACATTGTCCCACTGCTGGGCAAAGGTCTCCCCCTTTCTTTCTCCACTTTTCGCGGTTCATTGCTACTTCCGGACATGTAGACTCAAACGCATCCAGGTCGTCTCGCCATCTCTTTCTGGGTTTACCGCGACTTTTTTGCCCGCTTGGCACCCAATGCGTGACGAGATTGGCCCAACGTCCCCAGTGCATTCGAATATAATATAAAAATAAATCCCCACACGCAAGGCGTTAGTTTACCCCATTAGAGTTATGTAAAATATTTACCAGTTGTTTTAAAATGACTCTTTTATCTTGAATCCTTTTTGAAAAAAAATTGTGTTTCAGGAATTGGTAGCGAAGCGTACTGAGCAGATGAAGAAGCACGTGGAATACCGCGAATGCAAGACGCAGGAGTGGGGGGACCAGAAACCACGCCGGCTCGAGCTCAGGAACTGTAAGTTTTTAATTTTTTATTTATCAACAGGTAATTTGCCTACTGAATGCTTACAATATCTTGCAAACAAAATAGTTTATCAAATATAAATATTTCTAAAGCAATTTAACTAAAATAGGTTTTACACCTCACTCGAAATCGCTGCAGGCTTTTTGGTTTGCAGTTTTTGACTTATTTTGTGTGTGGAGTTTGAGAGAGTTAGAGGTTTTGTTCATTGACTCTGCCACCTGCAAGACAATAGTAATCCATGTTTATTTTTAGTTAATCAATAAAAGTAAATACCAACAGTCTTGGTGTAAGATTATTTTCTGTTCTTGTTAATGACAATGCATCATTTTGCACAGATGTGGACACCGACGGTCTGGACACGGACCAAGGCAACACAGTGGAGGAAGTAATTGAATTTTTAGTGAAAGAAGAACAAACCACCATCGAGTAGTCGCCATAGCGCCCCACGTTAGAGGTCGGGGCTCCCTCGGCCTCCTTGATCGCCGGTGAATCCGGAGCGCACGAATTCAATAAAAAAACAGCATAAACACAGTTTTTTCCATACCCAAATCCCCGCTACGTCACAAATTTTACAGCGGTTATTCCAGTATGTTCAACATAAGATTTGAGTATTTAAATTATACATTAGGTACTGTTAATAGAAATCATATTAAATTGAAATGTTACAAATGGACAATGGTTTTTTAATGTTTATTTTTTAGCACTTTTTGTTTGTGTAAATAGCTATGATGAAGGTATGAATAAACTTTGATACATTGATGAGGAATTTTGAATCAAGATTGTCCTTTTTGCAGTAGGAAGTAAATTTAAATAAAAATATAAAAGTCCCCAACATCCCTCCAAAAGTGTTGTCAAATGGTTGAACAGGTTCTTAATCATAGCTAAGAACATTTTAAAGTTTCCGTTACTGCTACTGTCAGCCCGAACCATCCCATTGTCGGGCTAAGGCTGAGAATCTAGCCTTTGGTTATATGTATTGTCTTAGCCTTAGATAATATATAAATAACCAAAAAAACATTGACGGAAAGGTCATAATTTGTATTTGTAGTTTTGATATGTAACTATGACCAAAAATACATAATCAAAATAGGTTCAGCCTTTTGAGAGCTACGATACCACCAACATAAAAAAATACATTATACAGAGTGTTTTATAATATGTGTACTTAGCCGAAAAGGGGGGGGGGAACTTTTGTTTTACGATTTCAGGATTCAGAAAAATATGAATTCACAATTTATCTTCCCTTCCAGAACTACTTGTTTTCATGGGGTGAAACATCCCCTTTCGGGCTAGTACACATATTATAATACACCTTGTTTAAATAAGATCGTTGAGAAAACCGGTAGCTAAGACACGATCTTTTGGAAATTAGGTTGTGATGAAGAAAAGGAGGATGGCTTTACATCTATTAAATAAATACATAAACAATATTTATTTCAGAAATATCAAGCCGTACAAAAAATATTTATAGCTAAGTAGAAGCTTAAAAGTGTCACCACAGCTGGTAAATGTTTTATATAACTCTAATCATAATGGGGTAAAATAACGCTTTGCGTGTGGGGAGTTTCTTATTTTCATATTAAGTATAATATATTCGAATGCACCCGGGGCGTTGGGCCAATCTCGTATGTCCGTAAGGATTGAGAAGCCACATCAGATTTTTAAAATCTGATCTCACCATTATTTAGCAGCAATGTACCTGATTTTGCAGCACAAATTCTAGATTTAGCAGCAAAATATATCACTAGTTTATATTTAATGCGAAGTGGCTCCTCAATCTAAACGTCTGAATTGTCCTCAATTCAGACGTTTAGATTGAGGAGCCACTTCGCATTAAATATAAACTTAAAATATTTTTGTTTTTTTTTATATTTAATGCAAAAGTGGCTCCTCAATTCAGACGTTTAGGTTGAGGAGCCACTTTTGCATTAAATATAACTAGTGATATATTTTGCTGCTAAATCTAGAATTCGTGCTGCAAAATCAGCTACATTGCTGCTAAAATAATGGTGACATCAGATTTTTAAAATCTGATGTGGCTCCTCAATCCTTACGGACATAATCTCGTCACACATTGGGTGCCAAGCGGGCAATGAAGTCGCGGTAGACCCAGAAAGAGATGCCGAGACGACCTGGATGCGTTTGAGTCTACATGGCCGCGAAAAGTGGAGAAAGAAAGGGAAGACCTTTGCCCAGCAGTGGGAGAACGTAGGATGATAAATAAAAAAAAATATAATTAAGCAGGAAGACGAGCGTATTGTACCTAGAGTACCCTCGTCCTCCTGCCAAGCGCCTTGAAATTTTTGTGGCTTGACAGTCTCATGGGCACGAACGGTGCTCATGAAGAACTTAGTAAGCTCTATGTAAATAAAGGTATGGTGGTGAAACCCGTAATATTACGAATGATTTAACAAATTTTGTAGTTGTAAACAAATAGGTAGTATTATAATTGGGTAGGTTTTTTATGTATGGTACCTAAGTATATGTATATATAACCCCACCTGCACACACAACACACTTACACATTATATCATCATTTGCAACATTCGAGTAGATTAGATTTAAGTTTTTTTATAAAATACTAGCTTTTGCCCGCGACTTCGTCCGCATGGAAGTCATAAAACGTAAAATCCCCTTTTTCACGCAGAGCCACTTTGATTCGAAAATATAAATCCCAGGGAATTTCGAAAAATCCCTTAGTGCACCTCTAGGATACCTACTCAAGGTAATTTTTATCGTGTGCCAAATTTCAAGTCTAGGTCCAGTGGTTTAGGCTGTGCGTTGATATATCAGTCAGTCAGTCAGTGAGTCAGTCAGGACTTTGAATTATATATATATAGATAAGATACATATTTTGTTATTAAAATATCTTCTTAGTCTATAAGTGATTTTCCATTAGGCAAGAGCGAAACCCCCTAACACAGGTATATCTAAGGAGGTAAGGGATTACGCACCGTACACAAACTAGCTGATAAGCACTTACAATAAAATTATTCTAAACAAACCGTTACAAACTGCTGTTTTTCCAGGCCCGTTTTACGGATTGCTTTGTAAAACGGAATTCAAATTTCGAAGCTTTCCCATTCACATTATGAGTATTGCCCACCCAGTCGTTATCCGCTGAGCGCCCTTTGTTTATCATCCCCAAAATTAATTCGAGTTTTTGCTTAACTTCTGCTTTAATGAAAGTGAGGACACAAAATTAAACGACCTTACTATACCAACAATCAACGTTATTAAAATTTGGAGATTTCAACCTAAATAATTGCTTCTTATAAAATGACTGATTAAATTGATAAGTTAGGTACCGGTTTTCTTTACGTATGTAGGTACGATGCTCAATTAATACTTATTTCTTATTGGCTGACATTTCTATTTTTACGAAACCTAACAACATAAAAGGAAAGACCAATTTAGACGCAACTTGTCTTACAAAACCCGGTAGTATAAATGAAGTTCCTTGTCCCTCAAAGCAGTTTACTTACCCGCCTTTCAGAGCAAGCCCCCAGGCCCTTCGTGCACTTAAACACATTTTCATAGCGTGAAAAAGCTCAAAGTCCGTTGGAAAGTAATAAGTTTGAAGATGGCTAGAGCGCGCATGACCGTAGCTCCGTTTCGGCCATTCAGACACCCTGTAATCTTCAGTCCGCCCGAAATTACAGCGCCGTCCGCCCGGCCGGGACATTTACCCGCGCGTTTCGAATTTCGAACTATTTATTAAATTTGAAGCCGTTAGCGTTCGAAAGTTTTGTGCCAGTGACTTTATTGTTTCGGAAAATTACGGTTCTTGTTTCGCATTGGATTTTTGTGGTTATTTATTTTCTAACTATTTATATGACCGGTAAGTACTATTGTATAAATTAAAAAAAAAAAAATTAAGGCGAGTATGTTCGTATTTAAATTCATTGGAAAGTTTTATGTTTATTATGTACCATTTTATAAATTCTAGTTTAAAACCTTACTTAAATACTACAAAACATATCTAAAATCATGGTTGACTTAAACTAAAATAATGCAGGGACTGATAAACTATAAAATTATGTCATTTATAGACATAACACCTGGTAAATGTGTTCAGTTTTAATTAAAAGGAAACTATTAGCCTGTCCGTCGCCGTCGTAAAGTAGATAGTGAACAAGTTTATTTTCGCCTTCCCTACGACATCTTGCGAAGGAAACAAGCGCTGTCTTCAGTGATATGTATTTTTTTTATTATGTCTTTCGAGAATTCCACACATTTTGACGTGTTTCTTTCGTTTTTGGATACCGTACGTCCGCCATTTAAAATCCGGAAATTATTTTGAGAACCTAGGTCTGTGGTCTAGTGGTCCTTCTAAATCGTGTCTTCCCTGGGCTATGTTAAATATAAAACTTAACTAATGACCTAAAAATTACAAAGTTTGAGTCTTAAGATACTCTACTTATGGGTCTGCTTATGGGTCGGGTCAATACTTAACACAGTAGGGTTATTCACAGAATTGGGTCTCTCCAGTTCTGTGGTGCTATTACTCTACTCAATTTGTAGAGCCGTAGGTACTTCACTGAGTACCATTAGGTTGTACTATTGCGTATGTACCGGTAGATATAATAAAGGTATATATTAATTACATATCTTTCACAGGTGGTACTATGTTTTTCACCTGGCATCGTGACATTTTAGTTGATAGAAATTAAAATAGAAACCATTCGGCTTTACATCTTATTTTTACATGATAAAAATAATACAAAATAAGACAGCGATAGTGGTTGGCGTGGCAACCCAGGGCCCAATCACTAAAGTATGACTTGTATCACTTTACGCTCAAATTATCGTTCTACTTACGATATAATGTCTCGTCAATCGTCACCATTCGACAAAACTAGGTACTCATTTTAAGTAAATATTGTTTCAAAAGCATATGAGCGACTCATAAATGAAGCCTCAGTATTTGATGTGACCTGTGCCTGTGATAATACAGCTCTTTTCAGTGGCGCCGTCTTCCAGTGAAAGTCCATGTTAGCCATAGAAGACAATCCAGTAATTAAGAATGTGGGCAGACAGATAATCAATAATTACTGCCGATGAGATTAACATCGCCCACTTTGCGACATCTTCAGAATGTTAAATCGACTCGATTTAATATTAAGATTCAGATGATGTTTATGTTAGCCGTTGTTAGCCGTGGGGTGCCGGCAGTAGAATGTTACCCCTCCTCTCCTACCCGTGGATGCAGTAAGAGCCTACTAAGGGACACCTCCGGAAGATGGGCAGCAGCGTCTTTCCGTATATCAACATCCCGTACTGCGCTCACCAACCCGCCTGCCAAGCGTGGTGAGTATGGCAACTACCCCCCATGGAGTTCCATGAGGGAGGCCTTAGTTCAGTAGTGGACGTTTTACGGCTGAAATGATGATGTTTATGTAGACTAGGTTGCTACGACTTCCTACGCGTAATAGAAAAAACAACGTTCTACATTTCTTACGTTGGCTTTAGCAACAGTTCTCGGGAAAAATATAGCTACTAATAGTGTTAAAAAGCGAGATGATGTGTATATCTACCTACATCTCCCTATATGTCCCCTATGCTAAAATACCTACTAGGTAGATGTTTTAGCATAGGGAGCTTAAGTCTATTGCAACGACTTTAAAATGGTCGATCACTGACTCGATTTTAACAAATTTTCCATTCAAAAACTGTACATACCGTTTTGCTATTCAAAAACTGTGCCCGCGAGCCACAAATATAATTTGACTAGCCGCACCCCGCAGTTTCACCTGCGTAGTTCCCGTTCCCGTGGGAATTTCGAAAAATCCCTCCTTAGTGCACCTCTAGGATACTCAAGGTATATGTGTGCCAAATTTCAAGTTTCTAGGTCCAGTGGTTCAGGCTGTGCGTTGTCTGTCAGTCACTCAGTCAGTAACGGAAGAGTTTTAGGTATATATTGATTATCAATTTTCTCTCGGATGATAACTTGTAAAACGGTTACGAGAGTGGTATCATAAAGCTGGTGAATGTCAGCTGCGGTGTAGCTCCTAAAAACGTAAAAAATAAATGGGGCCAGGTGCGTGTCGGGCCACGCGCTGTGTAGGGTCCCGCAGTTACCGAACCATTTATATGTTTTAAAAAATAGTCACATCATCATTTCAGCCGAAAAACGTCCACTGATGAACACAGGCTTCCCTCATGGTTCTCCATGAGGGGTAGTTGCCATACTCACCACGCTTGGCAGGCGGGTTGGTGAGCGCAGTATGGGATGTTGATACACGGAAGACGCTGCTGCCCTATTTCCGGAGGTAACCCTTAGCAGGCTTTAACTGCATCCATGGGCATGAGAGGAGGGGTAACATTCTACTGCCGGTACTCCACGGCAGTCACATATCATTTCATAATTATAAAGATACGATCCGTAACAAATTAAATACGTTAGTTAAGCATTCATGCATAGTATAATTTGTACTTCACACTCCCCAATATTAAATAATATTTTATGATTTATCGCAAAATTAAAAGTGTTTCACATCAGACAGGCGTCCCACGACGGCTCAGTTTTTTTAGTGATTTTCTCCACATTTGTAAGTATTATAGCAAACCCAATATCTTATAGAATAAAAAAGTCAGCTGACTCTTGAGTGGTCGAAAATACGTCAGCTGGTCGCTCAAACATAAAAAATATACCTACAGTAGAATTTTTCGATATCACCTGGAGGGACATAAAAACAATAGAAGTGAAAGAGTGAGGTTTCTTGCTCGCTTCTTTCCCTCACTTGGAAAAAAGAATCTGAAGCGAACGAATTCAATTATGTGCTTTATTCAATTTAAATGTGTCTTGTTCTTCTTTTGTAAATTGACTATTATATGTGTTTTTTTGCTCTATTGAATAAACACTTATTGACTTTGAATTTGAGATAACAAATTTTACGTATTGGAATCATTCCTTTGTTTTTGAAAAGAAACAAAACTGCATTCAAAGAAAAATATACATTATCAATACCTGCCTAGGTCTATTTTATCCTCATGATTTTGCAATATTGATTGATGTGAACTCCAAAGCAATTCAGGCATTGTATGCATCAATAAATATTTGTGCGATATCAAAGCGATATTTCTCGTAAACGACTTTCTGTAAATATTGATGAATGTTTGCAAAAAGGTAGAGGTATGTTTACATTATCACCTTATCGCGGGCTAGTCCGTTTGAAAATCGAGCGTAGAAAAAAGTTAAAATCCTAAATCGAAGCCTAACAGAAAGGCTTTCTAATCTTTTTGGATATAATGGTGGATTTTTCGGATTTAATTATAGAGACTAGATATGGATGGTTGACCTCTACTCGGTCGACTAAATGCTAACTCAGACAACTTCAAATTGCACCGGAGGAGGCGCGTTTATTAGGTTTTTTTTAACTGTTGATATAAATTCCATCCATCTAATCAGGCTTTTAAATTTTGATAGTTGTCCATGACAAGTCAAAATTTTATACTAATATAATATAATAAATAAAAAAAAATACGATTATGTGCCATAGCTTTCAAGCATAAACTTGATGAAAATAATAATAGGAACCACAGTGTCCCTAAAGCAGTGCCATTAAACACTCGCAAACTGCAGTAACCACAATAAGATGAATCAAACCAATTGATCTAATTATAACCGCAAGTTAGTTAATAACAGAGTAGCTGTATCGTAATAACCGAGCTGCTGTTATAGATTTATTGATTGGAATTTCAACATCCGTAACTTAAGGGATAACTCCATCGCAAAACTTAGCACATAATAATTAATTTTTCACTCCTCTTGCTCAAAAAGACCGTCATTGTGGCGTACCAGAGCGAAGAAAACTTAGCATTTCTTCCTCTAGGGGAAAAAGTTTGTTATTTCTAAATTTTTGTCTGTTCAATGACAATGAGCCTACATATATAGTCATAAGTAGAATAATCATGAGATAATGAGATATATATGAATAATCATGATTATCCTGCTAAGTAACGTTTTCCTCCATTGAATAAACACTTATTGATTTTGATTTTTTGACCACGATTAACACTTAGACTACTTTTTATTCTAAGCTATTATTTAAGCTAGTCAACTATAAAAGTTTCAGGTGTTTATCTCAGCAAACATCGGAGGTAAGGGGGAGGCGGGAAATGTACAAATAAAGTTCTTTCATAGGACACCCCACATGACCTAGTAACTTCTCTTAAAGATTTTGTGACCCCCTTTTAGCCCCCTTTGCAATCATAAGAAGAACAATTTTCAACATTTTCATATTCGCAATATTAGTAAATAAATTTTAAGTCGACAGCATCAGTCAACACATCCATCCGTAACAGTCACACAAAGTCACATTATAAGGGTTCGTTTTTACCATTTGGGTCCGGAACCCTAAATATGTCATTAGGTTTGTTCAAGTTATCGTTTTTGATTACTGTTGCAATTAGCCTACTTGTGACATGTTGAGAATGCCCTGGCATCATCAAAAATAAATTAAGCTAAGCCAATTATGATAAGGATGTGCGAGGTCTCAGATATTTTGGAAAGCATGTCCTAAAATGTTATCAACTAACGATAAGGTTGTTAACGGGACCCCTCTTACTAAATCTACGCCTTCTCTGTCCGTTTGTCACAGGCTTCTATCTCATTAACAGTAATAGGGTAGTAAGTAAATTGTCCTTTTACAACAAAGGGTTTCCAGCGTGTCACACCAAAAACTAGTTAAACTGAGACTCGTTGGGAATTACCAAATACAGCAGAGGTGACTTTAGGCTCATTGTTAGGTACAACTATATTTCTGAGCATGTCATAGACAAAGACAAAATCAAATAAGTGTTTATTCAATAGAGAAAAACGCTTCATAGACAAAAGAAGAACAAGACACATTTGAATTGAATAAAGCACATAATTGAATTCGTTCGCTTCAGATAACTTGGTTTATGTGTCTGGGGCTATTTGAAATGTATACTTGTATGATTTAGTTTAATTAAGAAATTTAAACTGGTTGTTTAATTTTATAAGTCATCGTTTTGCCACGGGTTTTCTACGAGAATAAAACAGTTTTTTATACTTCTCACGTCATCTAATCTTTATAATTTCTACTAAAAATTCTTCGCTACAGGATACCATAATATAAATATGTCAGATTGCAGAGCAGCTGACATATTGATATTGCAGCAGTTGGGAAATTAGAAAAGTCTCTTGTTTCTTGCTCACATATCACTATCACTATGTATTATATAAAATGCTATCAGATCCAGTGATAGAGAAGGTACAGCCTAAACCACTGATCCTAGAGACTTGAAATTTTCAGGGTTTGCCTTGGTGCAAAACCGCCCACTAAGAAGGGGATTTAAATTCAAATTCTAAGGGGTTAAAAAGGGGGTACAAAGTTGTCTTTTCTAATGTGCTCCATCTCCAAAACCATGCAATGTAGACTCTTCATAAGCAATCACGTTTTAAGATATTTTCAGTTCTTTTTCAGTTGCAAATTCAGGTGTGGATTTATGAGTAAAAAATTAGTTAAAATATTGAAAATGTCTTAATTTAAATTGTGTTTTTGATAACTTAGCTATAATGTTGTATTGGTGAATTTATTCTTAAACACTACGCGGACAAAGTCGCGGTTGACAGCTGGTACATGTACAATTCATAGTCTGCTAGAGTAATGTCAGTTTAGCTTCAAGTGCGAATATTGTATTGGCAATTTGTCCGACATGTTGGGTCCTTGCAACTCTAAATAATGAAGGCCTAAACTTTATTATTTTTACCGTGATTCCCTAGCCGTAGCAATAACTCCCGGGGACCGCTATTATGACGATTACTGATATTGAATAATTGATGTGAAAGGCCTAGTCAAGGACTTTAGTCGCTTTTGTTAAAAGCATTTGATTCTGGTGGATTCGTTCCAAACTGTCTATTGTTTACAATGTGCCGCAGCGCCAACCACAATTTGTGGGTTGTATGTACTCGTAACTGTCGAAGTGAATAACGACTGCTTTTTTCTTGGGGTAGGATATGCTATAAATAAATAAAATTGAAGTGTATGTATGTATGTAATTTTATAATAACAGCTGTTATGTGGCGAATGACACAATCACTTTAAAAAAATAATTTTATTAGAAATTAAACTTAGTTACAATGTTTTTGACGTCCACCAACAAGATGGGATGATGACCTGGTGAAGACCGCAGGTCGACGGTGGATGCAGATCGCTTCCAACCGCAACAACTGGAAATCCATGAGGGAGGCCTATGTCCAGCAGTGGACGTCCTACGGCTGAAATGATGATGATGATGATGATGACAATGTTTTTGAGATTTAGAATTTCGAAATGTGATGAGTTTGAATTGTGAGCTAGGAGTGTCACGTTTGAGTTGAGATATAGAAGTGAAGTGGTAAATTAAATACAGAGCTTTTATACATGTTTTGAATTTGTTGGTTGTTGTGAAGTGGAAGAATACTTGAGAATAGTTTTAAACAAAAATATGGTCCTTAAGACAAATGAGTTATTTACAATACAATTTGGGAATAAACCTATTGATAACAAAGAACGTATTAGCTAATTAGGCGAATAAGGGTATTATCTTATTTACTAGTATGAAGGGCAATAAACTATAAACGATACATAAAACTAAACTACAATTTTTATTATTATTGTTTTTCTGTCTGTCTGTTTGTACCTAATCGCCGAAACGACTGAACCGATTTTAATTGCCTTTGCTTAGTAAATAGTTTTTTTTTCATTTATTTATCTTTCTTAAAAAACAAATACAAAAATTAATCATAATAATAGCACAGGTAAACCACTAAGGTTTGTTTTATGAGCTATCGGAGTCTAAGTAAGTAGCACTGATAATAATACACTGATAGTAGGAGCTAACAACTAAGATATTTTAAAAAGAAATTTAAAAATATTTAAAAAATAAAGTTGATGTTATAAGGAGTAACTTAGGCTACCAATATTCTAAAAAAAATATTAGGGTGAGGCACAAAAAAAAACCGCGGACAGCTAGTTATCTATATCTACAATATAATAGTTTGTAATGGTATGTTGTTTACAATGTGCCACAGCACCGATCACAATCTGTAGGTTGTAACTGTCGAAGTGAATAACGACTTTGCTTTCTTCCTGGGTTTGATTACCGTTTGTTTACTGCTTCTTATTAGTAACGTAGTTAATTTGCACTGCCGTGATGGCTGAGTGGTATGTACCTGCAACTTTTTATTCGAAGAAAGGTTCGATCGATGGATAAGACAAGTGTACATTTAACAAGTGCTTTAACGGCGAAGGAAAACATGTGAAGGCAACCCGCGGCTCAGTCAGACGTATTGACAAGTTATTTCCTCTGGATATTAGCGACTAAGCTGAGAGGATGGTATACGCTCGGCTGCTGAGCTGGCCAGCCTCCCCAGATCCCATTTAATTTATTTATTCCATCTAACAATGGCTCGGGCATTGCAGCATCCTATATAGTATATATCTGTATACCTAGTAGGTAGGCAGGTACAAATTATTTTTTTTGTAGACCTTTTAATTATCTACCAGTAATGCAGGCCTAGCATAAGCTCTTCAATCAATAGTAACCTCCGTTTTTAAGTAATAATAGGCAGGGAAAATTTAAATTCATGGTAAAATGTATATACATATGTATATATAGAGAAATATTGTACATATACTACCTGTCGCCCGCGAATTTGTTCGCGTAGTGTTGAAGAATACATTCACAACATTATAGCTAAGTTATCAAAAACACAATTTATAGTTAACACATTTTCAATATATTAACCAATTTTTTACTCATTAAACTACACCTGAATATATATATATATATACATATATATAATAGCTATTTGCACGTTAAACTGCAGATCTACCAGTACCTACATAAACAATTTAGTCTTTGATTTTATGATAGTTTTGTAGATTTACTACGAAAGCCTATGGCGTAGATCAACTACGGGTCTTACGTAGACGGACGTAGACCTTCTACGAAAATCAAATTTGCTGTAGCTATCCATTATTCGAATTTTTGTTTTAGGTTAGATTTATTTAATTAATAAATTTACTTAACTAGAACGTTACGTTACATGTAAAAGTACCAATTACACTAATATATATTCTTCATAAACAAGTTACATATCATTATCATTACCATCATCATTTCAGCCGTAAACGTACCACTACTGAACACAGACCTCCCTCATAGATTTTCATGAGGGGTAGTTGCCATACTCACCAAGCGTGGCAGGCGGGTTGGCGAGTACAGTACGAGATGCTGATACATGGAAAGACGCTGCTGCCCATCTTCCGCGGAGGTATCCCTTAGCAGGCTCTTACTGCATCCACGGGCATGAGAGGAGGGCTAACATTCTACTGCCGGCACCCCACTGCATATAAATCAGAACTACACGATAACTAAAAAAAAATTGGCTCATTAAAGACATAATTAAAATGTTTGTAAGGGACAATAACTGACAAATTGACAAAAACTAATGCCTATAATTAGCCGTGGGGCGCCGGCAGTAGAATGTTGCCCCTCCTCTCATGCCCGTGGATGCAGTAAGAGCCTGCTAAGGGATACCTCCGAAAGACGGGCAGCAGCGTCTTTCCATAATATCAACATCCCATACTGCGCTCGCCAACCCGCCTGCCAAGCGTGGTGAGTATGGCAACTACCCCTCATGGAGATCCATGAGGGAGGCCTTTGTTCATTAGTGGACGTTTTATGGCTGAAATGATGAATGCCTATAATATATTTCATACTGTAAACACTTCCATTTCTTTGAAATAAAATGAGCCGTTTTCAGTAACAAAACAAAAAGAGTTTTCTACTAAACCTAGCAGATGGAGCTGACAAGCGGAGTAAGCAGTTTGTGATTAATCCTGTCATTGTCAAATTGTGCCTACCAGTAAAAGAAAATTAACGCCATCTATAAGGTACGAGGTAACTATTTTTGAAGTTTTTACTTTTTAATGAAAACGCCTCATTATTTTTGTACTAATGTATCATACTTATCATACATACATAAATGGGTGGTAACCGATAAATCCTCATTGTACTCATGAAGGTTTTAATGAATATTCATTCCTACTTAACTTACTTCCGTTCTTAGCTCCGTCGTGTTTTCATTACGCAGTCGGGCTTCCTCCAGGATTCATCTTCGTTCCGTAGATTAACTTGGTAAATAGTTTTTACTTGGAAAAGGTGAAGCGAACATATATATTTAATTTAAAGATGGATTGCATCTAGAACAATTAGTTCAAAGAAAGCCTTTTAACTAAGCTGAAGTTATTTTAACCTTGACAAATTTGACAGTTGTATCAACGCAGGAATCAGAAGACCTCTTGGCAGACCACCGAGGGAAGACCTGGATGCAAAAGCTGTAGAGCTGATTGGCGGTTAGGCAAGGAGGCTTATGCCCAGCAGTGGGTCTCTACGAGCAATGATGATCAATAAAGTGACTTACGACCTCCGAGGGGTAGTTGATTTAATAGCCGGGTGAGACGCAGAAAGGTTCGATTCTCACCGGCGTGGCTCAAATGTGTACTGCAAACAGATCATGATGCATCAACTAGCAAAGAGCGAGGTCAAGATGATAGAAGACTTTAATACTGATGTGATAAAGTTTGGAGTTGACACTGGAAAGAGAGATGAGACGAAGTTGTACGCAAAATCACGATTCACGAGAATTGACCCCCAGGACATAAACGCTCTCTATAATGTATTTTCCTACATAACTTGCACTCTTAAAACTCCTGAAGGCGGTTAGTTCATAGCTCATTTATTCATAACAATAGTTACATGACACAATGAGAAAATAGAAATACAATTTAAAAAAAAAGAGACATAATTAATATTTGCGAAGGTGTTTTTATAAACATGATATTAATCCTTATCCAAATAAATACGTTATTCATTTCAAGTATTTAATTTAAAACAAAATTGCCTTTCACATCATTTGATTTCAATAAATATCTTAGGAGATATCGCAGTTTTAAAATAACATCGCAGCAAAATAATGATCAAGTAGGAACTGCACCGATTTCGATGAATAGTGTAGTATAGTATAGGAGTAGATTAGACCATCGAGACGGGCATTTGGTACTTTTCGTTGCGTAGCTAAATTAGTAGTTGTAGGGTAGTTGTAAGTAGTGGTGGTAGTAGGTGCGTTACGAAGTTCGCCGGGACACCTAGTTAAACATAAAAGATTGCATAGATAATGAGTTGATGATGTCAGTTGGGACGCTTTGACTACGGTAACACCCACAGCTGGGTAAAGTCCTGTTCTCATTTACGCCATTTCATGTCTCATTTCCTTTGCCTTGTGCTTGAAGAAGAAGAAGAAGAAAATCATTTATTTTTGACACACACACAAGTTATACAAATTATAAAGAAACATTATTATTAACAATACAAATACATTAAATAAAACTGTTTGTAATATCAAATTAACAGGTTTTTGTCGACTTTCTGTTATTAGCCGGAAATAACAGAAAGTCAGTAAAAAACCATTAAAATCGTGCATTATGCAATTCATAAAAACCTGTTAAATTGATACAACAAACAGTAAGTACAAGCTATAGCTTCAGGCTAGATGGTGCTAATCATTTCAGCCATAAAACGTCCACTGATGACAACAGGCCTCCCTCATGGATCTCCATGAGGGGTAGTTGCCATACTCACCACGCTTGGCAGGCGGGTTGGTGAGCGCAGTATGGGATGTTGATACACGGATAGACGCTGCTGCCCATCTTCCGGAGGTATCCCTTAGCAGGCTCTTACTGCATCCATGGGCATGAGATGAGGGGTATCATTCTACTGCCGGCACCCCACGGCGGATGGTGCTAATACAGCTTTCAATTTATATTTATTTGTATCGTATGAGCGCTCCTGAATTGCAACAAGACGAGGATAAAATCCACAGAGAATCTAGATGTTCAATGTAAATCAAATAAACTATTCAGATTTTACTCTGCAACCCAAGATTTCTCTCTTCTATTCCTATGCATACAAAATGCACTATCCACATAAGCTGCTGAACGTTTGCACCGCTCGGATCAAGCGCTTAGAGCATTTTCTTATCAGATATAGCGACTATTGAGAGGGGAACGGTTTTAGTATTATTGTACTTGTCTATTCTTAAATCCCTTTGTGTCTTGTTTGCATGAATATACGGTAAACTTGTGTTTGGAGAAGAATTACCTTCATCTCGTCAGTGTAAGGGCATAAACATCTATTATAATTATAGCGTTACTAATTGGTTTTCATGTACGAAACGCTAGTGTCTGAGAGATTTTAAGATGAATTGGGCTTGCCCAGCACTTGTATCTCCCAGCTTAGTTAGAGGGAAGAACATGAATAGATAATAGTCCTAGAAATGTGAAATTTCCAGTAAATACTAGACAACATCCGTGGCTCATTGGTCTAAAAGTCGGCTGATACAAGAGATTGCGGTTTGGCTTCTCGCCGGGGCACAATGCTTTTTTGTGGATATTTATCTCGGGTTTGGGTATTTTCTATGTATGATAAGTATGTCATCATCATCAACAGCATTGTAGGACTTGGTGATGCAAGTACTGATCATGAGGGGTTGTTGCCGTACTCACCACGATTGGCAGGTGGATTGGCGAGCGCAGTAGAGGTTGTAGATACACGCAAAGGCGCTCCTAACCATATTCCGGAGTTAAGCCTTCTCAGATATTTACCGCTTGAGGTAAGAGGGGAGAGGCAGCATTCTACTGCCGGCACCCCACGGCAATTGTTCAATAAATCTATCCAATTGAACGATATCGCTTCAGAATGATAGCAAGCCAAGTAATTATCGGCGACAGGGTCTGAGACGATAAACTCATTTACGGTGACGAGAAAATAAAAGGGCATTTATCTTCATTCCGAATGAGATGGCGGGATAGGTTTATAACATTTACTATACTCCAGCCACTGTCGGTGTCGAATGTTTGTCAACAAACTGTCAATACTTAACCTAAAAATTACTTTTTATTGGTTCATTTATGTATTTCTCAATAATTGGGTATATTGTGACCACTCCCTTCAATATATTAGTAGTACCTCGTTAAGTCTCTTTTTTTAGTTAAGTATACTAACTGTGTTGTATTTAAAAGTTTAATAAAGTTATTCTTATATTCTTATATTCTTATATATTTATATTAACACGGTTAAAAAACCAACCCGAGGAAGAAATTAAATTTTAAGTTTGACAGTTTGTTTACGAGCATTCTATATAGCTGTGGGGTGCCGGCAGTAGAATGTTACCCCTCCTCTCATGCCCATGGATGCAGTGAGCCTGCTAAGGGATACCTCCGGAAGATGGGCAGCAGCGTCTTTCCGTATATCAACATCCTATGCTGCGCTCACCAACCCGCCTGCCAAGCGTGGTGAGTATGGCAACTACCTCTCATGGAGATCCATGAGGGAGGCCTGTGTTCAGTAGTAGACGTTTTACGGCTCATAGTTATCATAGTCGTCAAACTTAAAACACCCCTCGTTTTTCGTCGGAGGTTAAACACTCAGACATGAGTAACCATTTTAAACATATTATTTTTAACGAAAAAAACAAACATTGAATAAACAGAAAATCGTAACTCCTAAGTATAATTATCGTTCTAAAACCTTAGGCACAGATCATATTGTACCCTATAAGTTTTTTGTTTTGTTTGATACATTGGTTACTCCGCTCTTTCCTGTGATTCGTCCATATCGAGTGGGTCTCTGTGACATCGGACTACTGACTAACCGACTCGCTGAGCAGTACGGAACCAGTGTCTGTAGTCCCATACAATTTGATTAATCCATCTCCATACTGCGGCATTGTGTGCGACCGAGCGTAGATGTGCAATTGATACGCCTTTGGATTTTAGATACTGACTATATTGTGTAGGGTTCCGTTACCAAAGAAATAACATAGAGTAAATAAATAATGCACATTACAAATAGCAGTACCCTGCAAAACTGTTTAAGCATTCTTTTAACTACAGTCTACAGTACAGTCAGCTAGCGAGTGCTAGCGACTGTAGTTAAAAAAAAATATGAGAACTTATACAACGCCTCTAGCGGATAATTTGGTACTAAAATACGGAGTAAACTATACTACAGCGACTGTAGTTTGGGCTTCTTTTGCTTAGAATTTGGTACCATGAGTTACAAATCTGACAGATGTCATAGTAACGAACTATCACTACTGTAGTAACGGCAGGCGATCTAACAGTGAAAACTCATGGTAGACACACATCACATAATATCCCTGGTGAAAATGTTACGTCATCTTCGCCTTAGGACTGCCGTCCACGTCCACTGTTGGACATAGGCCTCCCACATGGATCTCCAAAGTAATGAGGGGTTTGTTGCCATACTCGCCACGCTTGGCAGGCGGGTTGATGAAAATGTTACGTGCAGCAAAGTAGGATGGTTGTTCTCGTCCTAAATCAATTCAGTACCAATTTTCACAATACATTGTGATTTGTACCTTCGTATCTTTTTTTTTTTCTTTATTTAAAGAGCTTAGTCACAAAGTGATTATGTCGCTCACCTTCGTATCTTACGCTCCAGTAATACCTATATTACGGTCGCTCGCTCATATTGGTGGGATATGTGGTTACCATTGAATCTCACCGCAGATCTATGGTTAATGGCTTCAGTGACCAGAGTTATCGATGGCAGTTATGGTAGGTATAGTAAGTATCGTTGAGTTGTTTTGATTAGATTTCTGAAATAAGAATCCTCCTCCCTTGCCCGTGGATGCAGTAAGAATCTGCCAAGGGTTACCTCCGGAAGATGGGCAGCAGCTTCTTTACATGTATCAACATTTCGTACTGCGCTTGCGAACACGCCTGCCAAGCGTGGTGAGTATAGCAACAACCCGTCATGATCAACACTTGTAGGTGTTGCACATGAGGGAGGCTTATGTCCAGTAGTGGACGTCCTACGGCTGATAATGATGCTGAAGTGAGTTTGTCACAAACTTTCAGCACAAATTAACATGGAAGGTCCCTGAGAAAAATGTTAAGTGCAGCAAATTGGGATGGTCGTTATAGTCTAGTCCCAAAGCACCTTTGAATTAATTTTCATATTAAAATGTTGGTAGAAAAGTTTAGTGCTAATACATGATATTACTTACTGATTGTATAAGTTGTATTTACAACCTTATTTATTGTATTTAAAACTCATGTAAAAGAATTTGAAGATCTCTTTTTATTACACATAGAGATATATGTATAAGATTCAAAAATGTTTAATGTGTTTTAGTTTGAGCTGCCCCGGTTTCAAATTTACAATACACATGATTTTCTGTCATGGTCTCTTATGAAGTCCAACAAATGAATAGCAAAATAATAATCGTAGTGAATTTGTTTGATATCTAATAGTGCGGGAAAATATGAATATAAATAGAACCGTAGTATGGTAAACAAGAATAGGACAGTGTGTCAAGTTCATACTTTGGAAGAAAGTCGTTTATCACAAACTTGCACAAAAGGCGACGAAAATACGGCTTCCGTGGATGATGCACACAATGGCTGTTGTGGTTCATTGTAGACCTGCCCTTGAACTGTGGCTTAGGACGTGAGGGAACTTGGCAAGATCCACTGAGAGTCCTTTCGATGGCTTGGTTAATTAACCAACAGGTCTTTATGACCAGTTTGAAGTAAAACAATCAGAAGTTATCGTGGCGTGACATCATTTAATATACTCAATAGGTACTCAATAAATTTAACTAACTAACAGCTGACTAAGCCGTGAGGATGGTATAGGCCCTGGGCAAGCCTAGTCCATCTAAAAATGTCCCAGGCACTGCAGCGTCGCATACAGCATGATACCCGGTTATAAATATATAAATATGTATTAACCAGTATTATAATGGATGCAAAGGCCTTACAATATATTTATTGCGATCATGTTGTTACATAAGATCATAAAAAAATGGTAAGTAGTTACAAACATGAACCCTGCAAGGGCATAGCAATATGCAAGTATCAACGGTAATACTAGGTGAAATGTCCGGTGAAGTCACACGCTGGTACGCGCCAATGTGTCTCGGTACTGTATTATGACGTCACGAGCTCATTCAGAAACTTCAACTCGCTTTATCTGAGTATTGTTTGATGTATTTAAAGTAAACAAGTTTATAAAATTAAAATTTTTAAATAACCCTCGACACTTTACCTAGTTTCGGAATTTACCTAATTTTTCATCATGCCCTTTTATTTTTATACCACACTTGGGTATATTTGAAAACATTCGATTGTTCACCCCTTTCAACCCCCATAGCTCAAGAAGATCAACCGATTTCTATAGAACTTTCAGTTTTGCATTTTACTCATCATTTCCTGTCATTTCATACCAAACTCGGGTATATTTGGAAACATTTGATTATTCATCCCCTCTCTCACCCCCCATATCTTTACCGATTTTGATAAAACATCTTTAAGAGCCACCACCAGAAAACCTTCTTTCAAATAAAAAAAAACTGCATGCTAATCGTTTAAGAGCTACGGTGATAAACACAGACACATAGCGGTCAAACTTATAACACCACTCTTTTTTGTCGGGGTTTAAAAAATACGTGTCTATTATATTTATATTATATAACTGACGGACTAAATAGAACTTACATTTTCATACTCATAAAGCATCCTAACCTATGAACATTTGTTCATTAAAAGCGTTTATTCCATCCAGTCCTACTACTAGTTCGATTATCTAACTGTTTGGACAGAAATATTCCAAATTGTTAGACTAACTAATCGAACATTTTGGTCACGCAGATTCTATTCCAAATAGAACTACAGCTAGTGAAGTACAGTCAACAAAAAAAGAAAAGACTAAATTAATCATAAGGTACGTACTTACTTTTATTTCATAACCTTTTTTTTTAATCCGTATCAGCTACAGTTTTTGTTTATAATTTTATCTCAACATTTCCAAACAATGCCCCACAGAAATTTATTTATTTGAGCCACCAACAGAAGATACACAAAGAAAAAATTACAAAAGTAAAAGCAATAAAAATCATGAGCTAGTGTTCTCCCAATTACAGGCAGCTACACCTAGGTTAAAAATTAAGTTATCATAGAAAAAGTTAACATATTATGAATTAGAATTTTTAAATATAGGTAACAATTATATTAAATTATATTTAAGAATGTTTAAACAAAACAAATATCTACGTTCTACGTAAGGTTGAATAAAATAAAAAGAAACTAGAGTTAAAACAAAAACTAGAGTTAGTGAGAAGGTACTAAGATATATATATATAGTCGTGCTTTCATCATTTGCACATTTCTAACGTGCTGATCTCTCAGAATGCTCTCTCTGCTTCTGCTTTTAAATGGTGCGACATCGTTTTAAACTTGCGTTCTTAAAACGTAATATAAAGCGGTATCATCACCTATGCTCATCATGTGAAGGCAGCGCAGTCCATCTAAAACATTGCTAATGAAGCTAAATAAGGGTAATCCACCACCAAAATGGGCCATTGATAATACAGCTTCCGCTACTTTCCAGTACCTAGGGGGCGAGAGTGGGACTTATTAGCACCTCGTCCGTAATTCAACGAGTAATTTATTTTTTGACCCTCCCAGCCCAATAAACCATTCACCCTCGTAAATTCTGTACTTGACAGGTAAGTGGATATTTGACGTATATGAGTGATAGGTTTACTTGAAGTTAATTCGTCATTTCCAATGTTGTGAACATACTGAGCAGTCGGTTCGATAAGTGAGGGAATAATCCTGAGTTAGTTGTTAAACCAGGTACCAATACAAACTAATCTGTGTTCATTAAAGCATCGCGCGAAGGATCGAATTTTTTTTATATTTTTTTATTGATTAGTTTACAATAATAAACATAATTGTACCCTAATAGTATTACAATCTAGCCAAGAAGGCTAATGAGCAATTTTAATTTGACATAGTTTTATAAAATAAATTATATCTAAGAATGTGTCCAATGGCACTTTTCTTACTGTCTCTATTTAAGGGGAAGACACTATGTTCTTGTGTTCTTTATTAATATTTTTACACTATCACTTTTCACTAGGATCGAAATAAAGAAATGCATTTAATTTTGAACACACACAACACATCATCATTGTCATCTCAGCCTGACTAGAATGAATCATGAATCAGCGAGTATTGATTATGAGGGTTTTTTGCCATACTTACCACGCTTGGCAGGCAAGTTGGCGAGCGCGTGCTTGATAACGGAAATACGCTACTGTCCATGTCATAAGGTCACGTGTTTCTGGGGTGGGATGGAGACGCATTTCCTTAAACTTTATTATTAAAGGAAACTATAACAATATATTTTTTATTAGCCTATACTCTAGTCTCTGTCTAATGCGATCCCCTGTCGACTGCCATGGAACTCGTTTAGATCCCGCCAGCGCTTCTGTGACCTGCTTCGTCGTGCTTCATCCTGAGTACAATCTGTGACAATCCTAGCCCATGTGTCAAGATGCAGTCGCGATCTTAAGCAACAAATTAATCATTCAATATTAACTGAGCGGGACACTTGGCTAGAAGATGATCTCCGATGGATAAAAGCAATCACCGAATTACACTATTCATTTCGTCACGACTACGCTTGTAGCTGAAGTTGCCAAAATATCTAATGTTTGCCTATAACATTTGAGGAGTTCCTTCGATTTCTCAAGGAGAAACCTGAGTTTGAGAGTTTTAGTAAAATGGGACCAATATGAACCTTACCCCAAACATATTCCAAAATAATTATTTGGAAAAATCTAGAAAAATCTTTCCTATACAACGTGTATTATAATATGTGTTCTAAGCCGAAAGGGGGTGATTCTGACCATCCCAAGGAACAACTTTTGTTCAACGACTTTTCAGGATTCAGTGATTTTAATGCAAGAAAAGATTACGATTGTTTTAACTTTAATAAAAGAAGAGTCTTTGTATAAACGACGGAGTTCTGGGGTAACCAGGGTTATTAAAGAACAAAATGCCTTTTTTTAACGATCTTCTTTTTGTTCAAAATCCAGTGAAAACAAGCTTATAGTCGTCAATTTCCGCCTTTTTCCATCCTAATCCATTTATAGTTTACAATTTATAGTTCAATGTAAAAATCCATCGCACTTTAAAAATCACAGATTATTAGTTTTGCGATTTCCAAGCTGACTCCACCTTGATATTGATTGATAGCCAGAAAGCTGGAAGTGTTGGTCCGTAATAATGATATAACAGTTACTTTCGTAGTTCCCATTTAGGTAACGTTTGGCGGGCTGCCAAGAGAAGCAACTCCCAAACACACAGATTTTATTCCTAATGTGATCGCAATAAAGAGCCGTTTACACTGTTTCTTGCTGCACATAAGAATCATGATTATGGTTAACCCCATGGGATGCCAGGCATTGCGGCGTCCCCTACAGGTTGAATATGCTGTTCTCAGTTGCTGACGCTATATAAACCAACTACAATAGATGTAAAAGTCACTTATGTTGTACCATACTTCCATAAGAAGTAATTTATTTTGTTCCAACTTCTTATTTGCCGTAACACAGTATATAACTAGTACGGAAGGGAAAGTAAAAAAATAAATAATGCTGGACAATTCACACAGCATCAGAGCTTGTATTATACAATACAAACAATACAAAATATGTTTATTTCCAAAAACAGGTAAACAAACTCCTAATTACTAGGCACATATGATTAAGGAATATATTTGTAAACTTAGAATGTAAATAGAAGATGGAAAAATAACCCTGTGGAGTCAAAGAGGCTGATACCTCGCTCTTACTAAGTATTTAAATTATGGGTACTAGATGACTGATATACTAAATACATTATACTACATAGATATTTTTTATTGTATAAAGAAAAACATCCAGAACACCCTAAACAAATATCTGCAGATCGTACAGACATTTGTTCCGAGGCGGGAATCGAACCCTCTTGCGTCGCAGGCGGACCTTCGCCCGCTGCGCCACAGAGGTTGTCAAAGTCCCGTCACTGTTTAATTTGTAAACATTAACGTATTCAATTTTTGTGTTAATAAAATATACATTATTTTTACCTTATCGTTAACTGAGTTTTTGTTCAAAAATCCTTTTTAATTATGAATGCAATTTTATTATGCAAAATATATTTTTTATCTCTACACTGCGTCCTATCCGGATGGACTTGTCGAGTTCGGTGATAAAAAAGTAGAATTCAGAAAGGTAAAATTAGCAGGGCGCTGTTACAAAGTGAAAACTATGTTCAGTTCTTTTATATTAATAATAATAATAAATAATAATTTATCTAAAATAATAATATTAAATATAGGTACTATGTTTTTGCGTCCGCACGTTTTGATCGAGAGAAAAGATGTAAATGCGGGTTCCCATAATACTCGTAGCATAAAAAAGTTTGTCGACACAGGCAGAAATGACTGCCACTGAATCGATTTTATCCAAAGATATCGATTGTCTTAATCTCGGACCACAATATTTAAATACCATATGGGCGCCATCTTTCGACATAAGAACCAATAAAAACGCCTATAAATTCAATAGGAATTTCTCAGCTGTTTGACTATGAAACATTATAAAAACATATAGGTTTGTTAATAATACTAGGAAATATTTATAGGGCAATGCTCTTAGCCCCCTGACGTCAATGCACGAGATAAAGCGTGAGTTTAGGAAATTATCTTGATCTGCTATAACTCATCTTGATACTGGGAAGTGCTTTTCTGACGAAATGTTTGTTTGCTGGCTTTACGTATGACTTTAAGAACGCTTTTCTGGGTCAGGGTTTAACCCGTACCTAAGATTTGTATTTACACACTTTTTAAATCAGTTATTTATAACATATCAATTAGCAGTAATCTATACTGCTGAATTTACACGATATGTGCTTTATTATTTTTATCTTTCATTAAAACAGGTTACATTATGCTTTATTTACACAGTCATTTTCAGCTTAGCAACAAGCAAATTTGTGATATGTTCTGTTTTAATGTCTCCCTTTACCTAAGAATAGTGATCAAATTAATCGTCAGTTAGCTGACATTTTTTAACCCCTAACAAAAAAGAGGGGTGTTATAAGTTTGACCGCTATGTGTGTGAGTCTGTGTGTCTGTCTGTGGCACCGTAGCTCTTAAACGAGTGAACCGATTTGCATGCAGTTTGTTTTTATTTGAAAGAAGATTTTCCGGCGGTGGTTCTTAAAGAACTTTTATCAAAATCAGTAAAGAAGTTTACAAGATATGGGGGATGAAAGAGGGGATGAATAACCAAATGTTTCTAAATATACCCGAGTTTGGTATCAAATGACAGGAAAGTATGAAAATGCAAGTATGAAAGTAGTAAGTAAGCAAGCAGTATGCAAGACTGATAGTTTTTTAGAAATCGGTCGATCAATTCATGAGATATGGGGGATGAAAGTAGGGGTGAACAATCGAATGCTTTCAAATATACCCAAGTGTATCAAATGAAAGGACATAATGGTGTAGATTGCAAAATTGAGGAAACACATGACAAAAAAAAACAGGTAGCCTCCGAGACTAGGTAAATTGTCGGAGGTTACTTAAAATTTACATTTTATAAACTTGTTAGACATATGTATTTTCATACAAAACTGAAAACCTGTCAATTATTTTAATTAAACAGCGTTTATAAAAATGCGGGTGAGTTTATAATATCAAGATCTGATTAATCCCTCTTGCATACTCAGTCTACATTTTGCCTTACGCCTTTCAACCAAGCAAATTGTAGAAGGGCTTTTACTAGTCAACGCCAAAATCTACGCTTCGTTTCAACAACCCCGTGCGATATATCCAGAATCCATTCTTAGTGCACCCCCTCCCCTGGGCATTCCAGGAATAGTTCCGCCAAATATTACGTTCGAGAGTTTTCTGTCAGTCAGTATTGTATAATACCATAGAGAAAATGGCCGATATTCTGTGGTGTTATAGAAACTGATATTGTCACGCTCGCCGTAAATAAGAAGAACATAATTCTAAGGATAGTGTTGAATACATCCTTCCACATCCATTATAGACGATTTATACCGCGTCAGCAACTGGTATTGATGCTGTACGGGACGCTGCATTGGCTGCGACATTGATAGATGGATTAGCTTGCATAGCTAGATGAGTCACTCTCTGTCTAAGCTCGGTAGGGTAAGACGAAACTAAGCTATGAGCGTTAGGATTGCAAGCCTACGCTTTCTAATTTCTTTTTTCTTTCTTTTGTCTACACTGGCTACAGTGGCTAAGCGTCTACGATCACCAAATGATGTAGTACCCTTGCAAGTACCTGGAGTTTACAAAGTCGATTGCAGCTGTGGTCGTTCTTACATAGGCCAAACGAAGCGCACAGTCGCCGAACGTGTTAAGGAACATATCGCAGCGGTCAAAAATCGACAAGTAAACAAGTCAGCTATAGCGGAGCATGTAGTGGACTCAGGACCCAATCACTGGATCGAACTCCACAATCCCAAGATTATTTCCAACGAGAGGCACTACTACAAGAGAATGGTTCGGGAAACGATTGAAATTAAGAAATATCCTAATTTTAATCGTGAAGACGGCTTCAGACTCTCTGCCTCATGGAATCCAGTGATAGCCAAGTGTACTCGGCGTGTGAATAAACCAAAGTGTGCTGATACAGTGAGTGTAGTGTGCTGTCCCAGTGTGAACCGGCCTTAAATCTCAAATTTCTAATTATGAAGACCAAGTGAGGGTAGTCTGAAAAGATGCCTTCGCTTTGCTGCGGTTAACTTCAGCACGCCAGTCTCCCCGCGACCACGACCAGGTGCAATCCAGTCGAAACGTCGGGAATAAAATAAAAATAAAGGTAATTACGCGATAAATACCCGATAATCCCATATTTTAATAATGTGTTGTAATCGCGAAAGTTTAAAAAAGACTAAATTAGGCCTGGTACGTGTCGGGCCATGCACTATGTTGGGTTCCGTGATTAGCCGTACACCTGTTGTAAGATGTATGTTTTTTAATGTTTACCAAAACATAAAACGTTGTACAAAGTTCGATTCAAACAACTTTTGCTAAAGAGTCAGAAGATACCCATTGTAACCTCGCAACACAGACTCCTTCCAGAGATCTAACAGCGCTCATCAAGGTACACCCGTCTTTGTAAATATCTGTTTATTCAATGTATAAAAATCTTACCATTTTTATCAGTATTTTTCGCTTTTGTTAAAAAACTTTCCTTTTTTATAAACAGGAATTAATAAGGTTTTCTGTATTAAATTATTCCGGTATGTTTGGTAAACTGTATCACTTATTTGAGCGACGATTTCTCCGAAACTAAAAAAGCTAGCTTAGACGTTATAGTTTTCCAAGAAACTTCAAACTTTTTACAGATTGTTTCGATTTTAAAGGGCACCTGCGCAAAAAAGTTAAAAACTTTAATATTTCGTAAACGGAACCCTAAATCGGAAAATTCGTATCCCCTAAATGGTTTCAAAAAACCTATTCCGCGATACCTCAACCGATGGGAAACACAAGAAAAAATGTCCCTCTTACGTGTATGGGAGATACCCCATATTATTTACTTCTTCAGCATTTTTATGTAGCGTTATCTCGGCGTTATATTTTTTATATGACTGTAAAAATACAGCTTCTTTGGACAAATAGTAAAGCGTAACTATAAGGGTTCCTTATTGTACACGGAACTCGAAAAAGTGTTTTTAGCTCGGCATTTTTTGTTTTAGAGGAATTTTAAAACTCCAAACTATACGCTAATCAAATCTCCGTCCCCGAATCAAGCATTCGGGCGTAAAGTGTACCTTAACAAGCGGGTTCATTAATTATGAAAGTAATAATTTGTGTACCTGTAACATCATGTTTTAACAAAGCCAATTAAACTCATGTCAAACACACGTGACAGCTAATCAATTAGTTATCACCATGTCGAGTGTGATGGATTGCTAATATTAAATATTACTTTATGAGAACGAATGGTATTATTTACGCAGCGTACACCATAGTTTTCCAAGTGTTTTAGACTTATTTCATAAAATTAAATGAAATCATGGGGCCGTGTTGTGCCAACACTATAATGTTGTCCTCCCTTGTCCGTGAATGCAGTAAAAATCTACCAAGGGAATATGGGCAGCAGCGTCAACATCCCGTACTGCGCTCGCCAACCCACCTGCCAAGAGTAGTAAGTAGTCATGATCAGTCCTTGGAGATCCGTGAGTAGGCTTATGTTCAGCAGCTGACGTCCTACGGTAAAGATGATGAAGATGAAATGAAATCACATATGCAAAATGCTTACTTTATTTATTTTATTTATTTCAACAAAATCCACAGTCCTTAATCTACCTTATCCTAAATTACATATATATCTTACGACCAATAACGGATTTACATTATACATAAGAAAAAAATTAAGCAGACAGTTAAAGCAAACTTAAATTAATGTTAAAAATCAAAACAAATATACTTAGGGTGAAAATAAATCTAGTTAAAAAGTATATATTAAAACAGTTTAAGAAAACTAGTATTCAAAACCTAACAATTTACTATGAAGAAATAAATAAATAATAATAACAAATATACCTACACTAAGGGAAATATATTTATTTATTTCTATTCGTTTTAGAAAATATACATATTTTTTTTTTGTTTATGTGTACCTACTATCGTATTTATTATACTATTGTATTTATTACGTATCGCAGTTACAAAATAAGCATACAGAGCTGTATGTAGGTCTACCATGAGTTTTAACAATCTATACTCGCTAGCGACTGTAGTTAAAAAAAGTATGTAAGTAAACTTGTACAGCGCCACTAGTGAATAATTTGTTACTAAAATACGCAGTAAACTATACTACTGCGACTGTCGTTTGGGCTTCATTTGCTTAGAATTTGGTCATGAGCTACAAATCTGACAGATGTCATAGTAACGTACTACTGTAGTAAAGGCAACCGATCTGACAGTGACAACTCATGGAAGACACACTGAATGATCATCTTGCTAATAACTTTTACTATTGCAAGTATAATTGTTAAAAGCTTGAAGAGCATAGTTTGAACTTCTATTAGAAATTCACTGAATTATTATAATTATTTTTTTTCTGTTTTTTCTATGACTAAATGACGAGACAAGCTGAAGACCCATCTGTATTAAGCGGTAACCTCTACCTATTATAACTGCAATACCGCGGTGATCACATTCACTAAGCACGTGACCAACGCTGCATTGCATTACGCCCGTCACCCTGAGACAAAGAGTTGTAAGGTCTCCTGCGTCTGTAATTTCGTCGGCACCCTTACCCTTCAAACCAGAACACATCAATGAAGATATTACTGCTTGGCGGCAGAAATAAATATGGTGGCATTTTAATATGGATGTAGTACTTTCCCGGGTGAACTCTTCACAAAAAGTTCTACTACCTACATTATTTATTATTTACAGTAGTACCTACTATATTTATTTGCAGTAATTATTTAGTAGGTAAGCACAAACAAGAAAAATTTAAAAGAAATCTCACATGTATCCCTCGCAAAGTTAATATATAGATTCATCGTCTATACATAGCTAAAATTTCTAAAAATAAAAATCCAGTAGTAACTGCAAAAGCATGCACAATAAAAAATTGTAATGCTTAGCCGTGCAGCACTTAAATAAGGATAACTTTCTTAAGTGTTGCACAGCTACTAAGAATAAACACAAATTCATCGTCTGTACATATGTATCTATAATATTATTTAAAAGAACAAAAATTTATATTTTGTATATTTGTTACCAATAAACTCAAAAACTACCGGACCGATTACAACTTTCACCGTTAGAATGGGGTACCTTATCTCTAAGTTACATAGGGTATATTTCCTACTAGATTATATCTAGATTACTACATCCCTACCTAAACTTAAACAATGTAGCCCAAAATGTTAAAAAAATCACGCCTAAGCCACTTAACCGATTTCAAAAATTCTTACACCAATGTAAAGTTAAATAATTATCAGCGAGAAGCATAAGCTATATTTTACTCCCGTATTCCCACGGGAACGGGAACTGCGCGGGAAAAACCGCGGGGCGCTGAAAATAAATATCCAGTAAGAACTCTTTAAAAGCAAGCACAATTTAAAGGCAATGGCTCTCTCTTAAGTTTTGCACAGATAGATAGCATAGACACAGATTCATTCCGCTTCCAAAAACACTTGGCTAAACCGACACCGCAGCGAGTTCTGTGTAAATAAGTAAAAAAGGTTTTAAACAGAAAGTTAATAGCAGAGAATGGAGCTAAAGCCACGGACACATTGAACAGGTCAGTCTTTAATATTAAACAGGTTTTACTGGAATGGCGATATTCATGAAGGTCTGAGAAAATAGGCCAATTGAATAAGCCTTGCCTATGACGTGGGGTGCCGGTAGTAATGTTACCTCTCTCTTGTCCGTGGATGCATTAAGAAGCTACCTCTACCTCTAAGGGCTAACTCCGGAAGATGGCCAGCAGCGTCTATCCGTGTACAACATCTCGTACTGCGCTGCAACTACCCCTCATGATGTTCCATGAGGGAGGCCTCTGTTCAGTAGTTGACGTTTTACCGCTGAAATTATTTATTATTTAATATGGACATCCAACGAAAAAATCACAATGAAAACTTAAAATAACAAACATGGTCTTAAAAACTATGTGTTTTTTCATTTATAGGACGTCACAGCGTGCACTATGATGATGATGAATAAGCCTTATCTGCAAGAATGGCGCGTCTCCTTTTCTAGTCAATTACTAACAAATACCAATGGAGATGCCCAAAAGTGGTACCAGAAAGTCTCACGCATCATATAATATATAAATTAATGGAATCAGGCGTTACTTTGTGGAAATCCATATGACAATAAAATGCAATGAAAATATCTAGTTTTAATTCAATGTCGTGTGGGTTTGGGTATGCATGTTGCACTAACAGCCTGGTTCTCCCTGCATGTGCATAATTAGCGGACGGAAGGGGGGTGCATATGCATCTCAGCATTAGCGGAAATAAAACTAGATATTTTCATTGCATTGTATTTTTAAAATATATTTTAAACTTATCGTATGCACAAGGTTTTACTGCACATTTATGCAAAAGGTGTGACATTTCTCGCAGTTACAGGTAGCTTTATAGTGCAGGAGTGCTTCAGCGAAGATTATTATATTATGCTCTTAGCCAAGCTTTGTCTTGCGCCACTTCGCTCCTAAGATATGCAGTTTGTTTTACCTTCCAAGAAGTCAAGTAAAGCTATTGAGATCCCCTGGAACTACTGCTGAACATACGAATTACACACTATTTGTCAATATCCAAAAAAAAAGTAAGGCCTTTGCATCTAATTACGCGATAAAGTCTCGTTAATCAGTTCAAAATTAAAGCCGGTACGCCTTAACATTTGCCATAAAAGCAAGTTGATCTTAATCTATACCAGGTACACTTTTCACTTTATGAAGCGCCATGCGCCGGAACAGAGTTCACGCAAACCATTCGAACAATTGCGGAAAATAGTTTTGTTCTCGTAAAGGTAGAGTTTAGGTCCATCATGCACTTAAAAAAGTCCAAAACCCCCTTCCAAAGCCTTTTGAAGGTTTTTAAATCCTGTAACAGCTTAAAAAGATCATGAATTTAAAAGATGATATATTTTTAAACACTTTGGGGACACTAATAGTGTAGACGAACTTTGGTAAATGAGATATTTTGGTCAGTTTGTCGGCTACATTATTTGGTACTGTAGTATTCTAAATAAAACTGAATCCTTAGCCTTACTAATAATAAACATCCTTTTGAAAGACCTATCATCTCTTGATTAAGAATTTACAACTTGCATAAAAGATTAACAATTTTATTAAGTTTTTTAAATGCTCGTTTTACTTTTAATTTTATGTCTAGACACTTTGAATTCCAATGAAATTAAGGGCTAAGTCGAAAAGCAATTTCTGAATCAGTTAAAGTAAGCGGGTAAAATAAAAAGTTTCCTTCAAAACTTACAAACGTTAGTTTGTAACGATCACCGACACTGTTAAAAGTTCTAACGATGTTATCTGATACGCTTGAGCCGATCTACCAGGGCTAGTGTTGCGTTTTGTCAGTTATTCAGGTACAAGTTTAGTACTAGTTTGACTTTGTCAGTAGGTATGTCTGAATAGTGCCGTGGGGTGCCGGTAGAAGAATGTTTGCCCGTGGATGCAGTAAGTATCCGCTAAAGGATACCTCCGGAAGATGGACAGCAGCGTCTTTCCGTGTATCAACATCCCTTACTGCGCTCACCTGCCAAGCGTGGCGAGTACGGCAACAACCCCCTCACGAAGTCTATCGAATTTGTTTGAAATACAACTATCCTATCCTTGCCGTGGGGAGCCGGCAGTAAAATGTTACCCCTCCTCTCATGCTCGTGGATGCAGTAAGAGCCTGCTGGGCAGCAGCGTCTTTACGTGTATTAAAATCCCGTACTGCGCTCGCCAAATAAATACTCACCACGCTTGGCAGGCACCCGCCTGCCAAGCGTGGTGAGTATTTATTTATTAGGACAACCAACAGCTACAATAAGGTAGTATAAAACAGCGTGAAAACATAAAGCAAGTAATAAGTTATCACAAATATATATAAGAAAATATTAAGAAAGAAAACTATAAACAGTACGCTTCGGACACAAAAAAAGGTGGAAAATAAATATCTACTTTAACATAAACAACTAATATTAGTCACCTATATTTAGACTATTATCGAAATAGTTCACGCTCAACCGCTGTCTGGCTGAATTAACGCTTGAGCAGAATAGATCCAAGTCATGTTGCCTACAAATTTTGTTAAAGTGATCACTAGCTCGCCATATAAATGAATTTTGTCTGTAGTTAGTTCCTACAGTGGAAGTGGAAATAATAGAAGTAAATCAGGTTCATTTAGAAGGGGTGTTGATAGAGATTTTACCAAGCAATTCAGGACAATCAATCGTATTAGAAGTTATTTTGAGCTGAAAAGATAGATCGGCAATTTCACGTCTCATAGAAAGAGGGAGAAAATGAAACTTTCTACAAAGTACATTATAGGTAAAATACTTATTAGGAATTTTTAAACGGAAACACAGATACTTAATAAATTTTATTTGGATTCGTTCAATCCTATCAATATAACTCACTCTCGATCTCTTCGGTCTTCTGAGACATTTCAACTTATGACACCTGTGCATAACTCGTCTTACTACCACAAATCTTTTACTGTCCAGGCTGGAACGATCACGATCCACCCTATGGAACGCATTGCCTGTATCCATCAGGCGTGCTCCATCTCTTCCTATTTTCAAGTCTATGGTTATGGAACACTATTTGTCCTGTTGTCGCTAACTGCTTGATTTGTTGACACCATATTGTATATATTTATATGTATTTTAGTATATAATATAACAGTGGTCTCTATATTAATGTATGTTTATCAAGTACCTATGTATGTATATAATTATGTATGGTATAATATTTTCAATTACTGTTACCGTATGTACATCTTGCATTGGTAGAACCCCATGTTGCATATAATAATCCAATCCATCCCAAGGTTGTCTGGTAGAGATCGCTCTTTAGCGATAAGACCGCCGATTGTCACATGATCAGTGTTTCTTTTGTTTTTTAATTTGTACTTGTATGTTTTAAGGTGTGCAATAAAGCATTTTCTATCTATCTATAAATACCGTACCGGGGATTCCAGACCTGCTATAAGTATTCAGGAATGCTTCGAACAAAAGTACAATACAGTACTTTAAATGTTTTGGATTTACTGAAACTAACCGAACTCCTCATAATAAAACCTAACATCCTTGAGGCCTTGGTTACTACAATGACACCTTAATTATTTACAGTGATATACCTTTGTAGTGTTTCGTTTTTGAGAAGAAAAGTTGATGGCGTGGTATTACTTTTTCGGGTAAAAGTAACAAGAGATCATTTTGAGGGATTAAGATCTAGTTTGTAAACAAAGCAAAATCTGTCCAGCCTGGCAAGATCAGCTTGAAGTTTCTCAGTATCATCGGATGACTTAATTACTCATATTATCTGCAAACCAAAGCAGGTGGCTGTTAGGAAAGCATTGTGAAATGTCGTTGATAAATATAAGGAAAAGAAGAGGGCCCAGCCCAGTCCCTGGGGGACTCCACTAGGGACGGTAACCCAACTAGACATGTAATTATTTATAACCGTAGCTTGTGAACGATTTTGAATATAGGACGAGAAGCATCTCAGCAAATCGCCTCTAAAGCAGATGAGGTTAAGCTTGGACATCAGCAACCCATGGTCAATTCTATTGAATGCTTTGCTGTAATCAGTGTATATGACATCTACTTGGCAGTCGCTATCCATGGCTTCCGTTAAGAAGTAATTAAAATGAACAAGGTTTGTGGTGGTAGACACCATGCTGAGATGTGTCGAAGGAATTGTGTACTGCGGCGTAAATTTGGTTATAAATAATGATCTCGAATAATTTTGCAATAATGCAGAGTTTAGATATTGGCCTGTAATTAACCACATCAGTTTTAGAATCATTTTTATGAATAGGTGAGATACATGTTTTTTTCCAAATCAAAGGGACAGCGGTTTTATAAATAGATTTGAAAATAGTAATGATAGTGGAATATAAACGGACTCAGCACAGTTAATAAGAAATATCGTACTTACATTATCTGGGCCTGATGATTTAGTTGGATCAAGTTGTTTTAGTAATTTTAAGACTTCATCCTCGTTAATTTCAGTACTACTTGTATCAAAAGAAAAATCTGAATCATTAATATCCAATGGAACGATAGGCTCATCAATAGTATTTGGCTTGATTTTAGCTGTGAAGTCCATTTATTAGCTTCTCTGTTGCCTAGACATAAGTTCACTTTTATAGTTTGTTAATTAAGTATATAAACTCTAGGCCTTCCTTAAGAAAATAAATAAATAATATCGTAATCGTTTTCTAGAGTAGGCTGAGTGGCTTCCGATGGGAGCGAGACGGCCTCGAGGCAGACCACCTACCAGATGGGCGGACGATCTGGTAAAGGTTGCCGGACGACTGTGGATGAGACTTGCACAGGACCGGTTAGTCTGCGTGTTGAAGAGGATGCCTAACCCCTAGTAGTGGGTGTCAACGGGCTGATATAACGATGATGATGATAGCTATCCTATCGGGCGACCTTCATCTGCCCCAAGTTGGCTACGCTGCCGACGATGCGATGCGCCGATAAGTTAGGGCTCTACCAAAATGAGTTAATATTACCCGCAAAGCCAAAAATAAATGGGAAACATTTCAATTAAATTTGAAATACCTGGCAAACGTCCCATCCGATACAAAACAGTGGTTTATTATGCCATAAATAAGCCGCAGTAGCCATTATATAAAGTCATTTAATGGCTATGCTAAACTCGTGTGACCTCCGTGCCTTTGCTCGTGTAAGGACTAAATTAAATGCTTACAAATCCACTATGTAAACTTAATTTCATGCGTCAACATCATCTCAGCCAGAGGACATCCAATGCTGGACATAGCCTTTCGTCGTGGATCTTCAAGTACTGAACATGGTTGTTGCCATGGGTACTCACCACGCTTGGTGAGGTTAGGTGGGCTTACGAACCCAGTACGGCATGTGGAACACGGAAAGACGCTGCAACCCATCTTGCGGGGGTCATTGTCAGATTCTTACTGTATCCACGGGCCGGATAGTGGATCATGCATATTGCAAATTAAATTATTGTTTATTATTAGATTTTTGGAATTTAGAGCACTTAGTTAGATATCTATCTAGAAAACTCTTTATAGTACACCACATTAAGAAAACATAAACAAATAAGAAATAAGGTAAAAATATGACAGGTTTACAATGGGCGGCTTTGTCGTTTTGAGCGATCTCTTCCAGGCAACCAAGGGATGGACAGGAAAATAAAGGACGCTATATCGTTGCGTAAAATTTAAGAGAGTAAAGAAATCAAACTAAATAAACAGATAAGTAGTTCCACTTTTGGTTAAAAGAGGCGCTGCATGTCTTCAAGCTTTCATGTACAATAATAATTCTTTTTTAGAACCATAATATTGAACACCATATTTGTGCTATTTATTTCATTTCCACAGATACAAAAGAATTTTGTTCGTAAAATAATGCTTCAAATTCCGCATTTTAGAGACAGATTTTAGAAACAAAGCTATGATTGCGCAGAACTTGCAATAATAAAGTCTGGTAAAGTATTACTGTCGCAGACTCAATTAACTTCAACCCTGCGTATTTTTCCTGAATAAAAGCTCTCCCACCAAACTGCATGCTAAGCCCTGAAACTCACTTAATAAACGTTATAGTATAATTATCACTTAAAGGCTTCATAATACGAGTAGGTTTAGGCACGCAAGATACATCGTTATCGTAAAATAATTCGGCTCGAAGGACTATTTATGAAGGAACTGGCCATTTTGTACATAGGGAAAAAGTTATTTGAGTAGGCACAGTTTCCTCATAAAGCTTGATAGGAAAGCGTCTGATATATTGATGGGTTCATTAAAAATACCGTTAATACTTTGGCACTCATCACGTTTAGCTCCAGTGGAATAAGTTATTAAGATTCGATACTACCTCGGCTCAAAAATCTATTTTCGGTTTTGGGCGCATGGGCGAACCTGGTACACTAGATTCTACGCGCAATGGTATAGGTATTTCGGTTGTTACGGCGAAAATAAATGTCTATTTAAAAAAATCAGAATATTTATTATACGTCTGACAAGACAAGCCGAAGGCACACCTGATGTTAAGCGGTATGTTGTATGTAATAAACCAAAAGACGTGAATAAACCAAAGTGTGCTGATACAGTTAGTGTAGTGTGCTGTCCCAGTGTGAACTGGCTTTAAATCTCAAATTTCTAATTATGAAGACCAAGTGAGGGTAGTCTGAAAAGATGCCTTCGCTTTGCTGCGGTTAACTTCAGCACGCCAGTCTTCCCGCGACCACGAGCAGGTGCAATCCGGTCGAAACGTCGAGAATAAAATAAAATAAAGGTTACGCGATAAATACCCTATAATCCAATATAGTAATACTGTTGTATGTATGTTGTGTTCATAAATTTCGTTAGATAGCATCAATACGTCTAAACTCTGAGAAAGTTGAAAGTGACTAACCGACAAACCGGTTGGGCTCCGGCAGCGGCAATCGGTAGGTAAAGCATTCATCTTGTTCGGCTATACAGGGGAAAAAAACCCTTGTTCAATAGCATTAGAAATTAGCTGACGTCATCTAAGCATATATGCACCGAGCGACGGGTGTGAATAAGGTTTGAACGCTCCGTGCGCTTAATGTACCGACGAGTATACATAAGTTAAATCAGGTTAGTTATTTTATGTTTTGCAATTAAAGCACCAAAATCAAGCCCCATTAAAAAAGTTGACTCACCCGAGGGGTCAATATATATTTTTGCCTTTTTAAAAAAACATGTGTGTGGTTTTAGGTATTTTTATTTGTTTGTACCCGTACGGCAATTCTTTGCGTCAATAAGCCTGCCAAGAATCAGCTGGCGTTTAGGTTGCCATTGTAAACAGCTGTGGAATAATAAAGGGTGTCGGGCAATAATAAAGGTAAATAACGCGATAAATATCCGGTTAAATCATTTCAGCCGTAAAACGTCCACTACTGAACACAGGCCTCCCTCATAGATCTGCATGAGTAAGTAAGTTGCCATACTCACCACGCTTGGCAGGCGGGTTGGCGAGCGCAGTACGGGATGTTATTACACGAAAAGGCGCTGCTGCCCATCTTCCCAAAGTATCCCTTAGCAGGCTCTTACTGCATCCACGGGCAAGAGAGGAGGGGTAACATTCTACTGCCGGCACCACACGGCAAATATGGTTAAATATGTGTTAATAATCTGTGGAAGTTCAAATTTTCTTAGTCTTTTCTTGAATTAAAATCATCGAATCCTGAAAAGTCGTAGGACTAAAGTTATTTCTTGGGGTATTTAGAATCACCCCCTTTCATCTTAGTCATCATTTCAGCCGTAAAAAGCCCACTACTGAACTAAGGCCTCCCTCATGGATCTCCATGAGGGGTAGTTGCCATACTCACCACGCTTGGCAGGCGGGTTGGTGAGCGCAGTACCGTATGTTGATATACGGAAAGACGCTGCTGCCCATCTACCGGAGGTGTCCCTTAGCAGGCGCTTACTGCATCCACGGGTAGGAGAGGAGGGGTAACATTCTACTGCCGGCACCACACAGCAAATATGGTTAAATATGTGTTAATAATCTGTGGAAGTTTAAATTTTCTTAGTCTTTTCTTGAATGAAAATCATCGAATCCTGAAAAGTCGTAGGACTAAAGTTGTTTCTTGGGGTAGTAAGGATCACCCCCTTTCATCTTAGTACACATTATTTATTTATTTATCTATTTATTATAATACACTCAGTGTAGAAACCTTTCACATCTGTTATATATGATTTAATTGGTATTATGCTGTACGGGACGCTGCGGTGCCTGGGTTATTGTTAGTTGGATTTTACATATAATGTTAGATAGCTTGATGTTTTCCTTCACTGTTATTATAATGAAAGCTTTATTTACCTAAAACGTACCACCTACGTATTATCGTATTGGGTAGGTGTTACGTTGTATCTATCTATTATCGTTATAGGCAAGGGTTACGTTGCGTTATAAAAAGTAATACCTACCTATTATTTTAACACAAGTGAACTACTTGATCAAATTAACTGAAATATAAGCCAGCATTTCGAATATTAAGCTAATTGCTAGGCAAGCTAGTCGTAAATTGACCAGTTACATCATTACTGATTGATTTTAAGCTAGAAACTTGTTCGATCTTAAAAAAGCATGTGATCTATAGACATAATTTTAAACTGATTAACGGGACGGGTGGACATTATCAGTCTACCCGTGACCACGACGGCAGCAGGTACTCGAAACGTCGGGAAATAATAAAATAAGGTAATTCCGCGATAAAGCCCCGTTAATCAGTTTAAAATTAAAAAAAAAACATGAGATTCAAAGAGAAAAAGTATCCTTAGTGGTGTGATACCAACAGATATACTCCTGTAATTAAAAACTGAGTTTAAACTAATCAGAACGGAATTGATGGATTTTATTGACAGTTTCTTTTAGAATTATGTTATAAAACCACTGATTTCTATTGATTCATTCAATTAGCGTTTTTAAGTTTTTACTTATAAACGCTAATGATAATTATATATAATGATAATATAATGATAATTTAACGGGCACGGTGTATATACACCGTGCCCGTTAATATCCCGAAAGCCAACGATTCTAGAGCCTAATTAGAGTATATAAAATTACGTAACATATAGTCCAAAAACCCATACTTAAGGAGGTATTAATTATTTAAAACAAATCATAAGTTATAAAATCTCCAGTCTAACACACCCTAAAAGCAAACATCGTGCTAGACATAACTTGACACTTCTTGTCATAGAACACAAGTCACGGCATTCGCCGTTCGTCGTATGATTTCGAAGCGATTCGTGAAGTGTCACGCTCGCTCTCTGTTTCTCTACTTGAATTTCTCAACTAAAGACTTGTTCACAAAGAAGCGGGCAATTAATATGATTTCATTTGTACTGAAATAGTAATTTAATTAAGACAAATAATTAGACCCAAGTTGATATAATATTACTTACTCGTATTGTCGTCAAAAATACGTGATTTAAATCTTTCGGGTTATTAAGGGGCACGGTGTATAATAATAATAATGGGATAATGTTCTAGGACCTTTTTCTTCCTTCGAGGTTGTGGCAAACATTTGTAGCCAGTCATCTCATCAGTGAAATGTGTTCTCCCAGCCGATTCCGGTCTCAAAGGCAATTCGGCCAGCTGTGCTTAATTCGCGAGCATCGTCTGTACCATTTTTACACAAACTAGGGCTACACTTCACCTAAGACTCGAGAATCGGTAAAAGTCGACATAGGGAAAAAAATATTTGTGTGAATATTTCACGGCAAGAATATATTAAATAACATAAATTGTGTTGAGGACCAAAGAAATGCGAGTTCTGGACCTCTTAGATTTCTTGGGGTCTCAATATATTACAATTTTCAACAACTCGTATTTTGGAAAAGCATTTGGAAAATACAATTATATTGCTAGCTTTTGCAGCTTTACATGCTATGTACGGATAAAAAGAAAAAAAACCGTTTGGTAGTTTTTGTAGGCTGTAAGAGTTAAATTAGGTTTATTTACGTTTTAATTATATTGAGTTCATAATTGGATTTCTTTTACATTATATGTATATACATATCTGTGTGGTATTTTATTTGTACCTCTACTGCAACTCTTTGCGAGGGTCTATGACCCTGTCAAGCATAACTTGGTGTTTTTGTTCTCATTATCGTATAATCAGCTGTTGAAGTTACAACTTAAGTTTTTTTGAATTAAAATCACCTAATCCTTAAAAGTCGTAAATCTAAAGTTCGCCAGGATCAGAATCACCCCCTTTTTGGTTAGTATACGCTTTGCATTGCAAAGTAAGAATAATACGATTTTACGAAGATATTCAATTTTGCTGACAGTTTTTTCGCGATGTCATCAGTCGCTGTGATTTTCAGTAATGTAACGCGCATGAATTAGATTCGAAACCGAATATTTGAGCTATTTGTTCCAGCACAATCAGTTATTTATCGCCGACATTGCGGGCGGCTGTAGGGCACATTGATTTTACGGTGCGATTACCTCGAAGGTAATCGCACCTTGATTTGTTCATTGCATTATCGATGGTGTTAAATATCTAATCTAATCATGAGCCCGTTGGATCCCATTGCTGCGCAAAGGCCTGGAAGGTTTGGACAATATAAATAAAAATATCCTGAAAGAAAAATTCATTAGCACGGCCGGTGAACATTTAACACGTGCTTTAACGGTGAAGTGAAGGGAAATATCGTGAGGAAATCCACGGCTTAGCTTCAGACGTATTGACCTGTTCATTTCTCTCACTAATAGCCGACTAAGCTGGGAGGCTAGTATATGTGCTGGTTAAGCCTAATCCATCTAACAATATCCCAATTAATGTAGCGTCCTGTAAAGCATGAATACACTGGTATTCTCGATGATCTACACAGCGTCAGCAACTGGCTGACGCTGTGTAGATCAACGATAATGTATGTAATAGCCTTACTGTAAGATGCGGGCAGAAGCTAAATAAAATTACATACTCTTATTTCAAGCCAGAATAAGAATCAGAACCAGAAATGATATTACGAGTAGAATGATGCGAGTTGATGATATTATGAAAGGGATAAAATGCTATGAAAAAACTTTATCTCCACTTGCATCTGTTTCAACTGCCTGTAATTGTAATACAAAATCCGAGACCCTTTCAAGAAAATACAATCTAGAAGCAGACAGTTTATTTTTTTATTAAGCTTATTTTTGCTGTAAAAAATAAACGTACGGTACGTAAGCTACAGTCGTCTCACGGCTTTCTGAAATATGGGACGTTATTGGAAATAGCAAACCAATAATATATGTTCAAAGAAACACATTGCTCATAATTCCATGCGATAAATATAAAACTTAAATGGACGTTTACGAGGACAAAGAAAATGAACCCAAAATACCGAATTTATGTCGAAAAACTTTTACCGAAAAAGGCTTATAGCACTTTGGGGATATGAGTACACTTACCTACTTATGCTAGGCAAAATTTTTACGATTATCTTTAGAGAAGTTTCGCGACGTAATCTTTTGAATTTATTTAAAATCTTTATGACCTTTAATGGTATTAGGTAACTTTTTGGATGTTTTGTTTAGCGGTAAAGTAAGTTTAACAGTTGTGGGGTGCTGGCAGTAGAATGTTACCCCTCCTCTCATGCCCATGGATGCAATAAGAGCCTGCTAAGGGATACCTCTGGAAGATGGGCAGCAGCGTCTTTCCGTGTATCAACATCCTATACTGCGCTCACCAACCTGCCTGCCAAGCGTGGTGAGTATGGCAACTACCCCTCATGGAGATCCATGAGGGAGGCCTGTTCAGTAGTGGACGTTTTACGGATGAACTGATGAAGTTTAACAAGGCGTCATCATCATTCTTTGCCGGCCCCCGTGGTTCAATTGGTCTAATAGTCGGCTGAGACATAAAACTTGGGGTTTCGATGCCCGCCGGGGGAAAAATGTTTACTTTTCTGCAGATATTTGTCCCATGTGGCATTTTCTGTGTATTTACTTACAAAAAAGTACTCTACTAAGTAACCAATCATCTGGATCAATTTTTTTTTATTTATTAAGGGATAACAAACAACTACATTATATATATAAGTTTCTTATGTATAGGTGCAACTTAACTTAAAAGCTACGAATTAATAAAAATGCAGCCCCCGTGGTTCAATTGGTCTAATAGTCGGCTGAGACATAAAACTTGGGGTTTCGATGCCCGCCGGGGGAAAAATGTTTACTTTTCTGCAGATATTTGTCCCATGTGGCATTTTCTGTGTATTCACTTACAAAAAAGTACTCTACCAATCATCTGGATCAATTTTTTTTGTTTATTAAGGGATAATAAACAACTACATTATATATATAAGTTTCTTATGTATAGGTGCAACTTAACTTAAAAGCTACGAATTAATAAAAATGCAGCCCATTGCGCTATCCACATATTGTGGTTTTGTACATAGAAACGAAAAGAAGATAATCATGAAACTAGAGGGTCGATTTTTACTTTATAGAGGTAGAGGTACAATATCACAGAACATAAATATATACGAGATGTAACGACAGACACAAAACAAAACAAAATTAAAAGACAATTAAAAAAATAAAAGAAACTGGAAGGGTTTGCTAGTAACAACGATCTTGTAGGAAAAGTGAATTTAACAATTGATTCTTAAATCTATTTATGGTGCATGCAAATATGTATATCATAATGTTGTTGGGGTTAACCTTCGATCTTCGAAGGATTCACCGGACGTCGGTGTCCGATCGATGAGACACTCCTTCAGGGACTTTGTTTTGTTTATTTTAGGGAATATCCTAAATCCCTAACAAAATAAACTACACTCTGAATGTCATTGTCAATTGTCAACACGCATTTTAGTACTTTCGGGGTCGTAAAAATCGCTCGCCTCCTCCACACCGCAATCCTTTTTGTACAATTGAATTGAATAGAGTTAACAAACTATTCACTAGTTGGGTCAGCTAAAATAAAATTTACAATACCAATTTGTGCTAAACATTTTTTTCTAAACAAATTTAGATATAACAGCACGTATATTGTCTATTGTCTTTTGCACATAGCTGCTCTTAGTGCGCATTTAAGCTGGTCAGTACATGTACAGGATGGGAATCGCATCTGCCTCGCCGTAACACAGTCTTGTACTAGCACGGGAGGCATTAGGTTCTTTTAACTGTATGCATGCATATTGACACTAAATAAAGTCATAACACCTTTACCTTTAAGTAAGTGTATACTGTTAATTTAAGCTTGCAAATTTGTTTTTGTGAAATAAAATATATTCTTATATATTCTTATATTCTTAGATATTCTTATCGAACCAACCAAATAGTTGGTTCGTTGGGAAAGAAAATAAGTTAACCCGGTTCAGTTGGCCCATTTAGTTGGTCAGAGTGGAATAGCAGAAACAATTTATTGGAATGTTACATTCCAAAAAAAAAAAGAAAAATCTTCCCATAACAGTAGTTCTTGTTGAAGAGTGCGCATTAGACAATTTTGTAGTTCGTAATCGTTGTATAACTCAGAATCTGTGAAAGTTACGGGTCGCGACTCGTGGTCCCACTAATTTGACCCACTGGTGGGACAGTGTGTCGATTTAATGGGCTCGTGGTCCCACAGTTACCACCTTCATATTTAGGGAAATGATACTTAGGGCTTTTATCTTGGATTATGTGTTTTAAAAACGCGATTGGTGAATTTTTTATCGATAATAATTATATTTTTATTAAAACTATTGGTAATTATGTAAAATCCAACCCCCATTTCGAAAAGGGTGTATGGACTTATATGAATAAAAAATTTAGAGGCATAAACCAGTTTCGTTCACCAGTAGGTCTATTATGAGTTTTCACAATCTATACTCGCTAGCGACTGTAGTTAAAAAAATGTATGAAAACTTGTACAGCGCCTCTTACGGATATTTTGGTACTAAAATACGCAGTAAACTACACTACAGCGACTGTAGTTTGGGCTTCATTTGCTTAGAATTGGGTACCATGAGTTGCAAATCTGACAGATGTCATAGTAACGTACTATTACTACTGCAGTAACGACAAGCGCTTTAACAGTGACAACTCATGGTAGACACACTGTAAAGTAAAAGTCTATGTTTTATAGAGCTGTTTTTGAGATTTTTTAATCCATATCGTGTAAACCAACAACCAATTTAAAATAAAAAAATCAAAACAAAATATCATCATTTCAGCCATAAAACGTCCACTGATGAACACAGGCCTCCCTCACGGATCTCTATGAGCGGTAGTTGACATACTCACCACGCTTGGCAGGCGGGTTGTCATGGTCGGAGGAGGGCGCTGACTCTGCAACACAGTTTATTTAACTTATGATTGTCATGGTCGGAGGAGGGCGCTGACTCTGCAACACAGTTTCTTTAACTTATGATTGACATGGTCGGAGGAGGGCGCTGACTCTGCAACACAGTTTCTTTAACTTATGATTGTCATGGTCGGAGGAGGGCGCTGACTCTGCAACACAGTTTCCTTAACTTATGATTGTCATGGTCGGAGGAGGGCGCTGACTCTGCAACACAGTTTCCTTAACTTATGATTGTCATGGTCGGAGGAGGGCGCTGACTCTACAACACAGTTTCTTTAACTTATGATTGTCATGGTCGGAGGAGGGCGCTGACTCTGCAACATAGTTTCTTTAACTTTTGCAGTAGTTAAACGTTCCCATTGTTTTTCTACGACCTGTTTTTGTTCCCGATAAATATTTTGTATTTGTGTGTTTGTGATGTTTACCTATGTTTAAGACTTACAGTTACTTGCCCCATGTATTATTTAATGTGGTAGGTGAAGCATAAAGTGTAACAAGCAAGCAGTTTACGTAACAAAACTTTCACCCCATTCTGTTAGATTGTTAGTAAACATATTCCAAGTTATTGTTTGTACCAACGCTAATTATTTAACTAGTTTCAGGTTCTTGTGAACTCTGGCCAGATGTTTGCTTATGATCAATGTTTACGTTAGTTTTGGTATTATATATATATATCCAAAAGTTCAAGCTCCAAGTTTGCCAGCGTGCGATGGAGCGCAGCATTTTGGGTGTAAAGAGAACCGACAGGGTCCGCAACACTGAACTGCGCTCCAGAACTCAGATCGCAGATGTAGCTCAAAAAGCCGCCAAACTGAAGTGGGACTGGGCTGGCCACGTCTGCCGTATGCCAGGTGAACTGTGGGCCAAGGCAATCACTGAATGGCGTCCTGACCCGGCGAGAAGGCGACGCGGCAGACCAAGACGTAGATGGCGGGACGAACTCGATCAATACCGAGTTGACTGGAGGGAAGTGGCTCAGGATCGAGATGCTTGGAAGGAATCGGGGGAGGCCTTTGCCCAGCAGTGGGATCAGATGGGCTTATAATAATAATATATATATATTACTATATTTACTTCATTAATTGTACAAATACAGACTTTTATTCCTCGATGATTTCTAGATTTTAAATAAAATCTTACCAGAGCATCATCATCATCATTTCAGCCGCTACTGAACACCGGCCTTCCTCATATATCTCTATGAGGGGTACATTGTTTATCGGGTGCCTTTTTTATTATTTAAAAACTAATGATATGATAACAAATCGCGAAGATTTACAAGTTCCTGGAGGGTAGTTGCCATACTCACCACGCTTTGCGGGCGGGTTGGCGAGCGTAATACGGAATCATCAAGATTCCGTATTACGTAGATGCAGCTCATCTTCCGGAGGTATCACTTAGCAGGCTCTTACTGCATCCACGGGCATGAGAGGAGGCGTAACATTCTACTGCCGGCACCCCACGGCAAAGCTTTACACATCATATCCCAAAACAGTTGAAAATCGCACTGGCGCAGAATAATTACATTTCCAAGCAAAATTCATAAAATAGAAAGCACTGTATATAAGTTATAATAGCAAAGTTAATGTTCCTGTGATAACTCTCGGGGGAAGTTGGGCGCTAAATGTGTGCACTAGTAAATTACTAATTTCAGCTTTCCAACTAAATTCGTTAAACGTTTTGAAACATTTTAATTCTTTAGTTTGTAGCGGTTACTCGGAAATTTTAGTTTGGTGTAAAACTTCTGCAAATTATGTCGTGCGCCATTGCATTTACCGTGCGAAGCCTTTACGGGTTAATCGATAACAAATATAACACAACAGAGATAATGTACTGTGCTGACTGGTCGACCAACGCCTTGGACCGGGAAGTATGGAGAGAGAGAAGGGAGGCCTTTGCCCAGCAGTGGGATCCTACAGGCTGATTAGATTAGATTAGAGATAATGTAAGATAACATCGAAATTAAATTATTGTAAAACATGTATAATGTTATTGACACCCGTGCGAAGCCTTTACCGGTTCGTCAATAACAAATATGAAATAACAAATATCCTATAAGATAAAATAGAAATTAAATTAATGTAAAGCACGGCTAATGTTAATTAAACCTATATGAAACCTTTACCGGTTTATCGACAACATACTCAGGCGTACTGTTTCAAATAAAGTTAAAATTAACGATTGTAAGACGCCTTCTTTAGATAATTTTCTCGATCCCATTTCATTTCCAGTTATCAAACCATGTCTTCGAATACACCGCGATAATGTCCGTGAAAAAATAGAAAGAGATAGCCACACTTCACCTTCATGGAGGGAGTGAGATGGACTATGAATTAGCCGCCAAATTAGTTTAAGCAAAAGTTAGGTATTCTACCGGAAGTACAGCCCCGTGCGCGGCAAATATCTGTCTATCTGATATTGACCACTAAACGGCCGTTTAGCTGTCAATGTTAAACTCATGACAATAACTCCATGGTTCAGGTTAATCATATTATTTAGTTAAATAATCAAAGAATGTATGTTAGTGACTATATAGTAACTTTACACGATAGCCAAAGAGAAGATGGTGAGATGTAAAAGTTTATTAAAGGATATGTGAGAGTGCGAAGCTTCTAAAAGACGTAGAGGTTAGAGCGAAATGGAGGCAAAACATACGGAAAGCACGATATTCCAAATTATCCAATTTTCGATTCCATTTTAAATGGTCCTGAATAAATATCCTTTGTTTTGATCGGAAAAAAAATGTTGTAGTTTAATAAACGTTTTTGAATATTTAACAGTTCTAAACACGATATTTTTCACTTCACCTGAATGTAATAAATTATGAACAAAGGATAGCATTTGCTCGTTTTTGTGGTTGTATTTCAAGTGTATCAATGTTATACTGAAAATAGGCAACGACGTTTAGAATAATTTTTCAATAACCAATTAAACATTTTTAAAACTAATATTTACAGAATTTAAGTAGGCCGCGCCCGCGCGCTTTCCTTTAGAAACCCGCCGCTGGCCCTGGATTTAAGCCCTCAGGATTGATTTTTGTGGCTTTTTGTTGTTCTCTGTTTTGATTTCCTTTTATAATCTCTATTGGGCAATGTAGTCGCTTGGCGACTAAGTCCGCCTTCGTAAGCTCGTCCACAGTCGCACGGAATTTTGTAAACACCTGGTGTGCCCAAGGATCTCTATCCTTTGGAGATCGTAACAGATTCCTAAGTTGTGCAAGGGGACGGAAAGTCGTAAAATCGGTAATCGGAACATTCAAAGTTGGCGGATTGCGAACCCTTCCGCTAAGCCATGCCCAACGTCAGTAGAGACATCCAGAGCATACTTTCCGTTTATCAAGGGAGTGACAGATAAAGTCGGACACTTGCTACGAAGAAAGTACAGTATCAAGACGATTTTCCGGCTACGGTGCCACAGACGGACACACACAGATACACACATAGCGGTCAAACTTATAACACCCCTCTTTTTTGTCGGGGGTTAAAAACAAAAATTGTTCATCAGTGCGTCGCCTTAAATTACGTCGACTTCGCTTATACTTTCAGATTTGTTTCTGCGATTGAGGCAACGTCGTTAAAAGCAGCACTGACAAGCGAACGATTTAACCCGATTAGACAAAAAATAAACTACCAATCATCTCTTCAATTCAGCAATTTGAGTTGATTGATTCAATTTCTAAGGCATTCGTTCGTAAAATTGCGCGATGCTGTTTTGTTTTGGAATTTACAGTCCTTTGTCGCGGCAATAAAGCCTCGAGTGTAGATTTGTTTTTTAGGGCTAGCGACTTTGTACAATCATCGACTGTTTTTTAGGAGCCATTCTGGATACGTTGACTTAATGTACCTTGGGCTGATTCACCTAGGTGCATTAAGTTTACTTTTAGTAAACTTATTATAATACCTATGTGCAATAAAACTAAAAAACTTTATTCACCCCAGTTCCAGTTCGCCATAATATTTATATAATTAAAACTACAATTAAAAAACTTTATTCACCCCAGTTCCAGTTTGCCAGAATATTTACCTCTACATAATTAAAAAACAACTCGTTGCTAAAAACACAACACCCAATATATAGTGAAACAAAAAACCTAACTGCAAGGTTAAATTTAGGGCAAGAAACTATGCCTTGGACTCCAGTGGACCCCATCATCAGAATCAAGTTTAAAAAAAAAATGGGACCTAATTGCAAGTGTTCAAATCTATTCGAACTCTAAAATAATTTACCATCTATAAACGGAACGTTCTGAAGTTACAAAGATTAAAAACAATAAGGACGACTTGAGAACCTCCTACTTTTTTTGAAGTCGGTTAGAAAATATTATTATATAACAATAGTGTTACTAACATACATATAACTGGGTATTTATCGCGTAAATTACCTTTATTCCTTCCCGGGACCATGCTTGGTGCAATCCAAACGAAACGTCGGGAAATAATAAAGGTAATTAATTTACGCGATAAATACCCGGTTATACGAGTATCTATGTTAATAATGTGTTGTGATCGCAAAAGTTTAAAAAAGACAATAGTGTTACTTCTTAAGACTTTCCTCATTAACATCGTATCACTGTTTTAATGCCGTGGGGTGCCGGCAGTAGAAGGCTCCTCCTTCTCTCTTGCCCGTGCATGCAGTAAGAATCTGTCAAGGTATATCTCCGGTACCTGGGCAGGAGGTCCTTTCCATGTATATCCCATACTGCGCTCGTCAGCCCGCCAAGCGTAGTGAGGAGTATGGCAACACCTACGGCTGAGATATATTATTATCATGTCAGCCATCAATATACCTACCTACCTATATAAAACTCTTCCGTTATTGAGTGAGTGACTGAGTGACTGACAGACAACGCACAGCCTAAACCACTGGACCTAGAGACTTGAAATTTGGCACACATATACCTTGAGTATCCTAAAGGTGCACTAAGGAGGGATTTTTCGAAATTCCCACTGGAACGGGCACTACGCGGGTGAAACTGCGGGGTGCGGCTAGTTATAGGATATAATAAAAATAATAAATTCTTTATAGCGGTACACTAGATCCATCTACAATAAATTAGAATACACATATTATAAAAGTTATTCAAAATAAGTCAATAAAAAATGTATCGTGTACTTTGTCTGTGGTAGGTAGTTATGATCTTCTTAATCCTAGGTACATTACTGGACATAGGCCTCCCTCATGGAGTTTTACCATGGGGGTTATTGCCATACTCGCCACGCTTGGCATGGGTTGGCGAGCGTAGAACAGGGTGTTGAGACGCTGCTGCCCCTCTACCGGATGTATCCCTTAGCAGGCTCTTACTGCATCCAGGGGCATGAAAGGGGGGTAACATTCTATTGCCGGCACCCCACGGCTCGGTACTATGGTGGGTATTTTTACAATACAGGTAGTAGTTATAGGGATAAAATTTAAACTGATGATGACAATAATTTGATTATATAATTTAATTTTGTATGTATAGTCACTAAATAGATTTTTAACTATATATTTACTAAGTTTAAATATTTATGATAACACCGTGCCTTTTTTCATTCTTGTTGGTTCATCGTAAGGTTGCCTAGAAGAGATCGCTAATAATGATAAGGCCGCCCATTGTGCTTCTACTTTTAGTTACTATTTTCTGTCTATGTTATATTATGTCACGTGTTAATATTAAGTTACGTACCATAAAGAGTTATCTATCTATCTATGACGACTGTTTTCACCCTACACCCCAAACACATAGATAAATAGCTAAAACATTTATCTGTAACACTCATAACAAAACACATAAAAAATAAAAGACACAACAGGAGAGAGAAAATAACAAAATAACAAATCAAACTAAGAAAAAACAGTTACAAAAAGGCGTATGACTCAGCCTAAGTTGAGCATAAGCACAACGCTGATCTTCCGTCATAATAATAAGCGGCCGACTATTAGCAAAGGGCCCAATAAGCGTTTCGGGTTTCAATACAATCTAATGGTAAATATAACTGTTAATAGAAATCGTGCTGAAAACGTCTACGGCCGATCAATTCCGATCTATTCGATGAAACGCCATTTTGTACAAATTGCCTACATAAGCAGTAAATCTTCGGCTCAGTAGGCGATATAATGTGCGGGAAATTGGATTAGTTTGTGGTGGGTATAATTATTAGTTTTGATGGAAGACCGTTAGCTTGTGCAAGGTTACTATTTTGTAAGATTACATAATATTACAGTGAATTGGTTAGGGTTAGGCCAAACCAGAGCAAACCCAAACTCAAAAAGCTGGTGGTCAGAAGACATTGTCAGAGTAGCGGAAAGCCTAAAAAAACCGGAAAATATGGCGTGATAAAGAGGAGGGCTATGTTTTTTCCCAGCAGTAGGTGAACGTAAGCTGATATAGGTATAGATATAAAGACATAAAAATACTCAGCCCTAGGACAAACATCTGCAGAAAGAAAAAAGAACCCAAACTCAAAAAGCGGATACAGGGTGTATGTAATCCCCAAAAGGGAGATTATGTCCACCCTAAGGAACAACTTTAGTTTTTGACTTTTCAAGATTCGGTGGTTTTCAATCAAGAAAAGACCACAAAAGTTTTGACTTCAACAGCTGATTATATGATAATGACAACCTGATAAGCTGATTCTTGATAGGGTTGCCTCCGAAGAGTTGCCGTAGTGGTACAAACAAAATACCGGAACCTGTTTTTTTCTTCAAAATGTAATAAAATAAATCCAATTATGAACTCAGGATCGTGTCCACATCAAAAAATTCAAATATTCATAAAAAATATAAAAAAAATCCCCTTGTGCCTCACCAATAAAGCCTGCCAAGTGCGTGACTGTGTGGTGAGCATAGCAAACACTCCCACGACGTGGTCTTGCAGATCCATTAGCGGAGTCCAGCAGTGGACGTGGACATTATTCCTACGACTAAGATGATGATGATAATAATTCTACATAAAGTTTTTGTGTTGTTCTAACTAATTTATGATCACAAACTTCTATAACAATATTGCAAACTCGACAAGTTTTGTGGTGAGAATAATTAATCAATGTTTAAGGTCCAACCAGGGTAAATATTAGTTATAAACTGAAACAACACAATGAAGCAAAGATTTCGAGTTATCGCCCATAATCACAAATAATTTGGCTTGAAAATTCAAACTCAAAAAATATTTTTTTCAGTTTGGGCGCAAGGGCCTTTTTGATGCGTAAATTAACAAAATAAAACAAAAAAATAATAGAATTTAGCACATAATTAAATTTGTTCACTTCAAATGACGCGAGTCAGGAAAAGAAGTGAACAGACTTTTGTTCACTTAGGTTCTGTTAGGTTCTTACCTAACTCGGTCGTTATAGTCATCATTTATTAATTGTCTTTTGTCTTATGTTGTGATGGAGTTGGAGCAGATTCCGTTTCTAGTGGTTTTGTCCTCTTCATAATAATAATCATTCTAAAATCATTAAATCCTGAAAAGTCGTAGAACTAAAGTTCCTTGAGGTGGTCAGATTCACCCTATTTCGGCTCGACACATAATTTATTACACCATGTACATACATATGTATACGTGAGGATCTTAATTCAGATTAATCTTACACCATCTTTCAGACTGAAATCCTACACCGCTTTCAACCGTGAACAAAGCATCCTTTTACGGCATATGATACCTAGACAAACGACCTTAAAGCTAATGGGTTCCTTCCTAGATATTCTTCTGCCCATAATATCGACGGTTTTAGATAAGCCATACATTTTTTTAACCCACACGGCGTATACAAAGGGAAGTAAGTGTGTCGTGTATACAGGGTGTATTATAACCTGAAAGGGGGGGTTTCAGCCCCTAAAAACAAGTAGTTTTGGAAGGAAAAAAAAGGATTCCTTTTTTAATATTTTCATTTACAATTTTACTAGTTGGTGTTATGTGAAAATGATGCAAGGGTCAAATTGGATTTAATTTATTTTTTATTTTAATAAAAAAAACCATTTAACCAGCTTTTGTTTTACGACTTTGATTGTGTTTGTGGACACTGATTGTGGATTCAGTGATTTTCATTCAACAAAAGTCTACGAAACTTTTAACTTCAACAGCTGATTATACGGTAATGACAACCTAAACGCCGCTGATTTTTGTCAGGGTCATAGAACTCCGCGAAGATTTGCCGAAATAGCTTTAAATTGGAATTTTATATGTAAACAGATGTATTCTACAGCATTAAAAACTGTTCGTTAGTGCTGGATGGGTCACTGCGGTTCCTGGGATATTGTTAGATAGATTAAGCTATAGGTACGCATGCTACTTATACCATAGCATCTATATTAGAAATGCGTTTGTGCAATGTGTACTCTCCTTTTATGAACGAACAGTAGCTCTATTCTCTGCCTCTTGCATCCAGGTCCTACGCCAACACTCGAAAACACTCGAAAGCATAGAATTCGTCCCTTTTAAATGTTTTATGTAGTTGTAGGTTTGTTTCAATCGCTGATAATTTTAGGTAATTAGACTTGGCATGATGTTTTAGTTATTAATGTTTCTTCAAGCCAAAATGTCTGGCAACAAGCTGTAACTGTCGACACTAGACAAACCTTATATGGTTTTATGTGTCGTACAATAAGATTAGAATGAGTTTTTGATAAATAAATAAAATACAATGTCATAAAATACTTTATACATAAGATCTGATGTCTCTCTGTTGAGGTAGAACTGTACATATAATACTAACTATACATATAATATAATACTAATGTCACATTATATAAACTATTAGGTCTTTACCTATGAAATTGCCGTTTTGTATGGAATAAATGAAAGTATTTTTTTTCCATTTTTTTTTTATTTCTATTACTCAAAGTAACACCCCATGCAATCGACGCATCTTTGCCAACGCATTGGTAGTTTATTGATGCCCTTCTTGTAAAAATCAGCTGCACGGGAGGCAACAAACTCTTCAAAGGCATTTTGTACTGCCCCTCGGGAATTGAATTTTTTACCCACTAAAAAGTTGTCTAAATTTTGAAAAAAGTAATAGTCGGTAGGTGCAAGGTCTGGTGAGTATGGCGGATGAGGGAGAGCTTCCAACCCCAGCTCTTGCAGCTTGGAAACTGGTCTGTTGAGCAGTATGGGGTCGCGCGTTGTCGTGAAGGAGCAGTGGGGACGACCGATTGACCAAAGCTGGTTGCAGATGTGCAAGCTTCTCCATCATTGTCTCCAGTTCTTTACAGTACACATCTACAGTAATGCTCATGCCGTTTTTTAAAAAAAACTGTGGTGTTTTTTTTTGTGGTCTACCACCAAACAGTGATAATCACCTTTTTAGTGGTAATTTTTGGTTCAGGGCATTGCTTTGGAGCTGAACCAGGATCTAACCAACTTGTTGAGCGCTTTCGATTGTCGAACAGAATCCATTTTTTATCGCACGTAACAATTCGGTTCAAAATTCTTTCATTTCTTTGTCTGTTGAGCAGCGCGAGATAGGTCTCATCGCGTACGTTGCGCTCGCCAGCGCTAAGTTCGTGGGGTACCCATCTATCAAGCTTTTTTACCTTGCCAATTTGTCGCAAATGAATCAATATTGTTTTGATGCTAACATTAAAAGCTGCTGCTAGCTCAGCTGTAGATTGAGTTTCGTCAGCTTCCACAATCGCCTTTAATTCATCATTGTTGACAATAGTCTTCGGACGGCCACGAGCTTCATTTTTCAAGTCAACATTTCCAGAACGGAACCGGGAAAACCAATAACGGGTTGTGCGTTCGTTTGTACAGTTCTCTCCGTAAACGTTTTTGATGTTACGTGCCGTTTGTGTCGCGTTGGTGCCACGACGGGACTCATATTCCATAATTACACGATTTTTTAAGGTACCCATTATGACGAAAAATGTTCAAATGTAATGAAAATACAACGCTAATCAATAAACAAAAGACTGAGTTTGTAAAAAGAATGTCATGTTTTTAAAACAAAATTAATTTGAATTTGAAATACCAAGCCATGTCAATTTTTTTTTTATTTGAAATTACCAGTACTGAAGAACGGCAATTTCATAGGTAAAGACCTATTATATTGAATTGAATAAAACTGCCCAGTTGCACGAAAAACGTCCTAGTTATTCTAATATCTGAAAAACGATCAATAATTTCCCCACGACAAACAATTGATGATGGTATAAGCTTATGTTTTAAATTTCATTAAAAACAGATGTCCGTTCAAGAATTAAAAAACCCTCATGTCTTAAAAGACTATGTTCTTAAAATTACCCTAACAACACTTGATTTTTAGTGTATTTAAAGCTTTATTATGTGAAATAATTTATAAAATAAAATTGTCAAATTAAGTGTTTTTTTGCGGAAAGATAAACCCTTATCCAATTCCCATACGCTAACAGTGAACGACCGCTTAAAAGCTTTCTCTGATAACTAGAAAATCTAAAGAACACATTGAACTCTGAACTTTTCTTCTGTAACTGGAAAGTACACAATAAAAAATACTTATTATCTCCCACGACTCTACAGTTATCAATATATAATATATGTTCACCCATTTCAGTACAGTTACAACCAGTAATTCTATTCATTTCGTCTCGGTACACCGGTTTCCGATAACTTTGTATTACCGCGATAACTGACGCAAAACAATTTAAATCGAATTAGGCTGAAGGACTGATAAAGTCTGCAGTCATAATGTTTACAATAACAACGTTGTTGATAGAAGTGATATCAGAATTAGCCGTGTTGGTCGAAAAGTATTTTCATATTGTAGCATTTTCTTTATTTGACGACCTCTATGGCGCAGCGGGCGAAGGTCCGCCTGCGACGCAAGAGGGTTCGATTACCGCCTCGGGACAAATGTCTGTACGATCTGCAGACATTTGTTCAGGGTGTTCGGGATGTTTTTATATATATAATAAAATCTATGTAGTAAAGCGCCAATTCACTTGTTTATCTGTTGCCTAATATTTTTGATTAGATTTTTGAATAGCTAATTACTGTTAAAACTATTATTAGGGAACTATTAAATTTATTTTAATACACGAACACTTCCGTATTAAATGACTTGCAAAAAACAAAATACCTACACGGCCAACAGCATCTCACGAAGAATTTACGAATTTTAAGGTTATTTTTTAAGGTTTCGTAGTAAAACAAGAAACCCTTATAGTTTCGATTTGTCTGTCCGTCCGTCTCTCCGGCCGTCCGTGACCGGCTTTGCGAAGAGACTATTAGTCCTAGAAAACTGTAATTTTGCATGGTAATATAAAATAGGAACGTAAAAAATGCTCAAAAAATACCTCCCATACATGTAGGGCGTGGAATGAACATTTTTTCTCGATTTTCGAAACGTGTGGGTTATCGGTGAATAGATATTTTAAACCATATAGAGGCTTCAAAGACAATTTTTCGATTAAGGGTTCCGTTTGCGAAATATTAAAGTTGTAAACTTTTTTTCGAGCGTGAAAACAATTTTTTTTCCCTCAAAAATCTAAACTTTAGCTTTACAAATCAGAAAAAAATCATTGATCCGACCATGAACTTTCTAGGAAAACTAAGTATTACGCTAGCTTTTTTAGTTTCGGAGAAAGGTCGCTCAAATAAGTGATGCGGTTTCCCAAACATACCGGAATACTTCAAATCGAAAACAACGAAATCCTGCTAATATGTTTTGGTAAACGTAAAAAAACGTACACAAACTTCTAACAACAGTTTCACTTTCAAATGACGCGTGAGTTACACTATTTATTGTTATGTTAAACGGGTTTTCTACTCACGTAAATTTTTTTTTTAACCTATATTGTCCTATTGCTGGGCAAAGGTCTCCCCTAAAATCTTCCAACCATCCTGATCCTTTGCAGACTCCCACTATCCTACCATCTCACGTTAAATAGTCGTTGAAAATAGGTATCCAATGTGTCCCTGACGAAAGTTCCCTGGGAGGAACTGAACACGTTGGATACCTATATTCTAACAACAGGTTTACGTTTAACTTCCAAACCCTACATAGCGCAAAGCCAAGCCAAGCTACATAGCAAAAATTACTTTTTTATTCGATGTTTATCCTGGCGCAGCAGTTGTAATCACAAAAGGGTTCAAAAAGTTATTTTCGTTTATGTTGAATTTTCATTGTGATTTGTCATTCTTTTCTATGATGATGTTAGTTGAAAATGCTTAGTTTTACGGCCTAGTCGCATACTGTACAAGAAAAAACAAAAAAATGTTTTTTTTTGCAAAAAAAAAATTGTTGTTCATTAGTTGTTTTTGCATACTGTGCAAAACTATCTACCTATCGTCGAATAGTCAGTGCTTTTCTGTGTTTTTACAACATTTGCGGGGTAGTTATCCATTTATCTTGCCCAATTATATTGTTGGCGATTCTGTTGTTGCACTAAGTAACTAAATTGACGTAAAACAAATTAAAATGATTTATTCCGTTAGTGCCTTTCTAAAATTAAAACGGGACAAAGACCAAATTTTACGCTGACAGTTCTAAATTCAGAAACGTCACATCTCTAATTTAATTAGTTTTAGTAACTGTAAAATAGAATTATTTCGTTATGTTAATTATAAGTCAATATAATTTGCTGGTGGTTTGAATAAATGTATATGCTTTCCTTTTTTCAATTAGAATAATGCAGTCAGTTCAATTCGTCTCAACTCTACTCTGTCGCGATCGAGATAGGGGTGGGTAGGTTTCGATAAAGAGCACTGTCGCGTGATATTGCGGGCACTTACGGGGTGAGAACAAAGTTAGCAGGGCAACGGTCTTAAGTACCAGCCTATTGGGATATTACTGCCGGGCTGGTGGGCAAATTTTGTGTGAATAATAAATAATACTGGGCAAATAATGCTGGACAAATCACACAGCATCATCTAGCCCCAAGCTAAGCAGAGCTTGTGTTATGGGTACTAGATGACTGATACACTTAATACAATATACTACATAGATAGATATTTTTATTATATATAGAAAAACACCCAGAACACCCTGAACAAATATCTGTAGATCGTGCAGACATTTGTCCCGAGGCGGGAATCGAACCGGAACCCCTTGCGTCGCAGGCGGACCTTCGCCCGCTGCGCCACAGAGCTCGTCAAAAAAATAAAAATAAAATAAAGTTTGTTTAACAAAAGCGAAAAACACTGGTACAAATTGTAAGATTTTTATACATTGAATGAACAGATATTTACTATGACGAGTGTACCTTGATGAGCTTGTTCCCCGCACAAGATCCTTGGATGTGCATTGCTGAGTTATATTTAGGCAACTCTTTGAAGTGTTATTTATTTGACTGGTTCTGTAAACATATGTGACAAAGGCCTCCCTCATGAATCTCCAAGTTCTGACTATAAGGAGGTTGTTGCCATACTCACCACGCTTGCCAGGCGGGTTGGCGAGCGCAGTACGGAATGTGTACACGGTATGACCCTGCTGTCCTCCTGCCATACTCACCACGCTTGCCACTGTACTACGGTAGAATGTTGCCCCTCCTCTCTTGCTCGTGGATGCAGTAAGAATCTGCCAAGTGGTACCTCATGAAGGTGGACAGCACTCGGCAACCCGCTTGGCAAGCGTGGCAAGTATGGCAACAACCCCTCAATATGAGGGAGGCCCATGTCCAGCAGTGGAAGTCCTCCGGCTGAAATGATGATGATGAGGTGCCTGATTTTGTGAAACAGGTATTTAGCAAACAGTTCATTCGTGCTAAGCTTTTCCCAGAGCTTCTAAGAAAAAAATATAATTTTTTAAGTTGCTTCTAAGTCGTTCGAAGAAGTTTTAGACTTTCCGTTGTTTCTTTAGGTCTGTAAATTAGGCTAGCAGGTCCCTTTTAGGAACGTTTAAGCATTTGGAATAATAAACACTTAGGGTCCAACCTAAACAGCAAAGTTTATCCTTACTACGTGATCTCAAATTAAATTACCTAGGGTTCATTGGAATGCTTTATAATATAACCGTCCTAAGGGCCCAAACATTTTAGTTATAAAAAATCTCTCTACCCGTTGGTGTAAATATAAAAAAATTACCTACTTTGGAAGAAGATAATGGTTTTGTGTTATTTTTTTGAGGGATCTTTGAGAATTTATACTGAAGTAAATACGGCGTTTAAGCGAAATTTTAAACGGGGACTTTCAACATAAAATGTCGAATATTTTTAGTGACCTTTCAATTATTTTCAACAACCTGTATTTATAGAGGGTAAAGCATCTGAAGAACGGCAAAACTCCGCGATCAGCTCCCTACCGCGCCTTAAGCAGGAGGCCAATTCTCGTGCATCGTGATTTAAGCGATAAACGCTCAAGATGGATAAATTTCACTTAACTGTCAAAATCTCTATTAAAAAGAACAATAATCTCGTTATCACACGATGGACAGGTGTCTGTTGCAAACCGATGGTGATGCATCGACTGGTAAAGAGACGAGATGATAGAAGACTTTTAGAGCGATATGACAAGTTCGGAGTCATCGAGGACATACCCAATAGAGAAGAAATGACATTTTGTCTAAACAACAATTCCGCCAAAAATATTCCATAATGAGCAGTTTTCAGTAAAGAAGAAAAAAAAGTTTTCTCCTAAACCTAACAGATGGAGCTGGCAAGCGAAGAAAACAGTTTGTTGTTGATCCCTAATTCTGTCATTGTCAAATTGTGTTTCCTACCAGTAAAAAAAACACTAACGCCATCTACTTATATGATTCGAGTGAACTATTTTTGAAGTTTATACTTTTTAATGAAAACGGCTCATTGTACGGAAGAGTACACAGGTCGGCTGTTGGCGCTGTACTGTCAAAGGCGAGAGACAGTTGTCATTGTATTAGCACAAAGCACTAATGTGTTCCGGAAATCTTATGACCTTATTTCGCCCCTATTGGATATGTGTATATACATATATTTAAATAGATAACTCTTACTAACTTGTGTTGTAACAGATAAAATTAACCCTACTAATCCATTGGTCAATTCAAAAGTTCTAATTTCTAAATTTATTCTTCATTTGTTATCTGTAACCTTTAATTCGACTTTCTAAAGATATATACTTGACACTGGCAGAATTGTGTAAAACCAAACACAAAAGCCACAAAAGAAGAAGAAGAAGAAGACCTTATTTCGCCCCTATTGGATATGTGCTCGATGTTCGGAGTACTCTAAGAAATGAACATGAGACGAATTATCACGCAAAATCACGATTTACGAGAATTGGTCCCCTGAGATGAGTTGTACCGTTTCATTCACATTTTGCCGTGGGATGGCAGTAGAATGTTGCCTCTCCTCTCGTGTAGACGTAGTACCCGTTGATGCAGTAATAATCTCTGCCAAGGGCTACCTATCTCCAGAAGATTGTCTGCAGCGTTTTTCCGTTTATTACTCGTACATCATGAACGTCCCGTATTGCGCTCGCCAACCCGCCTGACAAGCGTGGTGAGTTGACATTAACTTCCTCATGATCAGATCTAGTGCCGGCTCTCAGAGGTTGGACGAAGCAGACGTGATATACTTATAGTATATACTAAAAAATGTAATACTAGTATGATGCGGAAGAGTATAGTAACGCTTCTTTTGTTTATAATCAACTACCAAGAGACTTAAGAGAAATGCCAGTTTTAATGTTTCAAAGAAAGTTAAAAATCATACTATTCAATAAATCATCATCATAATTTCAGCCGTAAAACGTCCACTATTGAACACAGGCCTCCCTCGTGGATATCCATGAGTGGTAGTTACCATACTCACCACGCTTGGCAGGCGGGTTGGCGAGCGCAGTATGGGATGTTGATACACGGAAAGACGCTGCTGCCCATCTTCCGGAGGTATCCCTTAGCAGGCTCTTACTGCATCCACGGGCATGAGAGGAGGGGTAACATTCTACTGCCGGCACCCCACGGCAAAATTCAATAAATGTTATTATAATTTAAATGACTTTATGAAAGATAAAAAATACAGTAGGTAATTATATTATTCGATGTCATTATGTATTTTATGTAATTATTTGACTTGAATCGACAGACATTTGTTTTTAATTTATGAATGAATTTTATTGTGACATTAATTTTTTTATTTTAATCAACATTTTTTATTTTTATATGTTTAATAATTTGTTTGTAACAAGACGTTGCATGCCAATTATGGCAGAGTACATTAAGACTTTTTTATAAATTATGTAACACCTTATTATACATTATTTATTTAATCGTATGACATGTTTAAAAAGGCGTAGCTAACAATATATATAAAAAAAAAAAATCAAAATTAAAAATCTTCTATAACTAAAAAATAATAACTACACTAATACTTAATCTAATTTATAAGTCAATGTTCAGGTTTCCCAGCCAGGATACTGCTTCAGGAGGTAGATCTATTAGGTCAGACCAGGGTCCTGGGTACGAGTGGATAGGGCAGCGTGAGATGATGTGCTCCATCGACTGGTCCTCTTCACCGCATTCGCAGAGCGCCTTATTATATTATTATTATACATGTACAATAGCAATACAATACATAGCAATAAAGATACTTTTACTTTTAGTACACGAGGGATGCCTATGTCCATCAGTGGACGTTCTACGGCTGAAATGATGAGGATGACTGCAATGTTTTATTACAAAACCGCCCCAAGAGCCCTTAAGTTTATTACAAAGGGATAAGACGTAGCCCTATTTTCATAATCTCACTTGACCGTATTTAGCTGGCTTAAGTTTTACTGTGGGTTGCACCTGGCTAAGAATAGCTTACGACTGAGGCGAATGGCAAATCCAAGCCCAGCAGTGGGTCGATAAAGGTTGATGATGATGATGATGTAGTTCTACCGTTTCATTCGCTTCTTAAGACGACGCACGCCGTCAAGGATTTCAAATTTTTTCAGCAATTACAGAACTTTGGGAACTGGTATTTTACATATGTTTTGAATGTTTCATGTTGCCACTTCAAATTGGTAGTTGGCTCACACGATTTGTAATTACTATAAAAAAATAACCTTAAATCTGCTCTATAAAACATAGATTTCCACTTTAAGGTGAGCGAAACCGATTTAAGCCACTGAATTTTCTGTACTTATACATAAAGCACCCCGCCGTGGGGTGCCGGCAGTAGAATGTTACCCCTCGCTGCTGCCCATCTTCCGGAGGTATCCCTTGACGGGTTCTTACTGCGTCCACGGGCAAGTGAGGAGGAAGGGAAACCTTCTACTGCCAGTACCCCACTCCATGATAAGGCTCACCATGTTTAAAATGGTAATTATGTTATATACGACCTATTTATGTCTTTTTATTGCTTGTTTTGACTGTAATTTTATTTGTTTTATGAGACATAAATAAATATTTTTTCTATCTTTCTTTCTTTAATTAGATTTTACAAAATTACTTGTAGGTTTTATTTTAAACGAGAGTTACTGTTTTGGCTATTGTTATTTACATTTAAATCATTGTTTATCAATTCGTCTCCAAGTCAGTAATTCTCGTGCGGTGCCGGCAGTAAAATGTTGCCCCTCCTCTCTAGCCCGTAGATGTAGTAAAATCTGCCTCCGGAATACGTGCAACAGCGTCTTTCCGTGTCTTTTCCGGTAACCCGCCTGCCAAGCGTGCTAAGTATGCCAACAATCCCCTCATGATCAGAAGGCCTTTGTCCTTCGGCTGAGATGAAGAAGATTCAACTTCCTTAACTTAAAAGGCCATTAAATGCCAGGTGGCTCACAGTGGACCAGTGGGGTCGTTAACCTGGCCAATTCGGAGCAATTTACTGTGAATTATAGCCTTGCCGCCGCGCGTGGAAGGGTTTCCACAACATATCAGCGGCGGGGTAGTGAAATTGGGGTACAGAATTGTGACTTTTCTAAAATTGTGTAGGTGTAGGAGTATTTCATGGAACTAGTTTTGTGAATAAGCGGAAAGACACTGATGTCGATCTTCCGGAGGTTTTTTTTGGCAGATTCGCGATTCGATCTCCGTGGATATTACGATTATTATGAAGTCATAATAATCGTAATATCCACGGAGGAGGGGCGACATTCTACCGCCTAAAGTTTTGAGAAATTCAGTCATAAAAGATTTGGCTCGATAAAAGGCGAATTTAAGCGGGTTTTGTTATTGTAATTGTAATTAACATTTTGGTTATTGTAATTAACAATGCTTCTGCAATATTTTGTATATTATAGAACATTGTTTTTTTGTCTGTCCAATGATGATTGTTTAACGCACAGTTGTAAATACAATTAGTAGAGAATCGACAGTGAAATACTCGTAACATAGTTTTTTATCTCATTATTACACAATGGCCGTGGGGTGCCGGCAATAGAATGATACCCCTCCTGTGGGAGCCTACTAAGGGATACCTCCAGAAGATGGGCAGCAGGATATTTCCGTGTATTAACATCCCGTACTGCGTTCGCGAGCTCCACGACTCCTCGAGCCGCTCGCGCCACTTCCCCAGCGCACGTCGACGCTCCTCATGCCGCACTTCAGCTGACGAAGCCCCACCATCGCCCTCCTGCCGGAGATGAACGTACACTCGTGCGTCCATCTCCGCCAGGAGGTCGAGGGGCGGGAGCGCGCCAATAATGTCGCCGCCGTCGTAGGGTAGTTGTAAGTAGGTGCGATACGAAGTTTGCCGGGACATCTAGTAATGAATAAAACAAAGTACTTGGCTCGGACTCAGCTCGGACTCGGTTCGGACTCGGTTCGGATTCGGCTCGGACTCGGTTCGGACTCGGCTCGGACACGACACGGTCTAGTTTAATTCATCCTTTACCATTATGATCTTTACGAAAACTAATTATTGTCTTAGTGTAAGTTTCTTTAATCGCGATTGAAATAGACAATGGAGCATTATTTTTATAGGATTTAAATTTCGAAGCCCGAGAGCTATGTCACTTAACGAACACAGACGATTTTTAACATTGTTTTCAACTAAATTACTTGTTGTATTTATTTAGTTGGCTACACACACTAGTCCCACACAGTCCACGGTCCTTGCTAAATTTAACTCTATTGTGTCTAGGATAGGGTAGTTACTGTTAGACGAACAATAAAAGTACTCAATTACACCCCCGCTGTCGTTCGCAGTCCCCATTTCCTATCCCGCTGTCAATTTGTGTGGGTAGTCTAAAATTCCCAGCTGGAAAGGAAACTACAATATGTGTACGACCATAGATAAAATAAATAAGTAAAGGTACGTCGAAAAACCTATCTGGTTTGTTGATATCAGGATTCACAACTATACTCGTATCGACTCTCTGGGTATATAGTATAGTATTAATCACAGCAAATGCATTTTCCAAAGAATCAAGAATCAAAAAATACTATATTCAGTGTGGCCGCATGGACCTTTTTGACGCGTCACAAATTACAAAATAAACCAACACAAATTATAATTCTTCTTCTTTTATGGCTTTTTAATAGAATGTTTCCAAATATACCTGAGTTTGGTATCAAATGAAAATAAATGAATTTCTCCTACATATGTACATCATACATGCATACTTTTCACAGATCGCCAACAGCTTCCATAAGCCTTTAATAGAATGGCTGAGCTCAACCATGTCATCTGCGTAGCTCAAGTTGTTTACACATCACCCTGGTACTGCTCAGCTCTTCGATTAGGTTGTTTATGTAAATTTTAAAAAGATCCTTTAACTGCCTCTGTGGCTTAGTCGTTCTAATAGCCGACTGATACGGTAGCGGGTTGAATTCCCGCCGCGAGACAAATGTATGTAATCGTTCTACAGGTATTGTCTGTGTATTTTTCTATGTAGAAAATGTATTTACAAAAGAAGTATTTAAGTATTTCTATCAATCATCTGGGTCACATAGTTTAAGCTTTGCTTAGTTTGGGACTAGATGGTGATGTGTTAAGTGTCCAAAATTGGAAAGTGATGGAACACTTGAGCTATCCCGCAGCTTTGTCCTAAGAAGACAGTGGTTCATTATCATCATCATCATCATATAAGCCGTGAGACATCTACTGTGGGCCATAGACTCCCTCATAGATCTGCAAGTACTGTTCATGAGGCTTTTTTCCCATAATCACCACCCGCTTGGCAGACGGGTTAGCGAGCGTAGTACGGGATGTTGATACATGGAAAGGCGATGCCGTCCATCTTTCGGGGGTATCCGTTGCCAGAATCTTACTCCACGTCAAGAGAGGAGGGGCCACATTCTACTGACGGCACTCCACGGAGAGAGTGGATACGCGTGTCAAAAGCGCGGCTAAGGTCGCAGAAAACAGCAATGCGGTCGTCGCCTGATGTTTATAATAACGAACGACCTGGTTCAGGGACAAAATCGCCATATCTGTAGAAACCTGAGGACGAAAGCCGAACTATCAATATATTTCAGGTCTTTCTTTGCCAGTGAAATGGGTCGGTAGTTGGTTTTACTCGAGATATCGTGTATTTTAAAGTGTTCATTGTTTGAATGATGATCTCATTATAATTTAGTTATCATAAATATTTCATTGCTGCCGTGGGGTGCCGGCACTAGAATGCTACCCCTCCTCTCATCCCCGTGGATGCAGTAAGAGCCTGCTAAGGGATACCTTCGGAAGATGGGCAGCAGCGTCTTTCCGTGTATCAACATCCCGTACTGAGCTGAGTCCATGAGGCAGGCCTGTGTTCGTAGTGGACGTTTTACGGCTGAAATGGAAATATTTCATACATAGATATATTTAATTACTTTTAGTATATATTTTAAGCGCATTGTGTTCGCCTAAAATTGGCATATATGTATGTAGTTGGCATTTTAATACATTAACATTTTTATACGACTCATTCGTCATCTCGCGGATCTGAAAATCGCTGGAATCCGCGGGTTGGCACCTTCAGATTTTACCAATTTTTATTGTCGTTATACAAATGGACTTTATTATACCTTGTCATTTTTCATTTTGGACAAAAGTCGTCAAACCCTATATAAGTACTGATACTTGTCATTTTATTGTAGAATAATGTCGGCGCTTCTTTTTATGAATAAATAAATATCATCTCTCTTGTTTTTTTTTTCTAATCAGAACTACTAAGGTATGAAAAAGTTCTTGTGGAAGATGACAAAGTTAAAGTCAAAGTCAATAAGTCTTTATTCATAAGATTTAATAACTTCTTAAAATAGTCAATTTACAAAATATAAAAAAATACATATAAATTGTATAAGGCACATAATTGAATTCGTTCGCTTCAGAAATCTTTTTGAGAGTGCCTCAAACTGGGAGGGAAAACCGAGACAGAAGGTACACATGTGTACATATATGCCGAATATAACGCATTTATCAAATGCTCTTTACTTACTTAAACCGTCATGCCCCGGATACTTGCCACGTTTCATCTTTCTAAGAACATGCTCTATTTGTTCAGGTGTAATTATGTCACGGCAGCTCTCCGTGATCTGACTAGACTACTGTTTACAATTTCTTGTTTGCACACTCAGATACAGATTACATAAAAATGATTGCGAAATGAGTTGGCAACTTTTTAATGATTATATGTAGCAGCTTTCTTGGAGAGATAATCTCTTCTATTGTATGTAATAGGATAGCCAGATAAAGCGAAACTATAAGGGGTTCATTTTTGTACTACCGAACACTAAAAAGGGTATAATAATTGTTTTATCCAACTCTCGTTTTATCTCATCCATATACGACCTGAATTTCAACAGATGTGTGCAATAACTGGATATAACCCTCATCAGAGAGGGTTTGTGGTGAAACTGGTCATTATATGTTACCTAAACGTGTTCAAAGGTCAAATCAAAATTATTTATCTAATCATCATCATCATCATCACAGCCGTAAGACATCTACAACTAGACATAGGCCCTCATGGACTAAGAGATCCAAGTACTAATCATGAGGGGTTGTTGCTATACTCACCACGCTTGGCAGGCGGGTTGGCGAGCACAGTATGTTGATACACAGAGAGACGCTGCTGCCTATGTTCCGGAGATATCCCTCAGCAGATTCATACGGCATCCACGGGTAAGAGACGAATGTAACCGACATTATAATGTTGACAAAAAAGTTTGGGGCCGCTGGCCGTAGCATGCGCCATTTTCCCCACGCAAAGTAACTAAAGAACATTGGCAGACACTGCTGTAAATCATTTTTAGGGTTCCGCAGTACATTAAGGAACCATTATAGTTTCACTTTGTCTTTCTACGGCTTAACGAAAAGACTTTTCGTCCTTGAAAGATGATATTTTGCACGAATGAATAAAATAATGCCGCCGAAATAACGGTACAATAAATACTAAAAATATATTAGTTTAGGGTACCTCCCATACACGTAAGGTGAGAATGCTATTTCTTTTCTTTTCCGTTTCATCGCGTGCGAAGACAATTTTTCGATTTATGGTTCCATTTATGAAATACAAAATTGTATTTCACTGTCTTTCGAGCATCCCCCTCTCCCTCTAAAATTTAAACTGCTAGCTAAACCTATCTAAAAGCAAATCTAAAACAAATCTATAAAAGTCATGAATATAGTTTTAACCATGAATTTCCTAGGAAAGCTAATAACGGTTACGCTAGATTTTTTAGTGTCGGAGAAATAGTCGCAAACTACGGAACCCACACAGCGCGTGGCTCGACACGCACCTGGCCTTATTAATGTTGTTACATTTAAACTATAGCTGACAGGACCTCATTATGAAACTGTGGCAGATGCTGCAGTAGCCGAATTTTAATATGACTTATTTTCAAGCTCCGCGTGACGTGATTGGCTAAAAACCTTTGATTTTTTTATATCAGATGACACGCAAGCTAGGAAAGAAAAGACCTTTTGTCTTAAATTACGTTTGATGGAGTTGGAGCAGATTCCGTCCCAAGTTATTTGATATTTTTATAATAAGGTTTATTCCAAAGAGTGCGTTTGACAACATGTTTAAATAAATACTTTCTTTTCTGCAGTCTGGTTCTTCGTTTTTGTTAAAATTATCTTAACATGCTATTCATTTTGTTTGTAAATATTACCATCTTTTTGTGAATAAACAAACTTGAAACTTGAATTTTTAAGTTTATTCAATGATAACTTCTGCAACTCACTTGAGAGTTTGTTAGCGTCTGAAGGTTTCAATTCTGTTTACCGTAGTTTTTCTTCAGGTTCTCGACCCGACCTCTTTAATGCTTCGCTGCCGAGATGCATTTCCCTGCCCGTGGCAGATCCATTCGTACGGAAAATTATTTTTTTTCCGAAGGAAATAAAACCATTGTTCGACGTTGTCGTTTTTGTTTAATGTAGGCTGGATTTTGTTTAGGTTCTGAATATTATGAAACACATTTTTGTTATTGTTCTGCTGATATTTATCCCGGGGCTGGGTATTTTTGATATAATTATGATAAGTATGTGTTTACATAAAAATATTCCATTCATCCGGCTTGCATAACCGCTTAATTGGTTTCGCGCCGCGCCGATTACGCACCGCATTTGGTTCGCGTTTTGGCGCGAAATACGGCGTGCGCTCCATGCTCTATGGAAAGGGTTTGAAAGAAGCTTGTCAGTACGCCAATTCATAATTTAGTCTGTGTTCGGGATATACAAAGTAAAAATTACATCACCTGATAATGAGATTTTATTTTTAGTTCTAAATATTTTTATTTGTAATTCAAAATTTATTATCATCCATCTACATTTTCTGCTGTTTATACATAGTTTGTAGTATATCCTCACTAAAAATAATAAAATAAGTAGGTGTCTTCAAACAAAATATGATTTTAAACCTATTAATGATGATAGCTCTTTTGAGTTGTTTATATATGAGTCCTGTTACTTGACATAAATGTATTTATTTTTTATTTTTTTTATTAATGAAGTACTCAATAATTTCTTCGCTTGTAAGAAAATGTAACTATCTATAATAAAGTATAATTGGTACCATGTATCTTTTTAATAAAAATAAAAATAAATAAATTAATGCAACATCATCAAGCCCATTGCACTGACTTGCACTAAATCATGTCATTAGGCCAGTGTCCTGTTTTTGCTGACACAAATCACGTGGTCCGTGTTTGTGGTTTTTGCACTCGACGGGAAGGCGTGGGCTGTCAACATGAGATTAGATGACTTAACATGTAAAAAACTGATTAATGATGACGTGAGCTTTTGCGGGTTTTAAACTGACTGAAAAGGATGGTATTTAAATGACCCATAAGAGGGGCCAATCCAACTTACTTTTCATACAACTGCTCGTACGTGGGTGTGGCGTCGTAATAGAACCAAATTTTATTTTTAAACAAAAAATCAAAATTTGGAGAAACAAATTCAGTATAAAATTTGTTTCTCCAAATTTTGATTTTTTGTTTGGATAGAAACCTAGATTATAGTGTACAAGATACCTATTAAATCAAAAGTTTCATAGAAAGATCTATTACGACGCCACACCCACGTAGGAGCGGTTGTATGAAAAGTAAGTTGGATTGGCTCCTCTTAAGGGCACCTGTCCACAGCAGGCTATGTGATACGTCAAGTCATGTGCACAATACACAGCCATACGGCCCACATTTGCTGTTGTGTACAAACACCCTAGATACTAAAGTAGGTAATAGGATACCGTATTCAATTCATACATACATTTAGGCGCTTCTTATACCGAAGATGCATTTAAGGTTAAGTGCACACTAATGCAGGATGTCCATTGCAATACTTTTTTTTATAATGCTGGACAATTCACACATCATGTGTACCTAAGCCGAAAGGATTCTGACCATCCCAAGGAACAACTTTTGTTCTACGGCTTTTTAGGATTCAATGATTTTCATTCAAGAAAAGACTACGAAAGTTTTAACTTCAACAGCTGATTATACGGTAATGGCAACCTAATCGCCAGCTGATTCTTATCAGGGCCATTGAACTCCACGAAGAGTTGTCGTATAGGTACAAATAAAATACATATAACCACCAAGAGGTTTTTTTATATAAATTAAAAAAAAAACAATTTTAATCCTAGAATCATTTTCACAATCACCAAAGAGTAAAATTTTATTAAAAATTATAAAAAAAAAATTCACGGACCTGTGGGAATAAGCCGAAAAAATGGCTAGACAGACTTGGTGTATGTGGGATGAAGTTTTCTTTCAATATGTTTTGTCATAAAATACCTTTTGAACTAGACTGATAGAAGCAGTTGATAAAGAGTTCCAAATACATAACACAGTTGTACCAATTAAAAAAAAATACAATAGTGGCGATTCTGCTTTTGCACTAACTAGCTAAAGCTAATTGATTTGACGAAAAACGCACTAAAATGACATATAGCTGGTTTCCGCTCTAAAATTAAAACGGAACATTTTTACGCTGACAGCTCTAAATTTAGAAACGTGATATCTCTGATTATAATTAGGTTTAGAAAGTCTAAAACAGAATCGAAATTAATAAAACCAGAACGTAACCCACATAAATAACATTTTAGGTTGATTTGAAGAAATGGCTCTACCAAAGTACGGTTCAATGAATCGGTCGAATTACAAAGCCAGCAACGGGTTAAGCTTGCAACTAATACTCCAAAAAACTCGACCAATAAGGGTCGAGAGGAACCCACGGATATTGCGGTCGAATTCCACTTCAATTCTACCACGATCATTGTAGATTGTAGATAGCTTTAGGTTGTTAAAAAATCTAGTGTTTTTTTGCATGAGGCATCATTTCATCATTTCAGCCGTAAAACGTCCACTACTGAACAAAGGCCTCCCTCATGGATCTCCACTCTTGGTAGGCGGGTTAGTGATCGCACAACGGAATTTTGATATACGGAAAGATGCTGCTGCCATCTCGAACTTAATACATTATACTACATATATTGATATTTTTATTATAATATATAGAAAAACATCCAGAAGACCCTAAACAAATATCTGCAGACATTTGTCCTGAGGCGGGAATCGAACACACAACCTCTTGCGTCGACGAATAGTAGCAATAGTTACTCTGTGTCTGTGTCTGTTGGTCACGAAAGTGATCACCGCGGTATTGCAGTTGTAATTGGTAGAGGTTTCCGCTTTACATCAGGTGGGCCTTCAGCTTGTCTCATCATTGAGTTGTATAGTAGAAAAGTTACTAAGCCCGTTACCGTGCCCTACGTAGTAATCGTCTTTAAATATTCATTATTTTGTTTCATTATGACGGGCACGCAAGGTACAACAACCATAAAGGTCTGTTTATATCTACAGACATCGAGCGTGTCAGATACGCGCCTTGGCAGACACAGTGTATTATGATTATACACATACACATTCATGTAAGGCCTTCGCACCTATAGATGATTTATACAGCGCCAGCAACTGGTAAGCATGCTGTAGGTACGGGACGATGCAGTGCCTGGGAGATTGTTGGATGGATAAGGCTTGCCCTGCACCTATTACCATCTTCTCCCCAACCTAATTTTTGCGGCACTAGCCTAACTTTTGCGGCTGGGCGCCCTCTACGCTCGCCATAGTCCGGTAACGTTGTCATGGCCGTCTGCGGTCAGCAACATATAGTGTCCTTTCGAAAAAAAAGAACAAATTACCATCCTCTCAGCTTAGTCAGCTATTAGTCAGAGGAAAGAACATGTCAATACGTCTGAAGCTAACTAAGCCAAGGGTTTCCTCACGATGTTTCCATCACCGTTAAAGAGCGTGTTAAGTGTGCACATACATTTTTCAAGAAAGAACAATTCATTGGTGCACGGCCGGTATCGCACCCACGACCATTGGATTGATAGTCGGGGGTACCAATATACCACTCGGCCGACAGAGCTGTTAATTAATAACACACATTGTACACTACACTGTTTACATTTACTTGAAATGTATTAAATATTTTTTTTATTATTCCATTTACTTAGTCGTTTAATCCCACCATTAGCATTTAATTAAGTACGTACTCTTTTCAGAAAATAAAATATTTTATTTTTTTAGAGAAAAACCGTCTTGCTTAGAGGTAAGCAGCACACTCCTAGGCAAGACGCATAAGTGTAAAACTGTGTCCCGACACAGTATCAGCATCGTCTCATTAGGTAATCAGTTTATTTTGTAACCTAATTCTGAATAAATATTTATCTTATTTTAGTCTGTAGAATAATATTATTTTGTCAGTCACGGTACGTGTCTGGCACGCTCAATGTCTGTATATATAAATTGACCCTAAATCGTAATTTCACTTAATTAAGATCGACTTTGACACAGGCGTCAAATAAGGCTTGCTTATTGCACGAAGGTACTTCTTGATTTTGATTTCTAGACATTAAACAAGTGTATATGAAAATATACGTATCAAAAATATAAATAAATTAAAAAAAAATATATACCTTTGCCCTGCAGTGGGACAGTACAGGCTCTTAATAATCACTGATAATAACATCCTTACAGAACAACAGAAGGGCTGCAGGAAATTCAGTCAGGGTTGCAAGGAGCAGTTAACAATAGACACAATAGTTTTAAATAACGTACAGAAATTGAAACAAGACCTATACACAGCATACATAGACTATAAAAAAGCATTCGACTCTGTCCCGCACACATGGCTTGTAAAAATACTAAATATCTATAAAATACACCCAGAGCTCATAACGTTTTTGGAAAGCTCTATGAAAAGATGGATAACTAGGTTACACGCACAAACACAACATGCGACAATAGAAACAGAGCCTATACGGATCAGAAGAGGTATTTTTCAGGGAGATTCACTTAGCCCCCTATGGTTCTGTTTGGCCATCAATCCTCTTTCTAATTCTCTTAATTTAACCAATATTGGCTACCAACTTAACAATGTACATGACGGACAGACAAACAACACCGAGTGTAAACTTAACCACCTACTTTACATGGACGACATAAAAATGTATTCTTCTACCCAGTCTGATCTTGAAAATTTATTAAAAATCACTGAAAAGTTTTCAATTGATATTTCAATGAACTTCGGCATTGATAAATGCAAGATTAACTCAGTCAAAGCAGGACACACTCACCAGCACGCATATCTTATGGAAACTGGTGAAACCATCGACCCATTGTCAGAAAATGAAACGTATAAATATCTAGGATATCACCAGGCTAAACAATTACAGTCGAACCAAATTAAAAGTAAACTTACCCAGAATTTCAAGCATAGACTCAACTCCATCCTAAACTCACAACTTGACTCCAAGAATATTACCAAAGCCATAAATTCTTATGCCGTTCCAATCCTAACTTACTCCTTTGGAATTATAAAGTGGTCTAAAACAGAACTTAAAAACATGCAGCGTCTTGTTAATGTCACTATGACAAAATATAGAAAACACCATCCGCGAGCCTGTATCCAAAGACAGGTATTACCACGCTCCGAAGGAGGAAGGGGAATTATTGACATCCAAAACTTACACAACACACAGATAACCACACTCAGAACTTATTTCCACTATAAAGCCGAAACATCCCTTTTGCATAAATCGATAACTAACTTGGACCAAAAACTTACACCACTTAATTTGAAAGACCATAATAAACAGAATAACGAAAACTTAACAGATAGACAAACATTAATAACAGAATGGTCCCGTAAGTCTCTGCACGGAAGGCACCACCACGACTTGAGCCAAACCACCGTCGACAAGGAAGCGTCGAACGAATGGCTCCGCCGAGGTGAACTCTTTCCTGAGACTGAGGGATTTATGATTGCAATACAGGACCAGGTGATTGAGACACGCAATTACCAAAAGTATATTATAAAGCAAAACCCAACAACAGATGTTTGCCGAAGATGTAGCAGTGCCTCCGAAACTATACAGCACATCACAGGGGCCTGTAAAGCAATCGCCCAAACTGATTATAAGTTTCGGCACGATCAGGTAGCAAATATCATCCATCAGAACTTAGCACTCAAATACAAGCTTTTAGACATAACAGCTAAACCGTTACCTTATTATAAATATACACCGGACACTGTTTTGGAAAATGCCACACATAAACTTTATTTTGACCGAGCTATTCTTACCGACAGAACTACACACTTTAATAGACCTGACCTTACCCTAGTAGACAAAACCAACAACACAGCACTCCTCATTGATGTCGCTATTCCTAACACACATAATCTGCAGAACACCATAGCAGAGAAGCTATCAAAGTATGTTGACCTCAAAAACGAAATCACACGGATGTGGCGTCTGCAAAAAGTAAGCATAGTTCCAATAGTCCTATCAGCAACAGGCATTATTCCTAAACAACTTTTCCAATCCTTAGATTCCTTAGATTTACCAAAAAACACTTACGCATTGCTACAAAAAGCAGCTATTCTTAACACTTGTAGGATCGTAAGAAAATTCCTTCAAACGGAACTTCCCAATGAAGTCCGATATACTGAAGCGCACTTGGCTTAGGCCCGTGTGCTTTCAGTCACTACCGGTTTTAATAACCGAGCAGAGAAGATCTAAGATAATAATAATAATAATAATATATCTATAATTATCCATATGCCATCCTTGTTTCTTTCACTATACTTTGTGCAAGTTAGAGCATTTATAGTACAGACAGTATTAGGCATAGACAGGGACTTTTTAACCATCGGCTGCAGCATCCGATGACACTGACAAGGTGATACCATAACTGAAGCTACTTGTAATAAAATAGATAACAAATGTATAAAAAATCTCTAACTAGGTTTCACCAGACCTTCAGCGATAATAAGAGGTTTCAGTATCAGAGAACGCACTTCACAAGGAAGTAGAAAAGGCTTAAATTTTATTTTAATTCTATCGTGTACATATATTAACACGTGTTTTTTATTTTTTAACATAATCTAAAAATAACGGCGATACAATTATGTCGAAATGTAGCGTGACGTCACGCGTTGACTTGACTCGGTACAGTTTATCCCCCAATCCTAAACGTCAATGCGCTTTATCTAATGTTTCATTAATCTGAAAAGGCAAAAAATTCGCGTAAAAACTAAACAGATTTTTGGGTCCTGTCAAGTAGCCTATCCCACTAATATTATAAAGCCGAAAGATTGTTTGGATGGAGGTTTGTTACCTCTTCACGCAAAAACTAGGCAACGGATTGAGCTGAAACTTTGCACACGTATTGATGTTGACCAGGATTAACACACAGGCTACTTTATATTCGGGTTCAACGCATGCGAAGCGGCGGGCGGGAGCTAGATGGTTAATAAATATTTCACACAGCACCACCCAGCCCCAAAGTAAGCAGATCTTGTGTTAATCTATCAAAAACATACGAGTGAAAATGGAAGCCAAGTTTAATATTTAGAAAGTCGTGGTTGTCGACTTAAATAACTAAATAATAACTAAAGAATTAAATAACTAAATAAATTATTTAAGACAATTCACCTATTCACAATTCATCATCTAGCCCCAAGCTAAGCAGAGCTTGTGTTATGGATACTAAATAACTGATATACATAATAGATTATATTACATAGATAGAGATTTTTTATTATCTAAAGAAAAATATCCAGAACACCCTGAACAAATATTATGTGCAGATAATACAGACATTCGACAATTGAGATCTAAATGACGCCAAGTTCCGTATATAATTATATATTTTTTTAAACATACTTAACATACAATAACAGATTACACCCAGACCCGTAACAAATATCTATATAAATCAAAGAGAATTTTCATTAATAAGTAATTTTGAGTAAGAAACATTTACAACCCTTATTAAATTACACTTGTCATTAAATAACAAATTACTGAACATTATGAGTTATTAATTTTGTGAAAAGACAGCTTAATGACAGCCTTCTGTGATGTACAAGATTCACTTCGCAGTATCAAGTCTCGCATATTAATCATGAATAATAAGACGTCGTATGGTTTTTTACGAGAAAATAGTATCTACATTAAAATTATACGAAGAAGGTAGCTGTGAAAGGATGTTGGTAGTACTTAGTTTCTGTAGTCTGTGGTAGTACTGATAAATTGTCGTTACGCACTATGAATATGAAATGAAATATGTTGGTTCATCTTAACGACTATTATGGCGAAACAGACTGCACTTGTTCACTTGAAAATTGCCTAAAATCATTTTTATTAGAATAATTTATCCGATTAGTTTTAATTTAATAAATTATTTAGCGATGGAACAAGTACTGCTCCGAAATTTACAAGGAGAACCCTAAAAAATCAAGCCGACTGGAAGTTAATTAAAAACGCTTATATAATATTGTTTCAGCCGTAAAACGTCCACTACTGAACACAGGCCTCGCTCATGGATCTCCATGAGGAGTAGTTGCCATACTCACCACGCTTGGCAGGCGGGTTGGCGAGCGCAGTACGGGATCTTGGTACACGGAAAGACGCTGCTGCCCATCTTCCGGAGGTATCCCTTAGCAGGCTCTTACTGCATCCATGGGTATGAGAGGAGGGGTAACATTCTACTGCCGGCACCCCACGGCTATATAATAGACTATACCTCTATAATATTGTTTTGATAAAAAAGATTTTTAGACAGATATTAATCCATTATCAATTAAATAAGTACGTAACCTTAAGCAATACCATTATAGATTAAACGAACTTACCTGCAAGTGAAGTTCTATCCTAATTACACGAACGCATAGTCCGAATAGATTAGTCCTTTATTCTATATTATATAACTACTTGTAGTATCGCATACCATGCACCACTCTGCACTTAGTTGAGAAACACTTAAATTCTACTTTTTTTTTGTAGGTACTTTGGTTTCGTTCGTAGCTATCCTGGCGCGGTCAATCATCTATCTAGTCGAGAGTACAGCAACTAATAGTACTTTAAATAACTTATTAATTATTGATGTAGTCTTGACAAGAATGATATCAGGGAGTGTATTTGACACGTTGGGTGGGTGGGACTCACTAATCTATTCGGACTAGGCGCTTTTGTATGCAGGTAAGTTCGTTTAATCTATAATTACACTAGGTGCCTAGTCTCGTTAGGTGCCTAGTGCTCTAGATTAGTCCTACTAGCTTCTGCTCGCCGCTTCGCATGCGTTGTACCCGAATAAAAAGTAGCCTATGTGTTAATCCTGGTCAACATTAATACGTGGGCAAAGTTTCAGCTCAGTCCGTAGCTTAGTTTTTGTGTGAAGAGGTAACAAACCTCCATCCAACCAAACTTTCGGCTTTATAATATTAGTGGGATATTATATACATAACTACTTGCATATCTTGAGAGTTTACAGGGGAATAGCATTAATAACAATGTTTCCCCTTTATACATTTTATTCAGAAACTTAATCTTAATAAATACGGAATGTAATCAAATTTGGTTATGAGCACAATATTTAGGTACTTATTATAAATAGGTACCAGGAACTTAAAATTAGATTACGTGATATTTAGAGGTACAATCTTAACAAATATATATGAGTCTTAAACAAAAATGAATGAGCTGTATTAGATACAACATTATCAACAACGATTCTTTCATAGAAACGAGCAAAGATAGATGTGTCCTTTATTTATTTATTTATAAAAAGGAACGCCGACAGTATATATATAAACACATTCAACAAAAAAAATTACAAGGAACAATTCTTATATATACATATGCCAATTATAGGCGAACACAACATTCTTTAAATTTATACTAAAAGTAACTAAATATCACATTTATGGCAACTAAATTACAATGAGATCATCATTAAAACAAGAGACAATAAAATACTTAAAAAAAAAATGAAATTTAGATAGTGAAAAACTTCACTCAAATCAGCTGTCTTGCGAATGTAATGGGTTGATTACATCTAACGAGTACAGTGGCGAGTCAGTAAATGAGATCTCAGCCGAGAGAGTCGCCGAACCGAGTGGGTGGTCACACATCAATACTGATACCAAGCGAGTGTGCGCGTGAGGTAGCAGCATGCCGTGTAGTATGTGTACTGAAAATCAATTCCGCCCTCTCGAAGAATACGCTATATCCCGCGACTAATTGTTTGCATCCGTACCGCTTTGTGAGGTTTTTTAATGGCAATTAATAAATCATCTGATTTTCTTAATAGCCTTGTTTGCTCGATATAATCTAACAATGTCTTAGCAGGACACACTGGTAACCATTCATTGAAGAAAGGTAAGTGTAATACCGGCTGTTTACAACCTGGTTTTAATTATCTCTGGAATTTTTTAAAATGATTTTATCGTATACACTCTCTATATTTTTAACACTGATTTTAGATAATTTCTAGAACCGGTAGGATGTGATTAAAGCTTATAACATTGCAATCTTCTTAGAAAGTTTGTCTAAAAATTTCATTATTGGGATACCATGAAATCAAACGATCTAAACCATGATTAGTGTTCCAGGTTAAATCATATTTAGGCAGTGGCGGTCTTAAGTGGAACATGCCCTTAAACAATATTTTCAAACGATCTTCGTTTCTTACCTAAGATTTAGACGGACCTTAGGTTAGTGACATAGCAGAACGGCATGGAATCAAAGGTGTCAATTGAGCCCGCGGGATGAGTCGTGTGTGGGCTCAGTTGCCCACGAAGGGAAAATACCATACTGACATAATTTTGTTAAAAAATAAATAATATTTGGGACCGTCATATAAACTATAAAAATCTAAAGAACTAGATTTAAAAAGTTACGTATTTCCGGTCCATGTTTGGCCGTACTTATAGGATCTTCTCCTAAAATTTCTAGTACATCGCTATCGAGATCAGAGGGAGCTTGAGGATCGGTGTTCACATTCCCCTCTGTAGGAGGTTCCGTAGGAGAACCCGTATGAGGGTCCGTGGTAGTTCTTGGATCCGGCTTAGGTGACATAGGAAGGTGAAAGGACCTCAGTATCGGTATGACTATACTCCATGTCTTTCATATCTGGTACCTCAATCCAATCACTTGGTTGAAACAAAGATGTTTTTAGAAACAAAAAACTTAAGCGCGGTATAGGCATTGCCGAATATGTAGAAAATTTAAAATATAATAATATGTACGAGTAGGTTATCTACTTAAATATGTAGTGCCGGCAAGAGAAAAAAATGATAACGATATTTATCAGAATGACAAAAGGTTAGGTTACAGTCCCCAATGGAAAGAACGTCAACCAAGTAGATAGGTATATCTATGCAGCGATATAGTCTTAATGACGTCTCAGATTGCACGAGATTGATTTTACGTCGACACCTAAGTCGAATAGTATAAGGTAAATACCTGTGGGGTTGTTTACACTGTCCGTCCAAGTCCCCATATTGTTTTGATTTTTCTTCTAATTTCTTATTTATCTACTTTATACGTTCTTATTTGGAAAGCTTCCGTTTAGGAATCGTAACACAGATCAAACACTGTGCGAAACAATCAAAGCTACAAACGAGACCGTAGTAAACACATAAAAAAATGAATTTAAGTGTTTCTTAACTAAGTGTTGGGTGGTGCATGGTATGCGATACTACCTACTACAAAAAGAAGTAAGACCTTTGCATCTATTATAGATGATTTATACAGCGTCAGCAACTGGTAATCATGCTGTACGGGACGCTGCAGTGCCTGGGACATTGTTAGATGGATTAGGCTTGCTTGCCCAGCACCTATACCATCCTCTCAGCTTAGTCAGCTATTATTCAGAGGAAAGAACAGGTCAATACGTCTGAAGCTAACTAGACCGCGGGTTTCCTCACGATGTTTCCTTCACCGTTAAAGCTCGTGTTAAGTGTGCACATACATTTTTCAAGAATGAAAAATCCATTGGTACACGGCCGGTATCGATCCCACGACCTTCGGATTGAAAGCCGTGTTGGCCGAGCGGTATGTACTACTACAAGTATTTATATAATATAGAATAATAAATGACTAATCTAGAGGACCAGGCACGTAGTGTAATTGCAAATTACTTTCATCATTTCAGCCATAAAACGTCCACTGATGAACACAGTCCTCCCTCATGGATCTCCATGGGGGTAGTTGCCATACTCACCACGCTTGGCCGGCGGGTTGGTGAGCGCAGTATGGGATGTTGATACACGGATAGACGCTGCTGCCCATCTTCCGGAGGTATCCCTTAGCAGGCTCTTACTGCATCCATGGGCATGAGAGGAGGGGTATCATTCTACTGCCGGCACCCCACGGCGGTTGTTTACCCAATTACTTTATCCAATGCATATTAATATTTTTGGAGTTATCGCAACTTCAAAATGTTTCACATTAAATACGTTTCGACTGTAATACTATTAAAACCATTTACCATACGAGTTCTTCCATCTTCAATTCCTAACGTATGTTCAAACAAGCCCTCGTACCTTCCTTGGTACAAGGTACGTGGACACTAATGGAGGTTACGAGCGCCCTCCACCGTCAAAGGCATTGTAGCACGTGCTCTATTATTGTCATCTCGAGTGGAGCGAGCAGATGGATTAGCAGATAGATTACCAGCATTGTTGCAAGCTGTTGAGCTATAGTTTCTACCTGATTATGCTGAAGGAAGATTAAGTCATTACAGTCTTTTAACTACACGTTATAAACAAATATCAAACCGGGTATTTATCGCGTTATTTGCCTTTATTATTGCCCGACGTTATATTATATCTTTATAAATAATTTTATATACGACTGTGATTATACCACAATAGGTGCAGTGCAAACCTGTCAAAACTTCGAGTAAATAATAAATAAAAATAATGCGATAAATTCCCGGTAAAATATGCTTTTAAAGTTAGTATTGAATTTTGTGACGTTATAAAGTGACCTGTGGCAGCGTCGTACTATAAGGGTTTATCGTAAGCAAAATATATTGTTATATTTTCAACGTCGTCCAAGGCCTAATCGTGTAACTTGGTACTTTTACTTTTTGTTTTACTTTCATCGAGGACATACCCAATAGAGAGGAAGTGTCATTTATTGCGAGAGACAGTTGTCATTGCATTAGTGCAAAGCACGAAATGTGTTTCGGAATTCTTATGACTTTTTTCCCCTCTTATTGGATATGTGCTCGATGTTTACTTCTAACGGTTACGAACAGATCTTTATAGATCTGTCATTTTGTACGTTTAAGAGGGTCCAATCTAACTTATTTTTCATACACCGCTCGTATGTGGGTGTGGCGTCGTAATAGATCTTTCTATGGAACTTTTGATCTAATAGGTATCTTGTGCACTATATCTAGGTTTCTATCCAAACAAAAAATCAAAATTTGTAGAAACCAATTCAGTATAAAATTTGTTTTTCCAAATTTTGATTTGTTGTTGTTGTTATACCTATTAGATCAAAAGTTTCATAGAAAGATCTATTACGACGCCACACCTACGTACGAGCGGTGTATGAAAAGTAAGTTGGATTGGGCCCTCTTAAGACCTACTTGAGCTACGTGCGAAGCTGTAACACATTTGTTATGGCATAGTGCGAGGCTACTAGTCCTAAAAAGCTGTTATTTTGCATGGACATATAAAATAACAAGGAAACCGTAGAAACAATCTAAAAGAAAGTAATTTTTGGTTAGGTAGGACAGTTTGTTTACTAACGTCTACATCGAATTTGGCTGAAGTGTAGGTTACGTAAGCAATGCCTTAACTTCTTTTCAATAATTGTTGTAATTACTTAAAGTATTTGGTGGAATGCGGAGTGGAATGTGGTTGTGTGGTGTTAAGAGCAGCTTGTTAATTATAACGATTTAAGAAGGAACCGTGGAAGGATGCCGTGGGGTGCCGGCAGTAGAATGTTACCCCTCCTCTCCTACCCGTGGATGCAGTAAGAGCCTGCTAAGGGATACCTCCGGAAGATCGGCAGCAGCGTCTGTCCGTGTATCAACATCCCATACTGCACTCACCAACCCGCCTGCCAAGCGTGGTGAGAATGGCAACTACCCCTCATGGAGATCCATGAGGGAGGCCTGTGTTCATCAGTGGACGTTTTATGGCTGAAATGATGAATCATCAGCGTCTTTCCCTGTATCAATATCCCGTACTGCACTCGCCAACCTACCTGCCAAGCGTGGCGAGTAAGGCAACTACCCCTCATGGAGATCCATGAGGGAGGCCTGTGTTCATCAGTGGACGTTTTACGGCTGAAATGATGAAGAAGGGACAATGGATGGTCTCTTACGGTATTATAGTTCCTAGTTCCATTCTAGAGCCGAAACCGATTGAGTTTCACACTACAGAGAAACACAAATCAGTCTAGGTTTGGCGCAGCTCAAGGGAAGCTCCGTCGTCTTATCTTTAAGTTACGGTTCATTTCACTCGGCCTTCGGAGCCAGGGCCTCAGGTCTAGACTATAACCTTTGTACGTATAACTTGGGAATATATTAGTTTCATACAATAGGATAGGTAATTAGGTTGTAAAGTTAGGGGATTAACAAAGCTTAAATTAGCAAGTCTTGTGATTTCAAACTTTAAACAAGTAAACCTACTTAGTAGAAATAATGTGACCACCGCAGTGTAGGGGTTGATACAATAGTCATCTGAGGCGCAAGAGTGTCCCGTGTGTATGAAAGACAATGTTGAATAATTTGGACCCGGGTCTGGGTATTTTCTAGGTATCATCATTTTTCATCATCATTACAGACGTAAGACTGCTGTCCACGTCCACTTCTGGACATAGGCCTCCCTCATACATCTCCAAGATCATGATCTGATCATGATATGGGGACTGTTGCCATACTCGCCACGCTTGGCAGGCGGGTTGGCGAGCGCAGTATAGGATGTTGATAAACGGAAAGACTCTGCTGCCCATCTTCCGGGGCAGAGCAGACCCTTAGCAGATTCTTACTGTATCCACGGGCAAGAGAGGAGAGGCAAAATTCGAATGCCGGCACCTCACGGCATTTTCTACGTACAATATGCTTGAATTAAAAAAAAACTGTTTTATCAATTATCGGACTCTCATAACATAGGCTATGCTTACTTTGAGTCTAGATGGTCGTATGTGTAATTTCCAGCATTATTTAATTGTTAGCGTGGTGGTCACATCAGTGTTGTCACGTCAGTGTAGTTACAGATTAAGTTCAGATTCAGATTTAATTATCGCACTTTTAAAAAAATAATAATGATTATTCGGTTTGACAACAAAGACAAGTACTGTAAAGCCTATCATCATTATTGTCTTTTATGTAGTTTGGAACAAAAAATGGGATCATTCCAAATTGATGCAGTTTTCCCACAAAAGAGTTAAAGTAAGCTGTTTCGCGTGAAAGCTCAAACCTACAAGTATTTCGGTTAAACAAAGTCATTTCTGTTCAGCTATCACTCGCTTATACCCTTTCGTAGTAAAAACCCATTTTCATTGAAATTACTTAGGTTTTCCATTGATATAAACGCCCTATATTTTTTTCTCTACCTCTACATTTTATACAAAACCTCGTACAAAGCTAATCGTTTTGTGATCGCGGGCAAATAAAACGTGCCTGCACGTTTTCCTGATTGACCGACATATCCAAAACCCTGTTAAAGACCACTGTTTGATCAAAGCGTAAAGCCTCGCACATCATGGTACTAGAAATCACCCACCTATTCAAGTTAACACCGAATGCCATAAACAAACAATAGAATGGAAATGCCAAGGGGAAGTAATTTGTCTAACTTTGGGTAAGTTATTGGAGTTACGGAGTTTGACGCATCTGATTGCCCGGCCGTGCTGCTCGGCAGTGCCGGAGGAAAATAAACCTTCATTAAGCTTCGTTTCTTTTTAAAATATTGGACATACATGTACTTTATGAAATTCTTATCACAGAACAATCTCATTAATTGGACAGAATTGATTGAAAATAGTAATTAAAAAACTTAAAACACAAAACTTAATCAAAGAAATGTTAGGCCCAAGATTAATGCTTTTAATTTTAAGAAAAATCATTAGACACAAAACCAACTTGAAACGCGTGGATTTCATTATTCATGTCGATAGCCAAGCAATAAAAAAATGTAATACGACATTTAGTGTTAAAGTCAAGCATTTAGTGTTCTTCCCGGGACCACAATGGGTGCAATCCTGTCGAAACGTCGGGCAATAATAAAGGTAAATAGCGCGATAAATACCCGGTTAAATATGTGTTAATAAAGTCGAGCGTCAATAAGTAGATTTCAACGGAACATGTCATGCAAGTCATACGCTGGTGGTCCGAAAATAGGGCTGAATTTCCATCAGATTAGCTCATAAGCGTTAATCTAATGAGAAGTGAACAGACTACGTTGCAAGCCTGTAACGGGCGTTAGAGCCTGAAGGCAATTCATGTTAAATTTAGCGATTTAATATCCGATTGACCGTCGCATGTCGTCTGCAGCAGTTTATGAGGAAAGACTTCGAGGCGTAGTGTGTAAAAAGCTGTTACGTTATTGATTCATGGATTCTTTGAGATATCTTTGATTTGGAATACACAGATAGCTCTTTCAATTTAAACGTTTTTAACGTGGAAATTCGAGACATAGCATGTTCAAATTATCCGGATTTTTCTAGATATCCATGATTGGGAATACACAAAAAGTTTAAACGAATTTAATGTTTATAACGAATTCAAGGCGTTGTGTGTAAAAACCTGATAGGTAACGTAGTTAATTCCTGGATTCTTTGAGATATCCATGATCCGGAATACACATATTGCCTATACGATTTCAATGTTTTTGTTTATTATTCTTGTTAGATGTCCTTGAACAATGAAGACAGTTAAAGTATACTAATATAGACAGTATACACTAATTGAATTAATAATTTATAGGTGAAATGTCACACCATGAATATTGTACAAGATTGTATGTTAACTAATGCGAAAATTTGTTATAGCGAGTCCAACCAAAAATATTAAGACTGTTGGTTTGTCTAGACTTAACACTAAAAATAGTAAGAAAGAAACTTCCGAACTGATTCAAATTACATTGAAACTTTCAACGCTCAGCGGTCAAAAACTTCCGATCAGCAATAGCTAGAAAGTTCCCAAACACCTGATATGAATGTCCCTAAGACTCCTGTCTAGACGCATTAAGCATAGAAAACAGATGAACCACAGAATACAGAAGACAAAAAGGTAATTGAACCATTGAACCGATCTCACAAGATTATTTAGTACGTGGAGCGCAGTTTGCTTACAGACAGTTTTATTAAAAAGTTATCCGAAGGTAGAGGCGAAATAACTTCAGAATGTATGCGTATGCACATTGTTAAGAATTCAAATTGTTTGCACACTACGTTAGGGTAAGATATTTACAAGTCGTATAAAAGTCAAGTTCAGGTTCTACCAAGGACAGAAAGTTTTGGTAAAGGGCGCTCCACATTCTCAAGAGAATCTCGCGTTCTCGCGAGATTCTCTTGAGAATGTGGAGCGCCCTTTAGAATGTTCATCTACTGGTCTCCATAAAGTATGTCACATTATATTTAATAGGAGATATATACATAAGACAAGTCCCGGACAATTCCTGGCATGCACAGCGCATGACCGGATTATGTGGCGATTACAAAGGGAGGCCTATCAATACAAACATGAGACCTTACAACTCTATGTCTCAGGGTGACGGGCGCAATGCAGCGTTGGTCACGTGAACGTGATCACGGCAGTATTGCAGTTGTTATAGGCGTAGTTTACCGCTTATCTTCAGTTGGGCCTTCGGTTTGTCTCGTCATCTGGTAATATAAGCTAGTAGCTTTCCTTAATAATAATTAAAAAGTAATATAAAATTATAATATCTGTTGACCGTAGATTACTGCAATATTTTCTGACTTGGCTGGTCCAGATGGTGCCGTCACAAATTAAATTGAGATTCAAAACATTAAAGCACTTTCATTTGAAGTATTGCTTATTGATCTTACCAAAAGTTAGTACTAGTTTTACAACAAATACCAAATAGCCCTAAAATTACTCATTTGTGTTTACAAAATAGCTTATTTAATCCGCGGCGATACAGCAAACTGTGCCGTGGGGTGCCGGCAGTAGAATGTTGCGCCTCCTCTATTGCCCATGGATGGAGTAAGAATCTGCTGAGGAATACCTACGGAAGATGGTCAGCAGCGTCTCTCCGTGTATCAACATCCTATACTGCGCCAAGCGTAGTGAGTATGGCAACAACTCCTTATGATCAGTACTTAGACTTCATCAATGATGGAGGCCTTTGTCCAGCAGTAAGCGATCTACGGCTGGGATATGAAACAGCAAACAAGTCTAAGGGACCGTCTCCACGAGCGAGGGAATCGCGGCGATTCTATAGCGCGGACTTGTCGCGATTTTCTCGCTCGTAGAGACGCCCTCTAAGAGAGTGTATAGAAATACGTGGCACGGACGATAACATCGCCGCGATTCCCTCGCTCGTGGAGACGGCCCCTTAAGTACGACAAAACTTCTTATAATATGTCAAAAATATTCGACCTTACTATAAATTACTTTCAGGAAGGGTTCCCGGTATGTCTGACCTTTATTTTCCTCATCTGTTTTTGACGTCTACGAAAATGTAAACTAATTTAATTTTACTCTTAGATAGAGTAGATTTTAATTGGATAGTCCCTGTGGCAATGCGGACTTAATGAAGCTATTCTAAAAAGGAATCACTGAAAATATGTAAAATCTTTGATTATTTCCTTGATTAATCTTGATTATAAAAGGTATAAAGCGATGTATTCCTGATTTTCATATTTTAAATAGCTAAATAGTATTTTTATCGTGAAGTTTCAGACAGACTATTATATTTTATACAAACCTTATGGTATAATTTGACTTCCGACTTCCCTACCAGGATCAATTCATTTATTCGAATATGTATTAGTTATACATGTATAAATTATTTTATTTTAAACTTACTTTTGCTAAACAAAAGTCAAAATGAACCTTAATGATAGAAAATAAATTTAGCGCAAGAAATTTGCTACCCAGTAAAGTCTCTTTGTGTAATTTTTTGTGGATTCTTAAGGCGCGGTAGGGAGCGGGTCGCAGAGTTTTGCTGTTCTTCAGATGTCTCAGATCTCTATAAATACAGGTAGTGGAAAATAACTTATAGGTCACTCAAAATATTCGACATTTTATGTTTAAAGTCCCCGTATAAAATTTTGCTTAAAAGTCTTATTTACTTCAGTATAAATTCTCAAAGAAACCTAAAAAAAAAACACAAACCTTTATCTTCTTCTAAAGTTGAGTTATTTTTTTTTATTTTTACACCAACGGGTAGATAATTTATTTATAACCAAAGTGCCCATAAAATGTTTGGAAAAATTGTAACCTTGAATTTATCATGAATTATTATTGCAAATACGACCGTGCGCAAGGATAAAACTTTAAACTCTTCCTACAACAGGCACGAGGAAGGAAACTCTCAGTCATTGGCTGACTAAAGCGCTTTAAGTAAAAAGCACAATTAGGGTTTTTTGTCCATTAAATTTTGTCTCTAATATTTTTTTGTGGATTTTGCTTAAGCTAAGTACCCTACGGAAACTTCAGTCGGTCCGGCGTCGTGGCCTGGAACCGCACTTACCCTCTACACCTACTCTTACGGTCAAGGACAAAATGTTGTTTCAATACATACTAAAAGGTTCTTGGAAGTTCCGTTAGTTCCTTAAATCCGGTGTAAGTAAGTTACTATATTAGTAATTTCTGTGGTCAAATAAAATGTGTTTTCATGGATTTTTTAGGGTGCCGGACTAAATTGGGATAAAAAGAACCCTTATGGTGTGACTTGGTCTGTCTGTCACAGATGGATATCTTGAGAACTATTATTGCAATCGACTTAAAAAATTTAATAGTATGTCTACATATATGATAGTATTTTATATATAGATTAGTATGCATCATATAATGAGATAAGGCTTATTTACTAATTTTTAGTGAATAAGCGTTATCTCATACATGAAAATGTTAAAAAAAATATTCTTATTTTCTTTGCAGAGGTCGAAAAGACTGTCTCAAAAATGTTGTCTAGGTCAAATGGTCCTAAGAATAGACTTCATTTGCACATTAATAAACAAGTTTTTAGTTTTCTGTTAAGAAGAATGTTGAAAGAATACCGGCTCCGCCCCCCTATTCTTTTGAGAATTAAGTATTTTCACTTTTCTAAGATCACATTTACTTATATTTAAGACCAATCGTTAATTAGTAACCTAATTAATTAAGGTTCATTAAATTTTAACTTCTTGCATGCTCATAAACACCTTTAGCTTGGCATACTATGATCTAAAATGTTTGAAATAGACTTTGAAATAGAGCTTTAATAGCGCAAGGCGTTATAGAATAAATCATTATAAAAAACTTATTATCAGACAAGAAAAATCGTCTGTATTTTTATAGTTTGTTATCTAAGATCTATCATTACGAAATCTACAATATATATTGTACTAGCATTTCTTAAATTTTCGCTATCACAATACATTACTTCACTACAATATATAATTATACTCACTTAACCAAGCCACTTCTTTAAATAGGTATTTTGTCAAATTGATAAATAAGTTTGTCCATTAACTGAAATGGGATCCAATCTATACAGAATACAAATGTTGTTTAAATCACTGAACTAAAGTGCATTAGGCCGTAAAATACATCGTAAATGCTGATTCTGCCGCTAAATGTGTGTGTTTCTATATTAAATGTTTGAACCGTATCTACCTACGCTCACTTGTTCGCAACTCGTATTAGATGCAAACATAAATAAATAATAATAAATAATACTGGAGAATTCACACAGCACCACCTACCCCTGAACTAAGCAGAGCCTGTGTTATGGGTACTAGATGCATTGATAGATCATATTTTTATTATACATCCAGAACACCCTGAACCAATATTTGCAGATCGTACAGACATTTGTATCGAGGCGGGAATCGAACCGGTAACCTCTTGCTTAGCAGGCGGACCTTCGCTCGCTGCACCACAGAGGTTGCATAGTGTTGCTCATCGATGGTTGCGAATTATCCATTCTGTGTGGAATATTATAATTTACTGCCCGCAACACAAGTGGTTTAAGTCTTATGAAAGATAATGTGGGCTTTGTATAATTTAACATTTCTATGTTTCTTTGAGCGATGCGTACGAGCTTCAAAAATGATTTTAAACATCATATATTACACGACATATTATTTTTATTGCAAGCGTTTAATAGAGACTATTCAAAAATATTAAAAGAAAATATTCTACACTACTAGGCCAGACGAGTCTGAGTTTTCAGTTAGAATATTGAATACTCTCTATCTCCTTAACATTTTTCTAAGAAATATCGCTTAATCCTGACTTATGAAGGTATTACCTTCGGCGATGGATTGATTTTTCCTTAAGGACGGCGCGGCAATTATACTTTTATATTCTTCACGACCTCAGCAGTAAATATATTCCTGATTGCTAGCTTGGCTAGGAAATCCAACGGCTATATATTATTTGTGAGTGTAACACATGCGCTGCAATATGCAAGCTACATAAATCAGTAAGCGAGCACAGCTGCTTCAAATTCACAACTTCAACATTTTGGTGCTAAGAAGACTAATAGAAGCTGGGTAGTAGATTGTTTTTTTTCTGGAACCAGCGAGTGTCAACATTATCATGCCGTAGGACGTCCACTGCTGGATATAGACCTCTCACATTGATATCTAAGTACTGCGGTTGGAGTGGCATGCATTCACCTCCTTAACTGCCCATCTTGTAGGTGGACGACCTACGCTGTGCTTGCTGGTGATTGGCCTTCACTCTATAACTTTGCAGCCCCATCGGCCATCTGTTCTGCGTTACATGGCCCTACGGGTGTACTGATAAATAAATAAATGATTTAACATTTTAAAAATGATATGAACACTTTATTAAAACTGCTTCAAAGCGTTTTTATGAAGTGGCGGCGGAACACCCCAACCCGCTTATCTCGGCATTATTTTCCGACTATCCGATAGAGTCAATGCCCACGAGTTCTCTCTTCCGTCGACCGAGACACGTTCTCGGCTTGCCCGTTAACGAACTCACCGCCGCTAACCCGGAGGTGACGTCAACCCGTCCCACATTAGCCGATAGGCACAAAAGCGTTTTTATGAAGTGGCGGCGGAACACCCCAACCCGCTTATCTCGGCATTATTTTCCGACTATCCGATAGAGTCAATGCCCACGAGTTCTCTCTTCCGTCGACCGAGACACGTTCTCGGCTTGCCCGTTAACGAACTCACCGCCGCTAACCCGGAGGTGACGTCAACCCGTCCCACATTAGCCGATAGGCACACCTATAATAACCAGTCCCGCCGGCGGGGCCGAAGAATACACTCTTCCGTCTTAAGGTGCACATTTGCACCTGGACGTTGACCATCATTACATATATAAATCAGGCAACAGTCCAAGCCGTGCTTCGTACCTAAGTGGTGCCCTTTTGCTTGTTGCCCCATCATAACTTTGCGGCTGGGCGCCCTCTGCGCTCGCCATAGTCCGGTAACGTTACCATGGTCGTTATCATATCATCTGCGGTCAACAACATTTAAAGTCAATTCGAAAAAAGAAAATATTATATACCTACAAAAGAAGACATGATTTTTCTTGCACTACAAAACAAAATTAAAATATGAACCATAAGTGAACACTAAAAAAACGGAAACCTCATATTATTGCGTTTATTTTGGGTCAAAAGGTGATGGATTTAGAAAGTGCTCACCTTTACTATCCATGGTATGTGTCCAGAATAGGAAAGCCGATTTTATTCGTGCTTTAGAGTAGTTTTGGGCTTCCGCGGATGGTATAAAGAGACCAAGGTGATATGATATAAAAGTAAATGGCGGTTGTTTTGTTTATCAAATGAAAAAACACGTGATAAAAGTAAAGACGACAAAATAAAAACTGTTTTCTATAAACTAAAACGGTCATAACACATATTATATACAAGCATTGGTACCAGAAAAGGGGGCGAAGGCCTCAAAAGGTCACCAAAGGTGAAAAATGGCATTTCTGGGTTTTTGGACGTTTTCGGCCATTTGAAGACTTTTTTTTTTGGTGACTATTTGAGGTCACAATAACTCTAGTACGTGACCCTAGGGTCACCAAAATCAATCAGTACCGTTCTATCAATTAGACGGTGCTAACAAAACAAGTTTCCTGTAAATCGGTCAACGCGTTCTGTTGTAATCGTCCCATACACAGACAGACAGACAGACAGCGCTATGCATGTTAGGGGGCACAGGATAAACATATATCGTGTTATTGCAATTCTGTCGAAGCGTCGGATTAAAATACAGGTCATTATGCGATTAATACCCGGTAAACCAATATATCATCGAAACTATTAAATTACTTTACTAGGTAAACCAGATAGTTATATAGTAAATAGCGAACAGATTCATTCATGTGCCTTACTTCCTGTTAGCATAAGATTAAATATGTTTTTTTATTGTAAGTTAACGTGTCTATGTTTTGTAATTGCAAACTATGGAAATAATTGCATGCATTTCTGAATGAATATAAAAAATAACTTTGATATTACTCGAAAAATTAAACTAATAATATATAATGAACCTTTCACATTTTTTTCTTAGACTTTTTCTTAAGGGTTACTGGCTAAAAAATAAAACGTATCATATTTTCAATATTATTCAGTAATTACTTCTGCAATTATTGAGCTTAATTGAAGCTTTTCTCTTTAAGTTTCTTTCAAGATTTTTGATAATATAATGTTGAGGTCTGTAGCCGTTCTAAAAAATTGATTTTGAAACAAACCAAAGTTTCGTTGTTATTAGTAGGTCTACCATGAGTTTTCAGAATCTATACTCGCTAGCGACTTTAGTTAAAAACATTATGAAAACTTGTACAGTGCCTCTAGCGGATAGTTTGGTACTAAAATACGCAGTAAACTATACTACAGCGACTGTAGTTTGGGCTTCATTTGCTTAGAATTTGGTATCGTGAGTTACAAATCGGTCAGATGTCATAGTAACGTACTGATACTACTGTAGTATCGGCAGTGACATATCTATATTTCATATCGGCGATCTAACAGTGACAACTGATGGTAGACACACAGGTCAGTCCTAAAAAGCCCTCTAGCTTGTTTGTGGGTCGCCGCATATAGGTCGCACTAGATTAATGATCCGAGATATTGCATGCGAGGTATTTGCACTGCGGCAAGAGGCCTTGAAGAAACTGTTTATGGAACAAAGTTTTTCACATATCACAAAATGTTTTCGCTAAAGCTGAAACATGTAACTTGTTTATTCTTACATTCGATACCTTAGTCTTTTTTAAACTTTCGCGATCACGACACATTATTAACACATATTTAAACGTAAACGTAAAATAGCGCGATAAATACCCGTTTAAATATGTGTTAATAATTCGATACCTTATAAACAGCAATCTCGTCTCGTCTTAGCCGTGGGATTGCTGTCCACGTCCACGGCTGAACTTAGGCCTCCTTCGTGGATCTCCAAGATTATGAGGGGTTGTTGCCTGTCTCGCCACGCTTGGCAGGCGGGTTGGCGAGCGCATTGTGCAATATTGATACACGGAAAGACGCTGTTACCCATCTTTCGTAGATAAACTTTAGCAGATTCTTACTGCATCCACGTGCAAGGGAAGAGATGCAACGTTCTACTGCTGGCATCCCACGGCTAACAAAACAGTACTAATTATCGTTCAATCGTTTTTCGTACTAGAGTGATGTAGAGTTTAGTTTGTCGAACAATCGCACATTATTTTATCAGAGTTAATCGTTAGGACCGGGGCGCTGACTGACGAGGAGGGTTAAACAGTACGGCATTGTCAAAGATTTTATTATATTCTTGATCAAGTTAATTTTATCTTTATTTCCATGTGTTTAGAACTCATTAATTATTTTGATACAATCATACCGCAGCACGTTGTGACGCGGCGGCGTCCCGCGAGCCACATAGGTCACAGGATTATGGCAGCTAAACTAATTAAATAAGGTTTAAAACAGGTCTTGATCCGCGCGGAACATAACTGATTGAATAGCGCCGGCGCTGTCTGACGTTATCGTGGTAGGGCTTACTTCGCCAAAGCGTCTTTTAGACTGCCGAAGCACGACTTGCCGTCACAAACGTTCATCGCACATCTGATTATGAAATATCGAGGGTACGTTACGTTTTGATCTTCTGAAACTTAATCCAAAATTCGATTTGTTTGCGGATAACATAAATTTATTGCAGAAAACCTCATTGTCCTCTGAAAGTATTTCTAATGTTTTTACTCATTATAAATCTTTTTTTTTTTTTTTGTAAATTTTACGTTCATTGTATTTTTTTTACACGTTTTTTGTTTCTTCTTTATTTATTACTTTATGTATATTGCTTTGATTGTTCTTGTTCTTATTTTGATAAGATTGTTATCTTATTTACATAGATTCTAACGTCTTGGGGTGTATATTCCGTAATGTTTTATATCTACTGTGCAATAAATAAATTCATTTACGGCTTAATGTTACGTACGAGTATATGAATCTACCTTGCCGTTGCAGTAACCGATCATGTATCATTCTCTTTAATAATGAAATAATTATACCTATCTACATAAAGAAACTATATTATGGCAAAAATATATAAAATAATAATTATATTTCATATTATAAAATAACTAGCGAAAAGGGATGTTAAAAGTTAGAAGTGGAAAGAAAGTCTAATAATGTACCATACATTTAGTATAGTACAATATAATCCTGTACACAGGACATAAAGAAGATGTCTCGTGTTATTTTTTCAATATAGAACTAGGTTAAATGAAAATTACAATTGGAAAACACGAATTTGTCCCCATTTGTTGTAGCAATACAACGAGCGTTTCAGCAGAGTTACGATCCGCGGATAGAATTTTAACGAACATCGAACTACCGATCCGGTTACAATCCAATTAAAACCTTACTGTTGTTATCAGAAAATGCAAAATAATTAAGCCATGTTTCACGGAGCTGTAAAAAATAGTAAAGGAACTGAGCAAAGTCAAAGTTATTGTGTATTTATTCGTACCAATCAAATATCATATAATATTTTTTTAAACTTTGGCTAATAAATTAATTTGTATTTTGAATTTTCTTTTTGTATCAATATTCAAAATAAAATAAAAGCGGTCAAGAGCGAGTCGGACTCACGGACTCCGTGCTATCATACAATATAATATGATAAAGGCGGTTTATATTTGTTGGGAAACCTTGACAGCGCCAACTGTTGTCTGATAGCGGAACTTATGTAGATTTCTTACACTTTCGATGATTACTAAAAAACTATTTTAGAGGGTTCGTTATAATTTTCCTGTAATCTTTACATACACTCCTATTAGCAATACAAGTTTCAGGGGTTTATCTCTGCAAACTTCGTAGATTATTATTATATATATTATTATTAAATAAGGCACATATTACTTATAAAACATTATGCTGTGGCTTTCAGGGTGTTTTTATTAGATATAAATAAATAGTAAATAATACTGGAAAATTCACACGTCATCCTCTAGCCCCAAGATAAGCAGAGCTTGTGTTATGGGATGACTGATATACTTAATACATGTAAGTACATAGATATTTTTTGTTATAATTATATAGAAAAACGTCCAGAACATCCTAAACAAATATCTTAAGAACGTACAGATATTTGTCTTGAGCTGGAAATCGAACCCGCAACCTTTTGCGTCGCAGGCGGCCCTTCGCCCGCTGCGCCACAACACTTTGATTTGAGTCTGTAAACAAGACGTGCGATGCTTTATAAGTTTCTGTTATTTAAGTACAAAATGAAACGGTTGTAATATTTTAAATGTTATTCATCATCACCATCATCATCATCACCATCATTGTTTTTTTCCCCCATGGATCTCAAAGTCCTGATCGTGAGGTGTTGTTGTCATACTCGCCACGCATGGTAGGCGGGTCGGTGAGCGCAGTACGGGATGTTGATACTCGGAAAGACTGCTGCCCATCTCCCGGAGGTATCCCTTGGCAGATTCTTACCGCATCTATGGGGCAAGAGAGATTAACATTATACTGCCAGCACCGTTCGGCGTTGTATGTTTTGATATATTTTAATTATATCGGTTTTAAACTGGAATTAGATGCATCGTAGAAGTTGTAGCAGCGACTGCTACAACTTCTACGATGGTGCTACGAGGCTCTACGGCAGCTACCAGACCGGCAGGACGATTACTATCGTCGGTGATACTTCAATACCGCTTATGAGCACTTTGCAAATACCGCGTAAGTATCTACATATTCAAAATTTTACAAGAGGAAAAAAAACGTTAAATTTGAACGGTTTCTGAATGTTTTTTTGACTGAACTCTTTTGTGACGTCTCTGTACCCAACTTTATAAGTATGATAAAGATAATTAGCCTTAACCCCTTGGCGCGATAATTCAATTTCGCTGCTTTTGCAGATACGCGGTATTAACAAAGTACTCATAAGCGATATTGAAGTATCACCGACGATATCTCGCGACAGGCGTTGATCACGAGATCGCATGTTGCAAACCTGTCGCGAGATACGTAATCAACCTGCGGATAATGCTTGACACCACCGTCACGTCTCCAAGTTTCCTTTAAAGATATACATAGAGGAAAGTATTTAGAAGGGCAAACTTTGGCGCGGTATTCAGGGAAGTATGTGAGGGGGAGTGAACACACTGGGATGTAGACTTGAATTTAAGTCTGGTTGCTGTAGGTATAAAGCAAGATGAGTATTATACTTGACGAGCTCTGTGGCGCAGCGGGCGAAGGTCCGCCTGCGACGCAAGAGGTTGCGGGTTCGATTCCTGCCTCGGGACAAATGTCTGTACGATCTACAGATATTTGTTCAGGGTGTTCTGGGTGTTTTTCTACATATAATAAAAACATCTATCTATGTAGTATATTGTATTAAGTATATCAGTCATCTAGTACCCATAACACAAGCTCTGCTTAGCTTGGGGCTAGATGATGCTGTGTGATTTGTCCAGCATTATTTATTTATTTATTTTGGAATTATGATAGTGTTAAACCACACTTAGCCGTGGGGTGTCGGCAGTAGAATTAAATAATTAATTACTACCCCTCCTGAAATGCTCTATGCAGTAAGAGCCTGCTAAGGAATACCTCCGGAAGATGGGCAGTAGCGTGTTTCCGTGAATCAAAATGCCGTCTGCGCTCGCCAACCCGCCTGCCAAGCGTGGTGAGTATGGAAACTACCCCTCATGGAGATCTATGAGGGAGGCCTGTGCTCAGTAGTTGACGTTCACTTCGGTAAATAATTTCAAGAAAATGCAAACCCTTATCAAAAATTAGCCCTTCCGGTTTTAGAAACCGTTAAAGATAGTTTGACGCTTCCTAAAACCGGAAGGACGTTAACCACTAAGCTACGGAACCAGTGACGGGTTACGTCGAAATTCTTGATAAGGTCATTCATACAATTTTACGGACGTGGGTTCGTACCCCACGGGAATCGTAAAGGGTACTAATAACAATACACTGAAATAAATTAAGAGTAAAAAAAACTTTTTAACAAACAAGCTTATTTAAGCGTACCTACTAAAAATAATAAAATTAACATTTTCCATTAAAGTTTAATGTCAACTTAAAACGTCTTTACACAATTTATGTGATAAAAAGCTTTTCGTGAGATTAACCTTTGTACCTTAATTTGATCTAATTAATTGTTTTTTTTCAAACAATGTAAATACGAGTACCTGCTTAAATCTTGGCCGTGGGGTGCCGGCTGTAGAATGTTACCCCTCCTCTCATGCCCGTGGATGCAGTAAGAGCCTGCTAAGGGATACCTACGGAAAATGGGCAGCAGCGTCTTTCCGTGTATCATCATCCCGTACTGCGCTCGCCAACCCGCCTGCCAAGCGTGGTGAGTATGGCAACTACCATATTTCATGGAGATCCATGAGGAAGGCTTGTGTTCAGTAGTGGACGTTTTACGGCTGAAATGATGATGAATTGAACTTATTTTTATCCAGCTTTATTTTTATATAATATAAAATGTGGGAAACGTCGTAGCCTATATATAGTATGTAAGGCCTTTGCATCTATTATAGATGATTTATACAGCGTCAGCAACTGGTATTCATGCTGTACGGGACGCTGCAGTGCCTATATATATATGTATATAGTATGTATGTACATATATATTGTCACTTCCTATATGAAGTATTTTTTTATTAATCGAAAAGTTAAGAGCATATATTCTAAATTCCCAATAAATTATGAATAGCCAATAGGTTTATAAATGAATTAAATATCCGTGTCTGAACCTGGATCACACCCGTGTTTCAGACTTGTGGGACTATATACTTTTTGTGGTACTTGTCTATATTTACTTATAAAATAAATAAAAAATACTTATAAGTAAATAACACAACATTATAATAGAAAACTTAAATAGAACAATTTCATATAAATTCATAAACAAGAACTAAATCTATTCTTTTACACTTATGTCCGTTATAATGCTTCCATAGTATCTAGTTCTAGGATTACATGGAATAAGCAGTTTTTTTAAATTCGATATACCTAATAACTTCTCTGTATCATCATAAGACATACTTTGAAGTGTGTCTATGACAGTTTTTAACAACTATTATTTTTTTTAGGAAAAATATATACAAATATAAAAATATGTATAATTGTAGTTGTTTGGATTTTCCTAATAAACAAAATAGAAAGACGTATCATTTCAGCCATAAAACGTCCACTGATGACAACAGGCCTCCCTCATGGATCTCCATGAGGGGTAGTTTGCCATACTCACCACGCTTGGCAGGCGGGTTGGTGAGCGCTGTATAGGATGTTGATACACGGATAGACGCTGCTGCCCATCTTCCGGAGGTATCCCTTAGCAGGCTCTTACTGCATCCATGGGCATGAGAGGAGGGATATCATTCTACTGCCGGCACCCCACGGCGAAAACATATTAACAGGAATTAATTAAGTTTTCAGTATGTTTGTTAAAACGAATCATTATTTGAGCGACAATTTCTCCAAAACAGATAGCTTAAACATTCTATGCCGTGGGGTACCGGCAGTAGAATGTTTCTCCTCCTCTCATGCCCGTGGATGGTGTTAGAGCCTGCTAAGGGATACCTCCGGCAGATGGGCAGCAGCGTCTTTCTGTGTATCAACGTCCTGTGCTGCGCTCGCCAACCCGATTGCCAAACGTGGCGAGTATGGCCCCTACCCCTCATTGAGATCCATGAGGGAAGCCTGTGTTCAGTAGTAGACGTTTTACGGCGGAAATGATGAACTGTTATAGTTTTCCTAGTATAAAGTTTATGGTTACTATATTGATGTTGTTTTTCAGTATTGTAAAGAAGCATGATTGAAAGGTTCTCATCCTGTACCAGTAAAATCTTGTACCACTGGTACACGATGCGAACAAATTTATAAAATGTATTCCCATCTTGTACCACTCAACCGAACAGGTATTTTAGACAACCTTAAATACGAAATAAAGCGTGTAAAGCAGAAGGTTTAAATCCAAGTCCGGTGTGTAGTTGCGGCTCTAAACTTAGATTATTTCTGACTTTGTCTTCTTGTTTCCTCTACTTGGAAACAAACTTTCCTCGCAATGTTTTACGCGGTACGAATATAAGACATCTTTTGAAATATTTACTGCCGGGGTATTAGCTTACAGAGGCGGTTTAGCGGCTCGCCGTATAAAGTTCATTTTAGAATAGAAAATATAGTGTTCTCGTAATTTCAATAAAATATGCACTTATTTACTACCGTGGGGTGCCGGCAGTAGAATGATACCCCTCCTCTCATTCCCATGGATGCAGTAAGAGCCTGCTAAGGGATACCTCCGGAAGATAGGCAGCTGCGTCTATCCGTGTATCAACATCCCATACTGTGCTCACCAACCCGCCTGCCAAGCGTGGTGAGAATGGCAACTACCCCTCATGGAGATCCATGAGGCAGGCCTGTGTTCATCAGTGGACATTTTATGGCTGAAATGATGATGCACTTATTTATTCGATGAACTGCATTATTAAACTTATAGACTAAGTTGAATTGATTTGACAAATAACTGTACCTACACAGGTGTAACAGTTTTATCATCATCTTTTCAGGCCTAGGACATCCACTGCTGGACAAAGGCCTCCCTCATGAATCAACACGTACTGATCATGAGAGGTTGTTGTTCTCGTCAGTTGTTGATACAAGAATAGACGCTGCTGCCCATTTTCCAGAGGTATCCCTCAGCAGATTCTTACTGCATCCACGGGTAAGAGAGGAGGGAAACATTCTACTGACGGCACCTCACGGCTATGCCGGAACCCCACGGCTATAAAACCGTTTAAGTGCAAACAAAATAATTATTCCATCCATTAAGTTCAATAACATCAAAATAATTTATTTCTTCCCTCCATTCTTCCGAATCTTATTTCCATTGAGACATCTTTACAGCATGCACGCGTTTGATCAGAAGACGAATTTAAGGGTAGAAGACAACCTCACTTATACTGTGTTTATTGCACGTACATTATAATCTAAAGCAAATTAATTGACGTACAAGATAAAAAAAAAAATTAAGTAACCCCCGAGACGTTACCTAGTCTCGGAGGTTACCTGAAATAGGTAACCTTTTTACCCTCTTTTTTGTCAGGATTTAAAAACGGACTTCTATTATAGCTATACAGTTGAGGACAAACTAAGTGGCCCCCTACACCACACGCACATATATTTTATACGGAGCAATTTTACCTTATTTTACGTTGACAACACATAATCTCTCAAAAACGCACATTATATTCAGAAATACTTATTATAATTTTGTTTGGGAAGTGACACAACATAATCGACACCACTGTCTTTATAATAAGCTATTACCAATAAGTCTACGTAAAGTGTTTTTTTCGCGCAAATAAGGTATTTTCGATGCCTTACTTGAGGAAGTAACCTTAAAAATTTAAAACGCTATTAAGCCCCCTCTACAATCAAAATAAATATATTTTTTATATATCTATATGCGCTATGTTATATAGTTTAGGTAAGATACTTTTAATTTGTGTTATCTAGATATATTTTAGGTTGATAGGTCCTGAGATAACCAACATCTTACAGAGAGACGGACAGACAGATAGAAGCGTCACATTACACTTTTCAGGCAAAGTTTCATAAAATAAATATAATCTTTTTTTAACCGACTTTAATAAAAAAAGGTGGTTCTCAAGTCGTATTTTTTTTTAATCATTGTTACCTGTGTACTCCGTCATGGTGGGATCAATGAGGAATCGAGGAATCTCAAATGTAGTAAGCAAGTTTGGGCATTTTCAGACACATGTTAGATTTTATCAACGATTATTCAATGTGATCAGCTTAAGTACGGCCCATTTTATGTTTCTGTTAGGTAGAATGTCTTTGGATACGTTTTATTGGGAAGTTATTTTCCTCAACATAAAATGCTCGCGACACGCAACCAATGGTTGTAAACATGATACTGTTGTGTTTGTTTACTTTTTGCTTTACTCCAATAGACATATTTTGATACTAAAATTGAGTGGTGATTTAACGTTTATCATAAATAGAAAAAAACCTTTAAGCCTACATTGTACCTACTTTCTTAAGTACGTATTGCCATAATAGCTTCAAAAACTAGTAGTTAAATACAAGAAGTTGGCTTGTCTTGTCATCTGGTAGTATAGAAATCTAATCGGAATCACAGATTCTGCCGACCAATTCTTTTCTCATCATTAAGTATTTCTCATCATCTATTTCGAAGAGCAAAAATATATTAGGCATTTATTCTCCGAAATAATTAAATGAAAAGTGGGACATATCAGCTCCCCCCTCACGTTGGCGAAGTGGCATTACTACCCATAAAAGTCATATCAAATCTGTCTGAGGAAATGGATATGTCATGTTATAAAATTCCTCTGTCGACATACTTACAGAAAAAGTTTTGAACGCTGCATGTTTTCTTCTTTTATGGGTTGCTATAGATATTTTATGACGAACTCGACGCAGCGGGCGAAGGTCCGCCTGCGACGCAAGAGGGTTCGCTTCCCGCCTCGGGACAAATGTCTGTACGATCTTCAGATATTTGTTCAGGGTGTTCTGGATGTTTTTCTATAATATACAATAACAGAATATCTATCTTGTAGTATAATGTATTAAGTATAACAGTCATCTAGTACCCATAACACAAGCTCTGCTTAGCTTGGTGATACTGTGTGAATTGTCCAGGGAATGAAAAACACAGCTATGATAATAATAATAATGTAACATACTTGATACATAATACTAGTATAAAGTATAAGAATACAACCTTTATCTATAAAGTATCTTACCTAGATAACAAATTTAATCCAATACATAATTACCAAAGGTTATACACAAAATTTTAACACATAGAATAAGTGAGTTGTATATATAAGTGAACCATTTGTTTTTTTAAGAGAACAAAGTTCTTTTAACTTAAGGCTTAGACAAATCATACAAAGGTTTTTAATTTTTAATTTTTTTATTCTAATAAATTTATAGGACTTTTAGTCGCGCAGCGACTATGCCAGTCCTGTTATTACATTCTATTATGCACAAAGCTAACCAACGCAAAGTTATACTAATTATCATACAATAGTTTACAAAGAGTGCTGGCCGCCGCGCTCAGCGGCACGGCTAAGATACTTTGAAATATACCAATTTCCAATAAATTCAGATTAAACTGCGTTTGCATTGTGTTCTCAGAGACTGGCTCCGAACACATTCAATCAGTAGATGGTAGACATCCTCTATGACTCCACATCATACAAGTCAAACTTTGGAAGTCAGTTCGCTTTTGCCACATTTTCCAAACTATTATGAGTTAACTTTCGTTTGCTACATTACATAGTTCAAGAACATTACGAGTACCTACGTGTTTAATAAACCAACCACTAAATTAAAGTTATGAGATGAACTTTATATTAGCTGTAAAATGACAATAAGCTAAAATGATGCAAATTGGGTTATAATATCCTAAACTACGAGCTATTAGTGACTTGGAGCATTAACAGATCTAAGCGGGCTGTCTTCTTCGAGAACTCTGATATTCAATCGCTCGGATGGCATTGCTGGCATTAGCATTGATTCGAACAAGTTTTTGAGTAATTCCTTTTTGTATTTGCTTTATGCTTTATTAAAGCTGGTTTTTCGGCAGTGGTTCTTGAAAATGTTTTATTAAATTTGGTAACTTTACAAGATATGGGGGTTGAAAGTAGGTGAACAAATATACCCAAGTGTGGTATCAAATGAAAGGGCATGATGTGTAGAGAACCTCCTGTATTTTGAAGTCTATTAAAATACTCCGATCTCTTGTCTCTCTCTTAAAAATCGAATCCTAGCATTTCACCGCGGGACTGCCCCGGCCCCTGCCAGTCGATGGCAAATCGCATGGAATGACAATAGATTGCAAAACTGAGGGTACAAACACATTACAAAAATAGTATAGGTAACCTCCGAGACTAAATAGTGTCGGGGTAACTTAACATTTTTAATTTTATAAACTGTACCTTTATTAGTGCTCCGCATTAAAAAAGGATTTAGCATTGGGAGAAACACATAACTCTTCGAGACTACTTTCTCGTGATGGGTGTACTAAGAACATACCTTCAAGTTTGTAAGGAACCAAACTTGATCCGACACACACTTGACCGGTTTTAGAGAGCTACTACATTGCTAGTAGAGAAGTATCTCCTAATTAGATTTTCAGTAAATTACTGAATTAGCCGAGATTTACAGCACTCATCCGTTTGTTTCAACTAACCATTAATTCAAGCAAGAATCTAATTACGGACAGAATAATGAAACTCACTTTTCAGCTTGTATAAACCTTAAGACAATTACATTGTTTTCTCATAACATGTTAATTATCTAGCTGTATTTGAATAAATTAAGCATATTAAATATGCCTATGCATAATGTTTAGTTTAATTTATAAATAAAAATAAAATAAATAAGTTAATAATTCTGGACAATTCACACAGCGTCTAGCCCCAATATAAGATATCCTAATTATAATGAATGAATGAATGATTATAACTTTATTGTACACCATAAAATAAAAGAAATAAATTAATAATTCTGGACAATTCACACAGCGTCTAGCCCCAATACAAGATATCCTAATTATAATGAATGAATGAATGATTATAACTTTATTGTACACCATAAAATAAAAGAAATAACAGTAGAGGATAAGATACTTAACTAAATGCAAAATGGGCGGCCTTATCGCTAAAAGCGATTTCTTACAGGCAACCTTTGGGTAGACAGGATTGTGAGAACTATATAAGACAGTGGCGTACCAATAAGATACATATAAAACAAATAAAATAACAATAAATTAACTATTCAATACCCAAAAACAATAAATAATAATGACGACTTTAATTTAAGTGTGGTGGTGCTGACTCCTGAAACACAGTTTATAACTAGTTCAGGTGTCTATGGATAGGTTTCTATGCTATACTTATTAATAATTATTTTAGACATTAGTCAGTAAAATATCTTTTTTATTTATTTACGTTATTAATCCGGTTTGAATAACTGTAAACTAACACAAATTTATTTGTTTTCAGGTAATTCGCCGCGCGTGTAATGACTCTAGATTTGTGATTTAAAATCAGTGGTAACCTAAAATGCTCTGAGAGCGGCGTGTTTCTTTTGCGTGCGTCTCCGTCGGTGTCAACACGCGAACTGCGACGAAACCACGATGGCTTGGCCTGAAGTTGTGCGATGAGCCGGAAGGGGATATGGACGAGCCCAGCGCGGCCAAGCGGCCCTCGGTGCTAACCATCGACCGGGCCGCCTTCCTTCTGCTAAGGGTCAAACGGGCCTTCAAAAAGAAACGCCAGCAGAGGAAGGAAAAGAAGTAAGTTCTTATAATTTTTATTTTGCTTATATACCTTTTAATGACCACAATCTAACCTAGTACATGAGCCACGTCATCGCACGACGTGGCCGATGATAGATCACGAAGGCCTTGAAGACGATTCACTTTTGACTTGAAGATAACTTCATGTAACCGTGACCACCTATGACGTAAAGTGTTGCTTTTCATCTAGGTATCTTTAAGACACCATCCAGCTTCGTGTGACAGTTTGCAAACGGCAGCTAGTGGATAACACTGCGATATAGAAATGTTAATTATACTCTTGACAGAGTTTTGGTGTCGCTATGTCGGAGGAGGCTGTGGCAAGCATGACGATCCTACGCTATTCGTCACGAACCGCAGCCTATCTGGTATATTCACGTAGAGTCCAATGCAGTCTTGATTTGGTCGGTTCATATCATAAGCAATCTGCCGCGTGCTCGTGTGCCCTGAACTTCACCACAGGACGTTTTCTGGACTCCTCGGCGCGGCGCGTAATCTGGCAGATTTTTATTTTTTTATTTATTTATTTCATACTTACTTTGCCATGACAGTATAACAAAACACCAAAGCGACAAAGAAATGCATAAATTTTAAACTTAACCATAATATTAATCAGTTTTTTTACTATAACTATAAATTGGTTCTACCCAAATAGAGTAAAACCGTATCCGTGAATTTCGGCAACGTCATATTGAAAATATCAACACCCTCGTCTGCGCATAGTCTATTGATGGTACACAGGGCCCGCGTGAATGGGGACTTACTCAGTAGTTTGGTTCTGGCCCTCGGTATAGCAAGAAGCCTAGGACTTCGGTGCACGTAAACATACCTATCGGGTACATATAGTCCGATTTCTGCCAAGACCTGCGGGTTATGAACCATATAGCAAACATTTTGTCCGTCGGCATCGAACAACCTCCTGCGTCTCAGTCGGCTACAAACCGACTTCTCCAATTTGGTCAAAAGCGGTTAAAAAACATTAGCATCCTTACTACTAAATTGCCTGAATTCTCCCATTACTAAAGATGTTGGTACAGGACGCTGTAGTACCTTGAACATTGGCTTGGCTATCAACATACCTGCCTCCCAGCTTAGATGAATCAGAGGAGAAAACAGGTTAAAACGCCTTAAGCTGACTAAGCTGCCGGTTTTTTGCAATGTTTTCCTTCACCGTTAAAGCATGTGTAAAATGTGCACGTACATTTTTCATGAAAAAAAAAATCGGCCGGTATCGAACTGAGCCAAAATCGAGCTTTTCTTTAACCGCAGGGTGATTACGTATCTCGCGACAGCTTTTGCAACAGGCAATTGACAGCAATATTGCTGTCAAATGTCAATTCCTTGCTGTTCTCTAATCCAAAATTGTCATTTGACAGCAATATTGCTGTCAATTGCCTGTTGCAAAACCTGTCGCGAGATACGTAATCACCCTGCCGGTCCTCATAACACAGGGTACTTTTATTGTTTGCCTGAATTGTCCCACTATTGGGCAAAGGCATCCCACTATTCCCGCCACTCTTCATGTTTTTCCGGTCTCACTTAGCAGCATAGTAATAAATAGCTATTGAAAAAGACGGTATTTAAAAGAGGATACATACCAAGTGGTCCACGAGGACTCTCTAATAAATGAGAAAATCTTAATTTAAAAAAATAAGTCGTCGTGGGACGCCTAACAAATGTAAAACATTCAGAGTATTTGGATAGCAAGCTAGTTTGCATGAATGAATGAATGAATGAACACTGTATTGGTACAAGATTATTACATGATTGGGATGGTTATGGACTTTTCTTTCTGGAAAAAATTATGTGCACATAACACGTGCTTTACCGGTGAAGGAAAGATCGTGAGAAAAACCGCGGCTTAGTTAGCTTCAGACGTATTGACCTGTTCTTTCCTCTGACTGATAGTTGACTAAGCTGAGAGGATGTTTATCTCATAGAAACCAGAGCCCTCTTACACAGGGACCGTAATTTGATAAATAATTTACATTTATGTATTCAAAACTTACTTGCACTTAGCTGTGGTTTGTCCGAGGCCCAGAACGACGGGTCATATTGACGAAGTTATATTGAGACTATTAATGACTATTTTAGATTTTTTTTAAATGAATGAACTGTTTTACCTAGTTCTATACCTAGGAATCTACGTAAACTTGTCAAAACGGTCGTGTTTTAAAATGTATGAGATGGTGAATTACTTACAGTATGATGTATAGCGTTAGCAACTGGTATTTTTTTATTCGACTATATGACGATACAAGTCCAAGGCCTGATGTTAAACGGTAACCTTCACCTGTTGCAACTGCAATGGTATTCATGCAGTGCCCAGGACATCGCAAAATGGAAATACCTACTTACCTAGTTGCATTACACTTTAGTCCGTAAAACTTAGCTTGATTTTTTTTTTTTTTAACACACAGCATCATCTAGCCCCAAGCTAAGCAGAGCTTGTGTTATGGGTACTAGATGACTGATATACTTAATACATTATACTACATAGATAGATATTTTTATTATATATAGAAAAACACCCAGAACGCCCTGAACAAATATCTGCAGATCGTACAGACATTTGTCCCGAGGCGGGAATCGAACCCGCAACCTCTAGCGTCGCAGGCGGACCTTCGCCCGCTGCGCCACAGAGGTCGTCGTGATTGCTGCGACAGCTGTCATAAAAATCCCTCCCATCAAGTTCTGAATTTTGTAATTGTATAAATAATCTGTGACAACGATGTACTATATAGGTCTGCACGAATAGTGATGTGCGATGCCGATAAGTCATGGTAATCAACGTATACCGTCATATTCTCAACATGGTCCCAGCCCTATTTGTGTCACTTTGTGATCAATACCTCTTATGCTGAATAAGCCGCACGATGTTTTCCTTCACCTTTAAAACACGTGTGCGGTAGTCTTAATTACGCGATAACTCCTAAAATATTTATTAAAAATGGGAGGTGCAAATAAATGAATAAATATTTATGAATTAAAGTGCGGTCTAATTATTTTAACAAAATTCAATTTTCGCCGGTGTATGGGTCGCTGTCAGCGACAAAAGCATCCTCCGGCTGCTTTCATCTCTCTCTGTTTGGGTAGTGTAAAGGGCAATTATATTGTGCACGACTTGCTTACGGTAATTAACGTAATTAATTTGATAAAAATTAATATTACATCTGTTTTGATAGCTTTTTAATTATTACATTTTATGTAACCATTAACCTATTCTTAGACGAAAAACATATGACATTGCTAACTTTTCTGTAGACCTATAAAAGGGGAACATTTCCTCCGTAGATGGGTTGCTATAACTCAAAGAGTTTTTGATGATAACTTCTATTTTGGTTGATTTCTTCCGACTTATTCTACCATCATCGTCATATTTCAACCAATTTTTACGAAATATTTACAAATTATACACACGGACTTTTCTCTTAAACCACTGTTTCTATTGGCGAAAACAGTATGAAAAAACAAATGGTACTTTCTGAATTTTCGCCGTATAAGTCGTTAACTACTAATTCGCACGTCATTTTCTCGCATCATATCCCGCGTCATATGTCGTGCTATCAGTTTAACCCAAAAGATAAAAGATCTTTCACATCAAAAGGCCTAAGTTTTAATGAAGCCATCTTCAGACTGCTTCTGCCATGACTCAACCATTGCGCGTTCGCACGTGTCCCATAAAACAGTTGTAAAGCTAAAGGGCGACGGACGTCATCCATATCAATATTCTCGTAAAATAGATCTGCCCAGTTCGTGATCTGTAAAGGGGGTACGTGAGTTCTGTGCAGATTGTTTCATTTACATCCAGCGGGATTACCTTCAGGTAATCATGCCTGATGAAACCGGCTTGATTGTCAGAGGATAATTACTGATGTTGTGGACAATGAAGGTTTTATAGTGAACATAATAAGGCCGCATAGACTTGCAGAAGATGCTTACATGAAACCCGTACGGGGGGTCAATTCTCGTGAATTGAGAAGCGAAATGAGACGAAGTATCACGCAAAATCACGTGACGGATGTGGCCCAACGTTTGCATTCGAGTCACATAGCCTATCCAATTCTAATCAAATATTAGAATTAGGAATGTTTATTTATTTATAAATCTTCGAGTTCGATCGAATAACCAAGTTTTTGGCCAAACTGGACAAAATGGGCATATAGTATCTATACAGGATTTTACTTATTAGACCTACATTCATAGTTTTCAAACCACGCTATTCGATTTGAAAGGGGTGTTTTTCCGTGGCGATATCGAGTGCTCCCGGAGAACGGACTTCACAAATCGTCAAGCCCGTCAACGAAATATTAGGTTTACTTAAAAAGTCAAAGTCAATAAGTGTTTATTCAATAGAGCAAAACGCTACTTAGAAGAGTCAGTTTACAAAATAAGAACAAAGCACATTTAAATTGAATAAAGCACATAATTGAATCCCTTTGCTTCGGAAAACTTTTTTTCCAAGTGAGGGAAAGAAGCGAACAAGAAACCTCACTATTTCACTGTTACAATATTTGTCATAATATTATGCTTAATTTAATGTCCGCAAGGATATTGGGTGATTTGGATATTGCAAGATGACATCATTTCTTCTCGTGGTTGAACCGAGCAACAGGCCAAGGTAATATCATTCAAATAAGCATCTATGGAGTAATATGCTTTTTCTATGAGATTTTGTTTTATAAAAAGCTTAAACCTATGAATCGATAGTTCGGCCGCCTCAGATGGAAGTTTATTATAGAAACGCACACATTTTCCCATAATTTTTTTATATACTTTTTGGAGCCTTAATGTAGGGATGCGCAATTTATTTTTGTTTTTTGTATTTATGCTATGCATATCACATTTCTTGATCAAATTAGTTATATTTTTGTGTGAGTACAGTAAGTTTTCATCAATATAATTATTGCGATATAACAGTTAAAATGTTGATTTCCATAAATAGTTTTCTAAGTGAGTCGCTAGGTTTCATTTTGTAAGTGGCACGAACCGTCCTTTTTTGAAGGACAAAGATTGCCTGTATATCGGCTGCCCTTCTCCAGAGCAGAACACCATTATAATATGACACTTTGGAAGTAGCTAAAATAAAACAGTGTAGCTGTAGCTTCATCAGTAATAGTTCTTATTGTTATAACTGCATAAGCTACTGAACTAAGCCGACCTGCAAGTCATCATCATCATTTCAGCCGTAAAACGTCCACTACTGACTAAGGCCTCCCTCATGGATCTCCATGAGGGGTAGTTGCCATACTCACCACGCTTGGCAGGCGGGTTGGTGAGCGCAGTACGGGATGTTGATATAAGGAAAGACGCTGCTGCCCATCTTCCGGAGGTGTCCCTTAGCAGGCTCTTACTGCATCCACGGGTAGGAGATGGAGGTGTAACATTCTACTGCCGGCACCCCACGGCTACCACGGCAACCTGAGTGCAATAATATAAATAAAGTCAAAAACATAAAGTCTGACCTTAACGGTAATTTGCTCTAAAATCGATTTACCCAAAACAACTCATTGTTTACTACCCAAAAGATTTTTGAATTAAAATAAGCACCAAACCATCAAAACTTTATTTAGACAAACTCACATTTTACAATGTGTTGTTCACCGTAGTCAAGGGTTTATCATCATTCAAGTCATCTTCAGTTGCAATTGCATCCACTGTCTTCTTTTCCAATGCACTGGTCAAATCCTTCTTGACTGAAGACCCTTCATTCAAAGGCTTGATTTCTTTATCACCTACAATTTGTATATCAGCTTCAATTGGTTTAGCAACAGTTGTTCTGGTCACTTGTTTTTTGTAGTCCATGTTAGCGATGTCAAGTTTCGGGAAAAGCAAGATCTCCATTGCTTTTGGTCGCATCATGCTTGGTGAGTTCAGGATTTTTGGAAAGGGGAATGGGAGTTTTGGTTTCTTGGAGTTGTTGATAGTTATTGGGGCGCGGTTCAGCCCGCCTAGCTCGAAGAATATGGTGTCCTCTTCTAACTGTTCATGCGAATCGCAGCAGTGCAAAGAGGGATCTTTAAAAAGATCGTTGCTCTTTAGTATCTTGTTAATGATTTCAGAGGGATTTGAGAGGAAGGATAATTCCTTTGAGTTTTTAAATGTGCAGGGGCAGGGTACTTCCATGGCGTGGGCTCTTGTAATGGGGTTAGGTGGAGGTACGACAGGCTTTGTTGGGTCCTCTGAAAATTAAGAATAGAAAAGTGTTATGTGCTTACCGGAAAAATAAAACTTTTAATAGTAATATGCAAACATGTGACCCCCGCGGGAATCAAACCCGCGTTTCAACGGGCTATTAGAGCACTGCACCAATGTGGTCGTCATTTAGTCTGATAGTGATTTGGTTTTTGAATCGTTTTTTTATTTTTTATTGTTAAATGGTACTTTTAAAATACTTTAACAGAAGACTCAAGTTTCTAGCTGTCTCGCATCGTTCATCATACTCGTAAAGAGTACTCCGAACATATTAAAAATACCTTAATTTGTTTGATTTCAAAAACAGAGTAAGGAAAGCGAAGTCTTTGCTAACTATGCATTGTAAAGTATTTACAAATCTTAAATTTTAAAAGGTACCTGGATTTTTTCCATTGAAGTAGATGGAGATATCCATTTTTCCGAGGTTGACGAGTGAGCTGGTGATGGTGGGTGCAGTCTTCACAAACTTGCTGCTGGATCCTCTGGCAGTTGCCAGACTCAGCACGAACACAATTGCTAGGAATGTCTTTGTCTGTAATAAAGATACTATATTAATACTAAAGGCATAATAATCAGAAATCAGGAGATACGTAGAAGAATTCACGGATTAGTACGTTAAATGTGGCATTTGGGCGGGCCATGTAACTTCCATAACAGATGACCAGGCAAGCGCAGCGTAAGAACTTCACCAATAAGATAGGCAGTCGATCAGGTGAAGACCGCAATTCGCTTTTAACCGCAATACCTGGAAATCTAAATCCTGGCTATGCTCGGGGTTTCTTTACGGGATCGAATCAGAAATGAGGAGATACGTAGAAAAACTCGGGTCACCGATATAGCCAAGCGGATTAGCACGTTAAAGTGGCAATGGGCAGGCCATGTAGCTTGCAGAACAGATGGCCGATGGGACCGATAAGTTCTCGAGTGGAGGCCACGGACCGGCAAACGAACACGTTACATTTTTGGACGTCCACCAACAAGATGGGCTGACGACCTGGTGAAAACCGCAGGTCGACGGTGGATGCAGATCGCTTCCAACCGCAATAACTGGAAATCCATGAGGGAGGCCTATGTCCAGCAGTGGACGTCCTACGGATGAAATGAAAGATAGATAATACTTTATTGATCACCACACGTAACAAAAAAATATACCGAAGTATAACAACAAATATAGTACGTAACAGCAAATGGCAAACTCTACTTATTTATTTTAATCCCACGTGCTTTCGCTCTTAATTTGCAAAATTTCACCAAAAAATACACATGATAAAAGCAGACAAACCTTCATAATAACACTAATTGGAGTTTGCGAGCATGTTTGCTTTAAATTGCGTCCAAAAACACAGACATAACTTAACAAACCCACAAAGAGCTTCGTTAGGGTGTTATAATAACTTAATTTACAAATAACATAAAAGGTTGCTGTGGGGTGCCGGCAGAAGAATGTTGCCCCACTCTTGCCCGCGGATGCAGTAAGAGCCTGCCAAGGGATACCTCCGGAAGATGGGCAGCAGCGTCTTTTCGTATATGAACACCATGTACTGCGCTCGCCAACCCGCTTGCCAAGCCTGGTGAGTATGGCAACAACCCCTCGTGATCAGTACTTAGTGATCAATGAGCTTTTGTGCAGCAGTGGATGTCCTAGGGTTGGAATGGAAGAAGTAAGGTTGGACAACCTCCGTAGCTCAGTTATTTAGCCGACTGAGACGCAGAAGGTTCAGGTTCGATCATAATAATTTATTTGCGAGAATGTATGTAATGTGCCGTAGGGTGCCGGCAGGATGTTGCCTCTCCTCTCCTGCCCGTAGATTCAGTAAGAATCTGCCAAAGGATACCTCCGGAAAGGGGCAGCAGCGTCTTTACGTTTATCCCTGCGCTGGTGAGCATGGCTTTTGTAATATAGGTTCCTACTTATATATTTATTAAGTACTTAAGTTTAAATACACTACTCAACAAAGTCTAGGGAACAAGGATATTTTAGTGTATATTTTTAATTCAACTTTTTTTTTGTCCCAGATGTTATACATCAAAAGCAGCAAAATTTATTCTTCATTTCAGTTATGCAATTAAATAAAAAGCGTTCATGCAAAAAAATAAGGTTTAATTAAAAAAACTAAAATAGTGCCTAAACAAAAAAATCAATTTTCTTCAAATTACAAAAACATATGACGCTTTCGTGGAAATTAAATTTAAAAACATTCTTTGCAGCTGTTTAATAATCCGTTGGACCTCTCAGGGTATTAGCCACGGCCCTATATCGGCGTGGCATGCTGAGTATCAAGTTATCAATTGTCGCCTGTGGAATAAGGCTCCATATTCTGGAAAGATGCGAAAAAAGTTCTTCTCCTGTGTTCAAATTTTGAGGAAAATCACTAAAAGCTTTTCTTCCGAGTAAATACCATGCATGCTCAATTGGATTGAGATCGGCGGACTGAGCACGCCACTCTAATACCGTAATATTGTGCTCGCTGAACACATTCATCACCTGCCTTGCGGTGTGTGGGCGTGCATTATCCTGCATAAACACAAAATCTTGGCCAAACTGCTGGTGGTGGGGGGTGACCATAGGATGCACTACCTGTTCAATGTATTGCTCTGCATTCAAATTGCCTGGTATGCGAACGAGATCAGTTCTCCCACCCAGGCGAATTCCAGTCCTCACCATGATCGTTCCGCCTTGATAAGGATGAACTTCCTGAGGATTTCGGAGTCGACTTTGGCGACCAGGAACACGCCAAACACGCACTCTCCTTGAATCAGGATGAAATCCGAAGCGAGACTCATCGGAAAAGAGAACATGTGCCCACTGATTGTCGGTCAATCGCAAATGTGCATTAGCCCACAATAAATGACGCCCTCGATTTCCACGTCGCAAAGCTGGAACTGTTAATGGTCTGCGAGCGCGGAGATTGACTTCATGTAATCTTCCCCTGGCAGTTTGGCCACTGATAACCACTTGGTGCTGGGACTGGAGTCTTCCTACCAACTGGCAAGCTGTAATCTGGGGCTGCCTTCTTGCAGCATTTTGCAGAAATCGATCTTGTCTCTGGGTAGTGACCCTGTATCTTCCTCGGTAACGTTCGGCTACATCATCACTACATCATAATTGGCAAATTACGCTTGGCTGTGTGTGAACAGCGGCCGCGATATCGCGTTGACTGCGTCTAGTTTCCAACATACCCACAGCCCTAAGCATCTCTTCCCGCGTTAAATGACGACGTCACATAACGCTTAGAGTTTCAAAAATGTCGAAAAAGTTAGCGGTAATGGTTTTTCGCAAGAAAAAAAGTCGATACATGACAAAAATCACAACAACTTTATGCTAGCAAACCCCTTACTCTGCGACCAAGTTCGGTTTTTCCTTCTTATTTTGAAAAGATTTCGCACTTTTGTTTTATTTTTTTGAATTTCGAACAAATGATTTATTCCTCTTCCAGCCTTAATTTATAAATTTTAGTGACCAGTACTTTTTTTACGAGTTTTCACAAAAAAGTTGAAGTATTATTGCTTGTTCCCTAGACTTTGTTGAGTAGTGTATTTATGACGACACCGTGTCTTTTTCATTCTTGTCGATTTTATCCATCCTAAGGTTGCCCGGAAGAGATCGCTTATAGTGATAAGGCCGCCCATTGTACTTCTACTTTTAGTTTTGTAAGTTTCTTTCTATGTTGTATTATTTTTGTGTTAGTATTAAGTTAAGTACAATAAAGAGTTATCTATCTATTTATGGCAAAAATCCCTGACCAATATTTGGGTACCCATGAGAGAGGCCTACGTCCAGCAGTGGACTTGCACAGCAGTCCTATGGCTGAGATGATGATGATGATGAAGATGAATAGTAGACACTAGAGTCCCTCAAGGCATAGTTTCATGCCCGAAATTTAAACAAGGAATTTGAATGTTGCATTATCTCAGCCGTGGGGTGCCGGCAGTAGAATGTTACCCCTCCTCTCCTACCCGTGGATGCAGTAAGAGCCTGCTAAGGGACAACTCCGGAAGATGGGCAGCAGCGTCTTTCCGTATATCAACTTTCCGTATTTCAACGTACTACGTTCACCAACCCGCCTGCCAAGCGTGGTGAGTATGGCAACTACCCCTCATGGAGATCCATGAGGGAGGCCTTAGTTCAGTAGTGGACGTTGTACGGCTGAAATGATGATGATGATTATCTCAGCCGTGAGAATTCCACTG